>OU612095.1:46854414-49354414 GCA_914767995.1 Thecocarcelia acutangulata | reverse complement strand
GGAGATTCGACCTCCTTCCCTTCTTAAAAGGGATGTCAGGGGTTTTGCAATTTTTGCGTAATTTCTTATGAAACGACGATAATACCCTGACATACCTAAGAAACTTCGCAATTCCTTTAACGTTCCAGGTTGTGGAAAGTTGGCGATAGCCTCCACTTTTCCCCGATTGGTTTTTACGCCATTTTCGGATCTAACAAAGCCCAAATAATCTACATCCTTTTTAAAAAAATTAAATTTTTTGAGTTGCACCTTCATATTAGCGTCTTCCAACGCTTTGAAAATTTGTTTTATATGTTGGAAGTGTTCCTCTTCTGATTTGCTAAATATTATTATATCGTCAATATACACATAACAACACTCCCCGACGAACTCTCGTAATATATCATCGAGAGCGCGTTGGAAAATGGATGGGGCGTTTATTAAGCTGAATGGCTTGCCGTTGTTTATCCAGAAAGCCGATTTCTCAATATCAAATTTTTTTAGTGGAATCTGGTGAAAACCACTTTTTAAGTCAAGCACTGAAAAAAATTTGATATTCCCAAGATGCGCTATTACCTCAGTTATTTCAGAGCTAGGGTATCTATCCGCGATTTTGATTGTATTAAGCTTGCGAAAGTCGATCACCATTTGCCTTCTGAGTCGGGCTTTTTCGGTACAATCCACACTGGCGAATTGTAGGGCGATCTAGATGGTCTTATGATCCCATCGTGCAACAGTGCTTCTACCTGTTTTTCAATTTCTCCTTTCAATGATGCGGGATACGGGTAAAATCTTATATAAACCGAAGTACTTGATTCAGTTCTAATTTCTCCAACGATTTTTGTTGTGTAGGTCAAGTCTTACGTGCTCTTCAACAATAGAGTTCATTTTCTTCTTTTGCTGATTTGTTAGGTTATCTAATTTAATACCTATGTTGCTAACTGTTTTTGATGCTAATTGTTTAAGACCTATCCTTTCCCCGTTTTTTAACATCATAAAATTGTCTCCTGTATGGATTACAACATTTAAATCCTTAAGGGTATCGTTTCCCAAGATCCCGCTAAAAGTTTCCAGGGAAGACATTAAATAAAACTTCATTTGGCTTTCTAAATTAAATAATTTCACATACGTAAAATCTGTTATTTTTATATCTCCTACCACCGATTTTGCGAAAAATGGTGTTTTATTTTTAATTTTTTTCCTAGCCAGATGCGGTTGTAGGTAATTTTTACTAGATCCTGTGTCCACTAGGAATTTAAGAATGTTTCCGCTCTTCGTTCTTACCTCAAAATAGAGTAACGAAGAGCTCATTAGGTTAAAAAATAGACATCGGTTGGTTCTAAACAGTCTTCGTTGCTGCTTATAGCGGTAGGATTGCTTTGGGTATTTATATAGAAAGTTCTTTGCACCTTTCGCTGTTGGTTCATTACCGAAGGTGGTCTTTTCCCTGAAAATTCATTTTGATGTGGTCGGTTCAAATAATTAATATGTCTTAAGCGAATACTTTGGTCAACTTCCATCGGCTCTGGCCGTGGTTGGGGTTTGGGAGGTCTTTGGGGATTATATGAATTATGTGGGACAGGGTGATGTCTAGATTGCCATAATTATTGGTTTGTTTGCGGCATGTAGGTCAATTGGGGGCGTTTTTGTGTTGTATGATGATTCCTTCTGGGTGGTAATTGTGGTGGTTGGTATTTTTTTGAGCTATATGAATAATTGGCTCTATAACTTTGATTTTGTAGCTTAAGCAGAGATGCAGAGCATGCGGTAAATCGACAGGCTCGCACATTCCTAGAAGTCGGGATAAATCTCCGTTCAAGCCCCTAATGAAAGTGTCAAGGGCCTTTTCCCTATACGACTTTGTTAGTAACATGAGCGATTCGTTGCTCGTGTCTAGACATCCGATCTTGTTTAAGATAAGGGAGAGGTGTGTGTATAAGTCCTGGTAAAACTCAGAAACAGTTTTGTTCCCCTGTACCAGTGCTGACATCTGGTGTTCTAACGTCAACACATCCCTCTTGTCACCATAATGTGCGGTGAGACATTTTTAAATTGCAGGCCAGTTTAGCGGCATGTTGTACGACTCCAGAGCTATATCTGCATTCCCAATTATCTTATTTCTGATAATGCTCAGTATTCCAAATTTTTTGGGGTTCCCTTAAGAGGTTCGTAGATGGCAAGGATCCTGTCAACACTTTTTTTCCATGAACTAAATTCACCTGGTTGTCCGGAAAAATCTTTAAGGCACTTAACTACGTCGGGTATTTTATCAAGGTCTTCTAAATTAGTCCTAAGCCCGTCATTAATTGTCTGATCTCTAGCGTCGCTCAAGTCCACGCCAGGATTGAGTATGACTTGAACTACTTGCGGTCGTTGATTTCTTAGAACCTCAGTAGGGATTCTAGAAATAAGTGCAGTTAGGTCTTCTATGCCTAACTGCCCATTTACCTGTCCAGGATTATGATTTTGAGAAAGCACATGGGGCCTAATTAAATTATTTTGATTTGCCATATTTTATCTTCTACGTTCTTTATTGATTGCAATTATATTTCAACTTTTTTTTGTAAAAAAAAAGGAATACATTTACTCAAAAAGACTTTTTATATTTTTAAAGTTCGTCTTAATTTTACTTATTATTTGCACAAAAATGATTTTGTCAAATTAAGTGTGAAATTTTGTTTCAAATAATTTTAGGTTTTTTATAAAATTTTTGTTAAGTGTTTATTCAAGTATATCTTAAATATTTATTTTTCAGAATTAAAGGTTTTCAAATGTATTTTTTACGTGATATTTTTGCTGAGTGTTTCTTTAAGTGTATTCTTTATTTTTGAAATTTAAATTTTAAATAGTTCTTAATTTCTACCTTGTTTGGGATTCTTCCCTGCTTCTGTTGTTTGACGGCTGATGGTTATCAAATACTCTTTACACTGATGTAAATTTTGATGTCTTCAATCTTTAAAATATGCTGCTTCTTGGTGATTCTCCCTTGTTTCCGTTGGCTGACAATTGATGTGATGAAATATTCTTTCCGGTGATACAAACTTTGATGTCCTCTCTATATTTATTTTGAGGCTGTGATTATATTTTTTCACTTATTAGTCATTTATTATCCTTATTTTTTTTCCAAGGATTGTGTCACTTTTTTCAAGTTTTCTAAGGAGTTATTATTAGGAGTCACCTATTTATTATCCTTATTTTTTATTTTTAAAGGATTATGTCACTTTTTTCGTTTTGAGCCTTCGGTAAGGCTGGCACGTAATGCCACCGTATTGCTGCGCGCTACTACGGGACCTATAAACCGAATCTTTTAAAGGCTTCTTTTAACCTCGGGCGCCAGTTATATATCTGCAGGTTTGCAGAATTAAAAAAAAGAAAGTTTATTTTTTATTAGGTCTTTACGACCGGTTTTATTTGAGTCCGATTACTCTGTTCTATCGTTACTACAATGGATTTTGCTCTGACGAGATCAGGGATCTTGTTCCCGAAGCGCGCACATTTTTACGTAGCACGCGCTCATCGTCCAGAGCTCATCCATTTGTGGTTGATTGTCCGAGGAATCGTACTACGCATTACAGAGAGAATTCGTTTTTTGGCCGTACGCTTCGTCTGTGGAATAAGTTGCCTGCAGACGTGTTTCCTGTCTGTTATAACGTTGGAAGGTTCAAGTCAAATGTTCACAAACACTACTCCCTCTTTCCCCCTCCTCACAACCTATTTTCCTAGTTCTGGTACAATGCACTGCATATGTAGGGGTCATCCCCTGAGTACTGGTCCAATTTAAAAAAAAAAAAATAAACTAAAAACTAAATTTACAAATTTCTTATTTTATATTATTATGTTGACATGATTAAAATGTGGCGGGTCTTAATAAATATTTAGTTAGCGTTTATTGCAGACGTTGATCTCTTGCAATTATTGTTTTAGATCGATACAAATCAATTAAAGGGAAATTTCAACATTGTTAATTTTACATGTAAGCAGAAATTTAGAAAAATGAATTTACAATTTTTTTTTTTTTTTTTGTTAACTTATATTTTCATATTCCGTTAACAACAACATTTTACATACACACACACACACACAAACATATTTATAATAAAATACAATTCCTTATAGTACATATACATACATATATACATAAGCACACAGACAAAAATATTTATAATAAAATTCAAATCCTTACAGTACATATACATACGCACATAAACATACGCGCTTGTAAAAATAACTGGCAGAGCAGTAACAGCGAAATTTAATACAATTCCTTATAGATGAGGATGCAGAGAAAATATACGTATGCGTCGGCAGAGAAAACTTATACACGATCCAAAGGGATGAGGAAGCAAAGAAAATACGCGTTTGCGTCGGCAGAGAAATTTATACACGATCCAAAGAGATGGGGAGGCAGAATTTTTCTGCCTCCCACTACTGAGGTCGGGGCTTTGCCCGGGCACTGTAACAGTTGAAGTTTTTGCCAAGTCGACCATTTCTTAATGATTTTTGAAGTGTGTTTTGCGTCACCATTCTGTCGAAATACAACTTCTTCCTCATGGTATGCGTTCATGTCAATAAACCAGACATGACAACAGGAGGACTATTATCCTTAGAGGCCTGCCCCGATGGAGGTTGTGTTCCACTGTGGCGGTCCTGACGGGTCATGGCCTCATAGGGTCGCAGGCGAGGAGGCTAAATCTTCCACTTCTGTAGAAGTTGCAGAGACGAGGAGAGAGTGTTGAGCACTTCATTTGTTGGTGTTCCGCTTATAGTAAGGACTATGTATCTAGGCAGACCGACGCTGCATTATTTGGTGGAGTATCGGAATATGATGTAAATGGGTTGGGCTGCTTTATCTGATCCGTGGGTTGGTTTTATACCAGTGTTACTGAGATACATATCACACCCAGGCAACACAACGGGACCAAATTGGACCCAAGTGGGCTGGCTTATTAATGGCTAGCAGCCTGTTAAAGCTAACATAACATTCTCGTGATCTTTTAATAGTTTCATCAAATAAAAAAAAGGTGTTTTGCTCACAAAATGTTTTTGATTTTTGTGTTTTTAAACCGGTAAGCTAGCTTGCAATCGATTTGAAATAACATCCTAAAGTTAATTGTTGAGATATTTTTATAATTATTTTAAACTTTTAATTTTATTTTCTTTTTAAAAGAATTTATATATTATTTTCTTTTTTTAGAATATAAAAATATATTTATTACAATTTTTTATATAAAATGATTATTTTACAAAAGCCAGCTTAAAACTGTAAACAATTGAATTAAGAAATTATACATGTATATACATATATATACTAGCTGACCAGGCAAACGTTGTTTTGCCTTCAAATTTTATTTACATGATAGGAATGACTTTAAATTTTCAAATTGTCATTGCCACTGCAAGCCGTATATTGACAACTACAAATGCTTAAAATGGAATGTGATGCCTTTCGCAACCATTAGGACTCATGGTATCAAAACGTCCTCACCTTTAAACTATCCTTTAAGTACTCTTTTTTTGTAAACGTTGATCATCAAATTTTTCACCGGACGCTAAATAACATTACAAAGACATAGTTGGTCTATACTTCAAAATATTATGTTTACCGATCTGACTAACTAATTCTAGCGAGTTGAAAAACTCGGTTATAGAGTTGACGACCTTATCTTGGGAAGTAAAGAGAGCCACCAACTTCTACATCATCTATTCGGAAGCAGTTCAACTTTGAATCCGAAAATTCAAATAGACAACAGCACGTTGGGTCAACTAAACATGCTTTTTGTAAAATGTTTGAAAGAACATTTCTGATGAGCTCAGATTTTGATTCGGTAAAATAACAGAAAGGGACTGATAATCGAATATTGCCAGCGTATTCATGGAATAGATGGCTATATTTCAAGATGTGATTGTATTTATTTTCACAAACTATCAGTCCGATATGAATAATAATAACCTGAAATTACTTTTTTGTTAACTTCAGTATTTAGAACGCCACGTATATGAAATGAATGCATCCATTGTTTGTATTGTACATTATGAACTCGCGTTCACAGAAAAGAAATTTCACGTGATACTTTAATTTTTTTTTTCCTAAGAAAAATTCGCAAGTATCCACCAGACAAACGTAAACACAGGATAACGATTTTTGGCCGATAAAAGTTACGTACAAATATTCTTGTATTTATCTCTCATCATTGTATTGTCGAATATGAACCAAAAATGTTTGGAACTTGGTGACGTTCCAAAAACCAATGAATGGAGTGGATCGCATGGAGATTAAAATTGTATCAATTTTAATTTACGTTAGCACAACACAGGTTCCATCTGGAAATGACCGTTACATTCATATAGACTGCTGTATGTACTCGTATACTCATAATTACATATGTATACTCATAATTATGTATACAATTATGTATACTCATAATTAAAAGCAGCATATTCCACGTCTTGGACAACACGACGTGGAAGTCGTGCTAATCGCCGCCATGTTTGATTTCTTGGACTTCTATCCGCAGATGTAGTTTGACATCGTGCATCGCATTGAAATTGGTTTGAGGTAATCGTTCAGCTTGCGATCTCCTTTAAATTTTGATCGAGCAGCTCATGGCATTACCTTTGATACAATAATCGTATATAGCAAGTGAAAAATCGAATGGTCGAAACAACGCCTAAAAAGATTCAGCTCAGGAGTTCGAATGTCGTTGTATAGATAAGGCATTACGATACGTGGTTTGGTATTTTTTCCAATGACAATAAAAAATCATAATATGAAAATGGAGGGAATTTTGTTGATATTTGTATGGGAATATATAGGAAAATCTAAATGCCACATCTCTGGAACCACTTAGCCGATTTTGTGAAAACTTCACATAAACCATCTACAGTTCATTGCTAACATACCTTTAAATTTTGGTCGAATTCGGTCTACCCGTTTGGCCAGTTAGTGGTGACATTGAAGTGTACACTTATTTATATATATATATATATATATATATATATATATATATATATATATATATATATATATATATATATATATATATATATATATATATATATATATATATATATATATATATATATATATATATATATATATATATATATATATATATACATATATATATATATATATATATATATATATATATATATATATATATATATATATATATATATATATATATATATATATATATATATATATATATATATACATATATAAGTATATATGAAACAAAAAAATAAAAGTAACAAATTGATAGTTAGCAACTTGAATAAATGTTATTTAAAGTATTTTTAAAATATTATTTACATAAAGAAGTGTAGTAAAACAAATAATAATGGGTGATTTTATAAGAACTATCGGAAATTAAAAAAAAAAAATACATAAAATTCAGAAAAATGCATGAAATATTTATTTGGATCGATAGTTGGGTCGATATAATTTAAGGTTTGAAGATTATTTCATGCAAATGTTGGCCGCGGCTGCGCCTCAAATTGTCCATCCGCTTAGTCCAATTTTGGCATACTCTTTCCAACATTTCGGCCGGTATCTCACGAATAATGTTGGCAATGTTGGCTTCCAGTGCGTCAATCGAAGCGGGCTTGTCGCTATAGATATTAGCCTTAACATAGCCCCACAAAAAATAGTCTAGAGGCGTTATATCGCACGATCTGGGCGGCCAATTGACTGGTCCCAAGCGTGAAATAAACTGTTCACCGAACTCCCCTCTCAATTGGTCAATTGGTTTCGCGTGCTGTGTGGCATGTGGCACCGTCTTGTTGAAACCACATGTCATGCAAGTCAAGCTCTTTCATTTTGGGCAAAAAAAAGTTTGTTATCATCGCACGGTAGCGCTCACCATTCACAGTAACGTTGTGATTCGCATCATCTTTGAAGAAATACGGCCCAATGATGCCGCCAGCCCATAATCCGCACCAAACGGTTGTTTTTTGTGGATGCATTGGTAGCTCTTGCAATGCTTCTGGCTGCTCTTCACTCCAAATACGGCAGTTTTGCTTGTTCACGTATCCATTCAACCAGAAATGAGCCTCGTCGCTGAACACAATTCTTCGATAAAAAAGTGGATCTTCATCTAACTTTTCAAGAGCCCATTCACCAAAAATTTGGCGTTTTGGTAGGTCGTTTGGCTTCAATTCTTGCACCAGCTGTATCTTATAAGGCTTCACACCCAAATCCTTCCGCAAAATGTTCCACGTAGTGGAGTAACAGAGGGCCAATTGCTGCGAACGGCGCCGAATCGATAATTCACGGTCATCACCAACACTGGCCGATACGGCTACGATATTTTATTCAGTTCGCACTCTACGTAAGCGTGTTGGTGGTTTAATGTCCAACAATGTAAATTTGGTGCGAAATTTTTTTACAATAGCCCGAATAGAAGCCTCAGTAGGTCGATTAAACTGACCATAAAATGGAAGAAGCGCGCGATGAACTATTTGCAGCGCCCACACGTAGAAAAAAATATATGGTTGATACAACAATATTCTCAGGGCAACATACTATTGTTGAATAATATGGTTGTACCCAATAACAGTATATTGTTATATATTAAACATCATAACACACCATAGTATTGTAAAACAAAAATATTATAAGTAACCATACAATATTTGGGCTTAAAGTTGTTATAACATTAAGTATCTACGGTATTAATGAACGTCACGAAGTAATTGCCACACCCAACCATACAATTATGCCAGCCAACCATACTTTTCTCATATACCTTCATTAAGTAACCATACTAATGTGGCAAATAGCTTTATTTTAAACATATCTTTCTTATAAATTGCACAAATTCATATACATATATAACTAATTAACTACAAAAAAGGGAGAGTATGTAATATAATTTTATAATAATTATTGTATAAAATAATTTCAAATAAACAATTGAGTTTATTCACTTCATTAGCTTTAAATATTGATACCAATCATGAACAGTATAACCAGATTGTAAAATAATTTGAAAAAATAATCGGGTTGCATCTCAACCGATTTGATGCACAAACTCCTTCTTGGAAGTTGAAGTTAGCTGTAATAAAACAAACATAGTTATAAATATTTCATCGCGATTTTAATTATATCAGGCTTCACTATATATATTTATGCTCACATCTTGATATTAAATATACTTACTTTCTTAATTACCGCGAATATGTAAATTTAATATGTAATTTTTCGACTATTTCTCGATTTTTCTTTTTATTTTTAATACATATTTTTGTATGTATATATTGTTTTTTTAATTGAAAACAAAAAAACATTTTTTAGTTTCCAAAGAAAAACAAAAACTGATAGAAAATTATATGTCAACGAATAGAATGAAAATTTCGCTAATGGCAACAATAGTGCATTTATCCTATAAACTCTCTTTTGTTGCATGTGAATCATCGTATTATACATATGATAATAACAATTATTTTAGTATTGGGTGTGATAAAAGCTATCGTTGCTTTTAAACAATTTTCACAATTGTTATTATTGTATGTAACCATATCTTAAAATATAAATATATTAACAATAGAATTATAGAAATGTAAACAGGAAAATATTTATAGAGAAACAAACTATAATTTTATTGATAATACAACGTTTTTAACAATAATACATAATGTTATAGAATATATACTAGTGTTGTTGCAACCATATTTCAAGCTGCCTTTTCTCTGCGTGCATGTAAGTTTCATCATATACATACATAAACATACATTTATAGAGAAACAAACTATAATTTTATTGATAATACAACGTTTTTAACAATAATACATAATGTTATAGAATATATACTAGTGTTGTTGCAACCATATTTCAAGCTGCCTTTTCTCTGCGTGCATGTAAGTTTCATCATATACATACATAAACTTAATATATAGCCATAAGAGAAAAATGTAATCGTACATGTTCTTTTTTACTTTACACGAACACGAACATAATGCAAAGCTACACGCGCACTTGGCTATCGTACATGTACACTATTTTCGTTAACACACACACACGTGTTCGTGTACGCAACTAAATATTACAACAGAACAACGTACATGTTTGTGATCGGTATCAAACAAAATTTGAAGACACACATAATTGTTATGAAAATAAAAATCTCCGTGAAGTTAACAAACTAAGATAACAAACTCAATTTCAGGAGAGTAACGCCATAATTCTCTCTTTGCAGACTGTGTGCAGGCAAAAATTAAGTATTTTTGCCTTTGCAGACCAAATTTCTGGTGCTACCAAGTCTAAAATGTAGAATTTTAGAACATTTTTTACCAAAAATACGGCAACTTCTGAAAATTCTCACTCTTCTTCTTGTTTTCTTACATGGGAGAGATAACAAACTATATAAAATCGACATAACTGAAAAATGTGTGTAGAAAAATGGCTTATTATTAATGAAAAATTAATAATTAAAGAATAAATTACGTGCAATTATATAAGTTATGTTGTACTTGAAAGTATAGTTATATTTATATGGTTCAAAATGTTCGTTATATTTCAGCAAACCTAAAATCTTCAAACAACACAAATAGGTCTCTAGAGTCCAAACCAGAAATTCTTCCTGGACCAAACCTTTTGTAGATTAAAGAGGACCTTTCTACCTTTAATTTGGCATAAAATTTATAATTAATATATAACTCCCCCACTCTTAGAATAACATTGCTCCTGGAATGTTACGTATAAAATAGTAAACAGCATATAAAATATTAAAGTTATGAATTTAAAATTTATAATTACTGATAACTTTAATGAACAAGTTTTTGTAGATATTTTATTATTAAATTAAATTTAAGTATTTCTTGAGTAGTTTCTTCCGGTTATTTTTCTATCAAAACTTATATTTGGTATATCATTTTGATATTTAAAAACTCTCTTAACGACTTGTCTATCTCGTTTACAACCTTTCTCATCTAAAAAATGTGTATTATATCTTTCCTTTACTTGTTTAATTATATATTTAGGTTTTTGCTTTAAATTATTAAAACCAAGATTTTTCACAAATTCTTTGGGCCACATCCAAAAAAAATTCTTACTTGAGTTTTAACGTATACGTTAGTTACCAAACACATTAGCACTACCATACATTTGTTAAAAATTTTTATGCAAAAACAGTACGTTAACTTTTACATGTAGTAAGGAATTTAATTGTTTTGTTATGGCAACGCCGTTATGTTCAGTTGTAATTTTTTGAATAGTGATGTATAAAAACTAATATTCGAAAACCGAAAAACAAATTTAAAAAACAAAAAATTATTATTATTACATAAAATAACATATTTTTGACAAACAGTTCTTGGATTTACTTTCTTAATAAATAATGAATATGTAATATGTAGTATATTAATGAAATTAAGAAAAAATTAATGGGGGTACTTTTACTAGAAAAATTTTTTTTATTCGAATACCATTTTTCGTTTGATTGAAAGTGCATCACTAATACATTTCGTATTTTTATTTCAAAATTAATATTTTCAATTTGTATACAATGCAATGTGTAAATTTCCTTATTTATTAAGCATAAAACATTGCTTGCATTAAAATCTTTTACAAAATTGTGCTTTCTAAAGGAAATAAAAATGAAGGAGTCAAATGTCATTTTAACGTACAGTTAAAGTGTACTCATTTCAACTTTAAACGAATGGTAAGTAAATAATTGTTTTTGCATACAACGTTAAGGAATTTTTCTTAACAACTGCTTACCAAGCTTTGTTAAGTTTTTTTTGGATACGGCCGTTTGTCTTTAAATTCACGACAATTTTCTCTGTTATTATTATTTTTTTCAAATCTTTTCATTTTTTTTTTCATGTACAGCATTATGTATTTTTTCCAGATTGATTTCTCTACTTTGTTATGTAATAAGTCATCAGGTTTAGCCCCAGTTGTATTATGTATTGTATCGTTATAAAATTGAACAGATTTGTAAACTATAGCTTCATGGTCGAAATCATGATCTTTTTGTCGCAATTTAAATAGTCTTATATGTTCATTAAGTGTAAGATGAAATCGCTCTATATCTGAATTTCCTGTATGAGTATTTGGGGATGTAAAATGGTACTCAATGCCTTCTGATCTCAAAAATTCTCTAAGAAGTGCTGTGTTAAATTCATTATCTGCCCCAAAATTGCTAACCTTTCCATAATTTTTTCTACAATAGTCAATGAGTTTCTATCGCTCAAGTAATGTATAGATACGTGTTTTGTTAATTTATCTATACACGTTAGAAAACATATATTTTTCCTTAGGAACCATATATCCATATGAATTATTTCATTAGATCTAAGAGGAGTTTCAGTTAAACAAAACTTGTTGCATATAGGTCGTCTATCAAATTTGCACATATTACACAATTATTAATAAATTTCTGAATTTCTTTTTTTAAATTCGGATAATAAAAAGTATCTTTTATTTCCAGGAATGTTTCTTCAATACCTCTGTGGTTTCTTTTACTATGAAATCTTTCCAGTATGTTTAATAATTCTTCTCTGTCAAAGATATCTTTTATAAATTTGTTACATCGTACAGATTTCATTCCATGAACATTGGAAAAATAAGGAATTAAAGTTTGTTGTAAATATTTATATATTTTAAAATTATCACAAAATATTCCTATTGTTCCTTTTATAGGGGAAATTTTTTTTTTTTTAAATTCTAACACTTTTTCTTCAAAATAATTATTTAATGTTATTATATGTCTTATATTTCTATTATATAGAACTTCCTTCTCATATTTAAATCTGTTTCCTAAAATTATTATGAGTTGATTTTTATATATATTTATAGGTGACTAAGTCTGATTGAGGGTTTTCTTCTACTTGTTGAAGAATGTTAACATCTAATCGGCTAAGATAATCAGCGACTATGTTAGTATTACCTTTTATATATTCTATGTTAAAACCGTATTCATTTAGTTGTATTTTCCATCTCTGTAACTTAACATTTGGTTCTTTTAAGTGCGGTCTCCACCTGACTTGAAAACACTAACTTTAACGCTAACTTCAAGTTAAAGTTAAATGTGGACCGCTCATGTTGAAGTTTGGTTAAAGCTATAACTTGGTTGTTAAAACATTTCATTTGGAAACTCTGTTTTAACTTAAATTGACAATAGCCTGCTGTTTGTAGTTGTTTTTCGCCATTTTTATTGTTTTACTATGAAAAGTTATAACTCTAACATCACTACGTGTACGCCGACTTTAACAGATAGTTATTTAAACAGCAAGTTTTAACTTTATGTTTTAACTGTGTTTCAAGTTAGGTGTAGACTGCATGTTAGAGAATTAAGCCATACTAGCGGTCGATGATCTGACTGTATTTAAAATTTTCTACCGAAAAGATATGGTCTAAAATACTTAACTGACCAAACAATTGCTAAAAGTTCCTTTTTCAATTGCGCTATAATTGCACTCGTGTTCATTTAACGTTCGTGATGTATACGAGATTAGATGACCATTTTGGGAAAGTACGGCTCCTAAGGCACCATTGCTAGCATCTGTTGTCAAAACAAATAACTTATCAAATTTAGGATATGCTAACACTGGATTTGTGTATAAATTTTTTTTAATTTGTTAAAGGAATCAATATATGCTTGATTCTTAACGTCAATAACAGATCCTTTTTTTAAGATTCGAAACCATTGGAAGTGCTATCGGACTATAATCCTTTATAAACTTTCGATAGAACCCGGTTATACCTAAAAATGATCTAATTTCTTTAACTGTTTTTGGTAAAGGAATTTTTTGGATAGTTCTTATTTTATCAGGGTTTGGTTTAATACCATTGGTTGTTATTATATGCCCTCAGTATTCTGACTCCCGTTTAAAGAAATTACATTTATCTACCTGCACTTTAAGATTATATTCTGTTAATCTTTCAAAAATTTTCTGCAAGGATATTACATGCTCTTGTAACGATGAAGAAAATACCAAAATATCATATAGGTAAACAACGCAAATGTAGTTAATGAAATCATGAAGGATCTCGTTCATCATTCTTTGGAAAGATGCTGGAGCATTCTTTAATCCGAATGGCATCCGTGGAAATTCATAATGTCCAGTTGGGGTGGAAAATGCAGTTTTATATCATATCATCTGGTAAAATTGGAATTTGATGAAATCCCTTTGCTAAATCAATTGTGCGAAAATACTGGGAGTTTCCTAGTTTTAAAAATAAATCATCCATATTTGGAATAGGAAATTTATCTTCAATTGTGATATCATTAAGTTTTCTATAATCTACTACAACTCTCCATTTCTGTTTACCAGAATTGTCTATTTTCTTGGGAACAATCCATATGGGAGCATTATATGGACTACATGATTTAGCTATAGTACCTAGTACCTGATTTTAACATTTCATTTACTTGTTTTTCAACTTCATGTTTGTGAATTTCTGGAAATCGATATGTTCTACAATATACTGGTATATCGTTTATCGTAGGTATTTTGTGCCTGTACTTACTAACTACAGATAAATTTTCATCTTGAATATAAAAGACGGAATTATATTTCTTATATAATTCCTCAGGCTTAGTTAGCCGACTGGAATGTAATGTAAAAGTAACGTAATTAAACAGCTGATCGGTTTTGTTATGTGTAAAGCAGTTAGAACGGTTATTGAAATGTAATGTAACGTAATCGGAATGTATGAACCTGTAGAAAATAGAATTTTCTTACATTTTTACGTTACATTTTTTTTAAGTGTTGTCAACATGGTGATATAAAAAGCACTTAATAGCACAATTTATTCCATTACCTCATAACTTTAGTTTTTAAAATTGTATTTAGTATGCCAATGCAATTAAAGGTAGAGAGCATGCATTTTTCACGATCATGTGTGCACACAAGAAACTAATATTCATATGCACTCATGTTAAATATTTTATAATCGTGTTGCCTACGTGATGTGATAAGTATTGAAGCACGAATATGTGTGATCATACAAATTAAGGAAATTAGCTTTTATTTTAAAATCTAATTTTATTTCTCAAACTGAATCTACAGACGCAAGGCAGCTTGCTTACGGTAGTGGTATAAGCACAGCTGTCTTTCGTTTCCTATGCGTAAATTTGTCAAAAGCACATAAACTTCCTTGCTTTTTCAAAAAAAGTTTTGACAACTGTTCGTAAATTCTAAAAAAAACATATATGTACATGTTGATGTTTTTTGGTGTTGTATTTATTGCAACTCTGCCAGTACCTGTTTAAAGCTGCCTTGTACAGGCTCAATTAAAAAAATATTATTTTATTATTAAAATTTTGATATCTTTCTCATTTTTTTAATTCATTAATTTTTGTGCATAGTCAGCACAAAAAATATTCGGTTGTCGAATAAATTTATTTCATTAACATTGGTTATATTCGTGAGCGTGGTACGCGTAATGACTGGAGCGAATCCCATTTATGATTGAAATACATATATTTCACAGGTGTTAAATTGAGAAATACAATGGTAAAATTAAAAAAAAAAACCAAAAAGGACCTTGAGGTGAAAGATTTTTTGCAAATATCAGATTAGTAAGTAATTAAAATCAATGCATTCTAAAAATATATACATACATATGTAAGATATATATGCAAGATGCATAGAAAGCAAACAAAATAGCCTACATAAATCGCTTAAACGTAATTATATACGTATACATAACACATGTTATATATGTATACATAAATATATATATATATATATAAATATATATATATATATATATTTATGTATACATTTTTTTCGATTTTTTCTTTCTTTACTACCCAACAAACACGAAATCAAACATTTGATATAAAACGACTATCATATGATAATTTTCAAATCTTTTTCAATGGTTTGATTTTAAGATTCGAGTTTAAATTTAAAATCATCTGAATGAAAAATATCAACATTTTAAATTCATTAACAAAAAAAAAAAATAATAATGATAATAATAATAATAATAATAATAATAATAATAATAATAATAATAATAATAATAATAATAATAATAATAATAATAATAATAATAATAATAATAATAATAATAATAATAATAATAATAATAATAATAATAATAATAATAATAATAATAATAATAATAATAATAATAATAATAATAATAATAATAATAATAATAATAATAATAATAATAATAATAATAATAATAACAATAATAATAATAATAATAATAATAATAATAATAATAATAATAATAATAATAATAATAATAATAACAATAATAATAATAATAATAAGAATAAGAATTAGAGTAAAGATTAATAAATGTGATTTGTTGTGAGCAATATGGAATTAAATGTAAGCAAAAATTTATTTTAATAAGTAAAAACGCATGAAAGAACACGTAAAGAAGTGAAATAATAAGATTTAAATAGATTGTCCGATTTCAGCGAGATTTAGAATCAAGAGGAACCAATTACTTCGTCCTTTCGAGAATTTCAAGACTAAGGAAATATATAATAATAAAATAAATAATAATAATAGAAAATTGAAATTAAAAATCGTTAATAAATCAAAAGAAAAATGAGTTTGTAAAGCAAAAATTAGTTTTTATATGTATTCCACATCACAATCCACATTTGAGAATTACATTTGGAACCAAGTTGGGTATAAATGAATTTCTCTATTTGAAAATAATTTCCCCTCTTGGTTGAGATAGGTATGTTTTTCAATTTGAACTCAAATCAGTATCAAACGTTTGTCATTTGAGAAAACGTTTGATTTCAAATCATTCTCAATTAATGTTTGCTGGGTAGGATTTACATATGTATAAATGCATGCAAATGCAATACATCAATACATTTTTATATTTATAAAAAACCAAATTTGTATTAATAAACTTTCGCATAAAATATTTTAATTAAAATTTATTTAAAATTCTTTTTTATTTTTGTGTACATGCCCATAAATCTTTTATTAGTAGTTAAATTTTTTCCAAAAACCTATGTTACGTTTTTACGTTGTATAATCGCACTTACGTCTTAAGTTTACTTTACGTTACTACCACATTCCATTCACATTACATTCCAGTTGGCTAACTGAGCCTTTAATTAATCTTCATTATTTAAATTATCAATTATTTGATTTATCCGCGGTTCATTAAAATTTATATCAATTGTTATGGTATCCAAATATGATATGTCTTTTTCGGTGAACGACTCTTCAGTTTTTTCATATATTAAAGGATTTTTTGCATTGTCAGTTAACAAAACGTTCTCTTTTAAATCTATTTTCACACCCAATGGTTTTAGGATATTACAGCCTATAATACCATCGAAATCGTTTAAAATGCCAGTTTCCAACATTTCCATTTTACAATTAGGTAAACTGAATTCTCTGAAGAAAGGAATGGTTACTTTTGTTGTTGTAACAACTAAAACAAATACGGCCGTATGCAAAAAAACTTAACAAAGCTCGGTAAGCAATTGTTAAGAAAAATTACCTAATGTTTTATGCAAAAATAATAATAATTATTAGCTTACCTTGCGCTTAATGTTGAGTTGGGTACACTTTAACTCTACGTTAAAATGACAGTTGACTTGCCGATTGTTATTTTGCTTAAAAATTTAAATTTTGCGAAAATTAAAGAATAATACTATTTATTACTTTAATTATATAAAGAAATAAAAACATTACATTCTCAAATTATTAATTTTGAAAGAATAATATAAATTACAATTATGCTAGTGATGCACTTTTAATCAAACGAGTACAATGAAAAATTTTATTCGAGTAATAAAAATATTTCTAGTAAGTAATCCTATTAATTTTGCTCAATTTAATTAATATACTATATATTATATATTCAGTATTTATTAAAAAGGTAAATCTAGGAAATGTTTGCGAAAAATGTGTTATTTTATGTGATAATAAAAATTTTTTATTTTTTAAAATTGTTTTTCGATTTTTGAATATTAGTTTTCATGCATCACTATTTAAAAAATTACAACTGAACATAACGGCATTGCCAGAACAAAACAATTAAATTCCTTACTACATTTAATGCCTATGATAGACGTTACTACAAATCGTACGACAAATCGTACAAGTATGAAATTAGTAACGTGTATCATGCTGTCGTACTTGCGAAGTATACTTTGTAGTATGAAAATCAAAAAATTTTGATTTTCGTGGGCGGAGCTTTCGTAAGTATGAAAATAAGTATCGTGTATCATGCTGTAGTACAGCGAAATTTGTTTTATGAAGAGCAGATTTCATGTGTTAAATATTTTGTTTGAAATATAAAAACTATTTAAGCTCTTGTAAATTTTTCTCCAGCTAAGGATCGTTATTTTGTTGTTTTTTATAAAAAAGGTTTAACGATTTTATATTTTATATATTTCGCTAATAGTTTGTTAAATAACATTCAATTAAATAATATTTTAATTTTGCCTAAAGATGCTAACAAACTATTAGCGAAATATCGAATATATAAAATTGCTAAACCTTTTTAATAAAAAAAAACAACGATCTTTAGTTGGAAAAATTTAGACGAAATTAATATAAACAAGATCATATTATACGAATATTCTAATGAAATAGTATGAGTTGTAGTACCGTGTATCTCAAAACCGTACTACAGCTCATACTTCGTTAAGTACGAAAATTAGTATCGTCTCTCACCCACATAATAGTTAACGTACTGTTTTTGCATAAACTTTTTTAACAAATGTATGGTAGTGTTAATGTGTTTGGTAACTAACGTATACGTTAAAACTCAAGTAAGAATTTTTTTTGGATATGACCACGTATAGCTGAGATATATTCAAAATTCCGAAAAAATCCATTTTTTTTGCAGTTTTGTATGAAAATTTTTGAAAATAAAAGTTGTTTGTTTTGCTTCAAACTTCACACACTTATTAAGCATGGTGACTAAAATACAAAAAATTTTTTTTTCAGATATCGGTCCATATATACCCGAGATATAGCCCAAATCGGATTTTTAATTAAATTTCGCATAGGCGAAGCTAAATAACTTTTTTTTGCTCAAAAGCAGTTCTGGTAATAAAATTAGGTTACATAAATATGGAAAATGAAAATTTCCGATATCGGTCCATATATACCCGAGATATAGCCCAAACCGGGTTTTTCATGAAAATGTCGCGTAAGCGAACTTAAACAACTTTTTTGTGCTCAAAAGCAGTTCTGGTAATAAAATAGGGTCATATAAATATGAAAAATGAAAATTTTCGATATCGGTTCATATATACCCGAGATATAGCCTAGACCGGGGTTTTCATGAAAATGCCGCGTAAGCGAACTTAAACAATTTTTTTGTGCTCAAAAGCAGTTCTGGAAATGAAATTAGGTTACATAAATATGAAAAATGAAAATATCCGATATCGGTCCATATATACCCGAGATATAGCCCAAACCGGGTTTTTCATGAAAATGTCGCGTAAGCGAACTTAAGCAACTTTTTTGTGCTCAAAAGCAGTTCTGGTAATAAAATAGGGTCATATAAATATTTTTTTTTAGCTTTTTTTTATTTATTGAATCTTCACAATGTGAACTAACAATAAGTATTCAAATTTTATTACTAAATACAATAAATTAACTAAGTCCAGCCAATGCTAGACAAAAAGTTTTATTATGCGCATATTATATCGGTAAAATCACCTACTTAACGCTCTGATGGTGGCAACGGTATCCCTTCTTCTCAACCGAGTGTGACCACTAAAATTAAGTATGTTTCGTGCAAGAGGGTTTGGGTGAAGTTCCAATTTGCTGATATACCTTGTCGCATGCTTTGAAAAATCATCTTTTCCCAGTGGAACACACAGATCCTTGTGAATTCGGGAGCTTTTTACGTACCATGGAGCTGCAGTAATTGTTCGAAGAATTTTGTTTTGTCGCCTTTGAATTTTTCAATGTTTGACGCTGAGGCGGTGCCCCATAATTGAACTCCGTAGCGCCATATAGGCTTTAGTATTGCGTTGTATAACAAAAGTTGGCAATCTAATTTCAATGTAGAATTTCTGCCCATAAGCCAATTTAATTGCGCTGCTTTTAATTTTAGCTGAGTGAGTTTTAGCTGAATTGTTAATTTGGATAGCTGAACATGTTTGTCTACGCAGTGTGAATGTAACGTGAGTACACTTTTGTTCATTAACTTTAATTTTCCAAAGTTTTAACCATATCTCTAATATTGAAATATACTCCTGCAATTTTCGCGAAGCTGCTTGATGGTTTTCATGTACGCTGCAGAATGCTGTGTCATCTGCAAAAGTTGAAGTGTGAACACCACATCTGGTTGGCATGTCAGAAGTGTAAATTAAATATAGAGTAGGCCCCAGAATGCTACCTTGGGGTACACCTGCCTCGATTGGCTGAGTTGGGCTTACAAAGTCGCCTTCTCTGATGACAAATTTACGGCCACATAAATAGCTTTCCAGAAGCTTGTGAGTGTTTGCAGGGTCATATAAATATGAAAAATGAAAATTTTCGATATCGGTCCATATATACTCGAGATATAGCCTAGACCGGGGTAGTGTTTGGTCTTTCATCCCGCGCGTACGTCTTTTTAATATTGTCCGTGTTTTCTATGTTTAAAAAACACTTATTTTTTCGCGTTTCGTAATCATTTTTTTTTTTTTTAATTTTACTTTTGTGTGGTTTTTTTTTTTTTTTTTTTTTTTTTTTTTTTTTTTTTGAAATAAAACAACCTAAATTCATATTAAACAAAATAAAACAATAAAACTGCAAACATTTAAAAAACCATAAAAACAAAGATCATAAAAACAATACAGTTAAAAAATAATAACATCAATAGCCATAAAGGAGTCAGAGTCTAGCTTTGATAGTGAACGGACGTATTTGTTTTTAATCGGAGTGCTATAAAAAAAAAAAAAAAAGCAACGGTATAAGTAGAAAACCCCAATAAGTGGAAGAGTGAATTTATAAAAAAGACAAACTTTGTGACAATTATTTTTATATACTTTTAAATTAAAAAAATATAAATAAAAAAATAAAAAATTGCATGAGTGTACCTAGTAGATGCAATTCTGAGAGGGAGCTTAGCTCCATTAGAAAAAACCTCTGGATTTCTGAGGAAGAATCTTTAAAAAAGTCATTGAATAATCTCCTGTCTCTAAGAGATAAAAACGCACGCGTTCGTGTTCGCCAAACATTGCTGTTACAACAGAAGACCAACCATCCACCAGTTCAGTAATTGCAGATAAGCCGAAAACACAAGTAGGCATGGACAGGTATGTAACCGTGGTTAAACGTAAGCGAAGCCCCAAATCCGCTCAAATATCATCAAATCCGAAAATTTCCAAAGACGATAATAGGACTACGGCTACGGATAGTAAAAGGTTTGCTATCCTTCAGGCTGACGAGCCAACTTCATCAAAAAAAACATTTAAACCGCCACCAATATACTTGAGAGAACCTACATCTAATGAGCTGGTAAAAGCACTTATTACGGCAATTGGTAAAGGCACCTTTAACGTAACATCAGTGAAGCACGGACAAATAAGTGAAACAAAAATTCAAGTCAACTGCGAAAATGATTACCGAAAACTCTCTGCCGCTCTGGAAAAAGAGAAAAAATCTTTTTATACTTATCAACTTAAAAGTGCTAAAGGCCTCCAGGTTGTTATACAAGGTATTGACCCTTATGTAGACACGGATGAGGTTAAGACTGCACTGCTAGATAAAGGCTTTAAAATAAAAAATGTGGTAAATATGCGGAACCGCGAAAAGATGCCTCAACCTATGTTTAGGGTTGAACTGGAACCAGGGGATGTTATTCTCAAAAAAAATGAAACTCACCCAATTTATAACCTCAAATTTCTTCTTCATCGCAGGGTTACCGTTGAGGAGCCGCACAAGCGTTTAGGGCCCATTCAATGCCTAAACTGCCAGGAATTCGGTCATACTAAGGCCTATTGTAAGTTGCCCGCAGTTTGCGTTGTGTGTGGTGAACTGCACGGCACATCACAGTGCAAGAAGCCAAAAACTGATTCAAGTGTTAAAAAATGCAGTAACTGTGGAGGCAACCATACTGCAAATTACAGGGGCTGCCCTGTCTATATCCACTTTAAGCAGTCAATGACAAATAAGCCATCAATTACCTTTAAGCAACTCCAGAAATCAAACATCATTTCTGCAAACAATTTTCCCCAGGTAGGCCAGTCAACAAGCAACATAATCATGCAAACCCCAATGTGGTCAAAACCGATACACAAAACTTGAATCAGGAGACCAAGTCCCAAAATTCCGATCAAAATTTTAACAATCTTGAGGCAACTCTGCAGACTCTTGTTCAATCCATAAACACATTTACGGTTTCTATGACGAACATGATGCAGGAAATGCTGAAAATGCAATCCACTATTTTGCAGGCAATTTTAACAAAATGAATTGGTTAAAAATATGTTTCTGGAACGCAAACGGCATCCGCCAACACAAAAATGAACTTGAGCACTTCCTTATGGAAAAACAAATCGACATAATGCTGATTGCTGAAACTCACTTGACAAGCAACAGTTATTTCAAAATTAATGGCTACACACTGTACGACACTAAAGATCCCCGTTGAAGGTCTTGTGGAGGCTCAGCAATTCTAATAAAAAATAGAGTTAAGCACTATTTTCTACATGAGACACGTGAGGAGTATGTCCAAGCAACAAATATATGCATTGAGCATCTTAATGGAAAAATAGTTATATCATCAATTTACTCACCGCCCCGATTTTCAATAACAGAAAATCAGTATTCACATTTTTTCAACACACTTGGGCCTCGATTTTTAGCGGCTGGTGACTATAACGCCAAGCACACTTTTTGGGGATCACGTTTAATTTCTCCGAAAGGCCGAGTCCTTTTCGAAACAGTTTCCAAACTGGGCTTAGATGTGATTTCAAGCGGATATCCCACTTATTGGCCCTCAGACCGACGAAAGATCCCAGATGTTATAGATTTTGGAGTTGCAAAAAATTTTCCTTTAGAAGGGATGCAAGTAGAGTCTTCATTAGATTTGTCATCGGACCACTCACCCACTATAATATCTGTTTCGTTCCCCCAGGAGGTTGGCTCCCCGTAAAGTGACTTGGCGTTCACCATCACTAGAGTTAATTGACTAAAATGTAAGAAATATTTGAGTACTCATTGTACAGAAAATATTGCCTTGAGAACCCCTGAGGATGTTGATATATCAATTAAAGATTTTTCTAAAGACCTTAAACTGGCCGTACAACATGCTACCACTACCCATACGAGTTTCAGAAATAAGAACAATAGAACTTATTCGTCTGAAATTGAGCTACTTTTGTCAGAAAAAAGAAGAATTAGAAGAGAGTGGCAACTTCGAAGGTCTCCCCAGCTTAAAAGCAGGCTACGGGAGTGCATAACTAAATTAAGAAATCTGCTTGAAATCCAAAGAATGGCTTCCCTTAAAAATTATTTAGAAGGTCTTGATGGTAGCCCGCAAAGTGACTATTCTTTATGGAAAGCGACAAAAGGTCTGAAAAGACCCGTAATAGGTAAGCCACCTTTGCGAACTTCAGCTGGCGATTGGGCAAGAAGCGATTGTGAAAAAGGGATGGTGTATGTTAATCATCTAAAAAACGTTTTTATTGCAAATGATACAGTGGATGATGTTGCTGAATTTCCGTCATATGCTGCTAGACCACCTGTACCTTTGAGACTTAGTTTTCAAGATGTCGAAAACGTTATAAATAAAGTAAACTCAAAAAAAGCTCCAGGTTTTGATAAAATTACTGGCAAAATGCTTGTAGAATTACCTCGTGTTGCTAGAAAAATTCTTCTTTTTATTTTTAACGCTATTTTACGCCTAGAATACTATCCTGCAGAGTGGAAGGTGTCTATGGTTACTATGATACCCAAGCCAGGGAAGGATGCCACTAAAGTAGAGACATATAGACCAATAAGTCTACTGCCAACAATTTCAAAACTTTTCGAAAAATTGTTAATGGCGAAGTTGACTCCAATACTGAATGATGTAGGATGTATCCCTGATCATCAATTTGGTTTTCGGGCTAAACACAGCACCATTGAACAAACGCACAGACTAGTTAATGTTATAAGAAAGACTTTTGAGGATTAAAAGTATTGCTCAGCTCTATTCATTGATGTTTCCCAAGCCTTTGATAAAGTGTGGCACGAGGGATTAATGCACAAAATAAAGTTGAACTTGCCTGCAAACACTCATAAGCTTCTGGAAAGCTATTTATGCGGCCGGAAGTTGGTTATCAGAGAAGGCGACTTTATAAGCCCAACTCAGCCAATCGAGGCAGGAGTTCCCCAAGGTAGCATTCTGGGTCCCACTTTACATTTAATTTACACTTCTGACATGCCAACCAGATGTGGTATTCACACTTCAACTTTTGCAGATGACACAGCATTCTGCAGCGTACATGAAAACCATCAAGTAGCTTCGCGAAATTTGCAGGAGTATATTTCAATATTAGAGATGTGGTTAAAACTTTGGAAAATTAAAGTTAATGAACAAAAGTGTACTCACGTTACATTTACACTGCGTAGACAAACATGTTCAGCTATCCAAATTAACAATTTACCTATTCCGCAGCAAAGTGAAGTCAAGTACCTTGGTATTCACCTCGACCGTAGGTTAACGTGGAAGTCTCACATTGACACGAAAGTCATTCAGTTGAAATTAAAAGCAGCGCAATTAAATTGGCTTATGGGCAGAAATTCTACATTGAAATTAGATTGCAAACTTTTGTTATACAACGCAATACTAAAGCCTATATGGCGCTACGGAATTCAATTATGGGGCACCGCCTCAGCGTCAAACATTGAAAAAATTCAAAGGCGACAAAACAAAATTCTTCGAACAATTACTGCAGCTCCATGGTACGTAAAAAACTCCCGAATTCACAAGGATCTGTGTGTTCCACTGGTAAAAGATGAGTTTTCAGAGCATGCGACAAGGTATGTCAGCAAATTGGAACTTCACCCAAATCCTCTCGCACGAAACATACTTAATTTTAGTGGTCACACTCGGTTGAGAAGAAGGGATACCGTTGCCACCATCAGAGCGTTAAGTAGGTGATTCTACCGATATAATTGGCGCAAAATAAAACTTTTTGTCTAGCATTGGCTGGACTTAGTTAATTTATTATATTTAGTATTAAGATTTGAATACTTATTGTTAGTTCACATTGTGAAGATTCAATAAATAAATAAAAGCTAAAAAAAAAAAAAAAATAGCCATAAAGGAAACTATCAATAACAACAAACAGAACTTAACATAAAATTTAAACACACATAATTTGCAATAACATTACCCAACAAACAATTCAATAACCACGAGAAACGCCCATAAAAGAAAAATTAATTTAAAGCTAAAAAAAAAATAAAATAAAAACATAAAAAAATCACTAATAAAAAAATAACCCATGGCCAGATCAGGGCTTTTATGGCCCTTGTACAGGCATTGATATTCCTTTCCGCGTTTATTAAATAGTAATTACTTTCCAATGTCGGGGATGCCGGGTTAATTGTTGTTGATTATTATAGCATCGAAGGTATACCACTGGGTGCTATATGGTCAACCTAGCAACAATTGATTCCGGCCTCTCTTGCATAGCAGGATCAACATTTCTTTTGTTAATTTTCCGGCGTAATGACAGGCAACTTTAAACTTGACTTTTGTAATATACGTGGGCTGAGAACGAATTTTTTCTCTGTTTATGCTCACACTTGTCTCCATCGGCCGGATGTTTTCGCCCTGTGTGAGACCCGGGTATCTGAGAATGCTGATCCACAGGATTTTCATATACCTGGGTATCAACTCCTATCCCTATTTAATTTCCATCGGGGCCTTGTAATTTACGTTCGCAATGAAGTTGTGTTCCAATGCCAGCAACCATTAGGCATGCATGATGCCGAATTTACCTGTCACACTTTTTGCATTTCGGGTTTCTATATAGAAGTCCAAATACGGGGCGGGATACTACCATTTCTGGTTTCGATACCCTCTCTGACTCCATATCGAAAATCCTAGAGGATTGTCCGAGCAGTGAAATCGTTGTTGCTGGCGATTTCAATGTTCACAACTCATCTTGGCTTCGTCATTCGAGTCATACAACTCCAGAAGGCCAATATGTTGAGTTATTCGCTGCGCACAACCATCTAGCGCAATTAGTGAATGAGCCAACGTATATTCCATGTGTTGAAGGGCACCATTCAAACACACTTGACCTATTCCTGACTTCACACCCTGAAAAGTATGAAGTCAAAGTTAGTGCACCTCTCGGCAATTCGGATCATTGCACCATTTCTGCCTCCTTTTCGATCTCTGAACTTCGTAACGTTTCGAAATCAGCTACGAAACGTTCAATATTTATTTACGAAAAGGCGCGTTGGGCTGAGCTCAATCAATTTTATGAGCAGTTTAATTGGAAACTTTGCTTTCTAGATAACGACATAAATGCTTCAGCAAAAATGGTCGAGAATATTATATTGCTAAGGATGAAATCATTCGTACCATCCAAGCAGATTTCGGTTAAACCAAGAGTGAAATCCTGGTTTAATCAGACGTGCAAAAACGCAGTCAGATCCAGAGAGGAAGCATTCAGTAATTGGCGTTTAAACAAAAACCCAGAGACTGATTTACTACGCAAAAAGGCAAGATCTTCGTGTGCCAAGGTACTTAGGCGTGAAAAGTTTCTTCACGAACAGCGTCTTCGTGCCAAGGTCCTTACAGCTCCCCGGGGCTGTAAGACCTTTTGGTCATTCGTTAAGAGGGTAAAGAACAATACTAGTTCATCAATCCCAACTCTCTTAAAGAATGACCGCTTGGATTCACCGACCCGGTTGACAAAGCTAACCTGTTGGCTGAAATTTTTGCAAGCAACTCCTGCTTGCCGGAAAGCAGTCAACCACTTCCCGAGCTCGAAAGAGTATCTGTAACTATGCCAAAGATATTTTTCCGGGCACGAGCAGTTAAAAGGGTTTTGGCAGACCTCGACATAAACAAAACTCCTGGACCGGATGGCATTCCAGCACTGGTCTTGAAGCAGTGTTCTTCTACGCTTGCGCGTCCATTAGCACGCCTCTTCAGTTTACTTTACCATTTTGGTGAGTTTCCATCAAGCTGGAAGGTTGCTAATGTAACACCAATACCCAAAAAGGGTGAGGCAAATAACCCTGAAAATTACCGCCCAATTGCAATTTGCTCTACACTTTCCAAAGTAATGGAAAGCATGGTCAACCATCACCTTATGAGGTATCTGGAGTCGCATAAACTACTTTGTGATCGTCAATATGGATTTCGTAAGGGTGGTTCTACTGGCGATCTTATGGCATATCTGTCAGAAAAATGGTACCACTTAATCCATCATTTCGGTGAAAGTAGGGTGGTGGCTCTAGATATTTCAAAAGCGTTTGACAGAGTGTGGCATGGTGCACTACTGGCAAAACTTACTGCTTTTGGTGTCGGTGATGACTTCTCTCGGTTTATATCGAGTTTTCTCAGAGACCGCACTATACGAGTTGTTATAGATGGGGTCTCATCAAACGAGTTCAAGATTAATTCAGGGGTTCCGCAAGGCTCCGCTCTTTCTCCTACCCTATTTCTTATTTTTCTAAATGATCTTCTCTACCAAACTTCCAACCCTATCCACTCTTTCGCAGATGACAGCAGCATTTGCCACTCGTACTCTTTTAGCTATAGGCCCAGCTTATCAGAGATCGCTGCCAAAAGGCTAAATATGAATGATTCACTGAATAGTGACCTTCTATTAATCTCCGAATGGGGTCGTAAAAACAGAGTCGCCTTCAACGCTCGTAATACCCAATGTTGCTTATTAACACACAAGCAAACGACCGCAAATGCTACTTCATCTGTACTCATAGATGGTATAAATATTGAGGAATTGGATGCTCTTGATGTTCTTGGAATGAAGATACAGTGTGATGTTCGCTGGACAGAACATATTTTTCATGTCTCTAAAGAAGCATTCAAGTCTCTCGGTTTTTTGAAACGGTGTAAGATGTACTTCACTCCATCCGACCTCCTTACTATTTATACCACCTACATCCGACCGAAAATGGAATACAACTCTCATGTTTGGGCCGGTGCCTCAAAGTCTATTTTGGGGTTACTCGACCGTGTGCAGGAGAGGGCGAAGAAGCTTATCGGTGACAGTAGGGTATCCAACTCTATTGACTCACTGGAGCATCGACGCAGTGTGGGGTGCGTTACTCTGTTCTATCGTTACTACAATGGATTTTGCTCTGACGAGATTATGGATCTTGTTCCCGAAACTCGCACATTTTTACGTAGCACGCGCTCATCGTCTAGAGCTCATCCATTTGTGGTCGATTGCCCGGGGAATCGCACTACATTACAGAGAGAATTCGTTTTTCAGCCGTGCGCTTCGTCTATGGAATAAGTTGCCTGCAGACGTGTTTCCTGTCTATTATAACGTTGGAAAGTTCAAGTTAAATGTTCACAAACACTACTCCCTCTTTCCCCCTCCCCATAACCAATTTTCCTAGTTCTGGTACAATGCACTGCATATGTAGGGGTCATCCCCTGAGTACTGGTCCAAGCTAAAAAAAAAAAAAAAAAACTGCCGCGTAAGCGAACTTAAACAATTTTTCTGTGCTCAAAAGCAGTTCTGGAAATGAAATTAGGTTACATAAATATGGAAAATGAAAATTTCCGATATCGGTCCATATATACCCGAGATATAGCCCAAACCGGGTTTTTCATGAAAATGTCGCGTAAGCGAACTTAAGCAACTTTTTTGTGCTCAAAAGCAGTTCTGGTAATGAAATAGGGTCATATAAATATGAAAAATGAAAATTTTCGATATCGGTCCATATATACCCGAGATATAGCCTAGACCGGGGGTTTCATGAAAATGCCGCGTAAGCGAACTTAAACAACTTTTTTGTGCTCAAAAGCAGGTCTGGTAATGAAATAAGATTACATAAATATGGAAAATGAAAATTTCCGATATCGGTCCATATATACCCGAGATATAGCTAAACTGCGGTTTTAATGAAAATGTCGCGTAAAATTTCCGATATCGGTCCATATGTAGCCCAAATCGGGTTTTTCATGAAAATGTCGCGTAAGCGAACTTAAACAACTTTTTTTTGCTCAAAAGCAGTTCGGGTAATGAAATAAGATTACATAAATATGGAAAATGAAAATTTCCGATATCGGTCCATATATACCCGAGATATAGCTAAACTGCGGTTTTAATGAAAATGTCGCGTAAGTGAACTTAAACAACTTTTTTGTGCTCAAAAGCAGTTCTGGTAATGAAATTAGCTTACATACATGTGGAAAATTAAAATTTCCGATATCGGTCCATATATACCCGAGATATAGCCTGGAACGGGGTTTTCATGAAAATGCCGCGTAAGCGAACTTAAACAACTTTTTTTTGCTTAGAAGCAGTTATGGTAATAAAATAAGGTTATATAAGTGTGGAAAATGAAAATTTTTGATATCGGTCTATATATACCCGAGATATAGCCCAAACAGGGTTTTTCATGAAAATGTCGCGTAAGCGAACTTTAACAACTTTTTTTTTTATTGAAAACAGTTCTGGTAATAAGATGAGTTTATATAAATGTGGAAGATAAAAATTTCCGATATCGGTCCATATATACCCGAGATATAGCCTAAACCGGGGTTTTCATGAAAATGCCGCGTAAGCGAACTTAAACAATTTTTTCGCCTTAAAGCAGTTCTCGTAATAAAATTAGGTGATATAAATATTGAAAATGAAAGTTTTCGATATCGGTCCATATAAACCCGAGATATAGCCTAAACCGGGTTTTTCATGAACACGCGGCGTAAGCGAACTCAAACAATATTTTTTGCTTAAAAGCAGTTCTAATAATAAAATAAGATTATATAGGTATGAAAAATGAAAATTTCCGATATCGGTCCATATATACCCGAGATATAGCCCAAACCGGGTTTTTCATGAAAATGTCGCGTAAGCGAACTTAAACAATTTTTTCGCCTTAAAGCAGTTCTGGTAATTAAATAAGGTTATATAAATATGGAAAATGAAAATTTCCGATATCGGTCCATATATACCAGAGATATAGCCTAAACCGTGGTTTTCATGAAAATGCCGCGTAAGCGAACTTTAACAACTTTTTTCACCTTAAAGCAGTTCTGGATATTAAATAAGGTTATATAAATATGGAAAATGAAAATTTCCGATATCGGTGCATATATACCCGAGATATAGCCCAAACCGGGTTTTTTATGAAGATGTCGCGTAAGCGAACTTAAACAACTTTTTTCACCTTAAAGCAGTTCTGGTAATAAAATAAGGTTATATAAATATGGAAAATTAAAATTTCCGATATCGGTTCATATATACCCGATATATAGCCTAACAGGTTTTTTGATGAAAATGCCGAGTAAACAACTTTTTTGTGCTCAAAAGCAGTTCTGGTAATGAAATAAGGTTATATAAATATGGAAAAAGAAAATATCCGATATCGGTCCATATATACTCGAGATATAGCCTGAACCGATTTTTCCAATAACATTTTTTTTTTTTTGCTGAAAAGCAGTTCTTGTTATAAAAGGTTACGAAAATAGCGAAAATTAAAATTTCTGATATCGGTCCATATATACCCGAGATATAGCCTAAATCGGGTTTTTCATGAAAATATCGCGTAAGCGAACTTAAACAATTTGTTGTGCTCAAAAGCAGTTCTGGTAATGATATAAGGTTATATGGAAAATTAAAATTTTCGATATCGGTCCATATATACACGAGATATAGCCTGAACCGATTTTTCCATTAAAAAAAAATTTTTTTTTTTTGCTGAAAAGCAATTCTCGTTATAAAAGAAGGTTACTAAAATACAGAAAATAGAAAATTGCGATATCGGTTCATATATAACCGAGCATATTTAGGTCACATTTTTAATATACTATACATATTCGTGACTATCGTGAAGGGTATTTTAGATTCGGCCCAGCCGAATATACTACACTCTTACTTGTTCTAGAAATAAATTTAAAAATAATTAGCTATCCAATGATTTTAGCCCTAATTTGTTCCGCTTTTCAGTAAGAATATAACCCGCTAGTGAAAAGGCACGTTCTGAAGCAGCACTGCTTGTCGGTATTGAATGTACTTGGAAAGCGAGTTTGCATAAGCGGGTTAAATATTGAATAATGGTGTGTCCACCATTGTATTAAATCAAAGTCATCGCAGAACAAATTAGGGCTAAAATCATTGGACAGCTAATTATTTTTAAATTTATTTCTAAAAAGTTTTCCTAACATGCATTTTTAAAATGGTACAAATATCTGTAAAGTGAATTTAGTTTTTTTATTTTATTGTAAATTTTTTGTATTATTAATACATAATGAAGATTTTTTTTTTAAGTTTTAACTCTATTTTAATTTTTAAGTTTGAAATAAATTTTATCCAAAAGCCAAAAACAGTGTTATTTTGTTGACAATATCTTTTATATAATAACAGGTAAACATCATTATTAATTTATAAAATTATTATTGCGCAAAAACAAACTTAAAATTATCATTCATTGTGTTACTTTCAAAATCGTCAAAATGGTTGTAAATAATTAAATCTGACAGCCGCAATTCTAGTTAATGTTAAATAAAAGGTGACGCATATACACAACAAAAAAATTTGTCGAGAATGTTGTTTTTGCAAGTTGATATTGTGATGACTTCATGCATGTATTATTAAGAAAACGATTAGAAACGAAAATAGCAAATGCTCAAAATGTTTCTCTTACTAAGTGCTAGTAACAACAACACTCTTTTTGTGGTCGTTTCTTTTACTCTTAAAAAAATACACAAGATACGAAAGTGATTGGACACATTTTTGATGTATCAAGATTTCACAAGCGAACGACAGGCATAAATATCAATTTTTAAGAGTGTTTAAAATACTTAGATGTGAAAATGGTTGGGTAAACAACCGGTGTACTTATGGTTGCGGTGCACAGGCGCAGACCTCTGGTATATAACTAAAAGTTCACTGATTAATGATTTACAAAAATTAGTTTAATTCGACTGCGGCAAAAAAAAAATCAGTATGGACAACAACCTGCAATCGTATCGTATTGCTGTTGTCAAAATAAATGTTCACATTTAAACGCATGTATTTTATATTTGACATATTGAAGTCGGTTGTTTGCTGGCTTCAATGTGTTTAATGCTTAATTTTGTGTTTTCTATGTCAAATTGAGCCACAACTATTTGTATATATAAAAGAATGAAACATGAACTACAGAGCTAAAATAGATCGCAGAATTGATTCGCTCATTTAGCTCCCTCAAGGGAATAGTTCAGTTAAATTAATTCGTTCAGGAACTACCCAACTTTACTACTAAATAGAGATCGGTAATAAAAAATTCTATTTGGTAAAAGAGGGACACGCTAATGAACTCATATGACATCACTTAATTAGACGATTTTTTTTTAAAAGCAGACTTCTTTTGGGTTTGGCGCACATTTAATTTGTAATTTTCTAAAATCACCGTCAGTCCGACGAAACATGCTATTGAAAGCTGTTTATACTATGTATACCTTTGGACTACCCATTTGGTGCCAATTTCACTGGACAAAATCAAATAAAAAGTCTAATCAAATTTATTGTATATGTATTTATTTATTTTTTTTTTTTTTTTGCATTTTGAAAGTACTCAGATATAAGTTTTGTTATTATTGAAATAATGAAAGTAATTTACTTATGATGTGAAGTTTCCACGATTCCTGATTTTCTTCTTTAATGTAAAAATAAGATGAAATATATCAAAAAGTTTATTAATACATTTTTATTTACCTTTTTTTTTTAATTAGTTTAATATTTTTTGTTTAACTTGATTTTTGCACCCTACATACCTGTCTTTGTTCATTGGAACGTCTGCAAACTATGTTGATTAAAGCATCTTCATCAGTACCAAAGCCTTTCATTGCTTTGCGCAAACAGTGGGCATCTTTTACGGGATCGATACCATGAGCCGGGAAAACAGTTGGAGTGCCCTTTAAAAAAGTAATGTTTTTATATTAACACGCAAATTAGATCTGCCTGCAGCTTTAAGAAAAATTCATATATGTACATATATGTAGTAAAAGATAGTATGGAATAGATCACGAGATTTCGAAATGTTAGGTGAGGTGTAGAAACAAATGCATGTTGATCCAATATATAATAATGGTGGTGGTGGGGGGCAAATGGCCTCACATCAAGATCAAAGTTGGGAATAAAAGGGTTAAAAATTTGTGAAGGGTGTAATGTTTTACTCCACTAATTACTCGTAATCTGTTGGAAAAAATCCTGACCATTCAAAAAATGCTGCGTATAACAACATCATAATAGATATGATAGGGTTTTATATCTCTCAAAACAAATTTACAAGCTGTTACTAGGCAATTTACTACAGTGTAGAAACACTCATATTTCTACAATAGACTAGCTAACCGCACCTCCGAGGGTATTTGCTAATAATTACACGGAATTACTTAAAATTATACAATAACACAAATATTTCAGTACAAAGAAAATTTTTGTAAAATTTATTGCTTAAAAAATTCGTCTAAATTGGATTATTAATATAATAATGGATAATTAAGATAACAATAATTCTTTTCAAACATATAAATATATTGCATTTCAAAGCTTAATAGTAGATAAAGTATATATATGGTGTAGAAATAAGATCGAAGGAAGATACGGATTTGCGAGCTATTATGGATGAACTGGCTATTAGAGAAATAACTCAGGAGCGCGATAAATTACGTAAAAGAGCAAAAGAAAACATTTTAAAAATACAACAAGAAAATACGACAACTGTTGATAAAAAACGGGTTTCAGGTACTGAATATAAAATTAATGATGTAGTAGCCATCAAGCGAACGCAATTCGGGTCCAGGCTAAAGTTAAAGCCAAAGTTTTTAGGTCCTTACAAGGTAGTAAGGGAACTCAGCCACAGAAGATACGAAGTAGAAAAGCTATATATATATATATATATATATATATATATATATATATATATATATATATATATATATATATATATATATATATATATATATATATATATATATATATATATATATATATATATATATATATATATATACATACCTAAAAACTTTGGCTTTAACTTTAGCCTGGACCCGAATTGCGTTCGCTTGATGGCTACTACATCATTAATTTTATATTCAGTACCTGAAACCCGTTTTTTATCAACAGTTGTCTTATTTTCTTGTTGTATTTTTAAAATGTTTTCTTTTGCTCTTTTACGTAATTTATCGCGCTCCTGAGGTACTTCTCTAATAGCCAGTTCATCCATAATAGCTCGCAAATCCGTATCTTCCTTCGATCTTATTTCTACACCAGTCATTATTTGGAAGAGTGTACTGTTTGCGCTTCTTGTAGGCGTATTGTTTATTATTTTCTGCACTCGTTCCACATGACGGTTCCAGTTTTGTGGATTCTCTAGGCATAACTTTTGTCAGCATTGGAATTATAGTTTGATGTGTGCGTTCCACCTGGCCATTTCCTCTGGGTACTTCTGTTGCCATAGTTAGATGCTGTATCCCTTCGGTTTTGCAATAGTCGTTGAATTCTTTCGACGTAAATGCAATGCCTCTGTCTGTTATCATACGTACTAGGTTGCCAAATATCGCTGCTTGTGTACTTAAACGGTCCAATACTTCCGATGTTCCGCTACTCTTTGTCGGGTAGAGCCAAATAAATTTTGAAAAGGCACCGACGACAACTAATAATATGTAGTTGTATTGTTTTTTCATAGCTTTCATTGGCCCGACATGATTCAAATGAAATGTCATCAATGGTTTATCTGCCTTGTCTATTGGACTTAACAAACCTTCTTTTCTTCCTGTTTTAGCGTCTGCCATAATACATTGTACACAACTCTTTACTATCTCCTGCGCTTTAGTGAGCAATTTAGGTACACAGAAGTTTTTCTCTACAATTTCCGCCGTTTTCTTTGTTGCAAAGTGTCCTTTTTTGTGAGCCATCCTTATAATTTCGCTCTCCATCGACGCGGGTATCGCCAGAAGTTCTTTAGTGAGATCTTTGTGAACTATACCATGCTTCAAAAAAAATCTTCATAACGTTGCGTTTCTAAGATTTTGCTTACTGCCAATCGTCCTTCGATTGGGATTCTCTTATCCTATGAAGTAATGTGTCATCCATCATGAGGCATGTCACTCTACTTAGCGCATCTACATGGCGCATTTTCGAGCCACTTCTGTGTTCGATAACGCAGTCGAAGTCTTGGAGAAAAATAGCCTATCTAGATATCCTTAATGGTACATCTTGCTTTTTCATCGTCATGGTGAAGTCGTTACAGTGAGTGACGATCTTCACCTTCAAGCTCATTACAAATACACGTCAATTATTCAGTGCTTCAATTACTGCTAGCACCAACTCGTATGATTGGTACTTCTCCTCGAAAGCTGTTGTCTTACGTTCTTCCCCCTAATTCAAAATCATAACCATCTATCGCCATGCATATTTTATTAAACTATTCTAAAACTTCTTCAAGCTCTCCTCTACAAGTATTTTCATTCTCATTAACAATCAGCAAAATTTCAGGTAGCGAAGACTTTAATGAGAACTTTGCCCCTTCAGTGTTTATCGAAACATCTACGTATTCGAGTATATCATTTCCTAATATCGCCGAATATAAGATATTTCTTTCATGTGTTACATGGAATTTGATGGGTACTAAGACATCATCTAAGTCAACTTCGGCATCAAAAGCTCCTATCGTTTCAATTTCCTTCCCGCCTATTCCTAGCATTCTCCTTCTCTCCGTGCTCATTGTTACGTCACTCATCATCATGAGAGAATCGTATCGTATACAGCTTTTGTCGCTACCAGTATCTACAACTGCTGACACTTCATACCCAAGTATGTTTAAATCCTTAAATACTCTAGTCGACTGTGGCGATACTTTGCGTAAATTCAATTTATCCTCTTGCGAAAGTCTGTACATCGCATTTTTGTCCTTTACCTCTTCTCTCCTTACCACAATTAAACGATTTGTGACCTATTGTGACCATTCTTTCATTGTGTGACCTTGGATTCCGCACTTGTAACAAACAATATTGTTTTTCGACCCTTCTTTCCTAACGTTTGCTTGAAATTCTTGTTTCGGACGCCATTTGCTAAAAGTATTTTCGTACACCTTTAGTTTTGCCTTCAAATCTTCTATTGATGATGCCTGATAGAGAATGGTTTTATTTATTCTGCTTTCTGGAATGCCCTCAGTAAAATATTGAATCAAGCTATCGTCGTCAAGTGTAATTGGGGATGCTATTTCTAGCAGACTATACAAATACTCCCTAGATCTTTCGTTCGGGTGTTTTCTCCTGTTCTCAAGCATTCGGTGAATCTCAATAGCTGAGTGACTCACCCAAATTCCCTTTTCAACCCGCTCTTCAAAGAATTCCAATCTCTGATTCTGCTCTGACTCCTACAAAAAATTTTAGCAGCACCTGAAAGCAACTGGCGAGCATATACTCGTATATATTTCTGCAGATTGTTCCAACCTACTGTCACTGCACAATCCTCAAAATCGTTCAACCACTGTCCAATGGAGTGCAATGGGTTGCCTTTCCCCGGAAATTTTCGCCAATGTCTCCGCGATATCCCTTCAGGTGAAGGGAGAAGGACCCGAATATGCATCGTCCGACGACTCCCAAATAACAAAAGTAGCTTCCCCGTGCTCTGGATTTGGCTTACTAGTGCTCTGCCCCGTATTATAATGTTTTATTACCCTTTCTTGTTAAATAAGTTTCGTTCCTTCTGCGTCCAACCCTAGCTTCTGACATTTTGTCTCTAATTCCTCAACGTTCAAACACAAAATCTCTAATAAGTCCATTATGTTGGCCAACCGTTTGATATAAAAATGCGAAAAAGTGTCAAAATATTTAAAGGTTAATTTTGAAATTTACTTTGAGAATAACACTATTGAAATTTGTCTTTATTTGAAAATAATTCGATACTTTACAAATATTTTATCTTGCTGAAATTTAGCCTTTTAACCCATATATTTGATAATATTAGCTTTCATAATGAAATTAAACTCAAGCGATCTGATTTCACTTATTGTTAAATTTTTTTAAATTTCCAAAATATGTACATATGTTTTTCCTTAATTATTACGTTACCCATTTAACAACGTTTAAGTAATGTTTTAATATTCCAAAATTTTCAAGATGCTAGACCAGAAATTGCTTAAATATTTTTGACGAAATATTTTCTTTTACACTTTGATTTCTATGATATACTTAAACAAGGAATACTTAAATGATTTTTTTTTATCTGGGACCAGTACTCAGGGGATGACCCCTACATATGCAGCGCATTGTACTGGAACTGGGAAAATAAGGTATGATGATGAGGAAAGAGGGAGTAGTGTTCGCAAAATGTTAACGATAACAACACGAAAGACTGAAACAAACTCTATTGCAGCATTTTGCACTTTTATTTAATACGAAATTAGTAATAAACATATATATATGTAGAAAATACGGACAACGGTAAAAAAAAGAGGGGGGAAAAAAGCGAAAATAAACACGTATACACAACTTGCTACCTATTACGGTGCAATTTGGTTTCATACGAATTTAATTAATGAACATACACATATTGGAAATACGGACAGCAGTAACAAAAGACGTGTGCACCTGATGAGAGACAAAACACTATTTCCTAATCATCAAAAGTATTAAATCAGAAATTTCAATTTTTTTTTTTTTTTTTTTATATCAAATCCGATTCCTGATTTTATACCTTTGCATCCACTTTAATCAGATACAATTGTTGTTTTGTTTTTAGTTAAACACATTTACATGAATATATAGATACAGTTGTAATTTTATAAATTTATTCACTCGAACATTTTCTCTTGTTCTTCGCGAAATAATCAACCCCATTTTACCACAAGCAAATAACTTTTGCTAGCTAACGCAACTAAGAGAGGGTATTCTCTTATAAACAACCGAGCTACTCAAGAGAAAATATTTGATTGAAGCTCTTTAACTTTTTTGCTAATCCTTCCTTATCAGATTTTCGTAACAGTGTTTACTTACAACATTTTCAATTGCAAAATTTCATTATACATTTCAAGGTGCATTAACCAGGTGGCATCACTAGCGCAGGTGACAATTTTTTATTTAAAACGACCGGTAGTGCCACAAGTTGTTGATGTTTACACAAATTGAAGTGAAAAAATAATGATATTTAAATCGTGCAAAAAGAAAGAAAAAGTGCAAGAAAAACAATAAAGAAGTTTTCATATATAATTTAATTGCGTAGAAGCTGTTTATGTTTATACAAAGTGAAGTGAAAAAATAATATTTTAAACAATTTGAAAATGTGCAAAAAAAACTGATGAAGATTTCATAAATATTTTAATTCCTTAATATGTGTTGCTGTCTGTTATGTAAAAAGAAAAATTCTACTGCTTATCGACTTTCCTCGCTTCAAAAATAATTTAATTACTTAAAATGCGTTAAAAACAATTTATGAAAATAATAATACACAGTTAAATTTCTTTATATACATTTTTTTTCTTCATTTTCCTCCGTTTTGTAAACATGTTTTTGACATTATTTATCTAGTACAGCAACTCTAATGCTGTCACCTTAAGTGCGGTCTCCACCTGACTTGAAAACACTAACTATAACGCTAACTTCAAGTTAAAGTTAAATGTGGACCGCTCATGTTAAAGTTTGGTTAAAGTTACAACTTGGTTGTTAAAACATTTCATTTGGAAACTCTGTTATAACTTAAATTGACAACAGCCTGCTATTTGTAGTTGTTTTTCGCCATTTTTATTGTTTTACTATGAAAAGTTACAACTCTAACATCACTACGTGTACGCCGACTTTAACAGATAGATATTTAAACAGCAAGTTTCAACATCATGTTTTAACTGCGTTTCAAGTTAGGTGTAGACTGCATGTTATAATTGCACCATGATACATTTCAAACAAACTACTTCTACTTATCTATTTAAAGTAGTGATGCCCAAAGAGAAATCCATAGTTACGCTCTGAGTGTAAATAAATTTGCACTGGGAGAAAAAATACGCAAATCAAAAAAATCGTTTTACTTACAATTTAATTAAAATTGAAGTAAAAGTAAAGAATAAATATATGAATTCATGTTTTTACTATTTTTAATAAATTTTATATCACAAAAAGTATAAAATACGCAAAATACAGAGAAAAAACAAGGAATAAATTCATACACCTGTGCGCATGTTCATTCGTCGCTGTCTCATTGACGACTAAACTAATGAGCGTAAGATTGTGTGTGCTTTTGTTTACCACCATGGTGCAATTATTAGGTGGCAGCCAAGGCGAATTAATTATTAGGTGGATGCATCGGCGAATTCAGGCGAATTCGATTAATATGGCGGCATTTTCTCTGTCAAGTTTTGTTTACCTTTTTCGGCGCCATTTAAATTTTTGTACATGTTCGTTATCAACTACTTTTGACAGCTTAAGTGTGAATTCGCCCTTTTACACAAACAAAATACCTGTTGTTTTTTTTATTGTTGTAATTCTTCTTTAATCCTTCCTTATCAGATTTTCGTAACAGTGTTTACTTACAACATTTTCAATTGCAAAATTTCATTATACATTTCAAGGTGCATTAACCAGGTGGCATCACTAGCGCAGGTGACAATTTTTTATTTAAAACGACCGGTAGTGCCACAAGTTGTTGATGTTTACACAAATTGAAGTGAAAAAATAATGATATTTAAATCGTGCAAAAAAAAAAAAGAAAGAAAAAGTGCAAGAAAAACAATAAAGAAGTTTTCATATATAATTTAATTGCGTAGAAGCTGTTTATGTTTATACAAAGTGAAGTGAAAAAATAATATTTTAAACAATTTGAAAATGTGCAAAAAAAACTGATGAAGATTTCATAAATATTTTAATTCCTTAATATGTGTTGCTGTCTGTTATGTAAAAAGAAAAATTCTACTGCTTATCGACTTTCCTCGCTTCAAAAATAATTTAATTACTTAAAATGCGTTAAAAACAATTTATGAAAATAATAATACACAGTTAAATTTCTTTATATACATTTTTTTTCTTCATTTTCCTCCGTTTTGTAAACATGTTTTTGACATTATTTATCTAGTACAGCAACTCTAATGCTGTCACCTTATAATTGCACCATGATACATTTCAAACAAACTACTTCTACTTATCTATTTAAAGTAGTGATGCCCAAAGAGAAATCCATAGTTACGCTCTGAGTGTAAATAAATTTGCACTGGGAGAAAAAATACGCAAATCAAAAAAATCGTTTTACTTACAATTTAATTAAAATTGAAGTAAAAGTAAAGAATAAATATATGAATTCATGTTTTTACTATTTTTAATAAATTTTATATCACAAAAAGTATAAAATACGCAAAATACAGAGAAAAAACAAGGAATAAATTCATACACCTGTGCGCATGTTCATTCGTCGCTGTCTCATTGACGACTAAACTAATGAGCGTAAGATTGTGTGTGCTTTTGTTTACCACCATGGTGCAATTATTAGGTGGCAGCCAAGGCGAATTAATTATTAGGTGGATGCATCGGCGAATTCAGGCGAATTCGATTAATATGGCGGCATTTTCTCTGTCAAGTTTTGTTTACCTTTTTCGGCGCCATTTAAATTTTTGTACATGTTCGTTATCAACTACTTTTGACAGCTTAAGTGTGAATTCGCCCTTTTACACAAACAAAATACCTGTTGTTTTTTTATTGTTGTATTGTTGTAGCGAAGCGGTTACCTTGTTTTTTGTATCATGGGTGGCAGCATAAGAGTTGTTGTACTACATACATAATATTTTGTTTGTGTAAAAATTCCGGACGCTGTCAAAAACATGTTTACAAAACAGAAGAAAATGAAGAAAGAAACGTTTATATAAAAAAACACGAACAAAGAAAATTAATATAATTTTTTTTATAAATTGTTTTCGACACATTTTAAGCAATTAAAATATTTTTGAAAACTTTTTTATTGTGTTCTTGCCCTTTTTCAAACTGTTTAAAATATTTTTATTTTTTCACCCACAATTTTTGACACCCACAATTTTATGAAACAAAAAATTATCACCTGCGCTAGTGATGCCACCTGGTTAATTGCACCATGCTTACCACTTTATTACAATGGATGGGCATCGCTAATTTAAAGTGACTTTCATCTCTGCTTCTTTCCCTTCAATTGATGGTTGTTCCAAGACATTTGCTGCTTCCCATTCTTCTGCTCGTTTTGGCTATTTCGTCAAAACTTAGTTTCTGCTTTTGATTTCAGCTTTTAATTCTTTTATTTTCTTATTTATTGTGCTTTTGTTCTAATTGAGCAACAATGTTGATGAATTTTTTTAAATGTTCTGATTTATTATTTGTTTGTTGTTGACATATTTTCTTCTTATTTTCTACTTATTTTTTTTTTATTTCTTTTATACCATGGTTACGCTGCCATTACACAGGAAAGTACTTTCATTAAATTTCTGTATACGTATTACAAATAAAACTTTCAATGAAATAGGCGACTTTCATGAAAATTTTTTGTTCGTCTACACAGGAAAGTGAAAGTTCATTTTAAAAATGTCGCCGAGGCAAAGAGTTGCAAAATTTGCCTCTGCTTCTCTCCACTCTTATTTTGTTTGCTTACTAATCAGAGTTGCCGAACTTATTACATATACAAATTTATGAGGCAATAGTTGAAAAAACTTGTCATTATAAATTTTTCTATGATATTATTTTTATAAAAATACTTTCATTATTTTCTTTGTGTGTTTAATATACAATATAAGGAAACAATATTATAATTATTCGCATATACATACAAAAGAAGTTAATTTTATAATTATTATTTTACTACAATACTGCAACTTTGTATAATTCTCTGTATATTGCAACAGTGCTTAGAATCTGTTTCATGAAAGTTGAGTGGAAAGTAAGCAAAATGTGAGTGTTAGTAAAAAAAAAGTATGAGTGTATTGCAACTTTCATGAAATTACTTTCCTGTCTAAACGGTAGGTTACGTACGAATTTGCACCGAAAAAGCTTTTGTTGTATACCCACTTTCTTTTTACGTCGTGATTTCTCTTGAACACTTTGAAGAGTTTTCCACTGTTTATTAGCTGTATATTCTTTTGTTTTTGGATTTATTTTTGCTGTTTGTTGACATTATGATTCTTATGTAAAGATTTTACTTGCACGCTTTGTGTTAAATTCTCTTTCCATTCTTTTGGCAAGAGAAACACTTACATACATACCCAGCAGTCCACAAATTATTACAATTTGCAAAGCATCCGATCAAGGCGAATTCATTACCAGGTGAACTTAACAGCACAGGTGATTATTTTTTGCTTCTCGTGTTTTTTCCAATGATACTGTCAAATTTTGTTTCTTTTGTTTACAAACTTTTTCGCGCCATTTTAATCCGAAGGTTTTTTTGCATGATTTAGTGCAATTTCAAGAAATTTGTGAATTTAAAAGTGAAAAACTAATATATTCTGTGATTTTAATTACAAACAATTATAAAAGCTTATATTTAATGTTTATATAAAATTTTTTCTCTGCTGAGCAATCTTAGGCGAATTTAGATTATGACATTCACGATATGTTTTACAATAACAAAATACATAGTACTGAATTCGCCTTTCCGCTTGCATTCACCTGTATAAAGTCGCCTTGCATCCGATTGTAAGCGATTGTGTCAACAGAAAAAATCAAAATAAACGTGTTAAGCACAATAAACAACTAGCATCCGATTCACATTAGTCTTTTTCTACTCATTTTGCTAAATTAAATGTACATAAGAAGCAAAGAAGAAAAGAAATGCTAATAATATAGTTTTGAACTCATCCAATCTTCGCTTACAATGTATACAGTGTTGGATGCATCTTACAGCCTAGGCCATCGCTGTGTAAATGTAAGTAGGAATTTTATACAGACTTCGGAAGTATGTGACCAAAAGTTCACTGGGTAGTTATTTACTTCAAGCTTTTAGTTATAACTCTTCTCTTTTTTCACTATACACAATTTTGGTGGTGGGTTTTTGTTTTAAGATCGGTCCGTTATTTTCTCTACATTAAGTTGCTTTGCTTTTACTTTTGGTTCTTTTCTGTTGTAAAATTAAGTAGGTACAGTCTATACAAAACATTCGTAATTTTAGTTTTCACTTTTGATTTTTCCTACATATGTACCATTTTTTCTATGTATATCGAGCACTTTCTCCTTTTTAATTTGAATTTTTAACCAATTTGATTATTTCTTTCGTTTTATTTTCACCAATTTAGCATTGTTTTACGATTGTTCTTATCTATGGTTTCTTTAAATTTTTCCATTCATTTATTTATTGAATCTTCACAAAATGAACTATCAATAAGTATTCAAATCTTCATACTAAATACATAAAATTAATTAAGTCCAGCCAATGCTAGACAAAAATGTTTTACTTTGCACGGTCAATATCGGTAACATCACCTATTGGACATTCTGATGGTGGCAAGGGCATCCCTTCTTCTCAACCGAGAGCGGCCTTCAAAATTAAGTATATTGCGTGCAAGATGATTTGGATGAAGTTCCAATTTACTGATATACCTTGTTGCGCACTTTGAAAATTTGTTTTTTACAAGAGGAACACAGAGATCCTTATGAATTCGTGAGTTTTTTACGTACAATGGAGCTGCAGTAATCGTCCGAAGAATTTGATTTTGCCGCCTTTGAATTTATTCAATGTTAGAAGTGGATGCGGTGCCCCAATTTTGAATTCCATAGCGCCATATAGGCTTTATAATTGCGTTGTATAATAAAATTTTGCAATCCAGCTTCAATGTCGGATTTCTGCCCATAAGCCAATTTAGTTGCGCTGCTTTTAACTTTAAATGAGTAACTTTCGCATCGATGTGAGACTTCCACGAATGCTGTGCCATCTGAAGAAGCTTGTGAGTGTTTGCAGGCAAGTTTAACTTTATTTTGTGCATCAAGCCGTCGTGCCACACTTTATCAAAAGCTTGGGAAATGTCGATGAATTGAGCTGAAGTACTTTTTGTCTTCAAAAGTCTGTCTTATGATATTGACTAGCCTATGTGTTTGTTCTATGGTGCTGTGTTTAGCCCGAAAGCCAAATTGATGATCAGGGATGCATCCCACATTGGACTCAACTTTGCCATTAACAATTTTTCAAACAGTTTTGAAATTGTTGGCAGTAGACTTATTGGTCTGTATGATTCTACCTTAGTGGGATCCTTCCCTGGTTTAGGTATCATAGTAATCATGGACACCTTCCACTCTGCAGGATAATACTCGAGACGTAAAATAGCGTTAAAAATAAAAAGAAGAATTCTACGAGCTACACGAGGTAATTGTTCAAGCATTTTACCAGTAATTTTATCAATACATGGAGCTTTCCTGGGGTTTGTGTTACAAATAACATTTTCAACATCTTGAAAACTAAGTCTCAAAGGCATAGGCGGTCTAACAGCGTATGACGGTAGTTCTGCTGAATTATTCGCTGTATCAGTTGTGGTAAAAACATTTCTCAAATGATCGACATACCATTTCCTTTTCAGAATCGCTTCTTGCCCAATCTCCAGTTGAAGCTCGCAAAGGTGACCTATTACGGGTCTTTTCAGACCTATTGTCGCTTTTCATAGAGAATAGTCGGATGGAGGGGTACCAGCAAGACCTTCCAGATAATTTTTAAGGGAAGCCATTCTTTGGATTTCAAGCAGATTTTTTAATTGATTTATGCACTCTCGTAGCCTGCTTTTAAGCTGGGGGGACCTGCGAAGTTGCCACTCTTTTCGAAGCCTTATTTTTCCTGCTAGAAGTTGTTCAATTTCAGACGAATATGTTCTCACATTTCTGGATCTTATGTGGCTAGTGGTAGCATGTTGTACGGCTAGATTAAAGTGTTTAGAAAATTCGTTAATCGACACATCAATATCCTCGGGCGTTCTCAAGGCAATATTTTCCGTGCAATGTGTACTCAAATATTTTTTATATTTTAGCCAATTAACTCGAGTGACATTCAAGCCCAAGTCACAAAACGGGAAACCAACCCCCTGGGGGAATGAAACGGAAACTATAGTCTGATGACAAGTCTAATGAAGGTTCCACTTGCATCCATGCTGAGGGAAAATTTTTTGTAACTCCAAAATCTATAACATTTGGGATCTTTCGTTGGTCTGACGGCCAATAAGTGGGATATCCGCTTGAAATCACATCCAAGTCCAGTTTGGAAACTGTGTCAAAAAGCACACGGCCTTTTGGGGAAATTAAACGTGATCCCCAAAAAGTGTGCTTAGCGTTATAGTCACCAGCCGCTAAAAATCGAGAACCAAGTGATTTGAAAAAATGTGAATATTGATTTTCTGTTATTGAAAATCGTGGCGGTGAGTAGATCGAAGAAATAACGATTTTTTCATGCAAATATTCGATGCATATATTAGTTGCTTGCAGATACTCCTCACATGTCTCGTTCATTAAAAAGTGCTTAATTCTGGATTTTATTAGAATTGCCGATCCTCCGCAAGATCTTCCGCGGGGATCTTTTGTGTCGTACAGTATGTACCCATTGTTCCAGTATGTATGTAGCTATTAAAATGATTTTGAAAAAAAAAACTGTTGGTTGTCAAATGAGTTTCAGCAATCAACATTATATCGATTCGATTTTCCATCACATTATTTGGAGGTGCCTTTTTTTTGTATTATTGTGTAGGTTTTTCACACTGCAACTACTTTTCACAGTTAAAATTTTAGTGTTTTTGTGATTCGGTTTTGATTTGGTGAACAAGCTTTATAACAGTTAATATGTTAAATTTTGTTTTGAAAAACAATTCACGTTTTGAAATTGGCACACCACGCACAAAATGTGTTAATTTCTTTAACCTTTGGCCTTCCAAAACTTAACACAGAAAATGATTTGGTTCCTCGTTTTTCTTATAGACGAGCCCGTTTTTCTTATAGTTGCGCTGCTTTTAATTTCAACTGAGTGACTTTCGCATCAATGTGAGGCTTCCACGTTGGCCTACGGTCGAGGTAAATACCAAAGTATTTAACTTCATTATGCTGCGGAATAGGTGTATTGTTAATTTGGATGGCTGAACATGTTTGTTTACGCAGCGTGAATGTAACGTGAGTACACTTTTGTTCATTAACTTTAATTTTCCAACGTTTTAACCATTTCTCTAATATTGATATATACTCCTGCAAATTTCGCGAAGCTACTTGATGGTTTACATGAACGCTAAAAAAACCTGTGTCATCTGCAAAAGTTGAAGTATGGATTCCGGATCTCGTTGGCATGTCAGATGCGTAAATCAAATATAGAGTGGGTCCTAGAATGCTACCTTGGGGAACTGGGGAGTTTTCGTAAGCGAACAGTGAAAATCAGTTGACTAGAGTGGGTGTCTTTTAAAGAATTTATTGAAAGAATTTATTACCAGAATTATAATATAAGAACGTTTCCTGTTGGAGTAGCTTCGTCAGCCCAAGGTTACCCAATCGCCTTTTTTTTTTTTGAAGAAAAGAAAACTCAGGCCTCCTTGAATTTTTTTAACAATTTTTCTTTATTTAAATAGTAAAACAAATTGTACTTGCCAAACCAGAATATACTTTTATCACGCCCTGCAGTTGTCATCAGACTAGCAAAAACTAAATTCTGGTGAAAACCACGAAGGCTCTGGTTTTTTCCTTTAGAGAGAGTGTTAGTGTGGTTTAGTACCGCTATGCCTGGGAATAATACTACTAAGACGCCTGGGAATAATGGCCGTTAATACCAGTTAATCCCTCTGCACTACTACTAAGATGCCTGGGCACTATGGCTATTAAGACCAGTAGTGACCCTATGCACTACAACACGAGCTCTTACTATGCTAGTTTCTTTTTTTCTCTTATTATGTTAAAACAATGTGTATACTGTATGAACATATAGTGTATGAAAAATCAAAGTAACTTCAGGGAAATAATTAAAGTTAAATAACAATAATAATAATAATAATAATAAAAATAATAATCATAATCCAATGGCAATATACAATATAATTTGAAATTCACGTAATTACATATAATATAATTCATATAATATAATATATAATGTAACGATCAATTCGTTACAATAACAAATAAAAAATGTAGTTCAGTATAACCAGTATTTAATGTAAACGTATTGAAAAAATTGTATAATAATTAGGTAATTTATCAACTACCAAAACAGTAACGAATTCACACGTCTTTATAAATACGAACTTCACCATGACTGCATTTATTGCAATATTTGACAAACTCGAATTTGACTGCTTTGTACATATAATATGGTGCATTTTCCACATTATACTCGTAACTCACTGATTGTGCTGGGCAAAAGGAAACATAAAAATTTAAAAGAAAATGTTGTGTTGAATTTGATTTGGTGCCACCGAAAATTAAAAAGCGCACCGAAAATTTAAAAAAAGCGCACCACGCACCCACTAAAGAATTTTTCGCACAAATAATTTTAAAAAGCACGAAAAACGGTGCGAAACGCACCGAGTTGACAACGCTGATACCACCTGAAAGATGTCAAAAACTTGTTGACCCTATGAAAAGGGCAGCGCAACTAAATACTAAAGTACCACAAAAATTCAATTTACATTATACGCTAAAGGAAAGTTATGAAATAAGCCTGAATGTGTTTAACAGAAGATAGTAGATACAGCGCTGCTATTATTGTTGCTCGCCATATTTCTAAAATAATTTCTTCTTAAGTTTTTCCTGTATTAACAAAAAGTTGAATTTTTGCCAATATGGTGCTATGGGATTCAATTATGGGGCACAGCCTCGGCATCCAACTTTGAAAAAATGCAAAGAAGTCAAAATAGAATTCTCCGTAGAATTACAGATGCTCCATGGTACGTTAAAAACTCACGAATCCACGCAGATCTGAACGTACCTTTTGTGAAATCTGAATTTGTGAAGTACGCGACAAGATACATATATTAACAAACTTGAATTCCATCCAAATCCTCTTGCAGTTAATATTCTTATCTTTGGTGGTCATACCCGTCTGAGAAGGAGGGATACTTTGGCTACCATTAGAGCTCTAAACAGATGTCTGAATTCTTAAATAATATTCGCATAAAAATAAATTTTTGTCCAGCACTGGCAGGACTTTAATCACAATTTTGTTTTTTTTAGTATTAAGATTTGAATACTTATTGTCATTACATTTTTTTATGTAGATTCAATAAATAAAATAATTAAGTTAAAAAAAAAAAAAAAAAAATATTGGCTTTAGAATCGAGTTGTACAGCAAAAGTTTACAATCAAGCTTCAAGGTCGAATTTCTGCCTAGTAGCCAGTTAATTTGCACTGCTTTCAATTTCATCTGCGCTACTTTTGCCTCGATATGCGACTTCCATGTTAGTCTACGGTCAAGATGAATACCGAGGTATTTGACTTCACTGTGTTGAGGTATTACTTTATTGTTAATAGTAATGGGTGAGCATGTTCCTATACGCAGTGCGAATGTAACATGGGCACACTTTTGTTCATTAACCTTGATTTTCCAAAGCTTGAGCCATTTCTCTAGTTTGTCGATATGTTCCTGTAAGTTTATTGATGCTTGCTGGTGGTTACTATGTATGCTAAGGAATGCTGTATCAGCTGCAAATGTTGAAGTGTGAATGTTGGTGCTTATCGGCATGTCAGATGCGTAGATCAAATATAAGATAGGCCCTAATATGCTGCCTTGGGGAACTCCAGCTTCAATAGGCTGGGCGGGGCTTATCAAATCGCCTTCTTTTATTATAAATTGGCGACAATATAAATAGCTTTCCAAGATGTTAATGTATGTTTGCAGGTAAGTTAAACTTTATTTTATGCATTAAGCCCTCGTGCCATGTTTCGCTCTAAAACCAAATTGGTGATCAGGAATACATTCAACCTTATGAAGCATTGGATCCAACTTCGCCTTTAGCAATTTTTCGAAAAGTTTTGATATTGTTGACAGTAGACTTATTGGACGGTATGATTCTACTTTCGTGTGATCCTTCCCTGGCTTAGGAACTATTGGTATCATGGACACCTTCCACTCTGTAGGGTAATACTCAAGTCGTAAAATAGCATTAAAAATAAAAAGAACAATTCTTTTAGCTACACGAGGCAGCTCTACGAGCATTTTGTTGCTGGTTTTATCCATACCTGGAGCATTTTTAAGGTTTAGATTACCAAAAGCATTTTCAACTTCTTGGAAATTGAATTTTAAAGGCACAGGAGGTCTACTAACAATAGATGGCAACTCATTTGCATTATCAGACCTATTTGTGGTAAAAACGTTTTTCAAATGGTTAACAAATAAATTACCCTTTTCCGAGTCATCTCTAGCCCAGTCACCAGACGGTTCTCGCAAGGGCGGCTTACCTCTAACTGGCCTTTTTAAACCCTTAGTCGCCCGCCATAAAGAATAGTCGGACTGAGGAGTACCATCCAGACTTTCTAAATACGTTTGTAGAGAAGCCGTTTTTTGGGTTCCAAGCAAATTTCTTAGTTGATTTGTGCACTCACGTAACCTTGTTTTTAGTTGCGGAGACCTGCGAAGTTGCCACTCTCGTCTAACTCTTCTTTTTTCTAACACAAGTTGCTCGATTTCTGAAGAATATGTTCTGTTTTGAAGGTTTCTGCGTGTTAAATAAACGCTAGAACCAAGTTCAGCGGCTTGTTTAAGGTTTTCGCTAAAGATGCTTAGTGACGCATTAATATCTTCAGGTGTTCTTAAAACAATATTCTCAGTGCAATGCGTACTCAAAATTTTTTTATATTTTAGCCAATTCACTCGGGTGACAGTCCTATGCAAATTGTTAATCGGGGACCAAGTCTCCTGGGGAAAAGGCACTGAAATAATAGTAGGTGAATGATCCGATGACAAGTCTAACGAAGGCTCAGCTTGCATCCATTCCACAGGGAATCCCTTTACCACTCCAAAATCATTCACATCAGGAATATTTCGCCGGTCAGTCGGCCAGTAAGTGGGATGTTCCCTTGATATTACGTCTAAGCCCATTTTAGAAATTATATTAAAAAGCACCCGACCCTTCGGGGTGACTAAACGTGAGCCCCATAAAGTGTGTTTTGCGTTGTAATCTTCAGCTGCTATAAAACGAGGTCCTAATGAGGTGAAAAAACTTGAATATTGTGATTCTGTCACTGAGAATCGAGGCGGCGAATAAATCGATGAGATAACCAATTTGTAATGAAAATTTTCCACACAGATATTAGTTGATTGAAGATAGTCCTCACATGTGCCGTTCAACAAAAAATGCTTTATCCTAGATTCTATCAAGATTGCGGAACCCCCACAAGCTCTTCCGTTAATTTTGAAGAAACTTGTTGACGTCAGTGAGTTTCTGCAATCATCATTATATCAATCTGCTTATCCATCAGGAAGTATTCGAGTTCGTTTTTGTGTTGGCGGATGCCGTTCGCGTTCCAGAAAGATATTTTTAACCAAATCATTTTCTCGAAATTACCTGCAAAATGGTGGATTGCATTTTCACCATTTCCTGCATCATCGTCATCATAGACGACGTAAAAGTGTTTATAGTTTGAATAAGGGTCTATATTGTTGCCTAAAGGTTACTGAAATTTTGATCGGGCGGTTGGGATATAGATTGTTTATTCGGGTTTGCGAATGTAGACCTAACTACATTAGCATAAGAAACTTGATTTTGATTTTGAACGGTTATGTCGGTGGTTGACTGTCCTGTCGGAGGAAAAGATTTAGTAGAAAAAATATGAATCTGCTGTGGTGGCTTAGAAGCAATTATTGTTTTGTTGTTCATTGAGCGCTTGAGGTGGGTGTAGACGGAGCAACCTCTATAATTAGCTGTGTGGTTTTCACCGCAATTACTGCATTTTTTAATTTTTGGATCGAAATTCGACTTATTGGATTGTGCTGTGCCATGGAATTCTCCACACACAACACTAACTGTAGGCAACTTGCAATAAATACGCTTTAGTGTGGCCAAATTCTTGGCAGTTGTGGCACTGTACAGGTCCTAAGCGCTTATGCGGTTCCTCTACAGTTATTTCTCGATGTAAAAGGTATTTTATACTATATATTGGATGAACTTCATTCTTCTTTCACATCTCCTGGCTCTAATTCAACCCTAAACATGGGTTAAGGGATCTTTTCACGATTTCTGATGTTTAACACATTTTTTACTTTGAATCCCTTGTCCGCCAAACCGGTCTTAACTTCATTAATGTCTACGCAAGGGTCAAACCCTTTTATTACGACTTGAAGACCTTTAGCGCTTTTAAGCTGATAAGTATAAAAAGCTCTTTTTTCTTTTTCAAATTCGTCAGACAGTTTTCGGTTGCTATTTTCATGGTTAACTTGAATTTTAGTCTCGTTAATGTTGCCGTGCTTGTTGGAGGTAACGTTAAATGTATTTTCTCCGATTACTGAAACAATTTTTTTTACCAGTTCATTGGAGGCAGATTCTCTTAAATAAATTGGTGGTGGTTTAAACGATTTTTTTGACGATGCTGTTGGCTCATCCGTTTGAAGAATAGAAAATTTGTTTTAATCCGTTGGTCTAGCGGTGTCGGCATCTTTAGAGATTTTAGATTTGGATGCAATTTGAGCAGATTTAGGGCTTCGCTGACGTTTAGTGATGGTGATATACCTATCCATGCCTACTTGCGTTTTTCGTTTATTGGCATTAATTAGAGTAGAAGATCTTTTATCTTCTGTTGTAACATCTATGTTAGGCGAGCCGGAACGGAAGCGGATTTTATCTCTTGTAGAAAGAAAATTATCCAATGATTGCTTTATAGATTCTTCTTCAGAAGTCCATATGCTTTTGCTGGTGGAGCTAGGCTCTTTTTCAAAATTATTTCTGATGGGATCACTCATACAGAAAACAAAACTTTAACTTTTTTCCAACTGGGTACATAATCTTCACGCACAATAACAATGCACTGCTACCGCATTTGTTATATTGAAATTGATTTTATTGTTTAGTTAATGAAATGTGAGGAATTTATTTTCCCGTTGTTTTTTTTTTAAATAATTTGTTATTGTTTTTACAATTTAATACAATATATTTTTTTATATGTAAGTTTAAAAGAATTTAAGCACAAAGATTTTATTTTTATTTTTGTTCGCTTCTTATTAATACGACCGTGCGGTTGGAGAATCACAGGAGAATATTTTTTTGTTGCATTTTTTATTTGAAATACACAACTTGAAAATATTCTGTATCTTGTATTTGAAATACACTACTGGAAAGTATTTTGTATTTGAAATACACTGCTGGAAAGTATTTTGTAGCTTGTATTTGAAATACATAAAGTATGTATTTTGCCCAGCTCTGGTAATGCACACCAACTCACATACGAAGATAGTATACATTTTCATACACATTGCCGAATTTGTAGAGTGAGGGCTACCACCTGCACATAAAGTAAGCGAGGTTGTGAGGTGGTCATTCAACAAAAGCTCATTACTTCCTAACATACATTGTAAGTTTTCAGTAGGCAGCTTTAATACAATCACGCATACTTTGGAAGTTGGTGTTCGTAAATTCTACAAAATACAACTTATATTTTTCAGTGTTGAAAAAGTTTAAAAAAAATGTTTTTTTGTTAACGCGGTTAACGCGACCGCCTTTATTTTTTTATTATCTTTCAAATGAAAGTTAAAATCAGAACTAAAAACTAAATTTACAAATATTCTTACAGTCGTAAAGCAGCTCTGGGCTGGGGAACAGCTCACGCGAATTAAATATCTCCACCTTTTGTGGGGGGAAAAAATATATATTTTTTTTTCAACGCGTATGCGTTTACTTTTTTTTATTTTTTATTTAACTTGAAATTACACTTAAATAAAAACTATGCTTCTTATTTCACTACCATATCTTCACTCTCGTGTCCGACAATATTTTGTTCTCTTAAATACTAAAATGTTATCTTTGTTCTTAATATTTAGGTGGGTAATCATAAACAACATGTTTTTACATTTACAGATAACATAATTATGTTTGCTGTTTTATTAAGGGATTAGTATGTTCATGTTGTTTATCGTTACTTGATTGGTTATGGTTGTTTACTGTCTGCAATATCTTAATTACATTTTGTTCCTTGTTCTAATGCTTAATCTATAGTCTTATGGATATTGTTTACAGTATACATTTTACATTTATGATCATGTTTACAATTTTTTTTTTTTTTTTTTTTTTTTTTTTTTTTTTTTTTTTCTCATTCATTTGTTTATTGAATCTTCACAAAGTGAACTAACAATAAGTATTCAAATCTTAAAACTAAATACATAAAATTAATTAAGTCCAGCCAATGCTAGACAAAAATGTTTTATTTTGCACGATCAATATCGGTGAAATCACCTATTTAACGTTCTGATGGTGGCAAGGGTGTCCCTCCTTCTCAACCGAGAGTGTCCTTCGAAATTAAGTATATTGCGTGCAAGACGATTTGGATGAAGTTCCAATTTATTGATATGCCTTGTTGCGTACTTTGAAAATTCGTCTTTTACAAGAGGAACACAGAGATCCTTATGAATTCGTGAGTTTTTTACGTACCATGGAGCTGCGGTAATTGTTCGAAGAATTTTGTTTTGTCGCCTTTGAATTTTTTCAACGTTTGAAGCGGAGGCGGTGCCCCATAGTTGAATTCCATAGCACCATATAGGCTTTAGAATTGCGTTGTATAATAAAAGTTTGCAATCCAGCTTCAATGTAGAATTTCTGCCCATAAGCCAATTCAGTTGAGCTGCTTTTAACTTTAACTGAGTAACTTTCGCATCTATGTGAGACTTCCACGTTAACCTACGGTCCAGGTGAATACCAAGGTACTTGACTTCATTTTGCTGCGGTCAGTCGTTGTTTAGCTTCGATAGTGAACGGACGTGTTTGTTTTTTTGATCGCAAAGTAAAAAAAAAAAAAAAATATAACGGGATTAAGTAAAAACCGTAATAGGTGAACAGAGTGTTTTTGTTTAAAAGAAAAATTTTGTGACATTTTTTAAATACTGTTTTAAATTGTAAATAAAAAATAGAAACAATTAATTGCATGAGTGCACCTATCAGATGTAATTCTGAAAAAGAGCTTAGCTCCGGTAGAAAAAATCTTTGGATTTCAGAGGAAGAATCTGCGAAAAAATCACTGGAAAATTTCCTGTCTCTAAGAGATAGGAAACGCCCGCGATCGTGCTCGCCAAATATTGTTGTTACAACTGAAGACAAAATATCTTCCGGTTTAATTGTTGATGATAAGCCAAAAACCCAAGTAGGCATGGACAGGTACATAACCGTGGTTAAGAGACAGCGAAGCCCCAAATCAGCTCAAATATCATCTAAACCGAAAATTTCTAAAGATGATAATAGGACTTCGGCAACGGATAATAATAGGTTTGCTATACTGCAAACAGATGAGCCAACAATATCTAAAAAAACCTTTAAGCCGCCACCAATATATTTGCGAGAGCCTACCTCTAGTGACCTGGTAAAGCAACTTATTGCGGCAATCGGCAAAGACACGTTTAACGTAACATCGGTTAAGCACGGCGGCATAAATGAAACAAAAATCCAGGTAAACAGTGAAAATGAATACCGAAAGTTATCTGACGTTCTAGAGAAGGGGAAGCGATCATTTTACACATATCAGCTTAAAAGTGCCAAAGGTATTCAGGTCGTTATAAAAGGTATTGACCCTTTTGTTGACACGAATGAGGTCAAAACCGGACTAGAAGACAATGGCTTCAAAATTAAAAATGTGGTTAATATTAGAAACCGTGAAAAAATTCCTCAACCCATGTTTAGGGTTGAATTGGAACCTAGAGATGTTCTCCTGAAAAAGAATGAAGTGCATCCAATTTATAACCTCAAATATCTTTTGCATCGTAAGGTTACCGTTGAGGAGCCTCATAAGCGTTTAGGGCCCGTCCAATGCCTAAACAGCCAAGAATTTGGCCATACTAAGGCCTATTGCAAGTTGCCCGCAGTTTGCGTTGTGTGTGGTGAACTTCACGGTACATCACAGTGCAAAAAACCTAAGACTGACGCGAGCGTTAAAAAATGCAGTAATTGTGGAGGTAACCACACTGCAAACTACAGGGGTTGTCCTGTCTATACTCACTTCAAGAGATCAATGACAAATAGGCCATCAATTTTAAATATGCCACCCCAGCAGACAAACACCATTTCTACAAGCAATTTTCCCCAGGTACGCCAGCCAACCAGCCATATACACGTGCAAAACCCCCAACAAATTTCTTATGCGAATGTGGTAAAATCCGATAGACCAAACTTGAATCAGGAGCCCAAGCCTCAAAACTCCGACCAAAATTTTAGCAATCTTGAGGCAACTCTGCAGACTCTTGTTCAATCTATAAATACATTTACGGTTTCCATGACGAACATGATGCAGGAAATGCTGAAAATGCAATCCACTATTTTGCAGGCAATTTTAAAAAAATGAATTGGTTGAAAATATGTTTCTGGAACGCAAACGGCATTCGCCAACAAAAAAATGAACTTGAGCACTTCCTTATGGAAAAGCAAATCGATATAATGTTGATTGCTGAAACCCATTTGACAACCAACAGTTATTTCAAAATTAATGGGTACGCATTATATGACACTAAAGATCCCCGCGGAAGATCTTGCGGAGGATCGGCAATTCTAATAAAATCCAGAATTAAGCACTATTTAATGAACGAGACACGTGAGGAGTATATCCAAGCAACTAATATATGCATTGAATATTTTCATGAAAAAATCGTTATTTCCTCGATTTACTCACCGCCCCGATTTTCAATAACAGAAAGCCAATATTCAAATTTTTTCAAATCACTTGGGCCTCGATTTTTAGCGGCTGGCGACTATAACGCTAAGCACACCTTTTGGGGATCACGCTTAATTACCTCGAAAGGCCGTGTGCTTTTTGACACCATTTCCAAAATGGGCTTAGATGTGGTTTCAAGCGGACACCCCACTTATTGGCCGACAGACCGACGAAAGATCCCAGACGTTATAGATTTTGGAGTTGCGAAAAATTTTCCTTTAGAGTGGATGCAAGTGGAGCCTTCATTAGATTTGTCATCAGATCACTCTCCCACTATAATCTCTGTTTCGTTCCCCCAAGAGATTGGCTCACCGTTGACTGTCAATAGAGTTAATTGGTTAAAGTACAAAAAATTTTTGAGCACACATTGTACTGAAAATATCGCCTTGAGAACGCCTGAGGATATTGATGTGTCAATTAACAATTTTTCTGAAAACCTCAAACTGGCCGTACAGCATGCTACCACTAGTCATTTAAGACCTAGAAATGAGAGCAATAGAACTTATTCATCTGAAATTGAGCAACTTCTGTCAGAAAAAAGAAGAGTCAGAAGAGAGTGGCAACTTCGCAGGTCGCCCCAGCTTAAAGCTAGGCTACGGGAATGCATAACTCAGCTAAGAAATCTGCTTGAAGTCCATAGAATGGCTTCCCTTAAAACATATTTGGAAAGCCTTGATGGTACCCCTCAATCTCATTATTCCTTGTGGAAAGCGACAAAAGGTTTAAAAAGACCCGTAATAGGTAAGCCACCTTTGCGAAATTCAACTGGCGACTGGGCAAGAAGCGATTCTGAAAAGGGAATGTTATATGTCGATCATTTGCGAAACGTTTTTATCACAAATGATTCAGAGAATAATACAGCGGAATTACCACCATATGTTGTTAGACCTCCTGTGTCTTTGAGATTTAATTTTCAAGACGTCGAAAACGTTATCGGTAATACAAACCCCAGGAAAGCTCCAGGCATTGATCAAATTACTGGTAAAATGCTTGAACAGTTACCTCGTGTAGCTAGAAGGGTTCTACTTTTTATTTTTAACGCCATTTTACGCCTTGAGTATTATCCTGCAGAGTGGAAGGTCTCAATGATTACTATGATACCCAAGCCAGGGAAGGATCTGACTAAGGTAGAATCATATAGACCAATAAGTCTTTTACCAACAATTTCAAAACTATTCGAAAAATTGTTAATGGCGAAGTTGAGTCCAATATTGAACAATGTGGGATGCATCCCTGATCATCAATTTGGCTTTCGGGCTAAGCATAGCACCATAGAACAAACGCACAGACTAGTCAATGTCATAAGACAAACCTTTGAGGCGAAGAAGTACTGCTCAGCTCTTTTCATGGATATTTCTCAAGCGTTTGATAAAGTGTGGCACGACGGCTTAATGCACAAAATAAAGCTAAATTTGCCTGCAAATACACACAAGCTTCTGGAAAGCTACTTATACGGGCGGAAGTTTGTTATCAGAGAAGGCGACTTTATTAGCCCAATTCAGCCAATCAAGGCAGGAGTTCCCCAAGGCAGCATACTGGGGCCTACTTTATATTTGATTTACGCCTCTGACATGCCAACGACATCTGGAATCCACACTTCTACCTTTGCAGATGACACAGCGTTTTTGAGTGTTCATGAAAACCACCATTTAGCATCACGAAATTTACAAGAATATACTTCAATATTAGAGAAATGGCTAAAACTTTGGAAAATCAAAGCTAATGAACAGAAATGTACTCATGTTACATTCACACTGTGTAGGCAAACATGTCCGCCTATCCAAATTAACAACTCACCTATTCCGCAGCACAACGAAGTCAAGTACCTTGGTATTCACCTGGACCGTAGGCTAACATGGAAGTCTCACATTGAAGCAAAGGTCACTCAGTTAAAACTAAAAGCAGCGCAGCTAAATTGGCTTATGGGCAGAAATTCGACACTGAAATTAGATTGCAAACTTTTGTTATACAACGCAATACTAAAGCCTATATGGTGCTACGGAATTCAGTTATGGGGCACCGCCTCAGCGTCAAACATTGAAAAAATCCAAAGGCGACAAAACAAAATTCTACGAACGATTACTGCAGCTCCATGGTACGTAAAAAATTCACGAATTCATAACGATCTGAGTGTTCCGCTGGTAAAAGAGGAATTTTCCAAGTACGCGACAAGGTATGTCAGTAAACTGGAACTTCATCCAAACCCTCTTGCTCGCAATATACTTAATTTTGGCGGCCACACTCGGCTTAAAAGAAGGGATACCGCTGCCACCATCAGATTGCTCAATAGGTGATTTTACCGAAATAGCTCCCGCATAATAAAACTTTTTTGTCTAGCATTGGCCGGACTTAAGAATTACATTTTTTAATTTTAAATTTAGTATTAAGATTTGAATACTTATTGTTAGTTCATTTTGAAGATTCAATAAATAAAAAAATGCTTAAAAAAAAAAAAAAAAAAAAAAAATTTGCTGCGGAATAGGTGAATTGTTGATTTGGATGGCTGAACATGTTTGTTTACGCAGCGTGAATGTAACGTGAGTACACTTTTGTTCATTAACTTTAATCTTCCAAAGTTTTAACCACATCTCTAATATTGAAATATACTCCTGCAAATTTCGCGAAGCTACTTGATGGCTTTCATGTACGCTGCAAAATGCTGTATCGTCTGCAAAAGTTGAAGTGTGGATTCCGGGTGTCGTTGGCATGTCAGAGGCGTAAATCAAATATAAAGTAGGCCCCAGTATGCTGCCTTGGGGAACTCCTGCCTTGATTGGCTGAGTTGGGCTAATAAAGTCGCCTTCTCTGATAACAAACTTCCGCCCGTATAAGTAGCTTTCCAGAAGCTTGTGTGTATTTGCAGGCAAGTTCAACTTTATTTTGTGTATCAAGCCCTCGTGCCACACTTTATCAAAAGCTTGAGAAATGTCAATGAATAGAGCTGAGCAATACTTCTTCTCCTCAAAGGTCTGTCTTATGACATTGACTAGTCTGTGCGTTTGTTCTATTGTGCTGTGTTTAGCCCGAAAGCCAAATTGATGATCAGGGATGCATCCCACAGTGTTCAACATTGGACTCAACTTTGCCATTAACAATTTTTCGAACAGTTTTGAAATTGTTGGCAGTAGACTTATTGGTCTGTATGATTCTACTTTAGTGGGATCCTTCCCTGGTTTGGGTATCATAGTAATCATGGACACCTTCCACTCTGCAGGATAATACTCGAGACGTAAAATAGCGTTAAAAATAAAAAGAAGAATTCTACGAGCTACACGAGGTAGCTGCTCAAGCATTTTACCAGTAATTTTATCAATACCTGGAGCTTTCCTAGGGTTTGTGTTACGAATAACATTTTCAACATCTTGAAAACTAAGTCTCAAAGGCACAGGCGGTCTAACAGCATATGGCGGAAATTCAGCAACATCATCCACTGTATCATTTGCAGTAAAAACGTTTTTCAAATGATTAACATACACTATCCCTATTTCAGAATCGCTTCTTGCCCAATCTCCAGTTGAAGTTCGCAGAGGTGGCTTACCTACTACGGGTCTTTTCAGACCTTTTGTCGCTTTCCATAGAGAATAGTCGGTTTGAGGGGTACCATCAAGACCTTCCAGATAATTTTTAAGAGAAGCCATTTTTTGGATTTCGAGCAGATTTCTTAACTGAGCTATGCACTCTCGTAGCCTGCTTTTAAGCTGGGGAGACCTGCGAAGTTGCCACTCTCTTCTAACTCTTCTTTTTTCTGTTAGAAGTTGTTCAATTTCAAACGAATATGTTATGTTGCTCACATTTCTGGATCTTATATGGCTAGTGGTGGCATGTTGTACGGCTAGATTAAGGTGTTCAGAAAATTCGTTAATCGACACATCAATATCCTCAGGCGTTCTCAAGGCAATGTTTTCCGTACAATGTGTACTCAAATATTTTTTATATTTTATCCAATTAACTCGAGTGACGGTCAACGCCAAGTCACAAAACGGGGAACCAACCCCCTGGGGGAACGAAACAGAAACTATAGTTGGTGAGTGATCTGAGGACAAGTCCAATGAAGGCTCCACTTGCATCCATTCTGAGGGAAAATTTTTTGTAACTCCAAAGTCTATAACGTCTGGGATCTTGCGTTGGTCTGACGGCCAATAAGTGGGGTGTCCACTTGAAATCACACCTAAGCCCATTTTGGAAACGGTGTCAAAAAGCACACGGCCTTTCGGGGTAATTAAACGTGATCCCCAAAAAGTGTGTTTAGCGTTATAGTCGCCAGCCGCTAAAAATCGAGGACCAAGTGATTTGAAAAAAATTGAATATTGTCTTTCTGTTATTGAAAATCGTGGTGGTGAGTAAATCGAGGATATAACAATTTTTTCATGAAAATAATTAAGGCATATATTTGTAGCTTGGAGATATTCCTCACATGTCTCGTTCATTAAAAAATGTTTAATTCTGGATTTTATTAGAATTGCCGATCCTCCGCAAGATCTTCCACGGGGATCTTTTGTGTCGTACAATATGTAGCCATTAATTTTGAAAAAACTGTTAGCTGTCAAATGGGTTTCAGCAATCATCATTATATCGATCTGCTTTTCCATAAGGAAGTGCTCAAGTTCATTTTTGTGTTGGCGAATGCCGTTTGCGTTCCAGAAACATATTTTTAACCAATTCATTTTTTTAAAATTGCCTGTAAAATAGTGGATTGCATTTTTAGCATTTCCTGCATCATGTTGGTCATAGAGACGGTAAAAGTGTTAATGGATTGAACAAGAGTCTGCAGAGTTGCCTCTAGGTTACTAAAATTTGGATCGGAAATTTGGGGCTTGGGTTGCTGGTTCAAGTTTTGGTCGGATTTAACCACATTAGCATATGAAAATTGTTTGGTATTCTGCGTGTTTGTGAAATTGGTTGGATGGCCTACCTGGGGAAAATTGTTTTTGCCAATGACATTTGGCTGCTGGGCTGCTGGAGAAACCGATGACTTATTTGTCATTGGCCGCTTAAAATGAGTATAGACAGGGCAACCTCTATAATTTGCAGTGTGGTTACCTCCACAGTTACTGCATTTTTTAACACTTGCGTCGGCCTTTGGCTTATTGCACTGAGTTGTGCCGTGAAGTTCGCCACATACTACACAAACAGCGGGCAACTTGCAGTAAGCCTTAGTGTGGCCAAATTCTTGGCAGTTTAGGCACTGAACGGGTCCTGAACGCTTATGTGGCTCCTCAACGGTAACCTTACGATGCAAAAGATATTTGAGGTTATATATTGGGTGAATTTCACTCTTTTTTAGCAGAACATCCCCTGGTTCTAGTTCAACCCTAAACATGGGTTGAGGGGTCTTTTCACGGTTCCTGATGTTTACCACTGTTTTTATTTTAAAACCCTTATCTTCCAATCCGGTTTTTACATCATCAGTATCTACGCATGGGTCAATCCCTTTAATAACGACCTGAAGACCTTTGGCACTTTTGAGCTGGTAAGTGTAAAATGATCTTTTCTGTTTTTCTAAGACATCAGACAATTTTCGGTAGTCGTTTTCATGGTTTACCTGAATTTTTGTTTCATTGATGTTTCCGCGCTTAACTGATGTCACGTTGAAATTGTCCTTACCGATTACCGTAATAAGTTGTTTTACCAGCTCATTAGAAGTAGATTCTCTCAAATATATTGGTGGCGGTTTAAATGTTTTTTTTGCTGTATTTGGCTCATCAGTCTGGAGGATTGCAAATCTATTACTTTGCGTTGCTGTAGCGGTATTATCCTCTTTGGATATCTTTGGTTGTGATGATATCTGAGCGGATTTCGGGCTTCGCTGACGTTTAACCACGGTTACATACCTGTCCATGCCTACTTGTGTTTTCGGCTTATCTGCAATAACTGAACTGGTAGATGGTTGGCCTTCTGTTGTAACAACAATGTTTGGCGAACACGAACGCGTGCGTTTTTTATCTCTTAGAGACAGGAGATTGTCCAACGATTTTTTCAATGATTCCTCTTCAGAAATCCAGAGGTTTTTTCTAGTGGAGCTAAGCTCCCTCTCAGAATTGCATCTACTAGGTACACTCATGCAATTTTTTATTTTTTATTTATATTTTTTTAAATTTAAAAGTATATAAAAATAATTGTCATAAAGATTTTCGGTTTTGCAAGTTTTTTTCCCACTGGGTAGGTAATCTTCACGCACAATAACAACAACAACAATGCACTGCCACCGCACTTGTTTTATTGAAATTTATTTTATTGTTTAGTTAATGAAATGTAAGGAATTTATTTTCCCGTTGTTTTTTTTTAATAATTTGTTATTGTTTTTGCTATTGTTTTGTTATTGTTTTTGTATGTACATAAGTTTAAAAAATATGTTGGCACAATGATTTTTGGTTTGTTTTTTTTTTCACTTTTTAAAAACACGACTGTGCGGTTGAAGAATCACAGAGTGAATGTTTACAATTGTTGATAAAGTACATTTATGATCATGTTTACAACTTACATATTCCATTCTTATTATATATGTTTACATAGGATCATTCTTATCTTATTTCCTAATTAATATTTAATGTGTGTGTGAGTAAGAGCAACGTTTTACTTATGTGACGTTAACTCTCCCCCTCGTTAAAATGAATCGTCCCGATTCAAGGAGTGGTTAGCCTTGCCAGTTCCCTATTATAAATAACTTGAAAATTTTCGGTGGCTCTGATTTGTCTTAATGCTACGAAATACTTTATCAATTTCAAAGTTACCAATATTATTAATATTATGAAAATAATTGTGAAGAAGGAATAGATAAAAAATTTAACTGGGTGTTCCTCAATAGGGATCATGAACTTCTTTAGTGAGTCTAAATTATTAAATGATAAATTTGATGTCGATGCTAAAATATCAATTATTTCTAAATTTTCATCATATTTATTATGAATTGCTTCTAGTATTCTATCCTGTATATTTTTGAAAGTAATATTATTTATTTTTACCTCATCACTATAAGTAACTAGTTTAGTTCCTGATACCGTTTGATTATCTATAACATTTATTCCATCCAGGAGGAAAAAACCTTCTTCTATTTGCATTAGTTGAGGGTTATATTCCTGTATTGTTTTACATTGAGCTTTTCTATTTTCCAATACTGGTTTAATACAATTGTCTTGTTCATTGTTTGTTATACATATATTTTTGCTTAAGTAATTTTTGCAATTTTTTATTCTGATATATTCTTTGTCACAGAGTGCAATGTTTTCATCTGTTGCAATCTTACCATGTCCACTGTTGAGAGCTGTAAATTTATATAACTTGCAAAATTTATTTATAACTGGGTATTTGTTAATTGTAATGAATAGTTCGTTAGTTCTTGCAATGTAGATGTCGGAATATTCTAATACATTAATAATTGGTACCGAGTTTATTTCGTGTCGAACTATTTCTTTAACATCATCTAGATCGATTGATTCCGCTAAGTATTCATTATTCTTGGCTGCATTTATTGTCCTGACTAAAAGTAGCAATTGATCGTGTATTTCTCTTAGCAAAACGTGATTCATAATTTCTTGACCGTTTATGGAGTCTAATAGTTTTTCAAATCTTGAATTTATTATTTTTTGTTTTTCATTATTTCTAATTAGTTTATTTATTGTTGATTCAATTTGGACTGCTTCATCATGATCGGGTATACCAGTAATAAATTTTAGTGCTGATCCTAGGAAATTTAAACCTCGTTTAGGTCGATGTTCTTTGAGTTGTTCTAATAGTGTTTTAATCCTTTTCATAAGAATTATTTCTTCTGCAGTTGCATTGTAATAATTATAAAATTTCTCTTTATATGGTATATAAATTTTTGTTAAATTTGTGACATGAAATAAGAATTCATATTCATTAAATAAAAATACATCATCCGTTCTTGTTAATATGTATTTTTTTCCTTCTATGTTTTTGATTTGAGTTGTTGCTTCTGGTGTCTGAGGTGACATTACCAGCACGGCTAATATCAGGTAATTCAGTATCATGTTCTTTAATTGTAATGTTTTTAATATTGTTCTTATGAACAGTTTTTCCTCCTCGGGTTAGGATCGTGTCCCCACGGTCTTCTTCTACAATTTCTTTTTTAAACCTGGGTTGGCTTTTCTTTCTAACACCTGCGATTCTTACCAAAATTTGGGTGCCTTTTTCAAATATGCGATGTTTTGCGTGTGTGTTCAACCTTTTTAATACCTTGATTGATGCTTTACGTAAATTTTCTGTAACAGCTTCTTTACTGTAATTTATTGTACCGAAATGTATTTGCCTTGGCCTGTATCCTGTTACAGTATGTATTGAGTTGTTTAATTCTTTTATGGCTTTAAATATTTATTCTTTCACTGTAGAGGAATTTTGTATTTTAAAAATGCGTGTTAATTCACTGATAGAGTTATGAGCTCTTTCTACTTGTCCGTTTGCTTTCGATCGATGCACTGGTGTTTCTATCTTCTGTATACCATGTTTTATGCACATTTGTTTAAATGCTGGTGTAACAAAACTTGCTTCATTATCAGTCATGAGTCGTTTGCATTCGGGAAAATTACTGATAATTATTTCTTCCATTTTATCTTCTATTTTTGCTTTTGTAATTATTTCTTGGGCGACTATGTATTTGGAAAATTTATCTATAGTCACAAGGTACGTGTTGTTATCATTAAAATAAATATCCGCATGTATATATTCCCTTGGTTGTGTTGGTATATCTGATTCTCGGAGAGGCTCATTAGTTGGGTTTCTCTCATAACGTCCAAATAAACATGCAGGACAGTGATTATTGAATTGCTTGCTATCCTTTTTTATAGTTGGCCAATAATATTTTTCTAAAATTTCTTGTGTTGTATTAATGTAGCTTCTATGAGCTCTTAAATGTGTTTCTTCTACGATTTGAAGTTGGTTATTTCTATCAATTACATCTTTTAATTTTCTTGGCGTATGTACAAAGCTATTACCTATAAATGTTTCCTTAATCAGCGCTGCGCGTTGGTACAAATCTTCTATATTCATATGTATAGCTACGGTTTGATTTGGTACCAATATCTTTTTTAGTTCACCTATCAGGTCATTGTTATTTGAAAAATTAATAGTGTGGCGTACCTTATTAGAAAAAATCGTGCGTGTTCGTGTTTCAGTAAAATTTGGAGTAGGTACAAGTTCTAATTGTATGCCATATGCATTAAGTGGCTGTGTAACAGTTTTTATTATATTACTTGCGGAACTTTCGGCTGAGTGTGCCGTGTCTATATAGGATGTATTGATTACTTGGCGTGACAAAGCGTCAGCTACGACATTTTGTGTTCCTGGCTTATATTTAATTTTTGCACCATAATCTTCTATTATAGACTTCCATCGTTTTAATTTGTGGTTTGGATTTTTTTTCAGAGATTGCGTAGGTGAGGGATTGATGGTCAGTAACAATTGTCAAATCGGCTATGCCATATAAATAATTTCTTAATTTCTGTAACGACCAAATAATTGCTAACATTTCTTTCTCGTTAGTACTATAGTTTTGTTCTGTAGAACTTAATGTGCGAGACAAGAAATAAATTGGGTTTCTGTTCTGAGTTAGTACGGCTCCAATAGCTATGTTGGAAGCATCTGTAGTAAGTTCAAAGGGTTTTTCATCATTTGGTTGAAATAATTCCACTTGTTCTTTTAATTTTAATTTCAGTATTCCTACAGCTTCTATGGCTGCTTGATTCAAGTGAATTTTAGTGTTATTACTTTTATTTTTGCCTATATGTGCATTTTCTCCTTTTAAATGGACAGTCAAAGGTTTTGCGATTTGTGCATAGTTTTGTACGAATCGTCTATAGTAACCAGTTAAACCTAAGAATCCTCGTAAATCCTTGAGTGTAGTGGGAGTTGGAAATTTCTCAATAGCTTTTATTTTCTCAGGATCTGTTGTTATTCTATTGTGTTTAATGATATGGCCCAGATACTCAACCTCTTGCATAAAAAATTTGGATTTCTCATCTGAAATCTTTAAAGTGGCGTTATTTAGTGCCTGGAACACTATATGAATATGCTTCATGTGTTCCTCAGGTGAATTTGAATAAATCAAAACATCGTCTATGTAGACGTAAACGAATTTTCCTATAAATTCTCTGAGTATGTCATCTACACATCGTTGGAAAATGGACGGTGCATTCTTTAAGCCAAAAGGCATACGTACAAATTCGTACTTGCCTCCATTAACGCAAAAAGCTGTTTTCTCCCTGTCTTCTTTCTTTATCTTAATTTGGTGGAAGCCTGATTCCAAGTCAAGCGTGGTAAAATACTTTGCTTTTCCTAAATTCTGTAAAGTAACATTTACATCTGGTATGATATATCTATCGGTTATGGTATGTTCATTGAGTTTCCTAAAGTCTATTACCATTCGACGTTTAGGTTTTCCATTCTCATCTAATCCTTTCTTGTGCACTGTCAACATCGGGGAATTGTAAGGACTGTAGCTTTTCTGTATAATTCCCTGTTCCAACAAATTTTTTATTTCTTTATTAACGAATTCTGTATCGTTGAAATTACCCGGATACTGTTTCGTCCATATTGGTTCCGTTGTTGTGGTTCTAATACTAGCTTCAATAGTAGTAGTAAATGGTAATGGACCTATACTATTATTTTGTTTCATTAATTCGTTTATCTGTAATTCATATTTGCTATCTCCTATATTTATTTTCTGTGTTTCCCTCGGGACAATAAATAATTTTTTTTCTATGTCTATGACTGCGTTCAATATTGTTATGCCCTCGACTCCTAACATTAAGTCGTAATCGTCGTTATTATTAATTTCAAAAAATTCTAGCTCTTGTTTAAACACTTTTATTTTCTGTTTATAATTTAATATTGATTCACCATGGTAATCATTCGTAAAGGTTTTACTTTAATTCTAGGTCCTAAAAGTAATTTTTTGTTAATATAATTGTGGGTTGCACCACAATCTATAAAGATTTTATATTTTTCATTATCATTATCGTTCATAAATATATAGAGCAACCCGTCTATTAGTTTAAATCTTTATGAATATAATTACGGTTGTATTGAGACTTACTATTTTCTGTTGTAGCGCTGCCATTATCGCCTTCAAGTGGGGCTGCTTCTATTTTATTGTTTCGTTGAACTTTCCGGTTTTGGTTGAAGTTTCCACTTTGTTCTCTTATCCTCTTCCATGGTTGGCTGTGAAACCCTTGGTAGTTTCTTCGGGGTGCTGTATGGCCTGATGACGTGTCCATCGGTTCTGGTAGTGGTTGGGTATTATGAAAATCTTGATGAGGTTGTTGTTGTTTGTATGCTGGTACTTCATAATTTGGTCGCCGGTGTTTCTCTGGGATGAACTTGTTGTTGTTATGTCTGAAGTTATTCGATGGTGGTTTACTAGTTTTTTGTTCGTTATTATGATACGATAGACGTAGTTTTCTGTGCTCATCATCATGTTCTATCGTTCTTGCAACAGCGTAGGCGTGTTCAAGATCCTTAATGGGATTTCCATACAGTGTGGATCTAATGCAAGAATTATTGATGCCATCCTTAAAGACACGTACCGCTTCCTGTGTAGCTTCTTGAATCATGACATTTATAACTTGTTCTGAGTGACCAGACATGGCTATCTTTGAGGTGATTAATGTTAGTGCCTTATTTATTTCGTCATGGAATTGGGATAGATTATTTCTTCCTTGGTGCAGTTTTTTCATCTCGTCCTGCAAAACATAAAGAGGGCGCTGGTCCGCATATGTGTAGTCAAGGCGGTTTCTGATAGCATCAAAGTTGAAAATGGTATTATGATTTGTAAGGACATCTGCGGCTGCTCCTTGGATCTTGGTTTTGACGATAGAGAGGGCTTCTGCGTAACGGTTTGAATTTTGGTGTGTTTTGGGATCCATCCATTAGACGTGATAAGTCTTCTCTCCAAATCCTATATTTTGAAATATTGCCATCGAATACAGGAAGCGCCTTAAAAACGTCTAAATTAATATCATTTGGGTTTGCGTATGATATATTGAGAGGCTGCAATGGAGTTGTGACCGGTTGTGCTATCGCTGGATTTGTTGGTATTTGATTCAGACGGTCTTTTAATACGTTGTTTTCTGCTTGTAGTGATTGTACGGCCACCTGTAATTCAGCCATTCGTTGAAGAATCATATTTATTTCTGGTTGGGCCATTTCGACTAGTGGTGATAATTTTCTGTTGTTGTCAAATTCGCGATTTAATTTCCTTGTGTATTTTTTCATGAGTTTGGGTATAATTTTTTGTGTCCTTTCTATGAGGATTTAGTTTGAAATTCGTTTGATATCCTATTCTATATAGGATTTGTTTTTCTCCTTGCTGCGACAAGAAGATTGGTCCGCTTCTGGAGTAGCAAAATTTATGCTACTCCTGGCAGGATCGCCAATTAAATATCTCCACCTTTTGTGGGGGGAAAAATATATATTTTTTTTTCAACGCGTATGCGTTTACTTTTTTTTTATTTTTTATTTAACTTGAAATTACACTTAAATAAAAACTATGCTTCTTATTTCACTACCATATCTTCACTCTCGTGTCCGACAATATTTTGTTCTCTTAAATACTAAAATGTTATCTTTGTTCTTAATATTTAGGTGGGTAATCATAAACAACATGTTTTTACATTTACAGATAACATAATTATGTTTGCTGTTACTTGATTGGTTATGGTTGTTTACTGTCTGCAATATCTTAATTACATTTTGTTCCTTGTTCTAATGCTTAATCTACAGTCTTATGGATATTGTTTACAGTATACATTTTACATTTATGATCATGTTTACAATTGTTGATAAAGTACATTTATGATCATGTTTACAACTTGCATATTCCATTCTTATTACATATATTTGTTTACATAGGATCATTCTTATCTTACTTCCTAATTAATATTTAATGTGTGTGTGAGTAAGAGCAACGTTTTACTTATGTGACGTTAACTCGCGTCATCGTAATTATTTCTTAAGTGCGGTCAGGCTTGTTGTTGTTGTTTGGCCTTCGAGAGTTTTGCGTCTCACTCTCATTGGTTACTTGTCTACCTCAACTAACTGTATTAGTTTACAGCTTTTGTGAGGTATTTCGTTGTTAACCACGCGGCAACTTCCTATGCGAAAGCATAGGTCGGTACAGTTAGTCACAGCGCCGCAAAAGAAATACTGTTAATACCATCGTGGGCATAAGGTCTACGTTACTCCGCCCATGCTGTGCATCCTATACTTTGCAAATTTATTTGCAACTGTATAGTTACAAATACAATACAATACAATACAAATATTCTTAATTTATATTAAATTAATTGACTTGATTACAAATAAGCAAGAATTGCATTATTTGTATTCTTATTAATTTTATTGCAAAATACTTACATATTTATTTAAATTGACCTAATTGCTAATAATCAAAATTGCATTATTTGCTTTCTTACAAATTGATTGCAAAATACTTATTTATTAACCTGATTAATTTCGAAAGCATTGTAATATACTTCCGGGTTTTAATAAACAAGGTGAAAAATTATGAGTATTAAAAGATAACTTATTATTTATAACATAAAAAAAAATATTTTTTATTTCTTTATTATTATATGTATATATTTTGTATTACATATGGAATTAACATTCAAAATGCAACAGCCTTAAAATATTTTGCAAAGTTATTTGTAACTTAGGTTCTATATTAAAGTTATGTTTGGTAATTAAAAATGCATGCAAGTTCTGTTTAATTTTGATTTACCGAACGAAAGGTCATTAAAACATTTCTGCTTTTCCGCTGAATTTTACTTTAACAGACAGACTCCCTTTTAAATGTTTTTTATGTTAACACTTCCCCACTCAAATCCGATCGTCCTCGGTCGGTCAGAAATAAGGAATGTGCGCGATTCTCGTTACTCCTGTGAATTCCTTACCCATAGGTTCTGATAACTCAGGCATAGATACGTGTACCTGTGGACTGTTGTTTGTTGTTGCAGGAACGATGAATGATTTCTTTTTCCTTTCAAATATTGCAATTTTAGTGATTAGAATAATTAATACGAGTATCGCCAGCGTGGTTAATCCAAGGCTAATTCCAAAGTTCCATTTGTCATTAATATTAAGTAGATCTATTGATTCCGTGTTGTTAAGTTGAATCTCCTTAACCATCTCCAGCGAAAGTACTTCTTCTATATTTGGATTTGGGCTTCTAGGTGGTAAAATAGCTGGTAGTGGTTTCATCTGCGTTTTTTCAAGTGAACTTTAGGTTTGATTCAATATTGAAATAGACTCGTTGTGGAATTGCAATAAGAATGTACCAGTGAGGTTCTGGGGTTCTTTGTTGATAAAGATTGTTCCATTAAAATTATTTAAAGGGATTGTTCCTAATGAAATTTCATCTACCGTGGGTATGTTGTTGCAGTTGTCTGTTAGGTTGCAGTTTGCTGGTCTACTTTTAACAAGATTCACTAGGCAGGTATCATCTAAATTCTCTAAATTGTTCCGTTTGCATATGGTAACATTGCTATAAACTTTGCATGGGGTTTTGATTCCAAACGTTGCATTGGCGTATGTTAATATTTTATCAAAAATTATTTTGTTCACATATTTCTTATAACTATTTAATAGGTTTTACTAGTATTTGATTACAAAAATTAGTATCTGTCATCGAAATACTAATAATATAAACAATACAATCATGATTAGATGCTATTTTAACTTCGGCAAATTCTACTGCCTGTTCTAAGTTTACAAATGGTATTGAATCTTTATTAGCTATTTCTTTGAGAATATTTATTACTGTAGAAGACAATATGAATGAATTAATTATTCCAACTTTAGCCCAATGAATGACATATTGTACATTAATTATTTCTTCTTCCATTAAATCTAACTCATATTTTAAGGCCATAATGGCATGCTCCCTTATGGAGGTATTGGTATAGTTATTTAGGCTTTTTATTATCCGATTAGTCGTTCCGGTTAATTCTTTTATTTTCTCGATTGATAATCTGTTTATGATTACCTCATTTCTTAAAATTTTGTTCGTTTTTTTCTCTAAAATTTCAAAGTCATCGTGGTCGGGGCTACCCGCAATCCATTTTCATGCTGTTCCTAAAAAATTTAAGGATCTTTTAGATCGTGGCTTTATGGCTTAATAAGGGGTAAATAAAATGGGATGGACTAACGGTTTGGATTATCGTTTCTTTTAATTTATTATTTAGTTCCTGATATTCGTCCTTATTAATGATGTGAATGATTTTGAAAATACCAGATTGTAGTTTTGCCAGCCCGGAATGTATTGTCACTAGTTGGGAGTTCGTGTAGTCCATTATTTTAATGTCGGCCGAAACGCCGGAGATAAAGATTAGCCTGAAAATTTTTTTTGCTTTTATTTATTTATTGAATCTTCACAATGTGAACTAACAATAAGTACTCAAATTTTAATACTAAATACAATAAATTAACTAGGTCCAACCAATGCTAGACAAAAAGTTTTATTATGCGCATATTATATAGGTAAAATCACCTACTTAACGCTCTGATGGTGACAAGGGTATCCCTTCTTCTCAACCGAGTGTGACCACTAAAATTAAGTATGTTTCGTGCAAGAGGGTTTGAGCGAAGTTCCAATTTGCTGATATACCTTGTCGCATGCTTTGAAAACTCATCTTTTACCAGTGGAACACACAGATCCTTGTGAGTTCGGGAGTTTTTTACGTACCATGTGGCTGCAGTAATTGTTCGAAGAATTTTGTTTTGTCGTCTTTGAATTTTTTCAATGTTTGACGCTGAGGCGGTAGCTGAATTCCGTAGCGCCATATAGGCTTTAGTATTGCATTGTATAACAAAAGTTTGCAATCTAATTTCAATGTAGAATTTCTGCCCAGAAGCCAATTTAATTGCGCTGCTTTTAATTTCAACTGAGTGACTTTCGCGTCAATGTGAGACTTCCACGTTAACCTACGGTCGAGGTGAATACCAAGGTACTTGACTTCATTTTGCTGCGTAATAGGTGAATTGTTAATTTGGATAGCTGAACATGTTTGTCTACGCAGTGTGAATGTAACGTGAGTACACTTTTGTTCATTGACTTTAATTTTCCAAAGTTTTAACCACATCTCTAATATTGAAATATACTCCTGCAAATTTCGCGAAGCTACTTGATGGTTTTCATGTACGCTGCAGAATGCTGTGTCATCTGCAAAAATTGAAGTGTGAATACCAGATCTGGTTGGCATGTCAGAAGTGGAAATTAAATATAAAGTGAGCCCCAGAATGCTACCTTGAGGAACTCCTGCCTCGATTGGCTTAGTTGGGCTTATAAAGTCGCCTTCTCTGATAACAAAATTCCGGCCACATAAATAGCTTTCCAGAAGCTTGTGAGTGTTTGCAGGCAAGTTTAACTTTATTTTGTGCATTAATCCCTCGTGCTACACTTTACCGAAAGCTTGGGAAACATCAATGAATAGAGCTGAGCAATACTTCTTCTCCTCAAAGGTCTGTCTTATGACATTGACTAGTCTGTGCGTTTGTTCTATGGTGCTGTGTTTAGCCCGAAAACCAAATTGATGATCAGGGATGCATCCTACGTCATTCAATATTGGAGTCAACTTCGCCATTAACAATTTTTCGAAAAGTTTTGGAATTGTTGGCAGTAGACTTATTGGTCTATATGACTCTACTTTAGTGGGATCCTTCCCTGGCTTGGGTATCATAGTAACCATAGACACCTTCCACTCCGCAGGATAGTATTCTAGGCGCAAAATAGCGTTAAAAATAAAAAGAAGAATTCTTCTCTCGTCGTGTGCACATGTCTTTTGTTACTGCTGTCCGTATTTTCTATATGTGTACTTTCATTAAACAAATTTATATAAAACCAAATTGCACCGGAATAGGTAGCAAGCTATACGTGTTTATTTTTCTTTCTCTCTTTTTTACCGTTTTCCGTATTTTCTGTATACCTACACATGTTCATTATTAATTTCGTATGAAATCAAAGTGCACCGGAATAGGTAGCAGTATGTGTACACGCGTTTCTTTTTATTTCTTCTCTCGCCGTTGTCCGTGTTTTCTTTATATGCACAATATTAATTTTTTCTGAATGTACTTCATTACCTTGTTAGTCATTGGACTAAATTTTGATAATTTGAGCAATGTCGAAGGTATATACACTGGGCACTGATCATCACTGATGTTTTAAATAATTTAATTCCAACATTTTAAATGCTGCAAAAGAGTTTGTTTTAGTCTTTCGTGTTATTATTGTTAAATTTAAACTTCCACGAACACTACTCCCTCTTTCCTCTTCATCTCAACTTATTTTCCTAGTTCCAGTACAATGCACTGCATATGTAGGGGTCATCCCCTGAGTACTGGTCCAAGATAAAAAAACACGAGGTAACTGTACAAGCATTTTGCCAGTAATTTTATCAAAACCTGGAGCTTTTTTGAGTTTACTTTATTTATAACGTTTTCGACATCTTGAAAACTAAAGCTACGTACACACGGTTGTCAGATCTTACAGTATTGCCAGGAAAATTGTCTGAAAATGTATTACAATCGTGTGAACTGCTAATTTTTAACTTACAACATTGTCAGAAAAACCATTGTCAATCAATTGTAAGACGACAATGTTGTCAGGCATCTGACAATCGTGAGAACACTCTTCGTCAGCATTGCCAGATAATTGGCTGGTATTGTAAGCTCAGTTTTAATTGTCAGATGTATAAAATTAATGCACCTGACAATGGCATCATTGTCCGGAAAAATTTTGATGGGCACCACTGCCAAATAGATGATTGTTGATATACATGACTGGGGGTCTCCATTAGCCATGAACATGGTATGAGCATCATGGCGAACATCGCAAATGACTAATGTGGACTGCTCATGGCCATGTTTCGTTCATGCTCTGACCGCGATGCTCGAGCATATGGCTGAGCATCAATGTTCGCCATGAAGTTGGCCATCACGTACAAAAATACACAAAATGGCGTTGAATTGAACACTTTGATAAGGTAAATACGAACATACGTATTCGCCACAAACAGAACATGAACTTTTTTTTACATTCGTTCTGCCGACGTTATGTTCATGCCATGTCCAAGTCGATGGCACGTGAGGACACGGCGTAAGTGGCAATGTCTTACAACATGTCTGGCAATTTTTTTCATCTATCAATCTGACAACCGTGTGAACTGACAATTTTTGTTGTCAAATGAATTATTTGTCAGACCATAGTCTGACAATGAAATTGTAAGATTTTCTTACGATCGTCTGAACACACAATTTACTTCTGAGGGAGAATTTTTCATTGTCATTATATTGTCAGCATGTTGCCAGATCTTACAATATTGTATCATCTGACAACCGTGTGTACATAGCTTAAGTCTCAAAGGCACAGGCGGTCTAACAGCATATGGCGGAAATTCAGCAACATCATTCACTGTATCATTTGCAATAAAAACGTTTTTCAAATGATTAATATCCCTTTTACAGAATTGCTTCTTGCCCAATCGCCAGTTAAAGTTCGCAAAGGTGGCTTACCTATTACGGGTCTTTTCAGAGCTTTTGTCGCTTTCCATAGAGAACAGTCGGTTTGCGGACTACCATCAAGACCTTCTAGATAATTTTTAAGGGAAGCCATTCTTTGGATTTCAAGCAGATTTTTTAATTGAGTTATGCACTCCCGTAGCCTGCTTTTAAGCTGGGGAGACCTGCGAAATTGCCACTCTCTTCTAACTCTTCTTTTTTCTGACAAAAGTAGCTCAATTTCAGACGAATAAGTTCTATTGTTCTTATTTCTGAAACTCGTATGGGTAGTGGTAGCATGTTGTACGGCTAGTTTAAGGTCTTCAGAAAAATCTTTAATTGATATATCAACATCCTCAGGGGTTCTCAAGGCAATATTTTCTGTACAATGAGTACTCAAATATTTCTTATATTTTAGCCAATTAACTCTAGTGATGGCGAACGCCAAGTCACTATACGGGGAGCCAACCTCCTGGGGGAACGAAACGGATATTATAGTGGGTGAGTGGTCCGATGACAAATCTAATGAAGACTGTACTTGCATCCACTCTAAAGCAAAATTTTTTGCAACTCCAAAATCTATAACATCTGGAATCTTTCGTGGGTCTGAGGGCCAATAAGTGGGATATCCGCTTGAAATCACATCTAAGCCCAGTTTGGAAACTGTGTCAAAAAGCACACGGCCTTTTGGGGGAAATTAAACATGATCATCAAAAAGTGTGCTTAGCGTTATAGTCACCAGCCGCTAAAAATCGAGAACCAAGTGATTTGAAAAAATGTGAATACTGATTTTCTGTTATTGAAAATCGTGGAAATAACGATTTTTTCATGCAAATATTCAATGCATATATTAGTTGCTTGGAGATACTCCTCACGTGTCTCATGCAGAAAATAGTGCTTAATTCTATTTTTATTAGAATTGCTGAGCCTCCACAAGACCTTCCACGAGGATCTTTAGTGTCATACAGTGTGTTGCCATTAATTTTGAAATAACTATTGTTTGTCAAATGAGTTTCAGCAATCATCAATCCCTTTTATGACGACCTGAATACCTTTGGCATTTTTAAGCTGATATGTGTAAAATGATCGTTTCTCCTTTTCCAGAACATCAGAAAATTTTCGGTATTCATTTTCACTGTTTATCTGGATTTTCGTTTCATTGATGCTGCCGTGCTTAACCGATGTTACGTTAAAAGTGTCTTTGCCGATTGCCGCAATAAGTTGTTTTACCAGCTCACTAGAGGTAGGCTCTCGCAAATATATTGGTGGCGGCTTAAAGGTTTTTTTTTAGATATTGTTGCCTCATCTGTTTGAAGTATAGCAAACCTATTACTATCTGTTGCCGAAGTCCTATTATCATCTTTAGAAATTTTCGGTTGAGATGATATTTGAGCTGATTTGGGGCTTCGCTGCCTTTTGACCACGGTTATGTACCTGTCCATGCCTACTTGAGTTTTCGGCTTATCATCAACAATTAAACTGGAAGATGTTTTGTCTTCAGTTGTAACAACAATATTTAGTGAACACGATCGCGGGCGATTCCTATCTCTTAGAGACAGGAAATTTTATAATGATTTTTTCACCGATTCTTCCTCAGAAATCCAAAGGTTTTTTCTACTGGAGCTAAGCTCTTTTTCAGAATTACGTCTGATATGTGCACTCATGCAATTAATTGCTTTAATTTTTTATTTACAATTTAAAATGGTATTAAAAAAAAATGTCACAAAGTTTTTCTTTTAAACAAAATCACTCTGTTCACCTATTACGGTTTTTACTTAACCCCGTTTAATTTGTTTACTTTGCGATCAAAAAATAAACACGTCCGTTCACTATCGAAGCTAAACAACGACTGAAAAAAAAAACACAATAAAAAAAATTTTTTTCAAAAATATTTTAATTGTTTAAAATGTGTCGAAAACAATTATATTAATTTTCTTTGTTCATTTCTTTATATAAACTTTTCTTTCTTCATTTTCTTCTGTTTTGTAAACATCTTAAAGAAAAACTTAAGAATGGAAAAAACATGAACTAAAACCCGATCTACAAACACCAAAAATATAACTTAAAAACTTGCCTTTGTTGATAGAAATGAACAAATTCATGCACAATGATTTCTTGCTTTTTGTACCTTACTCAAAGTCTATCAAAATTTTGAGTGTTGAATGGAAACAAGAATGATAGAATACATGATTACGACAATTCTCACAGAAAACTGAAACCTTCTGCGCATGTTGATCAAATGACCTTATGAAACAATTCAAACATAGCCCTAGATGATTTTTAAATACATACTCCCACATAGGTTAAACTACGTCACCTAACGGGAAATCATGTGCATGGCGTAATCTCTAGTTTTATCATTCTTGAATGGAAAAGACAGGCGCACGAGTTGACAAGTTTGATTAGACCCATGATAAAAAAATAAGCAAATCTTAAACCTGCATGTGGTTCGATTGCCTACACATAAAAACGTTCGAGCAAGCTTGATTATTCATTCATTTCCACTTTAAAGAAGATTATTTTTATGGGTCAGCCGATTTGTAACCATCAGAACCAACACAGAGGCATATGTTCGGTTGCTTCAAAAGTAACAACAAAAGACAGTGTGATCATTTGCAAATAAAAGTTTTTGTGCCTCTGTTATTGTTGTACGATTTTTAATCAACTAGTGAAGTTTCCTGAAAAAAACCATAATAACAACTAACATAATTTCAATGCACGTGAAACCACTTTTCCTTTTTCATTAGATAAAATACCGAACTTAAATGAACTTTAGAATAGACCGAAAAATTAATATGTATGTAGAAAAAAAACCCTGCACTAACAACTCCAATTTGACACTATGTTTTTGTTTGCCTTGTGCTTTGTCACTATAAATCAATGATTTTGGAGCGGTTACACGTAGTAAACACTAATAATTGTTTTTATACCCTTCACAAAAATGTAAAAGGCTATACATATAAGTAAATAATTCCGTTTGTAATTTCCACAATTTCCATTTCAGACCCTATAAAGTATTAGTGGAAAATGAATTAGTATTGATTGAAAAGTCGATTAAGCTATGTCCGTCTGTTCGCCGCTGAGAAAACCATAACACTTTCGTTTTATATTCTCAAGCGATTCATGGTTTTATTGAAATTCAGTAAAATCGATTCACATGTACAGTGGGGAGTAGAGGTGAGTACATGTTTGTAGTTTATAGACTTGCAGACGCATAAGATTTTAATCATAAAGCGATTTAAATTATTTTTTATGTATTTCATTTATAAGTTAGATACTTACAAAAATATATATTAATAAAAACAAAGAAGTTTTTATTTACAGAAAAAAAAAACGAAACAAAATTATAGTAACTCTTATGTACTCAATTTTGCACTTTTAGGCAATAACTGAAATATGTTGTTTTTAGTACTTTGTCCATAATCCATTATTTTTTATTACGATATTTATGCATTTGGGTGCGCTTTTGACTAAGTTTTGAATAATTTCATTTGAAATGTGCTACCACTCCAACTACACCTGTTGCCATAACTCGGCTAAGTTTGATGGAGTCTTTCGATAAAGTCCCAACCGTCGTTTCAGACTTGACCACAAATTCTCAATTGGATTGAGGTCGGGACTTTGCGCAGGTCACTGCATCAGTTGAAATTTTTGCCAAGTCAACCATTCCTTAACGATTTTTGATGTGTGTTTTGTGTCACCATCCTGTTGAAATACAACTTCTTCCTCAAGGTATGTGTTCATGTCAATAAAGGTTGGTAATAAAAGGTTACTTAAATATAGAAAATGAAATTTTCGATATTGGTCCATTTATACCCGAGGTATAGCCTAAACCGCCTTTTGCAGGCAACAATTTTCTTTGCTTAAAAGCAGTTGAGATTATAAAAAGAGATTACTAAAATACAAGGCATATCGATTACAAGGCAAACAAACTTTTCCCCCGACATCGTTCTGTATATATCCGAGCATATATGTATATCATATCAAATCTGTAATATATACTAAATACTTACGTGACGATTGTGAAAGGTATTTTAGGTACGGCCCAGCCGAATATACTACACTCTTGTTTTATATAAAATTTAATTTTTATCTTAAAGCTAATAATGATCAAGACATGCTGTTGCTGAGTATGCAAGAATAGGGAAAGCAAATAGTTTAGACCATTTGCAACAAATTACTAAAATTTGGATCGGAAATTTGGGGCTTGGGTTGCTGGTTCAAGTTTTGGTCGGATTTAACCACATTAGCATATGAAAATTGTTTGGTATTCTGCGTGTTTGTGAAGTTGGTTGGATGGCCTACCTGAGGAAAATTGTTTTTGCCAATTACATTTGGCTGCTGGGCTGCTGGAGAAACCGATGACTTATTTGTCATTGACCGCTTAAAATGAGTATAGACAGGGCAACCTCTATAATTTGCAGTGTGGGTACCTCCACAGTTACTGCATTTCTTAACACTTGCGTCGGCCTTTGGCTTATTGCACTGAGTTGTGCCGTGAAGTTCGCCACATACAACACAAACCATTCCTTAACGATTTTTGATGTGTGTTTTGTGTCACCATCCTGTTGAAATACAACTTCTTCCTCAAGGTATGTGTTCATGTCAATAAAGGTTGGTAATAAAAGGTTACTTAAATATAGAAAATGAAATTTTCGATATTGGTCCATTTATACCGGAGGTATAGCCTAAACCGCCTTTTGCAGGCAACAATTTTCTTTGCTTAAAAGCAGTTGAGATTATAAAAAGAGATTACTAAAATACAAGGCATGGCGATTACAAGGCAAACAAACTTTTCCCCCGACATCGTTCTGTATATATCCGAGCATATATGTATATCATATCAAATCTGTAATATATACTAAATACTTACGTGACGATTGTGAAAGGTATTTTAGGTACGGCCCAGCCGAATATACTACACTCTTGTTTTATATAAAATTTAATTTTTATCTTAAAGCTAATAATGATCAAGACATGCTGTTGCTGAGTATGCAAGAATAGGGAAAGCAAATAGTTTGGACCATTTGCAACAAATTATGTAAGGTAAAGAATGTAAATTTTCCATCGTTCTGGTAGGGCTCGACGAAACCTGGTTAGGAGGAATTAGTAGACTGTGTAGGATTAGTGTTTCGTATTCCATCCTCTGCGCAAGTGTTTTTTTACTGTCATTCGGGTTTTCAGTATATGTGTGTCCGTAATTATTATTATTTTTTTTTTAACTAACACCGGAATACGTCGTCCGTTTTCTTTATATGTTTTTTTTTTCATTTATTTATTTATTGAATCTTCAAAATATAAATTAACATTAAGCAAGTTTTATTTTACGCGAATAATATCGGTAGAATCACCTACTTAATGTTCTGATAGTGGCAAGGGTATCCCTTCTTCTCAACCGAGAGTGGCCGCAAAAATTAAGTATGTTGCGCGCAAGAGGATTTGGGTGAAGTTCCAGTATATTATTATTATTTTTTTTTATTTATTTATTTCATTAGAATTTTACATTTCATTGATTAAATCTAAACCTTGCGAAGCCATTGCGGCTTGTCTGCAGGTCAATTTAAAACAAAAAACAAAATATTTACATAATTATAATTTTTGGAAAAAAAGAAAATTGTAAGTGTAACAGTTCAAATGTTTTAATATTGATTTTTAAACTTTCAAAAGGGAATTGATTCAAAATGTTAAGAACTTTTTTACATCCGTTATTTTACTTATAAAATTTTTTTTTTTTTTTTCTCATTCATTTGTTTATTGAATCTTCACAAAGTGAACTAACAATAAGTATTCAAATCTTAAAACTAAATACATAAAATTAATTAAGTCCAGCCAATGCTGGACAAAAATGTTTTATTTTGCACGATCAATATCGGTGAAATCACCTATTTGACATTCTGATGGTAGCAAGGGTGTCCCTCCTTCTCAACCGAGAGTGTCTTTCGAAATTAAGTATATTGCGTGCAAGACGATTTGGATGAAGTTCCAATTTACTGATATACCTTGTCGCGTGTTTTGAAAATTCGTCTTTTACAAGAGGAACACAGAGATCCTTATGAATTCGTGAGTTTTTTACGTACCATGGAGCTGCGGTAATTGTTCGAAGAATTTTGTTTTGTCGCCTTTGAATTTTTTCAACGTTTGAAGCGGAGGCGGTGCCCCATAGTTGAATTCCATAGCACCATATAGGCTTTAGAATTGCGTTGTATAATAAAAGTTTGCAATCCAGCTTCAATGTAGAATTTCTGCCCATAAGCCAATTCAGTTGAGCTGCTTTTAACTTTAACTGAGTAACTTTCGCATCTATGTGAGATTTCCACGTTAACCTACGGTCCAGGTGAATACCAAGGTACTTGACTTCATTTTGCTGCGGAATAGGTGAATTGTTGACTTGGATGGCTGAACATGTTTGTTTGCGCAGCGTGAATGTAACGTGAGTACACTTTTGTTCATTAACTTTAATTTTCCAAAGTTTTAACCACATCTCTAATATTGAAATATACTCCTGCAAATTTCGCGAAGCTACTTGATGGCTTTCATGTACGCTGCAGAATGCTGTATCGTCTGCAAAAGTTGAAGTGTGGATTCCGGGTGTCGTTGGCATGTCAGAGGCGTAAATCAAATATAAAGTAGGCCCCAGTATGCTGCCTTGGGGAACTCCTGCCTCGATTGGCTGAGTTGGGCTTATAAAATCGCCTTCTCTGATAACAAACTTCCGCCCACATAAGTAGCTTTCCAGAAGCTTGTGTGTATTTGCAGGCAAGTTCAACTTTATTTTGTGTATCAAGCCCTCGTGCCACACTTTATCAAAAGCTTGAGAAATGTCAATGAATAGAGCTGAGCAATACTTCTTCTCCTTAAAGGTCTGTCTTATGACATTGACTAGTCTGTGCGTTTGTTCTATTGTGCTGTGTTTAGCCCGAAAGCCAAATTGATGATCAGGGATGCATCCCACAGTGTTCAACATTGGACCCAACTTTGCCATTAACAATTTTTCGAACTATTTTGAAATTGTTGGCAGTAGACTTATTGGCCTGTATGATTCTACTTTAGTGGGATCCTCCCCTGGTTTGGGTATCATAGTAATCATGGACACCTTCCACTCTGCAGGATAATACTCGAGACGTAAAATAGCGTTAAAAATAAAAAGAAGAATTCTACGAGCTACACGGGGTAGCTGCTCAAGCATTTTACCAGTAATTTGATCAATACCTGGAGCTTTCCTGGGGTTTGTGTTACGAATAACATTTTCAACATCTTGAAAACTAAGTCTCAAAGGCACAGGCGGTCTAACAGCATATGGCGGAAATTCAGCAACATCATCCACTGTATCATTTGCAGTAAAAACGTTTTTCAAATGATTAACATACACCATCCCTTTTTCAGAATCGCTTCTTGCCCAATCTCCAGTTGAAGTTCGCAGAGGTGGCTTACCTACTACGGGTCTTTTCAGACCTTTTGTCGCTTTCCATAGAGAATAGTCGGTTTGAGGGGTACCATCAAGACCTTCCAGATAATTTTTAAGGGAAGCCATTCTTTGGATTTCGAGCAGATTTCTTAACTGAGCTATGCACTCTCGTAGTCTGCTTTTAAGCTGGGGAGACCTGCGAAGTTGCCACTCTCTTCTAACTCTTCTTTTTTCTGTTAGAAGTTGTTCAATTTCAAACGAATATGTTCTGTTGCTCACATTTCTGGATCTTATATGGCTAGTGGTGGCATGTTGTACGGCTAGATTAAAGTGTTCAGAAAATTCGTTAATCGACACATCAATATCCTCAGGCGTTTTCAAGGCAATGTTTTCCGTACAATGTGTACTCAAATATTTCTTATATTTTATCCAATTAACTCGAGTGACGGTTAACGCCAAGTCAGAAAACGGGGAACCAACCCCCTGGGGGAACGAAACAGAAAGTATAGTTGCATCCATTCTGAGGGAAAATTTTTAGTAACTCCAAAGTCTATAACGTCTGGGATCTTGCGTTGGTCTGACGGCCAAGAAGTGGGGTGTTCACTTGAAATCACACCTAAGCCCATTTTGGTAACGGTGTCAAAAAGCACACGGCCTTTCGGGGTAATTAAACGTGATCCCCAAAAAGTGTGTTTAGCGTTATAGTCGCCAGCCGCTAAAAATCGAGGACCAAGTGATTTGAAAAAAATTGAATATTGTCTTTCTGTTATTGAAAATCGTGGTGGTGAGTAAATCGAGGATATAACAATTTTTTCATGAAAATAATTAAGGCATATATTTGTATTTTGGAGATATTCCTCACATGTCTCGTTCATTAAAAAGTGTTTAATTCTGGATGTTATTAGAATTGCCGATCCTCCGCAAGATCTTCCACGGGGATCTTTTGTGTCGTACAGTATGTAGCCATTAATTTTGAAAGAACTGTTAGTTGTCAAATGGGTTCCAGCAATCATCATTATATCGATCTGCTTTTCCATAAGGAAGTGCTCAAGTTCATTTTTGTGTTGGCGAATGCCGTTTGCGTTCCAGAAACATATTTTTAACCAATTCATTTTTTTAAAATTGCCTGTAAAATAGTGGATTGCATTTTTAGCATTTCCTGCATCATGTTGGTCATAGAGACGGTAAAAGTGTTAATGGATTGAACAAGAGTCTGCAGAGTTGCCTCTAGGTTACTAAAATTTGGATCGGAAATTTGGGGCTTGGGTTGCTGGTTCAAGTTTTGGTCGGATTTAACCACATTAGCATATGAAAATTGTTTGGTATTCTGCGTGTTTGTGAAGTTGGTTGGATTGCCTACCTGGGGAAAATTGTTTTTGCCAATTACATTTGGCTGCTGGGCTGCTGGAGAAACCGATGACTTATTTGTCATTGACCGCTTAAAATGAGTATAGACAGGGCAACCTCTATAATTTGCAGTGTGGGTACCTCCACAGTTACTGCATTTCTTAACACTTGCGTCGGCCTTTGGCTTATTGCACTGAGTTGTGCCGTGAAGTTCGCCACATACAACACAAACAGCGGGCAACTTGCAGTAAGCCTTAGTGTGGCCAAATTCTTGGCAGTTTAGGCACTGAACGGGTCCTGAACGCTTATGTGGCTCCTCAACGGTAACCTTACGATGCAAAAGATATTTGAGGTTATAAAGGGTGTTTTTTTAAGCTAGATAGAGCTTTAAATTGTAAAAAGTAACACAAAAAATTAAATTTTGATGAAACATTTTTTTTATTTGTTTCAGTATACTCTGACAAATCATCATGAATAGACTCACGCTTGAACAACGCTACGAAATTATCCAAATTTACTTTGAAAATCAGTCGTCGATTGACCCGTTGTTTTATCGCAAAATTGTGTTCAGCGATGAGGCGCATTTTTGGCTTAACGGGTTTGTTAATAAGCAAAATTGCCGCATATGGAGTGAGACCAATCCACAAGAGACCCTACAGACTCCATTACATCCAGAAAAATGCACTGTTTGGTGCGGTTTTCATGCTGGTGGCATCATCGGACCTTATTTCTTCAAAAATGAGGCCGGAGCTCGCGTTACGGTCAATGGAGATCGTTACCGCACCATGATCAATGATTTTTTGTTTGAAAATATGGATGACATTGATCCGGAGGAGATGTGGTTTCAACAGGATGGCGCTACGTGCCATACGGCGAACGCAACCATCGACTTACTGAAATCAAAATTTGGCGATAAGTTGATTTCGAGAAATGGACCTGTCAATTGGCCTCCAAGGTCGTGCGATTTGACACCTCTCGATTATTTCCTGTGGGGCTACGTGAAGTCACTGGTTTATGCTGATAAACCAGCAACAATTGACGCCTTGGAGGCCAGCATTGTTCGTGTTGTTCGTGACATACGGCCAGCAGTGCTCGAAAAAGTGGCCCAAAATTGGACGTCCAGAATGCGCTTCGTCAAGAACAGCCGCGGTGCCCATATGCCCGAAATCATTTTCAAATGTTAATGTCACGTATTGATCTTTCGAATAAAAAAAAATTTTGATTACAATTTAATTTTTTGTGTTATTTTTTACAATTTCAAGTTCTATCGGGCTTAAAAAAACACCCTATATATTGGGTGAATTTCACTCTTTTTTAGCAGAACATCCCCTGGTTCTAGTTCAACCCTAAACATGGGTTGAGGGATCTTTTCACGGTTTCTGATGTTTACTACTGTTTTTATTTTAAAACCCTTATCTTCCAATCCAGTTTTGACATCATCAATATCTACGCATGGGTCAATCCCTTTAATAACGACCTGAAGACCTTTGGCACTTTTGAGCTGGTAAGTGTAAAATGATCTTTTCTGTTTTTCTAAGACATCAGACAATTTTCGGTAGTCGTTTTCATGGTTTACCTGAATTTTTGTTTCATTGATGTTTCCACGCTTAACTGATGTCACGTTGAAATTGTCCTTACCGATTACCGTAATAAGCTGTTTTATCAGCTCATTAGAAGTAGGTTCTCTCAAATATATTGGTGGTGGTTTAAATGTTATTTTTGCTGTATTTGGCTCATCAGTCTGGAGGATTGCAAATCTATTACTTTTCGTTGCTGTAGCGGTATTATCCTCTTTGGATATCTTTGGTTGTGATGATATCTGAGCGGATTTCGGGCTTCGCTGACGTTTAACCACGGTAACATACCTGTCCATGCCTACTTGTGTTTTCGGCTTATCTGCAATTACTGAACTGGTGGATGGTTGGTCTTCTGTTGCAACAGCAATGTTTGGCGAACACGAACGCGTGCGTTTTTTATCTCTTAGAGACAGGATATTGTCCAATGACTTTTTCAATGATTCCTCTTCAGAAATCCAGAGGTTTTTTCTAGTGGAGCTAAGCTCCCTCTCAGAATTGCATCTACTAGGTACACTCATGCAATTTTTTATTTTTTTTTATTTATATTTTTTTAAATTTAAAAGTATATTAAAATAATTGTCATAAAGATTTTCGGTTTTGCAAGAAAACAAAACTTTAGTGTATAGTTTTTTTCCCACTGATTAGGTAATCTTCACGCACAATAACAACAATGCACTGCCACCGCACTTGTTTTATTGAAATTGATTTTATTGTTTAGTTAATGAAATGTAAGGAATTTATTTTCCCGTTGTTTTTTTTTTTAATAATTTGTTATTGTTTTTACAATTTAATACAATATATTATTGTTTTTGTATGTAAGTTTAAAAATATGTTAGCACAATGATTTTTTGGTATAAATAAAATAATTTTTCAGGACTCTCATTCTCATCCTTAAGTTGTTGGCTTTTTCTATGATCTCAACAGGTAGTGAGTGAGTTTAACACTTTCGGAAGTGCTACTGCCATGTTTTTTACTTTGTATCTTCGTTCGTAGTTCATATGGGTTGGGTATTTGTGGTTGATTTTGTGAAGATATCTCCTGTAAAATTCTATTGCAAGTGTTGTTTTATATATATTTTTGATTGCTGTCTTGGTGTATGCAGATCACTTGCATTTTGCTTCTGTAGCAATTTATGCCATGCCGAATATGAGATTCAGCTATAGAGAAATAAACTTGTCTCAGAACAGTGTTGCTAGAGCAATAGCTCAACCTATGTAGCATGAAAACGGCTCTTCTTAATTTCTTCCTTATCTCTTCTATATGTTCTTTCCATTTAAAATTGCGATCAATGTAGACGCCCAGGTATTTACCATTTCAATATATGTTTTGCATTGTTCATTACAGTTGATAGTATTGTTCATCGTGTTTTTATGTAGACATTTAGGCGTTTTTATATGCATCAATTTTGTTTTAGAAGCATTTATGATTAAGCCATGGTCGTGGCACCACCGGTTTGCTACATCTAGTTGTTGTTGCATTATTGATGTTGCCTCACCTATATTCGTATGTGTCACTACAATCGCCGTATCGTCTGCATATGCAAATACCTTACTTATGTTAAGACATTTCAAGAGTTCGTTACTGTATATTAGATATAACATCGGCCCAATCTTTGACCCCTGTGGTACACCACAATTAACTGTGTCTTCGTTACTCACTTCATTCAATACTTTTGCTTGAAACCTCCTACATGTTAAATAATTTTTAATAAGTTGATTTGCATGACCTCTTATGCCAATCTTGTCGAGCATATCAAGTAATTTTTCATGTGACAGAGTATCAAAGGCTTTGGAAAAATCAATAAACAACGTAAGACAGCGATTGCTTTTCCAAAAATGATTATTAATGTAATCAGCAAAATTTCCAAGTAGCTTGTTGATGCTTTTTCCTCTTTGGGATCCATACTGGTTTTCACTTATTATATTGTTTTCACTTGTGTATTGTGTTATTCTTCTGCATAATATTTCTTCCATCTTCCATAATTTTTTCAATAACAGGCAGAATGGATATTGGCCTGTAGTTATCGAACTTAGATTTTGTGTTGGATTTATAAATAGGTCTTATGTATACTATTTTTAAATTATTTGGTACAATACCAGTTTCAATTATATTATTTATTAAGTTGGTTATAACCGGTGTCACTATATCAATGTTGTTCTTTAAATCAATTGCCCTTATTTCCTCATAACCAGGACTTTTTTTAATATTAAGAGTTCTTATTATGTTATAAATTTCATCATAAAAGTACTTCTTAAGTAAAATGAATTAACAAATGAGGTATTTCTTTCCTCAATCGTTTTAATGTCACATTTATGTAAAATTTTTTCTACATTTTCTTTGAAATTCGTTGCGAAACTGTTACATATGTCTTTTAGTTGCATATCTTTAATATATTTTATTATAGTTTCATCACTATTTAATGATTTTCTGCCAATTATATCATTTATAATTTGCCGTTTTTCTTAAATTGAATCTGGTTTCATAAAATTTATTTTTATAATAAAAGTTTTTAGTAAAACTAAATTTTTTATTTAATTTATTTCTGAATTATTTATTTTCTTTTTCATAATGTTTATTGTTTCTATTATTTTTCCACTTATTATAAAGTTTATCCCTAGTATCACAATCTTTTATTAACCTTTCATTTAACCATGGACTAGGTATTCTCTTATACTTTTTTCTTGTAAGTGATGTCGCGTTTTCATATATATGTTTAAAATTATTTAATATTTGATTAAACATTAATTCTAGATTGATTTGGCTTATAACATATTCCCAATTAGTTGTATGAAATAAATGGTTTACTTTATAATAGTTAATTTTCTTTTTTTGCTGGTTATAATCAATCGGAATTTCATCAGTTGTATTTGAGCTTTCAGAGATACCACAAAAGAAAGCATAATGATCAGAGATTGTTGTTTTGCTAACACGCATCAATGTCTTTAGTTCTCACAATAACATGGTCAATACAAGTTTGCGTATTTAATTTCAGATCTTCTCTTGTGCAGGTATTTATAAGGCATTGCATGCCGTTTGATGCGATCATATCTAAATAAAGAGTTTTTAAGTAGCTTTGCCTTAATAGATCAATGTTTATGTCGCCAATAACAACAATATTTTTCTGCTTAATTTAATCAAATCGTCGATCTCTTTAATGAAAGCTCTGATGTTAAGAGACGGCGGTCTGTAAATTGCAAAGAGTGAAGTATTTTCATTTATATCTATGTTTATTTACAAAGCTATTTATATGTGCATAAAGTGTGTTCTGTGTATTTTAGTTCCCCCCGGGGAACAGGTTTTGCCTTGGTGTATTCCTAACTTAGGCGCTCTGTTTTTCGGGGAAAAGAGGGGAAGGGGTCCCTCGTTTGGTGCGGCAAACAAAACTCTAGGAAGCCACATGACTTATGTTGTGTTGGCTTCCGAAACCCTTACCAAGGGTATGAATTGGCAGCATGGCCCCGGGAAGTTCTGCTTGCGGTTCGACCCGGGCTGATCATGGTTGAGGTGCCTACCTTGGCTGAAACGTTCTGGCTGTGGTTGAAACCTAAATCGCAGGAAGGGAGTGTTAGTATCCTTGATAATTGTTTGGTGATGGCTTTTTTCGAGGGCTAACAATCTCCCGAGGATATGTTGCCTATACAACAGATACGTGTACTGTAAGGAACCAGTGGTGATGATTGACGGGTGAGTTGGTTTAAGGGCTGATGCTCTTAATGGGCTTCGGCCTACCAACTCATTAAGCCTTGTCCTCCATTAATTGCTGGGAAATTGCATACATGAGGGATTAGAAAGCCCGAACTCCTCAACAAGAAGTTGTTCATATGACCGCAATCATATGACAAGAATTGCTACCTGTGTGAGCCTAGCAAGCCACACGGGGGCGGTGGTGAATCGTGAAAAATTCACTTCGTAGAATTGATCCACCATCAGGTTAGGCCGTCAAGGCAGGTACTGATGTAAATCATTTTCACAGTTGTGTATTTTAGTTCTTCTCTTATGTAAATAGCCAGTCCTCTATTGATGAAGTACAACGAACACTCATCATCACTTGTGTTAGTTTCGGCTAAAACAATCAATTTAATTTTTGAAATAATATTTTCTATTGTTGTTCTGGTAATGAAACAAAGTTATATAAATATGGAAAGCGAAAACTTCCAATATCGGTCCATATATACCCGAGATATAGCCTAGGGTTTTACAAGAAAATGACGCGTAAGCGAAATTAAACAACTTTTTTATGCTCAAAAGCAGTTCTGGTAATAAAACAAGGTTATATAAATATGGAACATGAAAATATTCGATATCGGTAAATATGTACCCGAGATATAGCTTAGAACGGGGTTTTCATGAAAATGACGCGTAAACGAACTTAAACAACAAATTTTTTGTCCTCAAAAGCAGTCTTAGTAATAAAATCAGATTATATAAATATGGAAAATGAAAATTTCCGATATCGGTCCATATATGCCCGAGATATAGCCTAAACCTGGTTTTTCATGAAAATGTCGCGTAAGCGAACTTAAAAAACTTTTTTGTCCTCAAAAGCAGTCTTAGTAATAACATCAGGTTATATAAATATGGAAAATGAAAATTTCCGATACTAGCCCATATATTCCCCAGATATAGCTTAAAACGGGTTTTTCATCAAAATGTCGCGTAAGTGAAATTAAACAACTTTTTTTGCTCAAAAGCAGTTTTGGTAAGGAAATAAGGTTATATAAATATGGAAAATGAAAATTTCCAATATCGGTCCATATATACCCGAGATATAGCCTGAACCGATTTTTCCATAAAATTTTTTTTTTTTTTTTTTTGCAGAAGAAGGTTACTAAAATACAGAAAATAGAAAATTCCGATATCGGTTGATATATAACTGAGCATACTTAGTTCAAATTTTTAAATATACTATTTATATACGAGACAATCGTGAAAGGTATTTTAGATTCGGCCCAGCCGAATATGCCACACTCTTACTTGTTTCTTATTTAAAGAGTTAAATTCAATAAAGACTTTATCTCTTGTTTTAATTTTATAAGCGTTGTTAATATCACTCTCTTCTATATTAACGTTCACAGACTCTGCAATGGTTTTTACAACTTGAACTGCATCGATGTTGTTGTCCTTAACATTTTTAATTTCAATGTTTTTACTTAAAAATTGTTGTTCCATGCTATTGACTTTATTTTCTAGTTGTTTAATACGTATTTCCTTGGATTCATTCTCTTGTCTTAGGTCATTGACATGAGTTGTTAATAAAGACATTGATTCACTGAATTTTATAAATGCACTTGCCATTTCTTCTCTTAAAGTATTATTATGCTAGCATTTATATTATTTAACTCATTAGTTGTAGAGCTTTTAAGGGACGTTAAGTCGGTTTTGATTTCCACTATGGATGAATTGATTGAATAGAATCTTTAAAGCGTTTATTATTCTTGTTATCATCTCGGTTGTTACCATTGGTGGAGGTTGTTGATCAGCTTGTTTCTCGACATGAATAACTTCTAGATAAAGATTGTTTGGTGACTTGTTACGAGATTTGTCTCCCCTACAATTAGTACATTTCCATGCTTCCCTTTTTTCAGCTGACATAGCTAAGTATGTCGTCTCTGAAACTGTAGCGCACGGCAGATAGTGGAACTTTCTACCACAATGATAACATTTTACATACTCTCGTGTTGCCAGAAGAGATTTTTTACATGCATCACAGAGACCTGTTTTAGCTGCTAAAACCTTGATTTTTATTCATGTTGTTGTTGACTTGTAATAATTACAATCGATTTATTTTATGAAAACTGAATTTATTTTTAAAAAAATTATTATTTTTATTTGTTTTAAACTTCTAATTTTATTAAAGTTTTACTAAATATTTTTATCAAGTTACAAGACGAAAACACTTTTTTACTAATACAGATTTCCAAAAACTGTTTATATTGACGCTCTCGAAATTAGAAAGTTTAAATTAGTTCTTTTTGTGAAAAATTGTATGCGCTCATATAAAAACCCGTCCGTTCGCTGTGATAGCTCTTTGTTACTGAATTGATATACTTTGTCGCATACTTAGCAAATTCGTCTTTTACCAGCGGAACACACAGATCCTTGTGAATTCGTGAGTTTCTTATGTGCCATGGAGCTGCAGTAATAGTTCGAAGAATTTAGTTTTGTCGTCTTTGAATTTTTTTAAAGTTAGATGTTGAGGCGGTTCCCCATAATTGAATTCCATAGGCTTTAGAATTGCGTTATATGACAAAAGTTTGCAATTAAGTGTCAATGCAAAATTTCTGCCCATAAGCCAATTTAGTTGCGCTGCTTTTAATTTCAACTGAGTAACTTTCGCATCAATGTGAGGCTTCATGCTAGCCTACTGTCGAGGTGAATACCAAGGTACTTGACTTCATTGCGCTGCGGAACAGGTAAATTGTTAATTTGGATAGCCGAATGTAAATGTAACGTGCGTATATTTTTGTTCATTAACTTTTATTTTATAATTTCGTGAAGCTAACTGTTGGTTTTCATGTACGCTGCAAAATGCTGTGTCAGAGGCGTAAATCAGATATAAAGTAGATCCTAGAATGCTACCTTAGGGAACTTTTGTTCGGATTGGCTGCCAGAGAATTATAGTCACCTTCTTTGATTACAAATTTCCGGCCTCATAAGTAGCTTTCCAGAAGCTTGTGAGTGTTTGCAGGCATGTTTAACTTTATTTTATCAATCCGTCGTGCCACATGTTATCAAAAGCTTGGGAAATGTCAATGAATAGAGCTGAAAAATACTTTTTGTCTTCAAAAGTCTGTCTATAAGATTGACTAGTCTGTGTGTTTGTTCTATGGTGCTATGTTTAGCCCAAAAGCCAAATGATGAGGGATGCATCTCATATCATTCAGTATTGGAGTCAACTTCGCCATTGACAATTTTGCGAACAGTTTTGAAATTATTGGTAGTAGACTTATTGCTCTGTACTTTAGCGGGATCCTTCCCTGGCTCGGGTATCACAGTAATCATAGACACCTTCTACTGTGCAGTGTAATTCTGAAGCCGTAAAATAGCGTTAAAAAAAAGAAGAATTCTTCTAGCCATACGAGGTAAGTGTTCAAGCATTTTACCAGTAATTTGATCAATGCCTGGAGCTTTCCTGGAGTTTATGTTATTGATAACATTTCGACATTTTTCGACATAAAGCAACTTATTGCGGCAATCGGCAAAGACACTTTTAACGTAACATCGGTTAAGCACGGCGGCATAAATGAAACAAAAATCCAGGTAAACAGTGAAAATGGATACCGAAAGTTGTCTGACGTTCTAGAGAAGGAGAAGCGATCATTTTACACATATCAGCTTAAAAGTGCCAAAGGTATTCAGGTCGTTATAAAAGGTATTGACCCTTTTGTTGACACGAATGAGGTCAAAACCGGACTAGAAGACAATGGCTTCAAAATTAAAAATGTGGTTAATATTAGAAACCGTGAAAAAATTCCTCAACCCATGTTTAGGGTTGAATTGGAACCTAGAGATGTTCTCCTGAAAAAGAATGAAGTGCATCCAATTTATAACCTCAAATATCTTTTGCATCGTAAGGTTACCGTTGAGGAGCCTCATAAGCGTTTAGGGCCCGTCCAATGCCTAAACTGCCAAGAATTTGGCCATACTAAGGCCTATTGTAAGTTGCCCGCAGTTTGCGTTGTGTGTGGTGAACTTCACGGTACATCACAGTGCAAAAAACCTAAGACTGACGCGAGCGTTAAAAAATGCAGTAATTGTGGAGGTAACCACACTGCAAACTACAGGGGTTGTCCTGTCTATACTCACTTCAAGAGATCAATGACAAATAGGCCATCAATTTTAAATATGCCACCCCAGCAGTCAAACACCATTTCTACAACCAATTTCCCTCAGGTACGCCAGCCAACCAGCCATATACACGTGCAAAACCCCCAACAAATTTCTTATGCGAATGTGGTAAAATCCGATAAACCAAACTTGAATCAGGAGCCCAAGCCTCAAAACTCCGACCAAAATTTTAGCAATCTTGAGGCAACTCTGCAGACTCTTGTTCAATCTATAAATACATTTACGGTTTCCATGACGAACATGATGCAGGAAATGCTGAAAATGCAATCCACTATTTTGCAGGCAATTTTAAAAAAATGAATTGGTTGAAAATATGTTTCTGGAACGCAAACGGCATTCGCCAACAAAAAACTGAACTTGAGCACTTCCTTATGGAAAAGCAAATCGATATAATGTTGATTGCTGAAACCCATTTGACAACCAACAGTTATTTCAAAATTAATGGGTACGCATTATATGACACTAAAGATCCCCGCGGAAGATCTTGTGGAGGATCCGCAATTCTAATAAAATCCAGAATTAAGCATTATTTAATGAACGAGACATGTGAGGAGTATCTCCAAGCAACTAATATATGCATTGAATATTTTCATGAAAAAATCGTTATTTCCCCGATTTTCAATAACAGAAAGCCAATATTCAAATTTTTTCAAATCACTTGGGCCTCGATTTTTAGCGGCTGGCGACTATAACGCTAAACACACTTTTTGGGGATCACGCTTAATTACCTCGAAAGGCCGTGTGCTTTTTGACACCGTTTCCAAAATGGGCTTAGATGTGGTTTCAAGCGGACACCCCACTTATTGGCCGACAGACCGACGAAAGATCCCAGACGTTATAGATTTTGGAGTTGCGAAAAATTTTCCTTTAGAGTGGATGCAAGTGGAGCCTTCATTAGATTTGTCATCAGATCACTCTCCCACTATAATCTCTGTTTCGTTACCCCAAGAGATTGGCTCACCGTTGACTGTCAATAGAGTTAATTGGTTAAAGTACAAAAAATTTTTGAGCACACATTGTACTGAAAATATCGCCTTGAGAACGCCTGAGGATATTGATGGGTCAATTAACAATTTTTCTGAAAACCTCAAACTGGCCGTACAGCATGCTACCACTAGTCATTTAAGACCTAGAAATGAGAGCAATAGAACTTATTCATCTGAAATTGAGCAACTTCTGTCAGAAAAAAGAAGAGTCAGAAGAGAGTGGCAACTTCGCAGGTCGCCCCAGCTTAAAGCTAGGCTACGGGAATGCATAACTCAGCTAAGAAATCTGCTTGAAGTCCATAGAATGGCTTCCCTTAAAACATATTTGGAAAGCCTTGATGGTACCCCTCAATCTGATTATTCTTTGTGGAAAGCGACAAAAGGTTTAAAAAGACCCGTAATAGGTAAGCCACCTTTGCGAAATTCAACTGGCGACTGGGCAAGAAGCGATTCTGAAAAGGGAATGTTGTATGTCGATCATTTGCGAAACGTTTTTATCACAAATGATTCAGAGAATAATACAGCGGAATTACCACCATATGTTGTTAGACCTCCTGTGTCTTTGAGATTTAATTTTCAAGATGTCGAAAACGTTATCGGTAATACAAACCCCAGGAAAGCTCCAGGCATTGATCAAATTACTGGTAAAATGCTTGGACAGTTACCTCGTGTAGCTAGAAGGGTTCTACTTTTTATTTTTAACGCCATTTTACGCCTTGAGTATTATCCTGCAGAGTGGAAGGTCTCAATGATTACTATGATACCCAAGCCAGGGAAGGATCTGACTAAGGTAGAATCATATAGACCAATAAGTCTTTTACCAACAATTTCAAAACTATTCGAAAAATTGTTAATGGCGAAGTTGAGTCCAATATTGAACAATGTGGGATGCATCCCTGATCATCAATTTGGCTTTCGGGCTAAGCATAGCACCATAGAACAAACGCACAGACTAGTCAATGTCATAAGACAAACCTTTGAGGCGAAGAAGTACTGCTCAGCTCTTTTCATTGATATTTCTCAAGCGTTTGATAAAGTGTGGCACGACGGCTTAATGCACAAAATAAAGCTAAATTTGCCTGCAAATACACACAAGCTTCTGGAAAGCTACTTATACGGGCGGAAGTTTGTTATCAGAGAAGGCGACTTTATTAGCCCAACTCAGCCAATCAAGGCAGGAGTTCCCCAAGGCAGCATACTAGGGCCTACTTTATATTTGATTTACGCCTCTGACATGCCAACGACATCTGGAATCCACACTTCTACCTTTGCAGATGACACAGCGTTTTTGAGTGTTCATGAAAACCCCCATTTAGCATCACGAAATTTACAGGAATATACTTCAATATTAGAGAAATGGCTAAAACTTTGGAAAATCAAAGTTAATGAACGGAAATGTACTCATGTTACATTCACACGTGTAGGCAAACATGTCCGCCTATCCAAATTAACAACTCACCTATTCCGCAGCACAACGAATTTAAGTACCTTGGTATTCACCTGGACCGTAGGCTAACATGGAAGTCTCACATTGAAGCAAAGGTCACTCAGTTAAAACTAAAAGCAGCGCAGCTAAATTGGCTTATGGGCAGAAATTCGACACTGAAATTAGATTGCAAACTTTTGTTATACAACGCAATACTAAAGCCTATATGGTGCTACGGAATTCAGTTATGGGGCACCGCCTCAGCGTCAAACATTGAAAAAATCCAAAGGCGACAAAACAAAATTCTACGAACGATTACTGCAGCTCCATGGTACGTAAAAAATTCACGAATTCATAACGATCTGAGTGTTCCGCTGGTAAAGGAGGAATTTTCTAAGTACGCGACAAGGTATATCAGTAAACTGGAACTTCATCCAAACCCTCTTGCTCGCAATATACTTAATTTTGGCGGCCACACTCGGCTTAAAAGAAGGGATACCGCTACTATTTACCGAAATAGCTCCCGCATAATAAAACTTTTTGTCTAGCATTGGCCGGACTTAAGAATTACATTTTTTAATTTTAAATTTAGTATTAAGATTTGAATACTTATTGTTAGTTCATTTTAAAAGTTAAGTCACGAAAACACAGGCGGTCTAACAGCATATGGCGGAAATTCTGCTGCAGCATCCGCTGAATCACATGTGGTAAAAACATTTCTCAAATGATTAACATACACCATCCCCTTTTCAGTATCGCTTCTTGCCCAGTCGCCAGTTGAAGTTCGCAAAGGTGGCTTACCTATTACGGGTATTTTAGGACCTTTTGTCGTTTTCCACAGGGAATAGTCAGATTGAGAAGTACCATCCAGGCTTTCCAAATATGTTTTAAGGGAAGACATTCTCTAGATTTCAGACAGATTTCTTAATCGAGTTACGCATTCCCGTAGCCTAGTTTTAAGCTTGGGAGATCTGCGAAGTTTCCACTTTCTTTTAACTCTTCATTTTTCTGACAGAAGTTGCTCAATTTCAGCCGAATGCGTTCTAATGTTCTCATTTCTGGATCTTGTATAGCTAGTGGTAGCATGTTGTACGGCTAGTTTAAGGTGTTTAGAAAAATCTTTAATTGACACATCCATATCCTCAGGGGTCCTCAAGGAAATGTTTTCCGTACAATGAGTACTCAAATATTTTTTATATGTTAGCCAACTGACTCTAGTGTCGGTCAGCGCCAATTCACTTAACTTGGTTCCCCCTCCTGGGGGAACGAAACGGACATTATAGTGGGTGAGTGATCTGATGACAAATCTAATGAAGGCTCCACTTGCATCTATTCTAAAGGAAAAGTTTTTACAACTCCAAAATCTATAACATCTGGGATCTTTCGTCGGTCTGCCGGCCAATAAGTGGGGTGCCCGCTTGAAATCACATCTTTATATGTGCATTATTAATTTCTTTTCAATTCATTATTTTGCAGTTGAGAGGTGTTGAATTCATTTTTGTTAAACTGATCAGCGCCGAAGGCACTCATCAGTTTTAATTAATTTATATCCAACACTTTAAATGCTGTGATATGCAAGTCAAACGTCCACAAATACTACTCGATCTTTCCTCTTCCTCATAATCTATTTTCCTAGTTCCAGTACAGTACACTACATATATAGGGATCATCCCCTGAGTACTGGTCCAAGATAAAAAAAAACTGAATACCATACTTCAGGAACCACTGGGCTGATTTCGTACAAACTTCACATAAACCGTCTACAGGCCATAGCCAACGTACCTTTAAATTTTGGTTGGAATCGGTCGACCCATTTGCGTAGTGAGTAGCGACTCTTTTATAAGTATATACTTTATATAACATATTTAATAATACATTTAAAAATGAAATATGCATCCAATGAATATTCTTCCTCAACTTCAGACGATTCGTTCAAGATATTATTATAATATCTGTTCTAATGCATTTTTTTAAATAAGATTGTTTGGTATATGTACATATACATATACTCGTAAATCTATATAAAGTATAAGCACTAAAAGCTCTTTCGCCTTTCTTATAACGGTTTTTCTGATCAAACACCTTTCTTATAACGTATACTAGTTTGTGTATTTGTTTGCTGTGTTTAGCTCTAAACCCGAATTGATGGTCAACTTCGTCACTAACAATTTCCCGAGCAAGGTTGGACCCAGCGTGAAGGCGAATCTTAAACGAAAGTATGTATATCTTACAAAACGGTAAAATTTGTGTGCTTTTAAAAGTTGTACATTTGTGCAACACAATAACATTTATCAATTCGCGGTTCCAAAATGTGTGCAAAAAAGGGAAAAATTTCAAGAATACTGAGCAAATGCACAACAATTTGCCGAAGATCATCACATGCTCAAATGCACTGTTTACGACTCTATGGAGGAAACACATACATACATACGAGGTCTGATCAAAAATAACCGTTATGTTCAGTTTGGATTGTCAGTTTGTTTTTGACAGATAAAAAGCTTAGTCGTGTTTTGGTGTGCTCTTCGATTTTTTACTATTCGGTAAATTGGATCAAAGAAACTGTATTAAGTTTTGTGTAAAAAGTAAAATTAAATGCGCAAGGACATTTGAAATCTTGATTGTGATGCTTGGCGAGTCTACTATGAGCAGAACACAAGTTCAATTGTAGTATAACCGGTTTAAGGAAGGACGAGAAGATGTAAATTCGAGGACGATGCTCGACGTGGTTGGTCGAGCACGTAAACAACCTATGAAAACATTGAAGCAGTGAAGAAAATGATTTTGGATAATCGTCGAATCACAGGTTGCTGATGATGTTGACATATCGTTCGGCTCGTGCCAAGCAATTTTTATGGATGTTTTAGGCATGAAATGTGCGGCAGCGAAGATAGATCCAAAATTGCTAAATTTTAAGCAAAAAGAACGTCGCTTGGACATCGCTCAGAAGCGAAAGTAGAACCACTAAAAGCTCTTTCAACTCCCGCTTTGCTAAATAGCAAAACCAAGCTCTTCAATGCAAAGTAGCTTACTTTCGGAATAGATTCTATGTAATGCATTTCATAATAGTATACATTTATTCGGGAATCAAGTGCCGAGTTTTTATTTAACCATTAATATGAACTTACGAGTAGTTGGTATATATATGTATAAATCATATAGGTATAAATCAAATATAAAGTAAAAATAAAGTCCCCTCTGGGAACTCATATTTCTATTGGCTGCGCAGTTCTTATAAAAACGTATAAATTTGAGGCCACATAGGTATATTTCCAGCAGTTTGTAACGTGCCACTCTATGAAACGTTTAGGAGTTTTAAGGTGATCAAACGCATTTCTTATAACGTTTTTTCTAATTAAACACCTTTTTTATAACCTATACTAGTTTGTGTATTTGTTTGCTGTGTTTAGCTCTAAACCCGAATTGTTGATCATCTTCGCCACTAACAATTTCCTGAGCGAGGTTGGACCCAGCATGAAGCGAATCTTAAACAAAAGTATGTATATCTTACAAAAATGTTAAATTTGTGTGTTTTTAAAAGCTGTACATTTTTGCAACATAAAAATAATAATTAATTCGCGGTTTCCAAAGTGTGTACAAAAAAGGGGAAAATTTCAAGAATACGCAGCAAAGATCAGCCCATTACGCACAAAAATTTATGCCTATACATGTAGAATATTTCTACGCAGTTTTGTTTTTATTTGCTACTACGAATATAAATATTTTTATGTTATTTGGTAAAAATGTTTACTAACTAACCTCTTTGCGTTGTATATAATTATGCTGTATTGGATGACCTTGTCTTATAGCCAATTCTTCGAAACAATGTTGTATAATACCAGCTGGTGATTCAAGACCACTTGAAGTACGTACTGGTGTATAACCATGTTGGCGATTGTAAGAAGTAGGATGATTTAGAATGGAAGTATAAGGAGGATTGTGATGGTGTAATGAAGAAAATGGTGGTGTTGATGAATGAGTTTGTTGAGGACTGTTGGCATATGACGATCCTGGATATGGTACACCATGATTTCCACTTATTGGATAGGGAGGCCGGTTAGAAGAAAAGGAAGTTTCTTGAGGAAAAGGAGAAACTGAAGAAAAAGGAATACCATTATGAGTTGGATAAAGTGCCGAATTGTTTTGATGAGTTGTGTAATGGGCAGAATTAGGTTGATAATGTGAATGCGACTGTTGTTGATGAAGAGGAGGCAAAGGTTGCTGAGTTTCCGTTATCCAGCCAGCTTCAAATGGCGCACTAGATAGTATACTGGTAGGCCTAGAATTTGTATTGGAACCTGAAGATAAATTAACGGGTGGTTGTGAATTACCGGATCCCTATAAATAAGAAGAATGTGGTAACAATCACAAGTCTGGTTTACGACAGTCGAAACATTAATATCATTATAAACAACATTCAAATTGGGAACAAAATATTTTTGTCTTATATGTATTTATGTATACTTGCACCTCAATCTATATAAAATATATCAATCCAGCCTCTTAGATAAATTAAAAAAAGTGGACCAGGTAAATTTTCGTTCCTATAAAAACATAAGATAAAATATGACGAATATTTAATGAAAATATTACACGGTGCCGCCATAAACAATAATATAAAAAATATGGACCTCTGTCATATGCAAAAAAAAGTGTTAAAATTGCTCCACACGCGATCAAGTATTTTCATAATCCATTTATTTTTGTCGGGGAGATTTCTCCTCCCTTCATTATAAAAATATGGTTTAGCGTTCCGTTCCTCTTCTATGGTAATTTGCGACAATTTTCTCTTCCCATAAAAACAAATTAGTGAATCATTTTAATGTAAAAAAATAATTTGGAAAATTGGTCCACATATGACGGAAGTTATTTGATGATTATTAGGGTGGGCAATTTGTGACACTCTTTTGTACTTCAGAAAAAAATTAGTGGACCCTTCAAAATACAAAAAGTGTGTAAAAATTGGTGTGCAATTTGCAATGTATTACAGCCAAAAAAAATTGTGAACCTTTTGCATATGCAATAAAAATTTGGAAAATTAGTTATACTCGTTTGTATTTTAAAGCCTTGGCATACGAAACCTTATCTTCTTGTGCACTTCATCACATTTCAAGTAAATGTGATGAAACCTTTTTTTATCTTGGACCAGTACTCAGGGGATGACCCCTACAAATGCAGTGTATTATACTGGAACTAGGAAAGTAAAGGGTGTTTTTTTAAGCTAGATAGAACTTTAAATTGTAAAAAGTAACACAAAAAATTAAATTTTGATGAAACATTTTTTTTATTTGTTTCAGTATACTCTGACAAATCATCATGAATAGACTCACGCTTGAACAACGCTACGAAATTATCCAAATTTACTTTGAAAATCAGTCGTCGATTCGCGCAACTTATAGACGACTTCGTCATTTGTATGGCGTACATAATCGTCCATCTGAACAAGCCATTCGTCGAACTGTGGATAGATTTCGTACCACATACTCTCTAGAGGATGCAATAACACCAGCACGTCGAAGGAATGTGCGTACTGAAGAGAATATCGCCGCTGTAAACGAAAGTGTGGAAGAAGATCCAAATTTATCGATTCGTCGTCGGTCGCATGAATTGGGGCTCTGTCCGTCCACTACGTGGAAAATTTTGCGCAAAGATCTCGGCCTACACCCGTATAAGATCCAGCTGGTGCAGGAATTGAAGCCACGAGACCATTGTATGCGTCGTTCTTTCGCCGATTGGGCTCTAGAGCAGTTGGCAACTGACCCGTTGTTTTATCGCAAAATTGCGTTCAGCGATGAGGCGCATTTTTGGCTTAACGGGTTTGTTAATAAGCAAAATTGCCGCATATGGAGTGAGACCAATCCACAAGAGACCCTACAGACTCCATTACATCCAGAAAAATGCACTGCTTGGTGCGGTTTTCATGCTGGTGGCATCATCGGACCTTATTTCTTCAAAAATGAGGCCGGAGCTCGCGTTACGGTCAATGGAGATCGTTACCGCACCATGATCAATGATTTTTTGTTTGAAAATATGGATGACATTGATCCGGAGGAGATGTGGTTTCAACAGGATGGCGCTACGTGCCATAGGTTGCGATGAGGAGGAAAGAGGGAGTAGTTTTTGTGGAGGTTTAACCTTAACAATAACACGAAAGACTAAAACAAACTCTATTACATCATATAAAATGCTGGACTTAAATTAGTTAAAACTAACTGAGTAACTAAATTCGCCAGTCCTCAGATTAGCAGAATTTAGTCCAACACCTTCCACACTACAATGTAATGAAATGCATTCAAGAGAAATTAATAATCAACATATAAAGAAAACACGGACAACGGCGAAAAAAGCAGAAACACTTGTTACCTATTCCGGTGCAATTTCGTTTCATACGAAATTAATATTGAACATAAGTATATAGAAAGTACGGACAGCGGTAAAAAAAGGAAACACGTGTACACATCTTGCTACCTATTCCGGTGCAATTTGGTTTCATACGAATTTAATAAATGAACATATATACATAGAAAATACGGACAGCAGTAACAAAAGACGTGTGCACAGGATGAGAGACAAAACACTACTCCTATAGAATCAATTACACAATATAAAAAAGTAGGGCATATTTTTTGTTTAGTTTTTATTCTTATTTGATTAAATTTAAAATTTATATTTTAACTTATTTTCTTTTTTAAATTTATATTTTAACTGATTTATTTGTTCATGTTTAAATGATATTGGTTTATAATTACAAAATTGCCTCTATGAGGATTTTAATTATCTTCTAAAGATAAATACCCACTATGTAAGCTGCGTAACCAATTGCCACTGACTTAAAACTTAAAGACAGCGTTGTCAACTTTGAAATTTCAAAACGCACTAAAATGGGGAAAAAATCGCATTTTTTAACGGAAACGCACCGAATTTTTATCTTTTTTTTCATTTTCAAAAATCTATTTTGTATTACAAAATTACATTTTTATATTAAAAACACGATAATGAAACAGCCTTTTAAACGGATACCTATTATACAATCAAACTGGGTCTGATATCACTGCCTGAATGTCATGCCATCAAATTCGTTCAACAGCTAGAATTCGTGTTTGTAAAACTTGACCTAGTACGACTCCGTCAGTTTTATTAAGATAGTGTTACCTTTTAAATAATTATAAAGATATTTCATCAAATGTATTATTAAGCAATAACATTTAATTATATTTGCTGTCAACCGAAATCAGCTATGACTTTTACAGTTTATTTTCATTAGCACAAAATACCTGCTTACCGTCGTCACAATTATATTGCAGAAGCATACAACCATTACTGTCGAAAGAATTTACGATTATTGGATCACTAAAAGTTACAAAATCCTTTATATCAGATAATTTACAAAAATAAAATAAAAGCAATACAGCTGTTCATAGCAGTGATGAGAGTTCAGAGTATTCAGTATATAAACAAAAAGTACGAAAATTGTTCAAATGGTACCTAAAATTTCTAATATTTCTTTTTCTGTATATATGTCAACATTTCATATGAGCTACAGCTGGGAAACATAAAAAACAAGCTGTTTATATATAATTTTTTTATTAGTACCAATGCTGGAAGCTAATATAGCGAATAAATCTCAAATGTTTGAATTTTTGTTCTCTGCTCTTTGGTACTTCTAAAAAATTAAATTCAACTTTTTATAATATATAATAATATTAATATATAACAGGAGCGTAGTACATTCGGATGGGCCGAATCTAAAATACCCTTTTAGATAGTCACCTATATACATATATATAGTATATATTAAAAATTTGAACTAAATATGCTCAGTTAAATATGAACCGATAACGGAATTTTCCATTTTCTGTATTTTACGAGTAATTACCTCGTTTTATAATCGGAGGTGATTTCAAGCAAAAGAAATTTTTCACAAAAAAATCGGTTTAGACTATATCTCGGGTATATGTATATGGACCGATATCGGAAATTTTCATTTTCTCTATGTGGTAACCTCCTTATATTATCAGAACTTCTTTTAAGCAAAAAAAAAAAAAAATTATGGAAAAATCGGTTTAGGGTATATCTTGGGTATACGAGTATATGGACCGATATCGGAATTTTTTTTTCTGTATTTTAGTAACCTCCTTTTATTACTATAATAAGTGTGTGAAGTTTGAAGCAAAACAATATTTTTTTAAAAAATTTTCATACAAAATTGCAAAATATAATGGCCTTTTTCGGAATTTTGAACATATCTCAGCTATATGTGAAGCGATGTTGCTGAATTTCAATAGGTAATAGAATGGTGAAAGAAAAACGTTTCTAAGTCTAATGGTTTTCTCTAAAATGCTAGTTATATATAATTATTAGCTTATTATACTTAAAAAAAATATTAAACATTTTTTATTATTACATTTTCATTTCACCACAGACCTAAATTTATACTGTATTGCTTTCTTACATTTATTTCAGCATAACTCTATATTGTAAACCAATTTTTAAAATTCATTTTATCGTTGGAAGATTGTACTTAATAAATATATTTTTGGAAATCGGGCGAATAAATGTTGTGATTACATATAATACGACAGTTGCAAAAATTGTGCGCTGTGTATAAATTATGTTACCATGTCTATCCATTTTGCGTATTTCACAGAAAAGTCTTAAATTTATTAAAATATATTATGTGTGTATACAAATATAACTATTTAAATATTGCAATTATCAAATAAACAAAAAGTACGAAAACAGAGTTTTTGGGCCATCCTGCCATTCACAATAATGTATACCATCACTGACTACATTTGTCACGTAAACACGTAATGAAATTCTATTTTCTACAGGTTGAGACGTTACGGTTACATTTCATTACAGTCAGATAAGCGTTTTCATGGTTTCTCGAATGACAAAAACGATCAGCTGTTACGACTACATTTACATTTCTACATTTACGGTCGGCTAAATGGGCCTTAACTCTTTATTGTCAATGTTCTTTCTTATTACTAATATTCCAGTATTTGGTTGTATTAAAGAGTAGTAAGAGTGACGGCACTGCTGCTTGTGTCAGTGCTGGCACTACAGAATTTTCTATTTTCTGTATTTTAGTAACCTTCTTTTATAACGAGAATTGCTTTTCAGCAAAAAAAAAAAATTTTTTAATGGAAAATCGGTTCAGGCTATATCTCGGGTATATATGGACCGATATTGAAAATTTTAATTTTCCATATTTATATAACCTTACCAGAACTGCTTTTGAGCACAACAAATTGTTTAAGTTCGCTTACGCGATATTTTCATGAAAAACCCGATTTAGGCTATATCTCGGGTATATATGGACCGATATCAGAAATTTGAATTTTCTCTATTTTCGTAACCTTCTTTTATAACAAGAACTGCTTTTCAGCAAAAAAAAAAAAATGCTATTGGAAAAATCGGTTCAGGTTCTCGAGTATATATGGACCGATATCGGATATTTTCTTTTTCCATATTTATATAACCTTATTTCATTACCAGAACTGCTTTTGAGCACAAAAAAGTTGTTTACTCGGCATTTTCATCAAAAAACCTGTTAGGCTATATATCGGGTATATATGAACCGATATCGGAAATTTTAATTTTCCATATTTATATAACCTTATTTTATTACCAGAACTGCTTTAAGGTGAAAAAAGTTGTTTAAGTTCGCTTACGCGACATTTTCATGGAAACCACGGTTTAGGCTATATCTCTGGTATATATGGACCGATATCGGAAATTTTCATTTTCCATATTTATATAACCTTATTTTATTACCAGAACTGCTTTAAGGTAAAAAAAGTTGTTTAAGTTCGCTTACGCGACATTTTCATGAAAAACCCGGTAAAAACAAAATAATCTTTTATTTAATTTTTAAGGTTATGAAAGACACATTTTTGATATAATAAAACTGAAACACTAATTTCGAAAAATAAAAAATAATTTTACAATAATAAAAAAAAGGAAAACTAATAACTTTAACCAGTCTAAATAAAACAAAAAATATTCCGCTAGGCAAAACCAATTTGTATATATGTAGCTTAGTCCAAGGCGAATTCATATCAGGTATGTCAGGTATAAGAGAAATACAACACTACAAAAAATAAATCTTTTTCAAATGTCAAGGGAAAAATATATACACAAAAAGGAATTAAAAAAAATATATAAAAAAAATTTAAAAGAAAAGAAAAACTTTTAAATATTTCGTGAAAGCTTTAATTATATCATGAAAATTAAAGTCGCAGATTGTAGAGCTTGGAAAGGTGTAAATGGCCGGCCAGATTGGGGATGATATCTGGCCTCAAAATACAATACAAAATTAAAAAAATTTTTTTTTCAAATTTCTATTAAAAAAATTTTTCAATAAAAGAAACACTTAATTATGTATTTTGTAAAACCTTTAATTATTTCGTGAAACTTAAAGTGTCAGATCATAGAGCTTGAAAAGGTGAAAATGGCCAGCCAGATTGGGGAGGATTCTGCATGATATCTGAAGCTCAAGAAACAATACAAAATTTAAAAAATTTTTTTAAATTTTTTTTCCAACTTTGTTTTAATTATGCCATTGACATCTGAAACAGATTAAAATTAAAAAAAAGTTATCAGCTGCGCTGTCAATTTCACCTGTTATGAATTCGCCTTGGCTTAGTCTAGATCATGATATGTTGAATCTGCATATTTATAAAAACCATGTTTTTTACGCTTCCAGCGAGTGCAAACAAAATTTTGAGGTTGCATATTTGATTATTACTATTGAAGAAAGCTGAGCGGAGGTTGTTTCCTTCACTGCGTTTTTAACTGCATTTTGTTCAGCTAATGGTCTGCTATTAGCAGTTTTAGAGAAAATCTCGGCTTTACTATTCCTGACAGAGTAAGAGTTTCTTATAGTATTTCCATCGAGAGCTGGCGATTCTCTAGTGTCATTCATAACAGCATTAAGGAACTTCTGAGCTGCATCTTGTTTCGGTAATCCCTTGCTAATTCCAAAACCCCGCACCGCTATATTAGTAGAACTCACTTCCATTACAAACTATTTCCTACGTGAGTTTTCTTTGCTGATTTCATTAATCAGTTTAAACTCTTGCTATTTTTCCTTTGTATTTTGATGTAATTTTATTAATTTTTTACTTCTATGGCTTGAGCGTTTTTCCACATCTTCTTTATGTTCGGCTGTGGTAACATCTTTAGTCTGCTCGCAGTTTCTTTTGGAGGAATTTTTAGCTTTTGTACGTTTAGCAGATAAAGGAGATAATTTTTTCAACTCTTCCAGCATTTAATGTGCAACTTTCTTTTTTGATAACTTTTTATCCGTTCCTTCGCGATCTTTTCTTTTAATACCAATTTCAAAAACTAATTATATAGAAGATTTATTATCGCTTTCTAATATTTAAGTTCTTTTAATTCAACTTTTAATTTATAAAATTCAATTATCTTTTAAGTACGTGACGCACTTTTGCTTTCCTTTTTTTTCTGTCACATGCTTTTGACAGTTTGGACGTATTGCAAAAACAAAATACATACAATTTCTTTCGACGTTGTTGTTATCGTAGCGAAGCGGCTACTTTATTAAATATACTTTGGTGTAAAGTACCGAGTAGCTAGGTACTCATAATATTTACAATACTAAAAATTACAGCTGGTATATAAATATTAAAGAAACAAAAAACATTTCTGAGGTTAAAACTAGAAAATACTAATATAATTAAAAGTGGAAGGATCTAAGTAGCAATTTCATTGTCCCCTAAAAGTTTTAAACATATTGAAGCAAAAAAGTGTCCGGCACATCGTTTGCCACTGATGTGCCGGACACTGTGTTGCTTATCCATTAGACAATTTATTTTACCTCTGTTGTTCCTAAGTACACAAAAATAAATTTGTAATCCTTTTAATAGCATATTTACACCAAAGCGAAATCTGCTCATTCGAGATTTCAAGCCAAATCTAGTAGATTTTGAGAAGATTTCGCATACAAAATGAAATCTACTTTATGAGTAGATTTCGACGAAATCTCCTGAAATCTACTAGATGTAAAAAAACGGTGGTGTAAACGATATAGATTTCGTTGTAGATTTCAATTCAAATCTGCTAGATTTTGAGTTGGTGTAAATGCGCTATAATACATTTTATCGCTTTAAAAGTTTACATACACTTACAATTTCCCAAAAATTGTCAAAATATTTTTATTTTTAACTTAATTTAGAAATATTGTTTTGTAAACACAAAGGCAAAACAGCTCTTCGAATAATTATTGCAAGTAAGAATTTTACTTGTAAAAACTTGCAAGAATTTTTCTGTCTCTCAATTTTGTACGCTCTTTTGATGTTCTTTCGTTGCAAGTTTTTTGGGTTAATGAACACTTTCTAGTAACAATGGTTACAAATTTGTAAAAAATTTCAGTAAATGAACACAATTATCTTTGTAATATTATTATTATTTTTCATTTACTTTCGTTCGATGACTACATCGATGCTAACAAAAGGATTAAAAGAGATAAACGATATTATTTTGCAAATAACTACAATTGAAAAAAAAAGACATGTCCTAAAAAATCATGATGAAAATGTAACATGATTTTAAAATAAAATAAAAGTCGTCGTGAAAATTGCTTGTTATTCAGGAGCTAACACCAATTAAACAAACGAAATTGAGTTTCTCTGTAAACAAAATTGTTTAATACATTTTATTATAATTACCTGTAAACAAAGAAACAAGTTTATTATTTCGGTATAAATTGCTTTCCAATATAATGTAAAAACCTTAACTCTTTCTTCTCAGTATAAAAAGTTATAAAATAACATGATAAAACATGTGTTTCTTCTTTACAGCCTTCTTCAAAAAAAAATTTTACTTTTGGTTTTATGTACATATTTGTTACCAAATGAGTAAAGCTTAAGAAACTGTTATTAAAAATTTGTATTCAGAAAACACATATTAACTGATAAATGATTTCAGCAATTTTGAACTAGTAACAGTATACATAAAAGTGCCTCTTAAGTTCCAAAAAATTGTGGCTTATTTTTTTTTTTTTTTTTATCTTGGACCAGTACTCAGGGGTTGACCCCTACATATGCAGCGCATTGTACTGGAACTAGGAAAATAGGTTGAGATGAGGTAGGAAAGAGGGAGTAGTGCTCGTGAAGGAACAATAACAACACGAAAGACTAAAACAAACTCTATTGCAGCATATAAAATGTTGGAATTAATTTGGTTAAAACTGATCAGTGTCCAGTGTGTATACCTTCGACACTGCTCAGATTAGCAAAATTTAGTCCAACACCTTCCACACTACAAGGTAATGAAGTACATTCAGAAGAAATTAATATTAAACATATGTATATAGAGAACACGGAGAACAGTGAAAAAAAAGAAGAAAAAAAAACACGTGTACACATACTGCTACTATTCCGGTGCACTTTGATGTCATATGAAATTAATAATGAACATATATATGTATGTAGAATATACGGACAACGGTAAAAAAAGAGAGAAAGAAAAATAAACACATGTACACATCTTGCTACCTATTCCAGTGCAATTTGGTTTTATATGAATTTAATTAATGAACGTACATATATGGAAAATACAGACAGCAGTAACAAAAGACATGTGCACACGACGAGAGACACAACACTACTTATGTTCTAATGTTGCAAGAACTATGTATTATATTAATCGGTAACCGAATTTTCGAATAATTTTTGCTTGTAAAATAATAATAAAACATTTGAGTAAAATAAAAATTTCTTTGTTCTTATCTTTTAATGAAAAATGTTAATGAATAAAGATAAAAAATTTATTTAAAAAAACCAAATTGAGTAAGATTTTCGAAGGCGAATGAGATGTACTTTTTTCATTACGAATAAAAGGAACTCGAATAACTTCACTACTACTTTTTTTTGTATATCACTTTTGTGTGTGTAAGTTTTTGTCATTCAAATATACAAATTTATTAAAATTGAAAAATGAATGAAAGAAGTACATACATACAAAACCCATTCATATGTATTTGGGCACATTTTTTCAATTTCTTTTTCAGTTTTGAATAAAGTTTTTATTTCAAAAAATTTTTTCATATGTATGTACATATCTACACACACATGCATGTTCACACTTATATATGACCAAATAGGATTTTGTCCTGAAAAATTGTATTGGGGACAAAAACCAATAAGAGGAATTTTGACTAAAAGTAGGTTTAAAGATGGGCAGAAGGGTTATTAAAATTTCAGCAATTGACATTGAGTTAATATTAGTATATTAAACAAATAGTGGTTTTTGAATAATACTTTAGGGAATTTTGCTTAATAACGATAAGTAAACGTTTAGTAACTTTTTTTTGAATAAGACTGTTAGTTTATAAACCAGACTTCAAAAAGTTACAAAACAGACGTTTATATAAGTGAATTCATTTTCGTTACAAACATTTTGAGCTAGATAAAAACGGAAAATAACTTATTTAAACATGACGTATTATTATATAAAAAACTCCTTGTTATATTTTCAAATATGTTTTTTTATAATTTGCACTTCGGTATTTTACTTTCATGAAAACAAACAGCTGATTGAATGATTTAACAACTTTACAATTTTTTTATAGGACCTGTACTCAGGGGATGGCCCCATACATATGCAGTGCATTGTACAAGAACTAGGAAAATAGGTTGTGATGAGGGGGAAAGAGGGAGTGTTTATGAACATTTGTCTTGAACTTTCCAACGTTATAACAGACAGGAAACACGTCTGCAGGCAACTTGTTCCACAGACGAAGCGCACGGCTGAAAAATGAATGCTCTCTGTAATGCGTCGTACGATTACTCGGGCAATCAACCACAAATGAATTGGTTGAGCTCAGCCCAACGCGCCTTTTCGTAAATAAATATTGAACGTTTCGTAGCTGATTTCGAAACGTTACGAAGTTCAGAGATCGAAAAGGAGGCAGAAATGTTGCAATGATCCGAATTGCCGAGAGGTGCACTAACTTTGACTTCATACTTTTCAGGGTGTGAAGTCAGGAATAGGTCAAGTGTGTTCCTTCAACACATGGAATATGCGTTGGCTCATTCACTAATTGAGCTAGGTGGTTGTGCGCAGCAAATAACTCGACATATTGGCCTTCTGGAGTTGTATGACTCGAATGACGGAGCCAGGATGAGTTGTGAACATTGAAATCACCAGCAACAACGATTTCACTGCTGGGACAATCTTCCAGGATCTTCGATATAGAGTCGGAGAAGGCATCGAAACCAGAGAAGGTGGTATTCCTCCCCGCATTCGGACTTCTGTAAAGAAACCCGAAGTGCCAGAGGTGTCACCTGACTTTGAATTTAACCCAAAGACAGGTAAATTCGGCATCATACATTCTTAATGGTTGCTGGCATTAGAATACAACTTCATTGCGAATGTACATTACAAGGCCCCGATGGAAATTAAACAGAGATAGAAGATCAGCATTCTCAGATACCTGGGTTTCACACAAGGCGAAAATAACCGGCCGATGGAGACACGTGTAAACATAAACAGAGAAGAAATTCGCTCTCAGCCCACGTATATTAGAATAGTTAATTGTAAACTTTCCTGTCATCACGATGGAAAATCAATGACCAAATGTTAATTGTTAATTTTGCTGAGTTGGCAAAGCCGGAATTAATTGCCGCTTGAATGAATTTATAGCATCCAGTGTTATACCTTCGATACTATAAAGAAAACGACAATTAAACCGACCTCCCCAACACAGCAAAACAATTGTTTTTTTTTTTTTTTTTAAAGTGATAAAAAGGAGGGATACAATGACTGAAGGCCATAAAAGCCCTGATCCGGACGTTTGTTCATGATTAATTGGAGTTTAAATATATTTATTATTTTAATTTTTATTTTTTGGGTGATTTTTATTGAGTGTTTAAAAAAACTATTGCTGCCCCGTAATTACAATTTTATTAATTTTATTTATAACTGTATTATTTTTCTTTTTTTTTTTTAATTATGGCCCAAACAAAAAACAAAGCACCGCACAAAAACGAAATTTTAGGAAAATACAAAACGCGAAAAGCACATAACACATGTACACTGCTCAATGGACAAAACACTACTCAATTTTCTACACAATAAACACTTTTCCTGCAAACTGGGAGCCCGCGGATTCCGAACACAACTATTATTTTTCATGCAGAATGTTTTTAAGCATAAAAAATAACTCTCAATATCATCAGAATAATCATTGTACATAAGGCATTCTGCAACCGGTAAAAGAATTCCTCGCTGATTTTTAATGAAAATCTAATTGTCGCGTTGAAGTGCTCGGCTGTGCTCCAAATATATTTTTCCAGCTACATGTTCTCCTTTCTTGATCATTTCTTTTAGCTCTCAAATACGATCTCTGCCACCATAATTTTTTGTTTCTCTAATTTGTGGCTTTTTGGAATTTTATTCCGAATTTTGCAATAACGTATCTGTTGTCTTTTAAGTTTATGTTAGTACTCGTAGTATGTTTAATAGGAACACCTTTTGATTCGATTTTTCCCTTTATATCGTTCTTGTTAAATTTAAAACTAAACCGATACCGGCTGCAACCATTATTAAAATACATACATTTTGCATATTTTTTTTTTAAGCATTTTTTTATTTATTGAATCTTCAAAATGAACTAACAATAAGTATTCAAATCTTAATACTAAATTTAAAATTAAAAAATTTGATTCTAAAGTCCGGCCAATGCTAGACAAAAAGTTTTATTATGCGGGAGCTATTTCGGTAAAATCACCTATTGAGCAATCTGATGGTGGCAGCGGTATCCCTTCTTTTAAGCCGAATGTGGCCGCCAAAATTAAGTATATTGCGAGCAAGAGGGTTTGGATGAAGTTCCAGTTTACTGATATACCTTGTCGCGTACTTAGAAAATTCCTCTTTTACCAGCGGAACACTCAGATCGTTATGGATTCGTGAATTTTTGACGTACCATGGAGCTGCAGTAATCGTTCGTAGAATTTTGTTTTGTCGCCTTTGGATTTTTTCAATGTTTGACGCTGAGGCAGTGCCCCATAACTGAATTCCGCCATAGCACCATATAGGCTTTAGTATTGAGTTGTATAACAAAAGTTTGCAATCTAATTTCAATGTAGAATTTCTGCCCATAAGCCAATTTAGCTGCGCTGCTTTTAGTTTTAACTGAGTGACCTTTGCTTCAATGTGAGACTTCCATGTTAGCCTACGGTCCAGGTGAATACCAAGGTACTTGACTTCGTTGTGCTGCGGAATAGGTGAGTTGTTAATTTGGATAGACGGACATGTTTGCCTACACGTGTGAATGTAACATGAATACATTTCTGTTCATTAACTTTGATTTTCCAAAGTTTTAGCCATTTCTCTAATACTGAAGTATATTCCTGTAAATTTCGTGATGCTAAATGGTGGTTTTCATGAACACTCAAAAACGCTGTGTCATCTGCAAAGGTAGAAGTGTGGATTCCAGATGTCGTTGGCATGTCAGAGGCGTATATCAAATATAAAGTAGGCCCCAGTATGCTGCCTTGGGGAACTCCTGCCTTGATTGGCTGAGTTGGGCTAATAAAGTCGCCTTCTCTGATAACAAACTTCCGCCCGAATAAGTAGCATTCCAGAAGCTTGTGTGTATTTGCAGGCAAATTTAGCTTTATTTTGTGCATCAAGCCGTCGTGCCACACTTTATCAAACGCTTGAGAAATATCAATGAAAAGAGCTGAGCAGTACTTCTTCGCCTCAAAGGTTTGTCTTATGACATTGACTAGTCTGTGCGTTTGTTCTATGGTGCTATGTTTGGCCCGAAAGCCAAATTGATGATCAGGGATGCGTCCCACATTGTTCAATATTGGACTCAACTTCGCCATTAACAATTTTTCGAATAGTTTTGAAATTGTTGGTAAAAGACTTATTGGTCTATATGATTCTACCTTAGTTAGATCCTTCCCTGGCTTGGGTATCATAGTAATCATTGAGACCTTCCACTCTGCAGGGTAATACTCAAGGCGTAAAATGGCGTTAAAAATAAGTAGAACCCTTCTAGCTACACGAGGTAACTGTTCAAGCATTTTACCAGTAATTTGATCAATGCCTGGAGCTTTCCTGGGGTTTGTATTACCGATAACGTTTTCGATATCTTGAAAATTAAATCTCAAAGACACAGGAGGTCTAACAACATATGGTGGTAATTCCGCTGTATTATTCTCTGAATCATTTGTGATAAAAACGTTTCGTAAATGATCGACATACAACATTCCCTTTTCAGAATCGCTTCTTGCCCAGTCGCCAGTTGAATTTCGCAAAGGTGGCTTACCTATTACGGGTCTTTTTAAACCTTTTGTCGCTTTCCACAAGGAATAATCAGATTGAGGGGTACCATCAAGGCTTTCCAAATATGTTTTAAGGGAAGCCATTCTATGGACTTCAAGCAGTTTTCTTAGCTGAGTTATGCATTCCCGTAGCCTAGTTTTAAGCTGGGGCGACCTGCGAAGTTGCCACTCTCTTCTGACTCTTCTTTTTTCTGACAGAAGTTGCTCAATTTCAGATGAATCAGTTCTATTGCTCTCATTTCTAGGTCTTAAATGACTAGTGGTAGCATGCTGTACGGCCAGTTTTAGGTTTTCAGAAAGATTGTTAATTGACACATCAATATCCTCAGGCGTTCTCAAGGCGATATTTTCAGTACAATGTGTGCTCAAAAATTTTTTGTACTTTAACCAATTAACTCTATTGACAGTCAACGGTGAGCCAGTCTCTTGGGGGAACGAAACAGAGATTATAGTGGGAGAGTGATCTGATGACAAATCTAATGAAGGCTCCACTTGCATCCACTCTAAAGGAAAATTTTTCGCAACTCCAAAATCTATAACGTCTGGGATCTTTCGTCGGTCTGTCGGCCAATAAGTGGGGTGTCCGCTTGAAACCACATCTAAGCCCATTTTGGAAACGGTGTCAAAAAGCACACGGCCTTTCGAGGTAATTAAGCGTGATCCCCAAAAACTGTGTTTAGCGTTATAGTCGCCAGCCGCTAAAAATCGAGGCCCAAGTGATCTGAAAAAATTTGAATATTGGCTTTCTGTTATTGAAAATCGGGGCGGTGAGTAAATCGAGGATATAACGATTTTTCCATGAAAATGTTCAATACATATGTTTGTTGCTTGGATATACTCCTCACGTGTCTCGTTCATTAAATAGTGCTTAATTCTGGATTTTATTAGAACTGCCGATCCTCCGCAAGATCTTCCACGGGGATCTTTTGTGTCGTACAGTATGTAGCCATTAATTTTGAAAAAACTGTTGGTTGTCAAATGAGTTTCAGCAATCAACATTATATCGATTTTCTTTTCCATAAGGAAGTGCTCAAGTTCATTTTTGTGATGGCGGATGCCGTTTGCGTTCCAGAAACATATTTTTAACCAATTCATTTGTTTAAAATTGCCTGCAAAATAGTGGATTGCATTTTTAGCATTTCCTGCATCATGTTTGTCATAGAAACGGTAAAAGTGTTTATGGACTGAACGAGAGTCTGCAGAGTTGCCTCAAGATTGCTAAAATTTGGATCGGATTTTGGAGGCTTGGGCTCCTGATCCAAGTTTGGTTTATCGGATTTTACCACATTTGCATAAGAAATTTGTTTGGGGGTTTGCAAGTTTACATGGCTGGTTGACTGGCGTACCTGGGGAAAATTGTTTGTAGAAGTGGTGTTTGACTGCTGGGGTGGCTTATTTGAAATTGGTGACCTATTTGTCATTGACCTCTTGAAGTGAGTGTAGACAGGGCAACCCCTGTAGTTTGCAGTATGGTACATTTTGCATATAAAAATAAAATAGTTTTTTGCCTATTCTACACAAAACTTGAATATGTTATTGGGCAAATACTCGAATTATTAAAACATTTAAATTTTTCCCTTAGTATATCTTCCATAAAAGCGAACATTTTCTCAAAAATTTTCTTTCAAAAACAAAAATTCTCGTCCTGAAATGGATATTAAAGCTTCGTGCTTACTATAAATTGTACTTTTGTTTTATAGGGATATTTTTCGGAGAAAAAAGTGGAACAATATTTTCGTATTTCCTTTGTTCAATATTTCTGCGGCTTACTTGGTATTCTTCCACATCTAAATTGGATGTTACAGGCAGGGCTGGGCAGTATATGAAATACTTGTATTTGAAATACAAATACGTATTTTGTATCTGTATTTCAAATACACGATCTGAAAGTGTTTAGTATTTTGTATTTCAAATACATAACTTAATAGTATTTTGTAATTCAAATACATCTGGCTCAAAAATACATTTATTTATTATAAAATTGAAAATAAGTTATTTCACACAAAAGCTTAAATGTTAATATTTACCATTTTGCAATACTGCAATTCAGCTTTCATTTGTTTTGTCCAGAGCAAATACATTTTGCACTAATCAAGTGATATAAGTAAGAATTTCCACACATTCGCCACCAGCTTTCTTCTCACGCTTTAGATAATTAGAGGGAAATAATTTTTATTAGAGTTTCTCATGCTGACACCTGGAGCAAATACAGCCATATTGGTGTCAATTTCCAGCCTAGTTTCAAAATTAGCTGATTGCCAGAAAGCATCTCAATAAAAGAGAGGCAAAAAAATCTAAATCTTGCAATAGATACCTTGGAGAAAAATTACAAAAAACGTGAAACCATGACTGGATGCAGAAGAAGAAGTAGTAGTTGAGGTAAAGATGATGACGATTTTATTGTTGTTTTTGACAATACAGTGATCAACCTTGTAAATCAAATTTGGAACTTGAATTGATCAGTTTTCTAAATGATAATGAGCAAGGAGCTTGCCATTCTGGAAAACTATCCAAATATCAAAAATGCATTTATATAATTTGACAGCAGCTTGTGCTCCTCAGAACCTGTAGAAAGATTATTGTTTGTCGGATGACTCATTGAAGTATCTAGTTTTTATAAAAGGAAATACTTGTTTTGCCGAATGAATCTCTTATTTACTATCTATCAAATGCTAAATATTAGGTTTGTTAATTTAATTTCCTAACAAGTTTTGAATAATCATGTGAATGTACATACGTATACCGTACGTGTATATATGTAAAATCTATGTGTATATATTAAATGTATATAATAAAAAATATAGAAAATTTTTATATAATATTAGACAACTTTATTTCTAATATTTGAATACATAGATAAATATGCAGTTGTAAGTATGAACATAATGGGTGATTTTATCACTATCGGAAATTTAAAAAAAAAAACATAAAATTCAGAAAAGTGCATGATATTATTAATATTTGTTTGGATCGATAGTTGGGTCGATATAATTTAATGTTTGAAGATTGTTTCATGCAAATGTTGGCCGCGGCTGTGCCTCAAATGGTCCACCCGCTTAGTCCAATTTTGGCATACTCTTTCCAACATTTCGGCCGGTATCTCACGAATAATGTTGGCAATGTTGGCTTCCAGTGCGTCAATCGAAGCGGGCTTGCCGCTATAGACATTAGCCTTAACATAGCCCCATAAAAAATAGTCTAGAGGCGTTAAATCGCACGATCTGGGCGGCCAATTGACTGGTCCCAAGCGTGAAATAAACTGTTCACCGAACTCGCCTCTCAATTGGTCCATTGTTTCGCGTGCTGTGTGGCATGTGGCACCGTCTTGTTGAAACCACATGTCATGCAAGTCAAACTCTTCCATTTTGGGCAAAAAAAAGTATGTTATCATCGCACGGTAGCGCTCACCATTCACAGTAACGTTGTGAATCGCATCATCTTTGAAGAAATACGGCCCAATGATGCCGCCAGCCCATAACCCGCACCAAACGGTTGTTTTTTGTGGATGCATTGGTAGCTCTTGCAATGCTTCTGGCTGCTCTTCACTCCAAATACGGCAGTTTTGCTTGTTCACGTATCCATTCAACCAGAAATGAGCCTCGTCGCTGTACACAATTCTTCGATAAAAAAGTGGATCTTCATCTAACTTTTCAAGTGCCCATTCACTAAAAATTTGGCGTTGTGGTAGGTCGTTTGGCTTCAATTCTTGCACCAGCTGTATCTTATAAGGCTTCACACCCAAATCCTTCCGCAAAATTTTCCACGTAGTGGAGTAACAGAGGCCCAATTGCTGCGAACGGCGCCGAATCGATAATTCACGGTCATCACCAACACTGGCCGATACGGCTGCGATATTTTCTTCAGTTCGCACTCTACGTAAGCGTGTTGGTGGTTTAATGTCCAACAATGTAAATTAGGTGCGAAATTTTTTTACAATAGCCCGAATAGAAGCCTCAGTAGGTCGATTAAACTGACCATAAAATGGAAGAAGCGCGCGATGAACTTTCTTAACAGAGCACGCATTTTGGTAATAAAATTCAATAATTTACAAGCGTTGTTCGTTTGTAATACGATTCATGATTAAATTATAGACCAAACTGAAAATATTTGACAGTGACACAAAATACAAAACGTGCGTGACCTGTCAAAACTAATGTTGCCAAAAAGATAATAGCAAAAAATTCACTCGTTATATACTGTCGCCTAAAACGCAAAAGAGCGTAGCTGTCAAAAATTTTCTAGCCCAAAATTATTATTAAATGATTGTGTTATTATCAATAATAAAACTATCCATAAATTTTAATGGGCTTACAATATCTTGCCAGTTACGTCCTTTTGGGTTTTAGGTGACAACTTAGTTTAAGTGCATATGTAAAATAAAATATGTATCGAAAGCCAGTTTTTCTGAGATCGAATTACACAAATGTATTTGTATTTTGTATTTGAAATACACAACTTGAAAGTATTTTGTATCTTGTATTTGAAATACACTCCGGGAAAGTATTTTGTATCTTGTATTTGAAATACATAAGGCGTGTATTTTGCCCAGCCCTGGTTACAGGTTCATCAAAACTGTCGGCATATTTCGTAGGAGAGTGTTTTATATTGCTACTGAATATATTAGTTGACAGTAATAATGGCTTTTTTTATTTTCTTTTTCACCTCTTGAACACGACGGTAAAACACTTTCAAAATTGGGTATGTTAGCAGTTAATGAATTTCCGAAAAGAAATTAATCTATAAGATTTACACTTAATCATTCGACTTTACTTCGCTCCTTTATTGCAACGTAGTAATATCTCATAGTCTTATCTTTTCGAGATAACAATGCAAAATTTATAACAGTATTCAAATTGCTTTTAAACTGTTTCCTTTAGGAGATATTTTCTCAAAAAATTTGCTAAGACTTGTATGGAAACTAAAAACTTTAAATACGTTTTTCTCGAAACGAGCTTTTTTGAGATATGACTATGTTGCAATAAAGCAGCGACTTGTTCATGTATATTATAAGCTTTTTCGATTAGCTCGAAAGTTTGATTTGTACTCATTGAAACATCTGAAACTACTCATAACATAGTTTCGTGTCTAAAAGTTATTTATTATTGAAAATTTTGAAACATTGCAAATAACCTGATTCATCGTTTTCTTCTAAAAGTAGTTTTGTTTCCTCATATATATTAAGACAATTGGTTTCAACACATACCGTCAATAAATTGGTTAGAAGCTTTTGAACTTAGAAAATTTTGTATTAAAATTGCACTAAGTTTTGAATAGTTGTGACGACTGATTCCGTTCGAGGGAATTTTAAACTAAACATTCCATCAACCCTTTTTACTCGCCCATCTTTCTTGGTTCTCCTGGAATTGTTACTCTAAAGAAATTACATATATCGAATTTTAAAAAAATTTAAATTTTTTAATTTTTAGACCTCCGTCAGAGAATCTGAGCAACGATTCTTTTAGATAGAAATAATGTCTACCGATTTCATCAATTTTTATCCGTCCATATCCAAGAAATTCCAAACTTTTCAATTTTCAAAAAATTGAAATTTTTTTCTTTTCTGAAGGGCCTTCAGAGGTTTTAGTTATTTGTTCCTTTAAAGGAACCAACAAACTATGATCTTCAAAACTTTTCATCCACTCATCCTCCTTTTTTCTCCCGGAAGAAATTCAAATTTTAGAATTTCAAAATATTAAATTTTACAATTTTTCGTGCGTTTTTAATAGTTCTGACGATTGATTTCATTAGAGGAACTCTTAAACCAAAAATTCCATCAACTTTTACTCGCCCATCTTTCTTGGTTGTCCTGGAATAGATCCTCTATAGAAATTCCATATATGGAATATAAAAAATAACATTTTTTTATTTTTAGACCTCTGTCAAAGATTCTGAGCACTGATTCCATTAGATAGAAATAATGTCTACCAATTCCATTAATTTTTTTCCGCCCATTTTTTGTTTTTGTCTAGGAATTCGTCCTCTAAAAAAATTCCAAATTTTCCCCTTTTAAAAAAATCAAAATTTCTTCTTTTCTGGACTACTTCCATAGGTTTTAGCTATTTGTTTCTTCAAAAGAGCGCAAAAACTATGATCTCCAAAAATTTTCATCCGTCCTTTGTTCTCCTGGAACTCATCTTCAAAGAACGCAAAGACTATGATCTCCAAAAATTTTCATCCGTCCTTTGTTCTCCTAGAACTCATCCTCTAAAGAAATTCAAATTTAAAAATTTCAAACTTTTAAGCTAAAAATTCCTTTTTCTTTACTCGCCCATCTTTCTTGGAGGTCCTGGAATTGAATCTCTAAATAAATTCCATGTGTGGAATTTTCAAAAATTATAATTTTTAGACCTCCGTCAAAGATTCTGAGCAATAAATGCGTTAAACAGAAATAATGTCTACTGCCCATCTTCTTTGGTTATCTTGGAATTCAGATAACTTCCTGGAAAATTTTACCATTTTTAATATTTGTAAATTTTAATTTCTATTATTAATTTCTTATTAGTATTTTTGTTATTCTAAGAGCTGACGGTACACAGTGGTCCATTTTGCGAGATAGCGGTCAAAAATCTATACGCCTTTTTTTTTTGTTTAGCAGGTTTAATTCTTGATATAGAACGTAAAAATAGGCCGATAATAAAAAAGTTATAGAGGGATTAAAACACTTCTTAGTTTTTTGTCAAATTTTAGTATAAAAAGTTTGTTTTTTATATACAGTATGGTAATGGGAGCAAGCAAATTCTCTATGAATACGAACTTCACGTATATGTATAGTATATTTAAAAATTTTAACTAAATATATATCGTTTATATATGAACCGATATCGGCATTTTCTATTTTCTGTATTTTAGTAACATTATTTTATAACGAGAATTGCTTTTCAGCAAAAAAAAAACATGTTAATGGAAAAATCGGTTCAGGCTATATCTCTGGTAAGTTCGCTTACGCAACATTTTCATGAAAACCCCGGTTTAGTCTATATCTCAGGTATATATGGACCGATATCGGAAATTTTCACTTTCCATATTTGTATAACCTTATTTCATTACAAGAACTGTTTTTTTTTTTTTTTTTTTTTTTAGCTTTTATTTATTTATTGAATCTTCAGTTCTCCTGTGATTCTCCAACCGCACGGTTGTGTTAATAAAAAGCGAACAAAAAGAAAAAAAAACATAAAACAAAAAAAAAAAAAAAATGTGCTCAAATGCTTTTAAACTTACATATAAAACTTTACATTATATTGCAAAACCAATAACAAATTATTTAAAAAAAACAACGGGAAAATAAATTCCTCACATTTCATTAACTAAATAAAATCAATTTCAATATAACAAGTGCGGCGGCAGTGCATTGTTATTGTTGTTATTGTGCGTGAACATTAACTACCCAGTTGGCTAGCTCCACCAGCAAAAGCATATGGACTTCTGAAGAAGAATCTATAAAGCAATCATTGGACAATTTTCTTTCTACAAGAGATAAAATCCGCTCCCGTTCCGGCTCGCCTAACACAGATGTTACAACAGAAGATAAAAGATCTTCTACTCGAATTAATGCCAATAAACGAAAAACGCAAGTAGGCATGGATAGGTATATCACCATCACTAAACGTCAGCGAAGCCCTAAATCTGCTCAAATTGCATCCAAATCTAAAATCTCTAAAGATGCCGACACCGCTAGACCAACGGATCAAAACAGATTTTCTATTCTTCAAACGGATGAGCCAACAGCATCGTCAAAAAAATCGTTTAAACCACCACCAATTTATTTAAGAGAATCTGCCTCCAATGAACTGGTAAAAAAAATTGTTTCAGTAATCGGAGAAAATACATTTAACGTTACCTCCAACAAACACGGTAACATTAACGAAACTAAAATTCAGGTTAACCATGAAAATGACTACCGAAAACTGTCTGACGAATTTGAAAAAGAAAAAAAAGCTTTTTATACTTATTAGCTTAAAAGCGCTAAAGGTTTTCAAGTCGTAATAAAAGGGATTGACCCTTGCGTAGACATTAATGAAGTTAAGACCGGTTTGGCGGACAAGGGATTCAAAGTAAAAAATGTGTTAAACATCAGAAATCGTGAAAAGATCCCTCAACCCATGTTTAGGGTTGAATTAGAGCCAGGAGATGTGACTTTAAAGAAGAATGAAGTTCATCCAATATATAGTTTAAAATACCTTTTACATCGAAAAATAACCGTAGAGGAACCGCATAAGCGCTTAGGACCCGTACAGTGCCACAACTGCCAAGAATTTGGCCACACTAAAGCGTACTGCAAGTTGCCTACAGTTTGTGTTGTGTGTGGAGAACTCCATGGTACAGCACAATGCAATAAGCCGAAATTCGACCCAAAAATAAAAAAATGCAGTAATTGCGGTGAAAACCACACAGCTAATTATAGAGGTTGCTCCGTCTACACCCACCTCAAGCGCTCAATGAACAACAAACCAATAATTGCTTTTAAGCCACCACAGCAGACTCAAATTTTTTCTAATAATTCTTTTCCTCCGACAGGACAGTCAACCACCGACATAACCGTTCAAAATCAAAAACAAATTTCTTATGCTAATGTAGTTAAGTCTACATTCGCAAACCCGAATCAACAATCTATATCTCAACCGCCCGATCAAAATTTCAGTAACCTTGAGGCAACAATACAGACCCTAATTCAAACTATAAACACTTTTACGTCGTCTATGATGACGATGATGCAGGAAATGGTGAAAATGCAATCCACCATTTTGCAGGTTATTTCGAAAAAATGATTTGGTTAAAAATATGTTTCTGGAACGCGAACGGCATCCGCCAACACAAAAATGAACTCGAATACTTCCTGATGGATAAGCAGATTGATATAATGATGATTGCAGAAACTCACTGACGTCAACAAGTTTTTTCAAAATTAACGGAAGAGCTTGTGGGGGTTCCGCAATCTTGATAGAATCTAGGATAAAGCATTTTTTGTTGAACGGCACATGTGAGGACTATCTTCAATCAACTAATATCTGTGTGGAAAATTTTCATTACAAATTGGTTATCTCATCGATTTATTCGCCGCCTCGATTCTCAGTGACAGAATCACAATATTCAAGTTTTTTCACCTCATTAGGACCTCGTTTTATAGCAGCTGAAGATTACAACGCAAAACACACTTTTTGAGGCTCACGTTTAGTCACCCCGAAGGGTCGGGTGCTTTTTAATATAATTTCTAAAATGGGCTTAGACGTAATATCAAGGGAACATCCCACTTACTGGCCGACTGACCGGCGAAATATTCCTGATGTGAATGATTTTGGAGTGGTAAAGGGATTCCCTGTGGAATGGATGCAAGCTGAGCCTTCGTTAGACTTGTCATCGGATCATTCACCTACTATTATTTCAGTGCGTTTTCCCCAGGAGACTTGGTCCCCGATTAAGAATTTGCATAGGACTGTCACCCGAGTGAATTGGCTAAAATATAAAAAAATTTTGAGTACGCATTGCACTGAGAATATTGTTTTAAGAACACCTGAAAATATTAATGCGTCACTAAGCATCTTTAGCGAAAACCTTAAACAAGCCGCTGAACTTGCTTCTAGCGTTTGTTTAACACGCAGAAACCTTCAAAATAGAACATATTCTTCAGAAATCGAGCAACTTGTGTTAGAAAAAAGAAGAGTTAGACGAGAGTGGCAACTTCGCAGGTCTCCGCAACTAAAAACAAGGTTACGTGAGTGCACAAATCAACTAAGAAATTTGCTTGGAACCCAAAAAACGGCTTCTCTACAAACGTATTTAGAAAGTCTGGATGGTACTCCTCAGTCCGACTATTCTTTATAGCGGGCGACTAAGGGTTTAAAAAGGCCAGTTAGAGGTAAGCCGCCCTTGCGAGAACCGTCTGGTGACTGGGCTAGAGATGACTCGGAAAAGGGTAATTTATTTGTTAACCATTTGAAAAACGTTTTTACCACAAATAGGTCTGATAATGCAAATGAGTTGCCACCTATTGTTAGTAGACCTCCTGTGCCTTTAAAATTCAATTTCCAAGAAGTTGAAAATGCTTTTGGTAATCTAAACCTTAAAAAAGCTCCAGGTATGGACAAAACCAACAGTTCTTTTTATTTTTAATGCTATTTTACGACTTGAGTATTACCCTACAGAGTGGAAGGTGTCCATGATACCAATAGTTCCTAAGCCAGGGAAGGATCACACGAAAGTAGAATCATACCGTCCAATAAGTCTACTGTCAACAATATCAAAACTTTTCGAAAAATTGCTAAAGGCGAAGTTGGATCCAATGCTTCATAAGGTTGAATGTATTCCTGATCACCAATTTGGTTTTAGAGCGAAACATGGCACTATTGGCACGATGGCTTAATGCATAAAATAAAGTTTAACTTACCTGCAAACATACATTAACATCTTGGAAATCTATTTATATTGTCGTCAATTTATAATAAAAGAAGGCGATTTGATAAGCCCCGCCCAGCCTATTGAAGCTGGAGTTCCCCAAGGCAGCATATTAGGGCCTATCTTATATTTGATCTACGCATCTGACATGCCGATAAGCACCAACATTCACACTTCAACATTTGCAGCTGATACAGCATTCCTTAGCATACATAGTAACCACCAGCAAGCATCAATAAACTTACAGGAACATATCGACAAACTAGAGAAATGGCTCAAGCTTTGGAAAATCAAGGTTAATGAACAAAAGTGTGCCCATGTTACATTCGCACTGCGTATAGGAACATGCTCACCCATTACTATTAACAATAAAGTAATACCTCAACACAGTGAAGTCAAATACCTCGGTATTCATCTTGACCGTAGACTAACATGGAAGACGCACATCGAGGCAAAAGTAACGCAAATGAAATTGAAAGCAGTGCAAATTAACTGGCTAATAGACAGCAATTCGACTTGGAACTTTTGCTGTACAACTCGATTCTAAAGCCAATATGGTGCTATGGGATTCAATTATGGGGCACAGCCTCGGCATCCAACATTGAAAAAATTCAAAGAAGTCAAAACAGAATTCTCCGTAGATTTAGAGATCCTCCATGGTACGTCAAAAACTCACGAATCTACGCAGATCTGAACGTACCTTTTGTGAAATCTGAATTTGTGAAGTACGCGACAAAGTATATTAACAAACTTGAATTCCATCCAAATCCTCTTGCAGTTAATATTCTTAACTTTGGTGGTCATACCCGTCTGAGAAGGAGGGATACTTTGGCTACCATTAGAGCTCTAAACAGATGACTGAATTCTGAAATAATATTCGCATAAAAATAAATTTTTGTCCAGCACTGGCAGGACTTTAATCACAATTTTTTTTTAGCATTAAGATTTGAATACTTATTGTCATTACATTTTTATATAGATTCAATAAATAAAATAATGAAGTGTTACGATTCGTTTATTATAAATTTTTCGGTTAAAATTTGGGTAAGTTAAAAAAAAAATCGAATAAAATACGCTTACAACATATAGGTATCTGTCCTAAAAATATAGCATGCGATAAATTTTTTTCTGCTTTGACAAATTGACTCTCTGAGTTATTTATGGTGTGACGTGTATATAAAGTATTTTAACACAAAGCACATTACGGTTCTATTTTTTTTCATTTTATCACTATAATATTCTTTTCGTCCTCTTTACACAAACAGATATTGAATTGCAATTAGCCTTTTTGTATGTACTCAGTTTTACACAGCTATAATTCGTTTAGGTTAGTTACAGATCGCCTGAGCAGAATATGATCATTGTGCAGAAAGAAGTAAAGAGATTAAGACGTGTTAAAAAGTGAATTTATAAAATATAATTATAGTAAAGGGATATTTTTTCCATGTGGTGTGATTACTCTTTTGGAATCACAAAATATATTCTGTGCATCGGTAAGGATAATCTTTTCGACACATAATAGAATGCGTCGTGACCTATTTTATTATATGCCTTTTGCAGGCCTAATCTCTGAATTTAAGAAATTTTCAACGCCGTAAATAAAATTGCCAAATGCCAAATTCCAATGGGAATTAACCTCCAACGCAACAGGACATAAGCCTCGTGCACCCACACACACAAATAATTTTCCACATACATAAGTATAAATCACATTTAAGAACTAAATACCCTAAATTTTAAATAATCTCTAAAAAAAAAAAAAAGAAGGAGAAGAAATCTTTACTTATTTATGATTAATTATTGCACATACATACATATGTTTGTACCAATCGGCATCTAACCTTAACTAGCAAAGGCTTGATCACCGATGGTATAAATTTATTGATGTTACGTACATATGTACATACACTCTGTTGAATCATATCGAAACAAGTTTAACGAGCAGTTTAACGTTTTTTGAATTAAAAATTTTTTATATTAAAAATCTTTAAAATCATACTTTATTTTATATATGTATATATTGTACCCTATGAGCAATAATTGGGCTAACGTTTTCCTATGAGTGTATTTAAAGTATCTGGAGTAAAATTATTAGCATTCATTCATAAATGCATATATAATTAGCTTTCTAAATGATAATCACTCTCTCCTAATTCATTACAACAACCATAACTTCATCATGTGCATCTGTTTGTTGGGCCCATCATCAGTAAGACACGATAGAAGGTAAAATTTCAACAACAACAACAAAATTAATAAAACAAAGTGAGTAGTAAATGATCATTATTTATAAAGTTAAATTATCATCAATTAATTTTTTTTTTTACATATTTTCATAAACGAATTGGTCTTTGTCCCAATTCCAAATTATTCTACTTATTGCTCATCAGTAATAATTATGATCGTTTCCTAGTCTCTTACCACAAATCTCTTTGATTTTTTTTGTGTTTGTTATTATTGGAGATAAGCTTATAAAAAAAAAGAATTTTTTTTCATGCAAGAATAACCAACACATATTTATATAAGTATGATATAATTTTGTAATAAATTGAACTCATGAAGTTGCACATTACAATGAAACATTAAATTTTAATTGGGATGGATAGCCGTAACGAATTGTAAAATGTAAGCAAAGGTCACTTTTGGGACAGATAAAAAATCCGGATATTCAGTCTGTCAAAGGAGTTTTGGGTGGGAACAATATATCCTACATGGCACATCATCCTGTCATGGTAAACAGACTAATTTACAAATGTGAGAAATAGTTTCTAAGTCTGGTTAGATTTTTTTTTACACACTCATTGTGTGTGAGAGTATGTTATATGTTTGCGCGCTAAGTTCGGGTCAAGAACCAAATTATGATTTGAGCTAGTCGGACACCTTTTCACACTTCTTGATACAACACTTTAATATGGTTAGGTATTCTAATGACAAATATTTTTATTTTGAATTTGAAGCCAGCGCGTAACAGAAGTTAAACAAAAAAATATTGAATCTTCACAATGTGAACTAACAATAAGTATTCAAATCTTATTACTAAATACAATAAATTAACTAAGTCCAGCCAATGCTAGACAAAAAGTTTTATTATGCGCATATTATATAGGTAAAATCACCTACTTAACGCTCTGATGGTGGCAAGGGTATCCCTTCTTCTCAACCGAGTGTGACCACTTTTACCAGTGGAACACACAGATCCTTGTGAATTCGGGAGTTTTTTACGTACCATGGAGCTGCAGTAATTGTTCGAAGAATTTTGTTTTGTCGCCTTTGAATTTTTTCAATGTTTGACGCTGAGGCGGTGCCCCATAATTGAATTCCGTAGCGCCATATAGGCTTTAAAATTGCGTTGTATAACAAAAGTTTGCAATCTAATTTCAATGTAGAATGTCTGCCCATAAGCCCATTTAATTTTAGCTGAGTGACTTTCGCGTCAATGTGAGGCTTCTACGTTAACCTACGGTCGAGATGAATACCAAGGTACTTGACTTCACTTTGCTGCGTAATAGGTGAATTGTTAATTTGGATGGCTGAACATGTTTGTCTACGCAGTGTGAATGTAACGTAAGTACACTTTTGTTCATTAACTTTAATTTTCCAAAGTTTTAACCACATCTCTAATATTGAAATATACTCCTGCAAATTTCACGAAGCTACTTGATGGTTTTCATATACGCTGCAGAATGCTGTGTCATCTGCAAAAGTTGAAGTGTAAATACCAGATCTGGTTGGCATGTCAGAAGTGTAAATTAAATATAAAGTGGGTCCCAGAACGCTACTTGGGGAACTCCTGCCTCGATTGGCTGAGTTGGGCTTATAAAGTCGCCTTCTCTGATAACAAATTTCCGGCCGCATAAATAGCTTTCCAGAAGCTTGTGAGTGTTTGCAGGCAAGTTCAACTTTATTTTGTGCATTAATCCCTCGTGCCACACTTTATCAAAAGCTTGGGAAACATCAATGAATAGAGCTGAGGAATACTTTTTATCCTCAAAGGTCTGTCTTATGACATTGACTAGTCTATGCGTTTGTTCAATGGTGCTGTGTTTAGCCCGAAAACCAAATTGATGATCAGGGATGCATTCAATATTGGAGTCAACTTCGCCATTAACAATTTTTCGAAAAGTTTTGAAATTGTTGGCAGTAGACTTATTGGTCTATATGACTCTACTTTAGTGGAATCCTTCCCTGGCTTGGGTATCATAGTAACCATAGACACCTTCCACTCTGCAGGATAGTATTGTAGGCGCAAAATAGCGGTAAAAATGAAAAGAAGAATTCTTCTAGCAACACGAGGTAACTATACAAGCATTTTGCCAGTAATTTTGTCAAAACCTGGAACTTTTTTTGAGTTTACTTTATTTATAACGTTTTCGACACCTTGAAAACTAAGTCTCAAAGGCACAGGCAGTCTAATAGCATATGGCGGAAATTCAGCAACATCATCCACTGTATCATTTGCAGTAAAAACGTTTTTCAAATGATTAACATACACCATCCCTTTTTCAGAATCACTTCTTGCCCAGTCGCCAGATGAAGTTCGCAAAGGTGGCTTGCCTATTTGTCGCTTTCCATAGAGAATAGTCGGTTTGCGGGCTACCATCAAGACCTTCTAGATAATTTTTAAGGGAAGCCATTTTTTGGATTTGAAGCACATTTCTTAATTGAGTTATGCACTCCCGTAGCCTGCTTTTAAGCTGGGGAGACCTGCGAAGTTGCCATTCTCTTCTAACTCTTCTTTTTTCTGACAAAAGTAGCTCAATTTCAGACGAATAAGTTCTATTGTTCTCATTTCTGAAACTCGTATGGGTAGTGGTAGCATGTTGTACGGCCAGTTTAAGGTCTTCAGAAAAATCTTTAATTGATATATCAACATCCTCAGGGGTTCGCAAGGCAATATTTTCTGTACAATGAGTACTCAAATATTTCTTATATTTTAGCCAATTAACTCTAGTGATGGCGAACGTCAAGTCACTAAACGGGGAGCCAACCTCCTGGGGGAACGAAACAGATATTATAGTGGGTGAGTGGTCCGATGACAAATCTAATGAAGACTCTACTTGCATCCCTTCTAAAGGAAAATTTTTTGCAACTCCAAAATCTATAACATCTGGAATCTTTCGTGGGTCTGAGGGCCAATAAGTGGGATGTCCGCTTGAAATCACATCTAAGCCCAGTTTGGAAACTGTGTCAAAAAGCGCAAGGCCTTTTGGGGAAATTAAACGTGATCCCCAAAAAGTGTGCTTGGCGTTATAGTCCCCAGTCGCTAAAAATCGAGAACCAATTGATTTGAAAAAATGTGAATACTGATTTTCTGTTATTGAAAATCGTGGCGGTGAGTAGATCGAAGAAATAACGATTTTTTCATGCAAATATTCAATGCATATATTAGTTGCTTGGAGATACTCCTCACGTGTCTCATGCAGAAAATAGTGCTTAATTCTATTTTTTATTAGAATTGCTGAGCCTCCACAAGACCTTCCACGAGGATCTTTAGTGTCATACAGTGTGTAGCCATTAATTTTGAAATAACTGTTGCTTGTCAAGTGAGTTTCAGCAATCAGCATTATGTCGATTTGTTTTTCCATAAGGAAGTGCTCAAGTTCATTTTTGTGTTGGCGGATACCGTTTGCGTTCCAGAAACATATTTTTAACCAGCTCATTTTTTTAAAATTGCCTGCAAAAGAGTGGATTGCATTTTCAGCATTTCCTGCATCATATTCGTCATAGAAACCGTAAATGTGTTTATGGATTGAACAAGAGTCTGCAGAGTTACCTCAAGATTGTTAAAATTTTGATCGGAATTTTGGGGATTAAGCTCCTGTGTATCGGTTTTGACCACACTAGCATATGAAACTTATTTGGGGTTTTGCATGATTATGTGGCTGGTTGACTGGGATAATTGTTTGCAGAAATGATGTTTGACTGCTGGGGTTGCTTAAAGGTAATTGATGGCTTATTTGTCATTGACTGCTTAAAGTGGGTATAGACAGGGCAGCCCCTGTAATTTGCAGTATGGTTGCCTCCACAGTTACTGCATTTTGTAACACTTGAGTCAGTTTTTGACTTTTTGCACTGTGATGTGCCGTGCAGTTCTCTACACACAACACAAACTGTGGGAAGTTTACAATAGGCCTTAGTATGGCCAAATTCCTGGCAGTTTAGGCATTGAACGGGCCCTAAACGCTTGTGCGGCTCTTCAACGGTAACCCTGCGATGAAGAAGAAATTTAAGGTTATAAAGTGGGCGAGTTTCATTCTTTTTCAAAATAACATCCCCTGGTTCCAGTTCAACCCTAAAAATAGGTTGAGGAATCTTTCCACGGCTCCGCATATTTACCACATTTTTTACTTTAAAGCCTTTATCTATCAATCCAGTCTTTACCTCATCCGTATCTACACAAGGGTCAATACCTTTTATAACAACCTGAAGACCTTTAGTAGTTTTAAGTTGATAAGTATAAAAAGATCTTTTCTCTTTTTTCAGAGCGGCAGAGAGTTTTCGGTAATCATTTTTGCAATTGACTTGGATTTTTGTTTCACTTATTTGTCCGTGCTTCACTGATGTTACGTTGAAGGTGTCTTTACCAATTGCCGTAATAAGTGCTTTTACCAGCTCATTAGATTTAGGTTCTCTCAAGTATATTGGTGGCGGTTTAAATGTTTTTTTTTTATTTAGTTGGCTCGTCAGTCTGAAGGATAGCAAACCTATTACTATCCGTTGCCGTAGTCCTATTATCATCTTTGGAAATTTTCGGATTTGATGATATTTGAGCGGATTCAGGACTTCGCTTTAACCACGGTTACATACCTGCAAAGAACCTGAACGCGAAATTCTGCCGGAAGTTTTTGAAATGTAGGGTTGTCCGACCTGTAGGTAAGAGCCTATACGAACTAGAAACGTTGGAAGGAAAAAAGATAGGTATTTATCACACTAAAGATATTAGAGTATAAATTGTTAACCGTTTGAATGCGGTGTGTTTAGAATAACCGGGATTTATTTTATAAGGGTCTTTTCTTACCCCGTATTTATACAATTTATTTGTTTTGTGACGTCCAGTTTTTTTTTGAGCAATTTGTTCTCTAAATCTGTGATAAATATAGTATCTGATAGCTTAAGGATAAAGAAAACCTCACCAACCTAACTCTGTGCAATATTAGTTTTTTTTTTCAACTATATACAATATAGCTGTTATTTTATTTGAACAAAATTCATTTTACAATTTTAAATTTAGCCTCAGCGCCATAAAGGCATTTTTGAGGCAAGTTGGCAAAAAAAAAAAAAAAACACATGTACAAATAAAATATTCATATTATAAAAAAATTGATTATAAAATATGCAACTGGATTTAAAAATGGAAATTCGATCAGTATGTTTTACAGATGACGGTAAATTATTATATTTAATGCCGCCAATATAATCAATTCGTTCTATTTCGAGTATTGAAATTTACTTGATTTTGCGTAAACGATATAGTGTGGTAACCAATTTTATTAACACATTTAAAAACAAACATCAGAACTTGGTATTCATGCAACCCACAGATTGGTAATATAATTTTGCTTACTTCCTTATACAATGAAATAGTTGAATACAATGACGGTAAATTGTAAACAATTTTTAATGCGTTGTTTTGCATACGCTGTAAAGATTTACGAAAAGTATTATTTTTATTATAAGCATACAGAATAGCTAAATAATTCAAATGAGATTGAATTAAAGATTGATAAATCATCAATTCAGTTGTTTTCTCTAATTGGTTTTTTTAATACCAATTGCTGGAGATATTTTCTTTTTTAGCTCAGTTACATGTAGGTCCCAAGATAAATTGCTTTGCAACGTTATTCCTAAATACTTAATGAAATGTGTTTCATGCACAATTTTTCCATCTATATAGACATAAAAGTTGTTGTTGATACTAAAAGAATGTGGTCTGAAGCGAATTAGGTGGGTTTTTTCAGGGTTGAGCAATAATCGATTTAATCTCGCAAATTCAAAAATTGGAGAAGCATGCTTCTCAATTTGAGTTTTAAGCACCAAATCATACTTATATGGGTACAGTATACACACATCATCCGCAAACATACACAGCTGACCATTTAAATCTAGATTCTTTATATCATTTATATAAATTGAGAATAATAGTGGCCCCAATCCACTGCCTTGCGGTACCCCGTATTCAACAGAGCCAAGAAAACTTTTTGCATTGTTTATACTAACAAACTGTTTCCTGTCTTTAAAATAACTCTCAAATAACAACAGTTCACGATCCATAACACCATAATACTGTAATTTTTGTAGTAATATTCGATGATCTACTAGGTCAAAAGCCTTAGTAAAATCAAAAAACACTCCAGCAACTCCAGAAAACCCATCGTCAAGACCCTTACAAATACTTTTAACAACATTAAGAACAGCATCTTCAGTACCACATCCTCGTCTAAACCCGAATTGAAAATCATACAAAAATTTATTCGTCTCCATGTAAGTTAGCAGTCTTTCATACAATATTTTTTCAAAAATTTTATCAATTGAAGATAGAACGGCAATCGGTCGATATTTATCAACAGTGGCAACATTTATTTCTTTAGGTAATGGTACTATTTTATGAACCTTTAATACTTCAGGATAAACTGAAGTATTTATCATTTTGTTAAAAGTGCGGTGGCAGTGCATTGTTATTGTTGTAATTGTGCGTGAAGATTACCTACCCAGTAGGAAAAAAATATACATTAAAGTTTTTGTTTTCTGTATGAGTAATCCCATCAAAAATAATTCTGAAAAAGAGCCAAGCTCCACCAGCAAAAGTATATGGACTTCTGAAGAAGAATCTATAAAGCAATCATTGGACAATTTTCTTTCTACAAGAGATAAAATCCGCTCCCGTTCCGGCTCGCCTAACATAGATGTTATAACAGAAGATAAACCGCTAGACCAACCGATCAAAGCAGGTTTTCTATTCTACCAACGGATGAGCCAACAGCATCGTCAAAAAAATCGTATAAACCACCACCAATTTATTTAAGAGAATCTGCCTCCAATGAACTGGTAAGAAAAATTGTTTCAGTAATCGGAGAAAATACATTTAACGTTACCTCCAACAAGCACGGTAACATTAACGAAACTAAAATTCAGGTTAACCATGAAAATGACTACCGAAAACTGTCTGACGAATTTGAAAAAGAAAAAAACTGTAGAAATTACAAACGGAATCACAAACTTATATATACCCTTTACATTTTTGTGAAGGGTATAAAAAAAGCTTTTTATACTTATTAGCTTAAAAGCGCTAAAGGTTTTCAAGTCGTAATAAAAGGGATTGACCTTTGCGTAGACATTAATGAAGTTAAGACCGGTTTGGCAGACAAGGGATTCAAAGTAAAAAATGTGTTAAACATCAGAAATCGTGAAAAGATCCCTCAACCCATGTTTAGGGTTGAATTAGAGCCAGGAGATGTGACTTTAAAGAAGAATGAAGTTCATCCAATATATAGTATAAAATACCTTTTACATCGAAAAATAACCGTAGAGGAACCGCATAAGCGCTTAGGACCCGTACAGTGCCACAACTGCCAAGAATTTGGCCACACTAAAGCGTATTGCAAGTTGCCTACAGTTTGTGTTGTGTGTGGAGAACTCCATGGTACAGCACAATGCAATAAGCCGAAATTCGACCCAAAAATAAAAAAATGCAGTAATTGTGGTGAAAACCACACAGCTAATTATAGAGGTTGCTCCGTCTACACCCACCTCAAGCGCTTTATGAACAACAAACCAATAATTGCTTCTAAGCCACCACAGCAGACTCAAATTTTTTCTAATAATTCTTTTCCTCCGACAGGACAGTCAACCACCGATGTAGTTAAGTCTACATTCGCAAACCCGAATGAACAATCTATATCTCAACCGCCCGATCAAAATTTCAGTAACCTTGAGGCAACAATACAGACCCTAATTCAAACTATAAACACTTTTACGTCGTCTATGATGACTATGATGCAGGAAATGGTGAAAATGCAATCCACCATTTTGCAGGTAATTTCGAGAAAATGATTTGGTTAAAAATATATTTCTGGAACGCGAACGGCATCCGCCAACACAAAAATGAACTCGAATACTTCCTGATGGAAAAGCAGATTGATATAATGATGATTGCAGAAACTCGACGTCAACAAGCTTCTTCAAAATTAACGGCTACGTATTATACGATACTAAAGACCCCCGTGGAAGAGCTTGTGGAGGTTCTGCAATCTTGATAAAATTTAGGATAAAGCATTTTTTGTTGAACGACACATGTGAGGACTATCTTCAAGCAACTAATATCTGTGTGGAAAATTTTCATTACAAATTGGTTATCTCATCGATTTATTCGCCTCCTCGATTTTCAGTAACGGAGTCACAATATTCAAATTTTTTCACCTCATTAGGACCTCGTTTTATAGCAGCTTTACAACGCAAAGCACACTTTTTGGGGCTCACGTTTAATCACCCCGAAGGGTCGGGTGCTTTTTGATACAATTTCTAAAATGGGCTTAGACGTAATATCAAGCGGGCATCCCACTTACTGGCCGACTGACCGGCGAAAGATTCCTGATGTGATTCATTTTGGAGTGGTAAAGGGGATCCCTGTAGAATGGATGCAAGCTGAGCCTTCGTTAGACTTGTCATCGGATCATTCACCAACTATTATTTCAGTGCCTTTTCCCCAGGAGACTTGGTCCCCGATTAACAATTTGCATAGGACTGTCACCCGAGTGAATTGGCTAAAATATAAAAATTTTTGAGTACCCATTGCACTGAGAATATTGTTTTAAGAACACCTGAAGATATTAATGCGTCACTAAGCAACTTTAGCGCAAACCTTAAACAAGCCGCTGAACTTGGTTCTAGCGTTTATTTAACACGCAGAAATCTTCAAAATAGAACATATTCTTCAGAAATCGAGCAACTTGTGTTAGAAAAAAGAAGAGTTCGACGAGAGTGGCAACTTCGCAGGTCTCCGCAACTAAAAACAAGGTTACGTGAGTGCACAAATCAACTAAGAAATTTGCTTGGAACCCAAAAAACGGCTTCTCTACAAACGTATTTAGAAAGTCTGGATGGTACTCCTCAGTCCGACTATTCTTTATAGCGGGCGACTAAGGGTTTAAAAAGGCCAGTTAGAAGTAAGCCGCCCTTGCGAGAACCGTCTGGTGACTGGGCTAGAGATGACTTGGAAAAGGGTAATTTATTTGTTAACCATTTGAAAAACGTTTTTACCACAAATAGGTCTGACAATGCAAATGAGTTGCCACCTATTGTTAGTAGACCTCCTGTGCCTTTAAGATTCAATTTCCAAGAAATTGAAAATGCTATTGGCAATCTAAACCTTAAAAAAGCTCCAGGTATGGATAAAATCAGCAACAAAATGCTCGTAGAGCTGCCTCGTGTAGCTAAAAGAATTGTTCTTTTTATTTTTAATGCTATTTTGCGACTTGAGTATTACCCTGCAGAGTGGAGGTGTCCATGATAACAATGGTTCCTAAGCCAGGGAAGGATCACACGAAAGTAGAATCATACCGTCCAAGAAGTCTACTGTCAACAATATCAAAACTTTTCGAAAAATTGCTAAAGGCGAAGTTGGATCCAATGCTTCATAAGGTTGAATGTATTCCTGATCACCAATTTGGTTTTAGAGCGAAACATGGCACCATTGAGCAAACACACAGGTTAGTTAACGTCATAAGAAAGGCATTTGAAGATAAAAAATATTGCTCTGCCTTATTCATCGACGTCTCACAGGCTTTTGATAAAGTGTGGCACGATGGCTTAATGCATAAAATAAAGTTTAACTTACCTGCAAACATACATAACCTTTTGGAAAGCTATTTATATTGTCGCCAATTTATAGTAAAAGAAGGCGATTTCATAAGCCCCGCTCAGTCTATTGAAGCAGGAGTTCCCCAAGGCAGCATATTAGGGCCTATCTTATATTTGATCTACGCATCTGACATGCCAACAAGCACCAACGTTCACACTTCAACATTTGCAGATGATACAGCATTCCTTAGCATACATAGTAACCACCAGCAAGCATCAATAAATTTACAGGAACATATCGACAAACTAGAGAAATGGCTGAAGCTTTGGAAAATCAAGGTTAATGAACAAAAGTGTGCCCATGTTACATTCGCACTGCGTCTAGGAACATGCTCACCCATTACTATTAATAATAAAGTAATACCTCAACACAGTGAAGTCAAATACCTCGGAATTCATCTTGACCGTAGACTAACATGGAAGTCGCACGTCGAGGCAAAAGTAACGCAGATGAAATTGAAAGCAGTGCAAATTAACTGGCTACTAGGCAGAAATTCGACCTTGAAGCTTGATTGTAAACTTTTGCTGTACAACTCGATTCTAAAGCCAATATGGTGCTATGGGATTCAATTATGGGGCACAGCCTCGGCATGCAACATTGAAAAAATTCAAAGAAGTCAAAATAGAATTCTCCGTAGAATTACAGATGCTCCATGGTACGTTAAAAACTCACGAGTCCACGCAGATCTGAACGTACCTTTTGTGAAATCTGAATTTGTGAAGTACGCGACAAGGTATATTAACAAACTTGAATTCCATCCAAATCCTCTTGCAGCTAATATTCTTAATTTTGGTGGTCATACCCGTCTGAGAAGGAGGGATACTTTGGCTACCATTAGAGCTCTAAACAGATGACTGAATTCTGAAATAATATTCGCATAAAACTAAATTTTCGTCCAGCACTGGTAGGACTTTAATCATAATTTTTTTTTTAGTATTAAGATTTGAATACTTATTGTCATTACATTTTTTTTATGTAGATTCAATAAATAAAATAATGAAGTTAAAAAAAAAAAAAAAAAATCTTATAAAAGCTATCATAAGCAGCACCGTTTACTCATCTACAATAACAAAATAATTTCATATTTGCATAAACACGTATGAAACAAAGTTGTAAAAAAGGGCAGTATTTTCACTTTACTCGATGTACAGTGTAGGACATGCTACATGTTTTGCCAGTTTTAAGTGCGAAATGTTTTGAAAAGAACATGATACCCTTTAATAGTGTGTCAAATATTTTAGAAAAGAACGTGTTGAACCACTATATGTAGCATAGGTGTAACATTTTTATCAGAAAAGAAAACACCATTAGCTTATATCCCGGGTATATATGGACCAATGTCGGAAGTTTCCACTTTCCATATTTATATAACCTTATTTCATTACCAGAACTTCTTTTGAGCACAAAAAAAAGTTGTTTAAGTTTGCTTACGCCGCATTTTAATGAAAAACCCGGTCTATGCTATATCTCGGGTATATATGGACCGATATCGGAAATTTTCACTTTTCATATTTGTAAAACCTAATTTCATTACCAAAACTGCTTTTGATTACAAAAAAGTTATTTAAGTTCGCTTACGCGACATTTTCATGAAAAATCCAGCTTAGGCTATATCTCGGGTATATATGGACCTATATCGGAAATATTCACTTTCCATATTTATATAACCTTATTTCATTACCAAATTGCTTTTGAGGAAAAAAAGTTGTTTCAGTTCGCTTACGCGACATTTTCATGAAAAACCCGATTTGGGCTATATCTCGAGTATATAGGAACCGATATCTGAAAATATCTTTTTTTTGCCTTTTATTCACCATGCTTAATAAGTGTGTGAAGTTTGAAGCAACACAAACAATTTTTTTTTCTAAAATTTCCATACACAATTGCAAAAAAAATTGTTTTTTTTTCGGAATTTTGGATATATCTCAGCTATATGTGAGCTGATATTACTGAATTTTAATAGCAAACTCATGAATCGATGGGGTGAAAGAAAAACGTTTCTATGGCTAATGGTTTTCTCTGAAACGGCATATCAACAGTGGTCAGACGGACAGAAGGACATCGCTTAATAACCTTTACCATTCATTCTGATTCAAAATATATATACTTTATAGGGTCGCAAATAAAAATTGTAGTAATTGCAAACGGAATCACAAACTTATATATACCCTTTACATTTTTGTGAAGGGTATAAAAATAAACTTGTAAAGAAAAAAAAAATTTTGGATTAAAAAATTTTAACGAAAATTGTTGACCTTGGGGTCCGGTGCACGCGGACGCATATACAATAGGCGCCGTGTAGGAAAGTGTTTGGACTACAATATGGCAGAAGATTTTTTTGACGTGCTCTGACGGCGAGGATTTATGCTCTATTAAGTAGGAGAATTTTGGGTAATATGAACCGTTAAAAAAAATTTTATTATTAAGAAAGATAAAGAATTCATTGCGCATATAGCTAATAGTTGTTAAACAAAAAAATTATAGTCACTTAAAAATTAATATTTTGTGAGGAATGTGCAATATTAGCAGCATTTTTGGAAACTTTATTTTGAAGCAACATTAATTATTTCACTCGGAAAATATGTCATTTAAAATGTGGTGCCTATTTCACGTCTTGCAAATGTAAATAAAAACCATATGATAACATATTTAATTGTTTACAATTAAAAATAAATTTTTTTGTGAAAAAAAGGAAATCGTTTCCAGTTTAATATTTTATATACTCGTAGATAACCAAATACTAATAACAGCTTGTGCTGCAGTGCAGGAAGTGGTTTATATTGCGCTGGCTGCTGAAGAACTTTTGGATGACTCTCGGTCTCCAATAAGTCAGGATCTTCAGCAAAGAAACGGAAAAGGCTTGCTTCAGATTTGATTTAAAGTATTTTTTTCAAAGAAAATTTCCATATGGATAGCTCTGTATACATGTACAAATTCATATATACTAACTTTCATAAATAGCAGATTAATTATACATGCGTATGTATACACTATATTATTTTACAGATATTTAGCCTGCGGAACATTGCAACGACATATTGCTAGTTGCTACCGAGTAAGCAAACAGAAGTTTGGTGTCATTATTGATGAAGTCTGTAATGTCATATGTACAGCATTAATTGACCAGATTCCACCCATAGTTATATTATTTCTAATCTTCTCTATTAATTTACTATATATTTGTATGTTATTGTTACTACCTTGTTTTTCTTAATGTCAAAATTACTTTAAAAATATTAATTATATATTCATTGAATTTTACTATCAATGTTTTTTTGATATACGAGTACATGGTACAATAATATATAGGTAGTGTCGCAACTGTGGCCGATATTTTTTTTTTTCTGTGATGATAACTATCAAAAGTGCACACATGCACACACATTTTTATTATTATTTACAAATTGAAAAAGTTTTTGAAAAAAAAAATGTTCCAATAATAATTGTTAAACGCAAAAACAGCTTCTTTATTTATATATTTAATTTATTTTACGACTTTTAAATGCAAAAACTTATTGAAAAATTATTTGTAAAATAAAAACACGATGAAAACTATACGTTTGTTTTTTTATTTTCTCTTGTTTTCTTTGACAGTTATCAACACAAAGCAACAATAAAAAGCCATGTTGTTTTTTTTATTGTTGGCTTGTTGTAGTTCCGCTTTTACCTGTTATATTATTGTACCATGTACGAGTATATATATTTTTTTTAATTGTTAAAAAAAAAGCGGTAATTGAAGGTGTATTTTCAAAACTTTCCTTTTCATCAAACGGAAACTCTATATATGGAGTTTCTTGTTAAAAAAAGCGGAAGTTCAATTTCTTAAGCGTTTTCTCATTCAAGCGGAAAAATAATTGTTCTTTCGAAATAATACGGAGTTGCTTCAAGCGGCCATTATTAAATTTTCGGAGCCCATAATACAAATACTGACGAGAAAGCAAATCCACGATTTCTATTTAGAATATTGTAAATAAATTGGACAAAACCCAACCATCATCAATCAATGCATCTTTTAATGCATTTTGCTTATTAGATGGTTTTCTCGAATTTGAAGGAAATACTCAAGAACTGGATATGTTTTTAAAACATGTTGAAGAAATACGTAAGCATATTGATGTGTCACTCAATTCATTATTTGTTTTGAGAGTGAGAAATAAAATTATTTCTAAAGCTAATACTGCTCTCATATATAATAATAATCCTATAAAATGGGAAGAAATTAAAATAGTTTTAAGGGTTAATTTTAATGTTTCGGATAGCTTAGAATCTATTGTTAATAAAATTAAGACTACCGAATTTAGAACCAATACTAACGATTTTTACGATATGTTAAAATTTTTAACTAAATTAAATTTAAAAACAAGTTTAGATAGAGAAAATGAACAGTGGTGTAGTTGTAAAAATAATGAGTGTATGGTCTTAAAAATTTTTATATCTAAACTGCCAAATGAACCAAGATTTGTTTTAAATGCCAGAAAGCCTTATTCTTTGCTTAAAGCAAAAGAAATTTTGGTCGAAACTTATTACTTTTATCCAAAAGACTTACATATATAAAAGTAGTGTTGAAAATAAATCTTTAAATAAAAAATTTTATAAAAATTCCATCCAAAAATTAAAATCTTCACAATCTCCTTTTAAACAGTTTCCTCAGCAGTATAAATTTGGAAATAATTTCGAAAATAAACAAAAATTTAATCAAATGATAATATAAGCTTTGGAAAACAATATGCACAGAATAACTTTTCAACTAGCTTTCAAAATAATAGATATCCCAATTTTCAAGGCAATAGATTTCAATCGGAAAGTTTTCAAAATAGGGAACCATTCTTAAATAATACTAGTAATAATGGAAAATTTCAGAGTGCTATTAACAGTTCTAACAGAATGGAAATTGATAACCGCTAGCCGAAGAGCTCTACCCTATATAATAGTAAAGACTCGAACTGTCCCTATAAAGTTGCTAATTGATTCTGGATCTGGTACTTCAGTAGTGAGATGATATTTATTTCATAATTATTTTCAAACAAAACTTGAAGCACCCATTACATAGGGGGTGATAATTTGTCTGCAGTTGTTAAATACAGACATCAAATACCAACTCTGAATGAAGTTCCAATTTATTCAAGAGCTTACAAATTTTCACAGATTTATAATGAAGAAGTTGATAATAAAATAAATGCTTAAATCAGGTATCATAACGAAATCACCTAAGACAATAAAAGAAATAAGATCGTTTCTTGGGTTAACTGGATTTTACAGAAAATTTATAAAAGACTATAGTGAAACAAACAAACAACGAAATATGAAGCTAGAGATGGAAAATTCAATTAAATGAGTACGATTTTGATGTTGAATTTACAGAAGGGGAAACAAATAAAGTTGCTGACTATCTAGAAGAGAATTGACCTAGTGGAATGGAAGAATTACAAGATCACATTATTATTTCAAAACTGCCAATAAATATATTTAAAAACCAACTTATAGTGCAATTAGGAAGTATTTATGAATACAGGAAAAAACAATTTATATCAGAAAAAATAGGCACTGTAGGGAATACTTCAAAGAAAAAATTTTTAATTTTTTGAAACAAATTCTTCCTATAAAAGGAACTTTAGCCATTTTTAATAAAAATTTTAACATATTTACGAAACTTCAACATGCAATTGTTCAGTTCTTACATTGTATTATCTCTAATCTTCTGGAGCGAAGGAAGCAATAATTCGGATTGCTTCCACTTATAAAAAATGGAATTTTCAAAATTCTGCTGGATCAATAGATCCAGCGGTGATATGTCCTCCAAATTCTGGGAGTCTATTTTACAACTATAAGGCAAATACATATGAACATATCTCTCATTTACTTCAATAGAGTCATAAAACAAAAAAGTTTTTTTCGAGAAAAACTGGTTTAAAATTTTTGATTTTCGAATAAACGATAAACAAAAAATTAAAAGCCTAGCCTGCAAAAAGACTAGTTTGGGAGATAACTTCTTGATATTTTTATGCGAAACAGATAAGCAAAAGCACAATGATTCTGCATGTGTAACTAAAAATGAAATTTTTTGAGTTATGACTCCTTTGAAGAAAATGAGCGATATGTATGCAGTTCCAACCACCAGTCAATTATTGAATAAATTTCTTTTAGGGATTCTTTAGGATACACTTAATAAGGTAGCCTCGTCAGTCGAACCGTTACTCATCTGCTACGGCCAAATTATCAAAAGTTGTTTATATTCTTGTTTGTTTCCATTGTTGTTTTCTTTACGATTTCGCATGCGCCAAAATTATTTATTGGGAAAGAACATTTTTTTTTTCATCACAAGGGACCTATATATATATATATATATATATTCTGATTCAGAATTAATGGAAAAGTCGATTAAGCGATGTTCGTCTGTCCGCTGTTGAAATACCGTTTCTGAGAAAAACATTAGACTTAGAAACTTTTTTCTTTCACCATTCTTTTTTTTTTTTTTTTTTTAAGTGTATTTATTTCTATATTATTGTAATTACACAGTAATATTTTTATGCCTCAGCGCCAAATGGCTTTATAGAGGTTTAAGGGCAACTAGTTACAATTTCGTAAAAAAAAAATTCAATACATATTTACAATGTGTTAAAAAAAATTGCACAAAAATTATTGTATTAATGTATACTTCTAACAGTTATCACATTATAATTGAGCAGCTTACTGATATATATAGAAGTTCCTCCGTATCCATCTTGCCTGCAACAATGCACAACATTAAAACCATCAATTGAGTATAGGTTAACAAGCTTTTTGTCAAATCAGGTTTCTTGAATGGCTAAAATTTCCGGCATTACCAACATTTGAGACAAAGATGAACGAAATTTGTTAAATTTATTAATTGACGAAATATTTATTGCATTTAATGATAAAATATTAAACGATTTTGAATTAAATTTATTTATATACAAATTAAAGGAATTTAAATTAGAAAAATACTTTGTATTCATTTAAGAAAAGAAAAAAAGATTAAGAAATCAAATAAAAAGAAATCAATAAAAAAATTTTATACAAAACGAAATAAAATCAATTTGGTTAGGTAAAGTGGCTATCATCTGTATCTTCATCAGGATCTTCACATACACTAGCCGAAACTGGAATGTTTCTTCTTACGCCTAAAGTTGAACTGCTTAACAATTTGTCCACATCATCCAATGTTTTTGTATTAATTGGTTTCGATTTCGAGTTCTTTCTAACATAAACGTTTCCACCTTTAGCAAATACAAGGTCAAAGCCTACAGCTTTGAGTAACTTCGTATGATTCAACAAGACCACAGATTCTTTGCAGAGAAAATCATTAATAAATACTTTTTTGAAGCCATCAATACCTTTTAATTTTGATTTTTGACTCATTAGCGCCACCTTACTTTTTTTGTTTACGAACTTTACAACAACAGCTTTGGTTTTGTTCTGCTTTGGTTTGTTTTGTTTATTATTTTTTGTTATGAAATATGCTTCTTCTATATCACTTTCAGCAATATTAGCACCTGCCTTGTTTGCTATTTGTACTGCAACTTCTATAGGTTTAATATCGTCTGTTACCACAACTCCGTTTATAATGCAATCATTTCTAACTCTATTATTATTTAAAAAATGTATTGTTGACTTAAGATTTTTAATTTCTTCACGCAATATTACATTCTCTTATTTTATTATTTTAATCTCTTTTCTGTTCTCATCAATACCCTTTAACACAGAATCGAATTGTGAAGACATAAATTCCATTGTCTCTTTTATTTCACTCAACTGTTTTAGTTTAGTTTTTATTTCTTTCAAATCATCTAAACATACTGTAACATCAACTGGCGCACAAAAATGACACTTGTACTCAAGAGAAGGGTTATTTACAAGTTTATCATATTCCTTTTTGTTTAGTTTGCTGCATATTGCGTGTAGAGTTTTATCACAAACATCGCACTGCAAAGCCTCTTCGCCCTCCCGCACTTGCATTTTTTTTTTTTTTTTGTCATTCATTTATTTATTGAATCTTCAAAATATGAACTAACAATAAGTATTCAAATCTTAATACTAAATATAAAAGTTATTTAAGTCCAGCCACTGCTAGACAAAAGAGTTTCATTTCGCGCGAATAATATCGGTAGAATCACCTATTTAACGTTCTGATGGTGGCCAGTGTATCCCTTCTTCTCAACCGAGAGTGGCCGCCAAAATTAAGTATGTTGCGTGCAAGAGGATTTGGGTGAAGTTCCAGTTTACTGATATACCTTGTGGCATACTTAGAGAACACGTCAGTTACCAGCGGAACACACAGATCCTTGTGAATTCGTGAGTTTCTTACGTACCATGGAGCTGCAGTAATCGTACGAAGAATTTGGTTTTGTCGTCTTTGAATTTTTTCAATGTTAGATGTTGAGGCGGTTCCCCATAATTGAACTCCGTAGCACCATATAGGCTTTAAAATTGCGTTATATAACAAAAGTTTGCAGTCCAACTTCAATGTCGAATTTCTGCCCATAAGCCAATTTAGTTGCGCTGCTTTTAATTTCAACTGAGTGACTTTCGCATCAATGTGAGGCTTCCACGTTAGCCTACGGTCGAGGTAAATACCAAGGTATTTAACTTCATTATGCTGCGGAATAGGTGTATTGTTAATTTGGAGAGCCGAACATGTTTGCTTACGCAGTGTGAATGTAACGTGAGTACATTTTTGTTCATTAACTTTTATTTTCCAAAGTTTCAACCATTTCTCTAATATTGAAATATACTGCTGCAAATTTCGTGAAGCTTCTTGATGGTTTTCATGAACGCTAAAAAAAGCTGTGTCATCTGCAAAAGTTGAAGTATGGATTCCGGATCTCGTTGGCATGTCAGATGCGTAAATTAAATATAGAGTGGGTCCTAGAATGCTACCTTGGGGAACTCCTGCTCCAATTGACTGTGAGAGACTTGTAAAATCACCTTCTTTGATAACAAAGTTCCGGTCGTATAAGTAGCTTTCCAGAAGCTTGTGAGTATTTGCAGGCAAGTTCAACTTTATTTTGTGCATCAGTCCGTCGTGCCACACTTTATCAAAAGCTTGGGAAATGTCGATGAATAGAGCTGAACAGTACTTTTTGTCTTCAAAAGTCTGTCTGACATTGACTAGCCTATGTGTTTGTTCTATGGTGTTATGTTTAGCCCGAAAGCCAAATTGATGATCAGGGATACATCCCACATCATTAAGTATTGGAGACAACTTCGCCATTAACAATTTTTCGAACAGTTTTGAAATTGTTGGTAGTAGACTTATTGGTCTATATGACTCTACTTTAGTCGGATCCTTCCCTGGCTTGGGTATCATAGTAATCATAGAGACCTTCCACTCTGCAGGATAATACTCAAGGCGTAAAATAGCGTTAAAAATAAAAAGTAGAACTCTTCTAGCTACACGAGGTAACTGTTCAAGCATTTTACCAGTAATTTGATCTATACCTGGAGCTTTCCTGGGGTTTATGTTATTGATAACGTTTTCGACATCTTGAAAGTTAAGTCTCAAAGACACAGGCTGTCTAACAGCATACGGCGGAAATTCTGCTGCAGCATCCGCTGAATCATTTGTCGTAAAAACATTTCTCAAATGATCAACGTACACCATCCCCTTTTCGGAATCGCTTCGTGCCCAGTCGCCAGTTGAAGTTCGCAAAGGTGGCTTACCTATTACGGGTCTTTTCAGACCTTTTGTCGCTTTCCACAGAGAATAGTCAGATTGCGGAGTACCATCCAAGCTTTCCAAATATGTTTTGAGGGAAGATATTCTCTGTATTTCAAGCAGATTTCTTAGTCGAGTTACACATTCCCGTAATCTAGTTTTAAGCTGGGGAGACCTGCGAGTTTGCCACTCTCTTCTAACTCTTCTTTTTTCTGACAGGAGTTGCTCAATTTCAGCCGAATAAGTTCTATTGTTCTCATTTCTGGATCTTATATGACTAGTGGTAGCATGCTGTACGGCCAGTTTGAGGTTTTCAGAAAAATCGTTAATTGACGCATCAATATCCTCAGGTGTTCTCAAGGCGATATTTTCACTACAATGTGTACTCAAAAATTTTTTGTATTTTAGCCAATTAACTCTATTGACGGTCAACGGGGAGCCAATCCCTTGGGGGAACGAAACAGAGATTATAGTGGGTGAGTGATCTGATGACAAATCTAATGAAGGCTCCACTTGCATCCACTCTAAAGGAAAATTTTTCGCAACTCCAAAATCTATAACGTCTGGAATCTTTCGGCGGTCTGACGGCCAATAAGTGGGATGTCCGCTTGAAACCACATCTAAGCTCATTTTGGAAACGGTGTCAAAAAGCACACGGCCTTTCGAGGTAATTAAACGTGATCCCCAAAAAGTGTGTTTAGCGTTATAGTCGCCGGCCGCTAAAAATCGAGGACCAAGTGATTTGAAAAAATTTGAATATTGGTTTTCTGTTATTGAAAATCGTGGTGGTGAGTAAATCGAGGATATAACGATTTTTTCATGAAAATAATCAAGGCATATATTTGTAGCTTGGAGATATTCCTCACGTGTCCCGTTCATTAGATAATGCTTAATTCTGGTCTTTATCAAAATTGCCGAACCGCCGCAAGATCTTCCACGGGGATCTTTTGTGTCATATAATGTGTAGCCATTAATTTTAAAATAACTGTTGGTTGTCAAATGGGTTTCAGCAATCATCATTATATCGATCTGCTTTTCCATAAGGAAGTGCTCAAGTTCATTTTTGTGATGGCGGATGCCGTTTGCGTTCCAGAAACATATTTTTAACCAATTCATTTTGTTAAAATTGCCTGCAAAATGGTGGATTGCATTTTCAGCATTTCCTGCATCATGTTCGTCATGGAAACCGTAAATGTATTTATAGATTGAACAAGAGTCTGCAGAGTTGCCTCAAGATTGCTAAAATGTTGGTCGGAGTTTTGAGGCTTGGGCTCCTGATTTAACTTTGGTTTATCGGATTTTACCACATTCGCATAAGAAATTTGTTGGGGGTTTTGCACGTGTATATGGCTGGTTGGCTGGCGTACCTGGGGAAAATTGGTTGTAGAAATGGTGTTTGACTGCTGGGGTGGCATATTTAAAATCAATGGCTTATTTGTCATTGACCGCTTAAAATGAGTATAGACAGGGCAACCTCTATAATTTGCAGTGTGGTTACCTCCACAGTTACTGCATTTTTTAACACTTGCGTCGGCCTTTGGCTTATTACACTGAGTTGTGCCGTGAAGTTCGCCACATACAACACAAACAGCGGGCAACTTACAGTAAGCCTTTGTGTGGCCAAATTCTTGGCAGTTTAGGCACTGAACGGGTCCTGAACGCTTATGTGGCTCCTCAACGGTAACCTTACGATGCAAAAGAAATTTAAGGTTATAAATTGGATGAATTTCACCTTTTTTCAGGATAACATCCCTGGGTTCTAGTTCAACCCTAAACATGGGTTGAGGGATCTTTTCACGGTTCCTGATATTTACTACGGTTTTTATTTTAAAACCTTTATCTTCCAATCCGGTTTTGACGTCATCAATATCTACGCAAAGGTCAATACCTTTAATAACAACCTGAAGGCCTTTAGCACTTTTAAGTTGATAAGTATAGAAAGATTTTTTCTCTTTTTCCAGAGCGGCAGAAAGTTTTCGGTAATCATTTTCGCAGTTGACTTGGATTTTTGTTTCACTTATTTGTCCGTGCTTCACTGATGTTACGTTGAAGGTGTCTTTACCAATTGCCGAAATAAGTGCTTTTACCAGCTCATTAGATGTAGGTTCTCTCAAGTATATTGGTGGCGGTTTAAATGTTTTTTTTGATGTAGTTGGCTCGTCAGTCTGAAGGATAGCAAACCTATTACTATCCGTTGTCGCACAGGTAATATCGCCCTTAGACGTTTTTGGTTCCGATGATATTTGCGCGGATTTAGGGCTTCGCTGACGTTTAACCACGGTTACATACCTGTCCATGCCTACTTGTGTTTTTGGCTTATCTGCGATTACTGAACTGGTGGATGGTTGGTCTTCTGTTGTAACAACAATGTTTGGCGAGCACGATCGCGTGCGTTTTTTATCTCTTAGAGACAGAAGATTATTCAATGATTTTTTAAGTGATTCTTCCTCAGATATCCAGAGGTTTTTTCTAGTGGAGCTAAGCTCCCTCACAGAATTGCATCTAATAGGTACACTCATGCAATTTTTGTTTTTTTTTTATTTATATATTTTTTAATTTAAAAGTATATAAAAATAATTGTCACAAAGTTTTTTTTTTTTTTTTGTATAAATTCGCTCTTCCACTTATTGCGGTTTTGCAAGGAAACAAAACTTTAGTGTATTAGTTTTTCCCACTGGGTACGTAATCTTCACGCACAATAACAACAACAACAATGCACTGCCACCGCACTTGTTTTATTGAAATTGATTTTATTGTTTAGTTATTGAAATGTGAGGAATTTATTTTCCCGTTGTTTTTTAAAATAATTTGTTATTGTTTTTACAATTTAATATAATATATTATTCTTTTTATATGCAAGTTTAAAAATATGTTAGCACAATGATTTTTTGGTTTGTTTTTTTTGTTTGTTCACTTTTTAAAAACACGACCGTGCGGTTGAAGAATCACAGAGTGATTTTTGCACTTGCATTTGACACAGCGCACAAATAACTTTATTTCTAGTTAAACCTTTGCGAGTTCTTACAGGCATACATAGATAATTTTTAAATTTTTGATACTGTATATTTAGCAAAAAACTATTTTTAGAATAAATCCGAGCGGAACAAAATAAAATTCCGACTTGTTTAAACAGAGTTGCCGACTTATTTTACCCCATCGATTCATGGTTTGCTATAAATTCAGTAATATCGGTCCACGTATAGCTGAAATATATTCAAAATTCCGAAAAAAGCCATTTTTTTGCAATTTTTTATGAAAATTTTTGGAAACAAAAGTTGTTTGTTTTGCTTCAAACTTCACACACTTATTTAGCATGGTGACTAAAAGGCAAAAAATTTTTTTTCAGATATCGGTCCATATATACCCGAGACATAGCCCAAATCGGATTTTTAATGAAAATGTCGCATAGGCGAAGCTAAAAAACTTTTTTTTGCTTAAAAGTAGTTCTGGTAATAAAATAAGGTTATATAAATATGGAAAATGAAAATTTTCGATATCGGTCCATATATACCCGAGACATAGCCTAACCGTGGTTTTCATGAAAATGTCGCGGAAGCGAACTTAAACAACTTTTTTTTTTGCTTAAAAACGGTTCTGGTAAGGAAATAAGGTTATATAAATATGGAAAATAAAAATTTCCGATATCGGTCCATATATACCCGAGATATAACCTAAACTGGGTTTTTCATAAAAATGCCGCGTAAGCGAACTTAAACAACGTTTTTTCATTAAAAACAGTTCTGGTAATAAAATAAGGTTAGATGAATATGGAAAATGAAAATGCCCGATATCGGTCCATAGATACCCGATATATAGCTTAAAACGGGTTTTTCATGAAAATGTCGCGTAAGCAAACTTAAACAACTTTTTTTGCTTAAAAGCAGTTCTGGTAATAAAATAAGGTTATATAAATAAGGAAAATAAAAATTTCTGATATCGATCCACATATACCCGAGATATAGCCTAAGCCGATTTTTCCATGAAAATGTCACGTAAGCCACAATTTCTTTTTTCTTAGAAGAAGTTCTGATTTTCGATATCGGTCTATATACACCAGAGATATAGGATAACCGATTTTTTTATACCCTTCACAAAAATGTAAAGGGTGTGTATAATTTTTATATTAAACCAGTTCTGTTTATAAAAGGGGGTTACTTAAATACCAAAAAGTGGACATTTTTGATATCGGTCTACACATCGCCCAAATAAAATAATCGTTTTTCACGGCGCCTTAAATAAATGTACACATCCCTAGCATATATTATGGAAAGTATTAGTTCATATCAAAGATTACCACACTCTTAATTGTTTTTTTTTTTTTGTGATTAACATCTGTGAAACGAAAAGCAATACAAAAGTCTGATAGATCTTCGAAGTCTGACAACGTTAAACAAACTGAACAAACTAAAGACGATATAAACAATTCTCCTGAAAAAAGTCCACAAATAGCTTTGGAAATGGATAAAGCAGAAAATTCTGAAAAAGATATTCAAGAAATTTGCAAAGGTGGTTCAAACGAGATGCTGAGTGAGGATCGGGCAGAAAAATCGGGGTGATGATCATCCCCTCACTGTGGAGGAAATTTTAAATGAAACTAATCAGCTTGATGTGGTACTATGTTTTAATACGACCATAGCGATAAAATAATGTATGTATTCTTCAAAAAGTGGCTAGGAACTGAAGCTCTCATGAACAATTCTAAAATTGAAGTGAGTCCGGATGGATTGCAATTCAGTTTTAAACCATTTTACAAAATAAAAGATAGTAAAAGTCTACTGTGCTTGTTGAAACAACACGATCTTAAAGGATTGGGTAGTATAGTGATGGCAGACATACAAGAATCGTTACCTCATTGCAAAAAAGTTATAAAAAATCTTGTCTCAGAAATTATTTTTATTATTCGTCCAATTGACAAGAAAAAAAAATTATTTTTCACAGTAAGTAGTAGAGAATGTGGTATATATTTCTATAATAAGTTATAACTGTTGCGTTTGCGTTATGTAAATGTAATAGTAGATAAACTATAAATGATGTTAAATATTTTTTATAACCAGCTGTTGCTTAACGTAGGTTGATGAGGAGTTTCAAAAGTAGATGCCATGGATGATCATGGTCCAGTACCAAAACGAAAGAAAATTACAAATAAAAAAAGTCAATTCAAAAAACCTAGAGATAACGAACATTTGGGTGACGTTTTGGAAACCTACGAAAACAATACGCTGACCCAAAAGGGTGTTAACCCCAATTATAAAGATGTATTTTACAATATCGAGCACAGTCAAACAAAATTTTTTGTTAATTTAAACAGAAAAAGTCTTTAGTTTAAAAGGGCTGGCAATACCGAACCTTTATTAAGCGTCCTTTTATATGTTGACGTTATTAGCATTAGGCCGTCAATTAGAATCCATCTTGGCCTGTTGTTATTTACCCTTTTTATTAATGATCTGCCCTCTGCTGTCTCGCACTCAAGAATTTTAATGTATGCTGATGATGTTAAACTATTTAAGCACCTAAATGACCCCAAAGATCAACTTCTACTTCATGCCGATATCAATAAACTTGAGGAATGGTGCAAAGTTAATCTTATATACCTTAATATAAAAAAATTTAAACAAATGTCTTTTTATCGAAACAACTATTCAAATTATTGTTATCACATTAATGGAATAATGCTTAAAAAAGTTAACACTATTACCGACTTGGGATTCATCCTTGATCATAAACTTGATTTTCGAGATCACATTGCGCTAACTGTTAATAAGGCTTGTGGAGTTTTTGGATTTATGAAACGATGGTCTATAGAATTTTCAGACCCTTACATTACAAAGCAACTGTATATTTTCTTGGTCCGCCCTAATTTTAAATATGGATCAATTATATGGGATCCTTACTTCACCATTCACATAAATAGTATTGAATCTATCCAAAAACAATTTCTTATTTTCTGTCCACGGGGTCTTGGATGGAACTCGTATGTGCTGCCATCATATGAAAGTAGGCTTGGACTAATTAAATTACCAACTTTGAAAAGTCGTCGGACCATGCCTAGTATCTCTTTCCTCCTTGGATTGATTCGCCGTGAAGTCGATTCAAAGTTTCTGCTGAGTAAAATAAATTTCTGTGTACCAACAAGAGCAACCGGTAACTATCAACTACTAAGCCTAGATTATCACAGGACCGTCTATGAATGATCCCTTTCGTGGATTATTTGAAATATTAAAAAAAATTTATCATATTATAGATATCTCTGAATCTAATGAGGTTCTAAAACAAAAAAAAAAAAAAAAAATATATATATATATATATATATATATATATATATATATATATATATATATATATATATATATATATATATATATATATATATATATATATATATATATATATATATATATATATATATATATATATATATATATATATATATATATATATATATATATATATATATATATATATATATATATATATATATATATATATATATATATATATATATGGTGAGAGCTTCTCGGCAGTTCAAACACTTGTTCAATTTATTTAATTCAATGTAATTAAACTTATTTATTTGTTAAAAGTTCTTAAATAAGATTAAATATTCGTATTTAGAAGAAAACAATAAAAGTTCTTAACTTAGGTTAGGTTAGGTTAGGTTGTACAGGCCGCCAGTTTCATGAAACCAGCCCACTTGGGTCCTTTTGGTCCCGTTGTGTTGCCTGAGGGAGAAGTGCAGCCCGCGAGACTTACACTTCCCCCGACGGTTCAGATTCAAACCAACCCGAAAGCCGGATAAAGGAATCCAGTCCGTTCACTCGGCATTCCGATATATCTGCTAACCCGTGCAGCATTGGTCCGCCTAAGTACAGCGCTCTCATAGAACTGAGAGCCGGGCATCGACAGAGGAAATGCTCAACACTTTCCTCCTCGTCCTCATCCCCGCAACTTCTGCAGAAATCATTAAATGGAAGATTTAACCTCCTAGCATGCGTCCCTATGAGACAATGTCCTGTCAGAACTGCCACCAAGGTACGCAACCTTTGACGGGGAAAACCCTTTAAAACCGCAGTTCTACTACGATCATACGCAGGCCATGTCAGCCTTGCTACTCGGCAGGTGACCTCACCAGACCATCTGTCCTGTGCAGTCCCTACAAGTTGACGCTGCACTTGGTTTTTACAGCTGTTAAGCGGGACTCCAACCATCGTATCAATGTCCCCTCTCTGTAGACGAGCTCCGGCTTTCGCCAGCTCATCCGCCACAATATTTCCGGGCACTCCACTGTGCCCCGGCACCCAGAAAAGCTCCAGGCTCGAATGTCTCGCCATCTCATTAAGAGATATCCGGCATTCCTGAACCAACCTGGACGTCGTATAGACACCCACAAGCGCATTTAACGCAGCCTTACTATCAGTACAGATTCGGATATTCACCCCGTATACCCTATAGTACCTCAACCAGTTAGCTGCTCTCAAAATAGCTGTAATTTCAGCCTGCATTACGCTACACTCATCGTATAGCTTAAAACTGATCCTCTTCTGATACTGGGGCATAAAGATACCACCACCAACTCCCATGTCCGACTTGGATCCATCTGTGAAAATTTCAAGCACGTCCTCTTGGCGACCCATTTGGTTCGCTGCCGAGGCCGTCCTTGATAAGATCACGTCAAATCTCTTGTCGGGCATTAGAGCTGGTGCACAGTAATCAATATACTCCGGGAGGTCCGTTATACTTTCTATTATCGAAGCGTGACCTTCTGTCGCTTCTTTCCACATCTCACTGGCTTTTAGCCTAATTGCCGAGCACATGGCCACTTCCTTCACCATGAGATCAGCTGGCAGCCAATGCATCATCGTAATTAGTGCTTTAGTTGGCGTAGTACAAGAAGCACCAGTTACCATCAAAGCAGATGACCGCAGTATCCTTTCTATGAATCTGCAATAGGTGGTTTTCTCTAAAGCCGTCCACCAAACAAGCGCCCCATACATTAATATGGGCTTTATTACCATGTTAAATAGCCAGCAAGAATTCCAAGGATTTATACCCCAGGTCTTCCCAATGGCCTTACGACACAGGTACAAGGCAACAGCCGCCTTGTCCGCTCTAAATTGGACATTCTTCTTCCAAGACAGTTTTGAATCAAGATAGATTCCCAGGTACTTGGCACTATCTGCCAAACTAAGCTCAACGCCCTTTAGGGTTGGCAGATCGAAAGGAGGAGTCTTGTATTTTCGGGTGAAAAGTACAAGCTCCGTTTTTTGTGGATTCACACTGAGACCACTATGGGCGCTCCACCCATCTATGGGTGCTCCACCCATCTATGCATGCCGAACTCATAAGCTAGTTCGCAATCGTTGCCCTCAAAAGCAGCGACACTTCATGCAGACTTTAGGGAATGCATGCCGAACTCATAAGTTCTTAACTTAGTTATTAAAATTCTCGCTATGGAGATTGGCTTTACTCAACACTATTCAACTGTTTGATGACAACTGTCTTTGGTTTTATGTCGTGAGCTCTCTTGAAGCTGATTTCTCGTTAGTTTTGTGTCGCTTTGCGTTTGTTCGTTCTTTGTGGTTTTCATGTGTTCGTTCTGTGTAGTTTTTGTACATGTATGCTCGTACGTTGTGTTTACATACGTGTTTGTCTTACGACGACCCCACATCCAGCCTTCCTGACGTATAATTCGTCCCCGAATTTTCCCCCCCGGGTTTCATTTGGTCAACCACTGTTGTGGTTTTCCTAGGACCTTCTCCATTCCCTACTTTTTGAACTCCGTATCGGTCGTGGTTAAGCTTCTTTGTTACCCTGTACGGTCCAAGATATTTCGGTCTGAGCTTCATTCCGGTTCCGAATTGCGTCCGCTTAATGGCAACCAATTGATTCAACTCGTATACAATCCCTGGCACTCTTTTCCGATTATATTGTTTCTGGTTTTCTTGCTGTAATCTTAAGATATTTTCTTTTGCTTCTTCTCTTAGGTTATCTCTCTCGATATTTAAATCTTCAGTTGCTATGTCATTAAGCAAATCTCTTATGTCTGTTTCTTCTTCTGTCCTCATGTCTAATCCGGTCAATAACTTGAATGGTGCAATGTTGGTGCTTCTTGGTGGTGTATTGTTCATAATCCTTTGAACCTTTCCGACATATTTATACCAGTTTCTAGGAATCTCTTTACACATTTTTGCCAACATGGCCAGTACGGTGCTATGCATCCTCTCCACCTGCCCATTGCCTCTTGGGACGCCCGTGGCTATCAAGAGATGTTGTATTGCTTGAGAACTGCAATATTCTTCAAACTGTTTGGAAGTGAATGCACTACCCCTATCCGTTATAATTCTTTTCGGATGTCCAAACACATCTGCCTGTTTACTGATGCGGTCAATAACCTCATGCGCTCCTGTACTCTTAGTGGGGTACAGCCAAACGAACTTGGAGAAAGCATCGACTACGACAAGTATATAGTTATACTGTTTTTGTGTGGACTCCATAGGTCCAACGTGATCAAGATGGTATGTTATCAACGGCTTGTCTGCCTTATCGATAGGACTTAAGAAACCTTCTTTGCGGCCCTTCTTTGCTTCGGATACTAAGCATTCAACACAGCTTTTCACAACTTCATCTACCTTTCGTGTCAAATTCGGAATGTAGTAGGATTTCTGTACTAATTCTAACGTCTTACGCGTCGCGAAGTGACCTTGGCGGTGAGCTATTTGGATGATTTCCCTTTCCATTGAGCTTGGAGCTACTATTAGTTCATTATTGCGATCTTTGTGTAATATGTCATGTTTAATGAAGAAATCTTCATAGGGACTTGATTTTAATATCTCTCGCACCGCTTTTATGCATTCATCCTGCAGCTGTGCCTGCTTAAGCCTGTGTATCAGGGAGTCTTCCATAATTAAGCATGTTAATCGACTCAACGCGTCAACGTGTTTCATCCTCTTTCCGGTTCTATGCTCTATTTTATAATTAAACTCTTGTAGGAAGAGTGCCCAACGTGACACTCGGGGTGGTACATCTTGTTTGCGCATTGTTAATGCAAAAGCGTTGCAGTCCGTTATTATTTTTATAGGTATCCCCAGCACAAAAGTTCGCCATTTTTTCAGGGCTTCTATGACAGCTAAGACTTCCAACTCGTACGAATGGTACCTTTGTTCCGCTGCGGTAGTCTTCCTGCTCATATATTCCACAGGATGGAATTGTCCGTCGTCGTCTTTCTGCATTAAAACTGCCCCATATCCATATAAACTAGCATCAATATGAATTTCTGTGACTGCACTGTAGTCGAAAATTTTTAAAACTGGTGGATTAACCATTGCATTTTTTAACTGTTTAAATGCCAATACTTCTTCATCACCCATTTTGAATTTTGTACCTTTTCTCAACAAATTAGATAATGGTCGTGCGATTTGTGCATACCCTTCGATAAATCTACGCAGGTATGAAGTTAGTCCCATAAATCTTTGTAGTGCTTTGACATTAGTTGGCACAGGAAAACTAGTAACTGCCTGAATTTTCTCAGTCGATGGTGCAACCGTCGAGTTCTCAAAAATGTAGCCTAAAAAATTTATTCTTCTCTGTAAAAACTGACATTTTGACCACTTTATTTTCAGCCCGTTTAATGACGCGACCTTTAAAACTTTTGCCAACTTCTTCGTGCCCTCTTCTTCGTCTTTTGACGGTATTACGATGTCATCCATATAAATGACAAGCGTACCATCACTGATTAACTCGCGGAAAATTGCTGCCACATATCTACAAAATACTGCAGGAGAATTCGATATTCCAAAGGGTACATATTTAAATTCATATTGGCCATTACTCGTCACAAATGAGGTGTACTTTTGAGAGTTTTCCTCAATGGGTACATGGAAAAATCCATTTCGCAAATCTAGGGTGGAAAAAACTTTGGCTCCCTTTAACTTTTGAATAACGTCATCTATTAGCGCCATTGGAAAGTTATCTCTTATGATTTTCTCATTAAGTCTCCGGAAATCACAACACAAACGTCTTGATCCATCCTTTTTCTTCACTAGTACGACCGGAGCTGAATATTCGGAGTAACTTGGCACTATAATACCCTCTTCTAGCCATTCCTTGATTTGGTTATCTATGAAATGTTGGTCCTCATAATTTACTCTACGAGGTCTGTGCGCAACAGGATTATCGTCATGAAGAATGATTTTCATTTTTATCGGAAAAGAATCTGGTTTACACGGCCGATAGCTAATTACCATTTTTTTAATTGTATTCTGTCTGTGTTTCTCTAAATGTTCGATCTGTAGCTCATCGCTTTGAAAGTGTCCCATGTATGCCGAGTTTATTATATCTATGAATTCTTGGTGTATTTCGTCATTAGGATTAGCTTCCATTATGATTTCAGACTGGCATGTTGTAGAAATAGTGTCTTGACTTTCACCTATTGACCATGTTTTATACTTACTACAAAACTTAGCTTCTTTTCCTTCTATTACAAGATCTACGTTGGCTAAAACATCGTTGCCTATCACTGCTGAATACAAGATATCTGACTCTTTCACGATATGGAACTTTATATCTATCTGAACCGTTTTAAGCTTTGTATGTGTTTCGAAACATCCCAAGGTTTTTATTGTCTTGCCTCCTATACCTGTTAGAGACTTGCATTCGGAATCTAATTCTATATCGCTTAAAAGCATTAAAGTATCATAACGAAGTATACTTATGTCGCTTCCTGTATCGACCAATGTGCAAATTTTTTTTCCACAAACCTCTATTTCTGTAAAAATTCTATTAGCTGTTTTCTTAATATCATCTGCAAGTGTATTTATTTGTTGTTACTATTATTTCTGAATTCTGTCCTACCGCCCACAGTGCAATTAAATGATTTGTGGCCAAAACCTTTACATTTGAAACATTTCACCTCTGCCTTATTGCAAGCGTTAGCTAAATGTCCTCTATCGCCACACTTAAAACATCGTTGTGCGCTATCATGAAAAGAGTCTCGTTTTAATTGAATACTGCTTGCTTTCAAGTTTGATGACTCTCCGGCTGCTCTAATTTTTTCATATGTTTTAAGTTTGTCTTTTAATTCTTCTATGTTTCTTGCTTGGTATAAAATTGATTTATTGATGGAAGAATCTTTTATGCCCTGGACAAAATAATCAATGATACTTTCATCGTCGATACCGATAGGCTTGCCTATTTCCTGCAAACTGTATAGGTATTCACGAAAAGTTTCGTTTGGTTTTTTCCGCCGATTTGATAAAGCCTTATGTACTTCTAAAGATGATAAACTAGAGTTAAATTCTTTTTTCAACGATTTTTTGAGCGAATACCAGCTTGAAACATCAGATTGACTTCTCATGTATATTTTTGCAGCGCCTTTTAACAATTGTTTGGCATAAACAAATTTTCGTAAATCGTCCCAGCCGACTGTACACGCAATATCCTCAAATTCCTGAAGCCATTGATTTATCTCAGGCAATCCATCGCCGGAGAATGATGAAACCGTGTCTTGGATGTCGCGTAATGAAAATATGGTGCAATTCTGTACCATGGGTTGACCTACAAAAGAAGCTTCACCACTATCCGATTCTTGTTCATTTTCTTGTACTCTATTCAATCCTAAATGCTGAATTAAACGATCTTGAAGTTCCTGTTTATTTCCTACTTTAGAAAGTTCTTTTTTCCCTAACTCGGTCTTCAATGCATCTACAGTCATAGTCAAAATATCCTCGACTTCCATTGCAGTTGATAAGTGTTTTACAATAATTGTAATAAATGAAATTTATGTATGTTTCTAAAGTTAAAATATGGTAAAAGTAATAGTATAGATTTATATGTAGACAAATGTAAAAATATTCTGATAGCTAGGCAAATATTTAGTTTATTGTTTTATTTATTTAAATGAAACTTAAAAAATTTAATTTTCTCTCTTCTTTTTATTCTTCAAATTATTGCTAGTAAATATTATCAAAATTCCTATTAAAATTCCTTAGATTATAAAATAAATTTTTCATCAATACAAATTCACAAATTATTTCGATATTAACTTTTAGCTCTAAATTAAATCACTCCGACACATCAGTGGGTTAATTTTATTTCTCTTAACTTATCAAATTATATACTATCTCTCGAAAATTTTGTGTTTTTCTTTTTAAACTTCTCAACCTTCTTTTAAACTTCTAAAGCATCTTTAAAATTCTCTCTTCTTATTTTATTTTCAATATATCCTCAAAAGTTCTCTCTTAAAAATTTATTTTAAAACAACTTCAAACTTCTAAATTCTTCTCTGAATTTTTTTGTTTTAAACCGTCTTCAAACCTCTAAATAACTTCTCTGAATTTATTTTCTTTTTTTTTCAAACAGTTTCAAACTTCTAAATTTTCTTTAGTTTTTATTCCTCATCATCGTTATTATCAATAATAATAATAATATATACATACATCCATTTGTGTTCGGTTTGATTAATTAATCTTGTTTGACCATTAATCTTGTTTGAACATATACACTTAATTGTGTTGGTTCTTCTATTCACCTACACCTGTTGTATGTGCTGCGAGTGGTGAGAGCTCCTGCTCGCTGTAGATGTACGACGCTTCTGCTCGCTGTAGATGTACGACGCTTCTGCTCACCACGGTTACTTTCGTTGTTTCTGCTGCTTGGTTATGCTACGCAGTCTCTGCTTCATCGGAACAGAGCGACAATTTGTTGATTTTTTGCTGCTCACTCGTTTTACTCAGTTTCTGCTGCATCAGAACAAAGCGATTTTTTCATAACTTCTTTAAATGATTCCAAAGTCTTTTGTTAAAACTGTTCTTTTTTTTTGTTGTTTATGTATATTAACTGCAATATGGTACAGTTACTTTACAAAATTTTAGTCAATTTGTGTTCTAACATCAAAAGTTTTGTTTTTTCTCTACACTTTGAAATCATTTAACGCACGCTTTTTTTTTGTTGATGCACAAATATTTTCACTGGCTTATTTTTTCTTCTATTTTTTAGTCTTTTGAAACTGTTTTTGTCCAATTTGAATAGGACGAGCCCCCAAATGTGGTGATAGCTTCTCGGCAGTTCAAATACTTGTTCAATTTATTTAATTCAATGTAATTAAACTTATTTATTTTTTAAAAGTTCTTAAATAAGATTAAATATTCGTATTTAGAAGAAAACAATAAAAGTTCTTAACTTAGTTATTAAAATTCTCGCTATGGAGATTGGCTTTACTCAACACTATTCAACTGTTTGATGACAACTGTCTTTGGTTTTATGTCGTGAGCTCTCTTGAAGCTGATTTCTCGTTAGTTTTGTGTCGTTTTGCGTTTGTTCGTTCTTTGTGGTTTTCATGTGTTCGTTCTGTGTAGTTTTTGTACATGTATGCTCGTACGTTGTGTTTACATACGTGTTTGTCGTACGACGACCCCACATGTATATATATATATATATATATATATATATATATATATATATATATATATATATATATATATATATATATATATATATATATATATATATATATATATATATATATATATATATATATATATATATATATATATATATATATATATATATATATATATTTGAATTCACTTGCAGTTTGTGATATTAAAATTAAACGAACAAATTCAGTTTCAAATTTTAGTACCTCTTTTACTTATTTTTAATAAATTTTTGGTATTATGTTTTTTCTCATTCGTATTAAATTAGTTATTATAAAAAAACTGTTACTACTTATAAAATAGTTTTTTCAATAAATAAAAAAGCACAGACATTTCTGAGTCAGTTTTTACAGCATCCCAAAATTACTTTTATATATACACGCAATTAGTCGCATTGAAATTTTGTATACAAAAAATACTTCGAAATAGTCGAATTGCTCGCCGCTCACTTTTCTGCCTTCAGATGCCATTGCAATATCATTTTTAAAATGTCGTCGACGCGTATACTTCAAAAAAATTTTTTCTCCGTTTTAAATGTGTCTTCTCTCTAAAGAATTGAGCTACCGAGTTCATCACTTTTTTAGGAAAACGGTTAACATTTATTATTTAACATTTTGACATTTAGTTGCATGCAAGTGGCAATTTTGCACGGACATGTTAAATTTGCTGCTACTGTTGCTACCATTGCGATATATGTGTGTGTAAAATATTGTAAATGTTTTGAGTTTTTCATACTGGTAGTGGCATGTGTAAACTCTGAGTTAGGTAAAAAGCTATATACAGTCACTCACATTTAAAGTCGGGCAAACATTGTCAAAAATTTATGATCTTAATATTTATGTTTTGATGAAAGATGATGCGTTTAATTTTTTTTTTTGTTTTATCATAAAAACTCTTATTAATAGAAAAACCAAAGAAATTTTATTTTAAGTGCTGTTATAAAATACGTAAGAATAACAAAATGAGAAAAAGTAAATTCTGTGTCTCACATTGAAAGTCGGGCACTTAATGTTTTGTACAATGCAAAAGTGAAATATACCGTTATTTCCACTTTTTTTTTCTTTTGTCTTCAAAACAATTATTTCTTCTTACACAATCATTCGATCAGTGAAGATTATAAAAGTTTTTTGAAAAATGCCGCACAAAATTAAACAATCCACCTTCGAAGAACGGAAAATAATAATTGAGTTGCACTTAGATGGAAAATCTGAAAGGGAAATATCTAATTTGATAAAAAAAAAGCAAATCTACAGTGCACGATATCATTTCTAGATATAAAGAAAGTGGTTTGGTAGCAAATAAAAAACGCGGAGCCCGAGCAAGAAAGCTTTCACCCAGAGATGAGAGCATGATTTTAAAATAGGTGAAGAAAAATCCTTGTATGGCTGCTCCAAAACTGACAGCAATGGTCAAGGAAGCTTCTGGGACGGAGGTAAACCCAAAAACAATAAGAAGACTTCTTCGCAAGAATGACTTTCATGGCCGAGTGGCACGGAAAAAACCTCTTATAAGTACGAAAAACCAAAGCGAACGGCTTGTTTTTGCTCCTCAATATATGACCAAAGATTTGGATTTCGTTGGAACAAACATAAAAATTTAATTAGGCTGATTATTAATATTTAGGTATTGTTTACTGATGAAAGTAAATTTAACTTATTTGGGTGCGATGGAAGAGGCAAAGTATGGCGCAAACCAAACAAAGAGATGGAAGGCAAGAAAAACAGTAAAGCACGGTGGTGGATCGGTTATGGTTTGGGGATGCATGGCAGCTTCAGGAGTTGGAAATTTGCATTTCATTAACGGTATTATGAATAAGAATGTTTATTTAAATATTTTGAGAAAAATTGAAAAGAAATCGTAAAAAAACTCGGCATTGAAACTAATTTCCAATTTTACCAGAACAATGATCCTAAACATTCAGCATATGATGTAAAGAATTGGCTGCTCTATAACTGTCCGAAAGTTATTAAAAACCCCTGCACAAAGTCGTGACCTCAATGTTATTGAACATTTGTGGGACGAATTAGGCCAGCGGATACAGGACAGGCAGTGTACGTCAATTCCACAACTAAAGAATGCCTTACAGGAAGAGTGGAATAATATAAGTCCTAAGGTTTGCAAAAAATTAGTGGAATCTTTGCCTAACCGCTTACAAGCTGTTGAAACCCAAAAAGGTGGATCTACAAAATATTAATTTTGCGTTATGTTCACATAATGCAAAATTTTTTATTAAGTGCCCGACTTTAAATGTGAGACTCAAAAGTGACCTTATTTAAATTAAGCCTTCGTATACATTTAATAAAAGAACTTGGAATAAATTGTTTTTGTTGTTTTTAAATAAATGAACTTTCGTGAAAAAATAAACAAAATTAAAACGACTTTTTCTTCCGTCAGCCTATAAATATTGGGACTAAAATTTTTTACATGCGTCTGCCCGACTTTAAATGTGAGTGACTGTATGTATGTAGATAAAAAGTATAAATTTTATCTATAGTTGAACATATTTTGATCATATAATCTACAATACCAAGGTCTATTAAACAAGGTGCAACTTATAATGTGATTATTTTGCATGTTTGTATGCCGTGCTTGGCAAAATTGTTATGCTGTATTTACTCGTACACATAGACTTTTTGTGTACTTTTTTGCATTACGTTGTTTTTCAACACTATTTTTGTTGCTGTTGTAGATAAACAATTGTATAGTTTTACGCAAACAAAACGTACACGAGAGTTGTTTATGTAGATTTGTACGGACATTTTTTAATATACTTTGTACACTAGTAAAAAGCTCCATTAAAACTTGGTGTAATGTAAATGAACTTCTTCGATTTTGCCGTCAAACGATTAAAGCGAATTCATTAATAAATTCGCCACCAACAAATGGCGCCAATCAAGCCGAATTCATTTTACCAGGTGAAACTGGAATTACAATAAATACAACAATGCAAACACAACATGTTGTTTTGTTGTTGTATCTTCATGCGATTAAAAAACAAGTGTTCGTGTAAACATGTTTAATACACAATGCAACCTGCATTAATATAATTTATTGTACCAATGTAAAGTTTTCTTTAATAATTTTTAATGGTTATAAACTTATACATATTTGTCAGTTACATATATTATATGATGCATTTTCAATTATATTAATACTTTCACTCAATTCTGAATTCGCCTTGTACAAATTAATACGTGCAAAAAACAATGAGGCGAAATTTTGTTTAGTTCAGTAGTCAAAAACGGGGAAATTTTATTATAAATGTGGTAGCACAAATTTTAAGATTTTTATTTTATAATGCCGAAAGATGGTATTTATCGGGAATATATAAATATAAAATATTTAATATATGAACAAACTAGAGAAGCGATATATATTAAAACAATAAAAAAAAAATGCAAAAACAAGACCGCATATTAACAAGACTGCGAATTCACTGAAAGGCTACAAAAAAGTTTGCAAATTGTCGAAATGTCCGCGTATTATATGCAACAAAAATTCGACGACCGCGTATTATATACTGGGAATATATATATATATATATATATATATATATATATATATATATATATATATATATATATATATATATATATATATATATATATATATATATATATATATATATATATATATATATATATATATATATATATATATATGTGTATATATACCCTTTACGTTATTGTGAAGGGTATACAAAGAATTTTTGTCAAACAAAAAATTGATCAACTATTTGAAATTTCGCGCGAAATAAGTGTCACTCATATTATTTCAGAATTACAACATAATGTTGCCAGAAACATTTCATAACTTATTCACAAATTGAACAGAGTACCACTTCAGCAACATTATTCAACAAAACAACAACTACAACAAAAATTACTTTTGGCCACCAAATTTTAAAATGGTCCACTGGGAGGCGTATGGGCTATAATATATTCGTAGGGTGGTGAGTTGAAAAATGTGCGCAAAATTACGTTTGGCATACATTGCCCACGATTTGGTATGTTTAGCAGAGTTATGTTAACTACTTAACAGATCTCTGTTAAGTCAGTTACTTTATATCCAGGGTTAGAAATTTTAAAATTTATTTTCACACACATACTTAAGTATGTATATACCCTTAACATTTTTGTGAAGGATACAAACAACGTTTAATTTTGTGGTATTTTGTTTGTGCTATCATGCTTACAAATATTAGCACAAAGCGCGGAGAGAAGCGAATGGGTGTGATGCACAGTCTCTTTTCCGCCGCGTGTCACCTCTGTTCTTTTCTGTGACTAAGCTCCTCCTCCCGCTCTGATGCTGGTCCTCGTGTACAAAATGTTTGGGTTTTTCTTAAAATGAATCGCACAGCAGTTCGGTTTATCTTATATTTTCGTTTATCTGTTTGCTTTATTTCTCTTTTTCAGCTGGATTAACGACGTTGTAAATTGCTCTTCTTGAAGCTGAACACATTTGCGACAACTCGTCCGTACTTCTTCCTAGTTAGCGGTCTTAATAAATAAATTGAATGATGTTATAGGAGTATGACAATATTTTTGACGTGTGTCATGTACAATTCCACAGCCACAATTAATTTAAAAATTCAATGTCATAACCAAGGTTGCCAGAATTTAAAGAGGTAAAATCTGCAAAACTCAAGAATTTCTCATGAAAAAATCTGCAAAATCTGCACTTTATTTTCTAAACCTTCAAAATGTTATTAATACGAGTATGCCTTTTTATAAACTATTTTAAAAATATTAACAACATAATGAAAGAAATTATGCATTTAGAAAATAAAATGCAAATAAATTTAATGAGAAAACAAACATACATATGTGCAAGTTAAAATTATTTAATGCCTAAATGCGAATACCGTTGTACGAGTATATTCGGACTTCTGTCGTTAAAATTTACCTAGCCTAGATTCTCTCCACATTTGCTAATGGATGTGGTAAAATTATTATGCATTTAATAAACTCGGTTATGATTTGAAAATTATGTCAGAATTAGCTTGTTTTATTTTAGATGCAGCTCTGGGCTGGATAACAGTTCTCGCGTTATCGTAATTATTTTTTAGGTGTGGCCTGGCTTGTCGTTGTTGTTTTGCATCTCGCTCTCACTGGTTAATTTTTAGCCTCAAGTAATTGTATTAGTCTACAGTTATTATTTTTTTTTTTGAGGTATTCCTTTGTAACCACTCGCCAACTTTTTATGCAAAGGCATTAGTCGTTATAGTTAGTCACAGCGCCGCTGCAAATTACTGTTAATACCATCGTCTTCATTACTACGCCCATGTGCATCCTATAATTTTCAAATTTATTTACAACTGTACGAGTTAAGTTAAATAAATAAATAAATATTTTAGATAGAGGAGATTTTCAGGATGGTTTAAAGTCATGTTTAAACGGCATTTCTTGTTGTACTGGAAAATTGTTACAACGAAAAACATTTTTCAGGTTTTTTTTCTAATTTACTTTTAAATCATTTGTTATGGTTTTAAAATTGTTTTATTTTCATTTGACTCATATCGATATTACCAAAAGAATGAAATGAGGCAAAGGAATATTTTAACGACAATTACAAAAAAAAAAAAATTAAATTAAGTAAAAAGACATGACTTAAAAATCGTCATAACATGATTTTGGTAGCAACTTTAAAAGACTGCTATAAAAAAAGACTTTAAATTATCGTATATATAAACTCATACTATTTTCGAGAAACTTGTCAAAGCTGCTTTAACAAAGTAACTTTTTAAACCTCGAGTCCAAAAACAATCAATTGCAGGTAATAATTTTTTCGATATTTCTCTTAATTTTCTTATATAACATTCAAAAACGTGTGCATCTTGCACATTGTTATTCCATTTTGTCTACTTTATACCATGAAGAATTGATATTTTCGTTCTAACTTAAAGTAAACACATGGTAGAAAAAATATAAGGGAAAAATTACAAAAGGTTACTTTATTATTAAAATTTTTTTAAAATCAGCGTTTTTAGGCAGAACGACAAATTCAATCGCAGAGAGAATTCTGTTACGTGTAGAGTTAAAATCAATGTTATCGCAGTCTTATAATAATTTTTATGAGAGCGTTCTTATGCGAAATTTCAACAATCAACGATCTTATAATAAAAGGTGTCAAAAAAGTGATTGTTTGTGTGTTTGTTTACAAAAAATTGCAATGGCGCCAATTTTACCGATTATTAGTTTGCAAAATATATTTAAAAAAACATTTTAAATGGAAAATAATATGATTTATGAATTCTTGTAAGATTAACAATATACTCCTTGCTAGATATGAAAATGGATATAAAGAAATTCGCTTTCTCATTTTGCCGACGTTTTCTAAGATATATCAGAGTTAATCGCAGTTGTGGACACTAGGTACATAAATCGCATTTGTTTTCAATGTGCAAACTCATTATTGACAAACTGTATGCATATTCTAATTTTTCACTACATAATATTTAATATAAGACAACGCCAACTTTTCAATATTTAACACAAAAATCATTTGTTAAGTAACTTAACGTCTGTGAAGCAAAAATCAATACCCGACGGTTAATTAATCCCTATTAAGGAAAGTGTTAGTAAATTTTCCGGTAAAGTTAATTTAATCATATATTGCGAAATTGCAGGTTAATAATTAACGTAATGTTTTGCATAAACTTTTTTCAGAAACGTATGTTAATGTTAATATGTTTTGTAACGAACTTATGCGTTAAAATTGCAGTAAGTTTTTTTTTTTTCTTTTTTTTTTTTTTTTTTTTTTTGACATATGAGGCAAAGAATTTAACTTGATGTGCATTGTAAAAACAAAAATTACTTATATAAACATATAAATTTAGCACTTACAAATGGATACATTTTGGTGTATTTCTTCTGTCCTTTAAGGATGTAGCGAATGAGCCTAAATCTGCAAAAATGAAGATTTATATAATTTGTTAAATTTTTGTTGAAATTTATAATTTTTAAATTAAAAATTTTTTGGTTTGTACATATGTACGTACGAAACTAGCTGTTTCGTAGTCGCTACACTACTCATCAGCACCCACTGGGATTTGAACTCGGGTCATGACATCATGACCAATAAGACATTACAGGCATATACAATGCAGCTAGCCTATCCCGACGAAAATCACCCATTTATGGATAGTTTTAAAACAAAGGCATTTGTCAGTGGCATCCGGGATCCTGAGATCAAATTGGCGGTATGTGCTTTTTCGAAGATATCCTTTACAGAAACTGTTTCATTTGCCTTGCCGCAAGAAACGGCACGATCAATTTCTAAACCACAGACATTTAAGATGCGAAATCTAGAGGCTATGAGCGACAAGGAGGGTGTTGTTACAAGCGATATAGTAGACATTAAACAGCAATTTTTTTTTTTCTAATTCGTTTGTTTATTGAATCTTCACAAAGTGAACTAACAATAAGTATTCAAATCTTAAAACTAAATACATAAAATTAATTAAGTCCAATGCTAGACAAAAATGTTTTATTTTGCGCGGTCAATATCGGTGAAATCACCTATTTAACGTTCTGATGGTGGCAAGGGTGTCCCTCCTTCTCAACCGAGAGTGTCCTTCGAAATTAAGTATATTACGTGCAAGACGATTTGGATGAAGTTCCAATTTATTGATATGCCTTGTTGCGTACTTTGAAAATTCGTCTTTTACAAGAGGAACACAGAGATCCTTATGAATTCATGAGTTTTTTACATACCATGGAGCTGCAGGTAATTGTTCGAAGAATTTTGTTTTGTCGCCTTTGAATTTTTTCAACGTTTGAAGCGGAGGCGGTGCCCATAGCACCATATAGGCTTTAGAATAGCGCTGTATAATAAAAGTTTGCAATCCAGCTTCAATGTCGAGTTTCTGCCCATAAGCCAATTCAGTTGAGCTCCTTTTAACTTTAACTGAGTAACTTTCGCATCTATGTGAGACTTCCACGTTAACCTACGGTCCAGGTGAATACCAAGGTACTTGACTTCATTTTGCTGCGGAATAGGTGAATTGTTGATTTGGATGGCTGAACATGTTTGTTTACGCAGCGTGAATGTAAACAGCAAATAGCTGAAATTAACGAAATGATGATGGTCCTTTGTCGCTGCTCTGTACACGAACTCTGACATTTGGTCGCGTGGCCAGACTAACTTAGCGGTTTGCACAGGGGGGTGTTCTCAACCCTAAAGTGACCAAATTTGTGACAGTGCAACACAAGAAAAAAAAACATTTATATTTGTAAGTCTACATAAATACAAAAAAAACTTACTCACAAAAACTTCGAAACACACACACACAATTCCTAACGTAGAAACTACTTCGCAATGTTGGTGATGCCGGGTTAATCGTTGTTGGTCATTATAGTATCGAAGTTATGTACACTGGACACTATATGATAAACCCAGCAACGATTAATTTTCGGTTTCACCTTCACAGCGAAGACAACATTTGCTTTTTTTGGTCTTCCACCGTGATGACAGGCAGCTTTAAAATAGAATATTGCAACATACGTGGGCTGAGATCGAATTTCTTCTTCTTTATTTACGAAAAGGCGCGTTGGGCGCCTTTGCGCAATTTTATGCGCATTTTAATTGGAAACTTTGCTTTCTAGATAACGAAATAAATGCTTCTGCAAAAATGGTCGAGAATATGATATTGCTAGGGATGAAATCATTCATCCCCTCCAAACAGATTCCGGTTAAACCAAGAGTGAAATCATGGTTTAATCAGACGTACAAAAACGCAGTCAAATCCAGAGAGGAAGCATTCAGTAATTGGCGTTTAAACAAAAACCCAGACACTGATTTGCTACGCAAAACGGCAAAATCTTCGTGTGCCAGAGCACTTAGGCGTGAAAAGTTTCTTCACGAACAGCGTCTTCGTGCCAAGGTCCTCACAGATCCCCGGGTCAGTAAAACCTTTTGGTCATTCGTTAAGAGAGTAAAGAACAGTACTAGTTCATCAATTCCAACTCTCTTAAAGAATGACCATGCATTCACCGACCCGGTTGACAAAGCTAACCTGTTGGCTGAAATTTTTCCAAGCAATTCCTACTTGCCGGAAAGCAGTTAACCTCTCCCCGAGCTCGAAAAGGTATCTGTAACTATGCCAAAGATATTTTTTCGGGCTCGAGCAATTAAAAAGTTTTTGGCCGACTTCGCCATAAATAAGACTCCTGGAACGGATGGCATCCCAGCACTGATCTTGAAGCAGTGCTCTTCTACGCTTGCGCGTCCGTTAGCACACCTCTTCAGCAATGTTACGTGGTTAGTTCCCATCGTGATGGAAGGTTGCTAATGAAACGCCAAACCCCAAAAATGGTGAGGCAAATAACCCGGAAAATTACCGCCCAATTGCAATTTGTTCTCCGCTTTCCAAAGTGATGAAAAGTATGGTCAACTATCACCTTATGAAATATCTGGAGTCACATAAATTACTTTGCGACCACCAATAAGGATTTCGCAAGGGTCGTTCTACTGGCAATCTTATGGCATATCTGTCAGAAAAATGGTGCCACTCAATCCATCATTTCGGTGAAAGTAAGGTGGTGGCTCTTGATATTTCAAAAGCGTTTGACAGAGTGTGGCATGGTGCGCTACTGGCAAGGTTCACTGCTTTTGGTGTCGGTGATGACTTCTCTCGGTTTATATCGAGCTTTCTCAGAGACCGCACTATACGAGTTGTTATAGATGGGGTCTCATCAAAGGAGTTCAAGATTAATTCATTGGTACTGCAAGGCTCCGTTCTTTCTCCTACCCTATTCCTTATTTTCCTCAACGACCTTCTCTATCAAACTTCCAACCCTATCCACTCTTTCGCGGACGACAGCAGCATTTGTCACTCGTACAAAGAGTATATAGGCCCAGCCTATCAGAGATCGCTGCCAAGAGGCTAAATATGAGTGATCTTCTATTAATCTCCGAATGGGGTCGTAAAAACAGGGTCCCCTTAAATCTCGTAAGCCCAATGTTGCCTATTAACACACAAACAAACGACCGCAAATGCTGCTTCATCTGTACTCATGGATAGTATAAATATTGAGGAATCGGATGCTCTTGATGTTCTTGGAATGAAAAAACAGTATGATGTTCGCTGGACTGAACACATTTTTCATGTCTCCAAAGACGCATTCAAGTGCCTTGGTTTTTTGAAGCGGTGTAAGATAGACTTCACTCCATCCTTACTATTTATACCACGTACATCCGATCGAAAATGGAATACAACTCTCATGTTTGGGCTGGTGCCTCAAAGTCTATTTTGTGGTTACTCGACCGTGTGCAGGAGAGGGCGAAGAAGCTCATTGGTGACAGTAGGGTATCCAACTCTATTAACTCACTAGAGCATCGACGCAGTTTGGGGTGCGTTACACTGTTCTATCGTTACTACAATGGATTTTGCTCTGACGAGGTTATGGATTTTGTTCCCGAAACTCACACATTTTTACGTAGCACGCGCTCATCGTCTAGATCTCATCCATTTGTGTTCGATTGCCCGGGGAATCGCACTACGCATTACAGAGAGAATTCGTTTTTTAGCCGTACACTTCGTCTGTGGAATAAGTTGCATGCAGACGTGTTTCCTGTCTGTTATAGCGTTGGAAGGTTCAAGTCAAATGTTCACAAACACTACTCCGTCTTTCCCCCTCTTCACAACCTATTTTCCTAGTTCTGGTGCAATGCACTGCATATGTAGGGTTTATCCCCTGAGTACTGGGCCCAAATCACCGCATACGATATCGAGCAATATTATCGAAATTTTTCATTTTGTTATCATGGCACACGATATCGAATGAATTGCTTTGCAATATTATAAAAATGTTAAACAATTTATTTTTTGTATTCGTACTTTTAGGAAACATATGGTCTTGAATTTATTACATTTCGTTTAAATTACGATCCGATATGCATCATTTGCCATAATCTAGATGTATCGCAATGTTATTCGATACGATAGTTAATTCGATATCGTATGCGGTGATTAGACCCCTGGTCCAATATAAAAAAAAGAGTAGATGTTGTACTCTAGTCGCCCATTTACCTCCCTTGCTGCCAGCATCCGCTTCCTGTTTTGTTGACAGCCCCTTAAAATAACTTACTTCGCCTTATCCAATTTCACCAATCCCGTTTAAAAACCTTTACTCACTCGTGTTCATATTAAATTTTTCAAACAATAAATCCTTTATTCATTATAATAACCTTTTATACAATTGATTCTCGAAATTATACCTTTTCTGAATATTTATGTTTTTATACTAATAAAGAAAATTAAAACGAATAACACTAAACAGAAAAACTTATCTTACAATTATTATTAATTTCTCCAGCCCCGGGATATATCACGAATGCTAAACAATTCAAACAATTTTTTCTATTTGTATTTTTCATATAAATATAGCCACAAAAGCGGGATATTTTAACCTCAAGCAAATATACTTTTTCCTTTCTCCGAACACACAAAAAATACAGGTTTCCTAATTCGAAATAAAGTAGCTCCCTTACTTCCTAAAACCGTGGATGTTTATAAATCGAACCGGCACAACCCCGACTTTGCTTTATGCAAACTATATTTAAATTTTTCGCCTTTAGCGAATTTTTTTTTTCGATATATAAAATTTTACGATGCAATCACGGGACTAAATAAATATTTAAGTATGAATTATAATAAAACAAGTTATATAACAATACATATATTTATATAACAATACAATATTTTTTTTTTGAAGCATTTCTTTATTTATTGAATCTTCAAAATGAACCAACAATAAGTATTCAAATCTTAATACTAAATTTAAAATTAAAAAATGTGATTCTTAAGTCCGGCCAATGCTAGACAAAAATTTTATTATGCGGGAGCTGTTTCGGTAAAATCACCTATTGAGCAATCTGATGGTGGCAGCGAATAAAATGACTGAAATTTTTGTTTTTTTTCTGATAATCTGTTCTTACACAGCACTATCTTATAACGACAGAATACTTTACTTTCCCACAAGTCAAACACTTTAAAACGATATTTTTCTCATGCTCATGCTCATGGTCTCATGCTTCTTCCCCTTTAAAACTTTGGATATTGCCAGCTATATTACCCAAAACTACATCCAGTCAAATTTAGCTGATTTCTTCTAGGCAAACGGTTTTTATTTACTTTCTGAATTTCTAGTTGCTTCCAAATCTCCATCTTTTTCTGTTTCAACTTTTTAACAAAAAATACTTTTTTAAAATTAACTGTTCTTCTTCTTTTCATTTTTTCTAAATTCTTTCAGCTTGGTGCGTTTTATTCTTCTTATGCTATTTAAAATACCAGGTGCCAAGCATTTTCCATAAGCAATCGTTACTTAGTTTATTTTCTATAAAATTTTTGTTTACATGTAACAAAAACTTTACCTGTAACTCTAGAAATGAATGAAACTTGCATCCCTGATTCTTTTACGCACTGCTACTACTATTATTTGAAGCAATTATTTTACTATGTACTATTTTCACCACTACAAATGTGTAGACACGCCACTGCAAATAATTTGTCATTTTGTAAAAACACATGCCGGTAAGTACATGCAAAATTTTATACTTGTTTTTCTTTATTTCCAGATTATTAAGGCGGATATTGGACATATACTAGATGAAGATACTGGTAACAACTTGGTGCATCGTTCCAAATGGGGTTTCATCCTTTCATTAATCTTATTTTTCTTTTTTTTTATTGCAGGTTACCTACATCTGTATGTATGAATGAACATACAGTCACTCACATTTAAAGTCGGGCAAACATTGTCGAAAATTTATGATCTTAATATTTATGTTTTGATGAAAGATGATGCGTTTAACTTTTTTTTGTTTTATCATAAAAACTCTTATTAATAGAAAAATTATAGAAATTTTATTTTAAGTCCCGTTATAAAATACATACGAATAACAAAATCAGAAAAAGTAAATTCTCTGTCTCACATTGAAAGTCGGGCACTTAATGTTTTGTACAGTGAAAAAGTGAAATATACCGTTATTTCCACTTTTTTTTTTCTTTTGTCTCCAAAACAATTATTTCTTCTTTTTGAAAAATGCCGCGCAAAATTAAACAATCCACCTTCGAAGAACGGAAAATAATAATTGAGTTGCACTTAGATGGAAAATCTGAAAGGGAAATATCTAATTTGATAAAAAAAAAGCAAATCTACAGTGCATGATATCATTTCTAGATATAAAGAAAGTGGTTTGGTAGCAAATAAAAAACGCGGAGCCCGAGCAAGAAAGCTTTCACCCAGAGATGAGAACATGATTTTAAAACAGATGAAGAAAAATCCTTTTATTTCTGCTCCAAAACTGACAGCAATGGTCAAGGAAGCTTCTGGGACGGAGGTAAACCCAGAAACAATAAGAAGACTTCTTGGCCGAGTGGCACGGAAAAAACCTCTTATAAGTACGAAAAACCAAAGCGAACGGCTTGTTTTTGCTCGTCAATATATGACCAAAGATTTTGATTTCTGGAGTACCGTAAGTTGGAACAAACATAAAAATTTAATTAGGCTTGCTATTGATATTTAGGTATGGTTTACTGACGAAAGCAAGTTTAACTTATTTGGGTGCGATGGAAGAGGCAAAGTATGGCGCAAACCTAACAAAGAGATGGAAGGCAAGAAAAACAGTAAAGCACGGTGGTGGATCGGTTATGGTTTGGGGATGCATGGCAGCCTCAGGCGTTGGAAATTTGCATTTCATTGACGGTGTTATGAATAAGAATGTTTATTTAAATATTTTGAGAAAAAATTTAAAAGAAAGCGTAAAAAAACTCGGCATTGAAACTAATTTCCAATTTTACCAGAACAATGAATCTAAACATTCAGCATTTGATGTAAAGAATTGGCTGCTCTATAACTGTCCGAAGGTTATTAAAACCCCTGCACAAAGTCCGGACCTCAATGTTATTAAACATTTGTGGGACGAATTAGGCCGGCGGATGCAGGACAGGCAGTGTACGTCAATTCCACAACTAAAGAATGCCTTACAGGAAGAGTGGAATAATATAAGTCCTGAGGTTTGCAAAAAATTAGTGGAATCTTTGCCTAACCGCTTACAAGCTGTTGAAACCCAAAAAGGCGGATCTACAAAATATTAATTTTGCGTTATGTTCACATAATGCTAATTTTTTATTAATTGCCCGACTTTCAATGTGAGACTGAAATGTGACCTTATTTAAGTTAAGCCTTTGTATACATTTAATAAAACAACTTGGAATAAATTGTTTTTGTTGTTTTTAAATAAAAGAACTTTTGTGATAAAATAAACAAAATTAAAACGACTTTTTCTTCCGTCAGCTTATAAATATTGGGACTTAAAATTTTTTCATGCGTCTGCCCGACTTTAAATGTGAGTGACTGTACATACAATCGGCACATTGCAAATTCATGCAATAGAGGATGGAAAAAGAACCAAACATAAAGACTACAAAAAAACAACCGCAAAAAAACCCAAACATAAATACCAAAAAAAAAACAAACAAACCTGTCATTGCCTACAACATAACGCAATAGAATTTATTTGTATAAAATATAGATATGTCTGCCCTAAAACACACACCATGCATCCTAACCACTCCGTATGGGCGCCTACATACTTATGTACATACCTAACTTCATCCTAACTCATATGTAGGTATGTGCTAGAATGATATGGTCGTTTCCATGCGTATTGTAGTGCCATCACTTGTAATACTTTTTACTACAACTCTGCCACTTATCTCAACTCTACACACATAGTAAGAATAAGAATAATAAAATGGTAGCAGTTGCTAATCATCCCTCATAAGATCAACATCTCTTTTACTGAAATAAAGTTTGTGTGATATGGCGACCGTAACAAGACCGTTAGGCTGAAAAGCTCTTGTTAAGTTGCTGATGTAATTTCTGCAAAATAACTACTAAATTCTTTTTATAAAATCGAAATTATAAGTGTATATTCAATTACAAAACTTAAACAATCAATTTGAAAAAGAAAACTAAATCCGTTGAATAAATAATATTGTTTTGGTGCTTAAAAAAAGAATAATACTTGCAGGCCGGATAACAAGAAAAGCTAAGAAAAATTTTTTTTTTTTGAACATTACTTAAAGACGGAAAATTATATTAAAAGAAAAGAATTACTGCATTTAACATTATAATTATTAATGCAAATTTAACTATTGAAACCAAATGTTTAAACAAAGTTTTAATGAAAAATGTGTAAAGTCAAAGTGTCAAATTTAATATCAACATTTAGAAATTAATTGACTTTAACTAAATATATAAAAATGTTGAAATTAACATAGTATGCCATGCAATGTGTATGTTGTTTTGTATTTTATTTTTACTTGTAATAAACATTTTTGTTCACTTTCGTTTCTTACTTCAAACCATAGACATGTTTTAATTGTCAAAATAAATTAAAATATTTTCAAACAAAAATCTTTCATTGAAAAATAAGATTTCATCAGGTTATGGGCCAGATCCCTATATTTGTTTGGAACGGCTATTATTTTGAAGAATTTGAAACATTATGAGTGCATCGCTGCTACAAATTGAAAAATTGGACGAAAGGAACTATGACTGTTGGTCAATACAGATGAAAAGTGTTCTCATCCATAATGGCTTATGGAAAATTGCTAATGGAGAATTCATTAGACCTGAGGAAGATGCAGAAGAAGAGAGATGGAAGTCGGATGATGAGAAGGCTTTGGCGTTCATATTTCTGGGGGTGAAAGCATCACAGTTGTCTTACATAAAGAATTGTAAGTCTTCCCATGAGGCCTGGACAAAAATACAGCTGATATACATGCCAAAGGGACCGATTCAGAAAGTATCGCTCTACAAAAGGTTAGTTAATCTTAGTATGCTCGAGGATGGTGATATCGTACAGCATATAGATGAATTTGTGAGAGTATCCGAAAAGTTAGCTGAACTCGGAATAGAAATTCAGGAGGAGTTACTGGTGATTATGCTGTTGTCTAGCTTACCGGAAGATTTCGAGAATTTCGTGGTTGCAATGGAGACAAGAGATGAGTTGCCAAATTTTTCATTGTTGAAGCAAAAACTTCTGGAAGAGGGTAAGAGAAAAAAAAGAGAGGTTCATCAACATGTATTTATAGCAAGAGCAAAACAAGAAAATAAAGACAAGAAACCAAAACAGAAGAATCTTAAGGTAAGATGTTTTTCGTGTGGTATGACTGGTCATTATGCTAGCAAGTGTGAAAGAAGGCAGAAGAGCACTAACTCACAAGCAATGACAATGTTAGCTGCAGTTGACGCCACTAGATTAGATTTTAAAGGTTGGTACGTCGACAGCGGCGCTACATCTCATATGTGCAATAACAGAGAGATGTTTGTTCGTTTTCAAGAACATTGTGAAATTATTGAATTGGCTGGCGATAAGCACATTAACGCCAGTGGAAAAGGTGATGTTATAATAAATAACAACAATTTCGAAATTTTCCTTAAAGACGTATTATTTTGCTCCGAGTTAAAAGCAAATTTTATTTCCGTTAACAAAGCGGTGGACTGTGGTTTGTCTGTCATATTCACTGTAGAGAAAGCTACTATTAAAAGGGCTGATGGTACAATCGTGCTTAGCGCTGAGCGCAGAGATAACATGTTTGTTACGACGAATGACCATGCAACTGAAAGATTATGCGTTGCAAATAAGATGAGCACCGTTTGGCACAATAGGTATGGTCATCTTAATTTTAAAAATCTAAATGATCTGAATAAAAAACATATGGTGAGGGGAATGGATGTAAGTAACATTGATGAGTCTTTCACATGTAAAACTTGCATGTTGTGTAAAGTACATGTTTTACCATTTCCTAAAGAAAGCTCTACAAAAGCAAATCAGTTGTTAGAGGTTATACATTCTGATGTTTGTGGTCCGTTTAAAGTTCAGTCTGTTGGTGGTGCAAAATATTTTGTAACATTTATTGATGACATGTCCAGAAAAATTTACGTTTATTTTATGAAACAAAAATCCGAAGTTTTTAATAAATTTGAAATATTTAAGGCTCATGTAGAGAAGCAGACAGGATGTAAAATAAAAACGTTGCGATCAGATAATGGACGAGAATATATAAATACACAATTTGATTCATTTTTATCTTCAGAAGGTATCAGCAGACAGTTAACTGTGCCATATACTCCACAGCAAAACGGAGTGGCAGAGAGAGCCAATCGGACTATTATTGAAATGGCGAGATCGATGTTGGTGCACTCTGGCGTGAAGGAATACTTGTGGGCAGAGGCTGTGAATACAGCAGTGTACATTAGAAATCGATGTCCAACAAGACAGTTGAACGACAAAACGGCATATGAAATTTGGTTCGGCAGAAAGCCGAATGTGCAGCATTTCAAAACTTTTGGCGCATACGCAGTAAGTTTGAATAAATCTAAAAGTAAATCTAAATTTGAAGCAAAAGGCACGCCATATATAATGGTCGGTTATTCAATGACGTCAAAAGCGTATCGGCTTTTTAATACAACAACACGTAGTATCGTAGAGCAGCGCGATGTTATTTTTGATGAAGACATCTGTAATATGAAAACGTATGATGACAATAATAAAGGATGTTTTAAAGCCGAAGATTATTTAACATTATATATGGATAATAACGTTAAAAGTGGAAATATAGCCGATAACGCTAGTGAATCTTCTGTAGAAGCAGACGATCAAGACGAAATTTTTAATACTGCTGATGAAGATAGTAGCTCTGAAAATTCAAGCAATCAGAAGGAAGCAGCTATTAGAGGACCTGGAAGGCCAAAAGTGATTCGTTCTGGTAAGCCTGGTAGACCAAAAAAGCAATACAATGAAGTTCAGCCTCGAAGTAATGTATGTGTAGCAATGAATGATAATGTTCCTGGAACTGTTGAAGAAGCTCTTTCCAGTGCAAGAAAAAATTTTTGGGAAAAAGCTATGCAGGAAGAAATTGCTGCTTTGGAGAAAAATAGAACTTGGTCTTTGACAAACTTACCGGAAAAGCAGAAAGCTATACCATGTAAGTGGGTATTCGCTTTGAAGCGAAATGTACGTGGAGAAATTGAACGATACAAAGCACGCCTAGTTGCGAAAGGTTGCAATCAGCGGTTTGGAATAGATTTCACAGACACTTTCTCTCCAGTTGTAAGATATTCAACGCTACGATTGCTCTTAGCGTTGGCTGTGAAAAACAAGATGCACTTGCATCAAATGGACGTAGATACGGCATATTTGAATAGTGATTTACATGATGTAATTTATTTGAAACAACCACCGCATTTTGTTGACAAAAGCTCACCACAAAAGGTTTTGCGACTACATAAAGCAATTTACGGTTTGAAACAAAGCGGCAAGGAATGGAACAGCACGCTTGATGGTGTATTGAGGAAACTAGATTTTGTTCCACTTGATAGCGAACCGTGCTTGTACAAAGCTACAAAAAGAGGTAATATTGTGCTAGTTGCAGTGTATGTAGATGATTTAATTGTTGCGTGCAGTAACTTACCAGTTCTTGAAGATGTCAAGAAACAAATTGCAGAACATTTTAAGGTTAAAGATAAAGGCGTACTGAATCATATTTTGGGAATGGAAGTTAAACGTGATGGTCATACAGGTTCCATAGAGTTAAGCCAGACTCAGTATATTTTAAATGTTTTGAAACAGTATGGTATGGATAAATGCAAGTCAGTATCAGTACCTTTAGAAGCGGGTGTTCAAGTTAATTGTGAAGATAATTGTGAGAAAATTGATCAAAAAGAATATCAGTCCCTTGTTGGTACACTTATGTATTTGGCGATTACTACCAGACCAGATATCCTGCATTCTGTATCCAAGATGGCGCAACGAAATTCTAGTCCTCACATAGAGCACATGACACATCTCAAACATATATTGCGGTATTTAAATGGTACGAAGAACTTAAAATTAAGTTATGATTCCAACGATGAAGGCCTTGAAGGATTTGTTGATGCAGATTGGGGCGGAGATGCGTTGAACAGGAAATCTTACACGGGTTTTATATTTTTCTATAATGGTTGCCCAATTTCTTGGGAGTCAAGAAAACAGCACTCAGTAGCGCTCAGCAGTACGGAAGCTGAGTATATGGCTGCCTCTGATGCTGCCAAAGAAGCTGTTTATTTAAAGCGACTTTTGATGGAAATAGGTTTATTTTGCAAGTATCCTGTTAAATTAAATATTGACAATCAAGGTGCTCAGAAGTTAGCTGAGAACCCTGTGTTTCATAAACGAAGCAAGCACATTGACATAAAGTTTCATCACATAAGAGAGTTAGTCAAAAGCAAAGAAATACAATTAATGTACTGTCCAACAGCAGAAATGATGGCTGACATTTTGACGAAAAATTTGTCAAGGGTTAAACATAACAATTTTTTGAGAAATTTAAAATTAAATTAACTGAAATATTTTTGTAAAAGATGACATCCACATTGAGGAGGAGTGTTGAAATTAACATAGTATGCCATGCAATGTGTATGTTGTTTTGTATTTTATTTTTACTTGTAATAAACATTTTTGTTCACTTTCGTTTCTTACTTCAAACCATACACACGTTTTAATTGTCAAAATAAATTAAAATATTTTCAAACAAAAATCTTTCATTGAAAAATAAGATTTCATCAAAAAAGAAAAAATAACAAAAATAAAAACTATAAATTTAAAACAACAGAAAAATATTTTTTTCAACAAGACATCAACGAAATTTGCTTTATTTGAAAAAAAATTTTTTGGTTGAAGCGTATCCCTATAAAGTGCTAACAATTTTGTGAAGGCATGCAACACCGCTTTTTAAAAGCTTACATAAATAGAAACCACAAAAGGGAATTCTGATAATAAGAACACCAACAGGTGAAAAAAAAAATACTAACCGAAGTACTATAACGGAAAAACTCTCCGCAACAAGAACAGTAAGTTAAAAAAAATATTTGTGTTCTACCTTTATGGAAATAAAGAAAAACTGTATAAATTAAAACAACGAAAGAAACATAAGAATACTTAAACAAAACAAAAGTAACAATAACTACAAATATTCGCTATGACCTAAAATTTTTCTAATTTGACTATAAACTCCGAAATAAAAATTAAAAGTAAAACAATTAAACTAATAAAAAATTCATAACTACAACTGAAATTAGAAAAAATGCAACACTAAATAAAAACTCTTTAGCATAACAAAACATAATACCGAAAAGCTGAGAGCACAAAGTAAAAAGAAAAATGTATTAAAAATAACAGTACTTAAAAAGAAATAACTAAATTAATATATAAATAAAATGAGAGTAAAACAAGACAACAAGAAATTAACCAAATAAACAAAAGCAAATAGCAACCAAAAATCGAGTGAAAGGTTATAAAAAGCAATACCAAAAACTCTCCAACCGCACGGTCGTTAAAAGTGAACAAAAATAAAATAAAATCATTGCTTAAGCTCTTTTAAAATTAAATTGTAAAAACAATAACAAATTATTTAAAAAAAGAACGGGAAAATAAATTCCTTACATTTCATTAACTAAACAATAAAATCAATTTCAATAAAACAAGTGCGGTGGCAGTGCATTGTTATTGTTGTTATTGTGCGTGAAGATTGCTTACCCAGTGGGAAAAAAACTATACATTAAAGTTTTTGTTTTCTTACAAAACCGCAATAATTGGAAGAGCGAATTTATACAAAAGAAAAACTTTGTGACAATTATTTTTATATACTTTTAAATTAAAAAAATATAAATAAAAAAAATTAAAAATTGCATGAGTGTACCTAGTAGATGCAATTCTGAGAAGGAGCTTAGCTCCACCAGAAAAAACCTCTAGATTTCTGAAGAGGAATCATTGAAAAAATCATTGGACAATCTCCTGTCTCTAAGAGATAAAAAACGCACGCGTTCGTGCTCGCCAAACATTGTTGTTGCAACAGACGACAAACCATCTTCAAGTCTAGCTATTGTTGATAAACCGAAAACTCAAGTTCGTATCGATAGGTATATAACCGTGGTTAAACGTCAGCGAAGTCCTAAATCCTAAAGGGCGATATTACTTCTGCGACAATGGATAGTAATAGGTTTGCTAGCCTTCAGACTGACGAGCCAACTACATCAAAAAAAACATTTAAACCGCCACCAATATACTTGAGAGAACCTACATCTAATGAGCTGGTAAAAGCACTTATTACGGCAATTGGTAAAGACACCTTCAACGTAACATCAGTGAAGCACGGACAAATAAGTGAAACAAAAATCCAAGTCAACTGCGAAAATGATTACCGAAAACTTTCTGCCGCTCTGGAAAAAGAGAAAAGATCTTTCTATACTTATCAACTTAAAAGTGCTAAAGGCCTTCAGGTTGTTATAAAAGGTATTGACCCTTATGTAGACACGGATGAGGTTAAGACTGCACTGCTAGATAAAGGCTTTAAAATAAAAAATGTGGTAAATATGCGGAACCGTGAAAAGATTCCTCAACTCATGTTTAGGGTTGAACTGGTACCAGGGGATGTTATTCTCAAAAAGAATGAAACTCACCCAATTTATAACCTTAAATTTATTCTTCATCGCAGAGTTACCGTTGAGGAGCCGCACAAGCGTTTAGGGCCCGTTCAATGTCTAAACTGCTAGGAATTTGGCCATACTAACCCCTATTGTAAACTGCCCACAGTTTGTGTTGTGTGTGGAGAACTGCACGGCACTTCACAGTGCAAAAAGTCAAAAACTGACTCAAGTGTTAAAAAATGCAGTAACTGTGGAGGCAACCACACTGCAAATTACAGGGGCTGACCTGTACCAATTGCCCACTTTAAGCAGTCAATGACAAATAAGCCATCAATTACCTTTAAGAAACCCCAGCAGTCAACAAGCCACATAATCATGCAAAACCCCAAACAAGTTTCATATGCTAGTGTGGTCAAAACCGATACACAAAACTTGAATCAGGAGCCCAAGCCCCAAAATTCCGATCAAAATTTTACCAATCTTGAGGTAACTCTGCAGACTCTTGTTCAGTCCATAAACACTTTTACCATTTCTATGACAAACATGATGCAGGAAATGCTGAAAATGCAATCCACTATTTTGCAGGCAATTTTAAAAAAATAAATTGGTTAAAAATATGTTTCTGGAACGCAAACGGCATCCGCCAACACAAAAATGAACTTGAGCACTTCCTTATGGAAAAGCAACTCGATATAATGATGATTGCTGAAACTCATTTGACAAGCAATAGTCATTTCAAAATTAATGGCTACACACTGTATGACACTAAAGATCCTCGTGGAAGGTCTTGTGGAGGCTCAGCAATTCTAATAAAAAATAGAATTAAGCACTATTGTCTGCATGAGACACGTGAGGAGTATCTCCAAGCAACAAATATATGCATTGAATATTTGCATGAAAAAATCGTTATTTCTTCGATCTACTCACCGCCACGATTTGCAATAACAGAAAATCAGTATTCACTTTTTTTCAAATCACTTGGTTCTCGATTTTTAGCGGCTGGTGACTATAACGCTAAGCACACTTTTTGGGGATCACGTTTAATTTCCCCAAAAGGCCGTGTGCTTTTTGACACAGTTTCCAAACTGGGCTTAGACCTGATTTCAAGCGGACATCCCACTTATTGGCCCTCAGACCGACGAAAGATCCCTGATTTTATAGATTTTGGAGTTGTAAAAAATTTTCCTTTAGAATGGATGCAAGTAGAGTCTTGATTAGATTTGTCATCGGACCACTCACTCACTATAATATCCGTTTCGTTCCCCCAGGAGGTTGGCTCCCCGTAAAGTGACTTGGCGTTCACCATCACTAGAGTTAATTGACTAAAATATAAGAAATATTTGAGTACTCATTGTACAGAAAATATTGCCTTGAGAACCCCTGAGGATGTTGATATATCCATTAAAGATTTTTCTGAAGACCTTAAACTGGCCGTACAACATGCTACCACTAGCCATACAAGATCTAGAAATGTGAGCAATAGAACGTATTCGTCTGAAATAGAGCAACTTCTGTCAGAAAAAAGAAGAGTTAGAAGAGAGTGGCAACTTCGAAGGTCTCCCCTGCTTAAAAGCAGGCTACGGGAGTGCATAACTCAATTAAGAAATCTGCTTGAAATCCAAAGAATGGCTTCCCTAAAAAATTATCTAGAAGGTCTTGATGGTAGCCCGCAAACCGACTATTCTCTATGGAAAGCGACAAAAGGTTTGAAAAGACTCGTAATAGGTAAGCCACCTTTGCGAACTTCATCTGGCGACTGGGCAAGAAGTGATTCTGAAAAAGGGATGGTGTATATTAATCATTTGAAAAACGTTTTTACTGCAATTGATACAGTGGATGATGTTGCTGAATTTCCGCCATATGCTGTTAGACCGCCTGTGCCTTTGAGACTTAGTTTTCAAGATGTCGAAAACGTTATAAATAAAGTAAACTCAAAAAAAGCTCCAGGTTTTGACAAAATTACTGGCAAAATGCTTGTACAGTTACCTCGTGTTGCTAGAAGAATTCTTCTTTTCATTTTTAACGCTCTTTTGCGCCTACAATACTATCCTGCAGAGTGGAAGGTGTCTATGGTTACTATGATACCCAAGCCAGGGAAGGATCCCACTAAAGTAGAGTCATATAGACCAATAAGTCTACTGCCAACAATTTCAAAACTTTTCGAAAAATTGGTAATGGCGAAGTTGACTCCAATATTGAATGATGTAGGATGCATCCCGGATCATCAATTTGGTTTTCGAGCTTAACGCAGCACCATAAAACAAACGCATAGACTAGTTAATGTTATAAGAAAGACTTTTGAGGACAAAACGTATTGCTCAGCTCTATTCATTGATGTTTCCCAAGCTTTTGATAAAGTGTGGCACGAGGGATTAATGCACAAAATAAAGTTGAACTTGCCTGCTTGTGGAAAGTTATTTATGTGGCCGGAAGTTTGTTATCAGAGAAGGCGACTTTATAAGCCCAACTCAGCCAATCAAGGCAGGAGTTCCCCAAGGTAGCATTCTGGGACCCACTTTATATTTAATTTACACTTCTGACATGCCAACCAGATGTGGTATTCACACTTCAACTTTTGCAGATGACACAGCATTCTGCAGCGTACATGAAAACCATCAAGCAGCTTCGCAAAATTTGCAGGAGTATATTTCAATATTAGAGATGTGGTTAAAACTTTGGAAAATTAAAGTTAATGAACAAAAGTGTATTCACGTTCCATTCACACTGCGTAGACAAACATGTTCAGCTATCCAAATTAACAATTCACCTATTACGCAGCAAAGTGAAGTCAAGTACCTTGGTATTCATCTCGACCGTAGGTTAACGTGGAAGCCTCACATTGACGCGAAGGTCACTCGGTTAAAATTAAAAGCAGCGCAATTAAATTGGCTTATGGCCAGAAATTCTACATTGAAATTAGATTGCAAACTTTTGTTATACAACGCAATACTGAAGCCTATATGGCGCTACGGAATTCAATTATGGGGCACCGCCTCAGCGTCAAACATTGAAAAAATTCAAAGGCGACAAAACAAAATTCTTCGAACAATTACTGCAGCTCCATGGTACGTAAAAAACTCCCGAATTCACAAGGATCTGTGTGTTCCACTGGTAAAAGATGAGTTTTCAAAGCATGCGACAAGGTATATCAGCAAATTGGAACTTCACCCAAACTCTCTTGCACGAAACATACTTAATTTTAGTGGTCACATTCGGTTGAGAAGAAGGGATACCGTTGCCACCATCAGAGCGTTAAGTAGGTGATTTTACCGATATAATATGCGCATAATAAAACTTTTTGTCTAGCATTGGCTGGACGTAGTTAATTTATTGTATTTAGTAATAAGATTTGAATACTTATTGTTAGTTCACATTGTAAAGATTCAATAAATAAAAAAAAGCTAAAAAAAAAAAATGCAAAAACTAATATGAAAAATGGACGTGCAAACATTTTTAACATAAAATTCCAAGGAAAGTAACCAGATTGTCAAAAGTAACAGCAACAAGTCTGCAGTCAACAACAACGCAACTTTATATTCAATATGCTTAACGCTGCATTTACACACGCAATTAGTGGCATGCAAATTTTGTATACGTATTATCAACGAAAATTACTTCGTAATAATCGAATCTCTTGCCACTCGCTTTTCAGTTTACACATGCCATTGCAATTTCATTTTTAAAATGTCCACATCAAACATTAAAAGAAAACACATCAGTAACAACACATCCAAAAAACAACTCAAGGGAATCAGAAGCCCTCAACAACAATCCACACCAAACATTAAAAGTAAGATTTGTTTTTAAATTTTATAAAATTCTCATGTGAAAAAATTACAATAGAATCGGAAATAGAGAGGATTAATTTGTATACTTTAAAGGAAGAAGACATTGAAACCCTAGAGAGATACTCTCGTCAGATAACATTAATAAATTTGCAAAGAAAAAATATTTAGTTAAAAAGAAAAAATTTAAACATATTAGGGTATAGAAAGCCAATAGCAAAGCCAAAATGGTAGACCAAGCAGGAAACCAAGCTAACAGTCTAACTATAAACCCATTAAAATACCTCAATAGCTCACCAGATTTCAATGGAGACTATAGAGACCTACAAACCTTTACTACACTCATAGATAAGGTACACCCCCATTTACGTACATTCGACGAACAATCACAATTACTATTTTCGGACATAATCAAGTCAAAATTGAAAAGAAAAGCTAGGCAGACCATTGAAATCAGACCATCTCTTGGCCAGATTTTTTTTTAAGCATTTTTTATTTATTGAATCTTCAAAATGAACTAACAATAAGTATTCAAATCTTAATACTAAATTTAAAAATGTGATTTAAAATTAAAAAATGTGATTTTTCTTAAGTCTGGCCAATGCTGGACAAAAAGTTATATTATGCGGGAGATATTTCGGTAAAATCACCTATTGAGCAATCTGATGGTGCCAGCGATATCCCTGCTTTTAAGCCGAGTGTGGCCGCCAAAATTAAGTAGAAGGTTTGGATGAAGTTCCAGTTTACTGACATACCTTGTCGCGTACTTAGAAAATTCCTCTTTTACCAGCGGAACACTCAGATCGTTATAAATTCGTGAATTTTTACGCACCATGGAGCTGAAGTAATCTTTCGAAGAATTTGGTTTTGTCGCCTTTGAATTTTTTCAATATTTGAAGGTGAGGCGGTGCTCCATAATTGAATTCCGCCATAGCACCATATGGGCTTTAGAATTGCGTTGTATAACAGAAGTGTGCAATCCAACTTCAATGTCGAGTTTCTGCCCATAAGCCAATTTAATTGCGCAGCTTTTAGTTTCAACTGAGTGACTTTTGCTTCAATGTGAGACTTCTACGTTAGCCTACGGTCGAGGTGTATACCAAGGTACTTGACGTCACTGTGTTGCGGAATAGGTGAGTTATTTATTTGGATAGGCGCACATGTTTGCTTACACAGAGCGAATGTGACATGAGTACATTTCTGTTCATTACCTTTGGATTTTCCAAAGTTTTAGCCATTTCTCTAATATTGAAATATATTCCTGTAAATTTCGTGAAGCAATTTGGTGGTTTTCATGAACACTCAAAAACGCTATGTCATCTGCAAAGGTAGAAGTGTGGATTCCGGATGTCGTTGGCATGTCAGAGGCGTAAATCAAGTATAAAGTAGGCCCCAGTATGCTGCCTTGGGGAACTCCTGCCTTGATTGGCTGAGTTGGGCTTATAAAGTCGCCTTCTCTGATAACAAACTTCCGCCCATATAAGTAGCTTTCCAGAAGCTTGTGTGTATTTGCAGGCAAGTTTAACTTTATTTTGTGCATCAAACCGTCGTGCCACACCTTATCAAAAGCTTGAGAAATATCAATGAATAGAGCTGAGCAATACTTCTTCTCCTCAAAGGTCTGTCTTATGACATTGACTAGTCTGTGCGTTTGTTCCATGGTGCTATGTTTAGCCCGAAAACCAAATTGATGATCAGGGATACATCCAACATTGTCCAATATTGGACCCAACTTCGCAATTAACAATTTTTCGAATAGTTTTGAAATTGTTGGTAGAAGACTTATTGGTCTATATGATTCTACATTTGTCAGATCCTTCCCTGGCTTGGGAATCATGGTAATCATTGAGACCTTCTACTTTGCAGAATAATACTCAAGGCGTAAAATAGCGTTAAAAATAAAAAGTAGAACTCTTCTTGCTACACGAGGTAAATGCTCAAGCATTTTACCAGTAATTTGATCAACGCCTGGAGCTTTCCTGGGGTTTGTATTAAAGATAACATTTTCGACATCTTGAAAATTAAGTCTCAAAGGCACAGGCGGTCTAGCAGCATATGACGGTAATTCCGCTGTATTATTCGTTGAATCATTTGTAATAAAAACGTTTCTCAAGTGATCGACATACAACATCCCCTTTCCAGAATTGCTTCTTGCCCAGTCGCCAGTTGAAGTTCGCAAAGGTGGCTTATCTATTACGGGTCTTTTTAAACCTTTTGTCGCTTTCCACAAGGAATAATCAGATTGCGGAGTACCATCAAGGCTTTCCAGATATGTTTTAAGGGAAGCCATTCTGTGGATTTCGAGCAGATTTCTTAACTGGGTTATGCATTCCCGTAGCCTAGTCTTAAGCTGGGGAGACCTGCGAAGTTGCCACTCTCTTCTGACTCTTCTTTTTTCTGACAGTAGTTGCGCAATTTCAGACGAATAAGTTCTATTAATCTCATTTCTGGATCTCATATGACTGGTGGTAGCATGCTGTACGGCCAGTTTGAGGTTTTCAGAAAAATCGTTAATTGACACATCAATATCCTCAGGCGTTCTCAAGGCGATATTTTCAGTACAATGCGTACTCAGAAATTTTTTGTATTTTATCCAATTAACTCTATTGACGGTCAACGGCGAGCCAATCTCTTGGAGAAACGAAACAGAGATTATAGTGGGTGAGTGATCTGATGACAAATCTAATGAAGGCTCCACTTTCATCCACTCTAAAGGAAAATTTTTCGCAACTCCAAAATCTATAACATCTGGGATCTTTCGTCGGTCTGACGGCCAATAAGTGGGGTGTCCGCTTGAAACATCATCTAAGCCCATTTTGGTGTCGAAAGGCACACGGCCTTTCGAGGTAATTAAACGTGATTCCCAAAAAGTGTGTTTAGCGTTATAGTCGCCAGCCGCTAAAAATCGAGGCCCAATTGGATTGAAAAAGTTTTTATATTGATTTTCTGTTACTGAAAATCGTGGTGATGAGTAAATCGAGGATATAACGATTTTATCATGAAAATGTTCAATACATATGTTTGTTGCTTGGAGATACTCCTCACATGTCTCGTTTAGCAAATAGTGCTTAATTCTAGTTTTTATCAAAATTGCCGAGCCTCCACAAGATCTTCCACGGGGATCTTAAGTATCATATAGTGTGTAGCCATTAATTTTGAAAAAACTGTTGGTAGTCAAATGGGTTTCAGCAATCAACATTATATCGTTTTGTTTTTCCATAAGGAAGTGCTCAAGTTCATTTTTGTGTTTGCGGATGCCGTTTGCGTTCGAGAAGCATATTTTTAACCAACTCATTTTTTTAAAATTGCCTACCAGAAATAAGAAATATTCTGCAAAACAACTTTGGTGACAGGAGGTCTTGTGAGGAACTTTTTGATAAGTTAAGGAGCGTAACATTTAAAACTAACACAGTAGAATTTTATGAAGATATAAAAAATAAACTACAGAGATTAAATAATAAAATAAAAATTATATTAGGAGAAAATGAAGCCGCTAAACAAAGTGCAATCAATAACATGCACACCGCATTGAACATCTTTAGTAAAGTAAACTGCCTGAGCCGATGAAATCAATGCTATTTTTCAGAAATCCATTAAATTTAGAAAGCGCTATGGACATTCTGTTCCAAGCCGGCTATGCTTATGCACCTGACAATAATTAGTTACCCCAAAAAAACAATTCAAACAAACGTCTAAACTTTAATAACAAACGAAGATATTTCCAGAACCAACCCATGAACAACACACAATTCAGACATAACCAACAGCAACCTTTGACTAACCAACAACCATTTTTTTCACGAACACTTCAGGGCCAATACAGACACCCTCCACAACCATATCAGAATCCATATAATCAAACCCCATCGAACCCACCTTTCAACCCGAACAGACAGAACTTCAGATACCCAGCAGAACCCATGGACATAGGCAAAATGGAAATATCAGAAATTTTTCGGGCACCAACCTCGGGGGGAAACTACCATCTATAACTATCAAAACTAAGTTAGAACACATACGATTAATTATAGACACAGGAGCAACGAACTCAATCTTAAATCCTGGAATCTGTCATCCGAAAAGAATTCACTTAATAAACCCCATATTGATAAAAACATTACAACACAAACTTTACGTTAATAAAAAAGCTGTAATACCACATTTGAAGAATTAGGGGCAATTTGAATTTTTCATAATAAAATTCCATAACTTCTATGGTGGCCTAATAGGCAATGATATCCTAAGACTATTAAATGCTAACATAGATTATAAGACTAGGAACATAACTTTTGGTAACAAAACATTGCCAATGATTTTTGAAGATAGTAAATTCAACAAAGACGCAATGTGTTTTGAAGAGGATAACAAAAAAATCATAACAGGAGGAATTTTAAAAATAAAAGATAGAAGAAATATTAATTTACCTAAGAACCATTGTTTGTAGACAACGATGATTCAAGGACTATTAAAGGTGGAAATCGTAACCCACTGATTAAAGAAATTCGAACAGAGCACATGAATGCTGAGGAAAAAGAACAAATTTTGAAATTAATAACATTTTTTATCGGGACGGTACCGAATTAACGTTCACATCCGCAATAAAACATGAGATCAGAACCACCAACAATATACCCATACATACCAATCGTATGTATGGGTATATATCGTACCGCTATCCCTATATACATAAAAACGAAGTAGAAACACAAATACAAGAAATGCTCAACAATAAAATTATCAGGCACAGTAATTCTCCTTATTCCGCACCCATTTGGATCGTGGCGAAGAAGGCCGATGCAAGTGGGAAAACCAAATGGAGTCTCGTCGTAGACTATCGGAAACTCAATCAAGTTACCATAGACAAGTACCCAATTCCTAACATCGATGAAATCCTTGACAAACTGGGAAGATGTCAGTATTTCACCACTTTGGATTTGGCCAAATGATTACACCAGATCGAAGTTAGAGAAGAGGATATTCATAAGACCGCCTTCACTGTGGAAGGAGGATACTATGGATTTATTAGAATGCCGTTCGGGTTGAAAACAGCCCCAGCGACATTCCAAAGACTTATGAATAATGTTCTTAAAGATTACATTAACAAAACTAGCTTAGTCTATTTTGATTATATAATAATTTTTTCCACCTCCCTACAAGAACACATTAATTCAATTAATTTAATTTCTAAACGCTTACAAGAAGCCAATCTTAAAATACAACTAGATAAATCAGAGTTTTTTAAACGAGAGACTGAATTTCTCGGGCATATAGTAACACCTCTTGGTATAAAAGCTAACCCTAAAAAGATAGATTGCGTCAAAAACTTCCCAATACCTAAAACTCCCAAACAAATAAAACAGTTCCTCGGGTTAACAGGATACTATAGAAAATTTATAAAAGATTATTCTAGGATAGCTAAACCAATGACTAAGTACTTAAAGAAAGAAACTAAAATGAACATTAATGACCCAGAATACATAGAGAGTTTCAATACCCTTAAAACATTATTGACACACGACCCAATTCTGGCTTATCCAAACTTCTTTAAAGAATTCACACTTACGACGGATGCCAGCAATTTTTCACTAGCGGCAATACTTTCTCAAGATAACCACCCCATCTGCTACGCGAGTCGTACTTTAAACGCGAATAAGTGCAATTACAGCACAATCTAAAAGGAACTTCTGGCTATCGTCTGGGGAACAAAGTATTTCCGCCCATACTTCTTTGGAAGACCGTTTAAGATAGAAACAGATCACAAACCTCTCACATGGCTATTTTCAATTAAGGAGCCAAATTCCAAGCTGGTAAGATGTAGGCTTTCCGAGTTCGATTATAAAATCGTTTATAAAAAAGGCACAAAAAACAACAACGCCGATGCACTATCAAGAATAGAACCCGAAGTTGCTAACGTCAATACTCTTGAACCAGAGGTACGTAGGATGAAAGAAACGGAATCCCCTATCAACATGTTTAAAAATCAAATCATTATTAAGAAAATTACTTCAGGTGCAGCCAGGATAAAAAACGAGAAAGTCTTTAAGAATAATAGAAAAATAATAGGAATTAAGGAACTCGACAGGGTAACATCAATATCTCTTTTGAAAAATCATTTTAACCCAAACCAATTGAATGTAATTTACATAGATAGTGAATTTTTTTAAACTCTGGAGAATGTTTATATGGAACTTTTTTCAAGTAATGACAAATTTAGAATAATTAGATGTACCATGTTGCTTAGTGACATCGAAGACGAAGAAGAACTGACCGATGCTATGGAAAAAGAACATTTAAGTAAGAACCACCGAGGAATAGAAGCTGTCTATGGGGAACTTAAGAACATAATATACAACCCCTTTTTAAAATTAAGAATAACACAATTGCGAAGTACGCACCACTGAAAACTATGATAGAAAACCTCCTAAGATACCATTTAAAGTCAGTGAAAGCCCACACAAACCACGAGAGATAGCTCATGTAGACGTATTCTACACTTTGAAAAAGAAAGTTTTTATGACAATAATAGACAAATTTACAAAACATGCAGTCGCATATAAAATAAACAGTAGAACTTGGACAAAATTTAAGACTAAACTATTACAGAACATAAATACATTCGGTAAGATTGAAAAAATTGCCTATAACAATGAATTAGGGCTCAAAGCCATCCCAATGCTCAAAGCCATCCCAATGAAGAACAGAGTATACAGATACATATATGTATAATATACAATTTTTCTAGATGACACTTTGGATTTTCCTGACAACTTTGTTTATAGTTACCTACGGACAATACCTCGACATTCAAGACCTATCTGATAATAATGGGTATATACCAATTAAGATAAGAGAAGTATAGATCATCGATAAATACATTAAGATAATTCACGCCATCAGTACTACGCAATATATAGAAACAGCCAATATATTACAGGACAATATCAATAAACTTTCTGATACTTACACAAACATCACTATTGGAAAGCGTAAATAAAGACATGAAAATATGTAAGACGGAGATAAATAGCTTGACACCTAGATTTAGACAAAGACGAGGATTAGCGAACGCAATAGGCAAAGGGCTAAAATTTATGATAGGCACAATGGATAGTGACGACGAAAAACTAATTTTCGACAAAATTATAAACCTTGAAAAAAAGAACAGGGGCACAATAACAACGTTAAATGAAGTCTCACATTTGAGCACTACTATGTCAACCAGGTTATCAAACATTACGGACCATATAAATAACCAGCAGAAAATAATTCAAATAAAAAAATAAAAAAAAGAATAAAATTGTCGACTTAGAAAGCGAAACCTTATTTTTACAGAACGTTTTTCAAATTAATAACGATATTAACTTACTAACGGACCATGTGAACGAGATTGGACACGTTATTTTTAATTCAAAAATGGGAATAATTGCGTCAGACATACTAACAGAGGAAGAATTTAATTTTATAGGAAATATAGAATCTTATCTTCAGACGAAAAGAACTCTAGCGTATAAAGAAAACTTCATAATGTTAACATTGAATGTTCCAAGGTTTTTAAATAAATCATTTTCAGAAGTAGTATTTGAACCGATTCCCGATGATAGAAATCGAACCTTATTCAAAACAACAAAGTATCAAACACATTAGAATATAAAAACTTAGAAAACATAAATGATAAGTGTCTAGCGAGTATTGTCGAAAATCTTGAACCTAAATGTAATATGGAATTAAGAAAAGACCCAGAGGAAAAAGAAATTTACCCTGGTTTACTTATATTCAAACACTATCAAGACAAAATTGAAACAAACTGTAAACGTCCATATAAACTAGAAAATTTTAAAACTTATTTAATAAAATTCGAAAACTGCATTGTTAAAACAAAACTAAAGACTTATGAAAATTTTAAAGTAAACACAAGAGAAATATTTATCTTGCAAAAATTTATATTAAAAATAAATAAAAACAATGTTCAACTTACTGACTTAGATATTAAGGACATAAATTTTCATGAAACCATAAGAATTGTTAATAAAACATTTTTAAAAAACACTCTGATAAACACCGGGGGCAATATATGGATTTCTATTATTTTAATTATTATCTTTATCATAATCTTTCTAAAAATATCTAAAACAAGAACCCTTATTGTCTCCTCGGTGGAGCCTCAGACTAACGGTGGAGGTGTTATGATACCTTCCATCCCTCCCCTAAAAAACCATACCAATAACATAATCTAAAATAATACATACATATTTGTTAACCCACATATCCGTTCCCACATGAACAAAAATACAATAAAACAAAATTATTGAACCAAAGCCTAACAATTTATTATTCTTAAGAATTGTTTTCCAAAACTTTAAACTTCAACTAAAAAAAGCTCAGCCTCTATACCCTTCCTACCTTGGATTTTCTTGGGCTTGTATGAAATATATGAAAACCCCCTTTTTGACCGATCTTACCACCGTCCCTGAAGTTTTACCTATAAAAAAACGATATTAGTAAAAGGAGAGAGTGATATGATTATACCAAACCGAACACTGCTGTAATTATTGTATTGTATCAGCATTGTTGCAATTTTAAGTGACGCAACCCAACAGACATTTTGTGGGTATGCCAGTAAAAAAAAACCTATATTACACACTTCAAAATCAATCACATCAGGAATCTTTCGCCGGTCAGTCGGCCAGTAAGTGGGATGTTCGCTTGATATTACATCTAAAGCCATTTTAGAAACTGAATCAAAAACCACCCGACCCTTCGGCGTGATTAAACGTGAGCCCCAAAACGTGTGTTTTGCGTTGTAATCTGCACGTGCTATAAAACGAGGTCATAATGAGGTGAAAAAACTTGATATTGTGGTTCTGTCACGGAAAATTGAGACGGCAAATAAATCGAAGAGATAACCAATTTGTAAATTTTCCACACAAATATAAGTTGCTTCAAGATGGTCTTCACATGTGTCGTTTAACAAAAAATGCTTTATCCTAGATTTTATTAACAGCCTGTTCATGGAACACAATGTGCTCATAAAACGCGAAGAAATCTTGACGTTTTTCTTATTTGCGTTCATGCAACGCGAAAAAAAACTTTTTGGACGAAAAACGTAACAATTGACATCTGCTTTCTGTCTGTGTATCGCGTTTTTACATCCCAAACAGGCGAATGCTGCGCGAATGGAAATTTTTATTCGTTGAGCAAGAAAAAAGAAGAAGCTTGAACAAAAATAAAGATTCAAATATAAAAAAATGGAAATAACAGCAAAAACAAGTATGCATACATATTCACACATATATAAGTACATAAATAAACGTTCATATCCATGTTAACACGTACATACATATACATACATATATGTATATGCAAACAATTTCCTTTTTTGATAATTATTAAAAAAAAGGAAACAATTTAAAAAATAAAAGAATAAATTAGGATCAATCCATAAAGGCATTTGTCTGATCATCAACAGAATTTGTATGACCAGCAAATATTCTATTATTTTTTTTCCAGCATAAAGATGTTTTGTTTACATAAATATTTATCACCGGTTTCTTTTTTTCAATTGAAATAGGGTTACCGTTATTCACGATGCAAAAATATATTTTACACGAAAAAAGTAAACAAGATACATACATGTAACTTGTATAGTGGCAATACTGGGGATTGAGAATATGTATACTAATACGTGTATAACGTAACAGAACGCGAACAATGAGAAGCCCATTACACAGACCGAATTTCTTACGTAGTCATAAACGTGTCGCTGGTTTTCGCTTTATTTAAAACGCGATCCATGAACAGGCTATAAGATTGTCGAACGAGCTCTTCCAAGGGGGGGTATACGTATAGTACGTAGCCGTTAATTTTGAAAAAGCTTGTTGTCGTCAAGTGAGTTTCTGCAGTCATCATTATATGGATGTAATTTTCCATCAGTAAGTATTCGAGTTCTTTTTTGTGTTGGCGATTGCCGTTCGCGTTCCAGTAACATATTTTTAACCTAATCATTTTTTCGAAATAACCTGCAAAATGGTGGATGTCACCATTTCCTGCATCATAGACGACGTAAAAGTGTTTATAGTTTGAATAAGGGTATGTATTGTTGCCTCAAGGTTACTGAAATTTTGATCGGGCTGTTGAGATATAGATTCCTGATTCCTTAACTACATTAGCATAAGAAATTTGTTATTGATTTTGAGCGGTTATACCGGTGGTTGACTGTCCTGTCGGAGGAAAAGAATTATTAGAAAAAATTTTAGTCAGCTGTGGTGGCTTAGAAGCAATTATTCTTTTATTGTTCATTGAGCGCTTGAGATGTGTGTAAACAGGGCAACCTCTATAATTAGCTATGTGGTTTTCACCACAATTACTGTATTATTCAATTTTTTGGTCGAATTTCGACTTATTGCACCATGGAGTTCTCCACACACAACACAAACTGTAGGCAATTTGCAATACGCTTTAGTGTGGCCAAATTCTTGGCAGTTGTGGAACTGAACGGGTCCTAAGCGCTTATGCGGTTCCTCTACGGTTACTTTTCGATGTAAAAGGTATTTTATACTATATATTGGATTATTCTTTAAAGTCACATCTCCTGGCTGTAATTCAACCCTAAACATGGGTTGAGGGATCTTTTCACGATTTCTGATGTTTAACACATTTTTTTATTTTGAATCCCTTGTCCGTCAAACCGGTCTTAACTTCATCAATATCTACGCAAGGGTCAATACCTTTTATTACGACTTGAAGACCTTTAGCGCTTTTAAGCTGATAAGTATAAAAAGCTTTTTTTCTTTTTCAAATTCGTCAGACAGTTTGCGGTAGTCATTTTCATGGTTAACCTGAATTTTAGTTTAGTTAATGTTGTCGTGCTTGATGGAGGTAAGGTTAAAAGTATTTTCTCCGATTGCAGAAACAATTTTTCTTACCAGTACCTCGTTTCTGTATTTCTCGCAGCGAGAAATTTTTCACATGGAACAATTGATTTGAAACTAAATTGATGGAAATGAAACAAAAATTATTTCTCACACACAAGTGTTTCTACAATTCTTTTTTGTGAAAACTAACTGTCAATTGTGCTTTTTAACGTAAATTATTGGAAATATGTGAGTAAATGTGTTTCTGTAATTAAATTTTGTGAGAAGTAGCTGCCAAAATATTCTCCAAATAAAAACGGTGCGGAATTCATAAAACAAAGAAAACAATATACTGAAGTGGACCTCAAAAGTGCATGAAAGAGGTAAAGTATTATATATCTTTTAATTTCATTGCGTTTAATATAACATTTATGATTTATTTAAGTAAAATGAAAATAAAAAACCGCAAAAGCAGAAAAAGAAAAGGCGAAACAAACTACAGCTGAATCTGCCACCGGTAATGAAGTACAACACGAAATTTTAAAAGAAATCAAGTATTTGCAATTTTATAAAACTGTATATTTATGAAATATTATCATATAAAAAAATAATTACAAATTTCTACTGTGTTTTCAAGGAAGACTCGAAACAAATCGGTAACTACCAAAAGAAAGTAGCCAAAACAGAAACATATTTAGAAACACGTAGAATTATATGATTATTGCTTAAAAATAAGTTTGCAGTAAAAATACAATAAAACAATAGTAATAATGAAAACCAAAAATATATTGTGTTTATTTATAAGTTCTCGACGTAATGTATCTTTCCCAAATTGTAGATTTTATGTTTTCAACTGGTGTTATGTTGGTAGTACGTGAAGGTGGTCTGACTATAGGAATTGCTGGGAGTGGTGGTCACGTAGGAGATGAGGCTGCATCTGAACAAAAAAGTTTATCTGAAAAAATACAATTGTAAAATTCACCAAACAGGCTTGCCCTTATGCACATTGTTTTACTATTGGCTTCCGGAATTTTACTTTCTAAAGCTGGTGGCAACCATCTAAAGTCATGACAAGACTACTGTTATCTCTTGTTCGCCATCCTTATAATGGGTGATTTTGTAAGAACTATCGGAAATTAAAAAAAAAAAAAAAAACACATAAAATTCAGAAAAATGCTTGAAATATTTATTTGGATCGATAGTTGGGTCGATATAATTTAATTCTTTAAGATTATTTCATGCAAATGTTGGCCGCGGCTGCGCCTCAAATAATCCATCCGCTTAGTCCAATTTTGGCTTACTCTTTCCAACATTTCGGCCGGTATCTCACGAATAATGTTGGCAATGTTGGCTTCCAGTGCGTCAATCGAAGCGGGCTTATCGCTATAGACATTAGCCTTAACATAGCCCCACAAAAAATAGTCTAGAGGCGTTAAATCGCACGATCTGGGCGGCCAATTGAATGGTCCCAAGCGTGAAATAAACTGTTCACCGAACTCGCCTCTCAATTGGTCCATTGTCTTACGTGCTGTGTGGCATGTGGCACCGTCTTGTTGAAACCACATGTCATGCAAGTCAAGCTCTTTCATTTTGGGCAAAAAAAAGTTTGTTATCATCGCACGGTAGCGCTCACCATTCACAGTAACGTTGTGATTCGCATCATCTTTGAAGAAATACGGCCCAATGATACTGCCAGCCCATAGCCCGCACCAAACGGTTGTTTTTTGTGGATGCATTGGTAGCTCTTGCAGTGCTTCTGGCTGCTCTTCACTCCAAATACGGCAGTTTTGCTTGTTCACGTATCCATTCAACCAGAAATGAGCCTGGTCGCTGAACACAATTCTTCGATAATAAAGTGGATCTTCATCTAACTTTTCAATAGCCCATTCACCAAAAATTTGGCGTTGTGGTAGGTCGTTTGGCTTCAATTCTTGCACCAGCTGTATCTTATAAGGCTTCACACCCAAATCCTTCCGCAAAATTTTCCACGTAGTGGAGTAACAGAGGCCCAATTGCTGCGAACGGCGCCGAATCGATAATTCACGGTCATCACCAACACTGGCCGATACGGCTGCGATATTTTCTTCAGTTCGCACTCTACATAAGCGTGTTGGTGGTTTAATGTCCCACAATGTAAATTTGGTGCGAAATTTTTTTACAATAGCCCGAATAGAAGCCTCAGTAGGTCGATTAAACTGATAAAATGGAAGAAGAGCGCGATGAACTTTCTCAACAGAGCACGCATTTTGGTAATAAAATTCAATAATTTGCAAGCGTTGTTCGTTTGTAAGACGATTCATGATTAAATTATAGACCAAACTGAAGATGTTTGACAGTGACACAAGATACAAAACGTGCGTGAGCTGTCAAAACTAGTGTTGCCAAAAAGATAATAGCAAAAAAATCACTCGTTAGTTGAAGGCTTGAACAACGGATGGAAATTTGTTTTATTCAAAATGATTACAGCAGTTTTATATGTTGGATCTATTTGCGGAAAATTTTAGGATGTTAAAATCCAAATTAAAATTGTAACAACAAACTTACCGTAGTTTTTCAATTTAATGCTAGCGTTGGTAGCGATATTTGTTAAAATATCTGATACACAGCGACTTTTCAGGTGGTTGTGTTATTATCAGCAGCAACATGTACTCGTCTAGTCAACACTTCTTATTGCCTGGCTTTCAGAAATTTATAGTAGAATCCTTGAGTGCTGAAAATTAATGCATTCCCAATACGAATGGTACCGGCAGCAGATAATTTTATTGTTATGTTTTATAATATATATATAATTTTTTTGTCTGATTTTTAGTTTTCGTATTTTTTGTTTATTTATTATTTTTTGACAACTCTTAAATGGAAATATTCCAAAAAAAGAGAATTAGTGTTGTCTGTTTTCACTTTAAAATACAGAAACACGATTTTTTCACTAATCGAGAAACGATGGAATTTTTTGTTCCATAGTTTTCTGAATTCTGAAATAATATTCGCATATAAAAAAATTTTTGTCCAACATTGGCGCGACAATTTTGTTTAGTATTAAGAATTGAATAAATAAAATAAGAAAGTTAAAAAAAAAATCGGTTTCGATGTGAAAACTTCTCACAAAATTTCTTAAATAAATTGGTGATGGTTTAAACGATTTTTTTGACGATGCTGTTCTCTCATCCGTTTGAAGAACATAAAAAACAAGTAAGAGTGTGGTATATTCGGCTGTGCCGAATCTAAAATATCCTTCACGATAGTCACGTATATGTATAGTATATATTACAAATTTGAACTAAATACAGTACTGGACAATTCAATGGAAACTTTTCTAAAAATTTATTTATTTATTTTTGGAAGTCGAAAATCAAAAATTATTTCTAAAGAAACTTGACAAGTATTTTAGAATTTCATTTTATAGATTCTTTTTGATATATAAACAAAAAAATAATAACATAAAAATAACGTAGTTCTAAAATCATAAAGAAAAATTAAAAGTATAAAATTTTTGTGGTTCGACAAAACAATGGAAACTTTTACACTTCTGCACGAAAGATGACTAAAGCAAAATGTATTGATGAAAAAACGAGGCAAAATGCATAATAATTTACCGTTATTTTTTAAATTACTCTCTTGCCAGCTTCTTTTTTCAAATATTTTAAACACAAGAATCTTGAATACATAATTAGTAAAAATGGCTAGAGTCAAGATAAGTGAAGATTTAAAAATAAAAATAATAAATGATTTTAATGCTGGATTAAAACAAAAAACTATTTGTGATAAATATTCGATGAGTAAATCAGCAATTTCGAAGATTATCAAGAAATTTCGTGAAACGGGTACTGTTAAAACTCTGCATTCAGGAGGAAGACCACGTAAAACTACTCCAAGACAGGATAATTTAATATCAAGAGAGTTCAAAAAAGACCCCCAAATGGCATCAAGAGAGGTTAAAAATGTTCTTGGATTGGATGTTAGCTCTCGAACAATTAGCCGTAGAGCCCGCGAGGCTGGTCTTGGTTGCTTCCGCCCTGCGAAAAAACCTCTGATATCGGAGAAAAACCGTGCTGCTCGTTTAAAATTTGCCAGAGAGCACATAAATTGGTCTAAAGAGAAATGGAACACTGTCCTTTTTTCAGACGAGTCCAAATATAATTTAAGGGGCAATGATGGAAGATCATTTGTAAGGCGGCCAAAGGGAAAGAGACTAGACCCAAAGTACACAAGCAAGACAGTCAAGTTTGGAGGTGGCAATATTATGGTGTGGGGCTGTTTTTCTGGGCAAGGAATTGGCCTAATTCACATTATAAAGGATACAATGACTGGTGTCGGCTACAGATCCATTTTAAACGACATAATGTATCCATATGCAGAGGAGAACATGCCACTAATTTGGAGATTTCAGCATGACAATGATTCAAAACACACCTCTAGGGTTGTAACTGACTGGTTACAATCAAATGAGGTCCGTGTTTTGAAGTGGCCTGCCCAATCCCCGGATCTCAATCCCATAGAAAATCTATGGGAAATTGTAGAACGCAAGATAAGAACTCGAAATTACACATGGAAGGAAGATTTATCCAATGCAGTTTTGAGTGAATGGCAAAAGGTACCAAAGGATACAATTGACAAATTAATTGGGTCAATGCATCGTCGCTGTGATGCAGTAATTAAAAACAAAGGATACCCAACAAAATATTAATTTTTGATAATAGGCCGAAGGTTTTTATTGGAGTAAATTTTAAGTTTCCATTGTTTTGTCAATACCTCAAAATTTGATACTTTTAATTTTTCTTTATAATTTTAGAACTACGTTATTTTTATGTTATTACTTTTTTGTTTATGTATCAAAAAGAATCTATAAAATGAAATTCTAAAATACTTGTGAAGTTTCTTTAGAAATAATTTTTGATTTTCGACTTCTAAAAATTAATAAATAAATTTTTAGAAAAGTTTCCATTGAATTGTCCAGTACTGTATGTTCGGATATACATATATGAACCGATATCGGAAATGTTCATATTCCATATTTATATAACCTTATTTTATTACCCAAACTGCTTTTAAGCAAAACAAGTTGTTTCAGTTCGCTTACGCGACATTTTCATGAAAAATCCGGTTTAGGCTATATCTCGGGTATATATGGACCGATATCGGAAATTCATTTTCCATATTTATACAACCTTATTTTATTACCAGAACTGCTTTTAAGCAAAACAAGTTGTTTTAAGTTCACGTTTTTATGAAAATCCCGATTTGGGCTACATCTCGGGTATATAGATATGTATATTATCGGGTATATATACATATGTATATATTATTTTTCCTTTTAGTCACCATGCTTAATGACTGTGTGAAGTTTGAAGCAAAACAAACAATTTTTTTCAAAAATTTTCATACAAAATTGCAACAAAAAAATGGCTTTATCGGAATTCTGAATATATACGTGAACCGATATTACTGAATATCAATAGCAAACCCATAAATCGATAAGGTAAAAGAATGGTGAAAGAAAAACGTTTCTGAGTCTAATGGTTTTCTCAGAAACGTTATTTCAACAGTGGTCAGACGGACAGAAGGACATCGCTTAATAAACTTTTCCATTCATTCTGATTCAAAATATATATACTTTATAGGGTTGCAAATAAAAAATGTAGAAATTATAAATGGAATCACAGACTTATATATGCCCTTTACATTTTTGTGAAGGGTATAAAAAATACATGTGATTTTGCTGGTGGAGCTAGGCTCTTCTTCAGAATTATTTCTGATGGGATCACTCATACAGAAAACAAAACTTTAATATACAGCTTTTTTCCAACTGGGTAGGTAATCTTCACGCACAATAACGATGCACTGCCACCGCACTTGTTATATTGTAATTGATATTATTGCTTACAAGGTGCATTAACGTATACACAGTGGCAGCACTAGAGCAAAATCACAATACAACAAAAACAGGCACGTGGTAAGCTATGTTTATCAAAAATATTTGTAACTATTTTCACAATTATAAACTATGAATGTTCCTTTTCATAGTTATAAATTATATTTATTTGAATTATTTTTATGTTCACAAAATAATTTGTATATGTTTAATTCAGAATAAAACACTAAATTCACTTTCAAAAATGTAAACAATATATTTGACATAAACAGCTTACTATATTGCCAGTAGCAAAAAATTGTCACATGCCGTAGTGCTGCCACCGTGTATACATTAATACACCTTACATTAATGCACCTTGATTGCTTAGTTACTGAGATGGGAGGAATTTGTTTTCCCGTTGTGTTTTTAAATAATTTGCCCTTGTTTTTACAATTTAATACAATATACTATTGTTTTTATACGCTTCACAAAAATGTTAAGTTTTTCAGACTTTATGATAGAAATTTATTTTTTAATTTTTTTAACAAAATAAAACTCTTCTAATTTACTTTCTTACGAAATTTCAAACATAAAAAAAAGAATTTATTTGATAAAACAACTATATATATATATATATATATATATATATATATATATATATATATATATATATATATATATATATATATATATATATATATATATATATATATATATATATATATATATAAATATATATATATATATAATATATATATATATATATATATATATATATATATATATATATATATATATATATATATATATATATATATATATATATATATATATATATATATATATATATATATATATATATATATATATATATATATATATATATATCCTTTGTTTTTAATTACTGCATCACAGCGACGATGCATTGACCCAATTAATTTGTCAATTGTATCCTTTGGTACCTTTTGCCATTCACTCAAAACTGCATTGGATAAATCTTCCTTCCATGTGTAATTTCGAGTTCTTATCTTGCGTTCTACAATTTCCCATAGATTTTCTATGGGATTGAGATCCGGGGATTGGGCAGGCCACTTCAAAACACGGACTTCATTTGATTGTAACCAGTCAGTTACAACCCTAGAGGTGTGTTTTGGATCATTGTCATGCTGAAATCTCCAAATTAGTGGCATGTTCTCCTCTGCATATGGATACATTATGTCGTTTAAAATGGATCTGTAGCCGACACCAGTCATTGTATCCTTTATAATATGAATTGGGCCCATTCCTTGCCCAGAAAAACAGCCCCACACCATAATATTGCCACCTCCAAACTTGACTGTCTTGCTTGTGTACTTTGGGTCTAGTCTCTTTCCCTTTGGCCGCCTTACAAATGATCTTCCATCATTGCCCCTTAAATTATATTTGGACTCGTCTGAAAAAAGGACAGTGTTCCATTTCTCTTTAGACCAATTTATGTGCTCTCTGGCAAATTTTAAACGAGCAGCACGGGTTTTCTCCGATATCAGAGGTTTTTTCGCAGGGCGGAAGCAACCAAGACCAGCCTCGCGGGCTCTACGGCTAATTGTTCGAGAGCTAACATCCAATCCAAGAACATTTTTAACCTCTCTTGATGCCATTTGGGGGTCTTTTTTGAACTCTCTTGATATTAAATTATCCTGTCTTGGAGTAGTTTTACGTGGTCTTCCTCCTGAATGCAGAGTTTTAACAGTACCCGTTTCACGAAATTTCTTGATAATCTTCGAAATTGCTGATTTATTCATCGAATATTTATCACAAATAGTTTTTTGTTTTAATCCAGCATTAAAATCATTTATTATTTTTATTTTTAAATCTTCACTTATCTTGACTCTAACCATTTTTACTAATTATGTATTCAAGATTCTTGTGTTTAAAATATTTGAAAAAATAAGCTGGCAAGAGAGTAATTTAAAAAATAACGGTAAATTATTATGCATTTTGCCTCGTTTTTTCATCAATACATTTTGCTTTAGTCATCTTTCGTGCAGAAGTGTAAAAGTTTTCATTGTTTTGTCGAACCCCAAAAATTTTATACTTTTAATTTTTCTTTATGATTTTAGAACTACGTTGTTTTTATGTTATTATTTTTTTGTTTATATATCAAAAAGAATCTATAAAATTTATTTTTTTTTTTTTTAAGCATTTTTTTATTTATTGAATCTTCAAAATGAACTAACAATAAGTATTCAAATCTTAATACTAAATTTAAAATTAAAAAATGTAATTCTTAAGTCCGGCCAATGCTAGACAAAAAAGTTTTATTATGCGGGAGCTATTTCGGTAAAATCACCTATTGAGCAATCTGATGGTGGCAGCGGTATCCCTTCTTTTAAGCCGAGTGTGGCCGCCAAAATTAAGTATATTGCGAGCAAGAGGGTTTGGATGAAGTTCCAGTTTACTGATATACCTTGTCGCGTACTTAGAAAATTCCTCTTTTACCAGCGGAACACTCAGATCGTTATGAATTCGTGAATTTTTTACGTACCATGGAGCTGCAGTAATCGTTCGTAGAATTTTGTTTTGTCGCCTTTGGATTTTTTCAATGTTTGACGCTGAGGCGGTGCCCCATAACTGAATTCCGTAGCACCATATAGGCTTTAGTATTGCGTTGTATAACAAAAGTTTGCAATCTAATTTCAGTGTCGAATTTCTGCCCATAAGCCAATTTAGCTGCGCTGCTTTTAGTTTTAACTGAGTGACTTTTGCTTCAATGTGAGACTTCCATGTTAGCCTACGGTCCAGGTGAATACCAAGGTACTTGACTTCGTTGTGCTGCGGAATAGGTGAGTTGTTAATTTGGATAGGCGGACATGTTTGCCTACACAGTGTGAATGTAACATGAGTACATTTCTGTTCATTAACTTTGATTTTCCAAAGTTTTAGCCATTTCTCTAATATTGAAGTATATTCCTGTAAATTTCGTGATGCTAAATGGTGGTTTTCATGAACACTCAAAAACGCTGTGTCATCTGCAAAGGTAGAAGTGTGGATTCCAGATGTCGTTGGCATGTCAGAGGCGTAAATCAAATATAAAGTAGGCCCCAGTATGCTGCCTTGGGGAACTCCTGCCTTGATTGGCTGAGTTGGGCTAATAAAGTCGCCTTCTCTGATAACAAACTTCCGCCCGTATAAGTAGCTTTCCAGAAGCTTGTGTGTATTTGCAGGCAAATTTAGCTTTATTTTGTGCATTAAGCCGTCGTGCCACACTTTATCAAACGCTTGAGAAATATCAATGAAAAGAGCTGAGCAGTACTTCTTCGCCTCAAAGGTTTGTCTTATGACATTGACTAGTCTGTGCGTTTGTTCTATGGTGCTATGCTTAGCCCGAAAGCCAAATTGATGATCAGGGATGCATCCCACATTGTTCAATATTGGACTCAACTTCGCCATTAACAATTTTTCGAATAGTTTTGAAATTGTTGGTAAAAGACTTATTGGTCTATATGATTCTACCTTAGTCAGATCCTTCCCTGGCTTGGGTATCATAGTAATCATTGAGACCTTCCACTCTGCAGGATAATACTCAATGCGTAAAATGGCGTTAAAAATAAAAAGTAGAACCCTTCTAGCTACACGAGGTAACTGTTCAAGCATTTTACCAGTAATTTGATCAATGCCTGGAGCTTTCCTGGGGTTTGTATTACCGATAACGTTTTCGACATCTTGAAAATTAAATCTCAAAGACACAGGAGGTCTAACAACATATGGTGGTAATTCCGCTGTATTATTCTCTGAATCATTTGTGATAAAAACGTTTCGCAAATGATCGACATACAACATTCCCTTTTCAGAATCGCTTCTTGCCCAGTCGCCAGTTGAGTTTCGCAAAGGTGGCTTACCTATTACGGGTCTTTTTAAACCTTTTGTCGCTTTCCACAAGGAATAATCAGATTGAGGGGTACCATCAAGGCTTTCCAAATATGTTTTAAGGGAAGCCATTCTATGGACTTCAAGCAGATTTCTTAGCTGAGTTATGCATTCCCGTAGCCTAGCTTTAAGCTGGGGCGACCTGCGAAGTTGCCACTCTCTTCTGACTCTTCTTTTTTCTGACAGAAGTTGCTCAATTTCAGATGAATAAGTTCTATTGCTCTCATTTCTAGGTCTTAAATGACTAGTGGTAGCATGCTGTACGGCCAGTTTGAGGTTTTCAGAAAAATTGTTAATTGACACATCAATATCCTCAGGCGTTCTCAAGGCGATATTTACAGTACAATGTGTGCTCAAAAATTTTTTGTACTTTAACCAATTAACTCTATTGACAGTCAACGGTGAGCCAATCTCTTGGGGGAACGAAACAGAGATTATAGTGGGAGAGTGATCTGATGACAAATCTAATGAAGGCTCCACTTGCATCCACTCTAAAGGAAAATTTTTCGCAACTCCAAAATCTATAACGTCTGGGATCTTTCGTCGGTCTGTCGGCCAATAAGTGGGGTGTCCGCTTGAAACCACATCTAAGCCCATTTTGGAAACGGTGTCAAAAAGCACACGGCCTTTCGAGGTAATTAAGCGTGATCCCCAAAAAGTGTGTTTAGCGTTATAGTCGCCAGCCGCTAAAAATCGAGGCCCAAGTGATTTGAAAAAATTTGAATATTGGCTTTCTGTTATTGAAAATCGGGGCGGTGAGTAAATCGAGGAAATAACGATTTTTTCATGAAAATATTCAATGCATATATTAGTTGCTTGGATATACTCCTCACGTGTCTCGTTCATTAAATAGTGCTTAATTCTGGATTTTATTAGAATTGCCGATCCTCCGCAAGATCTTCCTCGGGGATCTTTAGTGTCATATAATGCGTACCCATTAATTTTGAAATAACTGTTGGTTGTCAAATGGGTTTCAGCAATCAACATTATATCGATTTGCTTTTCCATAAGGAAGTGCTCAAGTTCATTTTTTTGTTGGCGAATGCCGTTTGCGTTCCAGAAACATATTTTCAACCAATTCATTTTTTTAAAATTGCCTGCAAAATAGTGGATTGCATTTTCAGCATTTCCTGCATCATGTTCGTCATGGAAACCGTAAATGTATTTATAGATTGAACAAGAGTCTGCAGAGTTGCCTCAAGATTGCTAAAATTTTGGTCGGAGTTTTGAGGCTTGGGCTCCTGATTCAAGTTTGGTCTATCGGATTTTACCACATTCGCATAAGAAATTTGTTGGGGGTTTTGCACGTGTATATGGCTGGTTGGCTGGCGTACCTGGGAGAAATTGGTTGTAGAAATGGTGTTTGACTGCTGGGGTGGCATATTTAAAATTGATGGCCTATTTGTCATTGATCTCTTGAAGTGAGTATAGACAGGACAACCCCTGTAGTTTGCAGTGTGGTTACCTCCACAATTACTGCATTTTTTAACGCTCGCGTCAGTCTTAGGTTTTTTGCACTGTGATGTACCGTGAAGTTCACCACACACAACGCAAACTGCGGGCAACTTACAATAGGCCTTAGTATGGCCAAATTCTTGGCAGTTTAGGCATTGGACGGGCCCTAAACGCTTATGAGGCTCCTCAACGGTAACCTTACGATGCAAAAGATATTTGAGGTTATAAATTGGATGCACTTCATTCTTTTTCAGGAGAACATCTCTAGGTTCCAATTCAACCCTAAACATGGGTTGAGGAATTTTTTCACGGTTTCTAATATTAACCACATTTTTAATTTTGAAGCCATTGTCTTCTAGTCCGGTTTTGACCTCATTCGTGTCAACAAAAGGGTCAATACCTTTTATAACGACCTGAATACCTTTGGCACTTTTAAGCTGATATGTGTAAAATGATCGCTTCTCCTTCTCTAGAACGTCAGACAACTTTCGGTATTCATTTTCACTGTTTACCTGGATTTTTGTTTCATTTATGCCGCCGTGCTTAACCGATGTTACGTTAAAAGTGTCTTTGCCGATTGCCGCAATAAGTTGCTTTACCAGGTCACTAGAGGTAGGCTCTCGCAAATATATTGGTGGCGGCTTAAAGGTTTTTTTAGATATAGTTGGCTCATCTGTTTGCAGTATAGCAAACCTATTATTATCCGTTGCCGAAGTCCTATTATCATCTTTAGAAATTTTCGGTTTAGATGATATTTGAGCTGATTTGGGGCTTCGCTGTCTCTTAACCACGGTTATGTACCTGTCCATGCCTACTTGGGTTTTTGGCTTATCATCAACAATTAAACCGGAAGATGTTTTGTCTTCAGCTGTAACAACAATATTTGGCGAACACGATCGCGGGCGTTTCCTATCTCTTAGAGACAGGAAATTTTCCAGTGATTTTTTCACAGATTCTTCCTCTGAAATCCAAAGATTTTTTCTACCGGAGCTAAGCTCTCTTTCAGAATTACATCTGATAGGTGCACTCATGCAATTAATTGTTTCTATTTTTTATTTACAATTTAAAACAGTATTTAAAAAATGTCACAAAATTTTTCTTTTAAACAAAAACACTCTGTTCACCTATTACGGTTTTTACTTAATCCCGTTATATTTTTTTTTTTTTTTACTTTGCGATCAAAAAAAACAAACACGTCCGTTCACTATCGAAGCTAAACAACGACTCGAATCTATAAAATGAAATTCTAAAATACTCGTCAAGTTTCTTTAGAAATAATTTTTGATTTTCGACTTCTAAAAATAAATAAATTTATATATATATATATATATTTATATATATATATATATATATATATATATATATATATATATATATATATATATATATATATATATATATATATATATATATATATATATATATATATATATATATATATATATATATATATATATATATATATATATATATATCTGTAATTGTGTTGTTGTCTTATTGTAGCCGCAGCGTTTTCAGCGACACTCAACTGCCGGCATATTAAGCGTAACTGCTCGTTTGCTATTGTTTTTGGTTTTGTGCTGACAAATTGCCCGCATGCTCAAACTCACCGACGCTGCAGTGTACATTGGGATGCTTTGTTGAGCTTTTGACTGTTGCCACTTGTAGTTGTGTAGTTGCATTTTCGTAAATTTTTTTGGTTCTTCTCGCGATCGAACGCTTTACCAGAATGAACTGCAGGTGGAGAAAGCAATAGTAGTCAATTATCTGCTCCATTACCTGATACAAGCCACCACCGGTCTCTCGTATGCTTTTTTACTTTCCACAATTGGTTTTTTTTTTTTTTTTTTTGCTCGTGACTTTAAATCTGCTTGTGACTATTGAATGAAAAATTGTCATTATTGCATTGTTTATAAAACTTACCTTCTTCCATTTGGCCACTGAACGCATAAGAAGTCTAATAGAGTTTAATTTTTGATAAAAAGTTTTCCAACTCTTCTCAACTACCAATTTGCTGCTTCCGAAAGCAGGCGCCCCCTTAGCAAGCATAGGATTCTCGAGGTAATCGAGTAACAAATTTTTATCAAATTGTGCTTATGTAAGTACATATGTATGTTTCTAACTATGTACATACATATGTATGTATTTTAACTTACCACTTATCCATAGCTTTCTGAGTGAAATTTTCTGCATTTTTCTTTTATTAATTATATTTTTATCTTGTACTCATATTTTTCAACAACTTTTATCACTTATAAACAGCAATCACTTTTTCAATTTTCAATAAGGAAAGCAACAAGTGCATTTGCTTTGTTTACATATGACTAACGTCATCAAATTAGCTGCTTTTAGACTTTAGTGAACTACGGTCTGACAACGTAGCTTTTAAGAAATATACTTCTTTTTTGTTACTACAATACAAGCGTATAACTATAATTAATGTATGTGTGTGGCCGCCACTGGTTTAATACATTAAACAAATATAGTAATCCTCGATTTTTAGCATACTTCAACTGTGCCAAATATGAAGAGAGAGTTACATAGTTGTCATTTTTTTATACTAAATTACTATAGACACGAACATCAAACAATGACTCATTCATAATATGATGAATAAACAGATGTATATATGCAAGTATGAATGTGAACATTTAAAAAAAACAAAATGTGGATTTCACACGCACAACTACTTACATATGTATGTATGAACACGTACATATCTACATTCATAAAAACTACATAAGTTTAATATAGTAGTTTTATATACAGAGATAAATAAGTATCTAAGTACATAGATACGCACATATTTACATACATATATGAGCACGTTTAAAAAATAATTAAGCAATTTATCTTACTTCAAATGTTTTTTTATTATGTTGTTTCTTTTATGTTGCTGCGAATTTACTTTTCACTTAAACACTTCTCAAAAGTTTTGCTCATTAATTGCTAACAAAAGATTGTTCTAAATTAATTTTTCTTTTATGTACGAATTTACTTTTTGTAGGCTTTACTTGTTTGCTGCTGACAGAAGATTTGTATTAAATTAATAATTGTTTATAATTTCTTCTCTATACTCATGAAATTCGCTAAAGATATCTTGCTTCCCAAAAGTACCGAAGTAATGCAAACCGGCCAAGCGTTCAATTCAGTGACCAGAGTACAACTAAAATTATATATTTCTATAATTTCGTTGGGAGAGAATTTACTGCGGAGCAGTATTGCCAAGTATAGAAATTTATTTCAAAGAGTTGAGTATTTTTTAAGTTTAATGTTGTAAAAATTTACCCTATTAATTTGTGCAAAAACTAATTTTTTAAATCCGTTTTTTTATTATTTCTTTTGTGCAACACTATACAAAATTGAATACAAATTGCTGTGTAATGGTCTGACAAAATCCTTTTTGTTCAACACTGAGCAAACGCGACACCCATTTTGCCGATAGCTTTTTCATATGGAAATGCTTATGCAAAATGTTGAACACACATTTACATATACATATGATACTACATAGGATGAAAAGCACCGGGCCTAACACACAGATGACGCTAGTTTTATTGCAGTCACCTTTTTTTCAGTAATATTTACCTTCAAGGGAAGGTTATTAGTACTAACCTTCAAAAGAAGGTTATTGTGCTAAGAGTGACGCTACTTTTGTTATTCAAAACAATGGATAAAAAAACAATTTCGAGTTTTAATTTTACACTACTTCTTTACTCCAGAATCAAAACGATCGTCATCTGAGTGGACAGTAACTGGTGAAACTCGTCCAAAGTGCCCGAAAGCACAACAATCGGCTGGAAAGGTTATGGCGCGGTATTTTGGGATATATATGGTGTAATATTCATCGACTATCTTGAGAAAGGAAATACCACCAACAGTGAATATTATATAGCGTTATTGGAGCGTTTGAAGGCTAAAACAACAAAGTATCGATCGCATATGGCAAAGAAAAAAATTTTGTTTCATCAAGACAGCGCACCGTGTCACAAGTCAATCAAAACGAAGTCAATCGAATTGCTCCCACATCCACCGTATTCGCCATATGTGGCTCCCAGTAACTACTGGCTTGCCGCAAACCTGAAAAAAAATGCTCGCCGGTAAAAAATTTGGCACGAATGACGAGGTTATCGCTGAAACTGAGGCCTATTTTGAGGCAAAAAATCAATCGTTCTACACGCAAAAAAAAAGCTATGGTTGATATAGCAATATTATAAGGGCAACATACTATTGCTGCATTATATGGTTATAAACAACCATATAAAATAGTTTCAGTTGAAATGTTATTCGATGAACCAATATTATATAATTTAACCATACATTTGGTAACCATATATGTATCTGATATAGCCAATCATATAATATTGTCTTTCCCACCCATTTAATCTAAAAAGTCTAAAACACTATTATCACGTTCAATCGAAATAATATTGAACTATCATATTACGAGTATATGGTAACATACATATTTATTATTTATCTTACATATTTATTTTAAACATATAACCAACGCGTAATTCTTACTTCAAACACGTAAAAACTGAACCAAAGCGACCAATATCCAGGGATTTTAAATAAATTTCTGTAATGATAAACATATAATTCATACATATTAATATGTTTTCTATGAATATGTGCACATATGTATGTATGTATATATTTATACATAAAGTTACCAATACAAACCCTCTTCTTTTCAATTACAATTATTCATGTAAATATTTTTACAATATTATATGATGGGTTGTTATCATTCGTCTAGCTTAATTTCAATCCTGGCTAAAGCCAAGAAATATTGTTAATTATAACAATAATCGCGATCAATAACTTTTGATCAAAGAAACTGTGAAAATGATTTACATCAGTACCTGCCTTGACGGCCTAATCTGATGGTGGACCGATTCCACGAAGTGTATTTTTCACGATTCACCACCGCCCCCATGTGGCTTGCTAGGCTCACACAGGTAGCAATTCTTGTCATATGATTGCGGTCATATGAACAACTTCTTGTTGAGGAGTTCGGGCTTTCTAATCCCTCATGTATGCAATTTCCCAGCAATCAATGGAGGACAAGGCTTAATGAGTTGGTAGGCCGAAGCCCATTAAGAGCATCAGCCCTTAAACCAACTCACCCGTCAATCATCACCACTGGTTCCTTACAGTACACGTATCTGTTGTATAGGCAACAGATCCTCGGGAGATTGTTAGCCCCCGAAAAAAGCCACACACCAAACAATTATCAAGGATACTAACACTCCCTTTCTGCGTTTTACGTAACATTGTTTATTAACGTGTGTTTACTACACAAATGTCAAAACAGAACTGACATTAGGGACCAATCGCAAAATTTATAGCATTTTCTGATAGGAGTATTACTTTTGCTCCACCTTGTATTTGATTAAACTATTTAAAGATCGAAAATGCGCTGTTTGCGTCAGCAACAAAAATGATTGCTGTCTACATAGTTACTAATGTTGCCACAATAATATTCCAGATTACGTTTTCTTTACGTGTACAAAAGTGGTGTTGAAATGTTAGACCGACGCTGGAATGCGTTTGTCTTGATGGAGATTACGTTGATGAATAAAGCTAGTTTTGAACAAAACACTGTGTTTTCTTCGTTAGGTCTGGTACTTTTTAGACCATGTGGCTGAATTATGTTTACTATTTCAAGAATCTCACGTACGGCTCGGCGATCACTCATAACGATATCGCAGATTTTCTTGATATTTTCTTCAGTAACCACCTCCTTTGGCCTTCCTGTTGATGGTATTGTTGCAGTGCCTGTTCGGTCGCGTTTCAATTCAGCGAATCTGACGGAGCAGACTCACCGTAATGTTTGAGCTTTTCTTTTATCTCCTTCGGTGTTTTCCTTTTCAAATAATAGTGTTTTGTCGTGTGCGCACTGTCTGTCGGCAAAACAGTTTTGTTGGGTGGGCTGATACAGGATTGTACGAAAAAAGTAGACAACATTAGCTGTAAGTTGTATGCCAAAAATATTAAAAAAATATGGAGTGGTGGGAAAAAATGAAAAGGAAAAAAAAGGACTGCGAGAGGAGATGGAAGTTTGTTGATTGGGCCTGCTAAATTGTTATTGCTAATTATTAAGATTAAAAAAAAATAATAATAATTAGTGCAATATTTTTTTAGATATAAAATATTTAAGTTGAAACCAAAAAGAGGTCGTTGGACGAAAATCTGCCCAGCCCAGTTCCGCGAGTCAAAAAGGAATGAAGCGGTGTAAGAGTTCGGCAAGCTTCCCGGTATAACTTGTGAGAAAGGAATTTTAAGGACCTTTGATGCAACCGGAATTTTGTAAAAGCTATCTTTTCTACATAACTACAAAAAAATGTATCTGGTATGTAAACCGGCCGAAAAGGGCCCAACCAACATCTACAAGACCTACAGGCCAATTCAAGCTATTCTGTGGTGCTATTGTTTTTGAAAGTTTTATTGATTTTAATTTTTATGGTTTTATGATAATTTGCAATAATAATTTTCAGTAGCAGTTTAGAAATTTTTTTTACTTTCTCTTAATATATAATTATATAATATATATAATATATAATTATTTATTCAAATTAAAATATTATTTCAATTTCATTAATTTTCATTTTCGAGTCATTTCTATCTAGTTACATTTTCATATTTTTTTTTATATACATTACCTATTTTTTTTTTAGTTCTTGTTTTTTTTCATTTGTTAAACCAAAATATTTTAGTAGCTTTTAGGAGTAAAAGCACCAAAGCTTGCCGTTTTTTTCACTTCAAATTAGAAGTATTGTTGTTAGTACTCCAAATAGGGTGAGCTCACGCTAGGCTGGGGGAAAACTTTTCAGTAACGCGATTTTTTTGTTGGGGACGGTAAAGAAGCTAAAATTTGTTTGGTTATTTAATATAATTTTGTAATAAGCAATAGTTTTTGTTTACACATATGTACGGACATATGTGCTTATTTAAATAAATTAAATTTTATGTTTTGTTTGGTGCGGCAAATGATCATCAAGTTTTCTTAATGGAATAAGACATTAAAAATTATGGGACGGTGAGTAGAGGAGAGACCGGCTGAACGTGTTTGGGGTGGTTTCAGAAACAAAAGCGCCAGAAACCACATAGGTGAAGTCAATTTTGATTTCAGGGGAGGGCAAGCGTGCCGACAGACCATCAGTTGGCGGTGTGACGGGTTGATGAATGTCAACAACCATGGCAGAGTTTTGTATTTTTTTGTTTGTGTTTCTTTTTATTTTACACACTCACTTTCGGGCCTCACCACTTAAATAGAATTTTGTTTGACAATTGGAAAAAAGGCTGGTATGTTTTTTTTGTAGTTGCATTGAGCTGGATTGGCCGGCAAGAACCACTCCCGATCGGCGATCCAAAGCCGGAGCATCCGCCATCATGCCAGCACAGCCGGCAGTCCAGCAACACTACACAAAATGTTCAACATTTTGTTTTTTTATTAATTTTTTTTTTTTTTTTTTTTTTTTTGCAGCACGCTCACTACAAAAATGGCGCCCAACGTGGGGACCGAAAGTGAGGAAGATTTAGATAGTGCCAGGAAGAATTGTTGAAAGCAAGTGTAGGTCCAGTTAGGTCAATTCAAGAGTCCCTAACTCGTTGCGACACAAATCTTTCAACAATATCTACCATGATTGCTTACAATTGGTTTCCGTTTTTTTGGTAGTAAATACACTGGCTAAGCCTCTACAAACGCGTAATCCAATGGGCGGTGTTTTGTAAGTCCCGGACAAATTTAGTTAAACTTCGTCCGCGTTGCTACAATTTACCGACATTGGAGGCGCGTGAGTAGAGTAGTAAAGTAGAAAATTCTAAAATTTTGCAGTACGTTGAGTCGAACTGATTGCAATATGTATCAGCAGTTCTTGCTTCAACGGCTACAAAGTTTTAGAATCCAGCCAACAGGTAAATTTTTTTTTAATATTATAAATAAGAACGGATAAATAAGACATATTATTAAACATGAATTTCTATATATAATAAATGAATACATAAATGAATATATAGAAATACATATGTCTGCATTGTCGATTTAACTGGCCGGTTAGTCCTAATTCAACGGGTTGTGTTCGGTAGCATCGGTAGCACCGCAGTTAATACGAGGGTCGTCTGTATCCGATCTGACACATAGCTTAACCTCACGTGTATTTTCTGAAAAGAGAAAAATATAAAAAGGAAAATTTAAATTATCAACTCGTCACACCAAAAAGTACACAGTATAACTTGTGTATCCATGTATACGTATGTATGTTTTTAGTTTTTTTTTTTTTTTTGTTAAGCATTTTTATTATTTATTGAATCTTCAAAATGAACTAACAATAAGTATTCAAATCTTAATACTAAATATAAAAATAAAAGAATTAATAAAAAAAATAAAATGTGTTTTTTACTTACGTCCAGCCAATGCTAGACAAAAAGTTTTATTATGCGGGAGCAATATCGGTAGAGTGTTCTGATGGTGGCAACGGTATCCCTTCTTCTCAACCGACTGTAGCCACCAAAATTAAGTATATTACGCGCAAGAGGGTTTGGATGAAGTTCCAGTTTACTGACATACCTTGTCGCGTACTTAGAAAACTCCTCTTTTACCAGCGGAACACTCAGATCTTTATGAACTCGCGAATTTTTTACATACCATGGAGCTGCAGTAATCGTTCGAAGAATTTTGTTTTTGAGGCGGTGCCCCATAACTGAATTCCGTAACACCATATAGGCTTTAGTATTGCGTTGTATAACTAAAGTTAGCAAACTAATTTCAATGTAGAATTTCTGCCCATAAGCCAATTTAGCTGCGCTGCTTTTAGTTTTAACTGAGTGACTTTTGCTTCTATGTGAGACTTCCACGTTAGCCTACGGTCCAGGTGAATACCAAGGTACTTTACTTCATTGTGCTGCGGAATAGGTGAGTTGTTAATTTGGATATGCGCACATGTTTGCTTACGCAGTGTGAATGTAACGTGAGTACATTTTTGTTCATTAACACTGATTTTCCAAAGCTTCAGCCATTTTTCCAATATTGAAATAAATTCCTGCAAATTTCGTGAAGCTAATTGGTGGTTTTCATGAACGCTCAAAAACTCTGTGTCGTATGCAAAAGTTGAAGTGTGGATTCCAGATGTCGTTGGCATGTCAGAGGCGTAAATAAAATACAAAGTAGGCCCAAGAATGCTACCTTGAGAAACTCCTGCCTCGATAGGTTCAGTTGGGCTTATAAAATCACCTTCTCTGATAACAAATTTCCGCCCATATAAGTAGCTTTCCAGAAGCAGGCAAGTTCAACTTTATTTTGTGCATCAAGCCGTTGTGCCACACTTTATCAAAAGCTTGAGAAATGTCAATGAATAGAGCTGAACAATACTTCTTCTTCTCAAAGGTCTATCTTATGACATTGACTAGTCTGTGCGTTTGTTCTATGGTGGTGTGTTTAGCCCGAAAACCAAATTGATGATCAGGGATGCATCCCACATTGTTCAATATTGGACTCAACTTCGCCATTAACAATTTTTCGAACAGTTTTGAAATTGTTGGTAATAGACTTATTGGTCTATATGATTCTACTTTAGTGGGATCCTTCCCTGGCTTGGGTATCATAGTAATCATAGAGACCTTCCACTCTGCAGGATAATACTCATGGCGTAAAATAGCGTTAAAAATAAAAAGAAGAATTCTTTTAGCTACACGAGGTAACTGTTCAAGCATTTTGCCAGTAATTTGGTCAATACCTGGATCTTTCCTGGGGTTTATGTTACTGATACCTTGTTCTACATCTTGAAATATGAATCGCACAGGCGGTCTAACGGCGTATGGTGGTAATTCAGATGCATCATTTGTTATATCATTTGTAATAAAAACATTTCTCAAATGGTTAACATACACCATCCCCTTTTCTGAATCTCTTCTTGCCCAGTCGCCAGTTGAAGTTCGCAAAGGTGGCTTACCTATTACGGGTCTTTTCAGACCTTTTGTCGCTTTCCACAGAGAATAGTCAGATTGCGGAGTACCATCAAGGCTTTCCAAATATGTTTTAAGGGAAGCCATTCTGTGGATTTCAAGCAGATTTCTTAACTGAGTTATGCACTCCCGTAGCCTGCTTTTAAGCTGGGGAGACCTGCGAAGCTGCCACTCTCTTCTGACTCTTCTTTTTTCTCACAGAAGTTGTTCAATTTCAGACGAATAAGTTCTATTGTTCTCATTTCTGGATCTTATAGTGGTAGCATGCTGTACGGCCAGTTTGAGGTTTTCAGAAAAATCGTTAATTGACACATCAATATCCTCAGGCGTTCTCAAGGCGATATTTTCAGTACAATGTGTACTCAGAAATTTTTTGTATTTTAGCCAGTTAACTCTATTGACGGTCAACGGGAAGCCAATCTCTTGGCTCCCCGTTGATTAATTAATCGTGATCCCCAAAAAGTGTGTTTAGCGTTATAGTCGCCAGCCGCTATAAATCGAAGCCCAAGTGAATTGAAAAAATTGTTATATTGATTTTCTGTTACTGAAAACCGGGTTGGGGAATAAATCGATGAAATAACAATTTTATGATGAAAATGTTCAATACATATGTTTGTTGCTTGAAGATACTCCTCACATGTCTCGTTTAGCAAATAGTGCTTAATTCTAGTTTTTATCAAAATTGCTGAGCCTCCGCAAGATCTGCCACGGGGATCTTTAGTATCATATAGTCTGTAACCATTAATTTTGAAATAGCTGTTGCTTGTTAAGTGAGTTTCAACAATCAACATTATGTCGATTTGCTTTTCCATAAGGAAGTGCTCAATTTCATTTTTGTGTTGGCGGATGCCGTTTGCGAAACATATTTTTAACCAACTCATTTTTTAAAATTGCCTGCAAAATAGTGGATTGCATTTTCAGCATTTCCTGCATCATGTTCGTCATGGAAACCGTAAATGTATTTATAGATTGAACAAGAGTCTGCAGAGTTGCCTCAAGATTGCTAAAATTTTGGTCCGAGTTTTGAGGCTTGGACTCTTGTTCAAGTTTGGATTATCGGATTTTACCACATTCGCATAAGAAATTTTTTGGGGGTTTTACACGTTTATATGGCTGGTTGACTGGTGTACCTGGGGAAAATTGCTTGTAGAAATGCTGTTTGTCTGCTGGGGTGGCATATTTAAAATTGTTGACCTATTTGTCATTGACCTCTTGAAGTGAGTATAGACAGGGCAACCCCTGTAGTATGCAGTATGGTTACCTCCACAGTTACTGCATTTTTTAACGCTCGCGTCAGTCTTAGGTTTTTTGCACTGTGATGTACCGTGAAGTTCACCACACACAACGCAAACTGCGGGCAACTTACAATAGGCCTTAGTATGACCAAATTCTTGGCAATTTAGGCATTGAACGGGCCCTAAACGCTTATGAGGCTCCTCAACGGTAACCTTACGATGCAAAAGATACTTGAGGTTATAAATGGGATGCACTTCATTTTTTTTCAAGACAACATCTCAAGGTTTCAATTCAACCCTAAACATGGGTTGAGGAATTTTTTCACGGTTTCTAATATTAACCACATTTTTAATTTTGAAGCCATTGTCCTCTAGGCCGGTTTTGACATCATTCGTATCTACGAAAGGGTCAATCCCTTTTATAACGACCTGAATACCTTTGGCACTTTTAAGCTGATATGTGTAAAACGATCTTTTCTCCTTCTCCAGGACATCAGACAACTTTCGGTATTCATTTTCACTGTTTAACTGGATTTTGGTTTCATTGATGCTGCCGTGCTTAACCGATGTTACATTAAAAGTGTCTTTGCCGATTGCCGTAATAAGTTGTTTTACCAATTCACTAGAGGTAGGCTCTCGCAAATATATTGGTGGCGGCTTAAAAGTTTTTTTTGGGTATTGCTGGTTCATCGGTCTGAAGGATAGCAAACCTATTACTATCCATTGTCGTGGTGGTCTTATCATCTTTGGGTATTTTGGACTGAGATGACATTTGAACGGATTTGGGGCTTCGCTGCCGTTTAACTACGGTTACATACCCATCCATACCCACTTGCTTTTTCGGTTTATCAACAATAGTTAGACTGGAAGATGGTTTGTCGTCTGTTGTTACAATAATGTTTGGCGAGCACGAACGCGTGCGTTTTTTATCTCTTAGAGACAGGAGATTGTCCAATGATTTTTTCAATGATTCCTCTTCAGAAATCCAAAGGTTTTTTTTAGTGGAGCTAAGCTCTCCTTCAGAATTGCACCTACTGGGTACACTCATGCAATTTTTTTTATTTATATTTTTGTTGCTTTAAAAGTATATAAAAATAATTGTCACAAAGTTTTTATTTTGTATTAATTCACTCTTCACTTATTGCGGTTGAAACACTCCGATCAAAAAACAAATACGTCCGTTTTTAGTTGGTCTCACCTTTGCTCACCTGAAAACCCTGTAATGAAAAAAATTATTGTTTATTACATTTGAATTTGCTTAGTGCAATTTTTGCTTTTTTCATAAATTTTTTTATATAAATTTTTTTTTAATATATATTTTTCTTTTTGGATTATTATATATATTATCTATTTATTTATTTTTTTTTTATGGTTCAGCTAACAGAGCTAATTTTTTTTGGATTTTACTTCTGGCTAAAACCAGGTAATTAAAATTTTTTTTAACTCATTTTTTTATGAATAATAGCATTGAATCGCAGAATCACTTGTTTGATTGAATTTTCTGTTATTCAATTTTTCTTTTAAATACATTTAATCTGTTTATTCTATCTTATTTTTATATAGGTATTTTGTTTTATTTATTTATTTATTTTTTTTTTATTTCATTTGAGATTGAAAATCTTTTTTTTTTTTGGTTTTTCATTATTTAGCTTGAAATTATAGCTACATTTATAATTTCATTGTTTTTATAACTATTAGTAATTTCAAATATAGTTTTGAATTAAAGAACCAATTCCTTTTTTTTTAATTTTCGTTACTCAATTTTTTCTTCTTTCTCTATATTCATTAATTTATTGGTGATTTTCCTTGTTGCTTTTTATTTGAATCGCAGTGCAGCTAGAGACTTCGCCGCGAATTTTGAACTGCTCGTTTCGTTTTTTTAAAGTCGTTTTGATTTTTTTTTTTTTTTTTTGGCATGGTATTGACTCGCTCAGTGCGGAGTCAAAGGCTGGCGACAGGTGTAGATCTGCTCACCGTTTACAATATGGAGGGTATCCCGCCTGCGTCAGAAGTAACGACGCGATCAGTGTCGGCCCTTGTGGCTACAGCCGCAAATATGCCAGCAGCCATAACAACGCCTAGCGCTTACGTCACGCCCTCAGTGCAGCAATTTCTGTCTTATGTTCAGGATAATGCCAACCAACCCCTTAACGACAGTCACCACTCCATAGACAAAATTCCTTCGCATGAATACAGCAGCAATACAGCATTCACTCTGTGACTCTCCAACCGCACAGTAGTATAATTAAACAGTGAACAAAAAAAAAACAAACAAACAAAAAAATCATTGTGCTCACTAATTTTTAAACTTACATATAACAAGAGTGTAGTATATTCGGCTGGGCCGAATCTAAAATACCCTTCACGATAGTCACGAATATGTATAGTATATTAAAAATGTGACCTAAATATGCTCGGTTATATATGAACCGATATCGGAATTTTCTATTTTCTGTATTTTAGTAACCTTCTTTTATAACGAGAATTGCTTTCCAGCAAAAAAATGTATGTATGTTTTTGTTTGTTTGGTTATTGTAGTTATTATTGTTTTTATATATTTTTCAAAATTGTATGTATGTATGTATTTGTATTTTTTCATTCACATGTATGTATGTTTGTTTGAATATTTTTAAACATTGTTTAAAAAAATTTTTTAAACAATAACAAATATTATTGCCCTGAAGAAGCTATCCGAAGGAAAGCGAAATATTGGCAGAGATATTGAAATAAATAAGCTAAAAAGGACCTTAAACTCAACGAAATACTACTTAGTTGTTTAAATTCGCTTACTCGGCATTTTCATCAAAAAAACCGGTTAGGCTATATTTCGGGTATATATGGACCGATATCGGAAATTTTCATTTTTCATATTTATATAACTTTATTTCATTACCAGAACTGTTTTTGAGCAACAAAAAGTTGTTTAAGTTCGCTTACGCGACATTTTCATGAAAAACCCGATTTGGGCTATATCTCGGGTATATATGAACCGATATCGGAAATTTTCATTTTCCATATTTATGTAACCTAATTTCATTACAAGAACTGCTTTTGAGCAAAAAAAAATTGTTTAAGTTCGCTTACGCGACATTTTCATGAAAAACCCGGTTTGGGCTATATCTCGGGTATATATGGACCGATATCGAAAATTTTCATTTTCCATACTTATATAACCTTATTTTATTACCAGAACCACTTTTAGGCAAAAAAAGTTGTTTAGTTTCGCGGACGCGGCATTTTCATGAAAAACCCGTTCTAGGCTATATCTCGGGTATATATGGACCGATATCGGAAATTTTCATTTTCCATATTTATGTAACCTAATTTTATTACCAGAACTGCTTTTGAGCAAAAAAAAGTTATTTAGCTTCGCCTATGCGACATTTTCATTAAAAATTCGATTTGGGCTATATCTCGGGTATATATGGACCGATATCTGAAAAAAAAATTTTTGCCTTTTAATCACCATGCTTAATAAGTGTGTGAAGTTTGAAGCAAAACGAACAACTTTTGTTTTCAAAAATTTTCGGTCTGACAATGCAAATGAGTTGCCACCTATTGTTAGTAGACCTCCTGTGCCTTTAAGATTCAATTTCCAAGAAATTGAAAATGCTATTGGCAATCTAAACCTTAAAAAAGCTCCAGGTATGGATAAAATCAGCAACAAAATGCTCGTAGAGCTGCCTCGTGTAGCTAAAAGAATTGTTCTTTTTATTTTTAATGCTATTTTACGACTTGAGTATTACCCTGCAGAGTGGAAGGTGTCCATGATAACAATGGTTCCTAAGCCAGGGAAGGATCACACGAAAGTAGAATCATACCGTCCAATAAGTCTACTGTCAACAATATCAAAACTTTTCGAAAAATTGCTAAAGGCGAAGTTGGATCCAATGCTTCATAAGGTTGAATGTATTCCTGATCACCAATTTGGTTTTAGAGCGAAACATGGCACCATTGAGCAAACACACAGGTTAGTTAACGTCATAAGAAAGGCATTTGAAGATAAAAAATATTGCTCTGCCTTATTCATCGACGTCTCACAGGCTTTTGATAAAGTGTGGCACGATGGCTTAATGCATAAAATAAAGTTTAACTTACCTGCAAACATACATAACCTTTTAGAAAGCTATTTATATTGTCGCCAATTTATAGTAAAAGAAGGCGATTTCATAAGCCCCGCTCAGTCTATTGAAGCAGGAGTTCCCCAAGGCAGCATATTAGGGCCTATCTTATATTTGATCTACGCATCTGACATGCCAACAAGCACCAACGTTCACACTTCAACATTTGCAGATGATACAGCATTCCTTAGCATACATAGTAACCACCAGCAAGCATCAATAAATTTACAGGAACATATCGACAAACTAGAGAAATGGCTGAAGCTTTGGAAAATCAAGGTTAATGAACAAAAGTGTGCCCATGTTACATTCGCACTGCGTCTAGGAACATGCTCACCCATTACTATTAACAATAAAGTAATACCTCAACACAGTGAAGTCAAATACCTCGGAATTCATCTTGACCGTAGACTAACATGGAAGTCGCACATCGAGGCAAAAGTAACGCAGATGAAATTGAAAGCAGTGCAAATTAACTGGCTACTAGGCAGAAATTCGACCTTAAAGCTTGATTGTAAACTTTTGCTGTACAACTCGATTCTAAAGCCAATATGGTGCTATGGGATTCAATTATGGGGCACAGCCTCGGCATCCAACATTGAGAAAATTCAAAGAAGTCAAAATAGAATTCTCCGTAGAATTACAGATGCTCCATGGTACGTTAAAAACTCACGAATCCACGCAGATCTGAACGTACCTTTTGTGAAATCTGAATTTGTGAAGTACGCGACAAGGTATATTAACAAACTTGAATTCCATCCAAATCCTCTTGCAGCTAATATTCTTAATTTTGGTGGTCATACCCGTCTGAGAAGGAGGGATACTTTGGCTACCATTAGAGCTCTAAACAGATGACTGAATTCTGAAATAATATTCGCATAAAAATAAATTTTCGTCCAGCACTGGCAGGACTTTAATCATAATTTTTTTTTTTTTTAGTATTAAGATTTGAATACTTATTGTCATTACATTTTTTTATGTAGATTCAATAAATAAAATAATGAAGTTAAAAAAAAAAAAAAAAAAAAAAAAAAAATTTTCATACAAAACTGCAAAAAAAATGGCTTTTTTCGGAATTTTGAATATATCTCAGCTATACGTGGACCGATATTACTGAATTTCAATAGCAAACCCATGAATCGATGGGGTAAAAGAATGGTGAAAGAAAAAAGTTTCTAAGTCTAGTGGTTTTCTCAGAAACGGTATTTCAACAGCGGACAGACGGACATCGCTTAATCGACTTTTCCATTAATTCTGATTCAGAATATATATACTTTATAGGGTCGCAAAAAAAAAACTGTAGAAATTACAAACGGAATCACAAACTTATAAATACCCTTTACATTTTTGTGAAGGGTATAAAAACAATAATATATTGTACTAAATTGTAAAAACAATAACAAATTATTTTAAAAAACAACGGGAAAATAAATTCCTCACATTTCAGTAACTAAACAATAAAATCAATTTCAATAAAACAAGTGCGGTGGCAGTGCATTGCTATTGTTGTTATTGTGCGTGAAGATTACCTACCCAGTTGGAAAAACGCTATACATTAAAGTTTTGTTTTCTGTATGAGTGATCCCATCAGAAATAATTTTGAAAAAGAGCTTAGCTCCACCAGTAAAAGCATATGGACTTCTGAAGAAGAATCTATAAAGCAATCATTGGATAATTTTCCTTCTATAAGAGATAAAATCCGCTCCCGTTCCGGCTCGCCTAACATAGATGTTACAACAGAAGATAAACCGCTAGACCAACCGATCAAAGCAGATTTTCTATTCTACAAACGGATGAGCCAACAACAACGTCCAAAAATCGTTTAAGCCACCACCAATTTATTTAAGGGAATCTGCCTCCAATGAACTGGTAAGAAAAATTGTTTCAGTAATCGGAGAAAATACATTTAACGTTACCTCCATCAAGCACGGTAACATTAATGAAACTAAAATTCAGGTTAACCATGAAAATGACTATCGAAAACTGTCTGACGAATTTGAAAAAGAAAAAAAAGCTTTTTATACTTATTAGATTAAAAGCGCTAAAGGTTTTCAAGTCGTAATAAAAGGGATTGACCCTTGGGTAGACATTAATGAAGTTAAGACCGGTTTGGCAGATAAGGGATTCAAAGTAAAAACTGTGTTAAACATCAGAAATCGTGAAAAGATCCCTCAACCCATGTTTAGGGTTGAATTAGAGCCAGGAGATGTGACTTTAAGGAAGAATGAAGTTCATCCTATATATAATATAAAATACCTTTTACATCGTAAAATAACCGTAGAGGAACCGCATAAGCGCTTAGGACCCGTACAGTGCCACAACTGCCAAGAATTTGGCCACACTAAAGCGTATTGCAAGTTGCCTACAGTTTGTGTTGTGTGTGGAGAACTCCATGGTACAGCACAATGCAATAAGCCGAAATTCGACCCAAAAATAAAAAAATGCAGTAATTGCGGTGAAAACCACACAGCTAATTATAGAGGTTGCTCCGTCTACACCCACCTCAAGCGCTCAATGAACAACAAACCAATAATTGCTTTTAAGCCACCACAGCAGACTCAAATTTTTTCTAATAATTCTTTTCCTCCGACAGGACAGTCAACCACCGATGTAGTTAAGTCTACATTCGCAAACCCGAATGAGCAATCTATATATCAACCGCCCGATCAAAATTTCAGTAACCTTGAGGCAACAATACAGACCCTAATTCAAACTATAAACACTTTTACGTCGTCTATGATGCAGGAAATGGTGAAAATGCAATCCACCATTTTGCAGGTAATTTCGAGAAAATGATTTGGTTAAAAATATCTTTCTGTAACGCGAACGGCATCCGCCAACACAAAAATGAACTCGAATACTTCCTGATGGAAAAGCAGATTGATATAATGATGATTGCAGAAACTCGACGTCAACAAGCTTCTTCAAAATTAACGGCTACGTATTATACGATACTAAAGACCCCCGTGGAAGAGCTTGTGGAGGTTCTGCAATCTTGATAAAATTTAGGATAAAGCATTTTTTGTTGAACGACACATGTGAGGACTATCTTCAAGCAACTAATATCTGTGTGGAAAATTTTCATTACAAATTGGTTATCTCATCGATTTATTCGCCTCCTCGATTTTCAGTAACGGAGTCACAATATTCAAATTTTTTCACCTCATTAGGACCTCGTTTTATAGCAGCTTTACAACGCAAAGCACACTTTTTGGGGCTCACGTTTAATCACCCCGAAGGGTCGGGTGCTTTTTGATACAATTTCTAAAATGGGCTTAGACGTAATATCAAGCGGACATCCCACTTACTGGCCGACTGACTGGCGAAAGATTCCTGATATGATTGATTTGGGAGTGGTAAAGGGGTTGCCTGTGGAATGGATGCAAGCTGAGCCTTCGTTAGACTTGTCATCGGATCATTCACCTACTATTATTTCAGTGCCTTTTCCCCAGGAGACTTGGTCCCCGATTAACAATTTGCATAGGACTGTCACCCGAGTGAATTGGCTAAAATATAAAAAATTTTTGAGTACCCATTGCACTGAGAATATTGTTTTAAGAACACCTGAAGATATTAATGCGTCACTAAGCAACTTTAGCGCAAACCTTAAACAAGCCGCTGAACTTGGTTCTAGCGTTTATTTAACACGCAGAAATCTTCAAAATAGAACATATTCTTCAGAAATCGAGCAACTTGTGTTAGAAAAAAGAAGAGTTCGACGAGAGTGGCAACTTCGCAGGTCTCCGCAACTAAAAACAAGACTACGTGAGTGCACAAGTCAGCTAAGAAATTTGCTTGCAACCCAAAAAACGGCTTCTCTACAAACGTATTTAGAAAGTCTGGATGGTACTCCTCAGTCCGACTATTCTTTATGGCGTGCGACTAAGGGTTTAAAAAGGCCAGTTAGAGCTAAGCCGCCCTTGCTAGAACCGTCTGGTGACTGGGCTAGAGATGACTCGAAAAAGGGTAATTTATTTGTTAACCATTTGAAAAACGTTTTTACCACAAATAGGTCTGATAATGCAAATGAGTTGCCACCTATTATTAGTAGACCTCTTGTGCCTTTAAGATTCAATTTCCAAGAAGTTGAAAATGCTATTGGTAATCTAAACCTTAAAAAGGCTCCAGGTATGGATAAAATCAGCAACAAAATGCTGGTAGAGCTGCTTCGTGTAGCTAAAAGAATTGTTCTTTTTATTTTTAATGCTATTTTACGACTTGAGTATTACCCTGCAGAGTGGAAGGTGTCCATGATAACAATGGTTCCTAAGCCAGGGAAGGATCACACGAAAGTAGAATCATACCGTCCAATAAGTCTACTGTCAACTATATCAAAACTTTTAAAAAAATTGCTAAAGGCGAAGTTGGATCCAATGCTTCATAAAGTTGAATGTATTCCTGATCACCAATTTGGTTTTAGAGCGAAACATGGTACCAGTGAGCAAACACACAGGTTAGTTAACGTCATAAGAAAGGCATTTGAAGATAAAAAATATTGCTCTGCCTTATTCATCGACGTCTCACAAGCTTTTGATAAAGTATGGCATGATGGCTTAATGCATAAAATAAAGTTTAACTTACCTGCAAACGTACATAACCTTTTGGAAAGCTATCTATATTGTCGCCAATTTATAATAAAAGAAGGCGATTTCATAAGCCCCGCCCAGCCTATTGAAGCTGGAGTTCCCCAAGGCAGCATATAAGGGCCTATCTTATATTTGATCTACGCATCTGACATGCCAACAATCACCAACGTTCACACTTCAACATTTGCAGATGATACAGCATTCCTTAGCATACATAGTAACCACCAGCAAGCATCAATAAATTTACAGGAACATATCGACAAACTAGAGAAATGGCTTTGGAAAATCAAGGTTAATGAACAAAAGTGTGCCCATGTTACATTCGCACTGCGTCTAGGAACATGCTCACCCATTACTATTAATAATAAAGTAATACCTCAACACAGTGAAGTCAAATACCTCGGTATTCATCTTGACCGTAGACTAACATGGAAGTCGCATATCGAGGCAAAAGTAACGCAGATGAAATTGAAAGCAGTGCAAATTAACTGGCTACTAGGCAGAAATTCGACCTTAAAGCTTGATTGTATACTTTTGCTGTACAACTCGATTCTAAAGCCAATATGGTGCTATGGGATTCAATTATGGGGCACAGTCTCGGCATCCAGCATTGAAAAAATTCAAAGAAGTCAAAATAAAATTCTCCGTAGAATTACAGATGCTCCATGGTACGTTGAAAACTCACGAATCCACGCAGATCTGAACGTACCTTTTGTGAAATCTGAATTTATGAAGTACGTGACAAGGTATATTAACAAACTTGAATTCCATCCAAATCCTCTTGCAGTTAATATTCTTAACTTTGGTGGCCATACTCGTCTGAGAAGGAGGGATACTTTGGCTACCATTAGAGCTCTAAACAGATGACTGAATTCTGAAATAATATTCGCATAAAAATAAATTTTTGTCCAGCACTGGCAGGACTTTAATCACAATTTTTTTTAGTATTAAGATTTGAATACTTATTGTCATTACATTTTTTTTATGTAGATTCAATAAATAAAATAATGAAGTTAAACAAAAAAAAAAAAAAATGAATACAGCAGCATTACTGCTAGAAATGTCCGACAGGAGGTACGTTCGGCAGCCCAATCTGCACAAACTGGCAGGTCGATTGCACAACCAGCCGGAACCTCAGGTGTAAGTGGGGATATTAAGAGTTTGGTGGCTCAGCCATCACCAGCTCATTGTCCGTTACCACATCCAGACGCGCCCCATGCAGCGAGTAGGGTAGATTTGAGCAAATGGGGGATAAAGTTCGGTGGCTCGGCTAAGGCTATGAGCGCCGAGGACTTTATTTTTAGGGCAGACATCTTGAGGCAGGATTTCAACCTGCCGTTTAATGATATCCGGCGCAATTTTCATACATTGCTTGAGGGGCAAGCGCTGGACTGGTTTTGGAACCTCCGTAAATTAAACCCGGTGCTAACTTGTGAAGAGCTGGTAAACGCCTTTTTGACACAGTACCGCCGATGTGAGAGTGACTTCCTACTCCAGAAAAATATAATGGACCGACGACAGGGGCCTCAAGAGTCGTTTGAAAAGTTCTTTAACACAGTGCTGAAGCTACGAAATCAGCAACGTTCACCCAATAGCGAGCGGGACCTCGTTGAAATAATGCGCGGAAATTTAAAACCATCATTGTCCCATTTACTGTTCTCAGTACAAATAGGCAGCTTGAGCGAGTTTCGCCAGTAGGCCAGAAAAGCTGAGAACTTAATGGCTTCGCAATGCGCACTTTATCAGCCGCGTCCATACGCTTCGCAACGAGTCCACGAGCTTGAATACGCCGACATAGGTCCCGAGGCAAATTTTGAAGTTGAGACCGTGACAGCACCCAGCAATTACACTTGCTGGAATTGTAAGCAGCCTGGCCATGGGTTTATGGATTGCCCAGCGCCAACACGAAGAATTTTTTGTTGCCGATGTGATTGTGACAATGTAGTCACGCCCAAATGCCCGCGTTGCCAGGGAAACCGGTCTCAAACTGGGGAGACGAGGTCCACGGCAGTCTAGACCCAGTCATTAATCAGCAAATAGCATTCAACACGGACAAGATAAATATTCTAAAGAATGATGAAGAGTTTGTTAGGGAAGGTGAGCGGTTGCACATTAGGATTATGGAATATAACGAGGATTTTTTGCACGGTATCGAGTAGAATTAGGAAAGCGCGCGAACGTTATAAAATTAGAAAGAAATTAAGGCACGAGATTTCGTCGGCTTTCCTTTATAAGGGTAAAGACACTCGCCTTTACACTAGAATTAATTTAGGGGGTCACGAAATCGAAGGGCTGTTAGACAGAGGTGCTACAGTAACGTGTCTAGGCCGCAACTGTCTTGAAATTGTGGAAAAAGCTGGACTTAAAGTCCATAACTTTGCCACAATTATCAAGACTGCTGACGGAACCGGACATAACATTATATGTCGCGTACGGGCACCAGTAACGCTTGGTCAGACCACACAGTTCATAATGCTCTACTTAGTGCCTACTTTAAGTCGAGAGCTATTTTTGGGGATCGATTTTATGAAGGCTTTTAAAATGTTTGCCCACGTCGAGAGTCTAACGATGAATTGCGTTAGCGTTTGCGAGGAGCCAGAGAGTAGCCTAGCTGTCATAGTTCATACCTTAACGCCTGAACAGCGACAGAAACTAGACCTTGCTATATCTATGTTCCCCTGCTACAGTAAAAAAGGCTTAGGGAAAACATATTTGGAGACGCATTCAACTGATACGCGTGATGCGGCCCCAGTGAAGGATAAGCATTATCCTGTCTCTCCGGCTGTGCAAAAACTTATGTATGCGGAGCTGGATAGGATGCTTGATCTCGGCGTCATTGAGCTGGGCGAGAGTCCATGGAGCCACCCGGTGACTTTAGTCCGCCAGTGCGAAAAGAACCGATTATTCCTGGACGCTCGTAAGGTCAATGCGTTGACGGTCAAGGATGCCTATCCATTGCCGCATATTGAGGGTTTGCTCAGTCGTTTGGGAGACACGATACACATATCCAGTGTGGACCTTAAAGACGCTTTCTGGTAGATTCCATTAGACCCGTAGAGTAGAGAAAAAACTGCATTCACGGTGCCTAGGCAGCCACTTTACCATTATACGGTAATGCCTTTTGGGTTGTGTAAGGCAGCTCAAAGGTTATGCCGTTTAATGGATAAAGTGATCCCCGCGGCAATACGTGATAGAAATTTTGTCTACTTAGACGATCTTTTGATAGTTTCTCCAGATTTTGAGACACACCTGGAGCTGCTGAAACGTGTATCAATTTGTTTAGCGAGAGCAGGGCTAACCATAAATGTGGCAAAGTCTAAATTCTGCTTTAAGGAACTACGATATCTAGGTTACATAATAGGAAATGGGGAAATAAAGCCTGATCCAGCTAAGGTGGATACGATTGCTCGTTTTGCTTATCCTAAAATAGCAAAGCAGGTGCGGAGCTTCATGGGGGCAGCAGGATGGTATAGAAAGTTTATACCTGACTATGCCACCATTGCAGCTCCAATCTTTGACACGCTGAAGAAGGGTAAGCAATTCAAGTTTTCGGATGAAGCCAAAGCTGCGTTTGATCGCCTCAAAAAAGCTCTGATTTCGAGCCCACTTCTGAGTCACCCGGACTTCACCAGACATTTCTACATTCAATGTGATGCGTCGGATGTCGGCATTGGGGCTGTTCTTTTTCAGAAAGACGACTCTGGAGATGAACACCCAATTGCCTATTTTTCGCACAAACTAACACCGGCGCAGAAGAACTATTCAGTTACTGAGCGTGAATGTCTGGCTGTCGTTCTGGCGATAAAGAAGTTTAGGCCCTATGTAGAGCTTATGCCGTTTTACGTGATAACCGACCACAGTAGTCTTAAGTGGCTTATGTCACACAAGGACCTCAGTGGCCGGTTAGCTAGGTGGAGTTTACATTTGCAATCTTATGATTTCTCTATTGAGCATAGACAGGGGAGACAAAACGTAGTACCCGATACCCTATCGCGACAAGACATGGAAGAAGTCTCTGCAGATGTCACAGGACTGGTCGACCTCAACTCTGCTGCTTTTGGATCGAGTGACTACTTGGAATTAGCTTCAACTATAGAAGAAAATTCTGAGCGGTTGCCCGATCTCAAAGTGGTTGAGGGCTTCGTATACAAAAGAGTGCGACCATACGATGGTGAGTCAGTGAATGAGGACTTCTCATGGAAACTATGGGTTCCTCATGAGCTGACTAAGAGCATCATTGAAAAGTCCCACAATTCACCGCAAGCATCGCACGGGGGTGTGGGGAAAACTATCCGACGCATTCGGGAGTATTTCTATTGGCCAAACGTTGCTGTGCAAGTTCGTGATTTTGTTAGGAATTGTCGCGTTTGCAAAGAGTCAAAACCGGCGAATACGACTCTCCGGCCGCCGATGGGTAAAGAATGTATTAGTGAGCGTCCGTTTCAACGTATATTCGTAGATTTTCTAGGTCCATACCCGCGCTCGGATAATGGAAATTGCTTTATATTTATTGTTTTGGATCATTTGACTAAGTACGTTTTGCTTAAAGCTCTGCCCAAAGCCAATACGAAAAATATTGTAAAATTTTTGATTACCGAAGTCTTCCACAAATTTGGAACACCTGAAACACTTGTGTCAGATAATGGCAAGCAATTCATAAGCAAGGAGTTCCAAGATTTGTTGGAGGCTTTCGGTGTCAAACATGTCCGAACTGCAATACACTCTCCAAAGGCAAATGCCTCGGAGCGTGTAACCAGTCCATTTTAGCAGCAATCAGGTCGTATTTACAAAATGATCAGGCGAAGTGGGATAAGAACTTGTCAGAAGTCGAATTTGCCTTACGTTTATCCGCTCAATAGGCGTGACACCTTATTTTGCCTTGTTCGGTATGAATATGGTCGGTCACGGTAGAATATATAATCTTGCGCGGAAACTACAAAGCCTAGGAAGTCCCGAGTTAGAAATAATCTCGAAATCTGACGAATTGGCCTTCATACGGGACCAAATACACGACTCGTTACATAAATCCTATTTACGAAACGAAAAAAGTTATAATACGCGTTGTCGACAGGTAAAATTTGTACGGGGACAAGAAGTTTTTCGCCGAAGTTTCCAACAAAGTGACTTTCGAAGCGGTTTTAATGCCAAACTGGCGAAGAAATTTTTAAAATGCCGAATTGTAAAGCTTGTCGGAAATTGCTTATATGAAATTGAAGACTTGAAAGGCCGCTCGTTATGTATATTTGATGCGAAAGATCTAAAACAATAATAAAATACAGCAAAATTTAACACGCCGCGCGACTTGGACACCTATCCGGTATATACGATGCGTTAGTAGGAAATAATTACTTGAACAGTTAGCTATGAAAAACCTGTTTAATTGAATATGAAGCGCCGTACAATGTTCCGGATACCCATAATCGTGGCAATTTAGGCCAAACTCAGTATGAGCTGCTATCCAGTGGAAACTTGAGTCGTATGGTGTTAAAGTAATTAATACAAGCTATTTACTTGCCAAGTCAAGTCAACGTTGCGAAATTAGCTACATTTGTAGCTTGTTATGTTACCACCGCCGGTGAGGCCCCCGAACCTCTGGGGAAGTATGCCATTAAGAGAAGAGGCCTTTAGTCACCTAGGGCATAACATTTTTTTTCTTCCGACTTACGGCGACTCAAAGCATGTGTAAGAGTTGTGTTTTTGTTGTTGTTTGGAACACAAGTAACCACTGGCAAGACAGGTCACGTTGAGTTGTGCCTCAATATCACGTAGTTCGTCAGTCTAAGCGCCGCTTCATAACTTAAATAACTGAACGTTAAAATAACTTAGAGTCTAAGACTTACCGAGTGTTGAATGTTGATGTGCTGAACAGAAAGGCTTTAGTATATATTTATAATAATTCGTCTATTTAAGTTATAATAGTAATAAAAGTAATAAGTTTATTCAAATCCACAACTAAATTTTTATACGGTGCTGATAAGCGCTGACTCATCTCCATAGCGTAAAGAATTGAATGAGTTGTGAGGAGATGCAATATGTTTTAGCACATACATTTATTTTATATAGTTACTTAGTTATTTATTGTTATATTATACAGGAAAAAAGCCTCTAAGTCTACGTTGAAGTATTACAAATTTTTGGGTTTTTTCTTTTAGGGATTTTTTATACCAAAATATTTCATAATTTACCAAAATTTGAAAACACCTTGGTAATTGTATAGGGTGTTTTTTTAAGCCCGATAGAACTTGAAATTGTAAAAAATAACACAAAAAATTAAATTGTAATCAAAATTTTTTTTTATTCGAAAGATCAATACGTGACATTAACATTTGAAAATGATTTCGGGCATATGGGCACCGCGGCTGTTCTTGACGAAGCGCATTCTGGACGTCCAATTTTGGGCCACTTTTTCGAGCACTGCTGGCCGTATGTCACGAACAACACGAACAATGCTGGCCTCCAAGGCGTCAATTGTTGCTGGTTTATCAGCATAAACCAGTGACTTCACGTAGCCCCACAGGAAATATCGAGAGGTGTCAAATCGCACGACCTTGGAGGCCAATTGACAGGTCCATTTCTCGAAATCAACTTATCGCCAAATTTTGATTTCAGTAAGTCGATGGTTGCGTTCGCCGTATGGCACGTAGCGCCATCCTGTTGAAACCACATCTCCTCCGGATCAATGTCATCCATATTTTCAAACAAAAAATCATTGATCATGGTGCGGTAACGATCTCCATTGACCGTAACGCGAGCTCCGGCCTCATTTTTGAAGAAATAAGGTCCGATTATGCCACCAGCATGAAAACCGCACCAAACAGTGCATTTTTCTGGATGTAATGGAGTCTGTAGGGTCTCTTGTGGATTGGTCTCACTCCATATGCGGCAATTTTGCTTATTAACAAACCCGTTAAGCCAAAAATGCGCCTCATCGCTGAACACAATTTTGCGATAAAACAACGGGTCTGATTTTCAAAGTAAATTTGGATAATTTCGTAGCGTTGTTCAAGCGTGAGTCTATTCATGATGATTTGTCAGAGTATACTGAAACAAATAAAAAAAATGTTTCATCAAAATTTAATTTTTTGTGTTACTTTTTACAATTTAAAGTTCTATCTAGCTTAAAAAAACACCCTTTACTTGGATTTATATTGGCAGTGCCAGTAATCGAGTTGAAAAATTTTCAAAACAGCAACACAATGGATTTAATTTGGCTTAAAATGCAAGCATACAATTTTTGGGTTTTGAAAATTTGGCCAAAACGACGCTGACTTGAGCCCAAATTAGTTATTTAGACATGTATGTGTTTTTATATATAGTGAAGTTTTGAAACAGAATAATTATTTTTTTTTATTAGATAAGGGGGTAAAATTTTCTCAGCTGTCTCCAAAATTTAGATTTCGTTACTATGAAATAGTAGATTACAAACCGGAAATAATGAGATTTGCTTTTCTTCTACAACATGCTAATATTTGAAGAAACTGAAATCCGACCAAATTTTGTATTCATTTTTATTTTTTTTGCCTGAGATAGGCACACATTTGAAAATCTTAAAATAGGGTCAACAAATAACCGCAACTATATGGGTTATGCAATTTTAAACTTTATTTTATTTTTTCGTCTGCACATTTTGTCTTTTTGTCCGTCCGAGTTTTGTTTTTTAGATATCTGAAAATATAGTAATAAAATTAATATTAATATTGTGCAAAATGTGTTAAAATATTGGTATTACCTTTATATTCATATATTGGTAACAGCATTTCCTGTTAAAAATAAAAAAAAACCAACAAAGTGCATTAAAACCATACTTACCAACACTTCAATTTTTTGTTCACGTTTAAAGCCATTCTAAAATAAGATTAAACAACTTTATTCATAAAACCTTCAGTAAACCTATTTCTCAAATAATAGCGCGTAGTATGAGTAACGGCTAGAAAACGGCGTCAGCCGCCTGGCCGATGGACTGCACATAGCAATCATGAATGGCATCACACATACACACGCACATATGAATACTATTCATTGTTAGTAATGAAATTTAAGCTACATACATGTTTTTCACCATCCACGTCAGGGGAAATTGTCCAGTCGTCATCCTAAAATAGAAATAATAAAATTATCTTAATAATTATGGCTAAAACCAAGATAAATCATACACTTACCTGCACCGAACGTAGTTTCCAAGGCGAATTCATTATTAGGTGGATGCAAGGCGAATTCATTATTAGGTGGATGCATGATACAAAAAACAAGGTAACCGCTTCGCTACAACAATAAAAAAAACAACAGGTATTTTGTTTGTGTAAAAAGGCGAATTCACACTTAAGCTGTCAAAAGTAGTTGATAACGAATATGTAAAAAAATTTAAATGGCGCCGAAAAAGGTAAACAAAACTTGACAGTGAAAATGCCGCCATATTAATCGAATTCGCCTGAGTTCGCCGATGCATCCACCTAATAATTAATTCGCCTTGGGTGGATGCATCGGCGAATTCAGGCGAATTCGTTTCGTATGGCGGCACTTTCTCTGTCAAGGTTTGTTTATCTTTTCGGCGCCATTTAAATTTTTGTTCATGTTCTTTATCAACTACTTTTGACAGCTTAAGTGTGAATTCGCCTTTTTACACAAACAAAATACCTGTTGTTTTTTTTATTGTTGTATTGTTGTAGCGAAGCGGTTACCTTGTTTTTTGTATCATGGGTGGATGCATCGGCGAATTCGTTTAATATGGCGGCACCTTCTCTGTTCAGTTTTGTTTACCTTTTCGCCGCCATTTAAATTTTTGTACATGTTCTTTATCAACTACTTTTGACAGCTTAAGTGTGAATTCGCCTTTTTACGCAAACAAAATACCTGTTGTTTTTTTATTGTTGTAGCGAAGCGGCTACCTTGTTTTTTGTATAATGGTAGTTTCACGATTGCACTTTTTTTTTGTATGTTGAGTAAAAAGTGGAGATGCCAGATCAACTAAAACGATCGTACGGCGAATCCAAACCAAAAGAAGCCCACCGTGGAATGTTAAAATGTTATATCTGTGGTTAAAATGCCCAAGATTTACAAACATACATAAATTTTTTTTCTTGCTAGCTAGTTTTGATAGCACATTCTTCCTTTCCATTCTAGATCCGTAAATGGACTGAAGAATGGTTAGGTTTTTCGTGTGCACACTGTGTGTCAGCAAAGCAGTTTTGTTGGGTGGGCTGATACAAGATAGTACGAAGAAACGTAGACAACATTGGCTGTAAGTTATATGCCAAAATTATTAAAGAAATATGGAGTGGTAAGAAAAAAGGAAAAAATGAAAAGGAACAAAAAGGATTGCGAGAGGAGATGGAAGTTTGTGGATTGGGCCTGCTAAATTTGTATTGCTAATTATTAAGGTTAAAAAAATAATAATAATAATTAGTGCAATATTTTTTTTAAATATAAAATATTTAAGTTGAAACCTAAAAGAGATGGTTGGCAGGCATTAGGGCAGGCGTGCCGACAGACCATCAGTCGGCGGTGTGACGGGTTGATGAAAGTCAACAACCATGGCAGAGTTTTGTATTTTTTTGTTTGTGTTTCTTTTTATTTTACACACTCATTTTCAGGCCTCACCACTTAAATAGAATTTTTTTTGGCAATTGGAAAAAAGGCTGGTATGTTTTTTTTTTGTAGTTACATTGAGCTAGATTGGCCGGCAAGAACCACTCCCGATCGGCGAGCCAAAGCCGGAGCATCCGCCATCATGCCAGCACAGCCGGCAGTCCAGCAACACTACACAAAATGTTCAACATTTTGTTTTTTGCTTATTTTTTTTGCACCACGCACACTACAGTTTATTCACTGCACGAAATCCACTTTTTCCATTTTTCAACAAACACAAAAGTTGCTTACTTCAAACGACTACAACAAATAAAATAATCGACGAACTTGGGTGAAATTTTAACAGCTGACGTTTGACAGATTGCAATTTCAAAAAAAAATGTGTTTGTGCTGTCATCTAGCGCTAGGTATCAATATCAATCCGCCCTCGTATGTAAACAAGAAGGTAAAATAAACTTATTAATATAATAAAATATGTATTATCAAGGCAGCTTTAATAGGTAGTGGCAGAATTACAATAAATAAAAAAATAAAAATTGTAAACTGCTTGTTGACAGCAACCCTTGTTGCTTACCCCCGCTTATGCCCTGTAAGCAAAAGCAAAAATGAAGTGAGCTCAATTTTGCACACATGAAAAAATTCATGCGTAGATGCTTATAGCATGTGTTAAGAATTAGGCGTTTAAAAATGTATATATTCGAATTCAACTGAATTTTAACTTGAATACATTGTGTTGTATTTTTTAGTAATAAGTCACTTAGATGAAATATGTAATCCCTGTTTGCTAGAGTAGTTAAAGTAGTAAAGAGAGAGCGAAAAACATGTGACTGGTGGCAGTCGGTGTGAAGTTGTCATAATCTACATGATTCGCCATACAAAATTTTGAGAGCGAATCAACTTGGTTCATTTTGAATCTTGTTGCGAAGCATGTAAAAATCAGTATCATCTCCAAATTTGATCATAAATTATAGGTAGTTTATCTGAACTAGATCTCAAAAAATGTAAGCAAAAAAGAAAATTGAGAAATAATGTGTGTAAAATCAAAAGAACCACATGGAACATGTAAAAATTGAATACTTACATAAAGCTGAACAAATGTTAATATATGAAAAAACATTAAAAAACTTAAGTTTTCAAAGTATAGCTTATATAATAATATTTATGGATAACGAATTGAAAAAAGGTTAAAAATAAGGCCGTTACTGTATAAATGAAAAAGAACCATATTAAAGATTCACAAATGCAGCATGCGTACACATTTAAGAATTGCACAAATAATTCTTTTTCTCTGCTCTTACTTACTTGGGGTCTCCATGCGCAATAAACTTGGAAATAATTATGTACTCAGCTGTCAAATTCTATCTAATTCTATTTATTTGCAAATATATTGCGAAATATTTAGTTGATAACATTTTTTTTTAAGAAATAATGTTCAACATAAACTGTCAAATTTAGTTGCATTTTCTTCAACATTGTTGTTCGGGTATAAAAGAATGCTTGTGGCTATGGAATAATTATAAATTTGTTTAAATTAAAACCAAAAAAGATAAACATGTCGATTATGTATCAAATATTATGTGAATATTTATTTTATAACAAATATAATATAAATTAAAAAATGTTGTTATATTTTTATTTATTTATTGCAAACATGATAGTTTAAATTTGTAATAAACAAAGAAAATTTAATATTTTAAATCAATAAGTTTTATTTGTTTCAAAATTTATATTATTTTATTATTGTTATTAGGTATATGTAGGAACGGTATAAATGACCCATAATAGCCTTCAAGGGTTAAATAGAATGACATAAATAATAAACACAAGACAGACGTATACAGACAACGAGAACGAATAGAAAAGAGTAAAAAGAAGGCAGTTGGTATTAAGACGTGAAACCAAACGGACGAAAAGCGGTCGTTAAACCCAAACTAAAGTGGATGTGTAAATCTAAAGAGTCACAATTGTGAAAGTGATCATAATTATTAAAACAATTGAAATACTTACACCTATGATTTATATGTAATAATTAAAATACTTACCTCTAAAGTTGAACTAAACCTAATACTTAAATTATCAACCTAATCTAGTAAAAACAATATTCTTATGAAAACTTAATGAATTAATTAACTTTACTTTTTTGAATTTTGTAATAAATGAATTGAAATTTAATAGACCGCTGGTTTCATTGCTAACTAAATCCTACAATTTGGGGGCTCGTCTAAAGCAAAAAGACGAAAAGTGAACATTTTTAAACGAGTTGGGTTTTTTGTGAAAAATATTCATCAAGCGTCAAACAAAAGGACGGCACAAGTTGGAGACAAAAAGTGCTTAAATTAAAAAATTAAATAAAGTTACGGAGAAGTTTAAGAAAAAACTTTATAAAGTGTTTAAATTAGATTGGTTGCTAACCAAAGCAATCGAAAGACAAAAAGAAAATCTTAGTTTGGTGTGTGAAAAAAAAACCGTTTCCAGGCATAAATGTGAATAGAAACGTGCGGAAAGTGTAAATTAAGCATTAAGAAAAAAAAAAGTGATTTTAATATCATATAAACTTGTCAAAACAAAAAATTGTGGTGTTTCAGTAGAAATCGCCGAACGGTATTTCAGCTATGTATACAGATATACAGAAAAATCAAGAACTGTAACGGTTGAGGTAAAAGAGAAAGAAAAAAAACCGCTAAACCACAACATACATATAAAGAAAACAGTTGAATCGGTGAACGGTTAAAAAGTGTTGTAAAGTGAAGAAAAAGCCTACCCAGCAACAAAAGACTATAGGTGAAAGAAAAACACAGAAACAATCCCCATTACTAAATATTCTATTCACACGTAAAATTATTAAGAAAATTACATACCCTTCAAGTAATAAAGACAAGACTTTCCATAAACAGCACACAAACAGCAAAAAAGAAGACAATTTTTTTTAGTTTTTGCTGCAAAACCCAAAAAAAAAAAAAAACAACAACAAACCAACTTTAAATAAAACAACGAATTTAGTCAAAGAGACAATCAGTCCAACAAAACCGAAGCCAAGAAAAGTGAATTTCAACAAATCAAACTACAACAACAACAGCCTGAGACTCGTGGTTAACAACGAAGGAGCTTACAACAAGAGGTTACACCTACAGATGCCACAGAGTAGACGAAACGATGCAACACAAAAACAGCAAGCAGTATTGAGAGTCGGCCAAAGAAGATCGTAGAGTAGATAAGTAGAATATGTTTATGTATATATTTAAAAAGTAGAACAAGAGTATACACATAGTTAAAGAACATAAAACATTGTAAGCTACTAAACTGGGAATATTTTCTCTTGAGTGTTTTTTTTTTGCATAAATTTTAAGGGTGATTTAAGAGAAGAAGAGAAAATATTCCAGTAGATGGATGAATATATAAAATAGAAGAAAAGAGTGAAGAAGAGAAATGTATATGTATTGTTGAAGTGGGATGAATCAAAATATAAAAAAAAAAAACAAGAAATTCCTTTAAGAATGTTTTAATTATATTCTGGTTCACCGTTTTTCAATAATATTGAAGATTTGATTGTAAATTTTGTGGTGTAAGAAGGTGAATAAAGAAACAAATAAATTTTTATCAGTGAATAATTGGAAGGATTTGGAAAGATGGTTTGATAGTGAGAGCTAGATAGTATGAAATATTAGAGAGTCATTTTCATATTTAGCATTAAAAAGTGGAATTTATTTTGTTTCTGGTTAAGAGAAGAGTGGAAAATTGCTGGTAAATAGGGTTACCAACAATACCTAGATTTGCAGATAAAAGGGATTTTTAGTAAGAATTTCGCACAACACCACAAAATTTTAATCTTACGGAAAATATACTGATATTATTATTATACTAAACGAATAGTATAAGGCAACTCAAATTTAATATTTAATGCGTTATTATTAAATTATAATAAAAATTTAAACACAATATTGAATTCTAATCAACTTTTTCAGTTTATATAATTGTTATTGAAAATAAAAACAGTTTTCTCTTAATTTAATTTTGTAAACCGCAGACAACACAGTTTAAAAATGAATAGAGAACAAATTATTGCGCTCAACGTAGAAACGTTACGGTCAACTTTGGACGAACTGGGACTTTCAAAAACAGGAAGTAAAGACGCTTTAAGGGAAAGACTTTTCGAGCACTTTAAAGTAGATAAAGAAGAAGAAAAGTCAGAATACGGGGAGGTAGAGGTAGAGACACCAGCCAATCTTGTTTACGTACCGGCCAGCACTTTCACATTAAGGGACGTGCGAGATTCGGTTTCGACTTTTTCGGGAACTGGATTGCCAGAAATAGGGCAATGGTTAGAAGAATTCGAAGACTGCGCAGTCGCGGTGAAATGGAGCAACCTGCAAAAGTTCATATATGCGAAACAGTTACTAACAGGGGCAGCAAAAATTTTTGCGAGAAGTCAATCTGGCATAAAAGACTGGGATTCTCTGAAATTGCATTTAAAACTAGAATTTGGCAGAAAACTTTCCTCATTGGAGATACATAAGAAATTAAACGATCGAAAAAAAGGCTAACAGAAACTTGTAGAGAATATTTGTATATATTGCAAGAGATAGGTCAACCAATAAATCTAGATGCGGAAAGCCTCATTCAGTATTTCATTGATGGTATAGGAGACTCTAAGTCAAACAAATTGATTCTGTATCAGTCTAAAACGTTGGCTGAGCTTAAGGACAATATTGACATCTATGAGAAAATACGCTCAACTGAATATTCCAATTCTGTAGCTACGAAATCAAAAACGTTTATACTGAATGCATCGTATAGGAAAATAGAGAGACGATGTTATAAATGTGGGGAAGACGGGCATTTAGCTAATTTGTACAGATCAACGTTAGTCAAATGTTTTAAATGTAACAACGTAGGCCATAAATCTTTCCAGTGCAGGACAGAGCCTAGAAAGGAGATGCAAAGTGGGCATAATGAAGTAAGCAATAAAGGAAACCGGAACATACACGCTTTAGCGAATGAAATCTATTCGCCCTCTAGGAGAATTTTTAAGGAAATAAGAATCTTTGATAAAAATTTATCAACGCTGGTCGACACAGGGAGCGACATATGTGCTATCAGGTACGATATGCTTTTATTGTTAGGCGATTTCGATTTAAACCCAGAAATAAGAACTTTAGTTGGGATCGGGGGAAAAACCATAAAAACGATCGGAAATTTCACGTGCGATATCGAAGTAGATGGACTGGTGTTACAAACAACATTCCATGTATTCAAGGAAAGAGATATATTATATTCAGCCATTTTAGGAAATGATATTTTCGAGCAAGTAGATATGGTTATTGATAATCAAGAGGCGATATTTAAGAAAAAGAAGAAGGGGAAAACTGGCATAGAACAGGATATAGTTGACAGAAACGAAAATAACACAGCTAAAGATGTCAAGGCGGCCGACGAAGTCAATCCGATAGCCGACCTACAGTCCGAATTAGGAAATCTGCTTCACTCGATGACAGCAGAGCGGGATTACGAAAATCAGCTGGAAGTAGAGCATTTGGGGAAGGGATTGCAGAGTGAATTGCAAAGATTGATAGACTCATATAAACCAATAAAACCCAAATCGTACCCTGTAAAAATGAAAATTATTTTAACAGATGAACAACCAGTCAGTCAACCACCAAGGAGAATGTCGCGCATCGACCAATGTTTAGTAGACGAACAAATTAGCGATTGGCTAAAAGAAGGTATAATTCGGCCAAGTTGTTCAAATTACAGTGCTCCAATAGTTCTAGCAGCGAAAAAGGACGGGACAAAGAGGCTTTGCTGCGACTATCGCAAACTAAACGAAAAGATTATTAGGGACAACTATCCGATGGCAGTGATAGATGAGGTCATACAAAGACTCCAGAGCGCAAAGGTTTTTACGACTATCGATCTCAAAAACGGATTTTTTCACGTACCCGTCGAACCAAATTCCAAAAAATTTACAGCATTTGTAACTCACAACGGTGTATATGAATTTAACTATGTACCTTTTGGTATAACGAATTCGCCGGCAGTGTTCTGTAGATATATTTCAGTGGTTCTCAGAGATTTAATAAAAGATGGTACGGTTATAACTTATATGGATGATGTAGTTATTCCGTCAAAGGATGAAGAGGAAGGCATGGTCAAACTGAAAAAATTACTAAAAGTCGCGGAGTTAAACGGACTTAAGATAAGGTGGAAAAAATGCCAATTTTTAAAGAAGAAAATAAATTTTTTGGGATATATCGTTGAGGATTCAACGATCAAACCTTCAAGTGAAAAAACTAGGGCGGTATCAAATTTTCCGTTACCAACGAGTCAGAAAGCTTTACAAAGATTTTTGGGACTAACATCCTACTTCAGAAGGTTTATCCCAGGGTATGCCCTAACAGCAAAACCGTTAAGCGACCTTCTGCGTAAGAACACGAAATTTAGATTTGGACATGAAGAAACAATCGCGTTTGAGCAGTTGAAGAACTCACTCACTTCTGCTCCAGTTCTCAAACTTTTTGACCCAGGGGCAAGGACAGAAATACACACAGATGCCAGCATGCACGGGTATGGGGCAGTGCTGCTGCAACAGGACAGCGAAGATTCACAACTCCACCCCATTGAGTACATGAGTCGAAAAACCACAGAAACCGAACAAAAATATCATTCTTATGAATTAGAGGTTTTAGCTATTGTAGAGGCACTCAGAAAATGGAGAGTATACGTATTGGGATTGAAACTAAAGATAGTGACAGATTGTAACGCATTTGCGCTAACTATGCGGAAACATGATGTCCCTCCAAAAGTATCGCGTTGGGCATTGTTCTTACAGGAGTTTGACTACGTTGTCGAACATAGGTCAGGCTCAAAAATGAGGCACGTTGATGCCCTAAGTCGTTTAACATGCATGATGATCGAAGACCCGTTAAGGCACCGTATCAGAGAGGCACAGTTACGTGACGATTGGACAAAAGCAGTGCGAACAGTTTTAGAAAACAATCAGTACGAAGACTTTTATATGAAATTCGATATACTTCACAAGGATCCACAAAAAGAATTAATCGTCGTGCCAGAATCCATGGAAAAGGAAATTATGCAAATTGCTCACCGCCAAGGACACTTTGCAACACGGAAAACACGAGAGCTGATAGAAAAATCATTTTACATTCCAAACTTAGGGAATAAGATCGAAAACATAGTGAAGGGGTGCGTAGAATGTATTGCAGCTGAGGCGAAAAAAGGGCGGAAAGTAGGGTTACTAAATCCCATAGATAAAGCCGATAGACCGCTAGTCACATATCATATCGATCACGTAGGACCAATGGAAGACACTCGCAAAAAATACAACCACATCCTAGTAATTATAGACGCCTTTTCGAAATTTGTATGGTTGTATCCGACAAAAAGCACGGGCAGCGATGAAGTCATTGACCGGTTAACAAAACAGGCCGCAATATTCGGAAACCCTGCAAGAATAATAACGGACAGAGGGGTAGCTTTCACGTCGAACAGCTTCAAATCGTTTTGCGAGACAGAAAACATACACCATCTTTTGATTGCCACGGGAGTGCCAAGGGGTAATGGGCAGGTTGAAAGAGTACACAAAACCATCATCCCAATGCTTACCAAACTTTGTTTAGAGAAACCGGCAAGCTGGTATAAATATGTAGACCGCGTGCAACGAATCCTAAATAATACACCACCAAGAAGCACAGGCATAACCCCTTTCAGACTACTCACTGGTTTAGATATGCGACATAGTGAAGATCCCGATTTAAGGCTATTGTTGAATGATTTATGGATCCAAGAATTGGACGAAGAACGTGTGAAAATAAGGGAAGAAGCCAGGGAAAACATACTTCGCATACAACAAGAGAATAGAAAAACGTTTGATATGAATAGGGTCCCGACACGGACTACGTAGTTGGAGAATTGGTCGCCATAAAGCGCACACAATTTGGCGCAGGAATGAAGTTGAGACCGAAATTCCTAGGTCCCTATAAGATTATGCGAAAGTTGCAACACGGCCGTTACGATGTGGAAAAGGTTGGTAGGTGCGAAGGTCCGAATAAGACAATCACAGTAACCGAGCACATGAAACGTTGGGAACCACATTCGGGGCGAATGTGAGGTCAGGAGGGCCGAATGTAGGAACGGTATAAATGACCCATAATAGCCTTCAAGGGTTAAATAGAATGACATAAATAATAAACACAAGACAGACGTATACAGACAACGAGAACGAATAGAAAAGAGTAAAAAGAAGGCAGTTGGTATTAAGACGTGAAACCAAACGGACGAAAAGCGGTCGTTAAACCCAAACTAAAGTTGATGTGTAAATCTAAAGAGTCACAATTGTGAAAGTGATCATAATTATTAAAACAATTGAAATACTTACACCTATGATTTATATGTAATAATTAAAATACTTACCTCTAAAGTTGAACTAAACCTAATACTTAAATTATCAACCTAATCTAGTAAAAACAATATTCTTATGAAAACTTAATGAATTAATTAACTTTACTTTTTTGAATTTTGTAATAAATGAATTGAAATTTAATAGACCGCTGGTTTCATTGCTAACTAAATCCTACATATATTTGACATGTAAGTACATCTTTACGCGTTCGTACTAGGGAAACCATTCGGGGCGAAATTTTTAAATTTATGTCCAATACACAATAAGTGTTCCACACCTAAAGGCTCTGATTCACTATCCTGCACGATCGTACCATTCATTCACAGGAAACTGTTTCAAAAGTCTCTCCGACTTGAAAAAATCGTTTTAAAAATGGCGTTGTAGGCCACACTATTATACAAGTATGATTGAAATAATTTATATACACAATAAAATAATTAAAAACTTTTATTAACATAATAATTTTACATTACTTAAATTTTTTCTCGAGGCACCAACAATATTTTCATATTTTTCACAATATATACAACACTGATCGCACAGAAACCATAATGTTTTGAAAAGTTTCATAAAATTTTTCAAATCGCACGATTTGTCAAAAACTCTGTAGCACGGTTGAATTTTTAGTACTTTTTCAGCACACATGCTTTATTTAGTAAATCGGACGATCGTGTATGATAGTGTAGCAAGACCTTACTGGGGGTCTCCATTAGCCATGAACATGGTATGAGCATCATGGCGAACATCGCAAATGGCTAATGTGGACCGCTCATGGCCATGTTTCGTTCATGCTCTGACATCGATGCTCGAGCATATGGCTGAGCATCAATGTTCGCCATGAAGTTGGCCATCACGTACAAAAATACACAAAATGGCGCCGAATTGAAAACTTTGATAAGGTAAATCCGAACATACGTATTCGCCACATACAGAACATGAACTTTTTTTTACATTCGCTCTGCCGACGTTATGTTCATGCCATGTTCAAGTCGATGGCACGTGAAGACACGGCGTTAAGAACATAAGCTTGAACATGAACATATTTTTTTCTGTTATTCTGCCGACGTTATTGCTTATGTTCGAAAATAAATATTGCGAATGGAGACGTGCAGTTAAACTCTACTAAAAATTATGAAAGTAAAATTCAACGTTGTCAACTTTGAAATTTCAAAACGCACCAAAATGGGGAAAAAATCGTGTTTTTTCAACGAAAACGCACCGAATTTTGAATTTTTTCCTTTCATTTTCAAAAGCCTATTTTGTATTATAAAATTACATATTCATATACTTCTTATTTTTGCAGCTAAAGATCGTTTTTTATTTTTTATAAAAAATTCAATAGTATTTATCTTCAATATTTCGATAACAATTTGTTATCATCGCCAGGAAAATTAATATGTTATTAAAAATTTTTCAATTATTAATTTATCGAATTTTTGTTGAGCTTTATAATGTAAAAGAAGCGCACCCCGCACCGACTAAAGATTTTTTCGCACAAATAGTTTTAAAAAGCACCAAAAACGGTGCGAAACGCACTGAGTTGACAACGCTGGTAAAAATATTATTATGTTCATTGTCATTCGTTAGATTCGCTGCGATCGAAAAACGAGTGGAAAAAACAACGCATCCGTGTACGCGAATGGTTTTAGCACTTGGGTGTTAAAATTATATAGAAACAAGTAACAGTGTGGTATATTCGGCTAGGACGAATCTAAAATACCCTTTACGATAGTCACTAACATGTATAATATATATTACAAATTTGAACTAAATATGCTCGGATATATATGGACCGATATCGGGGAAAAAAGATTTTTGCCTTGTAATCACCATTCCAAAAAATAAATCCTTCATGAACATTTTAATGGAAAAGTTTGTTTAAGCTATATCTCGGTTATATATGAACCGATATCAGAATTTTCTATTTTATGTATTTTAGTAACCTTCTTTTATAACGAGAATTGCTTTTCATAAAAAAAAATTATAATGGAAAAATCGGTTCAGGCTATATCTCAGGTATATATGGACCGATATCGGCAATTTTCGTTTTCCATATTTATATAACCTTATTTCAATACCCAAACTGCTTTTGAGCAAAAAAAATTTTTTAAGTACGCTTACGCGTTATTTGCATAAAAAACCCCGGTCTAGGCTATATCTCGGGTATATATGGACCGATATCGGAAATTTTCCATATTTATATAACCTTATTTTATTACCAGTAGTGCGATTCACTATGCTATTTAAGCCCCAATTATTTCGGTTAAAATTACTAACCACAAAATTAACCTTTTTCCTATTCACAAGTACTTTAAACACCATATACTGTAGTGCGATTCACTATGCTATTTAAGCCCCAATTATTTCGGTTAAAATTATTAACCACAAAATTAACCTTTTTCCTATTCACAAGTACTTTAAACACCATATACTGGGGTTTAAAGTCAGCTGTTTGAGGCAGCTGTTATATTTAACCACATAAATAGGTGTTAATTAACACCCCAATTTTTTGTGGGTTTAAAAAAAGTGTTGATATTGTTTACATATTCATTTCATTTAATTTATGTAATAAACTATTTGTCTAATAAAAAAACAATAAAAGTTAGCAAACAACAAAAATAAATCTTGGAAATAATATTTTTGTATAAAACAATAATTAAAAAAATTTTTATTCATTATGTATTTCGTTTTCCTTTAGAAAACTTCTTAAGGAAAGTATTTGTTGATTGATTATAAAATCAAAAATGTTTTGATAGGCAATAACATTATTTTTATGTTAAATGTAATTATGTATGGATGTATGTATGTGCTAAAGCTCTTCATGTTATTTTATTTCCTATCACAAAAATTTTTTTGATTTTATAATTAATCAACAAATACATTCCTTAAGAAGTTTTCTAAAGCAAAACGAAATATTCAATAAAAAACTTTTAATTATTGTTTTATATATAGGTTTTTACTTTCAAATTAACGATTTTTGTACTCAAATTCAACTTTTTACAAGTCAAACACAATGTTTTGCAACACAAATTCAATTTCTTGCACTTCAAATTAAATTCTTTGCATTTCATATTAAATTTTTTGGGATTCAATTATGGGGCACAGCCTCGGCATCCAACATTGAGAAAATTCAAAGAAGTCAAAATAGACTTCTCCGTAGAATTACAGATGCTCCATGGTACGTTAAAAACTCACGAATCCACGCAGATCTGGACGTACCTTTTGTGAAATCTGAATTTGTGTAGTACGCGACAAGGTATATTAACAAACTTGAATTCCATCCAAATCCTCTTGCAGCTAATATTCTTAATTTTGGTGGTCATACCCGTCTAAGAAGGAGGGATACTTTGGCTACCATTAGAGCTTTAAACAGATGACTGAATTCTGAAATAATATTCGCATAAAAATAAATTTTCGTCCAGCACTGGCAGGATCATAATTTTTTTTTTTTAGTATTAAGATTTGAATACTTATTGTCATTACATTTTTATACCCTTCACAAAAATGTTAAGGGTATATATAAGTTTGTGATTCCGTTTGTAATTTCTACAGTTTTGTTTTTGCGACCCTATAAAGTATATATATTCTGAATCAGAATTAATGGAAAAGTCGATTAAGCGATGTCCGTCTGTCCGCTGTTGAAATACCGTTTTTGAGAAAACCATTAGACTTAGAAACTTTTTTCTTTCACCATTCTTTTACCCCATCGATTCATGGGTTTGCTATTGAAATTCAGTAATATCGGTCCACGTATAGCTGAGATATATTCAAAATTCCGAAAAAAGCCATTATTTTTGCAGTTTTGTATGAAAATTTTTGAAAACAAAAGTTGTTCGTTTTGCTTCAAACTTCACACACTTATTAAGCATGGTGATATCGGTCCATATATCGGTCCATATATACCCGAGATATAGCCCAAATCGGATTTTTAATGAAAATGTCGCATAGGCGAAGCTAAATAACTTTTTTTTGCTCAAAAGCAGTTCTGGTAATAAAATTAGGTTACATAAATATGGAAAATGAAAATTTCCGATATCGGTCCATATATACCCGAGATATAGCCCAATCCGGGTTTTTCATGAAAATGTCGCGTAAGCGAACTTAAACAACTTTTTTGTGCTCAAAAGCAGTTCTGGTAATAAAATAGGGTCATATAAATATGAAAAATGAAAATTTTCGATATCGGTCCATATATACCCGAAATATAGCCTAGACCGGGGTTTTCATGAAAATGCCGCGTAAGCGAACTTAAACAATTTTTTTGTGCTCAAAAGCAGTTCTGGTAATGAAATTAGGTTACATAAATATGGAAAATGAAAATTTCCGATATCGGTCCATATATACCCGAGATATAGCCTAGACCGGGTTTTTCATGAAAATGTCGCGTAAGCGAACTTAAACAACTTTTTTGTGCTCAAAAGCAGTTCTCGTAATGAAATAGGGTCATATAAATATGAAAAGTGAAAATTTTCGATATCGGTCCATATATACCCGAGATATAGCCCAAATCGGGGTTTTCATGAAAATGTCGCGTAAGCGAACTTAAACAACTTTTTTGTGCTCAAAAGCAGTTCTGGTAATGAAATAGGGTCATATAAATATGAAAAATGAAAATTTTCGATATCGGTCCATATATACCCGAGATATAGCCCAAACCAGGTTTTTCATGAAAATGGCGCGTAAGCGAACTTAAACAACTTTTTATGCTCAAAAGCAGTTCTGGTAATGAAATTAAGTTACATATATATGAAAAATGAAAATTTTCGATATCGGTCCATATATACCCGAGATATTAGCCTAGAACGGATTTTTCATGAAAATGCCGCGTCAGCGAAATTAAACAACTTTTTTTGCTTAAAAGCGGTTCTGGTAACAAAATAAGGTTATATAAATATGAAAAATGAAAATTTCCGATATCGGTTCATATATACCGCAGATATAGCCTGGAACGGGGTTTTCATGAAATTGCCGCGTAAGCGAACTTTAACAACTTTTTTTTGATTAAAAACAGTTCTGGTAATAAGATCAGTTTATATAAATATGGAAGATAAAAATTTCCGATATCTGTCCATATATATCCGAGATATAGCCTAAACCGGGGTTTTCATGAAAATGCCGCGTAAGCGAACTTAAACAATTTTTTCGCCTTAAAGCAGTTCTGGTAATTAAATAAGGTTATATAAATATGGAAAATGAAAATTTCCGATATCGGTCCATATATACCCGAGATATAGCCCAAACCGGGTTTTTCATGAAAATGTCGCGTAAGCGAACTTAAACAACTTTTTTCACCTTAAAGCAGTTCTGGTAATGAAATAAGGTTATATAGGTATGAAAAATGAAAACTTCCGATATCGGTCCATATATACCCGAGATATAGCGCAAACCGGGTTTTTCATGGAACTGTCGCGTAAGCGAACTTAAACAACTTTTTTTTGCTTAAAACAGTTCTGGTAATAAGATGAGGTTATATAAATATGGAAAATGAAAATTTCCGATATCGGTCAATATATACCAGAGATATAGCCTAAACCGTGGTTTTCATGAAAATGCCGCGTAAGCGAACTTAAACAACTTTTTTCACCTTAAGGCAGTTCTGGTAATAAAATAAGGTTATATAAATATGGAAAATTAAAATTTCCGATATCGGTTCATATATACCCGATATATAGCTTAACAGGTTTTTTAATGAAAATGCCGAGTAAACAACTTTTTTGTGCTCAAAAGCAGTTCTGGTAATGAAATAAGGTTATATAAATATGGAAAAAGAAAAAATCCGATATCGGTCCATATATACTCGAGATATAGCCTGAACCGATTTTTCCAATAACATTTTTTTTTTTTTTTACTGAAAAGCAATTCTTGTTATAAAAGAAGGTTACGAAAATAGAGAAAATTAAAATTTCTCATATCGGTCCATATATACCCGAGATATAGCCTAAATCGGGTTTTTCATGAAAATATCGCGTAAGCGAACTTAAACAATTTGTTGTGCTCAAAAGCAGTTCTGGTAATAAAATAAGGTTATATAAATATGGAAAATTAAAATTTTCGATATCGGTCCATATATACCCGAGATATAGCTTAAACCGATTTTTCCATTAAATTTTTTTTTTTTGCTGAAAAGCAATTCTCGTTATAAAAAAAGGTTACTAAAATACAGAAAATATAAAATTCCGAGATCGGTTCATATATAACCGAGCATATTTAGGTTACATTTTTAATATACTATACATATTCGTGACTATCGTGAAGGGTATTTTAGATTCGGCCCAGCCGAATATACTACACTCTTAATTGTTTTTATGTAGATTCAATAAATAAAATAATGAAGTTAAAAAAAAAAAAAAAAATATTAAATTTTTTCTATTTCAAATTAAACTATTTTTATTTCAAATAGAAAGGATCTCGAGCTCACATATTATTTTCAAGATTTTTATACATATGTATGTATGTATATAAAAAGGTACCGTCATAGTTTTCAAGATGTTGAAAATGTTATTCGTAACACAAACCCCAAGAAAGCTCCAGGTATTGATAAAATTACTGGTAAAATGCTTGAGCAGCTACCTTGTGTAGCTCGTAGAATTCTTCTTTTTATTTTTAACGCTATTTTACGTCTCGAGTATTATCCTGCAGAGTGGAAGGTGTCCATGATTACTATGATACCCAAACCAGGGAAGGATCCCACTAAGGTAGAATCATATAGACCAATAAGTCTACTGCCAACAATTTCAAAATTGTTCGAAAAATTGTTAATGGCAAAGTTGAATCCAATGTTGAATGATGTAGGATGCATCCCTGGTCATCAATTTGGCTTTCGGGCTAAGCACAGCACCATAGAACAAACGCACAGACTAGTCAATGTCATAAGACTGACCTTTGAGGAGAAGAAGTATTGCTCAGCTCTATTCATTGACATTTCTCAAGCTTTTGATAAAGTGTGGCACGAGGGTTTGATACACAAAATAAAGTTGAACTTGCCTGCAAATACACACAAGCTTCTGGAAAGCTACTTATGTGGGCGGAAGTCTGTTATTAGAGAAGGCGACTTTATAAGCCCAACTCAGCCAATCGAGGCAGGAGTTCCCCAAGGCAGCATACTGGGGCCTACTTTATATTTGATTTACGCCTCTGACATGCCAACGACACCCGGAACCCACACTTTAACTTTTGCAGACGATACAGCATTCTGCAGCGTACATGAAAACTATCAAGTAGCTTCGCGAAATTTGCAGGAGTATATTTCAATATTAGAGAAATGGTTAAAACTTTGGAAAATTAAAGTTAATTAACAAAAGTGTACTCACGTTACATTCACGCTGCGTAAACAAACATGTTCAGCTATCCAAATTAACAATTCACCTATTCCGTAGCAAAATGAAGTCAAGTACCTTGGTATTCATCTCGACCGTAGACAAAACAAAATTCTTCGAACAATTACCGCAGCTCCATGGTACGTAAAAAACTCACGAATTCATAAGGATCTCCGTGTTCCTCTTGTGAAAGACGAATTTTCAAAGTACGCAACAAGGTACATCAGTAAATTGGAACTTCATTCAAATCGTCTTGCACGCAATATACTTAATTTTGAAGGCCACTCTCGGTTGAGAAGGAGGGACACCCTTGCCACCATCAGAACGTTAAATAGGTGATTTTACCGATATTGACCGCGCAAAATAAAACATTTTTGTCTAGCATTGGCTGGACTTAATTAATTTTATGTATTTATTATTAAGATTTGAATACTTATTGTTAGTTCACTTTGTGAAGATTCAATAAATAAATGAATGAAAAAAATAAAATAAAAAACAAAAATGTTAAGGGTATATATAAGTTTGTGATTCCGTTTATAATTTCTACAATTTTCATTGCATACTATATATATTCTGAATCAGAATTAATGGAAAAGTCGATTAAGCGATGTTCGTCTGTCGGTCGTTGAAATACCGTTTCTGAGAAAAGCATTAGACATAGAAATTTTTTTCTTTAACCATCCTATTACCCCATCATGCCATGTGTTTGCTATTTAAATTCAGTAATATCGGTTCACGTATAGCTGAGATATATTCAAAGTTCTGAACAAAAACATTATTTTTTGCAATTTTCTATGAAATTTTTTGAAAAAAAAGTTATTTTGCTTCAAACTTCACACAATTACTACGCATGGTGACTAGAAGGCAAAAATAAATTTTTCCAGACAATCGGTCCATATATACCCGAGATATAGCCTAAACCGGGTTAATCATGAATAATGTCGCGCTAGCGAACTTAAACAATTTTTTTGCTTAAAAGCAGTTCTGGTAATAAAAGAAAAATATATAAATGTGGAAAATGGAAATTTCCGTTATCGGTGCATATCGCGTAAGCGAACTTAAACTCCTTTTTTTGCTTAAAACCAGTTCTGGTAATAAAAGAAGGTTAAATGAATATTGAAAATGAAAAGTTCCGGTATCGGTCCATATCATGATACAAAAAACAAGGTAGCCGCTTCGCTACAACAATACAACAATAAAAAAAACAACAGGTATTTTGTTTGTGTAAAAAGGCGAATTCACACTTAAGCTGTCAAAAGTAGTTGATAACGAACATGTAAAAAAAATTTAAATGGCGCCGAAAAAGGTAAACAAAACTTGACAGCAAAAGTGCCGCCATATTAATCGAATTCGCCTGAATTCGCCGATGCATCCACCTAATAATTAATTCGCCTTGCTCGAGATATAGCCTAAACCGAGGTGTTCATGCAAATGTCGCGTAAGCGAACTTAAACAACTTTTTTTGCTTAAAAGCTGTTCTGGCAATAAAAGAAAAATATATAAATAAATTTAAATTTTGGTGAAGGGTATAAAAATGGCATCTACAATGACTAAAGGCCCATTTAGCCGACCGTAAATGTAGAAATGTAAATGTAGTCGTAACAGCTGATCGTCTTTGTTATACGCGAAACCATGAAAACGCTTATCTGAGTCAGCTTTTACATTTGTACAGACGACGGGCAGACAGACGAAATTTGATGGTGCGGTAACGAAAATTTTCGGTGGGGGAGAGTGTGTAGTACACGACTCTCTGTACTAGACATTTGTGGACATTCTTTGTTTCTCTTTTTAACTTTTCGTATTTCTTATGTTGTTGCTTCATATCATTATTCTCATATCAACATCAACTTCATATAAACACACTAGCTGTGCTTAAAAAAACAACAACAACAAAAGAAAAACGAAAAGTTTCTGTCTATTAATTTCTTAAATGTAAAAGGTTTAGGCAAGACCAAAAGAGAATTGAAAAAATGTCTGCCCATCGTCTGTACAAATGTAAAAGCAGACTGACTGTAATGAAATGTAACCGTAACGTCTCAACCTGTAGAAAATAGAATTTCATTACGTGTTTACGTGACAAATGTAGTCAGTGATGGTATACATTATTGTGAATGGCAGGATGGCCCAAAAACCCTGTTTTCGTACTTTTTGTTTATTTGATAAGTGCAATATTTAAATAGTTATATTTGTATACACACATAATATATTTTAATAAATTTAAGACTTTTCTGTGAAATACGCAAAAGGGATAGACATGGTAGCATAATTTATACACAGCGCACAATTTTTGCAACTGTCACATTATATGTAACCACAACATTTATTCGCCCGATTTCCAAAAATATATTAAGTACAATCTTCCAACGATAAAATGAATTTTAAAAATTGGTTTACAAAATAGAGTTATGCTGAAATAAATGTAAGAAAGCAACACAGTATAAATTTAGGTCTGTGGTGAAATGAAAATGTAATAATAAAAAATTTTTAATATTTTTTAAGTATAATAAGCTAATAATTATATATAACTAGCATTTTAGAGAAAACCATTAGACTTAGAAACGTTTTTCTTTCACCATTCTATTACCCCATCGAGTCATGGCATTGCTATTGAAATTCAGCAATATCGCTTCACATATAGCTGAGATATGTTCAAAATTCCGAAAAAGGCCATTATTTTTTGCAATTTTGTATGAACATTTTTGAAAAAAATATTGTTTTGCTTCAAACTTCACACACTTGTTATAGTAATAAAAGGAGGTTACTGAAATACAGAAAAAGAGAAATTCCGATATCGGTCCATATACTCGTATACCCAAGATATAGCCTAAACCGATTTTTCCATAAATGTTGTTTTTTTTTTTTTTTTTGCTTAAAAGAAGTTCTGATAATATAAGGAGGTTACCACATAGAGAAAATGAAAATTTCCGATATCGGTCCATATATACCCGAGATATAGTCTAAACAGATTTTTTTGTGAAAAATTTGTTTTGCTTGAAATCACTTCCGATTATAAAACGAGGTAATTACTCGTAAAATACAGAAAATGAAAAATTCCATTATCGGTTCATATATAACCGAGCATATTTAGTTCAAATTTTTAATATATACTATATATATGTATATAGGTGACTATCTAAAAGGGTATTTTAGATTCGGCCCAGCCGAGTGTACTACGCTCCTGTTATATATTAATATTATTATATATTATAAGAACAAAAGAGCAGAGAACAAAAATTCAAACTTTTGAGATTTATTCGCTATATTAGCTTCCAAAATTGGTACTAATCAAAAAACTATAAACAGCTTGTTTTTTATGTTTCCCAGCTGTAGCTCATATAAAATGTTGACATATAGACAGAAAAAGATATATTAGAAATTTTAGGTACCATTTGAACAATTCTCGTACTTTTTGTTTATGTACTGAATACTATGAACTCTCATCACTGCTTTTATTTTATTTTTGTAAATTATTTGATATAAAAGGTGTGTTCATCTACTTTACTAGTAAAAATTAGCAACGAGAGAGTAACAAGAAAATGTTCAAAATTACTCTCAAAAATGTGAAAAAGTAAATGAACACTTTTCTAGCTAAAATTTGCAAGTTAGAGTAGTGTTGTTATGTATAGGTATATATGAGTACTTAATAACTACTCTTAAATTTTTTGGACAAATTATACATATGTATATGTATATTGTTATAAAAAGAGCGTGGTGTGGTCATTTATATTCAGCATTGTCGTGGCTGGCGTTTTTTGTGTACGGCTTGTAACAGAATAAAGAAAAGTTTCACAATTTTATTTTATCTAGTACTAGACGCAGTCGAAATACGCTAAATACAGGGGTGATTAGCTACTTTTGAATATAATATCTATTTTTAGTTAGGGGCGCTTACCCCATACACCTTTCAACTCGATTGGTTAGGTAGGAATGCCGCTGGATTCTCAAAAAAAAAGTACCTGGATTCTCCAGCTCGCTTGGGTTCTGAAAGATCGTTCTCTTTGCGATAAACTCAATTGGCTACTGAGTCGGTTGTTGTACAAATCAAATTAAATTGATTCGTTTGGAAGTTGCGAAGTTGGTTGAAGAAAAATCAAACCATTTTGATTTTTTTTTTCAAGTTGGCTAGTAAGTCTCTCAATTCGATTGCGCTTCGTATGTTCGAGTCTCCTGATAAGTTGTTCAAAAAACTTAAGAAAGGAAAAAACTTGAACTATAACCCGTTCTGCAAATGTACAAACCAAAAATTTAATTTAAAAATTGTAAAGTTCAACAAAAATTCAATAAATTATTGTCCAAATTTATATTTGTAATTTTTTGTAAAGAAAATGTTAAATAATTTTAAAATTGTCTTTAATTTCATTGAATCTGATAGTTGGATGAAAATCTTTCAATTCAGTTTATGAAGTGTGTTGCCAAGAACCAATTCAATTGAAAGACTCAATTCACAATTGAATTGAAACGTGTATTTATACATTATAACTGCCTGCCTACACATAGCATTTTTATTTTTTCAAATTAATTTCAAAGTGTAAAGTACCGATTAGCTAGGTACTCATAATATTTACAATGCTAAAAATAACATCTGGTTTTTAAAAAATAAAGAAACAAAAAACAGAAATATTTTAGAGGTTAAAATTAGATAAATGTTAATATAATTATAAATGGAAGGATCCAAGTGTGAATTTAATTGCTTCCCTAGAAGCTTTAAACACATTCAAGCAAGTAAATTTGCCGGAAGATCCTTTGCCACTGATGTGCCAGATACTGTGTTGCTGAGTTTATTTCCCTTAGACTTCTTATTTTATTAAAAAGATTACAAAAATACATTTGTAATTTTTTTAATACTTTTAATCGGCTTAAAAGTTTACATACAATTACAATTTCTTAAATTTTCCAAAATGTTTTAATTTTTAACTTAATTTAGAAATACTGTTTTGTAAACACAAAAGCAAAACAGCTGTTTGAGTAATTATTGCAAGTAAAAATTTTACTTGTAAAAACTTGCAAGAATTTTTATGGCTCTCAATTTTTTACGCTCTTTTGACGCTCTCTCGTTGCAAATTTTTTGGGTTAATGAGCGCTTTCTAGTAACAATTATTACAAATTTGTAAAAGTTTTTAGTAAATGAACACAACTAAAGATATGGGTGGTAAAAAATTAATTTTTTTCTTTAACATACAATAATATAAAAATGAAAAACAGAACACTTTTTCTGTAAATCATAAATAAGTGAACACTTTTTCTTCACATGCACTTTTTTTTTTTTTTTTTTGTGTCAAAAACACATGTTACGGTTTTATGTGTTCTATAAGTGCTACTACATTTACATATACGTTACATTTACAATTTCTACGGTCGGCTAAATGGGCCTTAAGTCCGCTTTTAGAGTTTGGAAATTGAAAGACAGACATTTTTCTCATTCTGCTTTGAACTTGCCGAAACCTTTTAGAGTTGCGAAATTAATAGACAGGCAGAAAATTGTTGTTCCTCTTTTCTTTGTTTTTTGTTGTTGTTGTTGTTTTTTAAGCACAGCTAGTGTGTTTATATGAAGTTGATGTTGATATGAGAATAATAATATGAAGCAACAACATGAAAAAATCCGAAGAAAGGCAACTTCAAACGAAAAATGTCTTAAAATGTCCAGTAGTCAGCTTTTACATTTGTACAGACGACGGGCAGACAGACGAAATTTGATGGTGCGGTAACGAAAATTTTCGGTGGGGGAGAGTGTGTAGTACACGACTCTCTGTACTAGACATTTGTGGACATTCTTTGTTTCTCTTTTTAACTTTTCGTATTTCTTATGTTGTTGCTTCATATCATTATTCTCATATCAACATCAACTTCATATAAACACACTAGCTGTGCTTAAAAAAACAACAACAACAAAAGAAAAACGAAAAGTTTCTGTCTGTCTATTAATTTCTTAAATGTAAAAGGTTTACAAATGTAAAAGCAGACGTACAGTAGAGGTTTACCGCACACTCTTCCTCTTAAATACATCGCCTACAAACTTCGCTGTCTGTCCATCAATTTCTCTACTGTAAAAGGAGACTAAGCCGACTAAATCGGCTGTCTTTTGCGCCGCCGATCAGACAATGGGATTGGCGGCGACGCGGCTGCCAGCCAACCGCGCCGTTACGGGTCTCATCTCTGTTGGGAGAGAGCGAATTGCGTGAATATCGGGAATTTTCTAAATAGTTAATTATAATAAATTTAAAAACAAACCGCAATGACAACAGTAAGAAGCATGCGAAATGTTATAAAACGGTTTGCTCATGTGTCGCAGGCAAATAAATCTCCAAGTGATACATCTTCACTCAGCAAAGTTAAAGGGCTATCCAGTAACTGTGTCAAACCTGTGTCTGAGCCCGTTGGACCGGGGGCTTCTCCATCTGGTTATTATAAAGTACCAGAATATTTTTGTTTTAATCGATTCAGCTATGCGGAAGCAGAAATCGAAATGGCTAAATATCGCTGCCCCCAACCCTCAGCGTTAAAAAAATAATTTTCATAGGCGCCGATTCCCATTTAATTAAAATTGTACAATATAAAATAAAACTTATTATGTAATACTTGGCGGAATTAAAAATCGCCTGGATGTTTTATCTTATTCTTACTCATCGAGCAATTTAGTCCTGCAGTTATATTGGTCAAAAGGCTACATGTATTACACATGAATAAATGTTTTTGAATGTTTATTGAAAATTTATACAATCATTTCAAGTTCTCGCGCATAGAAAATGGCTTGCTCTGCTAATTCTACAGATGGTAAAATTTCTTTGGGTTTAATTGTTTTATCCACAAAGCTGTAAATTTTGTTCGGTCCCAATATCCAATTTCGTTTTTTGCCAAACGCTTCTACATCCTCGACTGATTTCAGATTAAGGCGTTTTCCGGCTTCCTCAACAGTTATCTTTTCGTACGCCTTTTCAATGCAGCCAGCTATTTCGTCGCGGACTGTACAAAGCAAAATGTCCATAAAATAGCAATAAATATCCGAAGGAGCACAGCTCTAAAAAATATTGCAACTAAAATCAAAGCCAATTTACAACTTGGTTCCAATTTACCTTAGCTTGGAATATTTTATTGTAACGTCCCTCCATTATGTACTGTTCTAAAGCTAATATAGGGTATATAAACTGGTTTGAATGAATTATTTCCGCTTGAAGCAGCTCCAACTCTGTATGAAACTCAGATACGCGATTTACAGACAGCAGATATAAAAGATTTAGTCCCAATAGCTTGTACATATTTTCAGATTCTCCAATTTGATGTCTGTCAAATGTATGTCAACATAAGCATCTTTAAACTGATATGATTATATTCACTTACTTGTAATCATAGTAATAACACTTCAGTTGTGAGATATACCTTTCAAATGCTGGTATGTCTTTGGTAACCACACTATATTCAACAGCAATTTCCAGAACACCTCGGGACAAAATCATTTCATTTTTGGATGATTTAACATTTTTAGTAGGTAAGAACTCCAATTTGGTAAGAGCCACCTGAAAAGTAGAATTTAAAAAATTTAATACTATCTCTAAGTTGTCTTAGGTTATATATAAAAACCTTCAACTGATCCAATAATTGTCCACATTTCTTAATATTTCGCGACTTCTTACTCCACTCTGTATTAAGTTCTTTATTTAAAGTATCAACGTCAGTTAACTTAGACATTTTAAAATAAAGTTTTCAGTTCCCGTAAATGATTTGCAAATTTTGTTTGTTCTAGGCGCAGAGAAGATTTTAGGTGCGTTCAACAGAAGCTCTGTGCTGTCGCTTTGTTTACGTCAATCACAAAGTAGAAACGTCAATCTATTTTATTCTTTCTTGTGTGGCATTAGTTTGGCATTCAATCTGAAATGATAACATTGGTTTAAAAATTAACCTTAATTAAGAAATTATGCTGAATAATTATGCATTTTATCTAGATTCTTGGTTTAGTTTTTCATCTATATTTTGGTTAGTTTAGTAGTTACATCTATATTTGATAACGAAAATTATATTTCAAAACAACAACTGGGAATTCAGGATTCGTAAAAGCATATATTTTGATCCGCCATTTTCTGCACAAATGTCAATGTTTTCCTACAACGTTCGTCCATGCAAACTCACCATACTAGCAGAAATGTAGTTATTGCACTCTAACTTATTAACACCAGTTGATGCTGTCAATTTCTTTAAAATAATCATGTTACCTCTTTTTTTCTGCAAAAGTCAAAAAAAAAAAAAAATACCACTTTATAAGTGCTGCCGTACAAAATATTATCAAGCGTTAGTCGACATCATTTAACGTTGTAATTTTACTGACAAACTTTCCTATTTATAGTAGAAAGAAAAATTATATTTTATGTAAAAAGTTAACTCAAAATATATATCATTAACGGAACAAAATTAAATTCTGTTTTGCTTTTTGTCTTCGCGTTCGTCGGGAGACAGAAGCACACCGAGAAAAATCCTCGATATCAAAAGCAGAAACGAACAAATTTAGCTGTGCGCTTTGGATATTGTGAAAATTGTTTTTAATGAATGTCTATTATTTATACCGTGAAAGAATAAAAATACATAAACATATTTAAAAAAGTAAGTGTTTGTTTTCCATACTAAAGATCAATAATATAATGTTTTGGTACTGTTCAAAATCCGCGCAATAAAAGAGGCTAATGGATTGGCAGTGATTTATGTACATATGTACATCCATGCAAACATTGTATATTGCAAGTTTGTGCGTGCGTATGTTACATTTGTATAAAGTATTTTGGTCTACCTGGCTGCTGCCAATGCTTTGTTTTTCATGTGATTGTACAGTAGGGCAAAAAACAAAAAACTTAAAATTTTTGCTTGTAATTTTAATTACAAAAAAATAAAAATAGTAAATAATACATGTACCTAAATTTATAATTTATGAAAATTTGCTAAAGTAATAAGACTCCCGCCATTTTTATGAATGGGCTGCCAGATATTCATGCCTTATAAAAATATATATTTACATATAGCAGTCTGCTTTGTTAAAAATTATTAAATCTTTAAGAAACAGTCAAATTTTGGGGAACAAGTTAAGTTTAAGTACACTCTAAATTGAAATAAATTATGGAAAAAGTGCAGTTTGTTTCTCCAAATGGGAGAAAGGCTTATGTCCAGTTTATGCACAGAGCTCCGAATTGGAAAAAAATTATATAGGGGGGGTAGGAAATTAAACAATAAGAAAATATTAGTGAAAAAGTTGGCGGAAACGCATAGTTTCCGAGTTGTGAACCTCTGAAAATTTGGTATATATGTAAGTAAAAACAAATATAATTATCCTATCGTTAAGCGATCGCTTTATTTTTATCATTCTTCTTAGAGTAAAACTTAAACTAAAAAAACTTACAAAATATTCTAAAGCAGCCCCATAACCAAGTAGTGCTGAGTTTTAGAGCAACAAAATAATCGATAGGGTTATTTTAGCTAACCATCGATTGTTTTCGTTCGATAGTGATACTATCGAAAATTTTTGAACATAAATACGAGTAGCCTCCTGGTTGCATGTAGCCGGCATAACGTTGTTGGCCATTTATTCTGGCAGGTTCTTAGCCGCCTTTAAATTTTTATAGTTATAGCGTAATTTACAAATGAAAATATATTATATATCAAAGTAAAGTGTACTACCTATATCATTTATTACTTTTATCTCAAATAAAAAATGTTAGTTAAACATGGCATCTTATATCTGGCGGCTGCGGCTAAATGTCGACTGCAACTTAAAAAACTTTGTTCTCTTTGCATACAGGTGACGCTGCAGCTTAAAGTGTTTAGCAAAAATAAAAAGAAATGTATTTAAAAATTATATATATTTTATCATAGAATAAAAATACGTAAAGATTTTATATATACCTATATAAATGTATATGTATCTATGATTACTAACTTCCACTTGAGTTACAGATTCATAGCCAAAAGTAGCGCTTAACGATAGTATCGATAGTTTTTCTTTAAACTATCGAAAATATCGATAGGGACGACTATCGATAGCTTTGAAGCTCTACTGAGTTTGCGTCTGGTCAATTTCCTTATAATTATTTACTTTACGTAGCGTCTTCACATAGCAATTTTTATTGCTAAGCTCAACTTGAGCTGTGTCGTTCATGAACGAACGGGTTAAATTGAACGGATCATCTCGTTGAACGTAGTGAGCCGGTCATTGAACTGACCACTTTTCGTTCAATAGTGAGCCGTTCAATTTGAGTAGCTTTCGTCCAAATATCTTTCGTTCTTTTTGTGTTATGTTCATGTTTGTTCTTGTTGTGTAGTTTAACTAAAGTGAGGGTTGTTTTTTCTCTGTATTATTTTAAATTATCTGAAATAAAACAAAAATCGATTATGAAACTAATCAAAATTTCACACCAAAATGGTTTTTATTTGAAATTATTTCTTCTTTTTATTAAAACAATAATTTTTTTTTATCACTTTATCATTTTTTATTTTACTATCTTGTTTTGTTCATTTTCCAGTGCTGTATTGATAATTGATCGGAAATTTTTAATGTTGGCAGCGTGTCATTGGTTCACAGTGACCGATTGAACGAAATGAATGAACTGATCAGTATTTTGTAACTGAGCGAAAGTGACCGGTCACTAAAATGAACGACCCGGCACAGCTCTAAGCTCAAGCTAAAACGTCTGCAGAATAACAGTACAGCGATTGCTAATTGCTCTTGGTGGCGTAAACGTATTATTTATTTATTTATTATTTACAACACTGTGTTTGATGTATGCACAGCACTGTGTTTGTTATATTTTCATACCAAACTCCAACAACTGACAGATCATTGCTTGGCAATAATTGCGCAAGCAATCAGTAGAGCACTCATTGCGCAATAGATTGCTACCTATAGCAATTTGCGGTCTACACATCGCAAATTCTATGGATGCAATCAAATTTGACAATTGACGCAATAAATATTGCTATGTAGAGACGCTAGGTTAGGTCAATAGTTAGAATAAGCCTAATTATTTATTTATGTACGCACTTACAAACAGTATCGGCCAAAATCTAAGCACCCCCTCAGCAAATTTTTTTTAAATGATAATTTTTTTAAGAAAACAAAGTTATAAAACTTTTTTTTAATATTTTTTTATTTATTTATATCTTTATTATTGAAAACGCAAACTTAGAGAATTCAGAGTTGATTTAAAAAAAAATTAAAATTCAAAAAATATTCTAAGTCGCAAATATAAGCGGACTAAACTAAAGCCCCCCTAATTTAAAGTACAAACAAATTATTGAAATCAATATTGATACACGCACTTCTTTTAGGCATAGAGGATATTAAATTATTAATTACATCAGGTGATATAGCTTCCCAGGCTATTTTTGCGGCTTCAAATAAGTTTTCTTTGGTTTTGCAATTTTCTCGGTTGATTTTTAAGTTAACGATCTCCCACAAATTCTCGATTGGGTTAAGATCGGGTGATTGGGCAGAACAACGGAGAAGGTTTTTTGCTGGTCGTCGACTGAATAATCCGGCCTCTACTGCACTTTGCGAATCGTTCTTTCCCTAATATTTAAATCTAAGCGGTTTCGTATATAACTGGAAGATGCTGTAGGATCATTTTGGATTGTCCTTTTAATTAAGGAGTCTTCATGTCGCGAAGTTTCATGTGACCTTCCTCCAGAATGGCTAGGATATGTGCGACCAGACTGCAAAAACTTTTTAATTAGCCTAGAAATGATTGATCTGTTGATAGAATATTTTGCACTCAATTGATGTCTTCAATTTAATTTAACACGCATTTGTTCTCGGCTACTGCATAACTAAAATCATTTCTTTATTATCAAAAACTTAAGCCTAGCTTACATGTAGTATAACAGTATATACATATGTACTTACGAACAAAAAGGTAAATAATAATTATCGCTAAATAAGAAATACTTTCCAGGGATGGAACATACATATCATTCCTCCCAACATTAGTTAAAACAAGTAAGAGGTAGTATATTCGGCTGGGCCGAATCTAAAATACCCTTCACGATAGTCACGAATATGTATAGTATATTAAAAATGTGACCTAAATATGCTCGGTTATATATGAACCGATATCGGAATTTTCTATTTTCTGTATTTTAGTAACCTTCTTTTATAGGGTGTTTTTTTAAGCCCGATAGAACTTGAAATTGTAAAAAATAACACAAAAAATTAAATTGTAATCAAAATTTTTTTTTATTCGAAAGATCAATACGTGACATTAACATTTGAAAATGATTTCGGGCATATGGGCACCGCGGCTGTTCTTGACGAAGCGCATTCTGGACGTCCAATTTTCGGCCACTTTTTCGAGCACTGCTGGCCGTATGTCACGAACAACACGAACAATGCTGGCCTCCAAGGCGTCAATTGTTGCTGGTTTATCAGCATAAACCAGTGACTTCACGTAGCCCCACAGGAAATAATCGAGAGGTGTCAAATCGCACGACCTTGGAGGCCAATTGACAGGTCCATTTCTCGAAATCAACTTATCGCCAAATTTTGATTTCAGTAAGTCGGTGGTTGCGTTCGCCGTATGGCACGTAGCGCCATCCTGTTGAAACCACATCTCCTCCGGATCAATGTCATCCATATTTTCAAACAAAAAATCATTGATCATGGTGCGGTAACGATTTCCATTGATCGTAACGCGAGCTCCGGCCTCATTTTTGAAGAAATAAGGTCCGATGATGCCACCAGCATGAAAACCGCACCAAACAGTGCATTTTTCTGGATGTAATGGAGTCTGTAGGGTCTCTTGTGGATTGGTCTCACTCCATATGCGGCAATTTTGCTTATTAACAAACCCGTTAAGCCAAAAATGCGCCTCATCGCTGAACACAATTTTGCGATAAAAGTTGCGCGAATCGACGACTGATTTTCAAAGTAAATTTGGATAATTTCGTAGCGTTGTTCAAGCGTGAGTCTATTCATGATGATTTGTCAGAGTATACTGAAACAAATAAAAAAAATGTTTCATCAAAATTTAATTTTTTGTGTTACTTTTTACAATTTAAAGTTCTATCTAGCTTAAAAAAACACCCTTTATAACGAGAATTGCTTTTCAGCAAAAAAAAAAAATTTTTTTTAATGGAAAAATCGGTTCAGGCTATATCTCAGGTATATATGGACCGATATCTAAAATTTTATTAAATTTTTGTTGAACTTTTATAATTTTTTAAATTAAAAATTGTTTGGTTTGTACAAACAATCGAAAATTTAAATTTTCCATATTTATATAAACTGATCTTATTACCAGAACTGTTTTTAATCAAAAAAAAGTTGTTAAAGTTCGCTTACGCGACATTTTCATGAAAAACCCGATTTGGGCTATATCTCGGGTATATATAGACCGATATCGAAAATTTTCATTTTCCATACTTATACAACCTTATTTTATTACCAGAACTACTTTTAAGCAAAAAAAGTTGTTTAAGTTCGCTTACGCGGCAATTTCATGAAAACCCCGTTCCAGGCTATATCTGCGGTATATATGAACCGATATCGGAAATTTTCATTTTTCATATTTATATAACCTTATTTTGTTACCAGAACCGCTTTTAAGCAAAAAAAAATTGTTTAATTTCGCTGACGCGGCATTTTCATGAAAAACCCGTTCTAGGCTATATCTCGGGTATATATGGACCGATATCGAAAATTTTCATTTTTCATATACATATGTATATGTAACCTAATTTCATTACCAGAACTGCTTTTGAGCACAAAAAAGTTGTTTAAGTTCGCTTACGCGGCATTTTCATGAAAAACCTGGTTTGGGCTATATCTCGGGTATATATGGACCGATATCGAAAATTTTCATTTTTCATATTTATATGACCCTATTTCATTACCAGAACTGCTTTTGAGCACAAAAAAGTTGTTTAAGTTCGCTTACGCGACATTTTCATGAAAACCCCGATTTGGGCTATATCTCGGGTATATATGGACCGATATCGAAAATTTTCATTTTTCATATTTATATGACCCTATTTCATTACCAGAACTGCTTTTGAGCACAAAAAAGTTGTTTAAGTTCGCTTACGCGACATTTTCATGAAAAACCCGGTCTAGGCTATATCTCGGGTATATATGGACCGATATCGGAAATTTTCATTTTCCATATTTATGTAACCTAATTTCATTACCAGAACTGCTTTTGAGCACAAAAAAATTGTTTTAAGTTCGCTTACGCGGCATTTTCATGAAAACCCCGGTCTAGGATATATCTCGGGTATAGGTATATGGACCGATATCGAAAATGTTCATTTTTCATATTTATATGACCCTATTTTATTACCAGAACTGCTTTTGAGCACAAAAAAGTTGTTTAAGTTCGCTTACGCGACATTTTCATGAAAAAACCGGATTGGGCTATATCTCGGGTATATATGGACCGATATCGGAAATTTTCATTTTCCATATTTATGTAACCTAATTTTATTACCAGAACTGCTTTTGAGCAAAAAAAAGTTATTTAGCTTCGCCTATGCGACATTTTCATTAAAAATCCGATTTGGGCTATATCTCGAGTATATATGGACCGATATCTGAAAAAAAATTTGTTGCCTTTTAGTCACCATGCTTAATAAGTGTGTGAAGTTTGAAGCAAAACGAACAACTTTTGTTTTCAAAAATTTTCTTTTTTTCGGAATTTTGAATATATCTCAGCTATACGTGGACCGATATTACTGAATTTCAATAGCAAACCCATGAATCGATGGGGTAAAAGAATGGTGAAAGAAAAAAGTTTGTAAGTCTAATGGTTTTCTCAGAAACGGTATTTCAACAGCGGACAGACAGACATCGCTTAATCGACTTTTCCATTAATTCTGATTCAGAATATATATACTTTATAGGGTCGCAAAAAAAAACTGTAGAAATTACAAACGGAATCACAAACTTATATATACCCTTTACATTTTTGTGAAGGGTATAAAAATATGTATTCTTATGTAAGATTATACATAATAAATATACGGTAAATATTACAAATAAGAATAATACATTAATCGACAATAACTTAATTATTAAATGTAATAATTGTGAACACTTTCAACGACACACATAATTACTCTTCGTTTTTTATTTCTTTTAAACGTTTAATTCTTTCTGATCTTCTCAATTCCTGATCTATACAAAAACTTTTTCTCTTTTTCTCATTGGTTTTGTAAGTTTTTACATTTGAATTATATATTACAACTTTTCCATAGAATCTATTTAGCTGATTTACATGAGCTACTCTCTGAGTACCATTAATATTAATGCAATACCTTGCATTACTTAGTTTCTGTACAATTTTTGCCGTTATCCATTTACAATAATTATTTACAACATTTCTATACCAAACAATTTCATTTACATTATATTTAATAATCTTAAATTTCTTATCATCTATCCCTTCTTTCCCTTTTTTTGTTGAATACGTTTGTCTCTGCTTATTTTGCATTTTAGTCTGATTCACTGTAAGTGGATTTAAGCAATCTAATAAAGATCTTGGCTTATAATTCAATAATTCTAATTTTAAATTCATTTAAGTACTTATTGCGTGCCATTACTCTTATCTTAACGAAACTTTAAAACAATGACAATTTTCGTATAAATTCAAAAAAAAATTGTAACTTAGTAGCTGCTGCATTTTTGGAAGGTACCGTTACCTAATACAGTAATGTCGCAGTAGCATAGTAAAATTTCCAAACACAATATTTAGTTCGTTTCAGTCTATAGATGAGAACAAATATCCTTACAGACTATGAAAGATAACCTACAAAGAATGATAATAATAACTTATAATTTAACATTAAACGTAGAAAAACATATTATTTCCGCATATTAAGAAGCAGCAGTTTAAAATATGTTTTTTCAGTGCTAAATTCAATTCTTTTATTGATTGTTTCTGCATATTGTCGTTTACGGCATTAAGATAGATGAGACAACGAGTTAGAACTTCGAAACAAGCGTAATTAGTGCGATGAAATGGCACTTCAAAAAGTTTTGGAAATCTAAGACTCCTCGGAGGAATACAAAATGTAACAGCTGATAATAGGTCAGGGCAATCAATGTTACCATTGATAATATCAAAAATAAAGCAGATTGTACTTTACGTCGTAACTCCAAGGACTGTAATCCAATGAACAAGCATTTAGATTCATAAGACACACTAGGTAAATAAGATAGGTAGGGTAGCAAATTTAATAAACAACCGTTGAAGTCTCTCAATACGTGACACAAGGTAGACAACATGTGGACTCCAACTTTTTGCAGCGTATTCTATCTTGGATCGTGCAAATGACGTATAAATATGTTTTAAAGTGTAAACATCGGAAAATTCAGAACAATTTCTTTTAATAAAGCCAAGAATTTTAAACGCCTTTGGAAGAATATATTCTACATGTTTTACGAATGATAGTGAGCTGTCAAACACCACGCCTAGGTCAATTTTTGTATTCGACGAATTCAATTGAACACCACCAACTTTGAAATTAAAAACAGACGGATTCCTTGATTTATAAAAAGAAACATGAACACATTTATTAATATTTAAACGCAAGTTATTAAAATGACACCAATCTTTAAGGCTATTGAGCTCATTTTGCATAATATAAGCATCTCTATCAGAATCTAATTTCAAGAAAAATTTTAAATCATATTTGTATTAGGGGGGTGCTTTAGTTTTGTCCGCTTATACTTGTGACTTAAAATGATTGTTGAATTCTAACTTTTTTATTATAAAATTCTCAATTCCTTAAGCTTGTGTTTTTCAATAATAAGAATATAAATAAATAAAAATATTTAAAAAAAAAATTTATGACATTATTTTCTTAAAAAAAATTAGGTTTTGTCCGATACTGTATATACATAAGTATACAGGGCGACCACACAGGCAATCTGTTGTGTCTTAATACTAGCAATAACGCCGGCAGAGTTACGTCATCAAATTGCTATGTTCAACGCTGTACTTTTAGTTGGCGAACATGTAATTGTAATTGTAATTGTTATATTTGTTTTATTCTATTAAAAATGAGTGCTTTAAATGCATCATTCACCGAGCACTCCATTTCTTATTTTTTATGAATTCAAAAATGTAAATTATGAAATTTTTTCTGTTGATAAAATCATTTTTTGTTTGTTTATATATTGAGACGTATTTTTGTATGTATGTTCATAAACATCAGTGATGATAAGTTAATTTTGACAGCTTATGTTGAAAGATAATTGCTCAACAATATCTTCTAGCAATAATTGCTGAACATGTGTTTGAATACATATTCGTGCGGTCCACACGCATATATCTTGTGTCGGCAATCGATTTTGGCAGTTGCCACGGCAATAATTGCCCATCAGATTGCCCGTGTGGACGGGTAGTTAGCGATGTATGCATAATTTACGGGCATGTTCTGACACTCGCATGACATTTGCGACTGTGACTTGAACTCGCAAGAAAGGTGTTCTGTAAATCGTAATCGCCAGACTCTTGGCAAGTTCAAATCCCAAGAGTATACCAAAGTGAACTGATGAATTAACACTAAACTAAACCTTAAACAAATAATAAAATCAATTTTGTTTTCTTTGTACTAGAATAAAAACTAGACGAGTTTTCACACAATTTTTGCTAAATACATGCAATTTAAATAAATGTTCTTAAAATGCGAGCCAAACTCATAATATATTTCTGAAAATAATTTTTTTTAATTAAATTTTGATTACATTTTTAATCCAAAATGCAAAATATGAATGTTGCTGGCATTTTCAATTTATTTTTTAGTTTATTTGCTTTGGTAAAACATGTGTTTTTAGCATTCAAATTATGTCAACTTGCAAGCAAAACGCGTGAGTCACAGAACACCTAAAAATAAATTTGGCGTTTTCAAGTCACCTGGCGAATTTGAAAACTTGCGAGTGCGGAACATGCCTGTTAAATACCCTGTTGGGAATTTAGAGTTGTGTTAACTCCTCCCTCGCTTAAATGAAGGGCGTTCCCGGCCTTCTTCAGATCTTCAATAGCAGTTTGAATGATGCGTCTCTGACGAGTTTTCTTTATCTTCTGATGATCCTTAAAACACATAAAACCAATAGTTAGGATAACGAAAATTTAAAGTAGTTGACCACAAAGGTCAATCAACCAATCTTTGTTTTATGTTTTCTATATAACGCAAGTTCTCTGCGTTTAATCTTTAAAGATATGATAAACTCAATATTCCCTGATGGTCCGTAATTTTGAGAAAAGCAGACGTTGGGAAACCCGGTAACTTTCCTACAATATTTCTTTGGTATCTATATAGGGATCCATTAATTTTTACTTCATCAATAAATGTGGGTAGAAATGTACCAGTTTTCTCCACACCATTACTTGTTGCTACATTGACAGTTCGTTCATTAATAATGATAATTCCTTCATCGATAACTGTGAGGGCTTCTAGATGCGAAGGACGAGTGGTGCAATATGCACGACCACTAGAGTGAAGTTGTTGAGCGCATGTTGGATAGTCCAATCTTTTACAAAATGATGTTGTCAGGGTAGCATGGCAATTTCCGATTGCCAGAATTTGATTTCCACAGTCTGCCACACTGTTTGTTTTATGAAAATGTAGATTTGTGGTATTATGATGAACAGGGTACAGGGTTACTTTTTTACAAACTGAATCTGGTTTTGGATACTTAATTCTTAATTCTATTTCTCGCAAGTAGAGTCTCATATAAATGTTCTGTGTCTATTACATTAGCTTTTGCTTTGTTAACAATAAAATTAATAATATCTTTTAAGTTGTTTATCTGTTGTTGCACCCTTGTATTTATAAGAACCTGCATATTTTACGCGTCAATGAGCTCTCGTTGTTTAAACTCTAAATTTTCGAAATCGTCATGGTCCGGTGTCGCGGCGACTATCTTATGGGCTGTACCAAGAACATTTATACACCTTGCGTTCCTGTGGTGAACATTTATTGTAGCAAGCAATGTGTTTATGTGGCCTATGTCAGCGTCTAGTATCTTTTTCATATGCGACTGCGGAAAGTGGGTCCTTACCAATTTCGTTCTCTTAACCATCTCCGCATATATATAATTCGATCCAGAATAGTCAGTTAGTTTTGCAGTTGCTGACAACAAAAAACAGCATCACAAGAGTCCTAGCATTATACAAAACCAAAATCAATAAAACTAAGTTATCTGAAATTGTCCTTATGGACCACCCTCTCTTTAATAAGGACCGTTGTCTCCAGGTCGGCTTCAGCAGTTCCTTCAACATATAAGGATGTAATCTTATTGCCTACTCTCCTATTTGTCTTCACAAGGACTTCGAACACCCTATTTTGACTTTTTTCATTTAGTCGCTGTAATTGAATTTCCTGTGCTCTTTGTACCCTATCTCTCATATCGCTTTCAAGTTCTGGCGGAGTTGATTGAACAACGTCAATAGGTCGTAACGGTGTGAATTGTTTTGTTATACTCGATAGTAGCCAGAAGTATCAATTGTAGTGTGTCGAACTTCCCTTATTATTCTTACATATCTAGTTAGGTATGGTGGCAGCATGTTGTTTTTTATTTTAAATACGTATATTAGCACATTAATGTATATTCTTTGCTTCTTACTCAACCACATTAACAAGGTCAGCATAACTCGGATAGGTGTTAATATATTACATTTTAAAATACTTCTTATAGATTTATTTTGTAATTTTTGTAGGGTCTCTAAGGCAGTCTGACTAGATAAAAATAAAATTGTGGAACAATATTCAAAATGTGGCTTTATCATTACGTTATATATTTCAACAGCAGTGCGATAGCTTATAAACTTTGTTATTCTTTTAAAAAGCCCTACTTTTTTTGATACTTTTTTTTACAATATATTGAATATGCGTGTCAAAACGTAATCTATTATCACCCCCAAATATTTTATTTCACATACATTTTCTATTTCTTCATTATCAATTCTTAAAACACACTTTGTATTGCAATTTATTATCATACATTTGTTTTTTTTTTAATTTAATTTTAATTTATTAGTTTTTAACCAGATATTAATACTTTCTAGTTTTAACTGCATTATTTGTCTACTCTCCTCTGCCGAGTCTGCTTCAACGAACACCAACGCATCATCCACAAATAGAGCCAGCTTCACATTATTGACAACTTTGCACATATCATTATCATATATTGCAAACAGTAAAGGTCCCAAAATAGATCCTTGCGGAACACCAAGTTTTACTAACTGCAGGGAGGAATAAACATAATGTATTCTTGTTTTTTGAGTTCTTCCCGAAAAATAGCTCCTAAACCACTGTACGGCATTTAACCCAATTCCATATTTTTCCAGCTTCATCAACAAAATAGCTCTATCAATTGTTTCGAATGCTCTTTTTAGATCTAAGAAGACACATAATACAACTTTTTTCCCCGCCACTGATTCTTTCCACGATGTAATCACCATATTAAGCGCTGACTCCCACGAATGTGATTTTCTAAACCCAGATTGGTTTTCGAATAAAATATTATTAACTTCAAAAAATTCTTTCAACTGATCATGCGCTATTTTTTCTAATAATTTTTCATACACCGGCAAGGAGTTAATCGGTCGAAATTCTTCCCATTTTTTGGAATTTTTTACTTTTAAAATTGGTGTAACACTCTATTATTAAGCCCAGGCTAATGAAGTTGAAGTCTTTTTTATTTTTTATTGTACATAAGGCAATTTTTAAATCATCTAATGATACAGTTTGAAATTCGAATATATTTGCTGTGTATGTGATTAAGTTTGTATATGGCAGTAAAGGAATTGTATTATTTATCACCCATACCCAAGTATATTTGGGTTCTGGGTGCTGTACCAATGGTTCTTTCTGGTTTCGTCTACGCATTCTCTCGCAAATCGTACAACTACTTATAAACTGCTCTATATCTGTCGATAACTCTGGCCAATAATACAATTCTCTCGCACGCATACGCGTCTTTTCTACGCCCAGATGTGCGGAGTGTAACAGTTGTAACTTGTCTTCGTCAGTCTCCGGCAAAAACGCCCGTGAGAGGCAATCAGCCATCAACATTTCCTTTCCCGGTACATATTTTATTGTCAACGCCGGATATTTCAAAAGTTGCATAAACATTCTCTGTAGTCTTGCTATTATATTATCTAAGTCTTTCTTTATCAGACTTTCCAGTGGCTTATTATCCGAGTGGACCTCTACCTCGCCCGTAAACAAAGTAGTGAAATTTATCACATGCTGCTACCACGGCTAGTAACTCTTTCTCTATCTGCGCATAACGTTGTTCACACTTATTCAGACTTCGAAATGCAAAGGCAATAGGATAACCCTTTTGCAACAGCACACAACCTATACCATCCTTTGACGCATCTGTTTGAATAACAATTGGAAGTTCTGGATCATACATTTTCAAGATAGGTGGGGTACAAAGTATTTCTTTCAGTCTGTCAATCTCCTTATCATGATTCTCATTCCATTGCCATTTGGCATTATTGCACGTTAATTCTCGCAGATTAGATGATATTGACGTCAAATTAGGTATATATCGTGCAAGAAACTTGCACATTCCCAATATCCGTAATACATCCTGCTTGTTTTTAGGCTTTGGCATCTCCTCAATAGCTCTTATATATTTCCTATCTGGTCTGATTGTTCCCTCCGAGATTATCTGCCCCATAAAACGAACCTCCGTTGACCTATATTGAACCTTACTTCCATTAAACCGAATCTTAAATTCTTTTGCTCTATTAATTACCCCGATTAGCCGCTCGTCATGTTCCTGCTTCGTACGTCCAAATATACATAAATCGTCAAACTACACTTCAACACCCTCAAGATTCCCAAATATTCTAAGCATATACCGCAAGAATACTTCTGGGGCACAACTCAATCCAAAAGGCATGCAGTTCCACTTGTACAATCCAAATGGGGTCATGAACGTTGTTAACTCTGAGCATTTCTCATCAAGCACAACCTGCCAAAACCCGTTTTTGAGATCCATGATCGTAAAGAATTTTGCTCCCCCCATTCGACTTATTATTGACTTAGACGTATATATGGTGCACCGTTCCCTCTTGATGCATTCATTCAAGGGTTTAGGATCAAGACAGATTCTCAGTGTACCATCTGCCCTCTCTATGATTTGCATATTGTTTACCCATTCTGTAGGTTTGTTTACCCCTAGGTAGGGCCCATCCCCTATCATTATCCAACTGCTTTCTTAGTCGCTCATGTAAACTATACGGTATTCTTTTTCTATAATTAAGTCTTGGTTCTGATCCCTCTTTTAATTCAATTAGGCACTTCTCTGGCATACTACCAAGCCCATCAAAAACTTCAATATATTGCCGAATAAATTCCTCTTTACTATCAGGCAAAGCAAGAGTAATTTTTTTAGTTGTTGATGTGGATACTGCATTTTTACCATTTACTATTTTTTGACAGTCAATTCTCTTAATAAGCCCTAAGCCTTCACACGACTCTCTCCCTAATATTGGCTGATGATCATTTTCCACTACCTCAAACTCAGCGCTGACTGGCTCTAATCTACCATCAACAATACATTCCACTCTAATTCGTCCAACTATTCTTTTTATTCGTATTACCATATGCAAACAAACGAGTGCTAGAATTACATATTTTATTCTCCAAATTCAATTTTCTTATATATTTCACGGGCAAACAATTCACATCTGCTCTCGTATCCATCTTAAATCTCACTTCATAGCCATTCAATTTTATCCTCTTAAATCAACCACCACCACCATAACTTATTCTACAATCAGAAATATTCCCAATTAAGCTTATTTTACAGTTGTTCGTTCCTATAATATTTTGTATTATTATTACCTTTATCCAAATACTCTGTATTAACTAGATCCCCAACTTCTTTTTCAGTAGACATCGACAGCACGTTGACACGGTGGTCATTTGTTCCACCACCAAAAGCTTTTACCCGACACATCACCGTAAAATGCCCCGGTTGCTTGCATTTGTTACACTTCCGCCCATTTTTTGTTGCTGGACAGACTTGTGAATGTTCATACATCCATGTTGAGCGATAGCATAATGTTTTTTATGCTGTTTCACATTCTTAAAGCGTTCACTTCGTTGTATTGCCTCAATTCGGACACAATCTTTTTCCTCCAGTGTCTTCTTGTTTTGTTCAGCTAACTCGGCCACTTTGCATTTCTGAATAATGTCCTCTAAACTGCTTTCTTTAGCTTCTAACAGTTTTGTTTGTAGATTCTTGTCAAACACGCCCAATATTATTTTGTCATGCAAAATACGATCTTCAAATTTTTTACAAGTATTCGAGCAAGCAAATTCACAGTATTTAATTTGCTTCGAGCATGCAAATTCACAGTATTTAATTTGCTTCGAGCAAGCAAATTCACAGTATTTAATTTGCTTGCGTAGGGCAGTCTCAAGCTCACAAAATGGCTGACCTTGTTGTTGCGTAATATTGAAAAACTTAAAGGTTTCCATAGTCACATTTTTCTTGGGATCGCAGTACTCAGCAAATGTGCCCAAAATCGTTTCAGTGGTTTCTTCCTTCTCTGTTAAATTAAAGGAGTTATAAACATCCAGCCCCTTTTCCCCTATGTAGTGCAGCAGCAACGCAACCTTAACATCATCTGTTTCTTTCTTCTTGCCTGATGCCAATAAATATATATTAAACCGCTGCTTTCATACCGGCCAATATTTCCCTGGGTCTGGGCCATTAATAACTGTTGTACTCGTGTTGTACTCGTGTCGATTCATTTTTACTTTTTGTTGAACTACTTCATGTGTTAACTCTTTACTTTCAAAGTTCATTCCTTTTTCTTCTTGATTAAATCCCTTTCCTTTTATTTAATTTACACCTGACACCATGTTTCAAGTTAATTAGTTGAGTAAATAAAATGGAAGGTTATTGTAATTTTATTCAATTCTTATTTCTCAAATCGCCATGTGCTTCTTATAAACGTTGCTTCTTAACTTAACTTATTCTTATGTGTGTGAAGATAAATTTTAAAATTTATAACCCTAGACATAAATCAACTGACTTAACAGAGATTAAGGAGTTAACATAGCTCTGTTAAACAAAAAATCGTGGGCAACGTCTTCTAAACGCAATTTGGACTCACCAGCCCAAAAATAGGTTAAAGCTAACCCATACGCCGTCAGCTATTAGAATAACAAAAAACTAATTAGAAATTAATAACAAAAATTAAAATATACAAATATAAAAAATGATAAAGTTTTCCAGGAAGTCATCTGAATTCCAAAAGAACCAAAGAAGATGGGCGGATAAACATTATTGGAATTGGTAGACATTATTTCTATCTAACGGAATCAGTGCTCAGAATATCCGACAAAGGTCCAAAAATTGCAAAATTTTGATTTTTTTAAAATTCGATATATGGAATTTCTTTAGAGTATTAATTCCAGGAGAACCAAGAAAGATGGGCGAGTAAGGGTTGATGGAATTTTTAGTTTAAAAAAAATTTTAAAATTGTAAAATTTAACATTTTGAAATTTTAAAATTTCGATTTCTTTAGAGGATGAGTTCCCGGAGAACAAAGGAAGATGGGCGGATGAAAATTTTTGGATATCATAGTTTTTGGGTTACTTTAAAGGAACAAATAGCTAAAATCTCTGGAAGCACTCCAGAAATTAAGAAATTTCGATTTTTTGAAAATGGAAAAATTTGGAATTTCTTTAGAGGACGAATTTCTGGACAAAAACAAAAGATGGGCGGATAAAACTTGTTGGAACTGGTAGACATTATTTCTATCTAACGGAATCACTGCTGAGAATATCTGACGGAGGTCCAGAAATTAAAAAATTTAGATTTTTTTAAAATTCGATATATGTAATTTCTTTAGAGGATCAATTCCAGGAGAACCAAGAAAGATGGGCGAATGAAGGTTGATGGAATTTTTAGTTTAATTGTTCCTCTAACGGAATCAAGGTTATTTTGATTAATTATAATTAATTTAATTTCCTTAGAGGATGAATTATTTTCAGTTTAGTTACGGATTTTTTTTTACGTCGTAGTATTTTTGGATATTTAAAATTTTCCACTGCGTAAATCACTTAAAAAATTTTTTTTTTTAGTTTGAGTAAAATTTGGTTAGCCGTTTTATGTTTGAACGTGTTTGTAACTTATGATCAACATGTTCTTTCTCTCTTTCAGTCTTCTATTAAAGCAGCGTTGGTCAAACTCTCATTTACCTATACTCGGGAGTATAGGGAAAAAAAACTTAACTGCTGCGACACCGACACATTTGTACTATAATAAGTTCTCAGTACACTAAAAAAATCTTCGTTATAGCCAGGAAAGCAGATGAAAGGTATAGACGTTACTATACATTGTATGACAAATCATACAAGTATGAAATTATTAATATCAGCCATTTCGGAAGGAATACTACCTTGAAGTTATGCGGCGTTTACGCGAAGCATTTCATTAGAAACGCTCAGAATTGTGGAAAAAATAATCATGGACACTATTTAAGTTCTTTTAAATTCTTCCAGCTAAAGATCGTTGTTAAGTTGTTTTTTTTTTTATAAAAAAGAAGGTTTAACAATTTTATATTTTCTATATTTCGCTAACAGTTTGTTAAATAACATTTAATTTAATAATATTTTACTTTTGCATAAAGATGCTAACAAACTATTAGAAAATATAAAATTGTTAAACCTTTTAAATAAAAACTAACAAAACAACGATCTTTAGATGGACAAATTTAGAAGAAATTAATATAAACAAGATCAAATAATAAAAATATTGATTTGCCGACGTGTGTATTGCCTTTAAAATATTTATTTCAATTGAAATAATAGTAAGAGTTGTAGTAACGTGTATCAGAAAAGAGTACTACAACTCATACGTTAAGTACGAAAATTAGTATCGTCTATCACCTGCATTACCCCCCGTCTAGATTAGCAATAAATATCTTTGCAATAAAGCAATAACGCCGGCAGAACAACGGTACAAAATTGCTTATTGCTTTGCTTACGTCAAAGGTATGGGAACACGTATATATGACAATTCATAATTACAATAAAACCGAATAGGAAAGTTCAGCACAAAAAGCAAAATTTTATTGCAAAAAAATGTGCAAAATAACTTAAAATTTTATTTTATCTGGACTTTTATGTTCTAAAGACATTACAGCGTGATTACTTTGCAAACACCCTGAATGCATCAATCCATTAAAAGAAAACACTTTATTTTAGGTAATAAGAATTAAATTAATAAATTTTGCAAAAGAAAAATTTACTAAAAGTATTCGCAAGCAGAATGTTTCAAAAATTCTTTAATGTTAAACTCAAATGACAATAAGTTTTGACATTTTGTGTCTGCAATTATTGTTAACGAAAATTCATTGACAATTATTGCAGCAATAATTGCAACCACTAGCAATAAGCTGTCTTCACTGGCAATAACACAATTTTGACGTTTGCTGCAATAAATGTTAACATATTTATTGCTAACCTAGACGGGGGGTTAGACTTTACTCAAATCTTACTGCGTAGCTTTCCAAAAATACACATTGATTTTTGCGTGTTAATGCTCTCCCTTTATTTCAACCAGTAAATTTGTTAGGAGATATGAGTAGCTAAGTGACCATTTTTGAAAAATATTTCTAAGTATGCAAAAAGCTAAGTTTTTCAATGTTATATGGTAACACGTATACAAACGTAAGAACGTTCTCAAATATATTACAAACATATTGTCTCCTGCAATGCAAGAGCCCAATGTAAAAAAAATATGTGTTGTTTATTATTTTGATTATATTGAAGGCAAAACTGTTTACAAGTCTGTAACCTATATATATGCCAAAAGTCTTAGTATTCAGATTATTACAGTATATAAGTATAATATTACGAAATTTCCGATATGCAATAAGGGCATATGATAAGAATTCCAATTTGTCAAAATTCTAATTCTAAAATTTTCAATAGACGCCAAAACCTGTTTTCCGTCACAATTAAAATTCAAATATGTATGTATTATTTGTACATCAAGTAAACAATTTCCACAAAAAAAAAAAATTCAAAGGTTTTCTCTTTTAATATTTGAATTGTGCGAAAATTTATTATGCATATTTTTAGAAATAAGACTTTCCTTTTGCATCAAAATAGAGGATAAAGTAATTGTTGATAATTAATTTAAATAAGAGGATAAAGTAAATTTTAATAAGAGAGTAGATGGAATAAGGTGAAATTTCAGTAAATAGATACAAACGTTGTTATTCGATTTTTCGAAAAGTAAAATTTTTAGAATTTTTAGTACTTGTGCATACATATGTACTTCCATATGCACACAAATTCTATTGTTTGTAATACAAAACTTAATGCAATTTTAATATTACATTTTCTAGATTACAAAAGGTGTATCAATTCAAAACCTCCTAACCGATTTATTGACGGTATGTGTTGTGACCAATTATCTCAACATATATGAGGAAACAAAACTACTTTTAGAAGAAAACGGTGAACTTGGTGAGGTTCTTTGTAATGTTTCAAAATTTTCAGTAGTAAATAACTTTTAGACACAAAATTATGTTACTTTCAGATGTTTCAATGAATACAAATCAATCTTTCGACTTAATCGAAAAAGCTTATAATATACAAGAACAAGTAAAGTCGAATGACTTAAGTCTAGATCTTAGAGATTCATTTCTTTTCGGAGACATAGGTAATTTTGAAAATGTTTTACCGTCATGTTCAAAAGGGGAAAATGAAAATAAGTTTCTTCTAAATTCAGTTGATGAAAAGTCATCTTTACTGTCAACTAATGTATTCAGTAGTAATATAAAACACTCTTCTACGAAAAATGCAGACAGTTTTGATGTAACTGTAACATCCAATTTGGAAATGGAAGAATATCAAGTAATTCGCAGAAATATTGAACAACGAAAATATTGTTCCAGCTTTTTCTCCGAAAAATTTTACTATTAAAAACAAGTAAGAGTGTAGTATATTCGGCTGGGCCGAATCTAAAATACCCTTCACGATAGTCACGAATATGTATAGTATATTAAAAATGTGACCTAAATATGCTCGGTTATATATTCTTTTTTCTGTATTTTAGTAACCTTTTATAACGAGAATTGCTTTTCAGCAAAAAAAAAAAAGTTTTTTAATGGAAAAATCGGTTCAGGCTATATATGGACCGATATCAGAAATTTTAATTTTCTCTATTTTCGTAACCTTCTTTTATAACAAGAACTGCTTTTCAGCAAAAAAAAATGTTATTGGAAAAATCGGTTCAGGCTATATCTCGAGTATATATGGACCGATATCGGATATTTTCTTTTTCCATATTTATATAACCTTATTTCATTACCAGAACTGCTTTTGAGCACAAAAAAGTTGTTTACTCGGCATTTTCATCAAAAAACCTGTTAGGCTATATATCGGGTATATATGAACCGATATCGGAAATTTTACTTTTCCATATTTATATAACCTTATTTTATTACCAGAACTGCTTTAAGGTGAAAAAAGTTGTTTAAGTTCGCTTACGCGACATTTTCATGAAAAACCCGGTTTGGGCTATATCTCGGGTATATATGGACCGATATCGGAAATTTTCATTTTCCATATTTATATAACCTTATTTAATTACCAGAACAGCTTTAAGGTGAAAAAAGTTGTTTAAGTTCGCTTACGCGGCATTTTCATGAAAACCACGGTTTAGGCTATATCTGCGGTATATATGGACCGATATCGAAAATTTTCATTTTCCATATTTATGTAACCTAATTTTATTACCAGAACTGCTTTTGAGCAAAAAAAGTTGTTTAGCTTCGCCTATGCGACATTTTCATTAAAAATCTGATTTGGGCTATATCTCGGGTATATATGGACCGATATCTGAAAAAAAAAATTTTTGTCTTTTAGTCACCATGCTTAATAAGTGTGTGAAGTTTGAAGCAAAACGAACAACTTTTGTTTTCAAAAATTTTCATACAAAACTGCAAAAAAAAAATGGCTTTTTTCGGAATTTTTAATATATCTCAGCTATACGTGGACCGATATTACTGAATTTCAATAGCAAACCCATGAATCGATGGGGTAAAAGAATGGTGAAAGAAAAAAGTTTGTAAGTCTAATGGTTTTCTCAGAAACGGTATTTCAACAGCGGACAGACGGACATCGCTTAATCGACTTTTCCATTAATTCTGATTCAGAATATATATACTTTATAGGGTCGCAAAAAAAAACTGTAGAAATAACAAACGGAATCACAAACTTATAAATACCCTTTACATTTTTGTGAAGGGTATAAAAAGTAAAATTTATAGTAAGCACGAAGCTTTAATTTCCTTTTCAAAACAAGAATTTTTGTTTTTGAAAGAAAATTTTTTAAAAAAATAAAAAATACAATGAAATGGTCGCTTTTATGGAAGACATAGTAAGGGAAAAATTTAAATGTTTTAATAATATTTGCCCAATAACATTTTCAAGTTTTATGTGGAATAGGCAAAAAACTATTTTATTTTTATATGCAAAATGTATTTACTTTAATAATGGTTGCGGCCGATATCGGTTTAGTTTTAAATTTAACAAGAACGATATAATAGGAAAAATCGAATCAAATAGTGTTCCTATTAAACATACTACAAAACGTAAAAGATATCAGATACGTAGTATTAGAAGAATTATTGGAAAATATGAAATAAAATTCCAAAAAGCCACAAATTGGAGAAATAAAAAATTATGTCGGCAGAGATCGCATTTAAGGGCTAGAGGGAATGACCAAGAAATTCCTATAAAAGATTTAGCTCGAAAAATAAAATCGGAGCAAAACCGAACACTTCAACAAAAACTGGCGCAGCTTTGTGCAAAAAATATCAAATCCATTTGAAATGTATCTTTTTACAGAAAAACAATTACTGATGTTGCAGAGTAATAATGCTTTCTTTCTAAAATTAAGCAGGAATACACTTTTTTGACACCACCGGAAATGTTGTAAAGAAGATAGATAAGGAGTCAAAAAGAGTATTTTTATATTCAATGGTTGCACACATAAAAGTTAAAAATCAACGAGGAATTCTTCTACCGGTGGCAGAATGTCTTATGCGCAGTCATTATTCTGATGATATTGAAACATTCTGCATTAAAAATAATATCTTTTGGCCAATATGTAAAAGAATATGCGTTGATTGGAGTTACGCCTCAATCAACGCAATTGTAAGAGTTTTTCATAAAGAGCAAAATGTGCACAATTTGGAACAATATATTAAAAAAACATTCCATATATGTAAACATAAGTTAAAAAATAAAAATCTTGTTGTTGTCCAAATATGTTGTGCACATTTCCTAAAAGTGGCCTACAAAGATATTGACGGAAATTTTAATAATGAAAATTGTATTAAATTTTTCAAATATCAATTTCTTTACGCTGTTCATATTAGTAATATAGCAACTTTTTTAACTGGCTTGAAAATATTTTTCAAATTCTTTTAAATAAGAACTTTACACCTACTGTCGAAAGATCGCTGGACATACTCTCCAAAAATAAGATAAGATAAAAGAAGCAGAACTAAAAATGGATGACGAAGAGTCGTGCACCGATCTTGGTAATTTAAAAATAGCCAATTATAAGAAAAGTCCGTATTATTCAAAATCATTAATAATTTTTAATAAAATAAAGAAAATCAAAGCGAACTCCGTAACAATTAACAGATACAGTAACGAAACATTCGCAAGCATAATTTTGAGAAAATATGCTCCTTACACGCCATTATGGACGAATCTAATGGGCATATATATTGACAAAACAAAAAAAAAACCGTATCAAATAGCCCTGTTGAAAGTTATTTTAATATAACTAAAAACTTCACTTTGGAGGGTAGAAGCCGAGTAGTACCAACCGAGTATATAAGAAACAACTATACATATATAAAGGCAAAAGTTAATGATGCCAAAAGTCTTTATCCCGACATAACTGGCCGCTCAAAGTTAGTAAAGTAAATAAGTATCCTAAAATAAAAATGGAAGAAGAGCGTTGGAAAAGAACTCCGCAAAAAAGTAAAAAAAAAAAAATAAACAGAAAAATTTTATTCGAAAAAATGTTGAATGGCTATTCTTCTTGGCCCCGCACTTTAAAGGAAAAACGATATATGTATATTATTATCATACAACAATTTATATAAAAATAAAAATGTCTCTTACAACCCAACAGTGGATTTAATAGAATTCAAAAGCTTAGATGCAGGAAAATGCATCTATAACAATGTTATTGATATATTTTTTAATATATTATTAAATAAAAGCCAAAAATCAGCATATTGCTATTCTTGCGAAGAAGGAAACAATTTATTTTTCAATAACACAAATTTCAATATACCTATTAATGAACACAGCATAATTTTCATACCAATAATAAATAATAGCCACTACACTTTAGCCTTTATTAATTCAGCAAAAAAGAGTTTTCCTTTACCAATTCGATCGACAGCAGAAAATGAAATATTCGAAAGACTTACAAAACATATTAAAGACAGCACATGGAAATTAATAAATATAGTTCACGATTTTCAATACGACAAATTTAATTGCGGAGTTCTTGTTTGTATTTATATTAAAACAATTTTGTCAACCTTGAAACCCCAAACGCATATAGAGATAAAATGAAATTTTTGCTGCAGGAAAATTCCGATGACAGATATCTGCCTTCATTGTGGAGAAACAACAAAAAGTTCAACGTTCCAATGTTCGACTTGTAAAAGGCCAGCATGCTTCGGTTGCGCTAAATATATGTACAAAGAACAAGAACACAGAAACAATCAAAATTGTATTTTTTGCTCCTAGTTTTTACATAACCCGTTTCAGTTTTGCTTTTTCATTTGTTGCAAAGTATTCTTTCACATCTGCATTTTGAAAACTACAAAAATTTTTTAAATTGCCGTCGGAAAATTGCTTTATAACAACTTATGCCGATTTTTCTGAAAAAGTTTTGCATTTATGCTGCACTTTTTTTCTTAAAATATATAAGTTTTAAAATTAAAGTTTTATTGAGATGAAAAGAAAATGTCGCAATAACTATAAATATTTGGAAAAAAGTTGAGAAAACTGTATACTTCTGTATTTTTTTTGGCAAAACAATATTGAAAATGCTACACTTTTTCTAGAAAAGAAAACGCCATTAGTCTTCTAAAAACTTTCTACGGATAATACTAAATTTATTGCGATTATTTTTAACAATCATTATTAAAAATAATCTCAATTTTGTTTTTCCAATTTGTGATTTTAATGAATTATTAGATCCATCCTTTTTTAACTAAGCTCAAAATAAAAGCCATTTGATTCGTCACTACATTATACCTGTTCATACTTACTTTAAGAAATAGTAATTGAATATTCCAACATATTTTATAAAATAAATATTAAAAATAAATATATATGTACATATTTTTATGTAAATAGCATTTGATTTATGTATATACATTGCAAATAATCACTTAAAAATAAATTATAATGTAAAATAAATAATCAAAATGAAATAATTTTATTTAAGAAAACAATTGTACACAGATTCACTTTTTACATTTAATTCCATCACTGGTATAGTAATAAGTATGCACGTATAAAATTCCATATATTTCCATTTTCAAAAAATCGAAATATCTTTTCTGGAGGGCTCCCAGAAATTTTAGCTATTTGTTCCTTTAAAGTAACCCAAAAACTATGATATCCAAAAATTTTCATTCGCTCATCTTCGTTTGTTCTCCTGGAACTCATCCTCTAAAGAAATTGAAATTTTAAAATTTCAAAATGTTAAATTTTAAAATTTTTCGAGCGCTGTTAACAGTTCTGACGATTGATTCCGTTAGAGGCACTTTAAACTAAAAATTCCATCAACCCTTACTCGCCCATCTCTCTTGGTCCTCCTGGAATTGATCCTTTAAAGAAATTCCATATATCGAATTTTTAAAAAATCTAAATTGTTTAATTTCTGAACCTTCGTGGGATATTCTGAGCACTGATTCCGTTAAATAGAAATAATTTCTACCAATTCCAACAATTTTTATCCGCCCATCTTTTGTTTTTGTCTAGAAATTCATCCTCTAAAGAAATTCCAAGTTTTTCCATTTTCAAAAAATCGAAATTTCTTAATTTCTGGAGTGCTTCCAGAGACTTTAGCTATTTGTTCTTTTTAAGTGACCCAAAAACTATGATATCCAAAAATTTTCATCCGCCCATCTTCCTTTGTTCTCCTGGAACTCATCCTCTAAAGAAATTGAAATTTCAAAATGTTAAATTTTACAATTTTTCGAGCGCTGTTAACAGTTCTGACGATTGATTCCGTTAGAGGGACTTTAAACTAAAAATTCCATCAACCCTTACTCGCCCATCTTTCTTGGTTTTCCTGGAATTGATCCTCTAAAGAAATTCCATATATCGAATTTAAAAAAATCAAAATTTTTTAATTTCTGGACCTCCGTGGGATATTCTGAGCACTGATTCCGTTAGATAGAAATAGTTTCTACCAATTCCAACAATTTTTATCCGCCCATCTTCTTTGGTTCTCTTGGAATTCAGATGACTTCCTGGAAAATTTTATCATTTTTAATATTTGTGTATTTTATTTTCTGTTATTAAATTCTTTTTCGTTTTTTGTTATTCTAATAGCTGACGGCGTATGGGTTAGCTTTAACTTATTTTTGGGCTGGTGAGTCCAAATATGTGCACACAATTGCGTTTGGAAGACATTGCCCAAGATTTTTTATGTTTAACAGAGCTATGTTAACTCCTTAACATATCTCTGTTAAGTCAGTTGGTTTATGTCTAGGGTTATTTTTAAAATTTATCTTCCACACATCAAATTATTTACCCCTATTCTGCGTTTCGATTAAGTATCCGCATTCAGTTCCGTTGCGATCGAAAATTGGTATTCTGATAAAAAACGGAATCGAAAGAAAAAGAAGACAACAATGTTTATAAAATTAATAGCATCACTGTGGAATGTGGAAATTAAAGTGCAATATAAGCAAGTTTGTTATCGTTTTCATAAACAAATGTCAAATTTAATACAAAAAGTTGTTTGTATACATAATTAAAAATAAGTTCTTAATAAAGTTTAATAAGAAAAAAATAAATATATACAAAAACAAACTAAAGTTAATTGTTCATAAATACATTACAGTGTAAAGAATCTTGTGAAGATAAAGGTATATAATAAAAAAAAAATTAAGTGTTGTGATTAAATATGGAAAGACCAAAATAAAACTTTAATAAAAATTGTAGGGGACTAATTCACTATGTTGCAATTATTTTTTTTTTTTTAATATCAATAATTTCATTTTTTAATTTCTATAACAGCTGCATTATTGTTGGTCAGAGAGGAGAACAATATGAGATATAATGTGGCTGGCATTTTTTTTTTTTTTTTGTTGGAGGGCCAAGTGCATTGATGATTCCTGCAACTTCCTCCCAAAACACTGCTACTTCTTCCTCTGATCGCTGGTGATACCCACATGCAATGTCTGCATTAGATGACATTAAATTTGCCAATTTTTTATACTGCTCTGGTGCTGTTGTTTTTGACCCAAAATACATAAAAAACACATCAGATTCGGGCACAAAAATTAATAATTTAAAACAACAAAAAAAAAAAATAATAATAAATTTAATTAATAATTTTAAATGTTTTTTTTAATCGTTACTGAACATTTTATATCATTTTCTACTTACATTTTTTTAAATTTTTTAACTAAAAAACAGATAACGAAAACTTCTCCGTCAACAAAAAAACAACTGAAAAAAACGGGGTTCCGATCGTAATGCAGAATACATACAGTCGAAAGAAACTGAGCGGAATCGAAACGCAGAATACTCAAGTTGCCAGACGGAGAAAATTTCGATCCGAATCGAAACGCAGAATAGCCCCCATTGTTTTCGTATTGGCTTTTATCGCAATGTAAAATGCGTTCAATATAGCCAATGCTTCAGCTGAGAAGATAGATGTGTACTCCGGAAGAATTTTAGTCTGAATAATATTGTAATTCTGGTCAGCAATAGCATAGGAAGTTATACCGCTAACGTTTTTTGAACCGTCTGTGAACACAAAAATTTCCAGCCGTCATCCTTTAAAGTTTCTTGTTTATTAGGTGTATTTGTTTTACAAAACCTAGAGAGAGATGTATCGCAGCACCCATCCTCAATAAACCAGGGGGGACTGTTTGGACAAGATTTGTTTGGCAAATAGCCTAAGATAAGGCTGTTAGCCGATTAGAGTGATAGATTTATAGCTGATTTGTGCCTGTAAGTTCCTTTTGCAGTGAATTGTTTCCTTGTATCATAATCGATAATTGAGTTGTTTGGAAACATTAACTTTGAAATGAGCCTTAAGATGATGAATTGACGAGAATACACCGTTGACTCTAACACGGAACTTACGGTCTTTCAGATATGATTTAATATAGTTAAAGATCTGCAAGAACCTTCAGGACAGTGTGTGCACCGATTCTGTCAAAAGCTTTCTCAAAGTCGACTGATAATATGGACACGTGATTTCTAGATGAAAGAGCTTTGGTTACGTAGAAGTCGATGTGTAGCAACGCATCCGAACAGCCACGGCCTTTGCTAAATGCAATCTGGTTTGGAGAAATAAGGCGTTTTTTCTCAATATACCATGACAGGCGGGTTGCGACAACTTTTTCGAGTAATTTGCTATTACATGGTAGCAACGAAATCGGACGGTATTCCTTTATTTTCAGTGAATTATTCTGGCTATTTTTTGGGATTGGGATGATGGAAGCAGTTTTCTAATCAATTGAAATAATTCCACTGCTAAGTATTTTATTATACAGGTTAAGTAGACGACGTTTCGATTAACAACTGGTGTTTTTGATCATTTTATATGAAATACGATAGAATCCTGGTGTACAGCCTTTCACTTTTTTTTTTTTTTTTTTTTTAACTTGGACCAGTACTCAGGGGATGACCCCTACATATGCAGTGCATTGTACCAGAACTAGGAAAATAGGTTGTGAGGAGGAGGAAAGAGGGAGTAGTATTTGTGAACATTTGACTTGAACCTTTCAACGTTATAACAGACAGGAAACACGCCAGCAGGTAACTTATTCCACAGGCGGAGCGTACGGCTGAAAAACGAATTCTCTCTGTAATGCGTAGTACGATTCCCTGGGCAATCGACCACAAATGGATGAGCCCTGAACGATGCACGCGTGCTACGTAAAAATGTGCGGGTTTCAGGAACAAGGTCCCTAATCTCGTCAGAGCAAAATCCATTGTAGTAACGATAGAACAGAGTAACGCACCCCACACAGCGTCGATGCTCCAGTGAGTCAATAGAGTTGGATACCCTACTGTCACCGATAAGCTTCTTCGCCCTCTCCTGCACACGGTCGAGTAACCCCAAAATTGATTTCGGGGCACCGGCCCAAACATGAGAGTTGTATTCCATTTTTGGTCGGATATAGGTGGTATAAATAGTAAGGAGATCAGATGGAGTGAAGTACATCTTACACCGTTTTAGAAACCCTAGGCACTTGAATGCTTCTTTAGAGATATGAAAAATGTGTTCAGTCCAGCGAACATCACACTGTATCTTCATTCCAAGAACATCAAGAGCTTCCGATTCGTCAATATTTATACCATCCATGAGTACAGATAAAGCAGCATTTGTGGTCGTTTGTTTGTGTGTTAATAAACAACATTGGGTCTTACGAGCGTTAAAGGCGACCCTGTTTTTACGACCCCATTCGGAGATTAATAGAAGATCACTGTTTAGTGAGTCGTTCATATTTTGCCTCTTGGCAACGATCTCGGATAGGCTGGGCCTATAACTGAAAGAGTACGAATGGCAGATGCTGCTGTCATCCGCGAAGGAGTGGATAGGGTTGGAAGTTTGGTATAACAGGTCATTTAGGAATATAAGGAATAGGGTAGGAGAAAGAACGGAGCCTTGCGGTACCCCTGAATTAATCTTGAACTCGTTTGATGAGACCCCATCTATAACAACTCGTATAGTGCGGTCTCTGAGAAAGCTCGATATAAATCGAGAGAAGTCATCACCGACACCAAAAGCAGTAAGTTTTGCCAGTAGCGCACCATGCCACACTCTGTCAAACGCTTTGGAAATATCCAGAGCCACCACCTTACTTTCGCCAAAATGATGGATTGAGTGGCACCATTTCTCTGACAGATATGCCATAAGATCGCCAGTAGAACGACCCTTGCGAAATCCATATTGGCGGTCACAAAGTAATTTATGTGACTCTAGATATTTCATAAGGTGATAGTTGACCATACTTTCCATCACTTAGGAAAGCGCAGAGCAAATTGCAATTGGGCGGTAATTTTCGGGGTTATTAGTTTCACCCTTTTTGGGGATTGGCGTTACATTAGCAACCTTCCAGCACGATGGGAACTCACCAACATGGTAAAGTTTGCTGAAGAGGTGTGCTAACGGACGCGCAAGCGTAGAAGAGCACTGCTTCAAGACCAGTGCTGGGATGCCATCCGGTCCAGGAGTCTTATTTATGTCGAGGTCGGCCAAAACCCTTTTAACTGCTCGAGCCCGGAAAAATATCTTTGGCATAGTTGCAGATACTCTTTCGAGCTCAGGAAGTGATTGACTGCTTTCCGGCAAGTAAGAATTGCTTGCAAAAATTTCAGCCAACAGGTTAGCTTTGTCAACCGGGTCGGTGAATGCTTGGTCATTCTTTAAGAGAGTTGGGATTGATGAACTAGTATTGTTCTTTACCCTCTTAACGAATGACCAAAAGGTCTTACAGCCCCGGAGAGCTGTAAGGACCTTGGCACGAAGGCGCTGTTCGTGAAGAAACTTTTCACGCCTAAGTACTTTGGCACACGAAGATCTCGCCTTTTTGCGTAGCAAATCAGTCTCTGGGTTTTTGTTTAAGCGCCAAATACTGAATGCTTCCTCTCTAGATCTGACTGCGTTTTTGCACGTCTGATTAAACCAGGATTTCACTCTTGGTTTAACCGAAATCTGCTTGGAGGGGATAAATGATTTCATCCCTAGCAATATCATATTCTCGACCATTTTTGCAGAAGCATTTATGTCGTTATCTAGAAAGCAAAGTTTCCAATTAAAATGCTCATAAAATTGGTTGAGCTCAGCCCAACGCGCCTTTTCGTAAATAAATATTGAACGTTTCGTAGCTGATTTCGAAACGTTACGAAGTTCAGAGATCGAAAAGGAGGCAGAAATGGTGCAATGATCCGAATTGCCGAGAGGTGCACTAACGCTGACTTGGTACTTTTCAGGGTGCGAAGTCAGGAATAGGTCAAGTGTATTTAAGTGGTGCCCTTCAACACATGGAATATGCGTTGGCTCATTCACTAATTGCGCTAGGTGGTTGTGCGCAGCGAATAACTCGACATAATTGGCCTTCCGGAGTTGTATGACTCGAATGGCGAAGCCAGGATGAGTTGTGAACATTGAAATCACCAGCAACAACGATTTCACTGCTCGGACAACTCTCCAGGATCTTCGATATGGAGTCAGAGAGGGTATCGAAACCAGAAAAGGTAGTATCCCTCTCCGCATTTGGACTTCTGTATAGAAACCCGAAATGCAAAAAGTGTGACCTGATTTTGAATTTAACCCAAAGACAGGTAAATTCGGCATCGTGCATGCCTAATGGTTGCTGGCATTGGAACACAACTTCATTGCGAACGTAAACGACAAGGCCCCGGTGGAAATTAAATAGGGAGAGAAGTTGATACCCAGGTATGTGAAAATCCTGTGGATCAGCATTCTCAGACACCTGGGTTTCACACAAGGCAAAAATATCCGGCCTATGGAGACATGTGTGGGCATAAACGGAAAAGAAATTCGTTCTCAGCCCACGTATGTTACAGAAATCAATTTTAAAGTTACCTGTCATCAACGATGAAAGACCAACAATCAAATGTTGTCTTTGCCGTATAGGTGAGGCCGAACTTAATTGTTGCTGGGTTGACTATAAAGTATCCAGTGGTATATACCTTCAATACTATTATAATCAACAACAATTAACTCGGCGTCCCCTACATTGTAAAGTAGTTTCTATTATGCGATGGAGGTAGGGAGTTTAGTAACAATGCCTGTAAAAGGGCCATAAAAGCCCTGATCTGGCCATGTCTTGGTATTAAATTATTTTTGTTGTTGGTGTTGTTTTATTTTATTTAATTTAGATATATATATGTATATTTTTTTTTTTATAGTGATGGTTGTTGAAATTGTTTATTGGGTAGCATTCACATTTTTTTTTATGGCATGCACAAAATTATGCTTGTTGGTGGGTTTAAGTGTTTAAATGAATGCAACTGATTTGTTATTGTTTTTGTTGTTGTTGGTTTTTTTTCTTTTTTAACTGTTTATTCATTGAACTTTAAATTATTGTTTTTATTTTAACTGCGTGTAATTGCTTTATAATTTAGTTGGTATTTTATTGAAATTTATTTTATTTTAATTAAACATAAACACGAAAACAAACGCATAGAAATAAATTTATAAAATAAAAAGCGCGGATCACATGTGCTTTCTTGACAACATAAAAGTCTCCGACGATAATACAAAAAACGTTTGCATAACACGAAAGACAAAACACTACTTGCACTTTAGATAAGCTTCTTTTCTGCTTATCTAAAGTGAAAGGTTCAGTGTAAGTAAGTATCTTTTATTGTGGGCGGCACTTGCAGTGATTTTAAAATTCCCATAAGTATTTCTTAGTTTGTTTTTAGAAATGACAAACGATTTTGAAAAATTTATATTAGCGGAGCATTCAGACCATTGTTTAGCAAAAGCTTTGGCGATAGAAGAAGAAACGATTTGGTCAGCATTTTCAATAGCAAGTAAGTTCTTATTAGAAAAATTGTTTGATAAGCGATGGATTTTATTCCAAATGCAACCGATTGAAGAATTTCTATTAATAGTCGAAGATAAACTTTTGAAATTGTTACTCTTATGTTCTTTAATTTCCCTTCAATATTTAGAGTTTTCCTTTTTGTAATTAATAAGGTTTGCAGTTGTTGGTGATTTCTTGAATTGCTTCCAGGAAGACATATTATTTCGCTGTAATGTCAACTGGTTACTCCACCAAATTATTCTTCTCCTTATCCTTGGAGACGATTGTGGAATCGAGAGATTAGCTGCTGTTCTTAAAGATTTTATTATGAGTGAAGCTTCTTTGTTTATGTTTGTAGAACAAGGTATTTTCTGTAGCTCTATGTCAACAACTTCTGAAAACTTCGACCAATCAGCGCGATCAATAAAAAATTTCGGAATATAGCTAGTATTTTCTGATCCGGTTAGAGCAAAATTAAATGTCGCTGCTATACATTTCGTCTAGGATTTTCCATGAACAAGTATTGAGAAGAGACGCTGAACAAAAAGAAATATCAACATGGTTGAAAGATGTGTAGGGCGACCATTATTTCAGTATGTATAGATCTGATGCGAAAAACGCGTTTTCAAGTAGCTGTGCCCTATAGTTGGTAGAAGATGATCCCCATGAAACATTTCAAGAATTGAAGTCTCCCATTACCAGGTTCTGACACTGTCGAAAATATTTGTAAGTTTTTGTCCACAAAAGGTCTGAGAAGGTGGAATGTAAACTGATATAATTATGAATGTGATTTTCAGATGTATTTCGATAATGATTGTTTGTATTGTTGAGCTAATTTTAATATGTTTATGTGGATCGTTGTTCCTAATTAATACACATATACCTGTTTGTAGGTAATGTTGGATGACAGGATGTGGAAGTAGGCTGTGTAGCCTTTTGGGGGAATTGGATGAAAATTATTTTTGCAGTGTGTTTCTTGTTAAGAAATTAAAGCAGGTTTCGTGCTCATTAATCAGAAGCTGGAGTTCAATTGTTGATGAAACCATTAAGGTTCCATTGCATTATCCTGAAGTCAGCCATTTTGATTTGAATTTTCGTAACGAATTGTAAACCGAAGTTTACAATTGAAAGAAAAAAGCACGGTGATAAGATTTATATGTTATAGCTGTCTGAACTAGAGTCCATAGTTGACGGTGGTATTAGTATTCATTATTAGAGAATAACTCTTGGGTCAAAAGACCAATAGGAGAGAATCTGGTTGAAGTATCTTGTTGCGAAGAGTCTTCGCAGTCAATGCTTGGATTAGATACTACTCTTTTTTTGGGTTTTTTTAAGTTTCTTTGATTTTTTATTTCCTATTATACTTTTTCCTACTGATAGGGTTGGATTTAAATCTTGGCTAGGTGTTGTACATTCTAGTGATGAAAAACATTTGTTGGTTGTTGCGGGTTATTTGGGTTAATTTCCTTTTCAACTGAAATGGAACTAAGTGATGATTCACGACGAAGTGCTTTTCTGTTTTCACTATTGTTGTTGGGTGATGATGCTGGTCTTTTCTGTAAGTGTGAACTTTGCTGGATGTTTTGAGACTCCGAGATGTCAGCCAGAGCTGAAGGAAACTTGTCATATTCAAGTTCTCCTTTTGTTGATTTGAAATTGGGCTAAACTCTTCGTATTTGCGTTTTGCCACTGCATAGGAGCATTTATTAATTGTTTTTATTTTAATGATTTCCTGTTGCTGGATGAATTTTGGGCAGTTCTTATCAGAAGCAGGATGTTCTTCATTGCAATTGACACATTGAAGTCTTGAACAATTGGTTGGAGAGTGAAGTGGCAGATTGCAAAATCGCACGTTTCAGGATTATTGCATTTGTTTTTTGTATGGCCGAGCCGTCGACATTTTTGGCAACGCATGGGATTTGGGAAATATGTTTTAACCATAACTTTGTACCAGGCCACGTCGATAACTTTAGGTAAATTATAAAGGTTAAATATCAGGACCATAGAACCGGAATAATTCGGGGTTTTGGGACTGTTTTCAATTTTGGTAGCATTTTCATTTTCATTGCTATTATCTTTCTTGGGCATGAAGTTCCCTTACTATTTCATTTTCTGAAACATTGATAGACACGGTGCGTAAATAACTCCTTTAACAAAGTTAAGACTCTCATGTAATTTAACATTTATAGGACACAGGTTTAAGAGTGTTGTGGCTTTTAAAAATTTATCGGCTATAGCCTGATTACGGATAAGAAGCAAGATATTGCCATCCCCGAGTTGATTAATCGAATCAATTAAAGTAGAAATTGAATGTAAGCCTTTGTGTATAACGAAAGGACTTAGTTTTTTTAGCTCATTGTTTTCTGATGAAATCACTAAATATTTAGGTTCACTTAAGACATTGGATTTTGGTTTAGAAAGAACATTCAAATGTTCATCAATAAAGTCGCCGAGCACGGCAAACCTATTTGATTGTTTATCCGGCGGCCTAGGCGCCATCTTGCCTTACAATTATTCCGCTATTGAGTTGTTTTTTGTTTTCAAAGACCTAATTAAACTTGAAATTTAAACGAAGATGAAGCAAAAGAAAATAAACAAAGACCGTTAAACCGTTATACACGTTTCAGTATACTAGCGCTCTCTAATACACACGTCCGTTCACAACGAATAATAGTCGATGACTGTACAGGCTATTTAAAAACATGTTTCTGGAACGCAAACGGCATACGCCAACATAAAAATGAACTTGAACACTTCCTGAAGGAAAGGCAAATTGATGTTATGTTGACGTCACCTGACGTCTAGAAGTTATTTCAGGATAAATGGCTATATACTATATGACACTAAAGATCTACGTGGATGATCTTGTGGAGGTTCGGCTATTCAAAATAGAATTAAACATTACTTGTTAAATGAGAAATGTGAAGAATATTTTCAAGCAACAAATATTTGTATTGAACACATTCGCAGTAAATTGGTAATTTCATCGATTTATTCCCCGCCTCGGTTTTCAGTTACAGAAAACCAATACTCAAATTTTTTTACTTCACTTGCATCCCGATATATAGCTGCTGGTGACTATAATGCTAAACACACATTTTGGGGCTCAAGATTAATCTCCCCGAAAGGTCGTGTGCTTTTTGATACTATATCAAAATTGGGTTTATATGTAATCTCCAGCGAGTGTCCCACCTACAATTCGGACAACACTTTTCATACATACATGATATATAAAATTTCAATTTATATGCTAACAAATCTACCGTATTCTGAAAACCTTGTGTTAACTTTTCAACAAACAACATATCAATTAACAAACGTAAGAATTTTGTTAAACAATAAAAATATACGGCCTTATGTATAATCAAAATACTTATGCCAACTAACTAGCTGCTAAGTTTTTTGTGTGTAAATTCCAATAAGGGAAAGATAGCAGCAAGCTAGTTAGCATAAGTTTTTTTCTTATATACATAAGGCCGATGGTGTCTACACGATATGCTAAAATTGTGAGCATACATTTGTTGAAATCAGTAACAAATGTTAATCAAATGAACATGGGCTTCCAAAAGAAACAATTGATATGAGAAAAATTGTTTTTGCCATTTTTAAAGTTCTCGATCATAAATGATTGCGACATAAATACTTGCTGTTACATCAATAACAAAAATAGTGTTTTAGTGAAATTTAATTGCTTATCAAAACGAAGCGAAATAATGAATAACTACTTTAAAAATCAAAAACTAGTTGAAGATGATATTCTCAAAAATGGTTCTAAGAAAATAATATTTTTAAATGTCCATTTCACGGAAAAAGGAGCTAAATTGAGTAGACTATGTAGAACTCTCAGAAAAAACAACATCATTGTCATAATATTATACAGTCTGGCAGCTCTTTGTTAATACATATATCTGTGGCAACTTAATACACTAAAAACGTGCCAAACACAGTACAAAGAAAGCAGTAGAAAGATCGAGATCATATAAGATTGTCAAGGAATAAACTAGTAAAATAAAAGCCATAAATTAGCGAACAAAGCAAACCTTGTGTTTCTTTTAAGAATATCACGAATCATCGCCAAATATAGAATGCTAAATTCTGATCTCCCTACAGTAAAAGTTTATTCTGATGATACCATTGAAAAAATCTTTGAATATGAGCAATGTTTTGACCATTTTAAGAACTCGGAGAAGGCAAAAGATCTCTCAGGGCGGCTCTATTGTAAATAGTAAGTCACGAAGTATAAAAATTGTTTTCAATAATAGTAAGGATAAGGATGCAGTAAATAGAAGTCCGCTGAGTGAAGCTGGTATCAATAAAAGCAGCTGCTCCAGTTCAACTGTTAACCGAACACAAGTTTAACGCCATTCGCAAATAGTTATGGAACTTTTGAATCTATATTTGTTGAAGTAGATTGTAGAAATAAGATGTTGATTGGGGTATTGTATCTGCCAAATGGAAATTTAGGTGGTATGGAAGAAGATATTTCTGAATATTTTATACGGTATGAAAATGTAGTCATAATGGGTGACTTCAACTGTAATTTATTCCAACTTTCAAACTCAACGAAATTACGAGCCATGTGTGAAAGACTCGGTTTTTTATATATACACAATTCGCTTCCTACTCACTGGAATGTCGGTAATAACACTACATCTTTAATTGATCTCTTCCTCGTAAGTAGGTCAATCAATGTTAGTTTTTCGGGGCAAGGGCAACTTCATTTTTTACAGTCCCAGCATGCAATAATTTATATGTCATTGCCTATAGAGCCGCTTTCTAATGAGGAATACGTTGAGTACAGGGATTTTGAGAAAATTAATTTAGAACTGTTGAATTCACGCCTAATTGAATGCAATTTTTCTTCGTATTTTTCAAGTATAAATGTCAATGATAAAATTGATTTTTTGTCCTCCTACCTATTGTTAGATACAAACCCCGAACTAAACAAGACCATTGGATGAATGAACCTGAAGCGCGTCTAGAGCTCTTAGAAATCACGCTTATAAAGTCTACTTAACCACACTTAGTGAATCTAATCGATATAGGTATTGTCAGCTGAGAAATAAATTAAAATCATTAATTAGAAAATTTGATTTGATAACGCAAATAGTAAAACGATATGGAGAATTCTTAATAAAACTGGTTGTTCTAGTAAAAACATGCTTAGACTGGAAGACACTGATGTTGAGGACCTAAACAATTTGTTTGCATTAAATAGCAACTTCTCATCGCAGCCCTTTGACTTTAGTAGCATACAACATAATATCGAAGGGTTCTCCTTCAATAATATCCTTTCTGATGACCTATATAAGGCTATAATGAAGATCAAATCTAATTTAGTTGGTGTTGATTGCATTCCAATATCGTTTATTAAAAAAAATATCATGACGTCCCTTTTGCACTTGTTCAATTATATAATCACTTCGTATTCGTATCCTGATGGGTGGAAAACTGCGAGAGTTGTCCCCGTTCCAAAAAAAGGAGCCAATAAGGAATTCAGACCAATTAGCATTCTTCCTTCTCTGTCTAAAATTATGGAATACATCCTTAAGGAACAAATACTTGAGCACATCACAGAGGAAACCATAGTTGGAAATAACTGAATCTGTGCGAGAATAATTGAATGAGAACCAAAATAGTTTACTTGTTGCCTTAGACCTAACTAAAGCTTTCGATCGTTTGAACCACAGAATTCTTATTTCCAAACTTTTTTTTTTTTTGTTTTTTTTTTTTTTTTTTTTTTTTTTTTTTTTGTTAAGCGTTTTTATTTATTGAATCTTCAAAATGAACTAACAATAAGTATGCAAATCTTAATACTAAATATAAAAATAAAAGAATTAATAAAAAAAATAAAAAATAAAATGTGCTTTTTACTTACGTCCAGCCAATGCTGGACAAAAAGTTCTATTATGCGGGAGCAATATCGGTAGAATCACCTATTGACCGTTCTGATGGTGGCAACGGTACCCCTTCTTCTTAACCGACTGTGGCCGCCAAAATTAAGTATATTACGCGCAAGAGGGTTTGGATGAAGTTCCAGTTTACTGACATACCTTGTCGCGTACTTAGAAAACTCCTCTTACCAGCGGAACACTCAGATCTTTATGAATTCGTGAATTTTTTACATACCATGGAGCTGCAGTAATCGTTCGAAGAATTTTGTTTTGTCGCCTTTGGATTTTTTCAATGTTTGACGCTGAGGCGGTGCCCCATAAGTGAATTCCGTAGCACCATATAGGCTTTAGTATTGCGTTGTATAACAAGAGTTTGCAATCTAATTTCAATGTAGAATTTCTGCCCATAAGTCAATTTAGCTGCGTTGCTTTTAGTTTTAACTGAGTGACCTTTGCTTCAATGTGAGACTTCCACGTTAGCCTACGGTCCAGGTGAATACCAAGGTACTTTAATTCATTGTGCTGCGGAATAGGTGAGTTGTTAATTTGGATATGCGCACATGTTTGCTTACGCAGTGTGAATGTAACGTGAGTACATTTTTGTTTATTAACCCTGATTTTCCAAAGCTTCAGCCATTTTTCCAATATTAAAATAAAATCCTGTAAATTTCGTGAAGCTAATTGGTGGTTTTCATGAAAGCTCAAAAACGCTGTGTCGTCTGCAAAAGTTGAAGTGTGGATTCCAGATGTCGTTGGCATGCCAGAGGCGTAAATCAAATATAAAGTAGGCCCAAGTATGCTACCTTGGGGAACTCCTGTCTCGATAGGTTGAGTTGGGCTTATAAAATCACCTTCTCTGATAACAAATTTCCGCCAAGTAGCATTCCAGAAGCTTGTGAGTATTTGCAGGCAAGTTCAACTTTATTTTGTGCATCAAGCCGTCGTGCCACACTTTATCAAAAGCTTGAGAAATGTTATTGAATAGAGCTGAACAATACTTCTTCTCCTCAAAGGTCTGTCTTATGACATTGACTAGTCTGTGCGTTGTTCTATGGTGCTATGTTTAGGCCGAAACCCAAATTGATGATCAGCGATGCATCCCACATTGTTCAATATTGGACTCAACTTAACCATTAACAATTTTTCGAATAGTTTTGAAATTGTTGGTAGTAGACTTATTGGTCTATATGATTCTACCTTGGTCGGATCCTTCCCTGGCTTGGGTATCATAGTAATCATTGAGAACTTCCATTCTGCAGGATAATACTCAAGGCGTTAAAAATAAAAAGTAGAACTCTTCTAGCTACGCGAGGTAACTGTTCAAGCATTTTGCCAGTAATATGATCAATACCTGGAGCTTTCCTGGGGTTTATGTTACTGATACCTTGTTCTACATCTTGAAATGTGAATCTCAAAGACACAGGCGGTCTAACTGCATATGGTGGTAATTCAGATGTATCATTTGTTATATCATTTGTAATAAAAACATTTCTTAAATGGTTAACATACACCATCCTCTTTTCTGAGTCGCTTCTTGCCCAGTCGCCAGTTGAAGTTCGCAAAGGTGGCTTACCTATTACGGGTCTTTTCAGACCTTTTGTCGCTTTCTACAGAGAATAGTCAGATTGCGGAGTACCATCCAGGCTTTCCAAATATGTTTTAAGGGAAGCCATTCTGTGGATTTCAAGCAGTTTCCTTAGCTGAGTTATGCATTCCCGTAGCCTAGTCTTAAGCTGGGGAGACCTGCGAAGCTGCCACTCTCTTCTGACTCTTCTATTTTCTGACAGAAGTTGCTCAATTTCAGACGGATAATTTCTATTGTTCTCATTTCTGGATCTTATATGACTAGTGGTAGCATGCTGTACGGCCAGTTTGAGGTTTTCAGAAAAATCATTAATTGACACATCAATATCCTCAGGCGTTCTCAAGGCGATATTTTCAGTACAATGTGTACTCAAAAATTTTTTGTATTTTAGCCAATTAACTCTATTGACGGTCAACGGGGAGTCAATCTCTTGGGGAAACGAAACAGATTATAGTGGGTGAGTGATCTGATGACAAATCTAATGAAGGCTCCACTTGCATCCACTCTAAAGGAAAATTTTTTGCAACTCCAAAATCTATAACATTTGGAATCTTTCGTCGGTCTGAGGGCCAATAAGTGGGATGTCCGCTTGAAATCACATCTAAGCCCAGTTTGGAAACTGTTTCGAAAAGCACACGACCTTTCGGAGAAATTAAACGTGATCCCCAAAAAGTGTGTTTAGCGTTATAGTCACCAGCCGCTAAAAATCGAAGCCCAAGTGTGTTGAAAAAATGTGAATACTGATTTTCTGTTATTGAAAATCGGGGCGGTGAGTAAATTGATGATATAACTATTTTTCCATTAAGATGTTCAATGCATATATTTGTTGCTTTGAGTTACTCCTCACGTGTCTCATGTAGAAAATAGTGCTTAACTCGTATTTTTTATTAGAATTGCTGAGCCTCCACAAGATCTTCCACGGGGTTCTTTAGTGTCATACAGTGTGTAGCCATTAATTTTGAAATAACTGTTGCTTGTCAAGTGAGTTTCAGCAATCAGCATTATGGCGATTCGTTTTTCCATAAGGAAGTCCTCAAGTTTATTTTTGTGTTGGCGGATGACGTTTGCGTTCCAGAAACATATTTTTAACCATTTAAAATTGCCTGTAAAATAGTGGATTGCATTTTCAGCATTTCCTGCATCATGTTAGTCATAGAAACCGTAAATGAGTTTATGGATTAAACAAGAGTCTGCAGAGTTGCCTCAAGATTTTTAAAATTTTGATCGGAATTTTGGGGCATGGGCTCCTGATTCAAGTTTTGTATATCGGTTTTGACCACATTAGCATATGAGACTTGTTTGGGGTTTTGCATAATTATTTGGCTGGTTGACTGGCCTATCTGGGGAAAATTGTTAGCAGAAATAATATTTGACTGCTGCGGTTGCTTGAAGGTAATTGATGACTTATTTGTCATTGATTGTTTAAAATGAGTGTAAACAGGACAGCCCCTGTAATTTGCAGTGTGGTTACCTCCACAGTTACTGCATTTTTTTTGCGCTCGAGTCAGTCTTTGGTTTTTTGCACTGTGAAGTGCTGTTTAGATCTCCACACACAACACAAACTGCGGGCAGTTTACAATAGGCCTTAGTATGGCCAAATTCCTGACAGTTTAGGCATTGAACGGGACCTAAACGCTTATGAGGCTCCTCTACGGTGCAAGAGAAATTTGAGGGTATAAATTGGGTGAGTTTCATTCCGTTTCAGGACAATATCTCTTGGTTCCAGTTCAACCCTAAACATGGGTTGAGGGATCTTCTCACGGTTCCTGATGTTCACTACACTTTTAATTTTAAACCCTTTGTCCTCCAAACCAATCTTAACACCATCCGTGGCTACACATGGGTCAATATCTTTTTTAACGACCTGAATACCTTTAGCACTTTTAAGCTGATAAGTGTAAAAAGATCTTTTCTCCTTTTCCAAAACGTCAGACAATTTTCGGTAATCATTTTCATGGTTTACCTGAATTTTTGTTTCATTGACGTTTCCACGCTTAACTGATGTCACGTTGAAATTGTCCTTACCGATTACCGTAATAAGCTGTTTTATCAGCTCATTAGAAGTAGGTTCTCTCAAATATATTGGTGGTGGTTTAAATGTTATTTTTGCTGTATTTGGCTCATCAGTCTGGAGGATTGCAAATCTATTACTTTTCGTTGCTGTAGCGGTATTATCCTCTTTGGATATCTTTGGTTGTGATGATATCTGAGCGGATTTCAGGCTTCGCTGACGTTTAACCACGGTTACATACCTGTCCATGCCTCCTTGTGTTTTCGGCTTATCTGCAATAACTGAACTGTTGTAACAACAATGTTTGGCGAACACGAACGCGTGCGTTTTTTATCTCTTAGAGACAGGAGATTGTCCAATGATTTTTTCAATGATTCCTCTTCAGAAATCCAGAGGTTTTTTCTAGTGGAGCTAAGCTCCCTCTCAGAATTACATCTACTAGGTACACTCATGCAATTTTTTTATTTGTATTTTTTTTAATTTAAAAGTGTATAAAAATAATTGTCATAAAGTTTTTTTTTTTTTTTTTTTATAAATTCGCTCTTCCACTTATTGCGGTTTTGCAAGAAAACAAAACTTTAATGTATAGTGTTTTTCCCACTGGGTAGGTAATCTTCACGCACAATAACAACAACAATGCACTGCCACCGCACTTGGTTTATTGAAATTGATTTTATTGTTTAGTTAATGAAATGTAAGGAATTTATTTTCCCGTTGTTCTTTTTAAATAATTTGTTATTGTTTTTACAATTTAATTTTAAAAGAATTTAAGCACAATGATTTTATTTTTGTTTTTTTTTTTTGTTCGCTTTTTACGACCGTGCGGTTGGAGAGTCACAGGAGACTCTGAAATTGAAATTCGGTTTCTCGGTAATGGCTTGTAGCATGATATATTCTTATTTAATTGATAGATCGCAATTTGTAAGTCTCAATGGCTATAAATCAAATGTTGTTGGCATCAAATCTGGTGTGCCACATGTATCTGTGTTAGGACCAATTTTATTCCTTTTATACTTGAACGACATTTTTTTTTTATCTGGGACCAGTACTCAGGGGATGACTACATATGCAGCGCATTGTACTGGAACTAGGAAAATAGGTTATGATGAGGAGGAAAGAGGGAGTAGTGTTAACAATAACAACACGAAAGACTAAACAAACTCTATTGCAGCAATTAAAATGTTGGAATTAAATTAGTTAAAACTGATCAGCGCCCAGTGTATATACCTTCGGCACTGCTCAGATTAGCAAAATTTAGATAAATAATATTAATATTAATATTGAACATATAAAGAAAACACAGACAACGGGGAAAAAATACAAAAAAAAGAAACACGTGTACACATACTGCTACCTATTCCGGTGCACTTTGATTTCATACGAAATGAACATACATATAAAGAAAATACGGACAACGGTAAAAAAAAGAGAGAAAAACAAAAATAAACAAGTGTACACAACTTGCTACCTATTACGGTGCTATTTGATTATATAGGAAATACGGACAGCAGTAACAAAGGACGTGTGCACTTGGTGAGAGACAAAACACTACTTGACATCTCAGATGCCCTGGACATGAGCCTTGTAACAACTTTCATTTTTGCAGATGACATTGAACTGCTCTTCAGAGGAGATAGAGACAACCCTAATGTTTTAGAAGCAGTGGTTAATGTGTGGATGATGGAAAATTGTCTTTCAATTAATTCTACGAAAACCAATGCAATCATGTTTCGTACTGGTTTTCGCAGTTTTAACACCTGATGTTTATATTGCAGGTGTTAAAATTAATTTTATCCAGTGTTTCACTTGCCTTGGGATAATAATTGATGATTGCCTAAATTTTGATCAGCATATTAACGTGATTGCTTCTAAAGTTACCTTGGGGTTAAGAAAACTTTATTGTTGTTGGCTTCACCTACTTACGAGAATAAAGTATTCTGTTGCGTATGCGCTTCTAATGCCACATATTATTTATGGTTTGGAAACATATTCTGGTACCTGCGTTCGTGGGCTATTAAAACTTGAAAAGATAATTAAAAGAATTGTATGATTTGTCTATGGAATTAATTATCATGATCATGTTTCTCAGGCTTTAAACAGGTTTTTAAGATGTGCATTCCATGATTTCTTGCAATTAAGATCACTTATCATTTTTTATAAGACCATTTATTACAGTGTTCCTGAATTTTTATTCTCTAAGTTCACATTTACAAGATACACCACTACTCCACACATTGTAGAATCCCGAATTTGCAGTGCTGTTTTCGAAAAATCTTTTGTGATAAGAATTTGTCGAAATTAGAATTGTCTGCCAAATCGGCTTAAAAAATTTTCGATTACACCGTCTACCTTCAAAAAGACTCTTCTAGTTTATTTTCGTGAGCAGCGATCGTAGTACAAAATAATTAACCAGAACCATAGTACCGACCCCTGTTAACAACTTTTGATACCTCTTTTTTTATCTTTTGTGTGCCCTCTGCCTTTTCGGGGATAGAATGCAATTTCATTATTTTTTTTTTCTTCTTGTATATAACTCATATTGTTTTGGTTCAAATCAATATGCAATATGTTGTAATTGTAATAGTATTAAAGTTTTAATAAAATATTTATAAGGACAATGATATTAATAGAATATAAGTGCGCCTTGGCCTTTTAGGCTTCTTGCATTTAATGAATAAATAAAAAAAGTATGTTTAAAAAGTTTGCTGTCTACACGATTTAATGGCACTAATAGTAAATTTTTCAGCATAAATATGTTGATTCAACATATCGTCTAGACTTAGCTTTAGCTTTATATTCATTGTTAATTTTTTTAAATTTAATAGCTGAAGATACTATGAATTATATTACACACTAAGCGAATCGGAACGATATAAACCTATAGCTGCAGGCTTCGTAACTTGTAAACCATACAAATGCAGGTTTTTTTTGAAAAATTTTTATCTGTCTGTTTTTTGTTACATATTTCCCGTTCTCAAAATTTAACATACATCTATAGTGATCCTAAAATAATGTCTAAACTCATCTTCAATACATCTTCCTTTCCAAAAAAAAAAAAAAAATGTAAACTTTTATTGCATGTATGGAAATAAGCTGTTTAGAATTTTTTGATTGCTACCAATATTAGAAGCTATTAAAGCGAATAAACTCAACAGTTTAAATGTTTGTTCTCTACCTTTTGATACTTAAAAAAAACAAGAGTGTGGTATATTCGACTGAGCCGAATCTAAAATACCCTTCACGATAGGCAAAAATGTCCTCGCAACTCTTCAACCATACGGTCGTGTTAATTGAAAGCGGACAAAAATAATTTTTTATACATGTTGGTAAACTTACATACAAAAACAATAACACATAGTGCTAAATTACGAGCATAAAAAAAAACAAAATACGTTGTAATAAATTGTGCAAACAACAACAAACTATTTAAAAAAAACAACGGGAAAATAAATTCCTTCAACTTTTAATAATAAAGCAATAATACCAATTACAAAACAAGTGCAGAGACAGTGCATAAATTTTATTGTTGTTATTGTGCGGAAGATTACGAAGGTAGTCTGAGAAAAAAACTATAAATTAAATTTTTGCTTTTTATAATAAAAAACTTTTTTCTTTAATAAAATACTGCATGAGCTTACCTAGCAGATGTAGTTCTGAGAAAGAGCTTAGCTCTACTAGCAAAAATTTATGGATTTCCGAAGAGGAATCTATTAAAAAATCATTGAATAATCTACTTTCCATAAATGATAAGAAACGCCAGCCTTCGAGCTCGCCAAATATTGTTCTTACAACAGAAGACAAACAATCATCCACTATAATTGTTGCAGATAAGCCGAAAACACAAGTAGGCATGGACAGGTACGTAACTGTAGCTAATAGTCAGCGAAGCCCCAAATCCGCTCAAGTGTCGTCTCAATCGAAACTACCTAAAAATGATAGCACCAAAACAACAACTGAAAATAATAGATTTGCTATCCTTCAGACTGTGGAGGCAGCAACATCTAAGAAAACCTTTAAACCACCGCCAATATATTTGAGAGAGCCTACTACTAGTGAGCTGGTAAAACAACTTATCACGGCGATCGGCAAAGACACTTTTAACGTTACATCAGTTAAGCATGGCAGTATCAGTGAAACAAAAATCCAGGTAAATAATGAAAGTGAATACCGAAAACTGTCTGACGTTCTGGAGAAGGAGAAAAGATCTTTTTACACTTATCAGCTTAAAAGTGCTAAAGGTCTTCAGCTCGTTATAAAAGGAATTGACTCTTGTGTAGACACGGATGATATTAAGACTGGATTGCAAGAAGAAGGCTTTAAAATAAAAAATGTAACCAACATAAGGAGCCGTGAAAAGATTCCTCAACCCATGTTTAGGGTTGAAATGGAACCAGGGGATGTCGTTCTGAAGAAAAATGAGGTTCATCCAATTTACAAGCTTAAATTTCTTTTGCATCGTAGGGTCACCATAGAGGAGCCGCACAAACGTTTAGGCCCCGTTCAATGCCTGAACTGCCAAGAATTTGGCCACACTAAGGCATATTGTAAATTGCCCGCAGTTTGTGTTGTGTGTGGAGAGCTTCACGGCACATCACAGTGCAAAAAATCAAAAACTGATTCGAGCGTTAAAAAATGCAGTAATTGTGGAGGTAACCACACTGCAAATTACAGAGGGTGCCCAGTGTATGCTCACTTTAAACAGTCAATGACAAATAAGACTTCTATACCTCGTAAGCAGCCACCGCAGTCAAATATCATTGTTGCAAATAGTATTCCCCAGGCAGGCCAGGCAACTAGCCATATTAACTTGCAAAACGCCCAACAAATTTCATATGCTAATGTGGTTAAAGCTGATACTCCAAATTTAAATCAGCAACCCAAGTCCCAAAACTGCGATCCAAATGTTAGCAATCTTGAGGCAACGCTGCAGACTCTTGTTCAATCAATAAACACTTTTACGGCTTCTATGACGAGCATGATGCAAGAAATGCTGAAAATGCAAACCATAATTTTTCAGGCTATTTTAAACAAATAAAAAAATGATTTGTTTGAAAATATGTTTCTGGAACGCAAACGGCATCCGACAGCATAAAAATGAACTTGAGCACTTCCTTATGGAAAAGCAAATCGATATAATGTTAATCGCTCAAACTCACCTGACGTCAACAAGTTATTTCAGGATTAATGGCTACATACTATATGACACCAAAGATCCCCGTGGAAGATCTTGTGATGATGTATGCATTGAATTTTGTAATGAGAAAATTGTTATTTCGTCGATTTACTCACCGCCTCGGTTTTAAGTAACAGAAAACCAATATTCGGATTTTTTCAAATCACTTGGGCCTCGATTTATAGCGGCTGGTGACTATAACGCTAAACACACTTTTTGGGGTTCACGTTTAATTTCTCCGAAAGACCGTGTACTTTTTGATACCATTTCTAAAATGGGCTTAGATGTGATTTCAAGTGGTCACCCCACGCATTGGCCGTCAGACAGACGAAAGATTCCAGATGTTATAGATTTTGGAGTTTCGAAAAGTTTTCCTTTAGAGTGGTTTCAAGTGGAGCCTTCGTTAGATTTGTCATCAGATCACTCACCCACAATAATATCTGTTTTGTTCCCCCAAGAGTTTTACTCCCCGTCTACTGACTTAGAGTTGACGACCACTAGAGTTAATTGGCTAAAATATAAAAAATATTTGAGTACTCATTGTACGGAGAATATTGCTTTGAGAACGCCTAAAGATATTGACGTGCCCATTAATAGTTTTTCCGCGCGGCTAGAAGAATTCTTCTTTTTATTTTCAACGCTATCTTACGCCTTGAGTATTATCCGGTCGAGTGGAAAGTGTCTATGATAACGATGATACCTAAGCCGGGGAAGGATCATACTAAAGTAGAATCGTACAGACCAATAAGTCTACTGCCAACAATTTCAAAACTATTTGAGAAATTGCTAATGATGAAGTTGAGACCAGTACTGGAAAAAATAGAATGTATTCCTGATCATCAGTTCGGTTTTAGGGCCAAACATAGTACCATCGAACAGACACACAGACTAGTTAATGTCATAAGAAAATCATTTAAAAACAAGAAGTATTGCTCTGCACTTTTCATTGACGTTTCCCAAGCTTTTGACAAAGTGTGGCATGACCGTTTAATGCACAAAATAAAACTAAACTTTCCTTCGAATACCCACAAACTTTTTGAAAGTTATTTGTATGGACGTAAATTTATCGTTTATTCAACCAATCGACGCAGGCGTCCCACAAGGCAGCATACTAGGCCCTACCTTATACTTGATTTATGCTTCTGACATGCCAACAAGCGATAAAATTCATACATTCACGTTTGCAGACGATACGGCTTTTTTCAGTGTACATGAAAACCACCAAACAGCATCACAAAATTTGCAGGAACATATTTACAATTTAGAGAAATGGTTAAAACTCTGGAAAATCAAAGTCAATGAACAAAAATGTGTCCATATCACGTTCACACTGTGTAAAAATACATGCCCGTCAATAAAAATTAATAATCAAATAATTTCACAACACAGTGACGTCAAATATCTCGGTATTCACCTCGACCGTCGACTAACTTGGAAGAAACACATTGACGCAAAAACAACCCAGATGAAATTAAAAGCCGCGCAATTGAATTGGCTCATCGGCAGAAATTCCACCCTGAGCTTAGATTGCAAACTTTTGCTGTATAACGCGATCCTAAAGCCAATATGGTGCATCGAATATTGGAAAAATTCAAAGGCGTCAAAACAGCGTTCTACGTACGATTACAGCAGCCCCATGGTATGTAAAAAACTCTCGAATTCACAAGGACCTAAACGTACCTTTAGTAAAAGATGAATTTGCCAAATATGCTGGAAGGTATATAACCAAACTTGAAATCCACCCAAATCCACTTGCTCGAGACATCCTTACCTTTGGTGGTCACACACGATTAAAAAGAAGGGACACCCTGGCTTCCATTCGGGAGCATAACACATGATGTCCTGTGGCACGGTATTCTGATACATTCGCTGAATCATAATTTTTTGTCTAGCATTGGCTGGACTTAAAGAACATTTTTTAGTTATTAAGATTTGAATAATTGTTGTTAGTTCTTCTTGAAGATTCAACAAATAAATAAAAATTGATAAAAAAAAAACGATGGGCACGTATATGTATAGTATATTTAAAAATGTGAACAAAATATGCTCGGTTATATATGAATCGATATCGGAATTTTCTATTTGCTGTATTTTAGTAACCTTCTTTTAAAACACGAATTGCTTTTCAGCAAAAAAAAAATTCGGGTCGGGTATATATGGACCGATATCGGAAATTTTAATTTTCCGTATTTATACAAGCTTTTTTCATTTCCAAAACTGCTTTTGAGCAAAAAAAGTTGTTTAAGTTCGTCTACGCGACATTTTCAAGAAAACCCCGGTTTAGGCTATATCTCGGGTATCTATGGATCGATATCGGAAATTTTCATTTTCCATATTTATATAACCTTATTTCATAACCAAAACTTCAGAGTGTAGCTTTGATAGTGAACGGACGTATTTGTTTTTTGATCGGAGTGTTACAAAAAAATAAAATAAAATAAAATAACGGTATAAGTAGAAAACCGCAATAAGTGAAGAGTGAATTAATACAAAATAAAAACTTTGTGACAATTTTTTTATATACTTTTAAAGTAAAAAAAATAAAATAAAAAAACAAAAATTGCATGAGTGTACCTAGTAGATGCAATTCTGAGAGGAAGCTTAGCTCCACTAAAAAAAACCTCTGGATTTCTGAGGAAGAATCTTTGAAAAAGTCATTGGATAATCTCCTGTCTCTAAGAGATAAAAAACGCACGCGTTCGTGTTCGCCAAACATTGTTGTTACAACAGAAGACATACCATCTTCCAGTCTAGCTATTGTTGATAAACCAAAAACGCAAGTAGGAATGGATAGGTATATAACCGGGGTTAAACGTCAGCGAAGCCCTAAATCTGTGCAAATATCATCGCAACCAAAAATGTTTAAGGACGATATTACCTCTGCGACAACGGATAGTAATAAGTTTGCTATCCTTCAGACAAATGAACCAACAACATCCAAAAAAACATATAAACCACCACCAATTTATTTGAGAGAGCCGACTTCTAGTGAACTGGTGAAACAACTTGTTACGGCAATTGGCAAAGATACCTTCAACGTCACATCAGTGAAGCCCCTCTGACTCCATATCGAAGATCCTGGAGAGTTGTCCGAGCAGTGAAATCGTTGTTGCTGGTGATTTCAATGTTCACAACTCATCCTGGCTTCGCCATTCGAGTCATACAACTCCGGAAGGCCAATATGTCGAGTTATTCGCTGCGCACAACCACCTAGCGCAATTAGTGAATGAGCCAACGCATATTCCATGTGTTGAAGGGCACCACTTAAATACACTTGACCTATTCCTGACTTCGCACCCTGAAAAGTACCAAGTCAGCGTTAGTGCACCTCTCGGCAATTCGGATCATTGCACCATTTCTGCCTCCTTTTCGATCTCTGAACTTCGTAACGTTTCGAAATCAGCTACGAAACGTTCAATATTTATTTACGAAAAGGCGCGTTGGGCTGAGCTCAACCAATTTTATTTGGAAACTTTGCTTTCTAGATAACGACATAAATGCTTCTGCAAAAATGGTCGAGAATATATTGCTAGGGATGAAATCATTTATCCCCTCCAAGCAGATTTCGGTTAAACCAAGAGTGAAATCCTGGTTTAATCAGACGTGCAAAAACGCAGTCAGATCTAGAGAGGAAGCATTCAGTATTTGGCGTTTAAACAAAAACCCAGAGACTGATTTGCTACGCAAAAAGGCGAGATCTTCGTGTGCCAAAGTACTTAGGCGTGAAAAGTTTCTTCACGAACAGCGCCTTCGTGCCAAGGTCCTTACGGCTCCCCGGGGCAGTAAGAGCTTTTGGTCATTCGTTAAGAGGGTAAAGAACAATACTAGTTCGTCAATTCCAACTCTCTTAAAGAATGACCAAGCATTCACCGACCCGGTTGACAAGGCTAACCTGCTGGCTGAAATTTTTGCAAGCAATTCTTACTTGCCGGAAAGCAGTCAATCACTTCCTGAGCTCGAAAGAGTATCTGCAACTACGCCAAAGATATTTTTCCGAGCTCGAGCAGTTGAAAGGGTTTTGGCCGACCTCGAAATAAATAAGACTCCTGGACCGGATGGCATCCCAGCACTGGTCTTGAAGCAGTGCTCTTCTACGCTTGCGCGTCCGTTAGCACACCTCTTCAGCAAACTTTACCATGTTGGTGAGTTTCCATCGTGCTGGAAGGTTGCTAATGTAACGCCAATCCCCAAAAAGGGTGAAACTAATAACCCCGAAAATTACCGCCCAATTGCAATTTGCTCTGCGCTTTCCAAAGTGATGGAAAGTATGGTCAACTATCACCTTATGAAATATCTAGAGTCACATAAATTACTTTGTGACCGCCAATATGGATTTCGCAAGGGTCGTTCTACTGGCGATCTTATGGCATATCTGTCAGAGAAATGGTGCCACTCAATCCATCATTTTGGCGAAAGTAAGGTGGTGGCTCTGGATATTTACAAAACGTTTGACAGAGTGTGGCATGGTGCGCTACTGGCAAAACTTACTGCTTTGGGTGTCGGTGATGACTTCTCTCGATTTATATCGAGCTTTCTCAGAGACCGCACTATACGAGTTGTTATAGATGGGGTCTCATTAAACGAGTTCAAGATTAATTCAGGGGTACCGCAAGGCTCCGTTCTTTCTCCTACCCTATTCCTTATATTCCTAAATGACCTGTTATACCAAACTTCCAACCCTATCCACTCCTTCGCGGATGACAGCAGCATCTGCCATTCGTACTCTTTCAGTTATAGGCCCAGCCTATCCGAGATCGTTGCCAAGAGGCAAAATATGAACGACTCACTAAACAGTGATCTTCTATTAATCTCCGAATGGGGTCGTAAAAACAGGGTCACCTTTAACGCTCGTAAGACCCAATGTTATTTATTAACACACAAACAAACGACCACAGATGCTGCTTTATCTGTACTCATGGATGGTATAAATATTGAGGAATCGGAAGCTCTTGATGTTCTTGGAATGAAGATACAGTGTGATGTTCGCTGGACTGAACACATTTTTCATATCTCTAAAAAAGTATTCAAGTGCCTAGGGTTTCTAAAACGGTGTAAGATGCACTTCACTCCATCTGATCTCCTTACTATTTATACCACCTATATCCGACCAAAAATGGAATACAACTCTCATGTTTGGGCCGGTGCCCCAAAATCAATTTTGGGGTTACTCGACCGTGTGCAGGAGAGGGCGAAGAAGCTTATCGGTGACAGTAGGGTATCCAACTCTATTGACTCACTGGAGCATCGACGCAGTGTGGGGTGCGTTACTCTGTTCTATCGTTACTACAATGGATTTTGCTCTGACGAGATTAGGGACCTTGTTCCTGAAACCCGCTCATTTTTACGTAGCACGCGTGCATCGTTCAGGGCTCATCCATTTGTGGTCGATTGCTCAGGGAATCGTACTACGCATTACAGAGAGAATTCGTTTTTCAGCCGTACGCTCCGCCTGTGGAATAAGTTACCTGCTGGCGTGTTTCCTGTTTGTTATAGCGTTGAGAGGTTCAAGTCAAATGTTCACAAATACTACTCCCTCTTTCCTCCTCCTCACAACCTATTTTCCTAGTTCTGGTACAATGCACTGCATATGTAGGGGTCATCCCCTGAGTACTGGTCCAAGTTAAAAAAAAAAAAATCAGTGAAGCACGGCAGCATCAGTGAAACTAAAATTCAGGCAAACCATGAAAACGATTACCGAAAATTGTCTGATGTGTTAGAAAAAGAGAAAAGATCATTTTACACTTACCAGCTCAAAAGTTCTAAAGGTCTTCAGGTCGTTATTAAAGGTATTGACCCTTGCGTAGATATCAATGACGTCAAAACCAGATTGGAAGATAAAGGGTTTAAAATAAAAACAATAGTAAACATCAGGAACCGTGAAGAGATCCCTCAACCCATGTTTAGGGTTGAACTAGAACCAGGGGATGTTGTGCTAAAAAAGAGTGAAATTCATCCTCAAATTTCTTTTGCATCGTAAGGTTACCATTGAGGAGCCACATAAGCGTTAAGGACCCGTTCAATGCCTAAACTGCCAAGAATTTGGCCACAGTGAGGCTTACTGTAAGTTGCCCGCTGTTTGTGTTGTATGTGGCGAACTTCACGGCACAACTCAGTGCAATAAGCCAAAGGCTGACGCGAGTGTTAAGAAATGCAGTAACTATGGAGGTAACCACAACGCAAATTACAGAGGTTGTCCTGTCTATACTCATTTTAAGCGGTCAATGACAAATAAGTCATCGGTTACTCCAGCAGCCCAGCAGCTAAATGTCATTGGTAAAAACAATTTTCCCCAGGTAGGCCATTCAACCAACTACACAAACACGCAGAATTCCAAACAATTTTCATATGCTAATGTGGTTAAATGCGACCAAAACTTAAACCAGGAACCCAAGCCCCAAAATTCCGATCCAAATTTTAGTTATCTAGAGGCAACTCTGCAGACTCTTGTTCAATCCATTAACACTTTTACCGTTTCTATGACAAACATGATGCAGGAAATGCTACAAATGCAATCCACTATTTTACAGGCAATTTAAAAAAAATTAATTGGTTAAAAATATGTTTCTGGCACGCAAACGGCATTCGCCAACATAAAAATGAACTTGAGCACTTCCTTATGGATAAGCAGATCGATATAATGATGATTGCTGAAACTCACTTAACAAGCAACAGTTATTTCAAAATTAATGGCTACACATAATATGACACAAAAGATCCCCGTGGAAGATCTTGCGGCGGTTCGGCAATTTTGATAAAGACCATAATTAAGCACTATCTAATGAACGGGACACGTGAGGAATATTCCCAAGCTACAAATATATGCCTTGATTATTTTCATTTTTATATCCTCGATTTACTCACCAAAACGATTTTCAGTAACAGAAAACCAATATTCAAATTTTTTCAAATCCCTTGGGCTTCGATTTTTAGCGGCTGGCGACTATAACGCTAAACACACTTTTTGGGGATCACGTTTAATTACCTCGAAAGGGCGTGTGGTTTTTGACATCGTTTCCAAAATGGGCTTAGATGTGGTTTCAACCGGAAACCTCTCTTATTGGCCGTCAGACCGACGAAAGATCCCAGATGTTATAGATTTTATAGTTGCGAAAAATTTTCCTTTAGAGTGGATGCAAGTGGAGCCTTCATTAGATTTGTCATCAGATCACTCTCCCACTATAATCTCTGTTTCGTTTCCCCAAGAGATTGGCTCCCCGTTGACTGTCAATAGAGTGAATTGACTAAAATACAAAAATTTTTGACTACACATTGTACTGAAAATATCGCCTTGAGAACACCTGAGGATATTGATGCGTCAATTAACGATTTTTCTGAAAACCTCAAACTGGCCGTACATCATGCTACCACTAGTCATATAAAATCCAAAAATGAAACCAATAGAACTTATTCTTCTGAAATTGAGCAACTTCTGTCAGAAAAAAAAGAGTCAGAAGAGAGTGGGAACTTCGCAAATATCCCCAGCTCAAAACTAGGCTACGGGAATGCATAACCTCAGTTAAGGAATCTGCTTGAAGTCCATAGAATGGCTGCCCTTAAAATATATTTGGAAAGCCTTGATGGTACCCCTCAATCTGATTATTCCTTGTGGAAAGCAACAAAAGGTTTAAAAAGACCCGTAATAGGTAAGCCACCTTTGCGAACTTCAAGTCGCGACTGGGCAAGAAGCGATTTTGAAAAGGGGATGTTGTATGTCGATCATTTGAGAAACGTTTTTATTACAAATGATTCAGCGAATATTACAGCGGGATTACCACCATATGTTGTTAGACCTCCTGTGTCTTTGAGATTTAATTTTCAAGATGTCGAAAATGTTATCGGTAATACAAACCCAAGAAAAGCTCCAGGCATTGATCAAATTACTGGTAAAATGCTTGAACAGTTACCTCGTGCAGCTAGAAGGCTCCTACTTTTTATTTTTAACGCTATTTTACGCCTTTAGTATTATCCTACAGAGTGGAAGGTCTCAATGATTACTATGATACCCAAGCCAGGGCAGGATCCCACTAAAGTAGAATCATATAGACCAATAAGTCTACTGCCAACAATTTCAAAATTTCGAAAAATTGTTAATGGTGAAGTTGAGTCCAATATTGAACAATGTGGGATGCATCCCTGATCATCAATTTGGTTTTCGGGCTAAACATTGCACCATAGAACAAAAGCACAGACTAGTCAATGTCATAAGACAGACCTTTAAGGAGAAAAAGTATTGCTCAGCTCTATTCATTGACATTTCTCAAGCTTTTGACAAAGTGTGGCACGACGGCTTGATGCACAAAATAAAGTTGAACTTGCCTGCAAATACACACAAGCTTCTGGAAAGCTACTTCTATGGGCGGAAGTTTGTTATCAGAGAAGGCGATTTTATAAGCCCAACTCAGGCAATCGAGGCAGGAGTTCCCCAAGGCAGCATACTGGGGCATACTTTATATTTGATTTACGCCTCTGACATGCCAACGACATCCGGAATCCACACTTCTACCTTTGCAGATGACACAGCATTTTTGAGTGTTCATGAAAAGCACCAATTAGCTTCACGAAATTTACAGGAATATATTTCAATATTAGAGAAATGGCTAAAACTTTGGAAAATCAAAGTTAATGAGCAGAAATGTACTCGTGTCACATTCACTCTGTGTAAGCAAACATGTGCGCCTATCCAAATAAACAACTACCTATTCCGCAGCAAAATGAAGTCAAGTACCAAGTTGGTATACACCTCGACCGTAGGCTAACGTGGAAGTCTCACATTGAAGCAAAAGTCACTCAGTTGAAACTAAAAGCAGCGCAACTAAATTGGCTTATGGGCAGAAACTCGACATTGAAGTTGGATTGCAAACTTCTGCTATACAATGCAATTCTATATGGTGCTACGGAATTCAATTATGGGGCATCGCCTCAGCGTCAAATATTGAAAAAATTCAAAGGCGACAAAACCAAGATCTTCGAATGATTACTTCGGCTCCATGGTACGTAAAAAATTCAAGAATTCATAAAGATCTGAATGTTCCGCTGGTAAAAGAGGAATTTTCTAAGTACGCGAAAAGGTATGTCAGTAAACTGGAACTTCATCCAAACCCTCTGGCGCGCAATATTCTTAATTTTGGCGGTCACACTCGGCTTAGAAGAAGGGATACCGTTGCCACCATCAGATTGCTCAATAGCTGCTTTTACCGAAATAGCTCCCGCAAAATAGAACTTTTTGTCTAGCATTGGCCGGACTTAAGTATAAAGCACATTTTTTTTTTAATTTTAAAGCACATCTTTTTTAATTTTAAATTTAGTAATAAGATTTGAAAACTTATTGTTAGTTCATTTTGAAGATTCAATAAATAAAAAAAATGCTACAAAAAAACAAAACTGCTTTTGAGCAAAAAAAGTTATTTCAGTTCGCTTATGCGACATTTTCATGGAAACCTCGATTTGGGCTATATCTCGGGTACATATTGACCGATATCTGAAAAAAAATGTTTTTTGTCTTAGTCACCATGCTTAATGAATGTGTGAAGTTTGAAGCAAAACAAATATTTTTTTTTTCAAAAATTTCCATGCAAAATTGCAAAAAAAAAAAAGACTTTTTTCGGAATATTGGATATATCTCAGCTATATGTGTGTTGAAATTAAACTTGTTAGTGTAAAACACCTTTGTTCAAAATGAATGTACTAAGTTGGGTTTGAAAAATATTTCATCGATACATTTTTCTGTTTTCGATTTTTTTTATTCGTTCAAGAAAATGTTATACAATAAGTAATTTTTAATTGCTTGAATAAATATTTTTATACTATAATCCAATTGCGATATTATTAACTACAAGCAAGATTCCAACAATGTGAACCGATATTACTGAATTTCAATAGCAAACCCATGAATCGATGGGAATGAATGGTGAAAGAAAAAAGTTTCTAATGGTTTTCTCAGAAACGGTATTTCAACGGCGGACATCGCTTAATCGACTTTTCCATTAATTCTGAATCAGAATATATATACTTTACAGGGTCGCAAATAAAAACTGTAGAAATTACGAACAGAATCACAAACTTATATATACCCTTAACATTTTTGTGAAGGGTATTTGTTTGAAAGGTGCAAAGAAAAGTAGCAATTAAGGCAGCTTTACCAGGGTAGTGGTATAAGCACAGCTGTTTTTCGTTTCCTTTGTGTAAATTTGTTAAAAACGCATGCACTTCTTTGCTCTTTAAAACAAAATTTTCAAATCTTTTCGAAATTTCCACCAACAAAATACATGTTGATGTTTTTGGTGTCGTATTTATTGTAATTCTGCCACTACCTATTAAAGCTGCCTCGGTGACGTGCAGAAGAAGAAGCTATGTTTTTTATGTTTTATTTAGGTATTATGAAAACATGTTTCTTTTAAAATTCTAAATAATTCTTTTAGAATATTGGACACAAAGTTGAATTTTTGCGGATACCTTTCAATGATATACAAGTCCATTGATGACTAGGGTAGATCCTTTGAAGTGGTTCTATACAAAAAAAAATTAACTCTCATGCTTTAATAAAAATTGTTGTAACTTTTTCTAGTTTTTTCTTTTTTTTCTTATTGTTTTTTTAGCACATCACTGGTTGTTTTTACGTAAAAAAAATGCGTGTTGGAAAAAAACACAACAAAGTCTTGGAAGTCAGACAGACACGTTCTTGTGTAGTACGTTTAGAAAAAGTTTCTACGACTTCGCCAAACGTATCCCCTTCCCCAGAAGAAAGTCGTATTCAAAGGCGGCCTAATCGGTTTATATTATCTGATATGGCACCGACTCCAAAATCGCGTAGAGGGGTTGTATCTTTGCAAAAAGAAGATAAGACCAACAGTATCACTGCTAGAAAGAAAGTAGTGAGCGTCACCGCAAATTTGCAAACACAGAAGAGTACAAATATTTATACGTCTAATATAAGACCAAATCAAAAAGTAAAAGTTATGCACAGATCAAGCAAGGCAACCCCAACGTCTGTACCCTCCAGACAAGAATCACCACCACCAACAATTGCTGCAGGCAGATCGAGACGAGCAATTAAACCTAATCCCAAATACGCCAGTGAGGATATGGTAACCCCAAAAGTTGTACGCAATGTCGGAATGCTCGGTTCCTCCGTGAGCAGAGGAGGAACGACTGGTCAAAACAAGACACGTAAAACGTCCACAAGTTCTGATGATTTTTACAATCGTAATTCAGAAGATGAATACGACAATTTCGGGACCAATAACAAACCCGATAATTATGAGGAATATAATGATAAGGCTTACCAGGTTAGCGAAAAAGAGGATCACGATTCAGATTTTTCGGTAATTGAAGAAATATCTACGCGGGTATCTCGACCTCGTGGGCGTCAAAAGAGAAGTCTTGAATCTGCACAAGCTCTATCACCACTGGCAACACAGACACGTTCGTCTATAACTGTAACACCAAACTATTCGAATCTTCGTTCCGCGCCGTCACAACTACAGCAAATAAGACGATCTTTGGCTTCTGCCAATTCTCAACGTAATATTAGTTTATTGATTGGGGCTAGTGGTCCCGCTCAAAAACGTAAATTGGAAGAAGTTCAGGATTTCAATGAAAGTGAAAGCAGCCACTCATCAAAACGGAAACAGTTATTACTCTCAAACTCGTCGGGACAAAAAGTTAAATTGAGTACCGCCTCTACTCCTCTGGCTAAAAGTCGTATAATAGTAGAACCACAGTTTTCCAATATACACGTGCAGGAAACTATAAACGGGAGCAATAAAATAAGTAGTTTACTGGCTTCCTCACGTAAAGCTATCGAAGTAGCTGTTAAATCCAAATCAGAATCCATTACCAAATCATCTCTGAAGCATTCAGAAATAGCAAACATTACCCAATATAATAAAACAGTTAGCCAAAATCCTATTATAACGCAAACAAAAATATCAGGTTCAAGAGCACAAAACTTACGAAAAGGTTCTCCTAATCCAGCATTGCAAAAAGAAAAACAAAATAATGGGGCTGTAATTTCTTTGTCATCTGAATCTTCCAACTCCTCATCGTTAAAGGGGAACAACAAAATAATTGAAAAGTCAAAAACAACCAATACGCAGTCAACACTAAAGTCAAAAATTTCAATACCAGCGAATAATTCAAAAGCCATTCGCACTGAAATTGTTCACAAAATCAAAGACGATTCTCCAAACTCTACCATGGATGACTTTGAAACAATGCCTACATTTACAATTGTCAACGTTAATGATATTATTAACAAAAAAGGAGATGTCCTGATTACGAAATCAAAAGCAAATATCAATAAAACTCCTACGGTACTAGAATTTTCAGAAAGTATTAGCTTGGACGATGAGGATGACAATGGTAATATAAAGGATGACGAAGATGTGGAAACTGCTTCTATTCGACACAAACAAAGTTTATCGAAAAAGGTGCCAACACCACCTACATTTTATAATAATAATGAAATCGAGATTAAAAAATCTCTCATGAATCGTTCAAGCGAATCTTCGAGGAAGTTAAATGCAGAACCACCAGCCTTGAAAAGTTCCTCTAAACAAGCTCCTCAAATACTTAATCATAAACTAGGTTTAAGAAATTCAAGAGCTACAGCGAAAGCTACTACTACCTTAACAGCAACTTTAAATTCGCCAGACAAACCAGCCCCACGTATTTTAAACTCTGTGGTGGCAAAGAAAACTCAACCGGTTAAGCCATTGATAGCAAATATGGAAGATTCAGCTGATGAAAGTTTCCCACTTTCTTTAGATGAAGACGAAGATGAAGAGGACCCCGAAAATGAAATAGAGAGCAAAAATCTAATATCTCCCCGTATGGCTGGCAGGTCAAAAAAAAGAAACTCTCAACATATAGTGGAAGTCGATACTGAGGATACCGAGTCACAAAATACCGAAGAGGATTATGCATTATTAGAGAACACAAATACCTCTGCCACACAATTATCAGGCTCTCAAGTTGTCGCATTAGGACCGAGAGAAAATACGAGTCTCCAACGAAGAAGACGAACTGTTGCATCATCAAATACTCCCATAATAGTGAGCAGTAACAAAAAGCGTTTAACACCAGCCGCAGCAAAAGAAAATTCTTTAGCAGCCACTAACCGACAAGTGGATGATTCGAACACAAAACAACCCGTTTCCTCAACTTTACCTATTCGCAAACCAAATTCCGAAAAAGTAGTTATCTCAAAGCAAGGCGACAAAATTATTAAAAAAATAACATGTTTCGAAACATGGTACGTTATTAACATACCAGTCGAGCCCAAACGACCAGTTATTATGAAAAATCAATTAGAAATGCCTTTAATTCAGTTAGCAAACCAAGCTAAAAATATATGTCTGCCTAACGATATGTGGAGCAATAAGGTAACTCTTTATGAACTTTCACCACAATCTCTGGTAAAAGGAACTTTTGCCACATACACGGGAGACCTCCAAGAGCATAACATAAGCGAAGAAGATCGAGGAAAATATCAGCCTTCCTGTGTCATGTTTCGTAGATCCATTGAAAAAAGTCAACCATCGCGAATGCCTTATGATCGAGCAGTCATATTCAAGAATAAAACATTTTATACAAATATTGAAGGAAAAAACATTCGTTTGTTAGGAGCCCCAAGTATAATCAATTGCGAAAGTGAAATTGAAATTCTGTTGGAAATAGTAGACAGTCTATCGCTGCAAAATGATTTTGTGGAGCTCATTTCTATAATGCAGTAAAAGAAGCAACATATATTTTTTTATCAATCGTTAACATAGACTTTAGCAGTGCACAATACTTTAATAATTTGGCAACAAATAAAACTCTTAAGTACTCTTAATATAGGGTATACTGCCCGATTTTAAGTTTAACGAAAACTAAACATTATTTATTTCTGAACTCGTCCTTTAAATTGTTATTTTTCTCTGTTGAAAATAAAGACCTTTAGTTTTACATAATCTAAGCTATAAATATAAATGTAATAATTACATATAAATCAATCCCCATAATTTAAATGTAATTGAATTACGTAAATTAAATAATGTAAATTGTCCTTAAAAAAAAACAGAACTTATGTTATGTTGGTAAAAGAATTATGTTTGCGGGGGTATTCGTTTATTTTAAAATGTCCATTTGTCATAATCTAATATTTTTATTACAGTACATTTTTAAAACTAGGTTTGTAACATAGTTATAAAAATATTAGTTTTGTGCATTATTATTAAATGTAAAATATTAAAAAGCGTTAGTATTTTTTAACAATTTAATGATTTTTTTAATTCAAGGAATATTGAAGCAATTTAAAATGTATTTTTATAATTAAAAGGAGGGTTTAGTTCTAATTTACAGTTTTCGCTTATCTAAGTTATGATAAATAATTATATTTGAATTTAAATAAAGAGAAAAAATTTTAAGAAGTTGGAAAGCCTGTTGCTGCTGTATGTTCCGTAATTTTTGCAGTAAACAAAGATATTTATTACATAGTAGGTGTGTTCCACGTGAATAATGAAACAATTTTGAGAGAAAATGAGAGTAATATTTTTCATTTCCTGTACAAATTAGCCCGAACTTTTTCTTTGGGTAACTTCGGACCAAGGCGAATTTATACAGGTGAATGCAAGCGGGAAGACGAATTCAGTACCATGTATTTTGTTATTGTTGTTCACCAGAGAAAAAATTTTATATAAACGTTAAATATTAACTTTTATAATTATTTGTAATTAAAATCACAGATTATATTAGTTTTTCACTTTTAAATTCAAACAAATTTCTTGAAATTGCACTAAATCATACAAAAAAACCCCCCCTTTAGATTAAAATGGCGCGAAAATGTAAACAAAAGAAAGAAATTTGACAGTCTCGTTGGAAAAAACGCAAGAAGCAAAAAATAATCACCTGAGCTGTCAAGTTCACCTAGTATTGAATTCGCCTTGCTTCGGACTAGAATTTAATAATCAGCTGTTCTATGTTTACATACATATGAAACTGAAAATATAATCAGAAAATTTGCAAATTGGAAAAAAGTTTTTGTTTAAAAATTAGTTAAAAGCAAAATGGTAGGTTGCCCAAACTAAAAATAACCTTTTGAAGTTGTAAGGAGAATATGCAATAGTTATTTGGCTGTTCATTTAATAAATATGTGCTGTGAAAATGTACTGAAAATTTTACATTGTTTTTAATTTTACAGCTAAAATATACTTTAATCTAAAAAGTAAGCAGCACTAGTGTTGCAAGATGTACAATTGTGGTTTTTTACATGCAGTCTACACCTAACTTCAAATGCAGTTAAAACATGAAGTTAAAACTTGCTGTTTAAATATCTATCTGTTTAAGTCGGCGTACACGTAGTGATGTAAGAGTTACAACTTCTCATAGTAAAAAAATAAAAATGGTGAAAAACAACTACAAATAGCAGGTTATTGTCAATTTAAATTATAACAGAGTTTTCAAATGAAATGTTTTAACAACCAAGTTATAACTTTAACCAAACTTCAACATGAGCGGTCCACATTTAACTTCAACTTGAAGTTAGCGTTAAAGTTAGTGTTTTCATGTCAGTTGGAGACCGCACTTTACGTTCCAGCAGTTTTGGATAAAATTTGCAAATTTAGAGAGTAATTTGCTTTTTACTCCCATTAGCCCAAACTAGTCCGATATCTCGTGGAACACACCCAATCATTTAAAATTACGTTGTACTTCTTCCCGTTTTAACTATATTTAAATCTTTCAATATAAATAAAAGTTTTAATTAACAAAAGTCGTGTTCGACATCGTTACCGCGGGAACCCGCGGGCTCCCAATTTGCACGAAAAGTGTTTCTTGTGTTGAAAATTGGGTAAATGAGAAAGCTACTGAGAGAGTAAATTGTGTTTCTCATTTTACCAGACTTTACCCGTACTTTTTTTCCGTGCAAAATGGTAAAATTGTTAAACCATTTTATCAGCTGTTTGTTATGTATGAAAATGAAATAGCAAAGTGCAAATTATAAAAAAAAAATATTTGAAAATGTAACAATACGTTATATTTAAATAAGTTATATTAAAATAAGATTATCTTCCGTTTTTATCTAGCTCAAAATGTTTAAATAAATTGGCAAAAATGTTTCGTTTGAATTGCAACAGCGCTGTCAACTCAGCGCTTTTCACACCGATTTTAGTGGTTTTTAAAAATAGCACAAAGAAGTTGTAAATCAATGTACGATGCTTTTATTTAATTTTTAGTGCATTTTCTTTTAATAGTATTCAAACAATCTGTACTGATAGCTACATATTTAAAAAACTTTGCTTATTTATATTTTCTGTATTTCGTTTTGGCTTATTCAATAAATTGTTGCTGGTACTGATCTCGATTTCTTGCACCTAAATTTTACAATTTTATTTGATATCAATATACGAGTATTGCTAATTTGTTACCATCTGGAGAAAAAATTCATGTTATATGAAATTTGTTAAAACCACAAACTAAATATGCAACAATTTATTGAATAAAAAAACTTTGTTTATACATTTGTCCTCGAGGACATGTTTTCGACAATAGTACCCTCAAAATATTTGAGGTGTATTTTACGAACTGTACGATTTTTTTGTATAAACTACTCAAACTGTTGCCAAACATGTTAACATTTTGGGTTTTTACAAACATTTTTGTTTATGGGGCTGTTTGCTGGTTTTTACAAATATCTGAAGCTTGTTTGCACAAAAATAAACAATTTTTGATTTTCGCGCAAACATTATGAATGTATGTAAGTTTAAATTTTGTCATTTCAATGAAATTTTTGCAGAGTGAGGTTAGGTTAGGTTGTACAGGCCGCCAGTTTCATGAAACCAGCCCACTTGGGTCCTTTTGGTCCCGTTGTGTTGCCTGAGGGAGAAGTGCAGCCCGCGAGACTTACACTTCCCCCGACGATTCAGATTCAAACCAACCCGAAAACCGGATAAAGGAATCCAGTCCGTTCACTCGGTATTCCGATATATCTGCTAACCCGTGCAGCATCGGTCCGCCTAAGTACAGCGCTCTCATAGAACTGAGAGCCGGGCATCGACAGAGGAAATGCTCAACACTTTCCTCCTCGTCCTCATCCCCGCAACTTCTGCAGAAATCATTAAATGGAAGATTTAACCTCCTAGCATGCGTCCCTATGAGACAATGTCCTGTCAGAACTGTCACCAAGGTACGCAACCTTTGACGGGGAAAACCCTTTAAGACCGCAGTTCTACTACGATCATACGCAGGCCATGTCAGCCTTGCTACTCGGCAGGTGACCTCACCAGACCATCTGTCCTGCGCAGTCCCTACAAGTTGACGCTGCACTTGGTTTTTACAGCTGTTAAGCGGGACTCCAACCATCGTATCAATGTCCCCTCTCTGTAGACGAGCTCCGGCTTTCGCCAGCTCATCCGCCACAATATTTCCGGGCACTCCACTGTGCCCCGGTACCCAGAAAAGCTCCAGGCTCGAATGTCTCGCTATCTCATTAAGAGATATCCGGCATTCCTGAACCAACCTGGACGTCGTATAGACACCCACAAGCGCATTTAACGCAGCCTTACTATCAGTACAGATTCGGATATTCACCCCGTATACCCTATAGTACCTCAGCCAGTTAGCTGCTCTCAAAATAGCTGTAATTTCAGTCTGCATTACGCTACACTCATCGTATAGCTTAAAACTGATCCTCCTCTGATACTGGGGCATAAAGATACCACCACCAACTCCCATGTCCGACTTGGATCCATCTGTGAAAACTTCAAGCACGTCCTCTTGGCGACCCATTTGGTTCGCTGCCGAGGCCGTCCTTGATGAGATCACGTCAAATCTCTTGTCGGGCATTAGAGCTGGTGCACAGTAATCAATATACTCCGGGAGGTCCGTTATTCTTTCTATTATCGAAGCGTGACCTTCTGTCGCTTCTTTTCACATCTCACTGGCTTTTAGCCTAATTGCCGAGCACATGGCCACTTCCTTCGCCATGAGATCAGCTGGCAGCCAATGCATCATCGTAATTAGTGCTTTAGTTGGCGTAGTAAAGGGTGTTTTTTTAAGCTAGATAGAACAACAAGAAGCACCAGTTACCATCAAAGCAGATGACCGCAGTATCCTTTCTATGAATCTGCAATAGGTGGTTTTCTCTAAAGCTGTCCACCAAACAAGCGCCCCATACATTAATATGGGCTTTATTAGCATGTTAAATAGCCAGCAAGAATTCCAAGGATTTATACCCCAGGTGTTCCCAATGGCCTTACGACACAGGTACAAGGCAACAGCCGCCTTGTCCGCTCTAAATTGGACATTCTTCTTCCAAGACAGTTTTGAATCAAGATAGATTCCCAGGTATTTGGCACTATCTGCCAAACCAAGCTCAACGCCCTTTAGGGTTGGCAGATCGAAAGGAGGAGTCTTGTATTTTCGGGTGAAAAGTACAAGCTCCGTTTTTTGTGGATTCACACTGAGACCACTATGGGTGCTCCACCCATCTATGATCCTCAGTGCGGAATTCAAACACTGTGAGAGGGTGTCCGGATATTTACCCGACACCGCCACAGCAATATCATCGGTATATGCCACAGTCTTGAAACGCATGGAGTCTAACTCCACCAGTAATGAGTTTAGGGTAAGATTCCATAGGAAGGGAGATAAAACTCCCCCCTGCGGAGTACCCCTGTTTGCCACTCTGCATATGGTGGCCCGTCCCATACTAGATGTTATGACCTATTCAGTCAGTAGACTCCATATGAGACTTATAATCGGCTGACGAATGTTCAGCCTTTCCAAAGCCATAGTAATGATTTTTGGCGCAACATTATTAAAGGCTCCCTCTATGTCAAGGAAGGCCACCAATGTATACTCCCCTTGCTCTAGAGAATTTTCTATGTACCCCACGAGCGAATGCAACGCAGTCTCAACGGATTTTCCTTTAGTATAGGCATGTTGAGATGCAGATAAACGGCACGGATTTATTGACATTCTAAGATGTAGATCAACCATCCGCTCCAACGTCTTTAGGAGAAAGGATGTCAGGCTTATCGGCCTGTAATCCTTCGGAGCTGTGTGTGAAGTCTTTCCACCTTTAGGAATAAAGACCACTACACATCTACGCCATGTTTTCGGTATGTAGGACCATTTAAGGCAGGCCGTAAAAATCCGAATCAACCATGGCATGATCAGTTCCGCATTATTTTGCAAGTCTGCTGGTATAATACCATCCGGACCCGGTGATTTATATGGGCCAAAGCTCTTCAACGCCCAAAGGACCCGGTTCCTATCGACAGAGAAACATTCTTCTCCTTGTCTGTTTCGTTCAACGGCCATACCTGCCCCCGTGTAGGGTGTACAGCCTGGAAAATGCGTATCCATGAGTACCTCAAGGGTCTCCTGGCCGCTGGTTGTCCAATTACCACATTGTTTCTTTATGAAACCTGGTATGGACTGCGTGGTCGATATGATTTTGCGAAGCCTACTTGTCTCGGAGGCTCCTTCTACGCCACTGCAGAAGGATCTCCAAGACCTCTGCTTTGCATTTCTTATCATATTTTTAAACCTGTTTACGGAGGCTTTGTACTCCGACCAGTCTCCCAGTCGTTTTGCCTCATTGAAAAGTCTGCGAGACTCTTTTCGAGCTCTCGCTATCTCTAAGTTCCACCATGGTGGTTTACTCTTACCTCGGCACACGCTAGGTCTGCACGATTCCGAGATAGCTGTATCGAAAGACTCAGTTAGTAAGTCTACAGTTCTCTCAATATCCTCACAACCTCTTATAGTAGGAGGATCCGGAAGAAGGTTCGAGAGAACTCTACCCTGTTCCTCCCAATTCGCCCTCTTCCTGTTTCTTCTTGGGACTAACCCTATTTCCTGAATTCCTATTTCAAACTCAATATACCTGTGATCAGAAAATGAACAGTCATTCGACACCTTCCATCCTTTGATCATATCAGCATGCCTAGTGCTAACTAGCGTAATATCCAGAACCTCTCTTCTATTTACCACAACAAAAGTAGGTTCCGACCCAACGTTCACAACGTCTAAATTTGCGCATAGTATGAAATCAAAAATCGACTCACCTCTTGCATTTGTGTCGGAGCTGCCCCACACCATGTGATGTGCGTTTGCATCGGCTCCTATTATTACTGGCAGGCTTCTCTCAACAGCCATCCGAACAACATCGCGAACTTTAGTTGGTGGTGGTATGCTCTCATATGCCATGCAACTTGAGACAAGCAGGCAGGTGCCTACACTTGTCTCCCAGGCTGCCGTCACTGTATCTTCATCACTGAAATCAGACAGGATAAAGATATTCAAATTGCTCCTCGCTACTATACAGGACCTAATCCTACCTTGGCCCACATGTAGTAGCTTGTAGCCTTCCCTTCTTAGTCCACAAACCCTGCCCTTACACAGCCAGGGTTCCTGAACCAAGACAACATCATCCGCTTTCTCCGCCATCCGGAGAAGCAATGCAGCCGAAGCTGCCTTCGAATGGTGAAGGTTAATTTGAGTTACCTTCACCATTTTTCCCCTCATTATCCACGATTGTGACGTCGACGTCCTCTTGGTCATCCTGATCAGATACCAAGAGGGCGTCCTCGTCAACTGCTTCGTCAACATGCCCGAAGAACTCCCCTACCAACTCAGAGTTGGAAAGGGCGTCCTCGCACGATGTTAAGCTAGCAGTCTCCCCAACGGACATGCTTTCCACACCAGGATCCACATCCTCCCGAATCAGGCCGCCCTTGTCGTCACCCCGGTATACTCGGAGAAGGACTGCATCGAAGCAGAAATACATTTTCCCCTTTCTAGCGCGGAGTGGCGCCAGTGACTCCTGAGTCAGCAGGATGGTGACATTTCTCGAATTGCCCTTCGGTTCGGAGACCCTGACTACCTTCCAATCATGGGTAGGTATATCAGGATTTCCGCCTCTCAGGACCTCCAAGATTTCCTCTGCAGACCCAGAGATGTCTGGTATCTTGGCAACAGCTCTAGGACGACGTGGAACCTCTGAGAGAGGAATCACATCGAGCTTGGCACCTTCCCATGGCTTGCCCACATGACCGACTGCCTGTTTAAGCAACATTGCTGATCGCTCATCTGCACAGGCCATAAGCTTTATACGCCGCCGATACCAGCCAGCCTTCTCACACCTGGGGTACGGACCCGGATTGTCTTTAAGAACTCTCCGGATCATGTTTAACCCCATCACTTCTTTCTTCACCATAACCCAGTTCGAAGGGGTTATGGCAAAATCCGCGTTGCCCCTGTCAATGACAGCCATCACAAGCTTGTCCTTTATGACATCGCTAAATGATTTGTCCATTGACCTTTGGGGTCTTAAACGCTTATTCGCAGGCTGTTGTGCCTGCAACACTGTCTCTTCCTCAGAGCGTTGTCGCTTAGGTGCATCCTTAGATGCGAGGGGAGGCGAATTCTGCAGTTCAGCTAAAACTGATCCTGCCCATGATAACCGGGATTTCTCTTCTGCCGTTAAGGCATCCGCTGGCTTCTTCCCCAGCTCCCCATAGATCTTACTGGCGGCACGCCGCCTTAAATAGGCCCGTCTCGCGGAACTTGTGTGCCTTTGAGACTTTTTATCTATTGCTTGAGGTGCAGCTTGGTTACCCGAAAACAAGTTCGCAGTTTCCTTACTACCCTTTCCGCAAGGTATCAGGGATGTAGCTTGAGAGCCCGAAAACTGGTTCGCAGCTCCCTTACTCACATTTCCCTGATGACCACCAACGCGGGAACCCGAAATCTTGTTCGCTGCGCCTTTGTTGGTGGAGGGTGGTGGAGTTCGAAGACCCGAGAACTTGCTCGCAGTCATCTTTCCCACAATAGGCACTTGGGCAGCTGTTGCAGCGCTGTCACTAGCACGAGCAGCTCCCAAAAGAAGGGTGTGTGCCGTGAAGGCCCGGGCCAGTGCAGCCTTCGAGGTGTTCGGCTCAAAGTCCATGGACACCTCACTGCCAAGATAGCTATCCGAAGATGCTTTCACGCATTTGGTATTCTTAGGTTGCCCCAAGACACCTCCTGCAGTCAGCGTTTCGGTCCTTGTACCATCGTTGCCGTAGTCCGTTGTCTTGTCCATAGTCGTCGTCATGTCAGTTTGGGTATTGGAGTTAATTTTAGAATGGTTCATTTTGGTCCCACGAGTGTGGGGGAAGGGGATCTCCTCCACGTCATAGCCCCCTGTAACGTGGAGGGGGCGTGGTCTATTTGCTGAGGTGCCCAGGTATCAGCAAAGCTCCGTTCGAATACAGTCTCTTGACCCCCGACTGCAAAGAGAACAGATGGGCACGGGTCGCATGACACCCCTGTTTGAGGGTTTGGGTAACCTTTAGTATGTAGGCCGGCTTAAAAAACCCTATCCTCTCCTCGGGCTCAACCATTAGAGCCTGAAACAGAACTCCCATGATTAAGCCCTCGAAAGAGAATAGACGTCCAGCATACACTTAAGCCCCCACACCACGTCAAGGTAGTTACCCAGGTGAGGGTGCAGAGTGAGGTGGTGGAAGAAAAAGCACACTAAGTGAATCAAGAAAATGTTTTCTAACAATTAAGTTTTTTATTCGCTATTTAAGCTTCTAACATTTATACCAGCAAAAAATTATAAATAGCATGCTGGGAAACATAGAAAACATGCTATTTATAATTTTTTACTGGTGAAAATGTTTTCTTGTAACAACCTTTTGAATTGTATAAAAGTTTACCTTCGTTTTAGAAATTAAAAAGATAAAGATTACGGAAACAGAATATCAAGGAATAGACTGTATAACAATTTTTATCTTGCGAACTTCATATGGCGAGCAAATTGCAAATTGACGCATAAACAATCAGTTAATAATTTGCAAATAGTTTTTATTTGCGAGTAGGCTGTGCATAAACGTAATAATTGAAAGCTAATTTACTTTTCGTTATTTTTCTCAGTAAAACGCGTTTTTTATTGGAATTCAATGCATTATAAAATTTAGAAGTTGAGAGCACTGAATTTTAAAATTGTATAAATAAACAACAGCTGTTTTTAATTTCGGGCTTGAAATGTGGTTTTTTTATGTTCCAGCAATTTTTGGTAAATTGTGTGTTTTCTGAGAGTATTTTTTATTTACTCTCATTTTACCGGACTTTACCCGGAATTTCCTCGAACAAAGTTAAAATTAGTGCTAAAGGTAAAAAAACAAATTATAGAAAAAGACTAAGTGAAAGAAAAATAAAATATTTAGTGAAAAAAAGAAAAGAAAATAGCTCAAATTATTTTAATGAGTGCTATTCTGCGTTTCGATTCGAATCGAAATTTTCTGCGTCTGGAAACTTTGGTATTCTGCGTTTAGATTCCGACCAGTTTCTTTCGATTGTATGTATTCTGCATTACAAACGGAGCTCCGTTTTTTTCAGTTATTTTTTTGTTAATTGAAAAGTTTTCTTCATCTGTGTTTTTTAGTTAAAAAATTTAAAGTTAAAAAAAAAATGTAAGTAAGAAAAAAATTATATAAAATGTTCAGTAACGATTAAAAAAATATTTAAAATTATTTTAATTAATTTATTTAATTAAATTAGTTTTTTTTTTGTTTTAAATTTGTCATTTTTGTACCCGAATCTGATGTGTTTGTTATGTATTATAGATCAAAAACAACAACACCAGAGCAGTATGAAAAGTTGGAAAATTTAATGTCATCTAATGCAGACATTGATGTGGATATCACCAGCGATCAAAGAAAGAAGTATCAGTGTTCTGGGAGGAAGTTGCAGGAATCATCAATGCACTAGGCCCTCCAATAGAAAATGCCAGCCTCATTATTTCTCGTGTTTTTCTCCTCTCTGACCAACAATAATGCAGCTGTTATAGACTCCATTCCTGCTTGAAATGAAAAAAAAAATTAATTGCAACATAGTAAATTAATCTCCCACAATTTTTATTAAAGTTTTATTTTGGTCTTTCCATATTTAATCACAACACTATTAATTAATCTTCACAAGATTCTTTGCACTGTAATATATTTATGAACAATTACTTTTAGTTTGTTTTTGTATATACGTATCGCTCCTTTATTGCAACATAGTCATATCGTAAAAAAGCTGGTTTCGAGAAAAACGCATTTAAAATTTTTAGTTTCCACACAAGTCTTAGCAAATTTTTTGAGAAAATATCTCCTAAAGGAAACAGTTTAAAAGCAATTTGAATAAATTTTTGGCACAATATAAATGGTAGTACTTTGGCACAATATAAATGGTAGTACTGTTAACAATATGATATGACTATGTTGCAATAAAGGAGCGATATATATTTATTTTTTTATTATTAAACTTTATCCAGAACTTATTTTTAATTATGTATACAAACAACTTTTTGTATTAAATTTGACATTTGTTTATGAATATTATAACAAGCTTGCTTATTTTGCTATTTCGTTTCCACATTCCACAGTGATGCTATTAATTTTATAAACGTTGTTGTCTTCTTTTTCTTTCGACTCCGTTTTTTTTTTACAATACCAATTTTCGATTGTAACGGAACCAAGGCGAATTCAATAATAGGTGAACTTGATAGCTCAGGTGATTGTTTTTTGCTTGCAACGTTTTCACCATCATCAATATCAAATTTGTTCTTATTGTTTTGATTCCCGCCTTCGTATACAGACATTTTTTCATCACTGGCGGTGAAGAAATTATATTTTATACAATTTATAAATTGTTGTTTACGAACTGTACGATTTTTTTGTATAAACTACTCAAACTGTTGCCAAACATGTTAACATTTTGGGTTTGTACAAACATTTTTGTTTATGGGGCTGTTTGCTGGTTTTTAGAAATATTTGAAGCATTTTTGTACAAAAATAAACAATTTTTGATTTCCGTGCAAACATTTTTTTTTAATAAATTTAAATTTTGTCATTTCAATGAAATTTTTGCAGAGTGAGGTGGTGGAAGAAAAAGCACACTAAGTGAATCAGGAAAATGTTTTCTTATAACAATCTTTGGAATTGTATAAAAGTTTACCTTCGTTTTAGAAATTAAAAAGATAATGATTACGAAAACAGAATATGAAGGAATACAGAGAGGAGTATAACAATTTGTATCTTGCGAGCAAATTTCAAATTGACGCATAAACAGTCAGTTAATAATTTGCAAATAGTTTTTATTTGCGACTAGGCTGTGCATAAACGTAATAATTGAAAGCTAATTTACTTTTTAAATCGAATAAAATTCGAAAAATAACTAAGTGGTACACAGTTATTTTTCTCATAAATGTAAAACGCGTTTTTTATTGGAATTCAATGCATTATAAAATTTAGAAGTTGAGAGCACTGAATTTTAAAATTGTATAAATAAACAACAGCTGTTTTTAATTTCGGGCTTGAAATGTGGTTTTTTTGTGTTCCAGCAATTTTTGGTAAATTGTGTGTTTTCTGAGAGTATTTTTAGTTTACTCTCATTTTAAGTGTTCATTTACTTTTTCACATTTTTGAGAGTAATCTTGTTACTCTCTCGATGCTAATTTTTACTAGTAAAGTAAATGCATAATCCGGCATGTTCTAGAAAAGTAATAGAATTAAAATAAAAAATGACTTGAGAAGTTAACTTTTCATTTTTGTTGTTCTGAAAAAGTTGTAGTTTGGGTGATTTATTCTTTCGTTCGAACTGAGCTTCATAAATAAAACTTGGATAAATGTTAAAATAACTAGTACGGACACGAACCACGTTTTCATTTTTATTTGTCTTTTTATATTAACTAGTACTGAAATGAACCATATTTTCAATTTTATTTTATTTCTTTGCGATATGCCTTTTGCCCAAAAAACGACGTGCAAAATTATTAATCTAATGTTTCTTATTTTATAAGAGTAAAATTTAGTTAGGTTTATCAAATCCTCCGTCAACAACGCTGACCGAAATTTTTAAGTGCAATTTTATGCAAAAATGTGGAATAGCCTGTGGGTATAAATTCAAGACATGAAAGTGATGACGATGATTCATGATAATAAGAGACGATATCGCCAATCGACTTTAGTTAATAAAATAACAATTATTAGTTTTTTATATAATATTTTCCTTATTTTGCCTATAAAATATGTACAATTGTATCTCAAATAAATATTTCGTCATCTAACCCTCTTATTTCATTGGGATTGTAATTATACTCAGTTTTATTGTAAAAGTTTTCGTTTTCAAAATGAAATTAAAAAGTGTTTTCAAATTACTGCTTTTTATGTAAAAGTAGTTTCAAGAACCAGACAATTCACTACAAATTAATGTTCGAAAACAAAACACAAATGAAAAGTAAGGAGTAGAATGTAGAACATCGAAGCTAAATTGAAGTGATTTCAAAATATTTTCACTTCAAAGTAGAATCAAAAACATACCCGAATAACCTAGATTATGTTGTACGTTCACATGAGGTTAAAGATATGGGATATGATGTAACACATGACGCAAAATGCACAACGGTATTTTCAGCATCCAATTATTGGTAATTATCTTGAAGAAAATATCCAAACTAGATATATAGCTTAACATTGATATTGTGTTAATTTTTTATTACATCTAGTGATACCACTTTTATAACAAAGGCAAATGACTTAAAACGAAATTTTCAATCATTTGAATCAGTGGTAAGTAAGAAAAATATTTAGGTATTTTATATCCGAATTGCACGACTGGATGCAACAAAATATGTATCAGAAAACGTATTGGCTTTAGAAAATGTTTTGTTGTTTGTAGAAAGTTTAAGCACATCAAAATTTTGTTGCAGAAAATTCATGGGATCTGATTTGAGTCTGCAATCTTTTTTGCAGGCGATCTATATGCGAATTTAAACTTCAATTTACAATTAACTTTGCTGGTTTTACTTTAATTGCAATAAGTCGAATGAACAACTAACATTTCAAAAAACAGAGTTAAGCTTAAACTATGATATTTCAATTGATCTTTACTAAATTATAAAAAGAGACATTCAGCAAATTATATTTATGAACAATATAATAAAGAGAGCAAAAGAGAATTATTTTACAAAATGCAGTTTGCACGCATGTGCATTCAGATGCATATGCTTGTATGTAAATAATTTTGTACGCTTACAGCTATTTAAAGCAAAAGTAAAGAAATACAATTTAACGCAATTTTAAATATGTATGTATCAATATTTAGCTGTGCGTACATATAACTAAATATACAAATGATTTAAATAATGCAGGAGCGTATCATGCAATTAACATCCTCCCCCCGTTGGAAAGTTTGGGCTTTCAACTGATGATTCTATGGGAAGAACTGCAAGCTTAGCAACAGCTCGCTTAATCAAACCATTACTTGTTCGAAGAACAGCAACTCGGGCTACGCCATCATCTCCAAGTATTACATCCGATACACGACCTATTTGCCATTTTAAAGGGGGCTGGTTTTCGTCTTTCACAAGCACCATTGCTCCACAAGTTATGTTTTTACATTCCTTATTCCACTTTGTACGCTCTTGCAGAAGAGAGAGATACGAATTACTCCATTTTTTCCAAAAAACTTGCTGCATTTGTGTAACCCTCTGCCATTTGCAAAAAATGTCCGGGAGTTAAGACTTCAAGGTCATCACAGTTTTCTGAAATTGGAGAAAGTGGTCGAGAATTTAAAACTGCAGAAATTTGGCAAGTTAACGTGCGTAGCTCATCGAATGTTAGCTTGTTGAGCCCGACTGTACGATAAAAGTGCTGCTTGGCAGATTTTACTGCAGCCTCCCATAATCCTCCGAAGTGCGGGGACCTTGGCGGAATAAATTTCCAATCTATAGCATGCTCCAGACACTGTTGCTGAACTGATTGCTGGTGGGATGCATTTAAAAATAATTGTTTTAAGTCAGCCAGCTCATTCTTAGCACCAACAAAATTTGTTGCGTTGTCAGACCAAACTGTCCTCGGTTTGCCTCTAATTGCGATAAAGCGTCGAAGAGCTAACAAAAATGCTTGTGTAGATAAGTCTTGAACCACCTCTAGATGAGTGGCTTTTGTTGAAAAACATACAAAGATAGATATGTAACATTTAATCGGAGGGCGATTTCGAACCTCAGATTTATAGTAAAATGGACCACAAAAATCCACTCCTGTAGTATGGAATGCTTTACTTGGAGTCACTCGTTCAACAGGCAAACTACCCATTATATATTGACTTAAAATTGGTTTCGTTTTAAAACATCTAATGCATTTGGAAATTACACTGCTGACTAATTTGCGACCGCCAATTGGCCAATACTGTTGCCGATTTGATGTTAATAAAGCCTGTGGACCAGCATGTAAAAGTTTTTTATGAAAATGCATTATCAAAGCTGAAGTTAATGGGTGATGTTTAGGCAAAATAATGGGATGTCGTGCATTAAAATCCAGTACCGAATGCTGAAGACGACCACCAACACGAATCAACCCAGCAGAATCAATTATAGGCAGCAACGAACGAAGTTTACTAGAGTGCGAAATGTTTAGATTTCCTTTCAAGTCCTTATACTCAGCTGAAAAATGAATTATCTGTATATTTTTATATACATGTGGAGTCAGTATTCCATTTTGGCTCCTCAACTTAGTATACAAGAATTTGTGTACATATGCAAATATTCGCTGCATTTTTGAGAACGAGTTATAGTACTTACAGTTAATTGACAAGTCCGATAGTGAAGTCATTACTAAAATATTTCGACGTCGCTCAGGTAGTTCATTCAAAAATTTTTCATTATTAGGCCACAATACAGTAGCAAAGCGCAAAAAATCAGGTCCATTCTTCCACAAAGTTGAAGTAAGTAGTTCTTTAGGTGAAGTACCCCTTGAAAGTACATCGGCTGGGTTCAAGCTAGTAGGAACGTAATGCCAAGTCATTTTATCAGTGATTGTTTGTATACGAGAAACCCTGTTTGATACAAACACGTTGAAATTAGAGGGTTGCTCTTTGAGCCACGATAGAACAACCATAGAGTCGGACCAACAATGTACGTCACAGCAAAAATGCAGAGTTTTAACAACTACTTCTATAAGCTCTGCCAAGAGAAGTGCTGCAGCAAGCTCCAGATTTGGTACTGTTAAGGTTTTTAAAGGTGCGACTCTCGATTTGGAGCAAAGCAATGATGTTTTGGGACCATTTTCTGATTCAGATCTAATGTATACACATGCACCATAAGCATCTAAGCTAGCATCACAAAATGCGTGTATTTGCACATTTAAATTTGATGGCAAAACACAGCGCGGAAATTTAAAGTGTTCAATGTTTTTGAATTGTGAAATATAATCTAGCCATGAAGAGTGTAATGATTGGGGAAGACTTTCGTCCCACTGTAACCCAAGCTTCCATAAATGCTGCATAAAAATCTTCGCCTTTGTGATAACTGGGCCTATTATACCAAGGGGATCGTAGAGACGCGCAATTGAGGAGAGAATAGAACGCTTTGTGTCCACTTTGCAATTATCAACAGCATTAAACGAAAAAATAAATTGTCATCGTTCGGATCCCAAATAAGACCAAGCGTTTTTGTAATGCTGGTACCGTCGTCAAACTTTAAGAATTTTTCACACTCTTCCGGTGGTACCCCATTTAAAATAGCGGGATTGTTAGAGCACCATTTTCTGATCCGAAAGTTGCCACACTGTAGCAAGGCAGTAACCTGATGCCTTATCTCTATAACCTCTTCAGCCGAATCACCGCCGGATAATAAATCGTCTACATAAAAATCTCGTCTCAACTTTAGCACCAATTGGAAAGCTACTTTCCTCATCATTTGCCAATTTATGCATTGATCGTATTGCTAGAAAAGCTGCAGGCTTCGTATCGTACGTAACAGTATCTAGCTTATACGTTTTAATATCGTCCTCTTTTCTTTCCCTCCAGAGAATACATTGCAAGTAATTATCCGAACAAGACATGCGGACACATCGGTACATCTTGCAAATGTCACCACTGAGAGCAAATTTAAAACATCGATATCGCAATAGTGTATTAAAAAGCCTAGGCTGTATAGTAGGCCCAGCATACAATATATCATTGAGCGAACGACCACTAGTTGATTTTGCTGAGCCATCAAAGACAACCCTCAGTTTGGTCGTTGTACTGTCGAGCTTCTGCACGCAGTGATGTGGCAAAAAATATTTCTTAGAAACAACCTGTGGGGAAACTAATGACATATGTTTTAGCGAAATATACTCACGCATAAAATCTATGTATTGAGCTTTAATCGGTGGCTGTTTTTCAAATTTTTTCTCCAAAAGCTTAAATCGTTTTAAAGCGTTGCTATATGAATCACCAAGCAAATGTGCAGCATCGCCTTCTATCTGAGGTAAACGAACAGAAAACGAACCATTTGCCAAGCGAGTAGTATTTTTTAGGAAGTGATTTTCACAAAATCTTTCCTCATTGGATAACAAATCACAATGTGAAAAATTGTTTTCTACCTCCCAAAAATCTTTTATTACGGAGAGCAGCTGATCGTCATGCTTTTACTAACAGCTAAAGACACCGAACGATGATGTTGAGATCTACCACCAGCAATTACCCACCCAAATAATGTTTTTTGTAACACGGGGAAGTTTTTGGCTAACTTGATTTGCCCGATTGACATTAAATCAAAAAACATTTCAGCACCAATTAAAATATCAATTCGACCACAAAAGATGGATCTGCAAGTTGTATATTTTTTGGTATTTTCCATTCCGCTGTATTGGTATTAACGCTTGGTTGGTAACTTGTTATTGTAGGAACAACAATAGCTTTGAAGGTTGTTGAGAATTCTCCTGTGTTTGACTTAACCACGATTTCAACCGATTTGTTGACTGTGACAATGCCATCACCTATGCCCGAAATAGTTGCAGAAGTTTTATTACATTTTAAATTTAACTGATTCACGAAACGATTTGTAATGAGATTTAGTTGCGATGCGGAGTCTAATATAACGCGACATGGTACAAAAATTCCAAATGTATTTTTTACCATTACAATGGCTGTTGCCAGCAAAGCACTTGCTGCTGATATTGTTGTTGTATCAGTGTCGTTCGAAGTGATAAGAACCGATTGCGATGAAGTACCTTCTGCTATGGGCTGAACCATAGATGGGGTATCAATGTGAAGCATCGTATGGTGCTTCGAAGAGCATTGCCGGCAATTACCTGAAGTACAATTTTTCAGCAAGTGCCCTTTTTTCAGACAATTGAGGCACAACTTCATTTTCTTTGCTTCCTTAAACCGTAAAGCCGGCGATAAATTTGAAAAACGTGAGCAATTAGTAATATAGTGATCCTTAGACTCACAAAAGCTGCAAAATTTTGCAGGTGTTGCTACCGAAACATGAACATGTCGATTTTTGCAATTTGATTTTTTCGAAATGGGTTGTTTTGCACTTTTATTTACCTCCGAGCTCTCCAAATTTTCGACCATACGACACCGTCTTTCTAAAAATGTTGCCATGGAGTCCCAAGTAGGCAACTCACTTATTGGTAAATTTTCTTCCCATTTAATTAGTGATTTAGCGTCCAATTTCGTTGACACTAAATGAATTAGTAGGCCATCAAAAAGCTGCTGCTGGTTTCCGATTGTTTTTAAAGCCCGCAAGTGTGCATTTATACTATCACTTAAACGGCGCAAGTCAACAGCGGAGTTATTGTCGACAGAACTTAAAGAAAACATTTCTTTAATATGTGTTTGAAAATTTAGAAGCTTGTTGTCAAAACGATTTTTCAACAACAACAGGGCTTCTTCATAATTCGTTTCATTGAGCTCCAATGAAGCAATTGTATCAAGGGCGACATCTCCTAAGCTGGCCCGTAAATAATGAAACTTCTCAAGCTTACTTAAGTCGACGTTGTCATTTATAACAGTTGAGAACAACGAAAAGAAATTTGGCCATTCGGAATAGGCACCGGAAAATTTGGGCAATTGGATTTCAGGAACTTTAATTTTGCGCGTTGCTGTTGGAGGAGGCGATTCAGCGAAAGAAAATTGACGTAGTGTTGATGAGCGTTTATCAGAGTCCATTTTACGAATGGCGTTTAGTTGTCGTGTTAATTTGGCATTTACTTCAAAGTATAGCGAAATATACCTCTGGCGATCACTACTTATAGATTCACTGCCATCTATTTCCTCTCTTACGGATTAAGCCCTTTCGAAAGCATTCTTGAGCTCCTCAACGTACTCCAAACGAACAGAAAGCTCAGCTTCATCATGCTGCTTTAATTGAATTGGATGTAAATCATTATTTAAATCCTCCAATTGCTTCGTTATAGCTGAAATTTTAGCAAAATAAGGGAGCGTATCAACGGAAAGCTGTTCCTTCTCTTTAAGATCTTCGCTATTGGTTGGCATCTTGGATGAACTAACGGGATACCAAAACTATTATTAAATATCCGAATTGATAATAATACAAAGAAGATCACGTCGGGGTCACCAATGATTTGAGTCTGCAATCTTTTTTGCAGTCGATCTATATGCGAATTTAAACTTCAATTTACAATTAACTTTGCTGGTTTTACTTTAATTGCAATAAGTCGTATGAACAACTAACATTTCAAAAAACAGAGTTAAGCTTAAACTATGATATTTCAATTGATCTTTACTAAATTATAAAAAGAGACATTCAGCAAATTATATTTATGAACAATATAATAAAGAGAGCAAAAGAGAATTATTTTACAAAATGCAGTTTGCACGCATGTGCATTCAGATGCATATGCTTGTATGTAAATAATTTTGTACGCTTACAGTTAACTATTTAAAGCAAAAGTAAAGAAATACAATTTAACGCAATTTTAAGTATGTATGTATCAATATTTAGCTGTGCGTACATATAACTAAATATGCAAATGATTTAAATAATGCAGGAGCGTATCATGCAATTAACAGGATCAAAATGTTTATTTTAGCTATTATTTGTTTAGATTAACTTTTTAATGCTCCGCCTCGCGCAAGGAAAATATAAATATTGTTTATCAAATTTATGTAAAATTTGAATTTTATATTATATAACTAAAATATTTATAATTTCCTTTTCAGCCACATCCTGATATATAATCGATAGTTTATACAAGTAGACTAATGAAATGTGTTTTAACTCAAAATTTTCACACAATATTTTACTAAAATTCATTTCAAATACATTTAAATTTTTTATGAATATGCACATATATATTTTATCATATTGCATATAAATAAAAAAGGTACATAAGATTAAAAATGAAAATTAAACAAATGAAACCAAAAACAAAAATGTTTTATTATGTTAACGAAATAAAAAAAATCTGTAAACTTAGCGCAATTATTTAATGTAACAAAACTAAATGATCGTATGAATAAATCCATTTGTTTAATAAGAGATTTTTATCAGCAAACAAGTAAGAGTGTGTATATTCGGCTGGGTCGAATCTAAAATACCCTTCACGATAGTCACGCAAATACATATGTAGTATATCTTACAAATTTGAACTAAATATGCTCGGATATATATGGATCGATACCGGAAATTTTATATTGATTTCACTACATAACTTTTCCCAATCTATAATAGTAAAAAATAGTATTTACCACAAAAATATTTAAAATGTAATATGAAATCTTAATTAGGTAACCAAAAAATTATATAAAATAGTAAAAACTTTTCTTCAATAAAGGTAAGGTAGAATTAAATTTATTGAATTTTTGATGAACTTTTATAATTTTTTAAATTAAATTTTTGGTTTGTACATTATTTGTACAACGGGTTATAGTTCAGGTTTTTTCTTTCTTATGTTTTTTTTTTTTTACTTAAGAAGGATTTTTTACAATACAAATCTGCTGTGATCAATAATTTTGATTGAAGAAGACAAGAAAAATAATAATGGGGGAAAGTTGTCCCCCAGCTAAAGATTTGATTATTATTTTTCTTGTCTTCTTCAATCAAAATTATTGATCACAGCAGATTTGTATTGTAAAAAATCCTTCGTAAGGTAGAATTGTTGACTAAAAATTTAAATTATGTTAGTTCTTTAAGCAAATGAAATATTTTAAAATGCCATTTTAAAATTGTGTTTTTTGTTGTCAATTTGTTTGGTTTTTATAGATTTTATACAAAAATGTGTAAGTAATTTCTTCTTAAAAATATTGATGTTGTTGATGATTTATATTGTAGGGCCTATTATGAGTTGATGCGGGTGGTTGAAGTTGGGGAGGTGACTGGAAGGCTTGATCCGCTGCCATTTGCTAGTCACACTTAAGTTGTTCTAAAAATTCGGTTAGTTGATCAGAATCATCGGAAACGACAACACCGCCTACACCGACATTTTGATGTACACCTGGTAATGGTGATTGGTGTGGATGAACTCCTCCATGATTGTGTAAACCTCATTACATTGTGCGGAGATGCTTGCGCCTGTATTTGGGGTGCTAAACGGGGTGCGGCCGTTGGTTGTATAGATCTAATAGGATGTAATCATTTATGTAGTAATAATAAAGACACAGAAGAGAAAAAATACCTAAAATGACTACAGAAAGGAAAGAAAAAAAATTGACTTACTTGCACCTGCTGTTGTTGCATCATTGGATTTTGCATTCCTGGCATACGTTGGTGTTGACAGAGATTTTGTAGCTGGGCTTGCATCATCACTTGTTGGTTTGTTTGAGGCATATGTTGCTGGTTCATCACATGTTGCATATGCTGCTGTTGCATAACTTTTTGTTGTGGACCATTTCCGGTCGCTCTAGTACCACCAAAAACTTTTTGACTTGCGTTATTTTGGTTTTGTTGCCTCTGTTTTATAATAGCAGCCATTATTTGCGGATGTGGTTTTAAAAACTTGCAATATTTGTTTATGGTTTTCATTAGTGATTATTTAATAATTTGAGCAAGCTTATTTCATAATTTGAGCAAGCTGTTGTGTGTTTAGTTCAGTATGTAAAGGTCCATTTGGGATTTCACCGAAACCACTAACACCATCCGCGTTTGGATGTTGGCCTTGGGCAAGAATGCCACTAGGACCTCCCATACACCCAGATCCACCCATTGCGACAATGCCATATATTCATCCAATGCCTTATGCATTATCTGTCGTATTTCCACTAACTCCTTGCCCTTGTTGATAGCCACTTGCTCCTACCGTGCCACTCATGATATTCTACAATTAAATAATAAACTATTTCAACATAGAAGCAGTGTTTCATTTCAGTTTACAAATAGCTTTTTTAAAATTTACCTCTAAAAAATCACCTGCCACTACAGACAGCATGCCATTTGGCCTATTCTTTAAAGGACCAACTTTAGGAAAACACAGTGCAGATACTTTATCATCTCTACGTAGATTATTATCGTGTTTATGAATCCATGGGTGTAAAGTATGCATGTTTTCTCCGAAGCAATTATTTAATACGATATTTAATACTCTAAGCATGAAATAAAATTCATTTGCTTCACATTCGCAACCCCTACAAGCCAACTCATACGATAACTTCCCAAAACCGCGCCCAGGAACTAAAATGTTTATTTCATCCACGTTGCTGCAATAGTATAATATAAAGTTAGTATAGTTTTGTAATGTAATGAATTATTATACTCACCATTCTTTAGGATTAAATATTCTTCATGGGTTCAATTATTGGCTTGTACGACTATCTGTTGTCCAGTTTTGTTGTGGGACCTTGTAACAAAAATGGAAAACAAATAGCAACTCAGCCATTTATATTGTTTTCTGCACTAACACACAGACACAAAGTAGAAACAAAAATAATTCAAAATAATAAATTTTAATTATAATATTTTAAAATATAAATTCTGTATCATAAATACTTTTCACTATACTCTTTTTCTTTTTTGCTATTTTTTGTGTTTCTTATTAAGGCCTAACTATAATGTGCATAGATTGGCTTAAGCTTTTGCCAAAATTAAACGAAAAGTCTGTCAAATGCATATGTGAATGAAAAACGACTTTTAGTTGGCCATAATGCACTTATATGAACTTAATGATTTTAAACCCATTGTTGCACAACTGCGTAGTACTTGTGTAATTTCTAAGTAGATTATATAAAAAAGTACTAAAAATGACAACAAAGTATTTGTACGCAATAATTTCCAAATAAAAAGTAAAAACAATTTTGTAGTAATTTGTGTAATTAAAAATTGAAAAAAGCTAAAATACATTTCTATTAAATTAAATACAAATATATTTGTTTAAATTTTCCTTTATTTTAATAATTTTTGTAAACACACACACACAAACTCCTCAAAACAAATGATTCCGCACAGAAAGTGCGTTCAGTTTCGTACTTTGCTTAAGCAACTGACATTAGACGAAACTTAACGAAAAGTTTCATTAAGCACATTATAGTTGCACACATTTGATTATACGTATTCGCGCAGTTGCTTAAGCTGGCTTAAATTAGTTTATGCACATTATAGTTAGGCCTTTAAAAAATAACAACAAAGTGTTTTTAAACAATAATTTTCAAGCAAAAAGAAAAGTTATTTTGTGGTAGTTTGTTTTTTAATTAAAAATGGACATAAAACTGAAGAATATTAAAATATTGAAGGATGCTCTTGAAGCACTGTGTGTTCTACAGACAATAAAAGAAATAAAAATGAAAAAACGGTCATGTTCTGTTCGCGAAATTAATCGCGACAGGAAAAAAAATGGATTTTTTGCTTTGACCTTTCTGAGGCTGAAAGAGGTGGATCATGAGCAGTTTTTCATTTATACCAGAATGACACCTCATATATACAAAGTTTTGTTGGACCTAATAAAGCCGTTCCTTCAAAAAAACTCTATAAGAGAAGCTGTACAACCAGAGTGCAGATTGGCAGTAACATTACTGTGAGTGTGTGTGTTGATTGCAATTGACAATTTTTTATTCTGTTTTATTTTGAAAAAGTTACTTAACACATGGAACATCATTCCAATCGATAGCTTGGTCCTTTAAGCTGGGAAAAGAAACCGTTCGATCTATTGTTCTGGAGACAACAAGGATTATTTGGAGCAAGTTAGGAAGCATTTATTTGCCGGAACCTGATAAAAACAAATATTATGAAATTGCCCAAGATTTTTTGACGATGTGGGATATGCCTAATTGTATCGGCGCTATCGATGGCAAACATATCAGCTTAGTCAGCTTTTACATTTGGACCAAGGCGAATTCAATAATAGGTGAACTTGACCATGATACAAAAAACAAGGTAGCCGCTTCGCTACAACAATACAACAATAAGAAAAACAACAGGTATTTTGTTTGTGTAAAAAGGCGAATTCACACTTAAGCTGTCAAGAGTAGTTGATAAAGAGCATGTACAAAAATTTAAATGGCGCCGAAAAAAGTTAACAAAACTTGACAGAGAAAGTGCCGCCATATTAACCGAATTCGCCTGAATTCGCCGATGCATCCACCTAATAATTAATTCGCCTTGAACTTGACAGCACAGGTGATTATTTTTTGCTTGCCACGTTTTTTCCATCATCAAGCTCAAATTTTTTCTTATTGTTTTGATTCTTGCTTTCGTTATACACTTTTTTCTCTCATTAGTGAATAAAGTATACATATTTTAAACAATTATAAATTATTTCTTAAAAAGTTGAATGGAATTGTATTTTGAAATACATAAAAAGTGAAGTGATAATAATAAAATGCATTTTTAAATATATATAAACGGATAAATATAAATAAAACACGATAATATATAACAAAATGCGTTATTGTATATTGTGGAAAAAAAAGTTTGAAGTGGTGGTGGTATCATGTTTTAAGTGACAAAAGATCCCGAAAGAAGGAATAAATTTGTGGTATGCGGCTAAAGGCATATTCAATTATGTGTTCCAGCCACTTCAAAGAGAAACATATTGCCACTATGGGCAAAAGGGTGATGCTTTTGCCAAATACTCCCAGATGGGTAAGTACAAAAGTTTATGGCTCAAATCTAGTTTACCAACGCAGTTCTTAAAATGTGAAACGCTTGTTAGTTTCCGAATTATGGACCAAAGAAGTTTTCTATCACATTTTTTAATTTATATGATCAATAATGCATCCACCGAAGGCTGGCTATGTAAAAATTTTGGTGGCGAAGACGGTGTTTATTATCAAATTAAATTATATATATGTATGTACATTGTAAATACTTACGTATATGTGTGTACTTACACTTTGGTACAAACTTGTTTAAAATGTTAATAATACCCGAGCCAATTGTTTTCAGTTATTTTAGTGTATTTGAAAAGATATATCCATAAGCTTTAAAATGATACCAATGTTATAATACCATACAGATAAAAAAATGTGGCAGAAAAAACCCATGTAAGTATATATGAAAACTTCTTCGGTCCATAACTCGGAAACTAAGTGTTTCCCCAATATTGCCATTTTACATTTTCTTATTATTTTGCTACATAGAGTAGGTACTTTTTGTTTCTTTCGGAGCTGCATTGGTAAATTATATTTGTTCCCTTTTTATTAATTGTTCAAAATTAAAGAAATGTGTTTTCAATTATCAGACCGAAATGGGTTGTGCACAGAAAAAAATAGATGAGATTTTTTTTCAATCAAGTTATGTTATTAATAAAAAAACCATCAATTTAATAAAATTTGCATTGACTTAATTAAATTATTATTAATAATGAATTTTTGGAAATATCTCTTAATAAAATGCAATTAATAAAAAGTTTTCCGAATTATTGACTGTTATTCAATAAATAAATTGAAGAGGTTGTCATATAACAGTGAAGAGTTGTTGTATCATTAACAATTTTTTTTGTTAAGCATATTTTACATATTAACGAAAATTTTTTCAACTCAATAATTTTTGCTTTTAAGTGAAAAAGCTATTTCTACTCTATAATTTGAATTATCAATCCGGAAAAAATCTTTTTCACAGGAAATTTGATAAAAATTGCACTATTTTAATGTTTTACAAAAGAGTACTTTTGTTAAAAAATACTATTTTGTGAAAAAGCACTTTTTTTTATTAAAAAGCACTTTTTAAGAAAAAATATTTTTTCCAAAAAGTATTTTTTAATAAGGCAATTACAATTGTAATTTTATCAACTTATTCAATCGGCCCTTTTTAGGGCCACCAATTTTATTAAAAAGAGAGAACTTTTTGTTTCATAAAATAGGCTCTTTTTAGGGCCACCAATTTTATTTAAAAAAAAAATTTTTGTTCCATAAAATCTGCCATTTTTAGGACCGAATTAATTGCTATACAAATAAGTTTTTGTAAGCAAAGCCGGTGTTCCTTATTATATAAAACTTATATACATATGTATGTAATATGTGCATATGTAATCATTCAAGCTTATCTTGAAAAAAGTTTATTTCTTTTGTCTTAATAATAAGAAATTAAAAACAACGTTTTTATTCAATCATTGGAAATTATCTTTAGGTCCTAAGGCTAGATTCCGCAACAATGAATTTTTTAACAGTAAAGTAAAATTCACCAACAGGCGTAGTGTTCACTTTTCAATAAAAAGCGATTCCGTAAGAATAAACGAATTTTATTGCGCTGAATGTATTCGTAAACGCGGAATGATAAGCTGAATGCTCAAATCTACTGCCACACAAGGTTTCTAATGGAAACCTTAATTTACGTAATATTTTTTTATATTTTTTCAACAACACAATATTTCACAAAAATCCAATTCAAATTACTTTAATGAATTTTTATATAACATATGCCCGTCAGAAGGCTTCCCTCTACACTATGCTGAAAAAATGTTTAAAGCCGGACCAGTAGTTCCAGAGTTTACCTCTTGCAAACATACGAACTTTTCCTCTTTATATATTAGTATAGATAGATATGTATATGTACATACATACATTTGTATAAAAATTTATAAAATTAATTTTCATATGAGCTATCCTAATCATCAGTAGACTTTGGAAATTTTGAAAGCTGTTTATAATATTTTCATTGGTATCAATGTTAGAGGCTAATATAGCGAATAAAACTGAATTGTTAAAATTAATTTTCTTTAGAAATTTAAATTTTATTTTTGCTATTGAAACACTGGACTACATATGTAGAAAGGCCCTAACAAACATAATTGCAATTTTACAGGACAAGGAAAAATCATAATGGAAACTGTATACCTAGATATATCTAAAAGAAACTTTTTTTGTTCAATTGCTTGTAAGAGCGATATGTATGAAAATATTTAACTAAATCTTCGCGACACTGTGTACTTGTGTGAAACGTAGTAGAATCCCTTAAAAAGCTAAATTCAGGGAAACTGCGAGTTAAGGCCTTTTTCCATGAGACGAACGACATGTAGTTGAAGGGCTTATATTTTATCCATTCTATGCGGAAATAGTTTCTTTCTTGTATTGAAAAATTTTTTGTTGCGTAAAGCTTTATCCTTCTTTAAATTATAGTCTTTAGGCACAGGCACAGTTGCGCTTTTTATAATATATTTGAATATTCAGAGACAAAGGCAGATGCCTTGTTAGGCAAGCTAGTTGCCAGTAAACTCAAATTATTAATTAAAACTGTCAGATATTTTTTGTTTTTTTATCTTGGACTAGTACTCAGGGGATGACCCCTACATATGCAGTGCATTGCACTGGAACTAGGAAAATAAGTTATAATAGAATGAAAGAGTTTTTGGAAGTCTAACTTGAGCAATAACAACTCTATTACAGCATTTAAAATGTTGGAATTAAATTACATAGTTAAAACTGCTCAGTGCCCAGTGTATATATCTTCAACACTGCTGAGTACAATAGAAAATAAGAATTAGAAAAATACCTAGGCTTTTATTTCTTGAACATGCATGTTGACCATAGCAAAAACAACGTCCGTGCTATAAGCTTTCAGTTTCTCGTTTTAACTTAAGCTCGAATTGGTCTCTGGTATTAAAATCTCCATCTATTATGTATTTTCCTTTTCCAACATCTTCATACACTTAGCTTAACAATTAAAAACCATTATTATCATTTGTACAAAGTATTTATGTATATAATTTTGTTTTTATGCAGCTAAAAAAATAAAATTCATTTGTCTTAACAATGTTTTCCTTAATATTGGGGAGTTGCAAAGAATATTAACAAAAAAGTAAAAAGAATAGTTCACAACATATGTATATGACAAAAGAAAATTAAGTCATTAAAATTATGTGCATTGCATCGTCTTCTACAAAGACAGCAAAATAAATTCGCTGCTTTAAAGGAAATAATTATTTAAAACTGCTAAAAAATGTATATCCATTCTCTTCGCCTGCATTGTCACCCACGTTCACAATATTATTACTAGAACTTTGCAAAGGCTTACGGCATATCCAGAAAAAGCTTTCATACTCGCTTTTGTATACCAGTTTTTGACCTTATGACCTCGAATCCGACACCAGTAATTACCACTATGATGTCTTCAAATGTAGGCTCAATGTTGTCCTCAATTTGTATGTCGCAGCCTGGGACTAAATTATGATAAATAGTCTCAATGAAATCAACCACATTATTAACATAGAAGATAAAGAAACATGTAACACAGTAGTAAGAATATGGAGTTTTGTTAACCTAAAATGTAAATGAAGCAATGTTTTATTTTCAATTTACAAATAAAATACTTTTTTTATAATTGTAATCTACCTCCAAAATCCACCTGCTACTGCTGACAGCATGCCACTGGTCCTATTCTTTAGAGGACAAACATCAGGAAAACGCACCGCAACTACTTGATCAGCTCGATGTAGACTTATCGTGTTGATGAATTTATGGTTGCTTGTTTTCCCGGGAACAATTATTTAATAAAAAATTTAAAGCTGTAAGCATGAAATAAAATTCATTTGCTTCACATTCGTAACCCCTACAAGCCAACTCATACGATAACCTCCCAAGGCCGCAACCAGGAACTAAAATGTTTATCTCATCTACGTTGCTGCAATAGTATAATATAAATTTAGTATAGTTTTGTAATATAATAAATTATTGTGCTCACCATTCCTTAGGGTTAGCGTTAAATATTCTTCAATGGATTCCATTATAGGTTTGTACGTCCGTCTGTTGTCGAGTTTTGTTGTGGGCCGTTTTAACAAAAATGGAAAACAAAAAACAACACACATTTATATTGTTTTAGCACTAACACTCAGACCGGCAAACACTCAATAAATTCACCACAACCACCTTTAAAACAATAAAATTTAATTAATTTCTTAAAATAATTAAAATTTGTATCATACTTACTTTTCACTTAACTCTTTTTCTTCTTAGCTATTTTTTGTGTTTCTTTTTTTTTTCGTAAACAAAAAACAACTTTCGGCGAATTTGCAATCTGACATCGGCAGTAATGATTACACTAACAAAATGCGTGTTGTTTTTGCAATGTTGTATTTATTGTTCTCTTGCAACCACCTGTTTTGAATTCGCCTTGATTTGTACAGACGACGGGCAGACAGACGAAATTTGCTGGTGCGGTAACGATAATTTTCGGTGGGGGAGAGTGTGTAGTACACGACTCTCTGTACTAGACATTTGTGCAAGGCGACTTTATACAGGTGAGTGCAAGCGGAAAGGCGAATTCAGTACTATGTATTTTGTTATTGTAAAACATACCGTGAATGTCATAATCTTAATTCGCCTAAGATTGCTCAGCAGAGAAAAAATTTTATATAAACGTTAAATATAAGCTTTTATAATTGTTTGTAAATGAAATCACAGATTATATTAGTTTTTCACTTTTAAATTCACACAAATTTCTTGAAATTGCACTAAATCATGCAAAAAAAACCTTCAGATTAAAATGGCGCGAAAAAGTTTGTAAACAAAAGAAACAAAATTTGACAGTCTCATTGGAAAAAACGCGAGAAGCAAAAAATAATCACCTGTGCTGCTAAGTTCACCTGGTAATGAATTCGCCTTGCATTTGTGGACATTCTTTGTTTCTCTTTTTAACTTTTCGTATTTCTTATGTTGTTGCTTCATATCATTATTCTCATATCAACATCAACTTCATATAAACACACTAGCTGTGCTTAAAAAAACAACAACAACAAAAGAAAAACGAAAAGTTTCTGTCTGTCTATTAATTTCTTAAATGTAAAAGGTTTAAGCAAGACCCAAAGAGAATTGAAAAAATGTCTGCCCATCGTCTGTACAAATGTAAAAGCAGACTTACTGTTTTCGTCAAGGCGACTTTATACAGGCAAGGCGAATTCATTACCAGGTGAACTTAACAGCACAAGTGATTATTTTTTGCTTCTCGCGTTTTTTCCAATGAGACTGTCAAATTTTGTTTCTTTTGCTTACAAACTTTTTCGCGCCATTTTAATCTGGAGGTTTTTTTGCATGAATTAGTGCAATTTCAAGAAATTTGTGTGAATTTAAAAGTGAAAAACTAATATAATCTGTGATTTTAATCACAAACAATTATAAAAGCTTATATTTAGCGTTTATATAAAATTTTTTCTCTGCTGAGCAATCTTAGGCGAATTTAGATTATGACATTCACGATATGTTTTACAATAACAAAATACATAGTACTGAATTCGCCTTTCCGCTTGCATTCACCTGTATAAAGTCGCCTTGTATGCAGGTGAATGCAAGGCGAATTTATACAGGTGAATGCAAGCGGAAAGGCGAATTCAGTTCTATGTATTTTGGTTATTGTCATGATACAAAAAACAAGGTAGCCGCTTCGCTACAACAATACAACAATAAAAAAACAACAGGTATTTTGTTTGTGTAAAAAGGCGAATTCACACTTAAGCTGTCAAAAGTAGTTGTTAACGAACATGTAAAAAAATTTAAATGGCGCCGAAAAAGGTAAACAAAACTTGACAGCAAAAGTGCCGCCATATTAATCGAACTCGCCTGAATTCGCCGATGCATCCACCTAATAATTAATTCGCCTTGGGTTATTGTCAAGGCGACTATCTTGTTTTTTGTATCATGGCATGCAAGGCGAATTAATTATTAGGTGGATGCATCGGCGAATTCAGGCGAATTCGATTAATATGGCGGCATTTTCTTTGTCAAGTTTTGTTTACCTTTTTCGGCGCCATTTAAATTTTTTACATGTTCGTTATCAACTACTTTTGACAGCTTAAGTGTGAATTCGCCTTTTTACACAAACAAAACACCTGTTGTTTTTTTTATTGTTGTATTGTTGTAGCGAAGCGGCTACCTTGTTTTTTGTATCATGAACACACCTTTTACTTGTAAAAACTTGCAAGAATTTTTATGGCTCTCAATTTTTTTACGCTCTTTTGACGCTCTCTCGTTGCAAATTTTTTGGGTTAATGAACGCTTTCTAGTAACAATTATTACAAATTTGTAAAAGTTTTTAGTAAATGAACACAACTAATTTAAGACAGGTACACAATGTTGATAGTATATGCGTGCTATGCATCATTAACTGCGCATTGCATTTCGCGAAGCTATTGTATAATCATTACAGGCAGGTAGTCAAACTATAGGAAGGATATTTTAATGGGTTTTAGAATTAAATTTTATTAATAGAATTTTTACATTTACTGCCTATCCCGTAATCCTATATTTTGTTTTTGCTTTATGTGTTTTCAAATATGTGAGTGATCGAGTTGAGTTTATGTTTACATAAAAAAATTGTTCTTGAAAGGGAATTGTCGTGTTATCCGGTAAAAAATTTTAAAAACTGGTATTCTTAAATAATATTGTGCTGTAAAATTATAATCTTAAATTGAAAAGTGCCCAGTGATATATTTATAACTACATAAACAACTACTTTAAGGCATTTGCAACATGAAGTTAACCAATTTAAAATTATTTGAACTGTTTAAAAACTCAACCATAGCAAAAAATTTCGTGGAAGCTACATTCCAGGAACTTAACAATTTAGACGGCAATATACAGAGGAGTGAAAATATAGTTAATAAACTTTTATGATGCATACGAGTCTAAGCCCAACATGGATGCTAGCAAACCTTATGACTAAGAGATTCAACTTCAAACACCGGAACGCAGGATGAAATAAGGTTGTATTCTAAGTCTAGTACTGTTTTCATTATATATGAATGATTTGCCTGACGCACTTCCTGGTGGAGTAAATGTTGCGAATGTAAACGTTAAAATATTGCTATACGCAGATGACATTGTAATTTTATCAGACTCTTCCAAAGGTCTCCAGGAAATGATTGACTCTTTACAGATATATTGCTCGCCCTGGGGCTTAATTTGATGAAATCCAAAATTGTTGTGTTTCGCAACGGACCAAGAACTTCAAATGATTCAAAGTGGCATTTTGGAAATGAAAACTCATAAGATAGTTCCAATACCGAAATCTTCGGGAATGAATAATATTGAGAATTTTCGTCCTATATCTATACTTTCCACAGTTGATAAAATCTTAGAAAAAATTATTTCTGAGCAACTCACTACTTATCTGGAAGAAAATAATATTTTATTTTGTCGGCAATATGGTTTTAAAAAAGGATTTGGAACAGAAGAAGCAGTTGTAAATGTGATTGAATATGTTTGTAATGGACTGGATGATAGTTATAAAGGGGTTGCGGGTGTTTTTTTTTTTTTTTTTTTTTTGATCTGTCAAAAGCATTTGATTTATTGGACCATGATATTTTATGCCAAAAACTTCGGTTTACTGGATTGCAACATAATTCTCTTGCTTTGATTAAGGATTATTTGAGAGGTAGGAATCAATTTGTGACAATAAATAATGCAAGTAGTGAAAAGGTAGCTGAACTGTCAGGGGTTCCACAAGGAAGTGTGTTAGAACCACTTTTATTTAAAATTTATATCGATGATTTGAAAAATATAACATTTGATGGAAAATTATTTATGTACGCAGATGATATATGCATTCTTTATAAATATAAATATGAAAAAGTTCTACAAACGCAAATTGAACATGATGCTGTGGTCTTGTCAGAATTTCTAAGGCTCAATAAATTGATGTTGAATGCTAAAAAAACAAACTTTATCAGGTTTAAGCCGTATTTTAATAGAAGAGAAGAATTTATGGAATTACACTTTGATGGAAATACAATATGCGAATCTGAAAATGTCAAATATCTTGGCATTAAATTAAGTCATAATCTTCTGTGGGATAATCATATAACTGCCTTGAAGGCAAAAATTTCTTCCGGGATTGGTGTTCTTTATAAATTTAGAAACAAATTGCCTACTAGAACAAAACTGTTACTGTATCAGTCATTAGTTCACTCGCATCTTACATATCTTCCAATAATTTATGCATCAAAATCAAGTACCATATTAAAGACGTTACAATCGGCTCAGAATAAGGCTTTGAAAACTGTGTTCAACCTTCCAATAAGATTTTCAACAGTAAGCCTTTTCCAAAACTATGCCAAATCAATCCTTCCAATAAGAGGACTTTTTACATACCAACTGCTTTTATATGTTTTCAAATGTGTAAATAGGATTGGTTCGCATTCTGTTTTATTTCAACAGAACATATCAACATCTAGGATGAATATTAGACAGTCAAGAGACCTAAACATTGTGCGGTGTCGGCTTGAGCTTACTAAGCAGCGCGTTAAATATAGCGGTCCAAGTGAATACAACATACTACCAGAAGGCTTAAAAAATATTCCGGTGTTACCAACCTTTAAAAATAAATTAAAAGATTATTTGCTTGAAAATATAAGTTTACTTCTTGCATATGAGAATTAGTCAATTCTTTTTTATTTGTGTTCAGTTTCTGAGTAATTTTTGTGCAATTTTTTTTAACACATTGTAAATATGTATTGATTTTTTTTTTTTACGAAATTGTAATTAGTTGCCCTTAAGCCTCTATAAAGCCATTTGGCGCTGAGGCATAAAATATTACTGTGTAATTACAATAATATAGAAATAAATACACTTAAAAAAAAATACCGAAATTGTCAACAATTATACGTATCTTGGTGTCAACCTAGGACATAGGTTGTACATAGGTAGTACATAATAAGCTGTCTACTTCTACATGGTCGAAATATATTAACCACCCAAAAATACCGAAAAATAAAAAACTTAAAATATTCAATCCGTGCTCAAAATCGATCATGTTTTATGCCGCACAACTTTAGGGTTACGAAAGGTTTGATGATGTCGAAAAATTCTTCCGCTTCTTTATTAAAAAAACTGTTATACTTGCCCACTACTGCGCCCAACTACATGCTATATTTAGAAACTGAATTTAACTCCTTGTACATCTCAACTTTAAAAATGCGTCTTTGTTACGTCAATAAGATATTGTCATACGCTTCGAACAGACTGTCGCGAGTATTGGCAGACAAAATAATAAAGCTAGATATATCTTGGGCAAAACAATGGAAACTTTTATGTAACTCTCTGCAGTATATTCCTGGTAATCCCAACGTTCCTATGTGCTCATCATGGAAAGATATTATCAACCTTCTGAAAACAAAAGACAATAATGATTTTGTTGTTCTTGCCACCAACTCACAGTTTCAAGAGCTTTAAGCGGTACTTAATTTCAACAAAACTTCCAAGCTCACGGCCAATCTTTCACCTCGCGCTACAAGTTTAATTATTAAAGCCAGAGGTGGCCTTCTTGGTTTAAACTCTAGATGCTTTAAAAGTAATACAGATGGTATATGTACAATTTGTACTATAGATGCCACCGAAAACACCTACCACCTGATCGGAATTTGTCCTGTTTATAGAGAATTTCGAGTCATATACGTTGGCCAGTCTACATTATGCTATTGAAGATATTAAACAGTTCTAATTTTCACGCACTACACAAATATCTTGAAACATGCCTAAAATACAGATCTCTAATACTGAATGAATTTAATAGTTAATATTGTCCAAACTAGTTTGGAAACAAATTTTTATTACGTAATGTTATTATATATATATATATATATATATATATATATATATATATATATATATATATATATATATATATATATATATATATATATATATATATATATATATATATATATATATATATATATATATATATATATATATATATATATATATATATATATATATATATATATATATATAAATATTAAAAAATTAAATAAATTCAAATCACAATAAAAATCCAAAATCAAAATTAACACTTCTGATGTACAAACATCTGCTTTTTTGCATTTGAATGGTGCCACTTATAATTTTTTTAGCTGTTTCTAAAGCAATCACCAAGTTGAAGAGTAAGAAAAAACCAAGAAAATGCAAACTAAAATAATTTAAATAAAACTCCATCGTTTATAAACATACGTAAGTATACGGAAGTATTTTTCGGTATTATTAAACATTTTCCACATGTTGTGTGAGTGTGAATTTGAAGTGTTATAAAGTGACAAATAATATGGCAAGATATTTGATATCATAACACTTTGAGAAATTTATTTAAACAATATTTTTTAAACAATAAGACAAAAGCATTTAATAATAATATAGTTATATCATTTACAATTATCATCTGAATCATACTGTTACATTAAAAATGGTTACTATTATATGCAAACATATATTTTGTATTGTTTTATATGAAAATGAATGCTAAAACAAGTAAATAAACGTTAACTTCATCTTGTGTTTCAATTGAATAGCAAAAATTAATGATCAAAAAAGTTTTCATCAATTGTGATTGAAAGAAAATATGAAAACGAGCTTTTTTGATTCTTATGATATAAAATATAAAACATCATTACATTTTTCACAAATTAATAAACAAAATCTTAGTAATAATAAAATGAAAAAGGGGTAAAGTAAATAAAGCGTGATTGCTTATCAGGAATCTAAAATTGATTACTTCTCCTCTTAGGCCATATTTTCTTTTAATAAATACACAAAACTAAAATTATCAGGCATTCAAAAAATACTTTTTAACGATTATTTTTATGAAAAACATCGTACATATGTTTAATAACCCAATTTTTGGATTTAAATAAAACAATATCTAAAAACACTAATATCACCTTAGAATTGTCTTAAAAATGGGTGAGATCAGTTTTAAAAGCGGTTAACTGAAAAGAGTTTTAAACAGAACATTTTAACTTAAAATTCTTTTATGAATACTGATTTATCGTGTTTTCGCTAAAAATGATTTGAATAACTGTTTAACATTTTTATGAATGCATCTTGTGAATTTATTTTTAAAGCGCTAACTTAGTTGACTTTGCTTGATACACTGACATCACTAACAAAGCTTTTGTAGCCAACAAAAATAGAAATTAATCTAATTTGGCGACAGCTACAACGGTGGTTATGTAGTCGTGTAGCTGTGCTGTCGTCAATATATTTATTCTCATAAGAACGCGTGTATTTTAATTTTGAGCTTTTGTAGTCGGTAGCTGCTGTCTCGAATGTGTTTAAAGCATTACATTCTGGCGATCATCAGCGCGAACGGTTGGATACTCCTTTTACCCAGACCCAGTTGTGTCTACCCTTTATGCTCGAAGGTAACAATTGTAAATAAAGTACTCTTTATTGGAAATACAATAAGTCTGTTTTATTGTTTATTTTCCCCAAATCCGCGTATAATTACCTCAACTTGAGCTAATTATACCCACAATTCTGCTTTGGATAAAGCAGAACTGTTTACCGCAAAATTGCTGTTCCAGGCTAAGGAAAGCAAGGAAATTTGTTCAAATATCAACTCGTAATATTTTAGTACTATATTCTCAGTCCATCCGCTTTTATTATTATGTAAAATATTACCAAACAATTAAGTTTTTTATTCGCTATTTAAGCTTCTAACATTTATATCAGTAAAAAAATTATAAATAGCTTGTTTTTTATGTTTCGCAGCTATCTATATGTCGACATTTCATAGGAACTACCCTAATCATCAGTAGACTTTGGAAATTTTTGAAAGATATTCTCAAACATTCAACTTTATATCCCAACAATCCAAATAAATTGCTGAGAATTTAAAAAGAAAAATGCTCTAATAATATCCGTCAAAACACAAAAAACAAGCTTTTCTATTTATAAACGTCTCTAACATTTCTTTACACCTTTCAAACAAATGAACAACCGTTGGTTGCTACGATTTGCTTTTTGAAAGTATCGAAAAGCAGAATCGAAGACGCGCACTTTCGGGGAAATTAAACGTGATCCCCAAAAAGTGGGTTTAGCGTTATAGTCGCCAGCCGCTAAAAACCGGGGTGGAAATAACAATTTTTTCATGAAAATGTACAATACATATGTTTGTTGCTTGGAGACACTCCTCGCGTGTCTCATTTAGCAAATAGTGCTTAATTCTAGTTTTTATCAAAATTTGCCGAGCCTCCACAAGATCTGCCACGGGAATCTTTAGTATCATATAGTGTGTAGCCAGTAATTTTGAAATAACTTGTGAGTCTCAGCAATCAGCATTATGTCGATTTGCTTTTCCATAAGGAAAAAGCAATATATGGGGCTGCAATGGATCATCCTGACAAAGAGTTTAGAAACAAAAGATATCTTCCTTACAATATAGGATGGAAATATGTTTCTGACATATGTTGTTCCTTTGCGGCTAAAACCTGATGTTTCCTTACACTGGAAAATTCAACGACCGTCATCAATACATTATTGTCGGCCAATAATAATTGCAGGGGAATCGCCGGAACTCGTAAAGAGCACAGTGAAGCATATTATAAAAAATATAGATTGCTGAACTCTTTCAAATCGTCAATGGTAAGACAAAATGAAGAACTCTTCAACATATTAGCAGCATCGCCCGATCCATTTATTTCATCACTGCGGCATGTACAGTCAAGAAAAGAGCTACAAAATAAATATAGTTCAGAAATGATTAGTCTTTCAGATAAACTGAAAAATAAATATATTTAAGAGAGTGTGTTCAATCAGCCAACCTACCCAAACAAAAAGCAGAAAAGCTTTTGAAATTTCAAAAAAAAAAAAAAAAGTTGTGGTGCCGAACTGCAACCAACATCTTCCAAACAAAAGAAGAATTATTAAAATCGGATCACAAAAATGGCGAAATAACCATGGAACAAACATAAAAAAAAGACAAAAAAATACACGCAGGTTGATAATCTCCTCCTTTTTTGAAGTCGGTTAAAAATATTTATATCTTTTCTGAACGAGTTTTCGATCATAAAAGCCTTTATAAAACAAAAAAAAAAAAAACAATTTAAGAAAATCTTATTTTACTCCCATAAAATTGATTTTTCCACAAAATTTCAATTTTGTTAACCTATAACTAGGCACTCAAAAAGCGCAGAACCATTTTGAAATACTCTCTTTATAGGCTGATCAGTTTTATCTGTAATATACCTTTTAAATTTTTTAATTATCTTCTTTGATTTTTGCAACGAAAAAACTCAAATGGCGGCACTGTGCGTCGATACCAATTTCGATTATGTAATAAATTATTGTTGTACAGGAATAAAGTGACCTTTGTTTGAAAAAGTCATCAATAATTGATCCGGGCTATTGTCATTGTGACTTCGAGTAAATACGACAGGTCTTATACACCGTCAATGATACGTCCATGACATGGCCAACTGGGTAGTTGTGCACATACACTTATTCTTCGTTTGATTATAAAGAATTGCAGCTGCTACATGCTCTTTTCCCTTAAGTTGTTAAAGTTTGATTTTCGTCAACAACTGCAAAAGTTGTTCCGATCAATAAGGGTTGTTTATTTATATAAAAGCACATGGAAACATGTTTCCATGTACGATATATATTTGTGTATGTTGCGGAGAAGGAAACTCAGCTCCCTCATAAATACATATTACATATTTACATACATATATGTACATATGTAGATCTGGTGTTGCAGAAGAAAACCACTCCAGATAAATAAAAATGAATCTTCACATTCATTTCTATACTGAATTTAAACAGCTCTATATTTAGGAAAATAGAACATTGTGGATGAGATTGTTGTCAGTCACCCTTGTGTGGTAAATTTTTGTATGTACATACATATTGTTTTATGTTAAGGGTTCAAATTATAACGAGGTTTACTAAATGTACATATGTGCATTTGCTAAAGCCAGTTGAATTTTGTATCAGTTTAATGAACAACTGTGCGGAGATAAAAACATCAAGTGATCGCTAACAACAAAATCTATAAAAATTTAATAAAAACAATACAAACATAATGTCAGCGAAACTAGTTATGAAACGAAAATTGGATACAGAGCAGAAACAATCCCCGTTTATTGAAAAAATTGAAATAGACGAATCTGCAGCGAAATCACGGCCCTCATCGTCTACTTCGAAATTTTGTAAACAAAACGAAAAGTGTAGGCAAGCAGAAAATAAACGCGTTCGTTGTGAGACTCCGCCAGAACTGGGCGATTTTGATATACCTCCTTCATCACAAACCAGCCGTCGGTATCGTCACTTCCTTAAGGTCATACAGTTAAAAATGATGCAGTTACAAAATGAATTGGATGATTTCGAGCATTATATAGAAGTTCACAAAACGGGCTACTTTTATGAAAATAATCGGCACAATAATGAAATTAGTCAAGTGCTAGAAGAAGACGCTGAGGCTTTAGGCTTCGCAACATGTGCTCATGAGACAATATTATTTTTGGAAAGAGCAGGTGTGCCTTCGAATAGTATTCTTTACAGACGATTACGTGATGCACTAATGGGTCGTCCGTAAGCCTTTTGACGTTCGTTTTTTAATATCTAGTCATTTTCTACAAAAGTAAATAAAAAAATCTAGTCATATTCTTCGATCAACTATACTTAGGCGTGGAGTTTTTTTATAAACAGCTGTAGTACAACCAATTATACAAACATATGTATGTACATTGAATGTCTGTATTTATGTACATATGTATAGGGTATCTAAAATTGAGCATCGTTTTCATTTTGATGTAATTTTTTTCTACTTGTAACTTTTACAAGCTCTCTCCTACTGGGGAAGTGACTTGACCACCTTATTGGACTTGACATAACTTTTAATCGGAACCTAGTTGTAATGAACTGAAATAAAAATATTTTTAATATCTGAAAAAGTCTTTGTTTTATTATAACTGAAATGATACCTTAATTTTAGATACCGTATACATTATATATATATATATACATATATATATATATATATATATATATATATATATATATATATATATATATATATATATATATATATATATATATATATATATATATATATATATATATATATATATATATATATATATATATATATATATATATATATATATATATATATATATATATATATATATATATATATATATATATATATATATATACATAATAGGTGTGCTTCTTTACTCTACTTTTACTACTCCCGCGGGATCCCAATTTGCACGAAGTGTTCCCGTACTTTAAAATTGGGCAAATGAGAGCGCCTTAGAGAGTAGTATGCTTCCTCTTCTTGCACGAAACAGCCCGTACCTTTTCTTCGGGCTAGTTGGGCAAGTAATTCACCAATCAGCTGTTCGAAAAATAATAAAGAAACAAAGTTCATTTGAATCAACTCGTATATAAATCATTTCAGCTTTTTTATATAAATATTAAATAAAAAGGAATGTGCACAAGGCTTTAAAAGCACAAAAGTGTAAACTATCACAGTATTTTTCGTAAAACTGAATGCCAATTTTTGTAGCCCCATCAAAACACAGCATATGTTTCTTTTTGGGCTAGAAATTTGGCTTTTACGTGCCCGTACTTTAGGTAAATTTTATCTGTATTTGAGAGAAACTTATGCATGCGCTCTTTTGCACGAAACTTGGCCGGAAAGTAAAGAAACACACCTAATAAGTGAAAAAGATCTTTTTCTGTATGCACCAAGGCGAATTCATTACTAGGTGAACTTGACAGTACAAGTGATTATTTTTTGCTTTTCGCATTTTTTTCCAATGAGACTGTCATTTTTTTTTCTTTTGTTTACAAACTTCTTCGCGCCATTTTAATCTGAAGATTTTTTTGTATGATTAAGTGCAATTTCAAGAAATTTGTGTGAATTTAAAAGTGAAAAATTAATATAATCTGTGATTTTAATTACAAACAATTATAAAAGTTTATATTTAACGTTAAAAAAAAAAATGCCCACCTGAACAATCTTAGGCGAATTTAGATTTTGGCATTCACGATATGTTTTACAATAACAAAATACATAGTACTGAATTCGCCTTTCCGCTTGCATTAACCTGTATAAATTCGCCTTGGTATGCACATACGTAAGTATTCCTACAAGAACAGTAACGGTCAAGTGACCGGTCATTTGACCGACATTGTTGACCGAAACATAGGTCACAACTTTCTATCAAGGTTTTAAGTACAGTATGAAGAAAATGACCGAAAGTTTCGTGTACGTGTGATGTTCCTTCTACCACATTCTCAAAAATATTATATACATATAACATTTTTGTGAATGTGTTGGAAAATAACATTTAAATGTGTTAGTTTCGGTCATCTATTTCTTGTAGGGTATATTTCTAATATACTTTACTATTATCTACCCTACAAGAAATAGATGACCGAAACTAATACACTCAAATGTTATTTTCCAACACATTCACAAAACTGTCACTGTTCTTGTAGGGTAGTTAGATACATACGTTTTTCTTACAAAATTAATAATATATGTATGTATGTATATATACGTCGATCACGCACGCTTGCCTCAGCAACGATTTTTAGCTGCGTCATAACGATTTTTAGCTGCTTCTCGTTGTCGGTCAATCTTTTCGGCAGTATTTTCGCTGCTCAACCGCTCGCTGTTGTGTAGAGCAAGGACAAGTTTGTTCTGGAGAATATCCCTTGGTTGGAAACTGAACAAAAGTCCTTGTGGCGTTTTACAGGCTGTTTTGTTCTTCATGGTGTTGAGTGACCATTGGATTCGTCGCAGTTGATCGTCCCATCGCTTGTCTTCTTTCCTGCAAAGCAGTAGCCTCCCTAATATTGTACGATTAGTTCGCTCTGCATGACCGTTAGCTCGTGGTGTTCTAACGGCGTTTAAAATGTGTTTACTGTCGTTAGCTTTGCAATATCGTTCAAAATCACGTGATATATATGCTGATCCACGATCGGTGACAATTCTCGCAGGCATCCCAAAATATTCGCTCACTTCGTGTAAGACGTTTATTACGTGTTTTGTTGCCGTACTTTTAACTGGTTTTACAATGGTAAATTTGGTGAATGCGTCAACGATCACAAGGATATGCTCGTTACGTTTTGTTGATTTCGGAAATGGACCTAGGTGATCCATGCGCACCGTGTGAAATGGTATTGGACTGATCTTGTCGTAGTGGTACTCGCCTTCGTGTTTACCACCTGGAGCTTTATTGTATGCACACTCCACGCATGATTTGATGTGTGCTTTGAGAATGTTTCGCACTCGAGGAAACCAAAAATGTTTCTGAATATTCGCCATGGTTTTTTCTACACCAAGATGTCCTGCGTTATCGTGTTGTTCTTGGACTACGCGCCACTTGATAGCTTTCGGAACTACCCATAAATGGTCGTCATTCACCTTACGAAATAGTCGTTCGTTTCTGATAACAAAGTTCCGGCAGATTTCTTTATCACCAGCTTTGAGTTTCGTTATTATATGACGAATATCGTCGTCTTGCAGCTGCACGAAAACAAGAAATCATCTTCACGGATGGCCGTTTTAGCAATTTTTAATGATGCTGGATCTATCTGGATAGGTGCTTCATAGGGTGCTCGACTTAAAGCGCGTGTTACTTCATCAATACCGTACTTTATATCGGTCAATTTCTTTTCTGTTTGGCTTTTGATTTCAGTTTTTAGTGCATTTGAATACTCAAAGTATTGTCCTTTATCGTTCCAAATAAGAATTACGTCATTGTTAGGGAATATCATTACCAATGATAAAATCCGCTACGTACAGTTCTGTATTAAGCTTAACTTTATCAACGGTCAATGTAACTTTTATTTTTTCGTTCAGTACCCTTGTGCCTCCACACACTCCACTTATACGAACGCTACATTTTTCCCTGCTGTTGGTAATTCCCACTACCCTAGATTTCTTAATCATATTGCACTCGCTACCCGTACCAGACACAGCAAATCTAACGACACCGTTGATCGTAACTTTCTTATCATTCGAATATTTTTTTACGCTGTTGAACTTTCGAACATTTGACTTACCGCAATTTTCAGGCGTACCTTTCGATGCACTCGATGGCAATCTTTGCACCTCACTCTACGTTGCGGTTTCGGACATACACTTGATATGTGTCCCGTTTCTGAACAATTAAAACACAACTGGCTTACTTTCTAGTTGTGACCTCGCTGTATTTTGATAAGGTTTATTGACGCTTTTACTAAAGTCGTTACGTTTTGGTGTTGGCGATAATTTTACGTTGCGCGTACAACTTGTTTGCAAAATATTCTTCAAGGTTATTACGCATTTGCTTCATTGTATTAAAGGGCACAGTAGCAATCACAATTCGAAGTTCCCGATGGTTTAAAACTTCTCGATTGTACTTAATTATAGCGCAGTCCCTTAGATTATGTCGTTTACCAAGGGCGCTCATTCGAAAGCAATATTCAGTATTTCGTGTTGCATTTGACATTTTAAAATGCATGTCCGTTTCGTCGGGTTCCACACCGAATTCATCTTTAAATGCTGCTGCCACGTTATGTACAGATCTGCGGATGCGTCTAGCCACAGTTTAGCTGGACCTTCCAACTTTGTAAAAATGGCCAACATCAGACACTTGTCGGCTCTATCCATGAATTGCTCTACGCTAAATATTTGATCTTTTGTTGGGTCATATTCAGGCAAAGTATCCGCTATTTCCCTAACACTGTACGTACCTCGTTGCCGTGATTCAGGATTTTGTGATGGTAACTGTTGCCTCTGAAGTTCGTTAATATTGTGCCGTAGCGGATTTGATTGTTGCAAATTATTGTTCGCTTGAAGTTGTACCATCGCCATTACATTCTCCACCATGCCGCGTAAATTATCGATTTGTACGCTTAAATTTTCATTTAACTGGGATTCATCCACGTCAATTTCTTCCGAGCCATCATGCTCGATTAGCCGTTTAACCAACTCGGCTTTTGTACCAACGGTCGACAGCCCTCGCTCTTGCAGAATATCACGGAGGTCAACAACTTTTAACGACGAAATTAAAGGCATTTTCTCGTATTTGAAAAATTTATTTTATTAATTATATTAGAGTTCACTTATTTATTATGGGTTTTAATTAAAACAAATCGTTTTCAATAATTAAATACTTCAACCGTTTAAAATGTTTGTTTAACTGATTACGTTGAACTATAGCTTCTGCCACGTTATTTCCCGTGATACCAAAATATAAAACTTTTTGTTTCCACCATGTTAAGCCGTTTTAAAACACACGTCACTTTTTCAGGAGTTGTTTTCGTTTTTTTTTTTGTCCGTTAATACCTCGAACCGTCACGGTTTTGTTTTCGTTCGTTGCCAAATTTCAATTTTTGCCACACGTATTATTCGTTAACACTTTATTTTTTTCTAATTCCTTTAAACTGTTAATGGATGTATACTTATATAATTTTATGGATTTTTTCCCCGTTACGTTACTCGTTACAATTTTGCGTTTATGTCTACACAAGGCGAATTAATTATTAGGTGGATGCATCGGCGAATTCAGGCGAATTCGATTAATATGGCGGCACTTTTTTTGTCAAGTTTTGTTTACCTTTTTCAGCGCCATTTAAATTTCTGTACATGCTCGTTATCAACTACTTTTGACAGCGTAAGTGTGAATTCGCCTTTTTACACAAACAAAATACCTGTTGTTTTTTTTATTGTTGTAGCGAAGCGGCTACCTTGTTTTTTGTATCATGATGTCTACATAGTCTGCTTTTACATTTGTACAGACGATGGGCAGACATTTTTTCAATTCTCTTTTGGTCTTGCCTAAACCTTTTACATTTAAGAAATTAATAGACAGACAGAAACTTTTCGTTTTTCTTTTGTTGTTGTTGTTTTTTTAAGCACAGCTAGTGTGTTTATATGAAGTTGATGTTGATATGAGAATAATGATATGAAGCAACAACATAAGAAATACGAAAAGTTAAAAAGAGAAACAAAGAATGTCCACAAATGTCTAGTACAAGGCGAATTAATTATTAGGTGGATGCATCGGCGAATTCAGGCGAGTTCGATTAATATGGCGGCACTTTTGCTGTCAAGTTTTGTTTACCTTTTTCGGCGCCATTTAAATTTTTTTACATGTTCGTTAACAACTACTTTTGACAGCTTAAGTGTGAATTCGCCTTTTTACACAAACAAAATACCTCTTGTTTTTTTTATTGTTGTATTGTTGTAGCGAAGCGGCTACCTTGTTTTTTGTATCATGGGTGAATGCAAGCTGAAAGGCGAATTCAGTACTATGTATTTTGTTATTGTAAAACATATCGTGAATGTCATAATCTAAATTCGCACAATAACAATTTGTTGTTATTGTGCGTGAAGATAACCTACCCAGTGGGAAAAAAACTATACACTAAAGTTTTGTTTGCTTGCAAAACCGCAATAAGTAGAAGAGCAAATTTATACAAAAGAAAAACTTTGTGACAATTATTTTTACATACTTTTAAATTAAAAAAAATATAATTAAAAAAACAAAAATTGCATGAGTGTACCTATTAGATGCAATTCTGTGAGGGAGCTTAGCTCCACTAGAAAAAACCTCTGGATATCTGAGGAAGAATCACTTAAAAAATCATTGGATAATCTTCTGTCTCTAAGAGATAAAAAACGCACGCGTTCGTGTTCGCCAAACATTGCTGTTACAACAGATGACATACCATCTTCCAGTTTAGCTATTGTTGATAAACCGAAAACTCAAGTGGGTATGGATAGGTATATAACCGTGGTTAAACGTCAGCGAAGCCCTAAATCCGCGCAAATAGCATCGCAACCAAAAATGTCTAAGGGCGATATTACCTCTGCGACAACGGATAGTAATAGGTTTGCTATCCTTCAGACTGACGAGCCAACTGCATCAAAAAAAACATTTAAACCGCCACCAATATACTTGAGAGAACCTACATCTAATGAGTTGGTAAAAGCACTTATTTCGGCAATTGGTAAAGACACCTTCAACGTAACATCAGTGAAGCACGGACAAATAAGTGAAACAAAAATCCAAGTCAACTGCGAAAATGATTACCGAAAACTTTCTGCCGCTCTGGAAAAAGAAAAAAGATCTTTTTATACTTATCAACTTAAAAGTGCTAAAGGCCTTCAGGTTGTTATTAAAGGTATTGACCCTTGCGTAGATATTGATGACGTTAAAACCGGATTGGAAGATAAAGGTTTTAAAATAAAAACCGTAGTAAATATCAGGAACCGTGAAAAGATCCCTCAACCCATGTTTAGTGTTGAACTAGAACCCAGGGATGTTGTCCTGAAAAAAGGTGAAATTCACCCTATTTATAACCTTAAATTTCTTCTGCATCGTAAGGTTACCGTTGAGGAGCCACATAAGCGTTCAGGACCCGTTCAGTGCCTAAACTGCCAAGAATTTGGCCACACAAAGGCTTACTGTAAGTTGCCCGCTGTTTGTGTTGTATGTGGCGAACTTCACCGCACAACTCAGTGCAATAAGCCAAAGGCCGACGCAAGTGTTAAAAAATGCAGTAACTGTGGAGGTAACCACACTGCAAATTATAGAGGTTGCCCTGTCTATACTCATTTTAAGCGGTCAATGACAAATAAGCCATTGATTTTAAATATGCCACCCCAGCAGTCAAACACCATTTCAACAACCAATTTTCCCCAGGTACGCCAGCCAACCAGCCATATACACGTGCAAAACCCCCAACAAATTTCTTATGCGAATGTGGTAAAATCCGATAAACCAAATTTGAATCAGGAGCCCAAGCCTCAAAACTCCGACCAACATTTTAGCAATCTTGAGGCAACTCTGCAGACTCTTGTTCAATCTATAAATACATTTACGGTGTCCATGACAAACATGATGCAGGAAATGCTGAAAATGCAATCCACCATTTTGCAGGCAATTTTAACAAAATGAATTGGTTAAAAATATGTTTCTGGAACGCAAACGGCATTCGCCAACATAAAAATGAACTTGAGCACTTCCTTATGGAAAAGCAGATCGATATAATGATGATTGCTGAAACCCATTTGACAACCAACAGTTATTTCAAAATTAATGGCTACACATTATATGACACAAAAGATCCCCGTGGAAGATCTTGCGGCGGTTCGGCAATTTTGATAAAGACCAGAATTAAGCATTATCTAATGAACGGGACACGTGAGGAATATCTCCAAGCTACAAATATATGCCTTGATTATTTTCATGAAAAAATCGTTATATCCTCGATTTACTCACCACCACGATTTTCAATAACAGAAAGCCAATATTCAAATTTTTTCAAATCGCTTGGTTCTCGATTTTTAGCGGCCGGCGACTATAACGCTAAACACACTTTTTGGGGATCACGTTTAATTACCTCGAAAGGCCGTGTGCTTTTTGATACCGTTTCCAAAATGGGCTTAGATGTGGTTTCAAGCGGACACCCCACTTATTGGCCGTCAGACCGACGAAAGATCCCTGATGTTATAGATTTTGGAGTTGCGAAAAATTTTCCTTCAGAGTGGATGCAAGTGGAGCCTTCATTGGATTTGTCATCAGATCACTCACCCACTATAATCTCTGTTTCGTTCCCCCAAGAGATTGGCTCCCCGTTGACCATCAATAGAGTTAATTGGCTAAAATATAAAAAATTTTTGAGTACACATTGTAGTGAAAATATCGCCTTGAGAACACCTGAGGATATTGATGCGTCAATTAACGATTTTTCTGAAAACCTCAAACTGGCCGTACAGCATGCTACCACTAGTCATATAAGACACAGAAATGAGAACAATAGAACTTATTCGGCTGAAATTGAACAACTTCTGTCAGAAAAAAGAAGAGTTAGAAGAGAGTGGCAAACTCGCAGGTCTCCCCAGCTTAAAACTAGGCTACGGGAATGCGTAACTCGACTAAGAAATCTGCTTGAAATCCAGAGAATATCTTCCCTTAAAACATATTTGGAAAGCTTGGATGGTACCCCGCAATCTGACTATTCTCTGTGGAAAGCGACAAAAGGTCTGAAAAGACCCGTAATAGGTAAGCCACCTTTGCGAACTTCAACTGGCGACTGGGCACGAAGCGATTCCGAAAAGGGGATGGTGTACGTTGATCATTTGAGAAATGTTTTTACGACAAATGATTCAGCGGATGCTGCAGTAGAATTTCCGCCGTATGCTGTTAGACAGCCTGTGTCTTTGAGACTTAACTTTCAAGATGTCGAAAACGTTATCAATAACATAAACCCCAGGAAAGCTCCAGGTATAGATCAAATTACTGGTAAAATGCTTGAACAGTTACCTCGTGTAGCTAGAAGAGTTCTACTTTTTATTTTTAACGCTATTTTACGCCTTGAGTATTATCCTGCAGAGTGGAAGGTCTCTATGATTACTATGATACCCAAGCCAGGGAAGGATCCGACTAAAGTAGAGTCATATAGACCAATAAGTCTACTACCAACAATTTCAAAACTGTTCGAAAAATTGCTAATGGCGAAGTTGTCTCCAATACTTAATGATGTGGGATGTATCCCTGATCATCAATTTGGCTTTCGGGCTAAACATAACACCATAGAACAAACACATAGGCTAGTCAATGTCATAAGACAGACTTTTGAAGACAAAAAGTACTGTTCAGCTCTATTCATCGACATTTCCCAAGCGTTTGATAAAGTGTGGCACGACGGACTGATGCACAAAATAAAGTTGAACTTGCCGGCAAACACTCACAAGCTTCTGGAAAGCTACTTATACGACCGGAAATTTGTTATCAAAGAAGGTGACTTTACAAGTCTCTCACAGTCAATCGGAGCAGGAGTTCCCCAAGGTAGCATTCTTGGACCCACTCTATATTTGATTTATGCATCTGACATGCCAACGAGATCCGAAATCCATACTTCAACTTTTGCAGATGACACAGCTTTTCTTAGCGTTCATGTAAACCATCAAGAAGCTTCACGAAATTTGCAGCAGTATATTTCAATATTAGAGAAATGGTTGAAACTTTGGAAAATAAAAGTTAATGAACAAAAATGTACCCACGTTACATTCACACTGCGTAAGCAAACATGTTCGGCTCTCCAAATTAACAATACACCTATTCCGCAGCATAATGAAGTTAAATACCTTGGTATTTACCTCGACCGTAGGCTAACGTGGAAGCCTCACATTGATGCAAAAGTCACTCAGTTGAAATTAAAAGCAGCGCAACTAAATTGGCTTATGGGCAGAAATTCGACATTGAAGTTGGACTGCAAACTTTTGTTATATAACGCAATTTTAAAGCCTATATGGTGCTATGGAGTTCAATTATGGGGAACCGCCTCAACATCTAACATTGAAAAAATTCAAAGACGACAAAACCAAATTCTTCGTACGATTACTGCAGCTCCATGGTACGTAAGAAACTCACGAATTCACAACGATCTGTGTGTTCCGCTGGTAACTGACGAGTTCTCTAAGTATGCCACAAGGTATATCAGTAAACTGGAACTTCACCCAAATCCTCTTGCACGCAACATACTTAATTTTGGCGGCCACTCTCGGTTGAGAAGAAGGGATACCCTGGCCACCATCAGAACGTTAAATAGGTGATTCTACCGATATTATTCGCGCGAAATGAAACTATTTTGTCTAGCAGTGGCTGGACTTAAATAACTTTTGTATTTAGTATTAAGATTTGAATACTTATTGTTAGTTCATATTTTGAAGATTCAATAAATAAATGAATGACAAAAAAAAAAAAAAAAAAAAAAAAAAAAAAAAAAAAAAAAAAAAAAAAAAAAAAAAAAAAACAAATTTCTTGAAATTGCACTAATTCATGCAAAAAAAAACCTTCAGATTAATATGGCGCGAAAAAGTTTGTAAACAAAAGAAACAAAATTTGACAGTCTCATTGGAAAAAACGCGAGAAGCAAAAAATAATCACCTGTGCTGTAAAGTTCACCTAGTAATGAATTCGCCTTGGTGTAGACTTAAAATCAGTGTGATCGCAGTCATGAAATCTCATGGAAACGATCTTATAATAAGAGCTGTCAAAAAAGCGTTTGTTTACAAAAAACCCCGTTGGAATTTTACCGATTTTTAGTTTTGCAAAATATCTTTAAAAATACCCTTTTAAATTGAAAATAATTTGTTTTTACGTATTAAATAAATATTATTATATGTACTATAAGCAATTGATTTTGTAAAAAATGTGCACATATACAAAATTTATACAATATTCTATTGATCGCCAAGATGTGTTTTCCTCTCGGCTTTCAATGAATTATGGATTCTTATAAGTATAACAACAATACGTATACTGCTTGTTAGATATGAAGATGGACATAGAGAAATTCGCTCTCTCATGCCGACGTTTTCTCAGAGTTAATCGCAGTTGTAGACACTAGGTTACATTCATTTCTTTTCAGAACATACGTTTCATTTCTTTTGTATTCCCTTATAGAAAGGGAATATAACCCGCTCAATTTTTACGTTTGTTCATACACTCAGTCAGTATCTTCATTATTATGTAGGATGATCGTTTTTTTATATTCGTACGCTTGTGCCCGTTTCAACTTTGTACCTCGGACTCGTTACACAGAGAACTCTTTCGTTATGGGTTTTTCACGCACAAGTGTACATAATAATTATCTTTACACACAAGCAAATTTAAATATCTCTTATTTTTATCCACGTCACTCGTTGGGGTTTTTTCTCGATTCAAAGTACATAATGTATTTTCTTATAGAAGGTGTTTTTTATACCCTTCACAAAAATGTAAAGGGTATATATAAGTTTGTGATTCCGTTTGTAATTTCTACAGTTTTTTTTGCGACCCTATAAAGTATATATATTCTGAATCAGAATTAATGGCAAAGTCGATTAAGCGATGTCCGGCTGTCCGTTGTTGAAATACCGTTTCTGAGAAAACCATTAGACTTAGAAACTTTTTTCTTTCACCATTCTTTTACCCCATCAATTCATGGGTTTGCTATTGAAATTCAGTAATATCGGTCCACGTATAGCTGAGATATATTCAAAATTCCGAAAAAAGCCATTTTTTTTTGCAGTTTTGTATGAAAATTTTTGAAAACAAAAGTTGTTTGTTTTGCTTCAAACTTCACACACTTATTAAGCACGGTGCCTTAAAGGCAAAAAATTTTTTTTTTCAGATATCGGTCCATATATACCTGAGATATAGCCCACATCGGATTTTTAATGAAAATGTCGCATAGGCGAAGCTAAACAACTTTTTTTTGCTTAAAAGTAGTTCTGGTAATAAAATAAGGTTATATAAATACGAAAAATGAAAATTTCCGATATCGGTCCATATATACCCGAGATATAGCCTAAACAGGGTTTTTCATGAACATGCGGCGTAAGCAAACTTAAACAACTTTTTTTGCTTAAAACTAGTTCTGGTAATAACATAAAGTTATATAAATATGGAAAATGAAAACTTCCGATACCGGTCCATATATACCCGAGATATAGCCCAAATCGGACTTTTAATGAAAATGACGCATAGGCGAAGCTACACAACTTTTTTTGCTTAAAAGTAGTTCTGGTAACAAACTTAGGTTATATAAATCTAGAAAATAAAAACTTCCGATATCGGTCGGTATATACCCGAGATATAGCCTAGAACGGGTTTTTCATGAAAATGCCACATAAGCGAACTTAAAAAACTTTTTTTTTGCTCAAAGGCAGTTCCGGTAATAAAGTAAGGTTATAAAAATATGGAAAATTAAAATTTCCGATATCGGTCCATATATACGCGAGATATAGCCTAAAACGGGTTTTTCATGAAAATGTCGCGTAAGCAAGCTTAAACAACTTTTTTTGCTTAAAAGCAGTTTTGGTAATAAAATAAGGTTATATAAGTATGGAAAATGAAAATTTCCGATATCGGTCCATATATACCCGAGATATAGCCTAAACCGCGATTTTCATGAAAACGTCGCGTAAGTGAACTTAAACATCTTGCAATTCTGATAATGAAATAAGGTTAAATAAATATGGAAAATGAAAATGCCTGATATCGGTCCATATATACCCGAGATATAGCCTAAACCGGGGTTTTCATGAAAATGCCGCGTAAGCGAACTTTTTTTTTTTTTTTTAACTTTATTATTTTATTTATTGAATCTACATAAAAAAAAATGTAATGACAATAAGTATTCAAATCTTAATACTAAAAAAAAATTTTAATTAAAGTCCTGCCAGTGCTGGACAAAAATTTATTTTTATGCGAATATTATTTCAGAATTCAGTCATCTGTTTAGAGCTCTAATGGTAGCCAAAGTATCCCTCCTTCTCAGACGGGTATGACCACCAAAGTTAAGGATATTAACTGCAAGTGGATTTGGATGGATTTCAAGTTTGTTAATATATCTTGTCGCGTACTTCACAAATTCAGATTTCACAAAAGGTACGTTCAGATCTGCGTGGATTCGTGAGTTTTTAACGTACCATGGAGCATTTGTAATTCTACGGAGAATTCTATTTTGACTTCTTTGAATTTTTTCAATGTTAGATGCAGAAGCTGTGCCCCATAATTGAATCCCATAGCACCATATTGGCTTTAGAATCGCGTTGTACAGCAAAAGTTTACAATCAAGCTTCAAAGTCGAATTTCTGTCTATTAGCCAGTTAATTTGCACTGCTTTCAATTTCATTTGCGTTACTTTTGCCTCGATGTGCGTCTTCCATGTTAGTCTACGGTCAAGATGAATACCGAGGTATTTGACTTCACTGTGTTGAGGTATTACTTTATTGTTAATAGTAATGGGTGAGCATGTTCCTAGACGCAGTGCGAATGTAACATGGGCACACTTTTGTTCATTAACCTTGATTTTCCAAAGCTTGAGCCATTTCTCTAGTTTGTCGATATGTTCCTATAAGTTTATTAATGCTTGCTGGTGGTTACTATGTATGCTAAGGAATGCTGTATCATCTGCAAATGTTGAAGTGTGAATGTTGGTGCTTGTCGGCATGTCAGATGCGTAGATCAAATATAAGATAGGCCCTAATATGCTGCCTTGGGGAACTCCAGCTTCAATAGGCTGGGCGGGGCTTATGAAATCGCCTTCTTTTATTATAAATTGGCGACAATATAAATAGCTTTTCAAAAGGTTATGTATGTTTGCAGGTAAGTTAAACTTTATTTTATGCATTAGTCCATCGTGCCACACTTTATCAAAAGCCTGTGAGACGTCGATGAATAAGGCAGAGCAATATTTTTTATCTTCAAATGCCTTTCTTATGACGTTAACTAACCTGTGTGTTTGCTCAATGGTGCCATGTTTCGCTCTAAAACCAAATTGGTGATCAGGAATACATTCAACCTTATGAAGCATTGGATCCAACTTCGCCTTTAGCAATTTTTCGAAAAGTTTTGATATTGTTGACAATAGACTTATTGGACGGTATGATTCTACTTTCGTGTGATCCTTCCCTGGCTTAGGAACCATTGTTATAATGGACACCTTCCATTCTGCAGGGTAATACTCAAGCCGTAAAATAGCATTAAAAATAAAAAGAACAATTCTTTTAGCTACACGAGGCAGCTCTACGAGCATTTTGTTGCTGATTTTATCCATACCTGGAGCTTTTTTAAGGTTTAGATTGCCAATAGCATTTTCAATTTCTTGGAAATTGAATCTTAAAGGCACAGAAGGTCTACTAACGATAGGTGGCAACTCATTTGCATTGTCAGACCTATTTGTGGTAAAAACGTTTTTCAAATGGTTAACAAATAAATTACCCTTTTCCGAGTCATCTCTAGCCCAGTTACCAGACGGTTCTCGCAAGGGCGGCTTACTTCTAACTGGCCTTTTTAAACCTTTAGTCGCCCGCCATAAAGAATAGTCGCACTGAGGAGTACCATCCAGACTTTCTAGATACGTTTGTAGAGAAGCCGTTTTTTGGGTTGCAAGCAAATTTCTTAACTGACTTGTGCACTCACGTAGCCTTGTTTTTAGTTGCGGAGATCTGCGAAGTTGCCACTCTCGTCGAACTCTTCTTTTTTCTAACACAAGTTGCTCGATTTCTGAAGAATATGTTCTATTTTGAAGGTTTCTGCGTGTTAAATAAACGCTAGAACCAATTGCAGCGGCTTGTTTAAGGTTTTCGCTAAAGTTGCTTAGTGACGCATTAATATCTTCAGGTGTTCTTAAAACAATATTCTCAGTGCAATGGGTACTCAAAAATTTTTTATATTTCAGCCAATTCACTCGGGTGACAGTCCTATGCAAATTGTTAATCGGGGACCAAGTCTCCTGGGGAAAACGAACTGAAATAATAGTTGGTGAATGATCCGATGACAAGTCTAACGAAGGCTCAGCTTGCATCCATTCTACTGGGATCCCCTTTACCACTCCAAAATCAATCACATCAGGAATCTTTCGCCGGTCAGTCGGCCAGTAAGTGGGATGTCCGCTTGATATTACGTCTAAGCCCATTTTAGAAATTGTATCAAAAAGCACTTGACCCTTCGGTGTGATTAAACGTGAGCCCCAAAAAGTGTGTTTTGCGTTGTAATCTCCAGCTGCTATAAAACGAGGTCCTAATGAGTTGAAAAAACTTGAATATTGTGATTCCGTCACTGAAAATCGAGGCGGCGAATAAATCGATGAAATAACCAATTTGTAATGAAACCTTTCCACACAGATATTAGTTGCTTGAATATAGTCCTCGCATGCGTCGTTCAACAAAAAATGCTTTATCCTAGATTTTATCAAGATTGCAGAGCCCCCACAAGCTCTTCCACGGGGGTCTTTAGTATCGTATAGTACGTAGCCGTTGATTTTGAAGAAGCTTGTTGACGTCAAGTGAGTTTCTGCAATCATCATTATATCGATCTGCTTATCCATCAGGAAGTATTCGAGTTCATTTTTGTGTTGGCGGATGCCGTTCGCGTTCCAGAAACATATTTTTAACCAAATCATTTTTTCGAAATAACCTGCAAAATGGTTGATTGCATTTTCACCATTTCCTGCATCATCGTCATCATAGACGACGTAAAAGTGTTTATAGTTTGAATTAGGGTCTGTATTGTTGCCTCAAGGTTACTAAAATTTTGATCGGGCGGTTGAGATCTAGATTCCTGATTCGGGTTTGCGAATGTAGACTTAACTACATTAGCATAAGAAATTTGTTTTTGATTTTGAACGGTTATGTCTGCGGTTGACTGTCGTGTCGGAGGAAAAGAGTTATTAGAAAAAGTTTGAGTCTGCTGTGGTGGCTTAGAAGCAATTATTGGTTTGTTGTTCATTGAGCGCTTGAGGTGGGTGTAGACGGAGCAACCTCTATAATTAGCTGTATGGTTTTCACCGCAATTACTGCATTTTTTAATTTTTGGGTCGAATTTCGGCTTATTGCATTGTGCTGTACCATGGAATTCTCCACACACAACACAAACTGTAGGCAACTTGCAATAGGTCCTAGTATGGCCAAATTCTTGGCAGTTATGGCACTGTACGGGTCCTAAGCGCTTATGCGGTTCCTCTACGGTTATTTTACGATGTAAAAGGTATTTTATATTATATATAGGATGAACTTCATTCTTCCTTAAAGTCACATCTCCTGGCTCTAATTCAACCCTAAACATGGGTTGAGGGATCTTTCCACGATTTCTGATGTTTAAAACATTTTTTACTTTGAATCCCTTGTCTGTCAAACCGGTCTTAACTTCATCAATGTCTACGCAAGGGTCAATCCCTTTTATTACGACTTGAAGACCTTTAGCGCTTTTAAGCTGATAAGTATAAAAAGCTTTTTTTTCCTTTTCAAATTCGTCAGACAGTTTTCGGTAGTCATTTTCATGGTTAACCTGAATTTTAGTTTCGTTAATATTGCCGTGCTTGATGGAGGTAACGTTAAATGTATTTTCTCCGATTGCTGAAACAATTTTTCTTACCAGTTCATTGGAGGCAGATTCTCTTAAATAAATTGGTGGTGGTTTAAACGATTTTTTTGACGATGCTGTTGGCTCATCCGTTTGAAGAATGGAAAATCTGTTTTGATCTGTTGGTCTAGCGGTGTCGGCATCTTTAGAGATTTTAGATTTGGATGCAATTTGAGCAGATTTAGGGCTTCGCTGACGTTTGGTGATGGTGATATACCTATCCATGCCTACTTGCGTTTTTTGTTTATTGGCATTAGTTAGAGTAGAAGATCTTTTATCTTCTGTTGTAACATCTATGTTAGGCGAGCCGGAACAGGAGCGGATTTTATCTCTTGTAGAAAGAAAATTGTCCAATGATTGCCTTATAGATTCTTCTTCAGAAGTCCATATATTTTTGCTGATGGCGCTAGGCTCTTTTTCAGAATTATTTCTGATGGAATTACTCATACAGAAAACAAAAACTTTAATGTATATTTTTTTCCTACTGGGTAGGTAATCTTAACGCACAATTACAACAATAACAATGCACTGCCACCGCACTTGTTTTATTGAAATTGATTTTATTGTTTAGTTACTGAAATGTGATGAATTTATTTTCCCGTTGTATTTTAAAATAATTTGTTCTTGTTTTTAAATACAATTTAATACAATATATTATTGTTTTTGTATGTAAGTTTAAAAATATGTAAGCACAATGATTATTTGGTTTGTTTTTTTTTTGTTCACTTTTTTAAAAGCACGACCGTGCGGTTGAAGAATCACAGAGTGAATGAATATATATATATATATATATATATATATATATATATATATATATATATATATATATATATATATATATATATATATATATATATATATATATATATATATATATATATATATATATATATATATATATATATATATATATATATATATATATATATATATATATATATATATATATATATATATATATATATATATATATATATATATATATATATATATATATATATATATATATGACTCTTTGTAGACTTTATGGAATGCATTCAAACACACAATTAATACAAGGCCTAATATATATAATAAAGAGGGATAAGGAATGGCTCATAGAAGCTATAATACGTTAGGTAAATTATTTAGTAAGACTAAAGATAGACTTAATAAATGGGACATTTCAAATTCGGTTTATAGAATTCCTTGTCAGGGTAATGAGCAAGAAAATTGTAGTAACGTCGGAACTACCAAAAACAAATTAAAAACTCGAATTGCAGGACATAAGTCAGATCAAAGATATAGGGATATTAATTCACAATAAACAGCTTTATCTTCTCATTGTTCAAAATTTAATCACTCTCCAAACTTTGAAAATGTTTCAATTTTAACAAGTAAGAGTGTAGTATATTCGGCTGGGCCGAATCTAAAATACCCTTCACGATAGTCACGAATATGTATAGTATGTTAAAAATGTGACCTAAATATGCTCGGTTATATATGAACCGATATCGGAATTTTCTATTTTCTGTTTTTAGTAACCTTCTTTTATAACGAGAATTGCTTTTCAGCAAAAAAAAAAATTTTTTTAATGGAAAAATCGGTTCAGGCTATATCTGGACCGATATCGAAAATTTTTATTATCCATATTTATATAACCTTATATCATTACCAGAACTGCTTTTGAGCACAACAAATTGTTTAAGTTCGCTTACGCGATATTTTCATGAAAAACCCGATTTAGGACCGGGTATATATGGACCGATATCAGAAATTTTCATTTTCTCTATTTGCGTAACCTTCTTTTATAACAAGAACTGCTTTTCAGCAAAAAAAAATGTTATTGGAAAAATCGGTTCAGGCTATATCTCGAGTATATATGGACCGATATCGGATATTTTCTTTTTCCATATTTATATAACCTTATTTCATTACCAGAACTGCTTTTGAGCACAAAAAAGTTGTTTACTCGGCATTTTCATCAAAAAACCTGTTAGGCTATATATCGGGTATATATGAACCGATATCGGAAATTTTACTTTTCCATATTTATATAACCTTATTTTATTACCAGAACTGCTTTAAGGTGAAAAAAGTTGTTTAAGTTCGCTTACGCGACATTTTCATGAAAAACCCGGTTTGGGCTATATCTCGGGTATATATGGACCGATATCGGAAATTTTCATTTTCCATATTTATATAACCTTATTTAATTACCAGAACAGCTTTAAGAAAAAAAAGTTGTTTAAGTTCGCTTACGCGGCATTTTCATGAAAACCACGGTTTAGGCTATATCTGCGGTATATATGGACCGATATCGAAAATTTTCATTTTCCATATTTATGTAACCTAATTTTATTACCAGAACTGCTTTTGAGCAAAAAAAGTTGTTTAGCTTCGCCTATGCGACATTTTCATTAAAAATCTGATTTGGGCTATATCTCGGGTATATATGGACCGATATCGGAAATTTTCATTTTCCATATTTATGTAACCTAATTTCATTACCACAACTGCTTTTGAGCACAAAAAAGTTGTTTAAGTTCGCTTATGTGGCATTTTCATGAAAACCCCGGTCTAGGCTATATCTCGGGTATAATGGACCGACATCGAAAATTTTCATTTTTCATATTTATATGACCCTATTTCATTACCAGAACTGTTTTTTAAGCAAAAAAAGATGTTTAAGTTCACTTACGCGACATTTTCATTAAAACCGCAGTTTAGGCTATATCTCCGGTATATATGGACCGATATCGGAAATTTTCATTTTCCATATTATGTAATCTTATTTCATTACCAGAACTGCTTATGAGCAAAAAAAAGTTGTTTAAGTTCGCTTACGCGACATTTTCATGAAAAACCCGATTTGGGCTACATATGGACCGGGTACATATGGACCGATATCGGAAATTTTCATTTTCCATATTTATGTAACCTAATTTCATTACCAGAACTGCTTTTGAGCACAAAAAAGTTGTTTAAGTTCGCTTACGCGGCATTTTCACGAAAACCCCGGTTTAGGCTATATCTCGGGTATATGTGGACCGATATCAGGCATTTTCATTTTCCATATTTATTTAACCTTATTTCATTATCAGAACTGCAAGATGTTTAAGTTCACTTACGCGACGTTTTCATGAAAATCGCGGTTTAGGCTATATCTCGGGTATATATGGACCGATATCGGAAATTTTCATTTTCCATACTTATATAACCTTATTTTATTACCAAAACTGCTTTTAAGCAAAAAAAGTTGTTTAAGCTTGCTTACGCGACATTTTCATGAAAAACCCGTTTTAGGCTATATCTCGCGTATATATGGACCGATATCGGAATTTTTAATTTTCCATATTTTTATAACCTTACTTTATTACCGGAACTGCCTTTGAGCAAAAAAAAGTTTTTTAAGTTCGCTTATGTGGCATTTTCATGAAAAACCCGTTCTAGGCTATATCTCGGGTATATACCGACCGATATCGGAAGTTTTTATTTTCTAGATTTATATAACCTAAGTTTGTTACCAGAACTACTTTTAAGCAAAAAAAGTTGGGTAGCTTCGCCTATGCGTCATTTTCATTAAAAGTCCGATTTGGGCTATATCTCGGGTATATATGGACCGATATCGGAAGTTTTCATTTTCCATATTTATATAACTTTATGTTATTACCAGAACTAGTTTTAAGCAAAAAAAGTTGTTTAAGTTTGCTTACGCCGCATGTTCATGAAAAACCCTGTTTAGGCTATATCTCGGGTATATATGGACCGATATCGGAAATTTTCATTTTTCGTATTTATATAACCTTATTTTATTACCAGAACTACTTTTAAGCAAAAAAAAGTTGTTTAGCTTCGCCTATGCGACATTTTCATTAAAAATCCGATGTGGGCTATATCTCGGGTATATATGGACCGATATCTGAAAAAAAATTTTTTGCCTTTAAGGCACCGTGCTTAATAAGTGTGTGAAGTTTGAAGCAAAACAAACAACTTTTGTTTTCAAAAATTTTCATACAAAACTGCAAAAAAAAAAAATGGCTTTTTTCGGAATTTTGAATATATCTCAGCTATACGTGGACCGATATTACTGAATTTCAATAGCAAACCCATGAATTGATGGGGTAAAAGAATGGTGAAAGAAAAAAGTTTCTAAGTCTAATGGTTTTCTCAGAAACGGTATTTCAACAACGGACAGACGGACATCGCTTAATCGACTTTGCCATTAATTCTGATTCAGAATATATATACTTTATAGGGTCGCAAAAAAAACTGTAGAAATTACAAACGGAATCACAAACTTATATATACCCTTTACATTTTTGTGAAGGGTATAAAAAACACCTTCTATAAGAAAATACATTATGTACTTTGAATCGAGAAAAAACCCCAACGAGTGACGTGGATAAAAATAAGAGATATTTAAATTTGCTTGTGTGTAAAGATAATTATTATGTACACTTGTGCGTGAAAAACCCATAACGAAAGAGTTCTCTGTGTAACGAGTCCGAGGTACAAAGTTGAAACGGGCACAAGCGTACGAATATAAAAAAACGATCATCCTACATAATAATGAAGATACTGACTGAGTGTATGAACAAACGTAAAAATTGAGCGGGTTATATTCCCTTTCTATAAGGGAATACAAAAGAAATGAAACGTATGTTCTGAAAAGAAATGAATGTAACCTAGTGTCTACAACTGCGATTAACTCTGAGAAAACGTCGGCATGAGAGAGCGAATTTCTCTATGTCCATCTTCATATCTAACAAGCAGTATACGTATTGTTGTTATACTTATAAGAATCCATAATTCATTGAAAGCCGAGAGGAAAACACATCTTGGCGATCAATAGAATATTGTATAAATTTTGTATATGTGCACATTTTTTACAAAATCAATTGCTTATAGTACATATAATAATATTTATTTAATACGTAAGAACAAATTATTTTCAATTTAAAAGGGTATTTTTAAAGATATTTTGCAAAACTAAAAATCGGTAAAATTCCAACGGGGTTTTTTGTAAACAAACGCTTTTTTGACAGCTCTTATTATAAGATCGTTTCCATGAGATTTCATGACTGCGATCACACTGATTTTAAGTCTACACCAAGGCGAATTCATTACTAGGTGAACTTTACAGCACAGGTGATTATTTTTTGCTTCTCGCGTTTTTTCCAATGAGACTGTCAAATTTTGTTTCTTTTGTTTACAAACTTTTTCGCGCCATATTAATCTGAAGGTTTTTTTTGCATGAATTAGTGCAATTTCAAGAAATTTGTGTGAATTTAAAAGTGAAAAACTAATATAATCTGTGATTTTAATTACAAACAATTATAAAAGTTTATATTTAACGTTAAAAAAAAAATGCCCACCTGCACAATCTTAGGCGAATTTAGATTTTGGCATTCACGATATGTTTTACAATAACAAAATATAGGGTGTTTTTTTAAGCTAGATAGGACTTTAAATTGTAAAAAGTAACACAAAAAATTAAATTTTGATGAAACATTTTTTTTATTTGTTTCAGTATACTCTGACAAATCATCATGAATAGACTCACGCTTGAACAACGCTACGAAATTATCCAAATTTACTTTGAAAATCAGTCGTCGATTCGCAAAGTCGTTTTATCGCAAAATTGTGTTCAGCGATGAGGCGCATTTTTGGCCAATCCACAAGAGACCCTACAGACTCCATTACATCCAGAAAAATGCACTGTTTGGTGCGGTTTTCATGCTGGTGGCATCATCGGACCTTATTTCTTCAAAAATGAGGCCGGAGCTCGCGTTACGGTCAATGGAGATCGTTACCGCACCATGATCAATGATTTTTTGTTTGAAAATATGGATGACATTGATCCGGAGGAGATGTGGTTTCAACAGGATGGCGCTACGTGCCATACGGCGAACGCAACCATCGACTTACTGAAATCAAAATTTGGCGATAAGTTGATTTCGAGAAATGGACCTGTCAATTGGCCTCCAAGGTCGTGCGATTTGACACCTCTCGATTATTTCCTGTGGGGCTACGTGAAGTCACTGGTTTATGCTGATAAACCAGCAACAATTGACGCCTTGGAGGCCAGCATTGTTCGTGTTGTTCGTGACATACGGCCAGCAGTGCTCGAAAAAGTGGCCCAAAATTGGACGTCCAGAATGCGCTTCGTCAAGAACAGCCGCGGTGCCCATATGCCCGAAATCATTTTCAAATGTTAATGTCACGTATTGATCTTTCGAATAAAAAAAAATTTTGATTACAATTTAATTTTTTGTGTTATTTTTTACAATTTCAAGTTCTATCGGGCTTAAAAAAACACCCTATACATAGTACTGAATTCGCCTTTCCGCTTGCATTAACCTGTATAAATTCGCCTTGGTATGCACATACGTAAGTATTCCTACAAGAACAGTAACGGTCAAGTGACCGGTCATTTGACCGACATTGTTGACCGAAACATAGGTCACAACTTTCTATCAAGGTTTTAAGTACAGTATGAAGAAAATGACCGAAAGTTTCGTGTACGTGTGATGTTCCTTCTACCACATTCTCAAAAATATTATATACATATAACATTTTTGTGAATGTGTTGGAAAATAACATTTAAATGTGTTAGTTTCGGTCATCTATTTCTTGTAGGGTATATTTCTAATATACTTTACTATTATCTACCCTACAAGAAATAGATGACCGAAACTAATACACTCAAATGTTATTTTCCAACACATTCACAAAACTGTCACTGTTCTTGTAGGGTAGTTAGATACATACGTTTTTCTTACAAAATTAATAATATATGTATGTATGTATGTATGTATGTATGTATGTATGTATGTATGTATGTATTACGTCGATCACGCACGCTTGCCTCAGCAACTATAAACCAAAATCTGCTTGTAATAAAAATAAATGTTTAAGAATTAAATTAAATTAATCGGTGTGTTCCTTTATCTTTGAGTGACCTGGACAAACACTACTGTTTTGGGCGCGTGTGTTTTTGGTCGTAACGATTTTTAGCTGCTTCTCGTTGTCGGTCAATCTTTTCGGCACATATATATATATATATATATATATATATATATATATATATATATATATATATATATATATATATATATATATATATATATATATATATATATATATATATATATATATATATATATATATATATATATATATATATATATATATATATATATATATATATATATATATATATATATATATATATATATATATATATATATATATATATATATATATATATATATATATATATATATATATATATTTTTTTTTTTTTTTTTTTTTTAAGCATTTTTTATTTATTGAATCTTCAAAATGAACTAACAATAAGTATTCAAATCTTAATACTAAATTTAAAATTAAAAAATGTAATTCTTAAGTCCGGCCAATGCTAGACAAAAAAGTTTTATTATGCGGGAGCTATTTCGGTAAAATCACCTATTGAGCAATCTGATGGTGGCAGCGGTATCCCTTCTTTTAAGCCGAGTGTGGCCGCCAAAATTAAGTATATTGCGAGCAAGAGGGTTTGGATGAAGTTCCAGTTTACTGATATACCTTGTCGCGTACTTAGAAAATTCCTCTTTTACCAGCGGAACACTCAGATCGTTATGAATTCGTGAATTTTTTACGTACCATGGAGCTGCAGTAATCGTTCGTAGAATTTTGTTTTGTCGCCTTTGGATTTTTTCAATGTTTGACGCTGAGGCGGTGCCCCATAACTGAATTCCGTAGCACCATATAGGCTTTAGTATTGCGTTGTATAACAAAAGTTTGCAATCTAATTTCAGTGTCGAATTTCTGCCCATAAGCCAATTTAGCTGCGCTGCTTTTAGTTTTAACTGAGTGACCTTTGCTTCAATGTGAGACTTCCATGTTAGCCTACGGTCCAGGTGAATACCAAGGTACTTGACTTCGTTGTGCTGCGGAATAGGTGAGTTGTTAATTTGGATAGGCGGACATGTTTGCCTACACAGTGTGAATGTAACATGAGTACATTTCTGTTCATTAACTTTGATTTTCCAAAGTTTTAGCCATTTCTCTAATATTGAAGTATATTCCTGTAAATTTCCTGATGCTAAATGGTAGTTTTCATGAACACTCAAAAACGCTGTGTCATCTGCAAAGGTAGAAGTGTGGATTCCAGATGTCGTTGGCATGTCAGAGGCGTAAATCAAATATAAAGTAGGCCCCAGTATGCTGCCTTGGGGAACTCCTGCCTTGATTGGCTGAGTTGGGCTAATAAAGTCGCCTTCTCTGATAACAAACTTCCGCCCGTATAAGTAGCTTTCCAGAAGCTTGTGTGTATTTGCAGGCAAATTTAGCTTTATTTTGTGCATTAAGCCGTCGTGCCACACTTTATCAAACGCTTGAGAAATATCAATGAAAAGAGCTGAGCAGTACTTCTTCGCCTCAAAGGTTTGTCTTATGACATTGACTAGTCTGTGCGTTTGTTCTATGGTGCTATGCTTAGCCCGAAAGCCAAATTGATGATCAGGGATGCATCCCACATTGTTCAATATTGGACTCAACTTCGCTATTAACAATTTTTCGAATAGTTTTGAAATTGTTGGTAAAAGACTTATTGGTCTATATGATTCTACCTTAGTCAGATCCTTCCCTGGCTTGGGTATCATAGTAATCATTGAGACCTTCCACTCTGCAGGATAATACTCAAGGCGTAAAATGGCGTTAAAAATAAAAAGTAGAACCCTTCTAGCTACACGAGGTAACTGTTCAAGCATTTTACCAGTAATTTGATCAATGCCTGGAGCTTTCCTGGGGTTTGTATTACCGATAACGTTTTCAACATCTTGAAAATTAAATCTCAAAGACACAGGAGGTCTAACAACATATGGTGGTAATTCCGCTGTATTATTCTCTGAATCATTTGTGATAAAAACGTTTCGCAAATGATCGACATACAACATTCCCTTTTCAGAATCGCTTCTTGCCCAGTCGCCAGTTGAATTTCGCAAAGGTGGCTTACCTATTACGGGTCTTTTTAAACCTTTTGTCGCTTTCCACAAGGAATAATCAGATTTAGGGGTACCATCAAGGCTTTCCAAATATGTTTTAAGGGAAGCCATTCTATGGACTTCAAGCAGATTTCTTAGCTGAGTTATGCATTCCCGTAGCCTAGCTTTAAGCTGGGGCGACCTGCGAAATTGCCACTCTCTTCTGACTCTCCTTTTTTCTGACAGAAGTTGCTCAATTTCAGATGAATAAGTTCTATTGCTCTCATTTCTAGGTCTTAAATGACTAGTGGTAGCATGCTGTACGGCCAGTTTGAGGTTTTCAGAAAAATTGTTAATTGACACATCAATATCCTCAGGCGTTCTCAAGGCGATATTTTCAGTACAATGTGTGCTCAAAAATTTTTTGTACTTTAACCAATTAACTCTATTGACAGTCAACGGTGAGCCAATCTCTTGGGGGAACGAAACAGAGATTATAGTGGGAGAGTGATCTGATGACAAATCTAATGAAGGCTCCACTTGCATCCACTCTAAGGGAAAATTTTTCGCAACTCCAAAATCTATAACGTCTGGGATCTTTCGTCGGTCTGTCGGCCAATAAGTGGGGTGTCCGCTTGAAACCACATCTAAGCCCATTTTGGAAACGGTGTCAAAAAGCACACGGCCTTTCGAGGTAATTAAGCGTGATCCCCAAAAAGTGTGTTTAGCGTTATAGTCGCCAGCCGCTAAAAATCTAGGCCCAAGTGATTTGAAAAAATTTGAATATTGGCTTTCTGTTATTGAAAATCGGGGCGGTGAGTAAATCGAGGAAATAACGATTTTTTCATGAAAATATTCAATGCATATATTAGTTGCTTGGATATACTCCTCACGTGTCTCGTTCATTAAATAGTGCTTAATTCTGGATTTTATTAGAATTGCCGATCCTCCGCAAGATCTTCCGCGGGGATCTTTAGTGTCATATAATGCGTACCCATTAATTTTGAAATAACTGTTGGTTGTCAAATGGGTTTCAGCAATCAACATTATATCGATTTGCTTTTCCATAAGGAAGTGCTCAAGTTCATTTTTTTGTTGGCGAATGCCGTTTGCGTTCCAGAAACATATTTTCAACCAATTCATTTTTTTAAAATTGCCTGCAAAATAGTGGATTGCATTTTCAGCATTTCCTGCATCATGTTCGTCATGGAAACCGTAAATGTATTCATAGATTGAACAAGGGTCTGCAGAGTTGCCTCAAGATTGCTAAAATTTTGGTCGGAGTTTTGAGGCTTGGGCTCCTGATTCAAGTTTGGTTTATCGGATTTTACCACATTCGCATAAGAAATTTGTTGGGGGTTTTGCACGTGTATATGGCTGGTTGGCTGGCGTACCTGGGAGAAATTGGTTGTAGAAATGGTGTTTGACTGCTGGGGTGGCATATTTAAAATTGATGGCCTATTTGTCATTGATCTCTTGAAGTGAGTATAGACAGGACAACCCCTGTAGTTTGCAGTGTGGTTACCTCCACAATTACTGCATTTTTTAACGCTCGCGTTAGTCTTAGGTTTTTTGCACTGTGATGTACCGTGAAGTTCACCACACACAACGCAAACTGCGGGCAACTTACAATAGGCCTTAGTATGGCCAAATTCTTGGCAGTTTAGGCATTGGACGGGCCCTAAACGCTTATGAGGCTCCTCAACGGTAACCTTACGATGCAAAAGATATTTGAGGTTATAAATTGGATGCACTTCATTCTTTTTCAGGAGAACATCTCTAGGTTCCAATTCAACCCTAAACATGGGTTGAGGAATTTTTTCACGGTTTCTAATATTAACCACATTTTTAATTTTGAAGCCATTGTCTTCTAGTCCGGTTTTGACCTCATTCGTGTCAACAAAAGGGTCAATACCTTTTATAACGACCTGAATACCTTTGGCACTTTTAAGCTGATATGTGTAAAATGATCGCTTCTCCTTCTCTAGAACGTCAGACAACTTTCGGTATTCATTTTCACTGTTTACCTGGATTTTTGTTTCATTTATGCCGCCGTGCTTAACCAATGTTACGTTAAAAGTGTCTTTGCCGATTGCCGCAATAAGTTGCTTTACCAGGTCACTAGAGGTAGGCTCTCGCAAATATATTGGTGGCGGCTTAAAGGTTTTTTTAGATATAGTTGGCTCATCTGTTTGCAGTATAGCAAACCTATTATTATCCGTTGCCGAAGTCCTATTATCATCTTTAGAAATTTTCGGTTTAGATGATATTTGAGCTGATTTGGGGCTTCGCTGTCTCTTAACCACGGTTATGTACCTGTCCATGCCTACTTGGGTTTTTGGCTTATCATCAACAATTAAACCGGAAGATGTTTTGTCTTCAGTTGTAACAACAATATTTGGCGAACACGATCGCGGGCGTTTCCTATCTCTTAGAGACAGGAAATTTTCCAGTGATTTTTTCACAGATTCTTCCTCTGAAATCCAAAGATTTTTTCTACCGGAGCTAAGCTCTTTTTCAGAATTACATCTGATAGGTGCACTCATGCAATTAATTGTTTCTATTTTTTATTTACAATTTAAAACAGTATTTAAAAAATGTCACAAAATTTTTCTTTTAAACAAAAACACTCTGTTCACCTATTACGGTTTTTAACGAGTGATTTTTTTGCTATTATCTTTTTGGCAACACTAGTTTTGACAGCTCACCCACGTTTTGTATCTTGTGTCACTGTCAAACATCTTCAGTTTGGTCTATAATTTAATCATGAATCGTCTTACAAACGAACAACGCTTGCAAATTATTGAATTTTATTACCAAAATGCGTGCTCTGTTAAGAAAGTTTATCGCGCGCTTCTTCCATTTTATGGTCAGTTTAATCGACCTACTGAGGCTTCTATTCGGGCTATTGTAAAAAAATTTCGCACCAAATTTACATTGTTGGACATTAAACCACCAACACGCTTACGTAGAGTGCGAACTGAAGAAAATATCGCAGCCGTATCGGCCAGTGTTGGTGATGACCGTGAATTATCTATTCGGCGCCGTTCGCAGCAATTGGGCCTCTGTTACTCCACTACGTGGAAAATTTTGCGGAAGGATTTGGGTGTGAAGCCTTATAAGATACAGCTGGTGCAAGAATTGAAGCCAAACGACCTACCACAACGCCAAATTTTTGGTGAATGGGCTCTTGAAAAGTTAGATGAAGAACCACTTTTTTATCGAAGAATTGTGTTCAGCGACGAGGCTCATTTCTGGTTGAATGGATACGTGAACAAGCAAAACTGCCGTATTTGGAGTGAAGAGCAGCCAGAAGCATTGCAAGAGCTGCCAATGCATCCACAAAAAACAACCGTTTGGTGCGGATTATGGGCTGGCGGCATCATTGGGCCGTATTTCTTCAAAGATGATGCGAATCACAACGTTACTGTGAATGGTGAGCGCTACCGTGCGATGATAACAAACTTGTTTTTGCCCAAAATGGAAGAGCTTGACTTGCATGACATGTGGTTTCAACAAGACGGTGCCACATGCCTCACAGCACGCGAAACAATGGACCAATTGAGAGGCGAGTTCGGTGAACAGTTTATTTCACGCTTGGGACCAGTCAATTGGCCGCCCAGATCGTGCGATTTAACGCCTCTAGACTATTTTTTGTGGGGCTATGTTAAGGCTAATGTCTATAGCGACAAGCCCGCTTCGATTGACGCACTGGAAGCCAACATTGCCAACATTATTCGGGAGATACCGGCCGAAATGTTGGAAAGAGTATGCCAAAATTGGACTAAGCGGATGGACCATTTGAGGCGCAGCCGCGGCCAACATTTGCATGAAATAATCTTCAAACATTAAATTATATCGACCCAACTATCGATCCAAATAAATATTTCATGCATTTTTCTGAATTTTATGTGTGTTTTTGTTTTTTAATTTCCGATAGTTCTTATAAAATCACCCATTACTTAATCCCGTTATATTTTTTTTTTTTTTTTACTTTGCGATCAAAAAAACAAACACGTCCGTTCACTATCGAAGCTAAACAACGACTCATATATATATATAACGAGTGATTTTTTTGCTATTATCTTTTTGGCAACACTAGTTTTGACAGCTCACGCACGTTTTGTATCTTGTGTCACTGTCAAACATCTTCAGTTTGGTCTATAATTTAATCATGAATCGTCTTACAAACGAACAACGCTTGCAAATTATTCAATTTTATTACCAAAATGCGTGCTCTGTTAAGAAAGTTCATCGCGCGCTTCTTCCATTTTATGGTCAGTTTAATCGACCTACTGAGGCTTCTATTCGGGCTATTGTAAAAAAATTTCGCACCAAATTTACATTGTTGGACATTAAACCACCAACACGCTTATGTAGAGTGCGAACTGAAGAAAATATCGCAGCCGTATCGGCCAGTGTTGGTGATGACCGTGAATTATCGATTCGGCGCCGTTCGCAGCAATTGGGCCTCTGTTACTCCACTACGTGGAAAATTTTGCGGAAGGATTTAGGTGTGAAGCCTTATAAGATACAGCTGGTGCAAGAATTGAAGCCAAACGACCTACCACAACGCCAAATTTTTGGTGAATGGGCTCTTGAAAAGTTAGATGAAGATCCACTTTTTTATCGAAGAATTGTGTTCAGCGACGAGGCTCATTTCTGGTTGAATGGATACGTGAACAAGCAAAACTGCCGTATTTGGAGTGAAGAGCAGCCAGAAGCACTGCAAGAGCTACCAATGCATGCACAAAAAACAACCGTTTGGTGCGGACTATGGGCTAGCAGTATCATTGGGCCGTATTTCTTCAAAGATGATGCGAATCACAACGTTACTGTGAATGGTGAGCGCTACCGTGCGATGATAACAAACTTTTTTTTGCCCAAAATGGAAGAGCTTGACTTGCATGACATGTGGTTTCAACAAGACGGTGCCACATGCCACACAGCACGTGAGACAATGGACCAATTGAGAGGCGAGTTCGGTGAACAGTTTATTTCACGCTTGGGACCAGTCAATTGGCCGCCCATATCGTGCGATTTAACGCCTCTAGACTATTTTTTGTGGGGCTATGTTAAGGCTAATGTCTATAGCGACAAGCCCGATTCGATTGACGCACTGGAAGCCAACATTGCCAACATTATTCGTGAGATACCGGCCGAAATGTTGGAAAGAGTAAGCCAAAATTGGACTAAGCGGATGGACCATTTGAGGCGCAGCCGCGGCCAACATTTGCATGAAATAATCTTCAAGAATTAAATTATATCGACCCAACTATCGATCCAAATAAATATTTCATGCATTTTTCTGAATTTTATGTTTTTTTTTTTTTTTAATTTCCGATAGTTCTTACAAAATCACCCATTATATATATATGCCTTGTTGGCATATATTCTATGGGTCCAATTTTTCGTATTAATGACAGTATGACTCGATTTTAGTACAAAGATATACTCGAAAATATAGTGCTGCCCTATGCAGAAGATAATATGCCTCTTCGAAGTGTCTACCAGCAGTATAACGACCCAAAGCATACATCACAATTTGTAAAGAATAGGTTTGAAGCTAACAATATTAATTTGCTGGAGTGGCCAAGCCAGTCACCGGATTTAAATTTAATTGAAAACCTGTGGGGAGACCTAAAGAGAAGGATATCAAAGAATGTCTTTTATAAGATTAATTTTGGAACTTTGTTCAAAAAACTTAGCACGAAACTCCATTAGATACTTGCCGCAAGCTCATAAACAGTATGCCAACAAGGATGCGAAAAGTATTGCAAAATAAGGGAGGATATACAAGGTATTAACCACATAGCAAAAATACTAAGAACAAATATTGAACAACACCCTTTAATATAATGATATACAGAATGTACTTGTTATTTCGACAACTATTTTTATCGGTATTTTTTTCTTTCAATAACATGAATAAGTTGTTTTATCAAATAAATTCTTTTTTTTATGTTTGAAATTTCGTAAGAAAGTAAATTAGAAGAGTTTTATTTTGTTAAAAAAATTAAAAAATAAATTTCTATCATAAAGTCTGAAAAACTTAACATTTTTGTGAAGCGTATAAAAACAATAGTATATTGTATTAAATTGTAAAAACAAGGGCAAATTATTTAAAAACACAACGGGAAAACAAATTCCTCACATTTCAGTAACTAAGCAATCAAGGTGCATTAATGTATACACGGTGGCAGCACTATGGCATGTGACAATTTTTTGCTACTGGCAATATAGTAAGCTGTTTATGTCAAATATATTGTTTACATTTTTAAAAGTGAATTTAGTGTTTTATTCTGAATTAAACATATACAAATTATTTTGTGAACATAAAAATAATTCAAATAAATATAATTTATAACTATGAAAAGGAACATTCATAGTTTATAATTGTGAAAATAGTTACAAATATTTTTGATAAACATAGCTTACCACGTGCCTGTTTTTGTTGTATTGTTGTAATTTTGCTCTAGTGCTGCCACTGTGTATACGTTAATGCACCTTGTAAGCAATAATATCAATTACAATATAACAAGTGCATCGTTATTGTGCGTGAAGATTACCTACCCAGTTGGAAAAAAGCTGTATATTAAAATTTTGTTTTCTGTATGAGTGATCCCATCAGAAATAATTCTGAAGAAGAGCCTAGCTCCACCAGCAAAATCACATGTATTTTTTATACCCTTCACAAAAATGTAAAGGGCATATATAAGTCTGTGATTCCATTTGTAATTTCTACAGTTTTTATTTGCGACCCTATAAAGTATATATATTTTGAATCAGAATGAATGGAAAAGTTTATTAAGCGATGTCCTTCTGTCCGTCTGACCACTGTTGAAATACCGTTTCTGAGAAAACCATTAGACTCAGAAACGTTTTTCTTTCACCATTCTTTTACCTTATTGATTTATGGGTTTGCTATTGATATTCAGTAATATCGGTTCACGTATATATTCAAAATTCCGATAAAGCCATTTTTTTGTTGCAATTTTGTATGAAAATTTTTGAAAAAAATTGTTTGTTTTGCTTCAAACTTCACACAGTCATTAAGCATGGTGACTAAAAGGAAAAATAATATATACATATGTATATATACCCGATAATATACATATCTATATATACCCGAGATGTAGCCCAAATCGGGATTTTCATAAAAACGTGAACTTAAAACAACTTGTTTTGCTTAAAAGCAGTTCTGGTAATAAAATAAGGTTGTATAAATATGGAAAATTAATTTGCGATATCGGTCCATATATACCCGAGATATAGCCTAAACCGGATTTTTCATGAAAATGTCGCGTAAGCGAACTGAAACAACTTGTTTTGCTTAAAAGCAGTTTGGGTAATAAAATAAGGTTATATAAATATGGAATATGAACATTTCCGATATCGGTTCATATATGTATATCCGAACATATTTAGTTCAAATTTGTAATATATACTATACATATACGTGACTATCGTGAAGGATATTTTAGATTCGGCACAGCCGAATATACCACACTCTTACTTGTTTTTTATGTTCTTCAAACGGATGAGCCAACAGCATCGTCAAAAAAATCGTTTAAACCACCACCAATTTATTTAAGAAACTGTACCTCGTTTCTGTAAATTTTGTAAGAAGTTTTCACATCGAAAACGATTTTTTTTTAACTTTATTATTTTATTTATTCAATTCTTAATACTAAACAAAATTGTCGCGCCAATGTTGGACAAAAATTTTTTTTATATGCGAATATTATTTCAGAATTCAGAAAACTATGAAACAAAAAATTCCATCGTTTCTCGATTAGTGAAAAAATCGTGTTTCTGTATTTTAAAGTGAAAACAGACAACACTAATTCTCTTTTTTTTTTGGAATATTTCCATTTAAGAGTTGTCAAAAAATAATAAATAAACAAAAAATACGAAAACTAAAAATCAGACAAAAAAATTATATATATTATAAAACATAACAATAAAATTATCTGCTGCCGGTACCATTCGTATTGGGAATGCATTAATTTTCAGCACTCAAGGATTCTACTATAAATTTCTGAAAGCCAGGCAATAAGAAGTGTTGACTAGACGAGTACATGTTGCTGCTGATAATAACACAACCACCTGAAAAGTCGCTGTGTATCAGATATTTTAACAAATATCGCTACCAAGGCTAGCATTAAATTGAAAAACTACGGTAAGTTTGTTGTTACAATTTTAATTTGGATTTTAACATGCTATTTTCCGCAATAGATCCAACATATAAAACTGCTGTAATCATTTTGAATAAAACAAATTTCCATCCGTTGTTCAAGCCTTCAACTATAAGGATGGCGAACAAGAGATAACAGTAGTTTTGTCATGACTTTAGATGGTTGCCACCAGCTGTAGAAAGTAAAATTCCGGAAGCCAATAGTAAAACAATTTTCAGATAAACTTTTTTGTTCAGATGCAGCCTCATCTCCTACGTGACCACCACTCCCAGCAACTCCTATAGTCAGACCACCTTCACGTACTATCAACATAACACCAGCTGAAAACATAAAATCTACAATTTGGGAAAGATACATTACGTCGAGAACTTATAAATAAACACAATATATTTTTGGTTTTCATTATTACTATTGTTTTATTGTATTTTTACTGCAAACTTATTTTTAAGCAATAATCATATAATTCTACGTGTTTCTAAATATGTTTCTGTTTTGGCTACTTTCTTTTGGTAGTTACCGATTTGTTTCGAATCTTCCTTGAAAACACAGTAGAAATTTGTAATTATTTTTTTATATGATAATATTTCATAAATATACAGTTTTATAAAATTGCAAATACTTGATTTCTTTTAAAATTTCGTGTTGTACTTCATTACCGGTGGCAGATTCAGCTGTAGTTTGTTTCGCCTTTTCTTTTTCTGCTTTTGCGGTTTTTTATTTTCATTTTACTTAAATAAATCATAAATGTTATATTAAACACAATGAAATTAAAAGATATATAATACTTTACCTCTTTCGTGCACTTTTGAGGTCCACTTCAGTATATTGTTTTCTTTGTTTTATGAATTCCGCACCGTTTTTATTTGGAGAATATTTTGGCAGCTACTTCTCACAAAATTTAATTACAGAAACACATTTACTCACATATTTCCAATAATTTACATTAAAAAGCACAATTGACAGTTAGTTTTCACAAAAAAGAATTGTAGAAACACTTGTGTGTGAGAAATAATTTTTGTTTCATTTCCATCAATTTAGTTTCAAATCAATTGTTCCATGTGAAAAATTTCTCGCTGCGAGAAATACAGAAACGAGGTACTGGTAAGAAAAATTGTTTCAGCAATCGGAGAAAATACTTTTAACCTTACCTCCATCAAGCACGACAACATTAACTAAACTAAAATTCAGCTTAACCATGAAAATGACTACCGCAAACTGTCTGACGAATTTGAAAAAGAAAAAAAGCTTTTTATACTTATCAGCTTAAAAGCGCTGAAGGTCTTCAAGCCGTAATAAAAGGAATTGACCCTTGCGTAGACACTGATGAAGTTAAGACCGGTTTGACAGACAAGGGATTCAAAGTAAAAAATTTGTTAAACATCAGAAATCGTGAAAAGATCCCTCAACCCATGTTTAGGGTTGAATTACAGCCAGGAGATGTGACTTTAAAGAATAATCCAATATATAGTATAAAATACCTTTTATATCTTGAAGCAACTTATATTTGTGTGGAAAATTTACAAATTGGTTATCTCTTCGATTTATTTGCCGTCTCAATTTTCCGGGACAGAACCACAATATCAAGTTTTTTCACCTCATTATGACCTCGTTTTATAGCACGTGCAGATTACAACGCAAAACACACGTTTTGGGGCTCACGTTTAATCACGCCGAAGGGTCGGGTGGTTTTTGATTCAGTTTCTAAAATGGCTTTAGATGTAATATCAAGCGAACATCCCACTTACTGGCCGACTGACCGGCGAAAGATTCCTGATGTGATTGATTTTGAAGTGTGTAATATAGGTTTTTTTTTTACTGGCATACCCACAAAATGTCTGTTGGGTTGCGTCACTTAAAATTGCAACAATGCTGATACAATACAATAATTACAGCAGTGTTCGGTTTGGTATAATCATATCACTCTCTCCTTTTACTAATATCGTTTTTTTATAGGTAAAACTTCAGGGACGGTGGTAAGATCGGTCAAAAAGGGGGTTTTCATATATTTCATACAAGCCCAAGAAAATCCAAGGTAGGAAGGGTATAGAGGCTGAGCTTTTTTTAGTTGAAGTTTAAAGTTTTGGAAAACAATTCTTAAGAATAATAAATTGTTAGGCTTTGGTTCAATAATTTTGTTTTATTGTATTTTTGTTCATGTGGGAACGGATATGTGGGTTAACAAATATGTATGTATTATTTTAGATTATGTTATTGGTATGGTTTTTTAGGGGAGGGATGGAAGGTATCATAACACCTCCACCGTTAGTCTGAGGCTCCACCGAGGAGACAATAAGGGTTCTTGTTTTAGATATTTTTAGAAAGATTATGATAAAGATAATAATTAAAATAATAGAAATCCATATATTGCCCCCGGTGTTTATCAGAGTGTTTTTTAAAAATGTTTTATTAACAATTCTTATGGTTTCATGAAAATTTATGTCCTTAATATCTAAGTCAGTAAGTTGAACATTGGTTTTATTTATTTTTAATATAAATTTTTGCAAGATAAATATTTCTCTTGTGTTTACTTTAAAATTTTCATAAGTCTTTAGTTTTGTTTTAACAATGCAGTTTTCGAGTTTTATTAAATAAGTTTTAAAATTTTCTAGTTTATATGGATGTTTACAGTTTGTTTCAATTTTGTCTTGATAGTGTTTGAATATAAGTAAACCAGGGTAAATTTCCTTTTCCTCTGGGTCTTTTCTTAATTCCATATTACATTTAGGTTCAAGATTTTCGACAATACTCGCTAGACACTTATCATTTATGTTTTCTAAGTTTTTATATTCTAATGTGTTTGATACTTTGTTGTTTTGAATAAGGTTCGATTTCTATCATCGGGAATCGGTTCAAATACTACTTCTGAAAATGATTTATTTAAAAACCTTGGAACATTCAATGTTAACATTATGAAGTTTTCTTTATACGCTAGAGTTCTTTTCGTCTGAAGATAAGATTCTATATTTCCTATAAAATTAAATTCTTCCTCTGTTAGTATGTCTGACGCAATTATTCCCATTTTTGAATTAAAAATAACGTGTCCAATCTCGTTCACATGGTCCGTTAGTAAGTTAATATCGTTATTAATTTGACAAACGTTCTGTAAAAATAAGGTTTCGCTTTCTAAGTCGAGAATTTTATTCTTTTTTTTATTTTTTTATTTGAATTATTTTCTGCTGGTTATTTATATGGTCCGTAATGTTTGATAACCTGGTTGACATAGTAGTGCTCAAATGTGAGACTTCATTTAACGTTGTTATTGTGCCCCTGTTCTTTTTTTCAAGGTTTATAATTTTGTCGAAAATTAGTTTTTCGTCGTCACTATCCATTGTGCCTATCATAAATTTTAGCCCTTTGCCTATTGCGTTCGCTAATCCTCGTCTTTGTCTAAATCTAGGTGTCAAGTTATTTATCTCCGTCTTACATATTTTCATGTCTTTATTTACGCTTTCCAATAGTGATGTTTGTGTAAGTATCAGAAAGTTTATTGATATTGTCCTGTAATATATTGGCTGTTTCTATATATTGCGTAGTACTGATGGCGTGAATTATCTTAATGTATTTATCGATGATCTATACGTCTCTTATCTTAATTGGTATATACCCATTATTATCAGATAGGTCTTGAATGTCGAGGTATTGTCCGTAGGTAACTATAAACAAAGTTGTCAGGAAAATCCAAAGTGTCATCTAGAAAAATTGTATATTATACATATATGTATCTGTATATTTGACGAAATATTATTATTTAACTTTTATTCTGGGGTTATCCCTATCTTGAAATTTCTTGTTTTGTCTGATATGAGTTTTGTAATATTTATGCCTTGTCGTAATGTCTTCGACGTGGTCGTCATCGATTTTCTTACTATCTATCTTCCTATATTTCCTATGGTTTTTACCCCCTCTAATTTCCTTGATATAATTTGAACCATCTTCTATTGTCACATCTCTCCTATTTTTATTCAATTTACCTATGTATTCCTCTTTTTTCTTACTCATTAAGTCATATATTTCTCTTCGTTAATTTTTTCATTTAGGAAATCAATAGGTTTGATCTTAGTTGTACTATGCATTGTGTTGTTGTAGTATCCTATTATCCGCAGGATTTTTTCTTCTGTTGTTTGTTCTTTATTCTTTTCATTCTGCTTTAGAAGCTTTATGTGCTTATTTATGGTATTATGTAGACGTTCTATGTCTGCGTTAGAGGTGTGGTTATTGCTTGAGGTAAAATGTATATTAATTTGTTCTTCATTGGCGAATTCGCGCATTGGGATGGCTTCGAGCCCTAATTCATTGTTATAGACAATTTTTTCAATCTTACCGAATGTATTTATGTTCTGTAATAGTTTAGTCTTAAATTTTGTCCAAGTTCTACTGTTTATTTTATATGCGACTGCATGTTTTGTAAATTTGTCTATTATTGTCATAAAAAGTTTCTTTTTCAAAGTGTAGAATACGTCTACATGAGCTATCTCTCGTGGTTTGTGTGGGCTTTCACTGACTTTAAATGGTATCTTAGGAGGTTTTCTATCATAGTTTTCAGTGGTGCGTACTTCGCAATTGTGTTATTCTTAATTTTAAAAAGGGGTTGTATATTATGTTCTTAAGTTCCCCATAGACAGCTTCTATTCCTCGGTGGTTCTTACTTAAATGTTCTTTTTCCATAGCATCGGTCAGTTCTTCTTCGTCTTCGATGTCACTAAGCAACATGGTACATCTAATTATTCTAAATTTGTCATTACTTGAAAAAAGTTCCATATAAACATTCTCCAGAGTTTAAAAAAATTCACTATCTATGTAAATTACATTCAATTGGTTTGGGCTAAAATGATTTTTCAAAAGAGATATTGATGTTACCCTGTCGAGTTCCTTAATTCCTATTATTTTTAAAGACTTTCTCGTTTTTTATCCTGGCTGCACCTGAAGTAATTTTCTTAATAATGATTTGATTTTTAAACATGTTGATAGGGGATTCCGTTTCTTTCATCCTACGTACCTCTGGTTCAAGAGTATTGACGTTAGCAACTTCGGGTTCTATTCTTGATAGTGCATCGGCGTTGTTGTTTTTTGTGCCTTTTTTATAAACGATTTTATAATCGAACTCGGAAAGCCTCCATCTTACCAGCTTGGAATTTGGCTCCTTAATTGAAAATAACCATGTGAGAGGTTTGTGATCTGTTTCTATCTTAAACGGTCTTCCAAAGAAGTATGGGCGGAAATACTTTGTTCCCCAGACGATAGCCAGAAGTTCCTTTTAGATTGTGCTGTAATTGCACTTATTCGCGTTTAAAGTACGACTCGCGTAGCAGATGGGGTGGTTATCTTGAGAAAGTATTGCCGCTAGTGAAAAATTGCTGGCATCCGTCGTAAGTGTGAATTCTTTATACAAGTTTGGATAAGCCAGAATTGGGTCGTGTGTCAATAATGTTTTAAGGGTATTGAAACTCTCTATGTATTCTGGGTCATTAATGTTCATTTTAGTTTCTTTCTTTAAGTACTTAGTCATTGGTTTAGCTATCCTAGAATAATCTTTTATAAATTTTCTATAGTATCCTGTTAACCCGAGGAACTGTTTTATTTGTTTGGGAGTTTTAGGTATTGGGAAGTTTTTGACGCAATCTATCTTTTTAGGGTTAGCTTTTATACCAAGAGGTGTTACTATATGCCCGAGAAATTCAGTCTCTCGTTTAAAAAACTCTGATTTATCTAGTTATATTTTAAGATTGGCTTCTTGTAAGCGTTTAGAAATTAAATTAATTGAATTAATGTGTTCTTGTAGGGAGGTGGAAAAAATTATTATATAATCAAAATAGACTAAGCTAGTTTTGTTAATGTAATCTTTAAGAACATTATTCATAAGTCTTTGGAATGTCTCTGGGGCTGTTTTCAACCCGAACGGCATTCTAATAAATCCATAGTATCCTCCTTCCACAGTGAAGGCGGTCTTATGAATATCCTCTTCTCTAACTTCGATCTGGTGTAATCATTTGTCCAAATCCAAAGTGGTGAAATACTGGCATCTTCCCAGTTTGTCAAGGATTTCATCGATGTTAGGAATTGGGTACTTGTCTATGGTAACTTGATTGAGTTTTCGATAGTCTACGACGAGACTCCATTTGGTTTTCCCACTTGCATCGGCCTTCTTCGCCACGATCCAAATGGGTGCGGAATAAGGAGAATTACTGTGTCTGATAATTTTATTGTTGAGCATTTCTTGTATTTGTGTTTCTACTTCGTTTTTATGTATATAGGGATAGCGGTACGATATATACCCATACATACGATTGGTATGTATGGGTATATTGTTGGTGGTTCTGATCTCATGTTTTATTGCGGATGTGAACGTTAATTCGGTACCGTCCCGATAAAAAATGTTATTAATTTCAAAATTTGTTCTTTTTCCTCAGCATTCATGTGCTCTGTTCGAATTTCTTTAATCAGTGGGTTACGATTTCCACCTTTAATAGTCCTTGAATCATCGTTGTCTACAAACAATGGTTCTTAAGTAAATTAATATTTCTTCTATCTTTTATTTTTAAAATTCCTCCTGTTATGATTTTTTTGTTATCCTCTTCAAAACACATTGCGTCTTTGTTGAATTTACTATCTTCAAAAATCATTGGCAATGTTTTGTTACCAAAAGTTATGTTCCTAGTCTTATAATCTATGTTAGCATTTAATACTCTTAGGATATCATTGCCTATTAGGCCACCATAGAAGTTATGGAATTTTATTATGAAAAATTCAAATTGCCCCTAATTCTTCAAATGTGGTATTACAGCTTTTTTATTAACGTAAAGTTTGTGTTGTAATGTTTTTATCAATATGGGGTTTATTAAGTGAATTCTTTTCGGATGACAGATTCCAGGATTTAAGATTGAGTTCGTTGCTCCTGTGTCTATAATTAATCGTATGTGTTCTAACTTAGTTTTGATAGTTATAGATGGTAGTTTCCCCCCGAGGTTGGTGCCCGAAAAATTTCTGATATTTCCATTTTGCCTATGTCCATGGGTTCTGCTGGGTATCTGAAGTTCTGTCTGTTCGGGTTGAAAGGTGGGTTCGATGGGGTTTGATTATATGGATTCTGATATGGTTGTGGAGGGTGTCTGTATTGGCCCTGAAGTGTTCGTGAAAAAAATGGTTGTTGGTTAGTCAAAGGTTGCTGTTGGTTATGTCTGAATTGTGTGTTGTTCATGGGTTGGTTCTGGAAATATCTTCGTTTGTTATTAAAGTTTAGTCGTTTGTTTGAATTGTTTCTTTGGTGTAACTAATTATTGTCAGGTGCATAAGCATAGCCGGCTTGGAACAGAATATCCATAGCGCTTTCTAAATTTAATGGATTTCTGAAAAATAGCATTGATTTCATCGGCTCAGGCAGTTTACTTTACTAAAGATGTTCAATGCGGTGTGCATGTTATTGATTGCACTTTGTTTAGCGGCTTCATTTTCTCCTAATATAATTTTTATTTTATTATTTAATCTCTGTAGTTTATTTTTTATATCTTCATAAAATTCTACTGTGTTAGTTTTAAATGTTACGCTCCTTAACTTATCAAAAAGTTCCTCACAGGACCTCCTGTCTCCAAAGTTGTTTTGCAGAATATTTCTTATTTCTGGTAGGCAATTTTAAAAAAATGAGTTGGTTAAAAATATGCTTCTCGAACGCAAACGGCATCCGCAAACACAAAAATGAACTTGAGCACTTCCTTATGGAAAAACAAAACGATATAATGTTGATTGCTAAAACCAATTTGACTACCAACAGTTTTTTCAAAATTAATGGCTACACACTATATGATACTAAAGATCCCCATGGAAGATCTTGTGGAGGCTCGGTAATTTTGATAAAAACCAGAATTAAGCACTATTTGCTAAACGAGACATGTGAGGAGTATCTCCAAGCAACAAACATATGTATTGAACATTTTCATGATAAAATCGTTATATCCTCGATTTACTCATCACCACGATATATATATATATCGATATATATATATATATATATATATATATATATATATATATATATATATATATATATATATATATATATATATATATATATATATATATATATATATATATATATATATATATATATATATATATATATATATATATATATATATATATATATATATATATATATATATATATATATATGTATATATATATATATATATATATATATATATATAGGGTGTTTTTTTAAGCTAGATAGAACTTTAGATTGTAAAAAGTAACACAAAAAATTAAATTTTGATGAAACATTTTTTTTATTTGTTTCAGTATACTCTGACAAATCATCATGAATAGACTCACGCTTGAACAACGCTACGAAATTATCCAAATTTACTTTGAAAATCAGTCGTCGATTCGCAAAGTCGTTTTATCGCAAAATTGTGTTCAGCGATGAGGCGCATTTTTGGCTTAACGGGTTTGTTAATAAGCAAAATTGCCGCATATGGAGTGAGACCAATCCACAAGAGACCCTACAGACTCCATTACATCCAGAAAATGCACTGTTTGGTGCGGTTTTCATGCTGGTGGCATCATCGGACCTTATTTCTTCAAAAATGAGGCCGGAGCTCGCGTTACGGTCAATGGAGATCGTTACCGCACCATGATCAATGATTTTTTGTTTGAAAATATGGATGACATTGATCCGGAGGAGATGTGGTTTCAACAGGATGGCGCTACGTGCCATACGGCGAACGCAACCATCGACTTACTGAAATCAAAATTTGGCGATAAGTTGATTTCGAGAAATGGACCTGTCAATTGGCCTCCAAGGTCGTGCGATTTGACACCTCTCGATTATTTCCTGTGGGGCTACGTGAAGTCACTGGTTTATGCTGATAAACCAGCAACAATTGACGCCTTGGAGGCCAGCATTGTTCGTGTTGTTCGTGACATACGGCCAGCAGTGCTCGAAAAAGTGGCCCAAAATTGGACGTCCAGAATGCGCTTCGTCAAGAACAGCCGCGGTGCCCATATGCCCGAAATCATTTTCAAATGTTAATGTCACGTATTGATCTTTCGAATAAAAAAAAATTTTGATTACAATTTAATTTTTTGTGTTATTTTTTACAATTTCAAGTTCTATCGGGCTTAAAAAAACACCCTATATATATATATATATATATATATATATATATATATATATATATATATATATATATATATATATATATATATATATATATATATATATATATATATATATATATATATATATATATATATATATATATATATATATATATATGTATATATATATATATATATATATATATATATATATATATATATATATATATATATATATATATATATATATATATATATATATATATATATATATATATATATATATATATATATATATATATATATATATGACTCTTTGTAGACTTTATGGAATGCATTCAAACACACAATTAATACAAGGTCTAATATATATAATAAAGAGGGATAAGGAATGGCTCATAGAAGCTATAATACGTTAGGTAAATTATTTAGTAAGACTAAAGATAGACTTAATAAATGGGACATTTCAAATTCGGTTTATAGAATTCCTTGTCAGGGTAATGAGCAAGAAAATTGTAGTAACGTCGGAACTACCAAAAACAAATTAAAAACTCGAATTGCAGGACATAAGTCAGATCAAAGATATAGGGATATTAATTCACAATAAACAGCTTTATCTTCTCATTGTTCAAAATTTAATCACTCTCCAAACTTTGAGAATGTTTCAATTTTAACAAGTAAGAGTGTAGTATATTCGGCTGGGCCGAATCTAAAATACCCTTCACGATAGTCACGAATATGTATATTATATTAAAAATGTGACCTAAATATGCTCGGTTATATATGAACCGATATCGGAATTTTCTATTTTCTGTATTTTCGTAACCTTCTTTTATAACGAGAATTGCTTTTCAGCAAAAAAAAAAAAAAATTTTTTTAATGGAAAAATCGGTTCAGGCTATATCTGGACCGATATCGAAAATTTTTATTATCCATATTTATATAACCTTATATCATTACCAGAACTGCTTTTGAGCACAACAAATTGTTTAAGTTCGCTTACGCGATATTTTCATGAAAAACACGATTTAGGACCGGGTATATATGGACCGATATCAGAAATTTTCATTTTCTCTATTTGCGTAACCTTCTTTTATAACAAGAACTGCTTTTCAGCAAAAAAAAAATGTTATTGGAAAAATCGGTTCAGGCTATATCTTGAGTATATATGGACCGATATCGGATATTTTCTTTTTCCATATTTATATAACCTTATTTCATTACCAGAACTGCTTTTGAGCACAAAAAGTTGTTTACTCGGCATTTTCATCAAAAAACCTCTTAGGCTATATATCGGGTATATATGAACCGATATCGGAAATTTTAATTTTTCATATTTATATAACCTTATTTTATTACCAGAACTGCTTTAAGGTGAAAAAAGTTGTTTAAGTTCGCTTACGCCACATTTTCATGAAAAACCCGGTTTGGGCTATATCTCGGGTGTATATGGACCGATATCGGAAATTTTCATTTTCCATATTTATATAACCTTATTTAATTACCAGAATTGCTTTTGAGCAAAAAAAAGTTGTTTAAGTTCGCTTACGCGGCATTTTCATGAAAACCACGGTTTAGGCTATATCTCCGGTATATATGGACCGATATCGGAAATTTTCATTTTCCATATTTATGTAACCTAATTTCATTACCAGAACTGCTTTTGAGCACAAAAAAGTTGTTTAAGTTCGCTTACGCGTCATTTTCATGAAAACCCCGATTTGGGCTATATCTCGGGTATATATGGACCGATATCGGAAATTTTCATTTTCCATATTTATGTAACCTAATTTCATTACCAGAACCGCTTTTGAGCGCAAAAAAGTTGTTTAAGTTCGCTTACGCGGCATTTTCATGAAAACCCGGATTTGGGCTATATCTCGGGTATATATGGACCGATATCGGAAATTTTCATTTTCCATATTTATGTAACCTAATTTCATTACCAGAACTGCTTCTGCGCACAAAAAAGTTGTTTAAGTTCGCTTACGCGGCATTTTCATGAAAACCCCGGTCTAGGCTATATCTCGGGTATATATGGACCGACATCGAAAATTTTCATTTTTCATATTTAAGTAGGTTAGGTAAACAGGCCGCTTGATTTCCAGCAAGTACCCGGAAACTCCAGCTCACTTGGGTCCTGTAGGTCCCTTTGTGATTGCCTGAAAAAAGTTAGTAAAGGGAAAAAATAAAAGGTTATAGGGATATAGAAGGAGTGACTAAGAGGGAAAGGAGGTGGGAATCTATTAGTGTGGCATTACTTGCTGATTTACTAGCCATCCGCTGCTTCTAATGAAAGAAGCTATCGCAGTCGGTTTGACCGAGGCCAGACATGAAAGGCTATTGAAGTTCCGCTCGCCTAAGTACCTTAGACGATGATGCTCCAATGCCAGGCATGTACCGAGGAGGTGAAGGATTGTCTCCTCCTCCTCCTCGTCTTGGCAACTTCTACAGAAGTCGTTATATGGTAGACCCAGTCTCCTGGCATGGTTTCCGAACGGGCAATGTCCAGTGATGACTGCTACCGTCATTCTTAGGAGAGATCTATGAAGTTTTAGTAGCTTTCCTGTTCTCTTAGAGTTAATGTGCGGCCACAGGCTTCTTGATATAAGGCATGTGGGCTCTGTGTGCCACCTTTCTTGGGCATATTCTAGCGTGTGGAGTTTTATTCGTTTCCAACACGCTGACAAGGGTTAACCGCAAAAGGGGTCTATATCCCTGTCCTCTAGGGCTGTCCCTTTTTTGGCTAATTCATCAGCAATGTTGTTGCCATTATTGGACCCATGTCCACGTACCCATTTTAGGGTTAGGTTAGAATGTCTCGTTATCTTATTTAAAGATATTCAGCATTCTTGGACAAGACTAGAATTAGTATATATTCCAGTCAGGGAGTTGATGGCGGCCTTGCTGTCTGTAACTATCATGATATCCCTTCCGAATATCTTGTGGTACATCAGCTATCTGGCCGCTTTATTTATAGCCGATATTTCGGCCTGAAGTACAGTACATCCGTCTGCTAGTCTGAAGGAAATTTTAGTGTTAAATTCCTCTATGTAAACGCCACCCCCAACCCTTTCTCCCCTTCTGGACCCATCCGTGTAAACATAGAAGTATCCAGGTTCTATGGGAGATTCCTCAATTATGTAGCCGAAACTCCTTGTGAGGAATGGTTTTGGGGTGCAGTAGTCAATAAGATCGGGGACTTGGTCTCCTTCAATCCCTAATATATTAGTGTGTCCCCACGGTCTTTGGGTCCATGCTCCTGCCGCGTTCAACCTGATCGCGGTTTTCAGTGCTATCTGCCTGGCTTCTAAGTCACATGGCATCCAGCTCATGAGTGCAAAAAGTGCTTTGGTTGGCGTTGTCCTCATGGCCCCTGTGATCACTATTGCCATGGTTCTACTGACTTTATCAATTTGAAGTCTGTTAGCTGCGGAGTCCAGTGATTTCCACCATACTGATACTCCGTAGAAAATTATAGGTTTTATAACCATTTCATAAAGCCATACAACGCCTTTTGGTTGTATGCCCCATGTTGTGCCTATTGCTTCTTTACATAGATAGATGGCTGTTGTAGCCTTGGTTACTCTAGCCTGTATGTTCTCTTTCCATGATAGCTTGCTGTCTAGAATGACGCCTAAGTATTTCGCTTTATCCGATAGGATAAGCGTGGTGCCGTCCAACTTTGGAGGTGAGAAGTTTGGGATTTTATACTTTTTGCTAAAAAGTACGATTTCCGTTTTCGCTGGACATTGACTTACCAACTTTAGAGCGTATTCTAACTGCTCCGTTATGGTGTCTAAATGGGTCCCGGAGACTGCAATCGCTACGTCATCGGCATAGGCTACAGTCTTTATCTTCCTGTGGTCTAGGTCTTTGAGCAGATTATTCACTACAGCATTCCACAAGAGGGGAGATAATACCCCTCCCTGGGGAGTACCCTTGCATACTTTTCTCGTAATTCTTGAGTTCCCCATCGTCGATGTTATAGTTCTGCGCTTTAGTAGGCTCATAATGAGCATAATTGTAGGTCGATCAACCTTCAGGCATTCAAGTGCATCTATGACTGCCTGCGTCTCGACATTATTGAAAGCACCTTCAATGTCCATGAAGGCTACTAAGGTATAGTTTTTATATTGATTGGCTCGTTCCATATGACTGACCAAGCTATGTAGCGCCGTTTCAACTGATTTACCCTTTGTATAGGCGTGTTGAGATAGCGACAGTTGGGTTTTGCTAAGATTGGACCTTATGTGTATGTCTAAGATCCTTTCTAGCGTTTTCAAAAGAAAGGATGTCAGGCTAATTGGCCTGTATTCCTTCGCCTTGGTGTGAGACATCTTCCCTCCCTTAGGAATGAAAATTACCTTGCTTTTGGTCCATTCCCTGGGAATGTATGACCAGCTTAGAGCGGCTCTGTAGATCTCAAGGAGCCACGGAGTGATCAGATCTAGATTGTTTTGTAAATCTGCGGGAATTATTCCATCCGCTCCTGGTGATTTGAACGGTTGGAAACTTTTGACTGCCCAGTGCAGCATCTCTTTTGTTACATCGAGATATACTGCATTCTGGACGTGGGACAGGGGAGAGCTTTCGTTCTCCCCTAGTGGTTGATTACCCGGAAAGTGGGTGTTTATCAATTCTTCTAGCGATTCCTCGCAATTTGCAGCCCAACATCCATCTGCCTTTTGAATAAGGCTTGGGATTGTCGGTTGCTTTGAAAGTATACTCCGAAGCCTACTTGCATCGGACGTACTATTGACGTTACTACAGAATTCCCTCCAGGATCTTCGTTTCGAGTTCCTGATGAGATTCTTGTATTTGTTCACTGAAGCTTTGTAATCGACCCAGTTACCTGTTCTTTTAGCTTCGTTGAAAAGTCTGCGGCATTTCTGCCTGGTCTCAGACAGTTCTGCGGACCACCATTTAGGTTTGCTGTTCTCTCTTTTTACAGATAAAGTACAAGATCGCTCTATGGCGTTCTTGAAAGCATCATTAAGTTTCTCTACTGAACTTTCCATGTCCATGACATTGGTTATGGTTGGGTAACGGTCCAGGTCTCTACTCAGGATTTCTCCTTGTTTTCTCCAGTCCGTTTTCCGTCTATTGCGATAGAATGTAATTCTATGCTGTTTACTTAATTTGAAATCCAAATAGCAGTGATCAGAAAAGGAGCAGTCATTTGACACTCTCCATTCCTGTATTTGATTTGCGATATTCGAGCTGGCAAGCGTGATATCTAACACCTCTTGCCTGTTCGAAGTCACAAAGGTGGGTTTGTCTCCCTTATTAAGAATTACTATATCATTTTCTAATACAAATTCTACTATACTCTCACCTCTTTTGTTTGTATCTGAGCTACCCCAGATCCGGTGGTGTGCATTCGCATCCGCTCCAATGATGAACGGTATGCCTTTTGTTTTCGCGGCCTTCGCCGCTCTCTCCACCAACTTTCCCGGTGGTGGTTCATCCTTACCATGGGCCATGTAGCAGGATAGAAACCATATGTTGGTTCCTTCTACATTTGCCGTGGCAGTAATAGTGTCTTCATCGCTATAATCAGATAAAATGAAGATATTAGTGTGCCTTTTGGCTATAATACAGGATCTTATGGTTTTATCCCCATTACCTGCATTTGCGGCATATAAAAGTATATAGCCCTTCGCTCCTAGTCCAAGGATCTTGCCATTGTTCGTCCATGGCTCTTGGACTAGCGCAATGTCGACGTCTTGCTTTGCAAGACGATCTATAAGGCTAGCCGATGCTGCTTTACAATGATGAAGGTTGATCTGCGTGACCTTCATCTTTATTCGATGTCGAGGTCATAGTTGATGATGGTGGCATTCTCTGGATCGGATTCCAGCAAAATGTCCTCATCCTCAACTGTGGCCTGTTCCAATCCCCTAAAGAACCCTCCAATCAAACTAGAGTTTGATTGGGAGCTCTGTATTGAATTGGATTCCGCCCCTGCCTCTTCATCATTCCGTTGCTCTTTGGCTGTTATTTCTGGCTTGTGGTCCATCTTCTCATCTCCTCGATACAGACAGAGCCTGGTTCCCTGATATCCATAGAAAACCATGCCCTGCCTGTCTCGAAGTAATGGCAAGGATTCCTTGTTTAGGACCACAACTACCTTTCTACAGGATCCTTCAGCCTCTGCGACACTGACCACCTTCCAGTCATGTGTGGCCATGCCAGGTTTCGCGATCTGAAGGATCCTGAGAATTGCATCGGGGTCATGTGGTTCCGCAGGAACGACTGCAGCCGCTCTTGGCCGTCGAGGGATGTCTCTGACCAAAATCAGCTCCAGCCGTGCCCCTGGCCACACCTCCCCTAATGCTGCAATGACATCTTTCATGGCGTTGGCTGATGTCTCGTCAACGCACGATATCAGTTTTACTCGACCCTGGATCCACCCCGCGTCAGTAAACTGCGGTGGAGGGCCGGTGTTGCTATTAATCGCCTTTAGGAAGTTGTCCAGCAAACTCTGACTGATCAATCCCCACTTTTCGCGGGTAATTGCTCCATCAGAGTTGCTTCGGTCAACTATAGCCCTGTTCAGTGGGTTTTTTGCAACCTCACTGTAAGGTCTATTGATGACCGTGGACCCCTTCCTCGGCTTTTTACTTGGGTTTGCCTGTTCTTCCTCGGACCGTTGTCTTTTGCATACTGTCCCGCCGACAGCTGCGACTTCTGGTTCCGGGGTTTCGGCTAAAAATGCCTTGGCCCATGTCAAGCATTGTTTGTCATTGCTTGACATGGCTTCCTCAGCCACATTACTGAGCTTTTCGACATATCGTCGAGCCACCCTAATTTTTAGTGTGGTTTTGCGGGAACTAATGCTTTGTTCCCGCTCCACCTGTGTGTTATTGGACGTGGTTGCTCCAGTCTGCTCTCCTTTGGTTTGCCCATCTGTCAGTTTGCCAGATGTTGTAGGTTTTGCCAATTTCGAGCATCCCGGCACGTCCGAAAAGTCTGCAGGGTGCTTTTGGCCTGTTAGGCACACCCCGCGAAGATTTGCTGTGTTTACAGCTTTTGTTTTTGCATCAGCCGGTGTACTAGGCCTTTCAGCTTTGTGCACCTGACTGCTGCTGCTTCCGGTTTCCGGTGAGGGTTTGACCGAACTTTGACGGCAGTCCATCAGCTTGGGTTTGCCAGCCTGATGGACTGTCGTGTTTTGTTTTGTTTTTATTTTTATTTAAATTTGAATACATTTGATTCCCACGAGTAGGCCAGTAAAGCAAGGACCATCCATACAGTGACGGCGTGTATGGACTAGGCAACTAGTTACAACCGGTCCGTGCCCTAGACCGGAGGAGAAACTACTCGCTACTAGACTTTTTTATCCACTGTCTAGCCACACAGACCCTCGGCGCAGCTTCTACAACCTTGGCCTTCAGTGGGACATTTTGGTCCGCGGATGTTGTATACCTCGTGGTGTTCGGGGTATAAACTACCTGACCTGAGGCTGACACATGGCAGCGGATTGGTGTTTTCCTCTGCCCTATATCCCCCTCAAGTCCGGACGTGTTGCATGCACATATAAGCCACGTTTGTGTCATGGTCATATATGTGAATGTTTCCGTCCTCCCCTATCCGCCACCTGGGGACGCGTCCGATGGGAAAATGACGACTCCACACGGAGTCGTCATATTATATATATAAATATTTCATATTTATATGACCCTATTTCATTACCAGAACTGTTTTTTAAGCAAAAAAAGATGTTTAAGTTCGCTTACGCGACATTTTCATGAAAAACCCGGTTTGGGCTATATCTCGGGTATATATGGACCGATATCGGAAGTTTTCATTTTCCATATTTATGTAACCTAATTTTATTACCAGAACTGCTTTTGAGCAAAAAAAAGTTATTTAGCTTCGCCTATGCGACATTTTCATTAAAAGTCCGATTTGAGCTATATCTCGGGTATATATGGACCGATATCTGAAAAAAAAAATTTTTGTCTTTTAGTCACCATGCTTAATAAGTGTGTGAAGTTTGAAGGAAAACGAACAACTTTTGTTTTCAAAAATTTTCATACAAAACTGCATAAAAAATGGCTTTTTTCGGAATTTTGAATATATCTTAGCTATACGTGGACCGATATTACTGAATTTCAATAGCAAACTCATGAATCGATGGGGTAAAAGAATGGTGAAAGAAAAAAGTTTCTAAGTCTAATGGTTTTCTCAGAAACGGTATTTCAACAGCGGACAGGCGGACATCGCTTAATCTACTTTTCCATTAATTCTGATTCAGAATATATACTTTATAGGGTCGCAAAAAAAACTGTAGAAATTACAAACGGAATCACAAACTTATAAATACCCTTTACATTTTTGTGAAGGGTATAAAAACAGAAAATAATTATAAGAAGCGTTACATGTTAGAGATTGTAAACACACCAACAACACAGAGAATTAACTTCAAGGTAGACACAGAAAAATTAGCACAGAATTAAAGATATATAGTTAATAAGAAATTCTAGATTTGAATTGTTTAACAATGAATGTTAGGATAAAATTTTTTAAATTATGATAATATTTCCATGTTATTCTGTAAACAACATTTGTTTTGCTAGTTGAGAAACAACATGTTGCAAAACATCTGTTGGTTGCAGAATTAGGTTATTTTGGTTTTTATGTTATTTTTTGTTTGTCATTATTGTTATTAATATTATTTTTTCTTTTTTGAATTTTTTTATAACCCAAAAATGTTTCTGTCAGTATATTAAATAGATATTTTTTAAGTTTTCAATTTAAAATTTTTCAATTTGATAATATTGTTAAGAATTTTTTCTTTGTGTATGAATTAATAATTTTTCTTGGTGAATAGATTTTTTGTATATAGGAATTTTTAGACAATAATTATTCAAATTGAAAAATGTTTTAATAACACATTAAATTTTCTGACGATGATAACAAATTGTTATCGAAATATTGAAAATAAATACTGTTGAATTTTTTATAAAAAATAAAAACGAGTTTTAGCTGCAAAAATAAGAAATATTTAAAATAATTATTTATTTTAAATATACAGCCACGTTCTGAAACCGAAAAGAGTTCTGACAAACGCTTAATTCTAAGAAACACGCGTTTTACTGCCTGATAATATTTTCTTTATTTTGCCTATAAATATATGCACAATTGTATCTCAAATAAATATCTAACCCTCTTATTTCAATGGGATTGTAATTATACTCAGTTGTCCTGTAAAAGTTTTCATTTTCACAATAAAATTAAAAAGTGGTTTCAAACTATTACTTTTTATGTAAAAGTAGTTTCAAGAAACAGACAATTCACTACAAATTATTGTTCGAAAACAAAACACAAATGAAAAGTAAAAGAGTAGAATGTAGAATACCGAAGCTTGAAATTGAAGTGTTTTCAAACTATTTTCACTTCAGTAGAATCAAGAACATACCCGATAGATAAAACCAAATTGATTCAAAATGTGTTCTTTCGCATACATTTCCATTCGATATCGTCGAACAGGCTGTACATATATTATATTAAAATATCGTATGTGAATAACGCTTAAAAAATTATAAGCTGAAAATTTTACAAATTTGTATGTAAAAGCATATGCTCACATTTTAAGGAGACTAAATTTTAAGATGTATTCAAAACTAACTTCTATAAATAATTAGAATATTATAAAAGAAAGTATCTTCGCTAACATAATGAAAGAGTTTTCTTATTTCATCGTAAAATTCGAAAGACGAGAAATTTAATACGAGTTAAAGTGACTAAACCTATTAAACTTGAAAAATATCTTATAGATATGAAAACTCGCTATAGATATGAAAATACTAGATTTTTAGAATAAAGCATCTTTCTATGAAGTTTATTGCAAAAATATTAGTCTCGTATTCTGCAAATATGTGAGTTTGCATCCGGATACGTGGAACTTAACAAAACCAAAGTGAGAAATTAGTTGAAGAGACCATTTTCGGGGAAACAATGTTGTATACTAAAGACCATATAAAGCTTTGCAACTGTGGTTGTTATGAGTTGTGATAATAGTTCCTATTATTAAATGAAATCTTATTTTAAAAATATATCTCATAAAAATTAATGAAATTAATTTCATGTTTTTTGTAAGAGTATATAATTGTTGTTATAGCTTTAAGTGCTGTAGTTTTTTATTAAATTCAACCATGACTTGTTGTTCTATACTTTACACAGTTGAAAATCTTTTATTCAAAAAGAATTACAGCCAGTTTACCAATCTCGACAGCCTGCTTGCGTTCGCAATCTAAGCGAAAGAAAACTGATTTGGGTTCGTCTAACTTTTTTATATGCGAACGATGTGTCAAAACTCAATGAAAATACATAAGAACATGCGAACGAATAGTAGTGAGATAGACAAACCCAAATTGATTCGAATGTGAGTGACTGGCTTTCTTCCGCATTCATTTTCTTTCGAAATTGGTAAACTGGCTGTTAATTTTACTAGCGGACGATTTGCAATAATCATATTGACGATTTTTTCCGTCGAAGTTGACGATATTAAACCAGATTTATCTGGCATCTATGGGTACAAATCTAATCTGAAATTTTACTTGAAATTGCTTACATTACATTGATAGCAAGGCGAATTCATTATTAGGTGGATGCATCGGCGAATTCAGGCGAATTCGTTTAATATGGCGGCACTTTCGCTGTCAAGTTTTGTTTACCTTTTCGGCGCCATTTAAATTTTTGTACATGTTCTCATGATACAAAAAACAAGGTAGCCGCTTCGCTACAACAATAAAAAGAACAACAGGTATTTTGTTTGTGTAAAAAGGCGAATTCACACTTAAGCGGTCAAAAGTAGTTGATAACGAACATGTAAAAAATTTAAATGGCGCCGAAAAAGGTTAACAAAACTTGACAGCGAAAGTGCCGCCATATTAATCGAATTCGCCGATGCATCCACCTAATAATTAATTCGCCTTGCATGTTCTTTATCAACTATTTTTGACAGCTTAAGTGTGAATTCGCCTTTTTACACAAACAAAATACCTGTTGTTTTTTTTATTGTTGTAGCGAAGCAGCTACCCTGTTTATTGTATCATGAATAATTCTTATATGAACTGCTGTTGCTGGCACGGCAGATTATCTCCAATTTTTGACAATTGGTCATATGAGAAAAAAACAAAATTATTATTTATTTTTTATTAAATGCATTATCTGTTATTACAGAAAAATGCTAGCGGGCGTATTTTTGAAGCTCAGGAATAAAAGAAGTGGCATATTCCTACATAAATATACATTAGTAAATAATTTATTTGCTACTTTTTAATTTAGATTTTACAATTCCGTAATGCTGATCTATAGCTGATACGGGTGGTCGTTTCTTATGTTGCTTTTCTAGTTTAGTTTTACTGCGGCAATTAGCTGATGCGACACCAGCTTGATTCTTTCCTAATTGGTGAAACGTTTTCCTTTCTTTTCTTATGTCTTTTAACCGTTTTCGTTCATTTAAGAGTTCTTTATAGTTTTTGCACGCTTTCTTTGGAGGTTTTGCACCTAGCTTTACCAATTGGTGAATGATCATTTTCTTTTGATTTTTTTGAACTCTTTGGTGTTTGGAAGCAAAATTGAGAATCTCATATCTTGCTTTTTTTATATCAAATTCATTTTTTTCCTGCGTGATGCTTTTAGGTTCCTTCGATTTGTTAACGCACACTGCAGCTGCTATTGGCTCCTTAGTTTCCTCAAAAACTATAGCTTTGAATTCATTTTGGAAGGCTAAAGCTGCTTTGGTTATAACAGGCCTAAATTCCGTAAGGCGGCTCATGTCAGAGCTAACAGCGTTGTCAACTTTAAAATTATCAATACGCACCAAAATGGGAGAAAAATGCTTAATATAAAAACACGCACCAATCTTTATTAATTTTATAGTGCTTCACCAAATTGTTGGGCACAAAGCAGAGACCAGCGCCGGTAAAAATTTTCGGCGGCGGCGGCTGACCAAAAATAAGTCGGCGGCGGCGGCTATTCGGCTCAAATCGGTTGAAAATAACTGAAAGATATTAAATGTAAACAAATATTTATGTCCATTTGCATATACATATTTAGGTTGTACAAGCCGCCAGTTTCATGAAACTTGGGTCCTTTTGGTCCCGTTGTGTTGATATACATATTTACTTTAAACAATTTTTATTTACACCAATAAAAATTATAAATAGCTTGTTTTTTATGTTTCCCAGCTATCTATATGTCGACATTTCATAGGAACTACCCTAATCATCAGTAGACTTTGGAAATTTTTGAAAGATATTCTCAAACATTCAACTTTATATCCCAGCAATATAAATAAATAGCGAATAAAAAACTTAATTGTTTGAATATTTGTTCTCTGCTTTTCGATACTTTCAAAAAGCAAATCGTAGCAACCAACGGTTGTTCATTTGTTTGAAAGGTGTAAAGAAATGTTAGAGAGGTGAATAAATGAAAAGGCTTGTTTTTTGTGTTTTGACAGATATTATTAGAGCATTTTTCTTTTAAATTCTCAGCAATTTATTTATATTGCTGGGATATAAAGTTGAATGTTTGAGAATATCTTTCAAAAATTTCCAAAGTCTACTGATGATTAGGGTAGTTCCTATGAAATGTCGACATATAGATAGCTGGGAAACGTAAAAAACAAGCTATTTATAATTTTTATTGGTATAAATGGTAGAAGCTAAAAATAGCGAATAAAAAACTTAATTGTTTGAATATTTGTTCTCTGCTTTTCGATACTTTCAAAAAGCAAATCGTAGCAACCAACGGTTGTTCATTTGTTTGAAAGGTGTAAAGAAATGTTAGAGAGGTGAATAAATGAAAAGGCTTGTTTTTTGTGTTTTGACAGATATTATTAGAGCATTTTTCTTTTAAATTCTCAGCAATTTATTTATATTGCTGGGATATAAAGTTGAATGTTTGAGAATATCTTTCAAAAATTTCCAAAGTCTACTGATGATTAGGGTAGTTCCTATGAAATGTCGACATATAGATAGCTGGGAAACATAAAAAACAAGCTATTTATAATTTTTATTGGTATAAATGGTAGAAGCTAAAAATAGCGAATAAAAAACTTAATTGTTTGAATTTTTATTTACTTTAAACAATTGAGTTGATTATTCACTATATTAATGAATAAGATAGTAATATTGACAACAATCAAAAAATTATAAACAGCTTAGAAGCTAATATAGAGAATAATATCCTCAATTAATTGAAGTTCTATTCTCTGCTTTTTGATACTTTAAAAAAAAAAAAAAACAATCGTTGCAATCATTTGTTGTTCATTTGTTTGAAAGGTGTTAAGTACAAGACGTGTATAAATGAAAAAGTTTATCAGGCAGTTTACCAATTTCAAATGAAAATGAATGCGAAAGAAAGGTAGTCACTCACATTCGTATCAATTTGGGTTTGTCTATCTCACTATTATTCGTTCGCATATTCTTATGTATTTTCATTGAGTTTTGACATATCGTTCGCACAAAAAAAGTTAGACGAACCCAAATCAATTTTCTTTCGCTTAGATTGCGAACGCAAGCAGGCTTTCGAGATTGGTAAACTGGCTGTATTTTTTGTATTTTGACAGGTATTAGTAGAGCATTTTTAAATTCTCAATAGTTTATTTTGATTGTTGGAATATGAAGTTGAATGTTTGAGAATATTTTTCAAACTGTTCAAAGTCTACTGTTGATTAGGGTAGCTCTATGAAATGTCGACATATATATTGACAGATAGGAAACATAAAAAAAGCTGTTTATAATTTTTTGAAATTATTTTTTCCTCAATAATTTTCAAGATTTTTTTTTTTTTGTTTCTATGTATGAGCAATATCAAAAATGTCAACTTTTTGCATAAACTTATGCCAATTTAAACATTTAAATTAATTTGAAACGTGTTTTAATTCAAAAATTCTATAGAAAATTTTACTAAAATTCATTTCAAATATATTTTAATTTTTTATTAATATTTTATATATATAAATAAGAAAAAAATATCAGGATACACTTAGTGTTTGAGTGCAATGACAAAATTTGTTTAAAATTGAAACTTTGTTCTACCAAAAACTTTTTTGCTATATAAAATATAGGTCAAATTAAAGCTAAAAAAGTCCTCTTTAACTTGCAAAAGGTTTGGTCCAGGAAGAATTTCTTGTTTGGATTCGGGAGGCCCATTAGTGTTTGAGTGCAATGACAAAATTTTCTTAAAATTGATACTTTGTTCTACCAAAAACTTTGGGCTATATAAAATATATGTCAAATTAAAGCTAAAATGGTCCCCTTTAACTTGCAAAAGGTTTGGTCCAGGAAGAATTTCTTGTTTCGACTCGGGAGGCCCATTAGTTTTTGAGTGCAATGACAAAATTTTCTTAAAAATGAAACTGTTCTACCAAAAACTTTTGGGCTATATAAAATATAGGTCAAATTAAAGCTAAAAAAGTCCTCTTTAACTTGCAAAAGGTTTGGTCCAGGAAGAATTTCTTGTTTGGATTCGGGAGGCCCATTAGTGTTTGAGTGCAATGACAAAATTTTCTTAAAATTGATACTTTGTTCTACCAAAAACTTTGGGCTATATAAAATATATGTCAAATTAAAGCTAAGATTATATGCCAAATTAAAGGTAGAAAGGTCCTCTTTAATCTACAAAAGGTTTGGTCCAGGAAGAATTTCTGGTTTGGACTCTAGAGACCTATTTGTGTTGTTTGAGGATTTTAGGTTTGCTGAAATATAAGGAACATTTTGAACCATATAAATATAACTATACTTTCAAGTACAACACAACTTATATAATTGCACGTAATTTATTCTTTAATTATTAATTTTTCATTAATAATAAGGCATTTTTCTACACATCATTTTTCAGTTATTTCGATTTTATATAGTTTGTTAAAATAGTTTGTTATCTCTCCCAAAGTATATTAAAGTATTTAAGTGTATCCTGGCTTAGTACTAATTACAGTTTGGTACCACTATGGTATTAGTTGCCAGACGTAAGAATGCAAGTTAACATTAAAAAACTTGGCACTATTTAAAAAATAAGGGGTTTAAAAACCAAATTGCTGTAATAGTACGTTTCAAATAACCTATCGTTTAGACAGGAAAGTAATTTCATGAAAGTTGCAATACACTCACACTTTTTTGCTAACGCACTCTCATTTTGCTTACTTTCCACTCAGCTTTCATTAAAAATTTCATGATACAAATTTGTTGACGTTTTCTGAAAGTAAAATGACAAATTGCTAAACATTGCACATACAAAGAATTATATAAAGTTGCATTATTGTAGTAAAATAATAATTATAAAATTAACTTCTTTTGCAAGTCTATGAAAATAATTATGATCATTTGTCATTGTATTGTATATTTAACACATAAGGAGCGTAATTAAAGTCTTTTTATAAAAATTACATCATAGAAAAAATTATAATTTTAAGTTTTCTCAACTATAGCCCCATAAATTTGTATATGCATATATAATAAGTTCGGCAACTCTGATTAGTAAGTAAACAAAGCAAGAGTGGTGAGAAGTAGAGGCAAATTTTGCAACTCTTTGCCTCGGCGACATTTGTAAAATGAACTTTCACTTTTCTGTGTAGACAAAAAAGAAATTTTCATGAAAGTCGTATATTTCATTGAAATTTTTATTTGTAATACGTATACAAAAATTTCATGAAACTACTTTCCTTTGTAATGGCAGCGTAAGATAATAAGTTTTAGTTACTTTTCTAATTAAAATATGTTTTAATAGTGCCTAGCAGCCATACATCTGGCAACAATATAGTGATGCCAAATACGTGTATTTAGGACTAAATATGGCGCTGTAACCTCTTCCGTAATAAATCAGTTGAAAGTTGAAAAGTTCTTTAAAAATAATTTAGAAATAAACATGGTAAGTATACTATATATTGTAATTTATATATTCTAATTTAGTGTATTGTGGTTTATTGTAATCTGGGGTTAGAACATTTAGTTCTGGAACTTGTTTCTTGTTGAAATACGTTACCTTCTATTTGTTCATGTAATACTGTATTGATATTTTGTCAGTAATCAGCAAAATATTTGTTCAGGAGCAGGATATTTTTACTAGTTATATATTAATAATTATATATTTTCTTTTATTTCAGAACATAAAGTGTCCTCATTGCCAAAAATTAATAAAAATAAATATTAAAGCAAAGGCGGTACCTGAAAGTCAGCGGGAAAGGCCCAATGTTCAACAATATTATGTGCCCTATGGCTGGCCTTACTATGGGCCGCTACCACATCCACAACAGCCACCACACCCACAACAGCCACAACACCCACAACAGCCACCACACCCACAACAGCCACCATACCCACAACAGCCACTACACCCACAACAACCACCACAACCACAACAGCCACCACACCCACAACAGCCAGCCCAGATGCCACCAACTGTGCAGATGTCACCACCTGCACAGCCACCCTACCCTTCCCAACCATTCCAATAAATTTTAAAATTCATTTCATTTCATTTTTCCCTTTTTTGAATTATTTTTATTTTTTTATAGTTTAAAAGAAATTGGCTTGGTTTTTTTTTATATCTTTGAAATAAAAATTTTTATTTTATGTATTTTGTTGTATTTTTTCAGTCGTAGTTTAATCTACAAAAGGTTTGGTCCAGGAAAAATTTCTTGTTTGGACTCGGGAGGCCCATTAGTGTTTGAGTGCAATGACAAAATTTTTTTAAAATTGAAACTTTGTTCTACTAAAAACTTTTGGGCTATATAAAATATATGTCAAATTAAAGCTAAAAAGGTCCTCTTTAACTTGCAAAAGGTTTGGTCCAGGAAGAAAATCTGGTTTGGACTCGGGAGGCCCATTAGTGTTTAAGTACAATTACTAAAATTTTTTTAAAATTGAAACTTTGTTCTAGCAAAAACTTTTGGGCTATATAAATTATATGCCAAATTAAAGGTAGAAAGGTCCTCTTTAATCTACAAAAGGTTTGGTCCAGGAATAAAATCTGGTTTGGACTCGGGAGGCCCATTAGTGTTTAAGTACAATTACTAAAATTTTTTTAAAATTGAAACTTTGTTCTAGCAAAAACTTTTGGGCTATATAAATTATATGCCAAATTAAAGGTAGAAAGGTCCTCTTTAATCTACAAAAGGTTTGGTCCAGGAAGAATTTCTTGTTTGGACTCGGGAGGCCCATTAGTGTTTAAGTACAATTACTAAAATTTTTTAAAATTGAAACTTTGTTCTAGCAAAAACTTTTGGGCTATATAAAATATATGTCAAATTAAAGGTAGAAAGGTCCTCTTTAATCTACAAAAGGTTTGGTCCAGGAAGAATTTCTGGTTTGGGCTTTAGAGACCTATTTGTGTTGTTTGACGATTTTAGGTTTGCTGAAATATAAGGGACTTTTTGGACCATATAAATGAAACTATACTTTCAAGTACAACATAACTTATATAATTGCATGAAATTTATTCTTTAATTATTAATTTTTCATTAATAATAACATATTTTTTCACACATAATTTTTCAGCCATTTTGATTTGATATAGTTTGTTAAAATAGTTTGTTATCTTGCAAATCCTCTCCCATGTAATGAAACAAGAAGAAGAATTATTATTTGCAGAAGTTGCCGTATTAATAGTAGTAAATGTTCTAAAATTTACCATTTTAGATTTGGCAGCACTAGAAATTTGGCAAAAATACTCAATTTTCGTCTGGTAGCACGTTTAGTCCGGCAGCATTATTCTGCACACTTCTGCACAATAATGAAAAATTACTCATTTTTCTGCAAACGTGCGCCATTTTTTCTCCCTCTCTTTGAGCGGAAAAAAATAGTTTGTTATCTCAGTTTGTTAACTTCTCGTCCGCTACGCCACATTATAGTGCAATTTTGGCTGCAGCGTAGTATCTTTAAGTACTTTTTGCAAGAAATCACAGTTGCATCGCTTAGTACTGAGTAGATTTCAGAAGATTTCGTCGGAATCTACTCATAAAGAAGATTTCATATTGTATGGGAAATCTTCTCAAAATCTACTAGATTTGGCTTGAAATCTCGAATGAGCAGATTTCGCTTTGGTGTAAATAGGCTATTAGTTATTTGTTTTGGAATCTCTGGGTAACACGCAAGCTTCCACGTAAGTTAAAATTGGAATTGAAGGGTAATGCCAAGATATATATGATATGAGATACATATATCCCTTAAAAATATGTTAAGGGTATATATAAGTTTGTGATTCCGTTTGTAATTTCTACGATTTGCACATTCGACTCTATAAAGTACATACATATATTCAGAGTCAGCATTAATAGAAAATTGGACTAAGCGATGTCCGTCTATCCGCCGTTGAAATACCTTTTTCGAGAAAACCATTAGACTTAGAAACTTTTTTCTTTTACCATACTATTACTCCTTCGATTCATGGGTTTGCTATTAAAATTCAGTAAAATCGGTTCACATATAGCTGAGATATATACAAAAATCGGGAAAAAGCTATTATTTTTTACAATTTTGTATGGAAACTTTTGAAAAAAAATTGTGGTGTTCTACTTCAAACTTGGCACAATTATTTGGTATGACGATTAAAAGGCAAAAAAAAAAAAAAATTCCCCGATATCGGTCCATATATACACGGGTTATAGCCTAAGCCAAATTTTTAACAAAAATGTCGCATAAGCGAACTTAAACAACTTTTTTTGTATAAAAGTAAATCTGGTAATAAAATAATGTTATTTTAATATGGAAAATGAAAATTTCCGTTATCGATCCATATATACCCAAGATGTAGTCTAAACCGATTTTTTAAAGAAAACGTCGCAAAAGCGCACTTAAACAACTTTTTTGCATAAAAGCAGTTCTGGTAATAAAATAAGGTTATTTTAATGTGGTAAATGACAATTTCCGATACCAGTCCATATATATCCAATATGTAACCTAAACCGATTTTTTGATGAAAATGTCGCATAAGCGAGCTTAAACAACTTTTTTGCTTAAAAGCAGTTCTGGTAATATAAGGATGTTACCAAATACAGAAAATTAAAGTTTCTGTTATCCGTCGATATATACCCGAAATATAGCCTAAACCGGTTTTTTCGTGAAAGATTGCCTTTTTATCATGGCGAAGGAAGAAAAAATTTTTCCCCTATACCGGTCCAAATGCATATATTTAGTTCAAATTTGTAATATGTACGATATATTAAGTTATAATCGTGAAGGGTATCTTAGATTCAGCCCAGCCGAATATACTATACTCTTACTTGTTTATTCTCTTGCTAGTATCGATGCAGTCATCTTGTAAGTAGAATAAAAATAACACAATAAAAAAAACTAAATATTTCTTATAAGAAATAAGGAAATACAAGTAAGAGTGTGTTATATTCGGCTGGGCCGAATCTAAAATACCCTTCACGATAATCACGTATATGTATAGTATATTTAAAAATGTGACCCAAATATGCTCGGTTATATATGAACCGATATCGGAATTTTCTATTTTCTGTATTTTAGTAACCTTCTTTTATAACAAGAATTGCTTTGCAGCAAAAAAAATGTTATTGGTAAAATCGGTTCAGGCTATATCTCGGGTATATATGGACCGATATTGGAAATTTTAATTTTCCATAATTATTTCATTACCAAAACTATTTTTGACCACAAAAAAGTTGTTTAAGCATTTTCATGAAAAACCTGGTATGGGTTATATCTCGGGTATATATGGACCGATATAGGAAATTTCCATTTTCCATATTTATATAACCTTATTTCATTACCAGAACTGCTTTTGAGCACAAAAAAGTTGTTTCAGTTCGCTTACGCGACATTTTTATGAAAAACCCGATTTGGACTATATCTCAGTTATATATGGGCCGATATCTGAAAAATTTGTTTGTCTTTAAATCACCATGCTTAATAAGTGTGTGAAGTTTGAAGCAAAACACAAAATTTTTTTTTCAACAATTTCCATGCAAAATTGCAAAAAAAATGGGTTTTTTTTCGGAATTTTTGATATATCTCTATATATGCTATATGTGAACCGATATTACTGAATTTCAATAGCAAACCCATGATTCGATGGGGTAAAAGAATGGTGAAAGAAAAAAGTTTCTAAGTCTAATGGTTTTCTCAGAAATGGTATTTCAACGGCGGGCAGACGGACATTCGGACATCGCTTAATCGACTTTTCTATTAATTCTGATTCAGAATATATATACTTTATAGGGTCGCTAATTAAAATTGTAGAAATTACAAACGGAGTCCCAAACTTTTATATACCCTTTACATTTTTGTTAAGGGTGTAAAAAACACTAAATAAATCAAAAAGAAATATGAAAAAGCAAGAGAAACGAAAAACTTTTTTATTGTTGCAATTCCTCAGCACAAAAAAAGACATCGTAAAAATTTGCTCTAAAGTACAATATCTATTTCTCTTAATACCAGATATTAATTTTGTTTAAAAACAAGTAAGAGTGTAGTAAATTCGGCTGGGCCGAATCTAAAATACCCTTCACGATAGTCACGTATATGTATAGTATATAAAAAATGTGACATAAATATGCTCGGTTATATATGAACCGATATCGGAATTTTTTATTTTCTGTATTTTAGTAACCTTCTTTTATAACGAGAATTGCTTTTCAGGAAAAAAAAGAAAAAAAATTTTAATGGAAAAATCGGTTCAGACTATTTCTCGGGTATATATGGACCGATATCGAAAATTTTTCATAGTTATATAACCTTATTTCATTGCCAGAACTGCTTTTGAGTACAAAAAATTTGTTTAAGTTCGCTTACGCGGCATTTTCATGAAAACCCCGTTTTAGACTATATCTCGGGTGTATATGGACCGATATGGAAATTTTGTTTTTCCATATTTATATAACCTTCTTTTATTACCAGAACTTTTTTCATGAACACGCGGCGTAAGCGAACTTATTATTATTATTATTTACTTATTTATTTAATAATATAATTATTACAATAAATATATAGAAATAAGAGTACTAGCTGCAATGGCTTTCGACTCGAATTTAAATTAATTATTTTAGATAAGATTTTGAAATTTTATTTTTGATATGTATTTAAAAATAAGTTTAATGTTTTTTACACATGGATCTTTAAGTAGATCAGATGGTGTAGTGGACCCAAAGATTGATGACCTAAAGTAATTGTAGCAAAGGCATTCATCCAGAACATGCGACACACTTAATTGGCTGTCACAAGTTGTGCACCAACCAAGGTGTATCACTTTTTTCAAATATATATTTGTGGGAAAACTTGCAGTGACCCATTCTCAGGCGCGTAAATATATTTGTTTCTCTTCTTGAAGAAGTTTTAGGATATAATGGTTTTGTCCCTTGTGGATTGAAAAATTTGTAACTGTGTTGGTATTGGGCCCATTGTATACTGATTTGTTGTTTTACGTGTTGAGTAACAGCAAGAAGAATATCTGGTTTTTCCCAAGTTGGATATATCAAAAGCGGTCTCATTTTTGCCTCATCTGCAGCACGATCAGCTTTTTCATTACCCGGTATACCAACATGTGATGGAACCCACATTATTTTTATTTGTTCGCCATATTGAACACAAAGATCTCTTATTTGGTTTATAAGGTAAGAATCATGCAGTGTATTTTCAACTGCTTGCACAGTTGATAAACTGTCGGTACAAATTATTGTTTTGCAATTTTCTTTTGAGGCGTTTTTGACTGCGACAAAAAGTGCTAAAGCTTCAGCAGTAAAATTGGAGCTGCAACTGTCTAAATGACCAATACTGACAATATCCCCGCTTTCTTCGACAACAGCGAAAGAGGTAAAGTTTCTCGATTTGGAACCGTCGGTAAATAAAAGTCTAACGTTTGGTTGAAATTGGTCACATAGATGACAAAACATCTGTTTGTAAACCGTTGGAGATGTTGATGATTTAGGTAATTGAGTTAGATCTAGCACAAAGGAGGATTTTTCCAATTGCCAAGGAGGTTGTCGTGGTTCTAAAAATAGTTTTGCTTCAACATTAAAGCCAAGATTTTGTGCTAAACTGATGCATTTGGAAAGTGTGGATGGACATTTTGGAGTTCTAACATGATTAATAGTTTTTTTTACTTCATTTAGAAGATTTGTGTTTCTGCAAATTACTATTTTGGGCAATAGTTTTAGTGTTAAATGAAAAATACGGTTTCTAATTGATGGCATTCCAGCCTCGGCCAAGATGTTCATAAGAGGAGTAGTTCTATATGCGCCGATACTCCGTCTTATTGCAGCGTGATACGGAGATTCAATCAACCTTAGGTTTGAGGGGGCACACCACCCAAAAATTGGTAATGCATAGTCTAACTTTGATAGAATTAATGATCTTGTGATGTTAATCAACGTGGACATATGGATGCTAATGTTTTTGGAAGTTAAGTATTTTATAATATTTAGCCTTAAACTAAGTTTCTTTCTTAAGTCCAAACATTGTTCTTTAAAAGTAAAATTATTGTCAAAGATGACACCCAAAATGCGTAACTTGTCTGCCATTTTAATTTCAGTATTTTTGTATTCCACATTAAATTTCTCACAATTGCGTTTCCGACATACATGAAGTAAGCTACATTTTTCGATACATAATTTGGCTCCCGATAATTGACACCACTCATCGATTTTTTTCAAACAATCCAAAAAAATACTTTTTGCATTGTTATTTTCCTTTATTTTTGTAAAAATTACAATATCGTCGGCATACATAGCGTGTTCGATATGCTTTATTCCTAAAAGAATGGAGCTTATTTGATTAAAAGCAATCGTAAATAGCACGACGGATAATGGTGAGCCCTGTGGTATACCATTGTGTAGGGGAAAGCAGGTAGACTCGTGGTTGTTTACCCTCACCTTGATTTTTCTACTCGACAAAAAATTTTTTATTATTGTGTACATTTTGTTCCCAATTTTCCAATCCTGAAGTTGTTTAAGGATTACATGCATACCGACTCGGTCAAACGCTCTTTCAAAGTCAGTTGAGAGTATACTAACGTGATTTTTGCTGGACAATGATTTTGATATGAAATGCTGGATATAGAGAAGCATGTCTTCTGTTCCTTGTTTTTTCATAAAAGCCACTTGATTTGAAGAAATAAGATTACTTCTTTTTAAAAACCATATAAGTCTCCGTGCTATTATCTTTTCTAGGATTTTACTTACACATGGTAGAAGAGATATAGGTCTGTAACCGAGTACCGTGTTTTTATCTTTGTGTGGTTTAGGTATTGGTATCACCGTTGCAGTTTTCCACTCTTGGGGAAAGACGTTTCCGGATAAAATATTATTGTAAAGAAGGAGCAAACATTTCTTTGATTGTATAGGTAAGTGTTTTAGCATATCATAGGAGATACGATCGTTGCCAGGTGTTTTACCTTTTGCGCAGAAAAGGGCATTCTCTAGTTCAGTAAAATTTATCGGTTTTTCGATTTGTTCGGCGAACTTGCAATTAGGTGGCAGGTAAACAGAATTGACAATGTCAAACTTTTTTTTCTGAAAAAAATGAGAAAAGTGTTCGTTCTCTGATTGTTTAGACCAGTGGCTTGCCATGTAATTGGCTATGTCTAATGGAAATGTTATCATGTTTGACCCGACTTGGAGGTGATTTATTATATTAACATCTTTGCCTCCTGTTAAGCGTTTTACATTTGTCCAAATTTGTTGAGACGTAGAGTTGGGATTTATACTGGATGTAAAATTTTGTAGGCAAACTGCTTTTCGTACTTTGACCGCTTTCCTAAACAAGGCATTCATTTTTTTATAAGCTATCAAGTTAGTATCGGTTCTAACGCGCTTGTAAGTGTGAAATAACAATTGCTTTTGTTTACGCAGTATATCCAAATGATCATTCCACCATGTTACGCGAGGTTTATAAACTTGGCCTTTTGTTTGAGGGATAGAGCAGTTTGCAGCAAACTTTAAATTTTTCGTAAATTGCGCAGCCATTTGATTAATATTGGATGAAACTAAATTTTTTGACAAGCGTGCATCACAAATTTTTTGATAAAGGGGCCAGTTGGCAAATTCCGTTTTAAATTTTGGCATTGTTTTCGTTTGTACGGGGGCGTTCTTATTGATGTCTATAACAATTGGAAAATGATCACTACCGTATAAATTATCAAGAATTTCCCATGTACAAATAGGTGCTAATTGTGGGGAACACATCGTGATATCAACATTCGTAAATGTATTGTGGGTAGAAAAATGGGTAGGCGATCCATTGTTTAAAAGAACTAAATGTTCGTTTAATATGAAGTTTTCAATTACTTTGCCGTTTTGGTTTGTTTTTAAAGAGCCCCACATATTACTCCATGAGTTAAAATCTCCCGCAAGTAAAAATGGAGTGTTTATTGTGTTTATAACATTTTTTAATTTTCTTTCAGACAGGCTTTGTTGTGGACTTATATACGTTGATATAACAGCAAATTTAAAGCCGATATTTATTTGAATACCAATTGATGACAAAATAAAATCCCTAAAAATAAGGTAGTGTGGTATACATTTTTTAATTAGAAATCCAACACCTTGTTTGGATGTTGTGTTATCAGCTAAATTATGAAAGTATCCATTATATTGTTTTGGATATATAATTTTATCGTGATTATAAGGTATGTGAGTTTCTTGTATGCATATGATGTCAGGGTTATGGTCTTGTATTAGGAGTTGAAGTTCATGATAATTATTCTTGAGTCCATTAATGTTCCACTGTATTATCTTTAAATCCATGTTGGAAAAGGTAATCATAGATTATTCTTCGTCAATAAACATAACATCGTCCGTTGTATCACATGATAAACGTTGATTTGTTGTAGTTTTTGGTAATAAAATATTTTTGTTAAAATTCAAATTGAGCGTTTCATTTGTTTTATTTTTACATTGTTTAGGTGAGTCATTAACTAAAGCTTTTGTCTTCGATCTCGTTACGATACTGCTTGAGCTTGCAGTGTTTGTTGTTGTTTTTTGAAATTTGGGATCTTTTACATTAGGTTTTGTTTGTGTAATAACTGAAGAATTATTTTTATTTTTTGGTTGTTCGATTTTATTGCTGATTTGTTGGGACGTTGATGGATTTATATTTGTTTTTATGTTATTATAATCTGGTCTATGTGCTTGCATTTCTTTGTTAAGCAGAGAATTGGTGCTATTAATTGTTGTTGCTTTGGATTTTTGACTATTTGTGATTTCAGAAAAAGTCTGAGTTGGAACAATTGTTGTTTTTTGGGCATGATATTTTTCTTTAGCTGCTTTCAATGTGCATTTGTCTTTGGTTTTAATTTTTAGTATTTCTTTTTGTTGCTTAAAATTTTTACATTCTTTTGATGAAGAAGGATGATTTTCTGAACAGTTCGCGCAGTAAGTACGTGTACAGTCGTTTGGTTCATGAGGTGGAAGAGCACAGTTTTCACATAATTGGTCGTTTTTGCACCATTTTTTTGTATGTCCCAGCAGTTGGCAGTTTTTGCAGCGCATGGGGTTGGGGTAGTAGGGTCGTACTTTGACTCTGTGCCATGAGATATCGAGTTTATCTGGTAATGAATATCTGTCAAAAATCAGAAGCAATACGCCACAAGGTGTGCTTTTATCCTCAGAATTTCTTTTCAAATATTTATAGACTTCCCTAACTCCTTGTGAGCTAAGTTCAGACACTATTTCTGCTTCGGGTACATTGTTAAGATATGGTGCATAAATAGTTCCTTTCGATGAATTTAGGTTAGCGTGATATTCACATTTTATGTCACAAATACCTGGCAAATTTTTGGCGGCTAATAACTTTTCAGCATTCACCTTATTAGCTGTGAGTAAAAGGAGATTACCGTCTCTTAATTCTGATACAGACATTATATCGGAACATAAATTTTTTAGCGACTTATGCACGGCAAAACAGGAGTAACTCTGTAAGGGCTTATCACTATTTGTTGCTGACATTACAATATATTTTGGATCAGGTTTTTGTATAACTGGTAGATCAGGAAATAGTTCTATATCGTTAAGATTAGGCCGTTTCTTTTTGGCATGGGGGCCATCCGCTAATACCGAGAAGCGGTTGTCCCCCAATAAGGGTGGACCCGGCATATTTACGGACCAATAGCTATTTTATTAAAGTGTTACTGACTGTGGAAAATATTTTTCGATCACTGTATATTTTTTTTTATGGATTTTATAGCAAAAAATAAATCAATACGCTTATTTAAGCAAAAAGACAACCGTACGGTATAAAGAATAGTCGAAGACTGTAAGCGAACTTAAACAACTTTTTTTGCTTAAAAACAGTTCTGGTAATAATATAAGGTTATATAAATATGGAAAATGAAAATTTCCGATATCGGTTTATATATACCGCAGATATAGCATGGAACGAGTTTTTCATAAAAATGCCGCGTAAGCGAACTTAAACAACTTTTTTGCTTAAAAGCAGTTCTGGTAATGATTATAAGGTTATAATTATAAATATGGAAAATTTTCGATATCGGTCCATATACATATACCCGAGATATAGCCTAAACCAGGTTTTCATGAAAATGCCGCGTAAGCGACATTTTCATTTCATGGACCGATATCGGAAATTTTCATTTTCCATATTTATATAACCGTATTTCATTACCAAAACTGCTTTTGAGCAAAAAAAGTTGTTTAAGTTCGCTTGCGCTACATTTTCATGAAAACCTCGGTCTAGGCTATATCTCGGGTATATATGGACCGATATCGGAAATTTTCATTTTCCATATTTATGTAGCCTTATTTCATTACCAGAACTGCTTTTGAGCACAAAAAAGTTGTTTAAGTTCGCTTACGCGACATTTTCATGAAAAACCCGATTTGGGTTATATCTCGGGTATATATGGACCGATATCGGATATTTTCATTTTCCATATTTATATAACCTTATTTCATTACCAAAACTGCTTTTGAGCAAAAAAAGTTGTTTCAGTTCGCTTACGCGACATTTTTATGAAAACCCGATTTGGGCTACATCTCGGGTACATATGGACCGATATCTGAAATTTTTTGCCTTTTAGTCACCATGCTTAATGAGTGTGTGAAGTTTGAAACAAAACAAACAACTTTTTTTGTAAAAAATTTCCATACAAAATTTCAAAAATTCATGGCTTTTTTCGGAATTTTGAATATATCTCAGCTACACGTGGACCGATATTACTGAATTTCAATAGCAAATACGTGGCAATATGGAGTAATAGAATGGTGAAAGAAAAAAGTTTCTATGTCTAATGGTTTTCTCAGAAACGGTATTTCAACGATCGACAGACGGACAGACGGACATCGCTTAATCGACTTCTCCATTAATTCTGAATCAGAATATATATACTTTATAGGATCGCAAAAAAAAAACTGTAGAAATTACAAACGGAATCACAAACTTATATATACCCTTAATATTTTTGTGAAGGGTATAAAAATAGTATTCCCCATATTTAGCAGATTTTGGAATCAAGAACTTTGTCTTCTATTATATTTTAATAAGGAAATTAATAAAATTACAAAATATGTAAACATTTTTCAAAGATTTTGATAAAAAAATATGATTATGATTATACATTTCAACGTTAACTCTGTATATATGAACTTTACCCCGGAGAATTTTTCCCAAAAACAGTTTTGTTGTGTTTATTGTAAAATGTTGATTTGTTGTAGCCATGTGACCACCTGAAAATGAATTGGACACGCGCTATATTGTTCTTGTGCAAAGTTGTCTGACTTTTAATAGAAACGAATGGAATGGGCAAGAAATGCGGACGAGAAGTTAACAAACTGAGATAACAAACTATTTTTTTCCGCTCAAAGAGAGGGAGAAAAAATGGCGCACGTTTGCAGAAAAATGAGTAATTTTTCATTATTGTGCAGAAGTGTGCAGAATAATGCTGCCGGACTAAACGTGCTACCAGACGAAAATTGAGTATTTTTGCCAAATTTCTAGTGCTGCCAAATCTAAAATGGTAAATTTTAGAACATTTACTACTATTAATACGGCAACTTCTGCAAATAATAATTCTTCTTCTTGTTTCATTACATGGGAGAGGATTTGCAAGATAACAAACTATTTTAACAAACTATATCAAATCGACATGGCTGAAAAATTATATGTGAAAAAATATGTTATTATTAATGAAAAATTAATAATTAAAGAATAAATTTCATGCAATTATATAAGTTATGTTGTACTTGAAAGTATAGTTTCATTTATATGGTCCAAAAAGTCCCTTATATTTCAGCAAACCTAAAATCGTCAAACAACACAAATAGGTCTCTAAAGCCCAAACTAGAAATTCTTCCTGGACCAAACCTTTTGTAGATTAAAGAGGACCTTTCTACCTTTAATTTGGCATACAATTTATATAGCCCAAAAGTTTTTGCTAGAACAAAGTATCAATTTGAAAAAAATTTTGTCATTGCACTCAAACACTAATGGGCCTCCCGAGTCCAAACCAGAAATTCTTCCTGGACCAAACCTTTTGCAAGTTAAAGAAGACCTTTTTAGCTTTAATTTGGCATACAATTTATATAGCCCAAAAGTTTTTGCTAGAACAAAGTATCAATTTGAAAAAAATTTTGTCATTGCACTCAAACACTAATGGGCCTCCCGAGTCCAAACCAGAAATTCTTCCTGGACCAAACCTTTTGCAAGTTAAAGAGGAGCTTTTTAGCTTTAATTTGACATATATTTTATATAGCCCAAAAGTTTTTGCTAGAACAAAGTATCAATTTGAAAAAAATTTTGTCATTGCACTCAAACACTAATGGGCCTCCCGAGTCCAAACCAGAAATTCTTCCTGGACCAAACCTTTTGCAAGTTAAAGAGGAGCTTTTTAGCTTTAATTTGACATATATTTTATATAGCCCAAAAGTTTTTGCTAAAACAAAGTATCAATTTGAAAAAAATTTTGTCATTGCACTCAAACACTAATGGGCCTCCCGAGTCCAAACAAGAAATTCTTCCTGGACCAAACCTTTTGTAGATTAAAGAGGACCTTCCTACCTTTAATTTGGCATACAATTTATATAGCCCAAAAGTTTTTGTTAGAACAAAGTATCAATTTGAAAAAAATTTTGTCATTGCACTCAAACACTAATGGGCCTCCCGAGTCCAAACCAGAAATTCTTCCTGGACCAAACCTTTTGCAAGTTAAAGAGGAGCTTTTTAGCTTTAATTTGACATACAATTTATATAGCCCAAAAGTTTTTGCTAGAACAAAGTATCAATTTGAAAAAAATTTTGTCATTGCACTCAAACACTAATGGGCCTCCCGAGTCCAAACAAGAAATTCTTCCTGGACCAAACCTTTTTTTCATAAACATAGCCAACGTGAATCCCATGCATGTAAAATAATTGAGCAAAATATATTATCAATGTGATTTATTTTCCTTTGATTTATGCATTATGCAAAAATGTATTAAAAACTGTGATATAAAATTTATTTAATTTTAAGTACATGGTATGTAGGCCTACTTGGGGATGCCAGCCATAAAAAATAAGTGGCAACGCGCAAATCATAGTACCTCCTGGGTTGTGTGGAAATCTATGACCTTTATACAAAACTAGCTGACAAGGCAAACATTCTTTTGCCTTAAAATTTTACACATTTTATTTTATTTGACTAGTTTTGCTAAAATTTTAATCAAACTTTCGCTTTTACAAAAAATTTTAATATTTATATACTAACACCTAATTTTCACGTTGATTTTTTCAAACGTCTTTAAGTCATGTCTTTCATATTTGTGGGCAAATTTTGTAGAAATGAAAGAGGGGTAGACAAAAAGACACGAACTCCGCTTTTAGCAAGGCGAATTCATTTTACCAGGTGAAACTAAAAAAACAGATGTACTACTTTTTTCTATTTGTAAAACATCGAATGGCAAATGTTTCTGCCCTGTCGGATAATCAGTAACTGCCTACAAAAATAGCAAACTTTTAATTAATTTTTATGAACCAATTTTAAGCTATCACGTATACAATGCCAAAATGTTTTTCCAATGTAGCCACCTAGTAGGCGTCGTAGATTTCAGTTTTTATTATTAATACTACTGCGTGATATTGAAGTCTTTTTTTATATGTACATGTAAATTTACATGTAAAGTTAACTGTAAGTTAGTTGAATAGTGTAAAGTCGGACAATTGATTACCTCCTAGGACATCACAATGTTTAAATAGTTAGTTGCTTCCATTGAAAAGTAATCCGTGTCAGTCAGCACTAGTTGAGAAATAGTTAACTTGATGTTTGTTTAAAGTTAACTGATTTTCCGACAGGGTGGTTTGCCCACATACAAACATATCAGCAAGTAAAGTGTGTGTGTGTATGCATGTACATCGCAGTTGGCCAAGTCTTAAAGACACTTAAACGATGGGTACAAGACAATATAAAATCATGTTGACGACACCTCAAACAAATCGTTGACAGAATTTTCGAACAAATGGCTACGAAATCACGCAAGACCACACAAGCGACATTTTCCTCACCTCATCGTCAGCGGTTATATAAATATATAAATTTTATGTCAAATTAAAGCTAAAAAGGTCCTCTTTAACTTGCAAAAGGTTTGGTCCAGGAAGAATTTCTTGTTTGGACTCGGGAGGCCCATTAGTGTTTGAGTACAATGACAAAATTTTTTTAAAATAGAAACTTTGTTCTACTAAAAACTTTTGGGCTATATAAATTTTATGTCAAATTAAAGCTAAAAAGGTCCTCTTTAACTTGCAAAAGGTTTGGCCCAGGAAGAATTTCTGGTTTGGACTCGGGAGGCCCATTAGTGTTTGAGTGCAATGCCAAAATTTTTTTAAAATAGAATCTTTGTTCTACTAAAAACTTTTGGGCTATATAAAATATATGTCAAATTAAAGCTAAAAAGGTCCTCTTTAACTTGCAAAAGGTTTGGTCCAGGAAGAATTTCTTGTTTGGACTCGGGAGGCCCATTAGTGTTTAAGTACAATTACTAAAAATTTTTTAAAATTGAAACTTTGTTCTAGCAAAAACTTTTGGGCTATATAAAATATATGTCAAATTAAAGGTAGAAGGGTCCTCTTTAATCTACAAAAGGTTTGGTCCAGGAAGAATTTCTGGTTTGAACTCTAGAGACCTATTTGTGTTGTTTGAAGATTTTAGGTTTGCTGAAATATAAAGAACATTTTGAACCATATAAATATAACTATACTTTCAAGTACAACATAACTTATATAATTGCACGTAATTTATTCTTTAATTATTAATTTTTCATTAATAATAAGGCATTTTTTTACACATCATTTTTCAGTTATGTCGATTTTATATAGTTTGTTAAAATAGTTTGTTATCTCTCCCATGTAAGAAAACAAGAAGAAGAGTGAGAATTTTCAGAAGTTGCCGTATTTTTGGTAGAAAATGTTCTAAAATTCTACATTTTATACTTGGTAGCACTAGAAATTTGGTCTGCAAAGGCAAAAATACTCAATTTTTGTCTGCACACAGTCTGCAAAGAGAGAATTATGGCGTTACTCTCTTGAAATTGAGCGAAACAGAAAAAGTTTGTTATCTTAGTTTGTTAACTTCACGGAGATGCAAGAAATATAGTTAAATATCAAAGTATATTTAATAATTAATTAAGTGTATCAATATCACTTTCACACACGGGGTTTTTGCTGTGCTTTTATGAAATTTCCGTATACGTATTATAAATAAAAATTTCAAGGAAAATGAGGAATTCCACAAAAGAGTAAAACTGCATTTTGAAAATGTTGTCGAAGCTAATAGTTGCTGTAAATTTGCCTCTTCTGCTCTCTATTCTTATTTTTTTGCCAACTAATTGGAGTTGCTGAGACTATCAGAAACAAATTTATGGGGCAATAGTCGAACAAATTATCAATATACTTTTTTTAATTTTATAAAAAGGCTTTAATTGCATTAGTTATGTATACTTAAAAAATATATATGTGATAATTTTTTTTTATGTACATACGTACAAAAGAAGTTAATTTTATAATTATTTTTTTAATTACAGTACTGTAATTTTATATAAGTATTTGTAGGTGGCAACAGTGCTTACCATATGAGATTTTACATTTAGAATAGGTGAAAAAATTGTTTCATTAAAGTTTTGTTGAAAGCTAAGTGGAAAGTAAATAAAATGTGTGTGTGGGTTAGTGTAAAAGTGTGAGTATATTGCAAGGCATTTACTTTCATGTCTAAACACTAGGTTGCTTTGTGTATATCAAACACTCGTTATTTTCCCTTGTCAGACTTTGCTAAGGAAACTTTCAGTGTGTAGAAGCCGTGTAAGTTTGGAGAGTTCCCCGTAAAACAAAAATTTTCAGTAATATTGTATATCGTTTTAACTACACATTTTTACTGCATTCAGTTTTTATAAATTGAATAGACTTTAGGGCTAAATAAACTGCTTGGCAAACATGCCAAAATTTTGCGTTTTTACAAACATTTAACGTTGTTTATGGGGTGTTTGTACAATTATTTGCAGCATGTTTACACAAAAATAAAAAATTTTTCAATTTTGAACGTCTGTGGTATCTAACACTAAATTTTGTCATTTCAATAAACATTTTACGGAATGTAGTGGTAGAAAAAGAAACACAAAATGCATCAAGAAAGTTTTCTTGATTGCTTCTAAATTCTTCCAGCTAAAGACCGCTGTTAAGAAAATGGGGTTATCAATTTTATCGCCAGGAAAACTAAAAAAAGATCTTTAGCTGGAAGAATTTAAAAGAAATTAATGTAAATAAGATCAAATAAAAATAATATTGAATGCTTTCTTGGTTAGACATCTTAAATTGTATAATAGTGAAAGAATGTAAGCGGCATGCAGCAACGGGCGGCAATAAACTGTTGTATATGCCGCTTGAATTTGTTTGATGTGGGCATATGAATGCAGCTAATTGTAGTAACAATGTATATGCCGGAATTTAAACAAAAAAATATATTGACTTTTTTAGCGCAAAAATAAACAAATAAATTTAGTTCATAAAAATTTTAAAACCAAAAATAATGAAAACTAATTGTGTTCTTTTATTTTCACTACGGGTTTTTCCTTTACTTTTTGTTTTGACAAATTGAAGCAGCGGAAGAAAAAGTTAAATTGAATTAAGCATTGCCGCTCGCCCGCCTTTAAAGGCACTGCCAAATTAATTTAAATTCAACATGTTGAAATTTTTGTATGAATATTTTTATACAAAAACTTATTATTGGGTCACATTGTTGCCGCCTGCTGCAGCATACCGCTTATATTGGCCTTTTACTATAACAGTTTAGCTGCTTTGTAGAAAATAAAAAAATAATATATTTCAATACCCTTACTGAATGCTTACCTCGGCAACTGGTTCCATTCAAATAAGACTGCTCTAAATTTATTTTAAATATTCATTACTATCTTAAGGATTACAATATTAAATAGTTGATAGAACCAGCATTTATCGTAGAAAAAGATTACACGATGATTCCTTCCCCATCAAGTAATCATCATAACGTTTGGGTGCCTTCCTTACCCGTGTGGTGCGTGACGTTTCAGCAGCCAACTCTGTTGATCTGGATTTATCAGCTTCTGGCCCACTATTATTCGCTGGATAATCATCCGGGCTCTGCTGCATTCTCTTTGCCTCGTGGCTAGCCACTGTTGTTTCCACCGGAACAGGTAAACTGCCATTTTCACTTGGCCCAGTTGGCTGTAGTGTGTTCCCCTTTTCAGTTGGTATGGGTGTGCCAGAAACTCGACTCTTTAGCTGGTCAATATGTCTAGCTTGGAGATTACCCTCTGACATGACTTCATAATTTCGAGTGCCTGTGGATGTTATGGCTCCAGGTAACCATCTTTCGCCTTTTCCGAAATTCCGGTACCATACATCATCGCCAGCCTTAAAAGTTCTCACTTTTAAAGCTGCATTCCTAGACATGTTTGAAGATGGCATTTTCTTCAAGTGGTTTTTTATTGTCTGCACAACCCTTTCTGCCTGCCCGTTTGATGATGGGTGGTATGGGGCTGTACAAATATGGCTAATCCCATTATATTTCAAAAACGATTTAAACTCGCTCGAAACAAAATTTCGTCCATTATCAGATACAATGGTGTCCGGTATGCCATGTGTTGAAAATATATCTCGCAATAATTCGATAGTTCTTGATGAGCTTGTATTCCTAGTAATTCTAGCCTCTACCCACTTGCTATGCGAATCAACTACTATTAGAAAATTGGTATCCCTAAATGGACCGGCATAATCAATATGCAATCTGGACCAGGGCTTCGATTTGATTGGCCAGGTTCTAGCCGCTGTTATTGGAGGATTTCTGCTATGTTGGGCACATTGCACACAGCGTCTGGCTGTCATTTCAATGTCCTTGTCAAGACCCGGCCACCAGAAATAGCTTCGTGCTATGGCTTTCATTGCCGTCATGCCTTGGTGCACTTCATGCAGCGTCGCTAATAACCTGGTGCGTAATGTTTCCGGAATTATTACTCGAGCGCCCCATAATAAACATTGCCTGTTCACCGACAACTCATTTACTCGGGTTGAGTATGGCTTGAACGTTTCCGTGTTATCTGGAAAACGAGAATCTTTATGTTGAATATTTTTAAGTACTTGAGACAACACTGGATCTCTTCTGGTATGTTGTGCAATTTCTCGGCAGGTTACTAGAAACTGGTTCCCTTCTTCGCTACAATACAAAGTCTCAGGTGGTTCCGGAATTTGAAATTGACCCTGATCTATGGGTAACCGGCTTAATGCATCTACGTCCTGGAGTTTTTTTCCTTCCCTATATTTGATGTTGTATTGATAGGCCCCCAATATCAGAGACCACCTTAACATTCTGCGTGAGATGTGTTGTGAAATTGGTTTCTTTGGATCGAAAAGGCCCACTAGGGGCTTATGATCTGTAAATATGGTGAACTCTCGGCCACTCAAAAACTGATGGAACTTTTTTAGGCAGAAAATGATCGAAAGTGCTTCTTTGTCCACTTGGACGTAGTTCTTTTCTGCTGGTTGTAAAGTCCTTGACCCGAAAGCTATAGGTGCCTCTTGACCATCTGGCATGGCGTGAGCCAAAACTGCTCCCACGCCATAAGGTGACGCGTCTGCGCATAGTATTAGGGGTAATTTTGTTGAATAGTGGTCTAAAAGGTTCCCTATACTTAGCATTCCTTTGGCTCGTACAAAACTGGACTTCTGGTGTCTACCCCAAATAAATTTCCCATCTTTCCTTAGTAGTTTGTGAGGAACCTGTCGTAAAATGTAATCAAGCCTAAAAACGCTTGCAGCTGGTGCATCCGAAATTGTCCTAATTTTCTCCTCTGTTGGTCGGATTCCATTTGCATCTATGTGAAACCCCAAAAAGGTTAACTCCTGGACTGCAAAAACACATTTCTCTTTCTTCAGCTTCAACCCGGCTCCATGTATCCGCCTCAACGTTTCTTGTGTTCTATTCCACATCTCCTCTTTTGTGGCGGCCCCGATTAATATATCGTCTAAGTAGACCACGACTCCACTTATATTGCCTAGGAGGCCCTCCATTATCTGTTGGAAAATACTTGGTGCCGTTGAAACTCCGAAAGGTAATCGGGTCACTTCAAACAGGCCACGATGTGTGTTTAGGGTGAGTATTTTTGCCGGACTATCATCCACCTTAACTTGAGTGTAGGCTCGATCTAAATCTAGTCTAGAAAACCATTTGCAATTTGATAACGTTGCTAAAACTTCTGTGTTTGTAGGCAACGGGTACGTCTCTGGGGAAATCATCTGATTAACAGTGCATTTGTAGTCCCCACAAAGCCTGATGCTGCCATCTGACTTTTTTACCGGTACCACTGAGTTACATGTTAGATATCTATATGATACAATGTACATATTTCTATACCTTTTGTTATATATTATACCTATTTCTATTACTTTTATTTTTTCTACCGTTGTTACGAACATTTTAAATAATCATATCTTCATATAATATTTTGTAATTTTGTTTCAATCAATTAATTGTAATTTGAATTTTGATATTGAACAAATATCTTGTATTATATTTTTTTAAATTTGTTTAAAGAAAAACATTAAGATTTATTTTCAATAAAATATATTAAAATAAATGGAAGTGGTATAATTAATTTACTGGCGCAGTCGGACTTCCGAGCCACTAAAACAGAATAATATAAGGAAGAAATTTAAACCTTTTTTCCCGTAATATTTTGGCTTGATATATGTATATGAAGACATATATTTGTGATAAGTTCAACAATTTCAAATCTTGTGAATAAAAAAGAAAACTCAAGAATTCTAAAGAAAATCCGTTTATAATTTTGTGTGCAACAATTTCATATCTTGTGGGTTTCAAAACTTGAGAAAAGAGGAAATTCAAAAAGTATTTACCAGCAGAAAATTCAATTGATAGTTAATTTCTAAAAAATACTAGACGTGCAGCCTTTTTGAATAAAATATTGAATATTACTGAGTTGTGGACAATCAAAACCAGTTTTGTCAAGTTACTCATTAGCAAGAATTAAGATGTCACTCAATCCATTTCAACTACTGGAAGGTGTACCTATGTTTGATGGGAAATCTGAAGAGCTTGAAATATTTATTACACATGTGGAAGAAATAAGAAAACTTGTTGAAGCAAATTTTTTATCACTATTTGATTTAAGGGTAAGAAACAAAATTGTATCACACGCTAACATAACACTCATTAACAATAATAGCCCCACTGACTGGAATCAAATTAAAGTAGTTTTAAGAATTAATTTTAACATACCTGAGAGTATTGAACACATTATAAATAAAATTAAAACTTCAGAAATAAGAACTAATATTAGTGATTTTTACGAATATTTACTGAAACTTCTTACAAAATTAAATTTAAAATCAAGTGTTGATAGAAATGATCAATGGTTTAATTGTAAAAATAATGAGTTAATGGTTTTGAAAATTTTTATTAGCAAATTACCAAGTGAGCCAAAACTAATTTTGAACTCTAGAAATCCTTGTTCTTTATTGAAAGCAAAAGAAATTTTAGTTGAGACAGATAATTTTTATCACGTTTGCAGTCATTTTCGGTATTCTTCATCAAAAACTTATAATGAAAATGGTAATATTCCCTATCAAAATGCTTTAAATTATAAACCAAGAAACATTTACAAACACAATTCTTTAAATTCTGCATCTTTTAATAATTCAAATAAAAATGCCTTTGATGAAAATATTCAAAAACATAATCAACAGTTTAATCCCAAAAAAATTTATCACAACGCTAATTTTAGAAGATATAATTCAGAAGGTGTTCAAAGTATGCCGAATAGTGCTACAAATTTGAACCACTATAAGCAAAATAGATATTTTTCTAATCAAGAAAGTAGAGTTGAAGACAGACCATCGAATATTTCTCTAAATAAACGACAAAGCTTTGAGAATTTTCAAAATAAAAAAGGTTTTACTGATTCTCAACGAATGAATTTGAACGAAACAATACCAATGGAGGTGGATAATATTGTGTCTTCAAATTTTCAGTTAGTAGCCGGAGAGCTATTCCCTTCATAATAGTTAAGACAAGAACAAGTCCGATAAAATTGTTAGTAGATAGTGGATCTGGAACAACTTTAATAAGAAAAGGTTTATTTCACAATTCCTTTAGAACTAACCTTGAACGTCCGATAATATTAAATACAATTTGTTCCAAAACTGAAGCAACCACAAAAATAACTATACCACTTTTTAAAGAATTTAATCGACCCAATTCTAAAATAGAAATGATAGAAACAGAAATCAATAATGACTTCGATGGAATTTTAGGTTGTAATTTACTAAAACCACTCGAATCTAAGATTGATTTTAAGAATAACATTTTAAGAACACGTGATGCTGATATTCCCATTGTTTTTGAAAATTGTTCGGAAGATTTAATTTATGATACAAAATTAGATGAAGAAATTGAAGTAAACTTCAGTGAACCAAGAATTGATTTCTTAATACAAAAACTAAAAAATCAAAATTTTAATGAAGAAGAAATCAATCAACTAGTTAAAATAGTAAAAGAAAATAAATAAATAAAAATTATAGACACAAAATTTCTACCATAAATGAAGTACCTGTTTATTCAAGAATATACCGTTTTCCAGAAATACATAAAGTGGAAGTAGACAAGCAAATTAATGATATGTTACAATCAGGTATAATAAGCAAATCTAATAGTGCATATAATGCTCCTATTTGGGTTGTTCCTAAAAAGATTGACAATTCAGGAAAGCAAAAATGGAGAGTAGTTATCGACTATAGAAAATTAAATAATGTTACAATTGAAGACAAATTCCCAATACCAAATATAGAAGATTTGTTTTCGAAATTAGGAAACTCCCAATACTTTAGTACAATAGATTTAGCAAAAGGCTTCCACCAAATTCTAATTTCACCTGAAGATAGACAAAAACTGCATTTTCTACACCAAACGGTCACTATGAGTTTAACAGAATGCCATTCGGATTAAAAAATTCGCCAGCTTCATTTCAACGTATGATGAATGAAGTTCTGCATGACTATATTAATAACAAGTGCGTTGTATACATGGATGATATTTTAGTATTTTCTACTTCTCTTGAAGAACATGTTTTATCATTAAAACAAATTTTTAAAAGATTATCTGATTATAATCTCAAAGTTCAAATTGATAAATACAATTTCTTTCAACATGAATCGGAATATCTTGGACATATTATAACTCCTGAAGGCATAAAACCAAACCAAGAAAAAGTAAACATCATTAAGAAAATTCCACTACCAAAAACTATCAAAGAAATCAGATCATTTTTAGGTATTACCGGATTTTATAGAAAATTTATACAGGATTACAGCCAAATTGCTTTACCAATGATCTCAAATTTAAGGAAAGGTGTAAAAATTAATGTTAAGGATCAAAAATATATTGATTCTTTTAATAAATTAAAGACAATTTTATCCATTGCACCAGTTTTATCATATCCTCAATTTGATAAACTATTTGTATTGACTACTGATGCTAGCAAAGAAGCGTTAGGAGCAGTATTATCCCAAAACGGACATCCAATTGCTTTTGCATCACGTACCTTAAACAAACATGAGTTAAATTATAGTGCTATTGAAAAAGAATTACTTGCAATAGTTTGGGCAGTAAAATATGGTAGCTCCAGCTTGGGTATGGTATGAAATCGCGTTGGCGCGCAACTTGTCTTTCCCATTACGAAATTCACGTTAATACCATTAGCACTTATCACCCGCCAATACGCTACAGCTGCCATTGCCTCTTCACTAGCATCTACAAATACGTGCAGCTCAACTTCACCACTCGTAAAATCCTGGCAATAGTACCGTGGCACTCTGTAAAGTTCAACCTTTGACAATTCATTTAACCATATCTTCCAACGGCTATAAATTTCTAGCGGCAATTCATCGTCCCATTCTATTCCCGTTTTCCAAACTTGTTGCATTAAAACCTTCGAGGTAATCATAAATCGCACAGAAACCCGAAAGGATCATAAATCGACATGTTTAATGAGAGCATCTCCCGTTTTGTTGGAATTTTTGGAAAATTTCGAATTGTCTTTTCGATTTTATGTAGTTTTAATACAAAACAAAATACGTCAGGCTTTGGTAACCAGTGAATGCCAAGTATTCTTTCAATATTATCTTTGTTTAAAAACTCACCGCAATTGTTGGTTCCAGTGCCCGCTTGTACATATAATTGACTCAACCTCTCTGAACTGGAAATAATATTCTTTAACTCGAACCCACCGGCTTTGTGTATCCTTATGACATCATTTACAACTTTGATGGCTTCGTCCTCAGTTTCGAAACAGTCTACGTAATCGTCCACATAGTGGCGCTAAAGAATACCATATACCGCCCTTGGAAACTCTTTCGCATATTCACTAGCATTCTTGTTCTTTACGAACTGTGCGATAGTTGGAGAGCATGTTGCGCCAAATATCATTCTCTGCATGACGTAGGTTTCAACCTTTTCGCTCATATCGCCCTTTCTCCATATAAATCGTTGACTGTTTTGATCTTTACTCGCTATTTTTATCTGGTGGAACATTTCTTTAATATCTCCGCATACGGCCACCGGGGCTTCCCTGAATTTTAGTAAAATTGATATTAAAGTGTTATTAAGATCCGGACCAGATAAAAGACTTTTGTTTAATGAAACACCTTGAACTTCAGAAGCGGCATCAAATACAATACGGATGTTTCCTTTATTTAAATTTTTTACACCGAAATGAGGCAAATAAAAAACACGCTCGTTTTTGGCTAAAATTTCATCTTCATTCAATATTCTGGCATAACCTTTCGAAATATATTCACTAATCTTTTGCCGATACTCTTTGCCATATTCTAAGTCACTAGCCATTTTCTTTTCTATATTACGTAAGCGACTAAGAGCCATATTATAAGTGTCTGGAAACGGAGGAACGTTTTCCTTCCATAATAGCCTGCATTCAAAACGATTACCAACCTTTCTTGTCGTTTCGTTTAGGATGTTTAGGGCGCGTTCATCATTAGCAGATATCAATTGCTTTATATTTGGTTTGGTTCCCAACGTTTCAACTTCAAAATAGCTCTGCATCATATGGTGCATTTCTTGCAGGAGACTATGTTGTTCCATATTTCTTTGTATGAAACCGCGAGCATGAAGAACTCTGTTGGTTTCGGAAGACTCCCCAGGCGTAGGTCCATACACAATTACGCCCAAACGAGTTTTTGCAACAATTGGTCCACTTGCTGACAACAAACGTGGAACCTCAAGCGGTACTGTTAAAAAGCAATGAAAGAGACTGAGTATTAGTTTTGGTTGAACATTACTATAGTTTTTAAACTTAAGTTGTGGTATATTTATACGACTACTTAAATGGCAGCTTTGAATTGGCAACGATAAATCTGACGTTGTAAAAACACTACTAATGGTGTAACATTTATCATTTACTCCCACTCCACTTATTGTTTCCTGTGACACACTTTGTTTGTTGAGCCACTGTAGAGACAAAGTTTCTCGTTGCCCTTGCAGCTCTAGCTCACGTGCCAATTGAGCGTCTATCAGTGAAACATTTGCGCCATCATCTACAAAGGCATACGTTGATATGGTTTTAGTTTTTCCATATAACTTTACCGGCAGGATTTGAAACAATATAGCGTCGGTGCTGGCTACGGCATGACAGTTTCTATTTTCTATCTGTTGCATAGATAAATCAGTTTGGTTTTGCTCACCATTTTCTGCTGCAGCGGCTACTGGTTTGTGTAACGAAACGTGGTGAAATCTTTGGCAGTGATTTGTTCCACAGCTACGTCTTCTTTTGCACTGCTTAAGTTGATGGCCTTTCATTAAACAATTAATTTCTTTTATTTTGTTCCACCTTTCATCAATTGACATTTTTAAATATTGCTTACAACTTAAAACACTATTACATACTCCATGGCAAACTGGGCAATTATTGACGGCGACACATGAAAACTTGCGGTGACTTGGTTGTGGAGCTAAATGACGGCGAGTAGAAGTGGTTGCTAGTGGCGGCATAGTGTCGTGAACGATGTTAACGATGCGGCGCAATTTGTCCAGCCAATCGCTGAAATCTATAATAGTAGGTACATGCTCAAGCAGTAAACATTTTTCTCCCCATTGCATTTGTCGGTTTATTGGCAATTTTATAACTAGCTCACTTAGAAGTGATGGATTGGATAAGTGGTGATCTCCACGTACATTTTTTAAAAATGTCGCCATATTTGTAACCTTATTGGCAAAACTTACCAGGGCTTCTAAGTTGTCGGATGTAATAGGGGGAATTCTTTTTACCTTTTCAATTTGGCTTCTTATAAGCTGCTCAGGCCGACCGAATGTTTCTTGGAGGGTTGTCATGATGGTCCTGGTGTTGGCCGAGCTACCTAGTAAACATTCAACGGCATCATGTGCACGTCCCTTTAATGCCTCTCGTAGGCGCATTATATTGTGTAAATCGGAGTACATAAATTCGCTGGTGGTTGATTCGAAAGCTTCTGAAAATGTTTGCCACTCCTCTGGAAGGCCTGAAAATATGGGAAGGGGATATTTTCTTTTGTGGCACGTTGTAAATAGATGTGCTTAATGCAGTATTTGTTGACGGCTGTAATTGAGATGGCTGAGTTGGCGGTAAAGGCACTTGCAGCAATGAGGACCGTGCGGCTTCCTCTGGCGGAGGCGGCCGCATTACGTCCGGCTGTAGCTGCGATGTGGGCGTTTGTTGCTCTGATAGCGTCTCATGCATTTCCCTCCTAAGCTGCTGCATACTATTGCTAAGTTGTTTGTTATTTACCGCTAACTGATTCTGCATTTCTTTCGTGCTGTTAATAAATTGTGTCTGCATAAGACACATTTGTTTTTGCATTTCCTCCATCTGCTTTCTGAATTCGCGTCTATATTCCTCCAGTTCTTTATTTGCGGTACTAACAGTAGGTGAAGGATTCATTTGTGGTGACGTAACATGCGTGTTTTGTGCAATTTGATCTTGTGTAGTTGACCGAAGGCTGTGGACAGGTGTATGTGACTTATTCGGAGGTGAAGGTGGCGTACTCATCTCTAGAACATACGATTCAAAACGGGCTGGCGGTACTCCTTGTGTTGCTCGTTTGCTTGGCCTTTGTCGGGGCACTTGACTTTCTGACATGAAGTAGTAAATACAAACTCGTTAAAGACTGACAATCTCGACACACACACGCTTTTATTTACAACTTCTGACTGGACATAACAGCTTCTTATACACGAGTACGACAAATTATTCTTGGTGCAATGGCGGCTGTTATTGCAAAAAAACATAGAATAAAACTGTCCTCGCTTCGTGGTTAGAATAAACTCATCAATCGTTGGGCTAACAAATTCTATCAGACGCCAGTCAAATAAAACACAATCTGATGTTCAAATGATTGATGTCACAAGACACATATGTGAATGTTTATTCTCTATAAAATAACAAATTGTTTCAAGTATAAAATTAATAAATATGATAATTAAAAAATGGCGATATCTTACATGTTTTTTCTTCCACGTTGTTTAAGCAAAGACATACATAAAAATGGCCTGAAGGGCTTTTATATGACAAAATAAACCGCTAATCTTTTACAATACATTAACAAATTACAAGTATACAAATACGTGTTCGACTATATTTATTATTAACTCCAAAGTCATCAAGCATTAGCTGCATTACCCATTTCATGGTTGCCATCATCAACAACTCCCTCAGCTATCATTAACCTCAACGCTTCCTCAATGCCAGGTTTTAAAGCAAACGGTACGGGACGATATCGGAAAAATTTTGGTTTGCAATTATTCTGCATCACCAGCTTTATAAGCTTTCCCTGGTAATTGCCCAATTGATTATCGAACACCGACTTAAATTCAAAAATTTCTACTGGACTTACGGTGTGAATGTTACCTAGGGGACTCATCACTCGAATTCCCAACTCTGAGAACCAATTCCTCACTATCAAGGCTGGACCATCTACGCCACATACGAGCAATTTCAGATTTATTTTCCTATTATTGCACGACACATGCACAAAAATCTCGCCACAAACCTTCAATTGATTATTGGCCCCCCACGCTTTCAATTCCACCCCACTTTTCCTGAGTCTTAAGAGATACAATTTTTGTTTGTAAGTTTTTTCGCTAATGATGGAATAGCTAGCCCCGGAATCAACCTCCATTTCTATTGGCTGTTGACAAATCATCAAGATTTTCCTGATGGGTGAGATTTCACTACCCGTCATGCAAAAAATATATTCATCAACCTGGTTCACCCAACCAGTTTCAATTCTATTCACCATTGGCTTCCTGGGCTTTACGTTCTTTACATTTGCATTATTCGCCTTAGCCTTCTAACCTGACTTTAACTTAGTTATACAGGCTCTTTCAATGTGACCTCGCTTCTTGCAGTACTGGCATTCTTCCTCCTTAAACTTGCATTCTTCGGGTTTATGCCCTCCGTTACATCGGTAGCACTTGTGATTTTTAACTTCCTTTTCGTTGGCTGGCATTTTCAACGCTGTTATATTCTTTTGTGCTTCTTCACTGGCTAAGGCCTCATCTTGAGCAATTTTTAAGGTTAATTTATCGTTTGGCAACAGCCGCCTTTGTAAATTTTCGTCCCGCATGCCGCAAACTAACCTGTCGCGCAGCATATCGACTAAGTCTTTGAACTCACAGTTTTGACTCAATTTCCGAAGTGCTGCTAAAAATTCTGATATTGTTTCGCCTTCCCTCTGGTCTCTACGATAAAACTGGAATCGTTGTATAATCTGGTTAGGAGGTGGGCAAAAATGTTTCGACAATAACTCAATTGCCATCATGTATGTGAACTCTTCATCCAAAATATCCCTGGGAGTTGCCACAGATCTGAGCAATGTATATGTCTCTGCCCCACATGACGATAATAATATTGCTTTTTTAATTTTGTCTTCCACCACGCTGTTTGCCAGAAAGAAAAACTGCATTTGTTCTAAATACACACGCCAACTTCCATTTGCCACTTCAAATGCATTTAATTCGCCATATTTAGACGCCATTTTCTTCTCATGCGCGCTTACGTACTTTTCCTCGTCTCCAGTTAATATATTTCGATACCCTTACTGAATGCTTACCTCGGCAACTGGTTTCATTCAAATAAGACTTCTCTAAATTTATTTGAAGTATTTATTACTATCTTAAGGATTACAATATTAAATAGTTGGTAGAACCAACATTTATCGTAGAAAAAGATTACACGATGATTGTCGAGCGAAGGAAGCAAAACGAGACGACTCAACAAAGTTAAACTTAGTATGGTCAACTATCAGGGTTGGGAAAAAAGGTAATGAATCTCAATGTTGACTATACAACAGAAAACAAGGATTATAGCAACAAAATCTGAAGAACTAGAGGCTATAGCAATTGATAAAAAATGTATATCTTGTGAACTTCATATGGCGAGAAAATCGCTACAACACCATCGTCATCTACTCTCATTGCAAACAAAAAAATATATACTTATATTATATTTTAAATTTGTGTTTGTATGAATTATGTTTGTATAGCTTACGCTTATTTAGCTCGAGCACAAATTAAAAACGCTAACACGCACGACATCTATTAGTGGCGCACAAATTTATATGAAAATCATTACGTTATCGATCGCATTCATTTTTGATCGACTTGTCGTTCTAAAAACTTAAAGTGGGGCGGAAATCAGCTGTTTGTCGTTGAAAATGCATGCGAGCGATATCGATCGAAATCGTCGGCCAGGCTGTTAGTGTTAGTTCGAAAAATATTGTATGAATATTGCATGACTCATTTTTTATTCAAAATATCTACAAATGAACATACTAACACATATTAGTGTTGTTCTTACAAAGTTGTAAAACACCACTAATTAAAATCTATTATGGAATAAATTATACACCAAAAGAAGCGTAGTTTTATCCTTTAGAATAACCATAAATCCATTGGTACGCATGACCCAGTTTTTATTCAAAATATTTATAAATGAACATACTAACCCATATTAGTGTTGTTCTTACAAATTTGTAAAACTCCGAAGGGGTATAACCCCACTAATTAAAGTATATTAAACAATAAATAATACACCAAAAAAAAACGCAATTTTATCCTTTAGAATAACCAGAAATTCATTGGTACGCATGCCTTTTTTTATTCAAAATAAATACAAATTAAAAACCTAACCCGTATACAGGGCACTCTTAATGTATACAGGGCACTCTTAATGCATATCATTCATATAAACACATATTAATTACCTAAATAACATTAATGAATAGTTTAAAGCTGTATTTTTAATTATTTGTTGCACTTTTCATTCATGTTTTTGGAAATTATATATTTTTCGCTTAATGTTGTTTATAGCGCATTTACACCAACTTGAAATCTAGTAGATTTGAATTGACAATACAATATTATCAGAGACTGAATACACCAGCATTAAAGTGTATATTTTTTGTGCCCAGAGACTGCATACACCACATTATAGTGCAATTTTTGATGCAGCGTAGTATTTTTAAGTACTTTTTGCAAGAAATCACACCTGCATCGCTTAGTCAGCTTTTACATTTGTACAGACGACGGGCAGACAGACGAAATTTGATGGTGCGGTAACGAAAATTTTCGGTGGGGGAGAGTGTGTAGTACACGACTCTCTGTACTAGACATTTGTGGACATTCTTTGTTTCTCTTTTTAACTTTTCGTATTTCTTATGTTGTTGCTTCATATCATTATTCTCATATCAACATCAACTTCATATAAACACACTAGCTGTGCTTAAAAAAACAACAACAACAAAAGAAAAACAAAAAGTTTCTGTCTGTCTATTAATTTCTTAAATGTAAAAGGTTTAGGCAAGACCAAAAGAGAATTGAAAAAATGTCTGCCCATCGTCTGTACAAATGTAAAAGCAGACTTAGTACTGAGTAGATTTCAGGAGATTTCGTCGAAATCTACTCATAAAGTAGATTTCATTTTGTATGGGAAATCTTCTCAAAATCTACTAGATTTGGCTTGAAATCTCGAATGAGCAGTTTTCGCTTTGGTGTAATAGCGCATTTACACCAACTCGAAATCTATTAGATTTGAATTGAAATCTACAACGAAATCTATATCGTTTACACTACCGTTTTTTGACATCTAGCAAGATTTCATTTGCTCAAAAATAATTTATGCATGCGGGTTTGACAACACAATATTATCAGAGACTGAATACACCAGCATTAAAGTGTATATTTTTTGTGCCCAGAGACTGCATACACCGCATTATAGTGCAATTTTTGATGCAGCGTAGTATTTTTAAGCACTTTTTGCAAGAAATCCCAATTGCATCGCTTAGTACTGAGTAGATTTCAGGAGATTTCGTCGAAATCTACTCATAAAGTAGATTTCATTTTGTATGGGAAATCTTCTCAAAATCTACTAGATTTGGCTTGAAATCTCGAATGAGCCGATTTCCTAGGCAAAAAAGTATGCCTAGGAACAAGATGGAATAATAATTACATACTTTTCATAGTTGTAAAATTAAAGATTTTAGATTTACAGTTGAAAAAAAAAGTATTTTCATACCTTTTTTCCAACCGTTCAAAAAAGGATGTTAAAAATTGTATGATAAGTTCACACGCGTGAAATATATTTGCAAAAATACTTGGCGCCATGCTTGATATGAGAGAAAATATAATTTGTTTTTTCTCGTTAATCTGCTGACGTTCTCTATCATATTATATCAGAGTTAATATCAGTTGTAGACCTAGGCGAATTCAATACAGGTGGTTGTATGATGCAAAAAACAAGGTAGCCGCTTCGCTACAACAATAAAACAAATAACAGGTATTTTGTTTGTGTAAAAAAAATCGAATTCACACTTACGCTGTCAAAAGTAGTTGATAATTCTAAATGGGGCCGAAAAAGGTAAACAAAATCTGACAGAGGAAATGCCGCCATATCAACCGAATTCGCCGATGCATCCACCTAATAATGAATTCGCCTTGGGTGGTTGCAAGAGAACAATCAAGGCGAATTCATTATTAGGTGGATGCATGATACAAAAAACAAGGTAGCCGCTTCGCTACAACAATACAACAATAAAAAAAACAACAGGTATTTTGTTTGTGTAAAAGGCGAATTCAGACATAAGCTGTCAAAAGTAGTTGATAAAGAACGTGTAAAAAAATTTAAATGGCGATGAAAAAGGTAAACAAAACTTGACAGGGAAAGTGCAGCCATATTAACCGAATTCGCCTGAATTTGCCGATGCATCCACCTAATAATTAATTCGCCTTGGGTCAGACATCAGTGATGTCAAGGCGAATTCATTACCAGGTGAACTTAACAGCACAGGTGATTATTTTTTGCTTCTCGCGTTTTTTCCAATGAGACTGTCAAATTTTTTTTTATTTGTTTACAAACATTTTCGCGCCATTTTAATCTGCAGATTTTTTTTTATGATTTAGTGAAATTTCAAGCAATTTTTGTGATTTTAAAGGTGAAACCCTATTATAATCTGTGATTTTAATTACAAACAATGATAAAAATTTATATTTAACGTTTATGTAACATTTTTTCTCAGCTGAACAATCTTAGGCGAATTTAGATTTAGACATTCACGATATGTTTTACAATAACAAAATGCATAGTACTGAATTCGCCTTTCCGCTTGCATTCACCTGTATAAATTCGCCTTAAGTGATATGTAAAAAAACGAAATAATAAAAAAGCGCGTTATTCATATTTTTCCTACGCGTAAGCAAAAGAAATCAAAGTAAAACTTTTCTGACTCAGTATTTTTTGCTATTTAACTGAAAGGCAAAATGGAGTTAACATTTATTTATTTGTTTTAAAGTTGATTTTCATAAAAAACAATACAAGACATTTCTTTACATTACTACTATGTGAACAAAAAACCGTTTCAAGGCGAATTTATACAGGTGAATGCAAGGCGAATTCATTAATAGGTGAAGTTAACAGCACAGGTGATTATTTTTTGCTGTTCGCGTTTTTTCCAATGAGACTGTCAAATTTTTTTTTCTTTTGTTTACAAACTTTTTCGCGCCATTTTATTCTGAAAATTTTTTTGTATGTTTTAGTGCAAATTCAAGAAATTTGTTGGAATTTAAAAGTGAAAAACTAATATAATCTGTGATTTTAATTACAAACAATTATAAAAGTTTATATTTAACGATTATAGAAAATTTTTTTCCTGCGGAATAATCTTAGGCGAATTTAGATTTTGACATTTACGATATGTTTTAATATAACAAAATACATTGTACTGAATTCGCCTTTCCGCTTGCATTCACCTGTATAAATTCACCTTAGGTGAATGCAAGCGGGATGGCGAATTCAGTACTATGTATTTTGTTATTGTAAAACATATCGTGAATGTCAAAATCTAAATTCGTTAATTAAAATGGCGCGAAAAAGTTTGTAAACAAAAGAAAAAAAATTGACAGTCTCATTGGAAAAAACGCGAGAAGCAAAAAATAATCACCTGTGCTGTTAAGTTCACCTAGTGATGAATTCGCCTTGATAGCGAACATGTACAAAAATTTAGCGAACGAGAAGTTAACAAACTGAGATAACAAATTTTTTTTCCGCTGACCTAGTGTCTACAACTGCGATTAACTCTGAGATAATATCTGACAAAACGTCGGCAGAATGAGAGAACGAAATTCTTTATATCTATTTTAATGTCTAACAAGGAGTACACGTATTTTTGTTAATCTTATAAGAATTCATAAATCAATGAAAGCCACATTCACTCTCTGATTCTCCAACCGCACGGTTGTGTTATTTAAAAGTGAACAAAAAAAACAAAACAAACAAAAAAAAAATCATTGTGCTAAAATATTTTTTTAAACTTACATATAAAAACAATAATATATTGTATAAAATTGTAAAAACAATAACAAATTATTTTAAAAAAAAACCAACGGAAAAATAAATTCCTCACATTTCATTAACTAAACAATAAAATCAATTTCAATAAAACAAGTGCGGTGGCTGTGCATTGTTATTATTGTTATTGTGCGTGAAGATTACCTACCCAGTGGGAAAAAAACTATACATTCAAGTTTTGATTTCTTGGAAAACCGCAATAAGTGGAAGAGCGAATTTTTACAAAAGAAAAACTTTGTGACAATTATTTTTATATACTTTTAAATTAAAAAAATATAAATAAAAAAAATAAAAAATTGCATGAGTGTACCTAGTAGATGCAATTCTGAGAGGGAGCTTAGCTCCACTAGAAAAAACCTCTGGATTTCTGAAGAGGAATCATTGAAAAAATCATTGGACAATCTCCTGTCTCTAAGAGATAAAAAACGCACGCGTTCGTGCTCGCCAAACATCGTTGTTACAACAGAAGACCAACCATCCACCAGTTGAGTTATTGCAGATAAGCCGAAAACACAAGTAGGCATGGACATGTATGTAACCGTGGTTAAACGTAAGCGAAGCCCCAAATCCGCTCAAATATCATCAAATCCGAAAATTTCCAAAGATGATAATAGGATTACGGCAACGGATAGTAATAGGTTTGCTATCCTTCAGACTGACGAGCCAACTACATCAAAAAAAAACATTTAAACCGCCACCAATATACTTGAGAGAACCTACTTCTAGTGAGCTGGTAAAAGCACTTATTACGGCAATTGGTAAAGACACCTTCAACGTAACATCAGTTAAGCACGGACAAATAAGTGAAACAAATATCCAAGTCAACTGTGAAAACGGATTACCGAAAACTTTCTGCCGCTCTGGAAAAAGAGAAAAGATCTTTTTATACTTATCAACTTAAAAGTGCTAAAGGCCTCCAGGTTGTTATAAAAGGTATTAACCCTTATGTAGACACGGATGAGGTTAAGATTGCACTGCTAGATAAAGGCTTTAAAGTAAAAAATGTGCTAAATATGCGGAACCGTGAAAAGATTCCTCAACCCATGTTTAGGGTTGAACTGGAATCAGGGGATGTTATTCTCAAAAAGAATGAAACTCACCCAATTTATAACCTCAAATTTCTTCTTCATCGTAGGGTTACCGTTGAGGAGCCGCACAAGCGTTTAGGGCCCGTTCAATACCTAAACTGCCAGGAATTCGGTCATACTAAGGCATATTGTAAACTTCCCTCTGTTTGTGTTGTATGTGGCGAACTTCGCGGCACAACTCAGTGCAATAAGCCAAAGGCCGACGCAAGTGTTAAGAAATGCAGTAACTGTGGAGGTAACCACACTGCAAACTATAGAGGTTGCCCTGTCTATACTCATTTTAAGCGGTCAATGACAAATAAGTCGTCGGTTTCTCCAGCAGCCCAGCAGCTAAATATCATTAGTAAAAACAATTTTCCCCAGGTAGGCCATTCAACCAACTACACAAACACACAGAATTCCAAACAATTTTCATATGCTAATGTGGTTAAATCCGACCAAAACTTGAGCCAGGAACCCAAGCCCCAAAATTCCGATCCAAATTTTAGTAACCTAGAGGCAACTCTGCAGACTCTTGTTCAATCCATTAACACTTTTACCGTCTCTATGACAAACATGATGCAGGAAATGCTAAAAATGCAATCCACTATTTTACAGGCAATTTTAAAAAAATTAATTGGTTAAAAATATGTTTCTGGAACGCAAACGGCATTCGCCAACACAAAAATGAACTTGAGCTCTTCCTTATGGAAAAGCAGATCGATGTAATGATAATTGCTGAAACCCATTTGACAACCAACAGTTATTTCAAAATTAATGGCTACACATTATATGACACAAAAGATCCCCGTGGAAGATCTTGCGGCGGTTCGGCAATTTTGATAAAGACCAGAATTAAGCACTATCTAATGAACGGGACACGTGAGGAATATCTCCAAGCTACAAATATATGCCTTAATTATTTTCATGAAAAAATTGTTATATCCTCGATTTACTCACCACCACGATTTTCAATAACAGAAAGGCAATATTCAATTTTTTCAAATCACTTGGTTCTCGATTTTTAGCGGCTGGCGACTATAACGCTAAACACACTTTTTGGGGATCACGTTTAATTACCCCGAAAGGCCGTGTGCTTTTCGACACCGTTCCCAAAATGGGCTTAGGTGTGATTTCAAGTGAACACCCCACTTATTGGCCGTCAGACCAACGCAAGATCCCAGACGTTAAAGACTTTGGAGTTACAAAAAATTTTCCCTCAGAATGGATGCAAGTGGAGCCTTCATTGGACTTGTCATCAAATCACTCACCAACTATAGTTTCTGTTTCGTTCCCCCAGGGGGTTGGTGAACCGTTTTGTGACTTGGCGTTGACTGTCACTCGAGTTAATTGGTTAAAATATAAAAAATATTTGAGTACTCATTGTACAGAAAATATTGCCTTGAGAACCCCTGAAGATGTTGATATATCAATTAAAGATTTTTCTGAAGACCTTAAACATGCTACCACTAGCCATACAAGATCTAGAAATGTGAACAATAGAACGTATTCGTCTGAAATAGAGCAACTTCTGTCAGAAAAAAGAAGAGTTAGAAGAGAGTGGCAACTTCACAGGTCTCCCCAGCTTAAAAGCAGGCCACGGGAGTGCATAACTCAATTAAGCAATCTGCTTGAAATCCAAAGAATGGCTTCCCTCAAAAATTATCTAGAAGGTCTTGATGGTAGCCCGCAAACCGACTATTCTCTATGGAAAGCGACAAAAGGTCTGAAAAGACCAGTAATAGGTAAGCCACCTTTGCGAACTTCATCTGGCGACTGGGCAAGAAGTGATTCTGAAAAAGGGATGGTGTATGTTAATCATTTGAAAAACGTTTTTACTGCAAATGATACAGTGGATGATGTTGCTGAATTTCCGCCATATGCTGTTAGACCGCCTGTGCCTTTGAGACTTAGTTTTCAAGATGTCGAAAACGTTATAAATAAAGTAAACTCAAAAAAAGCTCCAGGTTTTGACAAAATTACTGGCAAAATGCTTGTACAGTTACCTCGTGTTGCTAGAAGAATTCTTCTTTTCATTTTTAACGCTATTTTGCGCCTAGAATACTATCCTGCAGAGTGGAAGGTGTCTATGGTTACTATGATACCCAAGCCAGGGAAGGATCCCACTAAAGTAGAGTCATATAGACCAATAAGTCTACTGCCAACAATTTCAAAACTTTTCGAAAAATTGTTAATGGCGAAATTGACTCCAATATTGAATTATGTAGGATGCATCCCGGATCATCAATTTGGTTTTCGGGCTAAACACAGCACCATAGAACAAACGCATAGACTAGTTAATGTTATAAGAAAGACTCTTGAGGACAAAACGTATTGCTCAGCTCTATTCATTGATGTTTCCCAAGCTTTTGATAAAGTGTGGCACGAGGGATTAATGCACAAAATAAAGTTGAACTTGCCTGCAAACACTCACAAGCTTCTGGAAAGCTATTTATGTGGCCGTAAATTTGTCATCAGAGAAGGCGACTTTGTAAGCCCACCTCAGCCAATCGAGGCTGGAGTTCCCCAAGGTAGCATTCTGGGGCCTACTCTATATTTAATTTACACTTCTGACATGCCAACCAGATGTGGTATTCACACTTCAACTTTTGCAGATGACACAGCATTCTGCAGCGTACATGAAAACCATCAAGCAGCTTCGCGAAAATTGCAGGAGTATATTTCAATATTAGAGATATGGTTAAAACTTTGGAAAATTAAAGTTAATGAACAAAAGTGTACTCACGTTACATTCACACTGCGTAGACAAACATGTTCAGCTATCCAAATTAACAATTCACCTACTAAGCAGCAAAATGAAGTCAAGTACCTTGGTATTCATCTCGACCGTAGGTTAACGTGGAAGCCTCACATTGACGCGAAAGTCACACAGCTAAAATTATAGTACGTTTCCATTATAAGCAAATTAAGTTGATTTGAGGAAATCATTTCGAAGTGTTTCCATTATGTTGCAAGTAATTTTCTCTTCGAATTATCGAAAAAAGTTTGAAGTTTGTATTGTTTGATTGTATTTTATCATTAAAAAAAATTAAAATTGTTTTCAATAATTATTTAATATAGAAAAATAAAAAAAACCTATAAAGATGGAAAATAATGTTGAGTTTTTATTGAGTTATATTCAACACAACAACGATTTAATGGCAAAAGTGTGTAACTACTTTTCAAGTGCTACAATTTTGTGTCAAAGTCAGCGCCAAATGTGTCTGGACAGAATCAGGAGAAACCGCATAATAAAGTATTACTTAATTCTTCTTGCGAAAACAGTAATACGAAAGTCGCCTAGATTTTGGAAATTGGTAACCGTTAGTACATATTTTTGCCTAATAATTTTTAATTGTATATGTATTTAAAGGATCGGTCTTCAAGATTTTGGGAACACGACTGCCAAGTAAGGGAAGACGAAATCTTTAAAAACAATTTCCGTATGTTTCGTGGAACGTTTAACATACTTTGTGAATACCTACAAAGTATGAAAAAAGAAAACACGTCCTTTAGAAATGCTATTTCTTTAGAAAAAAGAATAGCAATAGCTTTGTATGCCTTGGGATCTTCTGCCGAATACAGAAGTATAGGCAATTTGTTTGGTGTTTCCAAGTCAATGGTGTGCAAAATATTGATAGATTTTTGCGATGAAGTATATAGACAACTGAAACCTATATATTTAAATAAGTTTCCTTTATCCAATGAAACTGTGGAAGAATGCGTAAGAGGCTTTGAAATATTAGGATTACCTCAGTGTCTTGGAGCAATAGGTATGTACATATTTAAAATATATATATATATATATATATATATATATATATATATATATATATATATATATATATATATATATATATATATATATATATATATATATATATATATATATATATATATATATATATATATATATATATATATATATATATATATATATATATATTTTTTTTTTTTTTTTTTATAAAATGTCCAACAATTTTATTTGAAGACGGATGTCACATCGAAGTTCATCCAAGTTCCGACGACGCGGTTGATTATTACAACTACAAGGGTTGGTATTCAACTGTTTTATTAGCTCTGGTAGACTACAGGTATGTGTATTAATTCAAAAAAATTTTCAGAAAGACGAAAGTTATATACTATTGTTTTTGCTTCTTTAGTTCGTTGAAAGTCGAACTGTTCCTGTTTTTAAGTCGCGAAGTAAAGAAAATGAATAGAATAGTTACTGTAATGTAGTTGTATAAAATACGAGTACAATTATGTATACACAACTAATGTTTCTCATTTGGTTCCATCGTATATATTGAAAAAGGAAACATTGAAGGAAACACATGTTTCCTTTAATGTTGCCTCGTCTGTATGACACATTATATAGATTTGTCTGTATGGTCCTATGTATATATGTTTATATTTTTAGATATAAGTTTCTTTATATAAACGTTGGGAGTCCAGGACGATGTAATGACTCCCAAATATATGAAAAATCCGCATTAAAGAAATCGCTTGATGAAAGCCAAGCCCTATTGGAAAATTGTAAGGATATATGTATGTGGAGTAGAGGTTCCAGTTTATATCATTGGTGATTCAGCTTTCCGCTTTTCAAAAGTCTTAATGAAGCCTTATCCTTTTAATGCCGATAATGACAACAAAAGAAAAACTTTCAATTATTTCCTATCAAAAGCAAGAAGAGTCGTAGAAAATGCTTTCGGCCACCTAAAGGCTCGTTTTCGTCGTATAGGAAAGGGCATTGATAATGATATAAAAAATTCTAACATTATCATTCAAGCATATTGTGTTCTTCATAATTTCTTAAATGAAAATAATGATAATATCAACCAAAAATGGATATCCGATTTTCAAAATTTTGACAATAATAGGATATGTCCTGAGAGTGAAATTTTATTCGATGATTTAAGAGATGACTCTGAAAGAATACGTGAAGCTCTTAGTTTAAATTGCGTGAATAAAAGTAAACAATTCTGGTAATAATATACATATTAGTAATAATTTCTAATGTATGTATGTATGTATATTTTATTTTTTTTTTTTAACCAAAATAAATGGCTTTTTTTCTAACATAAACTAATAAAGAGCATATGTACTCGTTTTGTAATACATTTCTTAAAAAAGATTACAAATTTAAGGTTTTTTCTTGAAAAAATTAATAATTGCGGTTTTGATTTCCGCATTATCATTTGAAATTTTCTCCAAAATTTTTTTCTTTTCTAATTCTAAATTGTAAATTTTTTCTTCCCAATTATTTTGCTCTATTCTATCTTTTTCTTCTAAATTTTCTATTTTATTTAATATTTTTTGTGCTAAAGTATCCTTAATTCTGTTTTTATTTCCAGCACTGAAAGTGGTTGACCTTGGGGTTGATGGTACGATGTCCGAACTAATTTGGGACGAAGATGGAACATCGTCAAGATAAGCTGTCTGACATTCAGTTAGTAACACCTCCAGATCACTATATTCATCCATTGAGTTATCTGAAATTATAAATATACAATAATAAAATTAAAAAAAAAAAAAACAATTGCAAAACTATGATAATATCAAAAGTATTAAATAAGGCAGAACGATAATTTAATCTATCTATATTAAAGAATTTGTATGCAACAAACAAAGCAATTCTTATAGAGAATTTATGCCATTAAAGACTTACCAAGAATACTCTCATATACAACATCCTTCAGGTTTTGCATTTTAAATGCTCCTAAAATGGCATGTACTTTTTGATACATTTCCCATGTGGATGGAGATCCACCTGATATTCCCATTTTGTCCTTTTCCTTTCTATAATATATGTATGGTAGTATGTATATTAAAAGTGAAGTTTTTAATCTTACTTACCTATATTTTGCGGTCAAATTATGTATCTTGACTTTAATTTCTTCTGATGACACTACAATTCCTCCCATGGTTTCCAGCTCTCGTCTAATTTCTTCAAATACATGTGAGTTTTTTCTACAGCCTCTCAGCATGTCTATTTTGTTCGCCCATAGGTCGCACAAAACCGCTTCTTCTTTATTTGACCACATTTTCTTTCAACAAGTTTTTTTCTTTCAATTCTCGATGACATTATATAAATATGTGTAATATTTTTTTAAGCACTCAAAAATTTCAAACACTTTTTCGAATTGTAACGCACCAATAATGGATGCCCCAAGGTTGTAATTATAAAAATAACTGCCGTGCAGTGCTGCACAGACAAATTTCGAATTAATTTGAAGCAAATTAAGTCGTTTGAGATAATTTACTAATATGAAAAATGTATGGGAAATCATGTCACAAATTACTTAATTTGGGCAAATGAAATGATTTGGCGCAAATCACGTATATGGAAACGTACTATTAAAAGCAGCGCAATTAAATTGGCTTATGGGCAGAAATTCTACATTGAAATTAGATTGCAAACTTTTGTTATACAACGCAATACTAAAGCCTATATGGCGCTACGGAATTCAATTATGGGGCACCGCCTCAGCGTCAAACATTGAAAAAATTCAAAGGCGACAAAACAAAATTCTTCGAACAATTACTGCAGCTCCATGGTACGTAAAAAACTCCCGAATTCACAAGGATCTGTGTGTTCCACTGGTAAAAGATGAGTTTTCAAAGCATGCGACAAGGTATATCAGCAAATTGGAACTTCACCCAAACCCTCTTGCACGAAACATACTTAATTTTAGTGGTCACACTCGGTTGAGAAGAAGGGATACCGTTGCCACCATCAGAGCGTTAAGTAGGTGATTTTACCGATATAATATGCGCATAATAAAACTTTTTGTCTAGCATTGGCTGGACTTAGTTAATTTATTGTATTTAGTAATAAGATTTGAATACTTATTGTTAGTTCATATTGTGAAGATTCAATAAATAAAAAAAAGCTAAAAAAACAAAAAAAAAATGAAAGCCGAGAAGAAAACACATCTTTGCGATGAATAAAATCTTATACGAATTTTGTAAATGCACACATTTTGTACGAAAGTAATCACTTATAGTATATATTTAATGCATAAAACTAAACTATTTTCCATTTAAAATGGTTTTTTAAAAGATATTTTGCAAAATTAATAATCGCTAAATTTGCAATGGCGTCTTTTTGTAAACAAACACACACACAACACACGCTTTTTTGACAGCTCTTATTATAAGATTGTTGCCATAACTTAGTGTCCACACCTGCGATAATATCTGAGATGAGAACGTCAAATTCAATCGCAGAGAGAATTCTGTTACGTGTAGACTTAAAATCAGTGTTATTGCAGTCTTATAATAATTTTTATGAGAGCGTTCTTATGAGAAATCTCATGGCAACGATCTTATAAGAAGAGCTGTCAAAAAACGATTGCGTATGTGTTTGTGTACAATAAGATGCGATTACAATTTAACCGATTATTAGTTTTGCAAATTTTCTTTTAAAAAATCCCTTTTAAATGGAAAATAATTTTTTTTATGCATTAAATATATACCATAAGTGATTAATTTTGTACAAAATGTGTGCATGCACAACATTCATATAAGATTTTATTCATCGCAAAGATGTGTTTTCTTCTCGGCTTTCATTGATTTATGAATTCTTATAAGATTAACAAAAATACGTGTACTCCTTGTTAGACATTAAAATGTGCATAAAGAGATTCGTTCTCTCATTCTGCCGACGTTTTGTCAGATATCATCTCAGAGTTAATCGCAGTTGTAGACACTAGGTAAGATTTTTTATAAGAACGTTCTCATAAAAATTATTATAAGACTGCGATAACACTGATTTTAAGTCTACACGTAACAGAACTCTCTCTGCGATTGAATTTGACGTTCTCATCTCAGATATTATCGCAGGTGTGGACACTAAGTGAAAGAGAGGGAGAAAAAATGGCGCACGTTTGCAGAAAATTAGTAGTTTTTCATTATTGTGCAGAAGTGTGCAGAATAATGCTGCCAGACTAAAGGTGCTACCAGCTGAAAATTGAGTATTTTTGCCAAATCTCTAGTGCTACCAAATCTAAAATTATAAATTTTAAAACATTTACTAGTATCGGGTGGTTAAATTTCAAGGCCGATGTTGAATGTGAACCACACCTAAACGCCAAGTTTTTTTCCGATTTTTATTTGACATTTCTCTATTTCAGACTTACTCAATTTGAACCATGGAGAGATACACAATCCAACAACGTGTTACAGTTATCCAGACTTATTATGAAAATGATGATCAATTTTCCACCTCAGTGGATTCGTCAATAAACAGAATTGCGGCATTTGGGCGAATGAGAATCCAAGAGTGACTGTCGAAAAACCAATGCACCCACAAAGAGTGACTGTTTGGTGCGGTTTATGTGCTGGCGGCATCATCGGGCCGTATTTTTTCCAAAATGAGGCCGGTCAGGCAGTTACTGTGAATGGTGTTCGCTATCGTGAGATGATAACGAATTAATTATTAAGTGGATGCATCGGCGAATTCAGGCGAATCCGATTAATATGGCGACACTTTCTCTGTCAAGTTTTGTTTGCCTTTTTCGGTGCCATTTAAATTTTTGTACATGTTCGCCAAGGCGAATTAATTATTAGGTGGATGCATCGGCGAATTCAGTCGAATTCGGTTAATATGGTGGCACTCTCTCTGTCAAGTTTTGTTTACCTTTTTCGGCGCCATTTAAATTTTTTTCATGTTCTTTATCAACTACATTTGACAGCTTAAGTGTGAATTCGCCATTTTACACAAACAAAATACCTGTGGTTTTTATTATTGTTGTAGCGAAGCGGCTACCTTTTTTTTGTATCATGATGTTCGCTATCCACCTAATAATTAATTCGCCTTGTTCGCTATCAACTACTTTTGGCAGCTTAAGTGTGAATTCGCCTTTTTACACAAACAAAATACCTGTTGTTTTTTTATTGTTGTAGCGAAGCGGCTACCTTGTTTTTTGTATCATGTATACAAATAAATTCAATGCTTTTATACATGGTACAATACATGATACAAAAAACAAGGTAGCCGCTTCGCTACAACAATACAACAATAAAAAAAACAACAGGTATTTTGTTTGTGTAAAAAGGCGAATTCACACTTACGCTGTCAAAAGTAGTTGATAACGAGCATGTACAGAAATTTAAATGGCGCTGAAAAAGGTAAACAAAACTTGACAAAAAAAGTGCCGCCATATTAATCGAATTCGCCTGAATTCGCCGATGCATCCAGCTAATAATTAATTCGCCTTGGTACAATAATATAACACATGATACAATAAACAAGGTAGCCGCTTCGCTACAACAATACAACAATAAAAAAAACAACAGGTATTTTGTTTGTGTAAAAAGGCGAATTCACACTTAAGCTGTCAAAAATAGTTGATAAAGAACATGTACAAAAATTTAAATGGCGCCGAAAAGGTAAACAAAACTTGACAGCGAAAGTGCCGCCATATTCATGATACAAAAAACAAGGTAGCCGCTTCGCTACAACAATACAACAATAATAAAAACAACAGGTATTTTGTTTGTGTAAAATGGCGAATTCACACTTAAGCTGTCAAAAGTAGTTGATAAAGATCTCCGTGAAGTTAACAAACTAAGATAACAAACTTTTTCTGTTTCGCTCAATTTCAAGAGAGTAACGCCATAATTCTCTCTTTGCAGACTGTGTGCAGACAAAAATTGAGTATTTTTGCCTTTGCAGACCAAATTTCTAGTGCTACCAAGTCTAAAATGTAGAATTTTAGAACATTTTCTACAAAAAATACGGCAACTTCTGAAAATTCTCACTCTTCTTCTTGTTTTCTTACATGGGAGAGATAACAAACTATTTTAACAAACTATATAAAATCGACATAACTGAAAAATGATGTGTAAAAAAATGCCTTATTATTAATGAAAAATTAATAATTAAAGAATAAATTACGTGCAATTATATAAGTTATGTTGTACTTGAAAGTATAGTTATATTTATATGGTTCAAAATGTTCTTTATATTTCAGCAAACCTAAAATCTTCAAACAACACAAATAGGTCTCTAGAGTCCAAACCAAATATTCTTCCTGGACCAAACCTTTTGTAGATTAAAGAGGACCCTTCTACCTTTAATTTGACATATATTTTATATAGCCCAAAAGTTTTTGCTAGAACAAAGTTTCAATTTTAAAAAATTTTTAGTAATTGTACTTAAACACTAATGGGCCTCCCGAGTCCAAACAAGAAATTCTTCCTGGACCAAACCTTTTGCAAGTTAAAGAGGACCTTTTTAGCTTTAATTTGACATATATTTTATATAGCCCAAAAGTTTTTGCTAGAACAAAGTTTCAATTTGAAAAAAATTTTGTCATTGCACTCAAATACTAATGGGCCTCCCGAGTCCAAACCAGAAATTCTTCCTGGACCAAACCTTTTGCAAGTTAAAGAAGACCTTTTTAGCTTTAATTTGACATATATTTTATATAGCCCAAAAGTTTTTGCTAAAACAAAGTATCAATTTGAAAAAAATTTTGTCATTGCACTCAAACACTAATGGGCCTCCCGAGTCCAAACCAGAAATTCTTCCTGGACCAAACCTTTTGCAAGTTAAAGAGGACCTTTTTAGCTTTAATTTGACATAAAATTTATATAGCCCAAAAGTTTTTAGTAGAACAAAGTTTCAATTTTAAAAAAATTTTGTCATTGCACTCAAACACTAATGGGCCTCCCGAGTCCAAACAAGAAATTCTTCCTGGACCAAACCTTTTGTAGATTAAAGAGGACCTTTCTACCTTTAATTTGGCATATAATTTATATAGCCCAAAAGTTTTTGCTAGAACAAAGTTTCAATTTTAAAAAAATTTTAGTAATTGTACTTAAACACTAATGGGCCTCCCGAGTCCAAACCAGATTTTCTTCCTGGACCAAACCTTTTGCAAGTTAAAGAGGACCTTTTTAGCTTTAATTTGACATATATTTTATATAGCCCAAAAGTTTTTGCTAGAACAAAGTATCAATTTTAAGAAAATTTTGTCATTGCACTCAAACACTAATGGGCCTCCCGAGTCCAAACAAGAAATTCTTCCTGGACCAAACCTTTTGCAAGTTAAAGAGGACCTTTCTACCTTTTATTTGACATATAGTTTATATAGCCCAAAAGTTTTTGCTAGAACAAAGTTTCAATTTTAAAAAAATTTTGTCATTGCACTCAAACACTAATGGGCCTCCCGAGTCCAAACAAGAAATTCTTCCTGGACCAAACCTTTTGCAAGTTAGAGAGGACCTTTCTACCTTTTATTTGACATATAGTTTATATAGCCCAAAAGTTTTTGCTAGAACAAAGTTTCAATTTTAAAAAAATTTTGTCATTGCACTCAAACACTAATGGGCCTCCCGAGTCCAAACAAGAAATTCTTCCTGGACCAAACCTTTTGCAAGTTAAAGACGACCTTTCTACCTTTTATTTGACATATAGTTTATATAGCCCAAAAGTTTTTGCTAGAACAAAGTTTCAATTTTAAAAAAATTTTTGTAATTGTACTTAAACACTAATGGGCCTCCCGAGTCCAAACAAGAAATTCTTCCTGGACCAAACCTTTTGCAAGTTAAAGAGGACCTTTTTAGCTTTAATTTGACATATATTTTATATAGCCCAAAAGTTTTTGCTAGAACAAAGTATCAATTTTAAAAAAATTTTGTCATTGCACTCAAACACTAATGGGCCTCCCGAGTCCAAACAAGAAATTCTTCCTGGCAAAAACTTTTGGGCTATATAAAATATATGTCAAATAAAAGGTAGGGAGGTCCTCTTTAACTTGCAAAAGGTTTGGTCCAGGAAGAATTTCTTGTTTGGACTCGGGAGGCCTATTAGTGTTTGAGTGCAATGACAAAATTTTTTTCAAATTGAAACTTTGTTTTACTAAAAACTTTTGGGCTATATAAAATATATGTCAAATTAAAGCTAAAAAGGTCCTCTTTAACTTGCAAAAGGTTTGGTCCAGGAAGAATTTCTTGTTTGGACTCGGGAGGCCCATTAGTGTTTGAGTGCAATGACAAAATTTTTTTAAAATTGATACTTTGTTCTAGCAAAAACTTTTGGGCTATATAAAATATATGTCAAATTAAAGCTAAAAAAGTCCTCTTTAACTTGCAAAAGGTTTGGTCCAGGAAGAATTTCTTGTTTGGACTCGGGAGGCCCATTAGTGTTTGAGTGCAATGACAAAATTTTTTTAAAATTGATACTTTGTTTTAGCAAAAACTTTTGGGCTATATAAAATATATGTCAAATTAAAGCTAAAAAGGTCCTCTTTAACTTGCAAAAGGTTTGGTCCAGGAAGAATTTCTTGTTTGGACTCGGGAGGCCCATTAGTGTTTAAGTACAATTACTAAAATTTTTTTAAAATTGAAACTTTGTTCTAGCAAAAACTTTTGGGCTATATAAAATATATGTCAAATTAAAGGTAGAAAGGTCCTCTTTAATCTACAAAAGGTTTGGTCCAGGAAGAATTTCTGGTTTGGGCTTTAGAGACCTATTTGTGTTGTTTGACGATTTTAGGTTTGCTGAAATATAAGGGACTTTTTGGACCATATAAATGAAATTATACTTTCAAGTACAACATATCTTATATAATTGCATGAAATTTATTCTTTAATTATTAATTTTTCATTAATAATAACATATTTTTTCACACATAATTTTTCAGCCATGTCGATTTGATATAGTTTGTTAAAATAGTTTGTTATCTTGCAAATCCTCTCCCATGTAATGAAACAAGAAGAAGAATTATTATTTGCAGAAGATGCCGTATTAATAGTAGTAAATGTTCTAAAATTTACCATTTTAGATTTGGCAGCACTAGAAATTTGGCAAAAATACTCAATTTTCGTCTGGTAGCACGTTTAGTCCGGCAGCATTATTCTGCACACTTCTGCACAATAATGAAAAATTACTCATTTTTCTGCAAACGTGCGCCATTTTTTCTCCCTCTCTTTGAGCGGAAAAAAATAATTTGTTATCTCAGTTTGTTAACTTCTCGTCCGCAAAAAAATAATGGCCCTCACTTTGTTTTTGGCGGACGAGAAGTTAACAAACTGAGATAACAAACTATTTTTTTCCGCTCAAAGAGAGGGAGAAAAAATGGCGCACGTTTGCAGAAAAATGAGTAATTTTTCATTATTGTGCAGAAGTGTGCAGAATAATGCTGCCGGACTAAACGTGCTACCAGACGAAAATTGAGTATTTTTGCCAAATTTCTAGTGCTGCCAAATCTAAAATGGTAAATTTTAGAACATTTACTACTATTAATACGGCAACTTCTGCAAATAATAATTCTTCTTCTTGTTTCATTACATGGGAGAGGATTTGCAAGATAACAAACTATTTTAACAAACTATATCAAATCAAAATGGCTGAAAAATTATGTGTGAAAAAATATGTTATTATTAATGAAAAATTAATAATTAAAGAATAAATTTCATGCAATTATATAAGTTATGTTGTACTTGAAAGTATAGTTTCATTTATATGGTCCAAAAAGTCCCTTATATTTCAGCAAACCTAAAATCGTCAAACAACACAAATAGGTCTCTAAAGCCCAAACCAGAAATTCTTCCTGGACCAAACCTTTTGTAGATTAAAGAGGACCTTTCTACCTTTAATTTGACATATATTTTATATAGCCCAAAAGTTTTTGCTAGAACAAAGTTTCAATTTTAAAAAATTTTAGTAATTGTACTTAAACACTAATGGGCCTCCCGAGTCCAAACAAGAAATTCTTCCTGGACCAAACCTTTTGTAGATTAAAGAGGACCTTTCTACCTTTAATTTGGCATATAATTTATATAGCCCAAAAGTTTTTGCTAGAACAAAGTTTCAATTTTAAAAAAATTTTAGTAATTGTACTTAAACACTAATGGGCCTCCCGAGTCCAAACCAGATTTTCTTCCTGGACCAAACCTTTTGTAGATTAAAGAGGACCTTTCTACCTTTAATTTGGCATATAATTTATATAGCCCAAAAGTTTTTGCTAGAACAAAGTTTCAATTTTAAAAAAATTTTAGTAATTGTACTTAAACACTAATGGGCCTCCCGAGTCCAAACCAGATTTTCTTCCTGGACCAAACCTTTTGCAAGTTAAAGAGGACCTTTTTAGCTTTAATTTGACATATATTTTATATAGCCCAAAAGTTTTTGCTAGAACAAAGTTTCAATTTTAAAAAAATTTTGTCATTGCACTCAAACACTAATGGGCCTCCCGAGTCCAAACCAGAAATTCTTCCTGGACCAAACCTTTTGCAAGTTAAAGAGGACCTTTTTAGCTTTAATTTGACATATATTTTATATAGCCCAAAAGTTTTTAGTAGAACAAAGTTTCTATTTTAAAAAAATTTTGTCATTGCACTCAAACACTAATGGGCCTCCCGAGTCCAAACAAGAAATTCTTCCTGGACCAAACCTTTTGTAGATTAAAGATGACCTTTCTACCTTTAATTTGGCATATAATTTATATAGCCTAAAAGTTTTTAGTAGAACAAAGTTTCAATTTTAAGAAAATTTTGTCATTAAAATTAATTTTTAAAAGAAATGTGTATTGGCTTCTATGTCACATGTGTATCTATTGATTTCTAATACTTTACATAAAAAATAAAATAATAAAATTTTACACATTTTATTTTATTTGACTAGTTTTGCTAAAATTTTAATCAAACTTTCGCTTTTACAAAAAATTTTAATATTTATATACTAACACCTAATTTTCACGTTGATTTTTTCAAACGTCTTTAAGTCATGTCTTTCATATTTGTGGGCAAATTTTGTAGAAATGAAAGAGGGGTAGACAAAAAGACACGAACTCCGCTTTTAGCAAGGCGAATTCATTTTACCAGGTGAAACTGAAAAAACAGATGTACTACTTTTTTCTATTTGTAAAACATCGAATGGCAAATGTTTCTGCCCTGTCGGATAATCAGTAACTGCCTACAAAAATAGCAAACTTTTAATTAATTTTTATGAACCAATTTTAAGCTATCACGTATACAATGCCAAAATGTTTTTCCAATGTAGCCACCTAGTAGGCGTCGTAGATTTCAGTTTTTATTATTAATACTACTGCGTGATATTGAAGTCTTTTTTTATATGTACATGTAAATTTACATGTAAAGTTAACTGTAAGTTAGTTGAATAGTGTAAAGTCGGACAATTGATTACCTCCTAGGACATCACAATGTTTAAATAGTTAGTTGCTTCCATTGAAAAGTAATCCGTGTCAGTCAGCACTAGTTGAGAAATAGTTAACTTGATGTTTGTTTAAAGTTAACTGATTTTCCGACAGGGTGGTTTGCCCACATACAAACATATCAGCAAGTAAAGTGTGTGTATGCATGTACATCGCAGTTGGCCAAGTCTTAAAGACACTTAAACGATGGGTACAAGACAATATAAAATCATGTTGACGACACCTCAAACAAATCGTTGACAGAATTTTCGAACAAATGGCTACGAAATCACGCAAGACCACACAAGCGACATTTTCCTCACCTCATCGTCAGAGGTTATATACACTACATGTTCTTCTACCACGTCGTCGACGAATATATAAGTGACAATATCCACACTACCTCGTCAACGATTGTATAGGCGACATAATCGTTGACGTTTTTTCCGACTATATTTTCACTAAACTGTCATCAGTGATATTGATATAATGAAAATTTTAATTAATTTTTTCAGCTTGCGATGTCGTTTAAAAATATTACTCTAGTTTAAATCATTAGAAATTTTTTGAGCAAAAAAAAGTTTTTTTAAGTTCGCTTATGTGACATTTTCATGAAAAACCCGTTCTAGGCTATATCTCGGGTATATATGGACCGATATCGAAAATTTCCATTTTCCAGATTTATATAACCTAAGTTTATTACCAGAACTACTTTTAAGCAAAAAAAATTGTTTAGCTTCGCCTATGCGACATTTTCATTAAAAATCCGATTTGGGCTATATCTCGGGTATATATGGACCGATATCTGAAAAAAGACATTTTTGTCTTTTAGTCACCATGCTTAATAAGTGTGTGAAGTTTGAAGCAAAACGAACAACTTTTGTTTTAAAAAATTTTCATACAAAACTGCAAAAAAAAAATGGCTTTTTTCGGAATTTTGAATATATCTCAGCTATACGTGGACCGATATTACTGAATTTCAATAGCAAACCCATGAATCGATGGGGTAAAAGAATGGTCAAAGAAAAAAGTTTCTAAGTCTAATGGTTTTCTCAGAAACGGTATTTCAACAGCGGACAGACGGACATCGCTTAATCGACTTTTCAATTAATTCTGATTCAGAATATATATGTATACTTTATAGGGTCGCAAAAAAAACTGTAGAAATTACAAACGGAATCACAAACTTATATATACCCTTTACATTTTTGTGAAGGGTATAAAAAGAATAGACTATAATTTTGATATCGATTATTAAATTATTAAATTGAGGTCAGTTTTTTTTTATATAAAAATGCTTTAATTATATTCGATATTTCGTCTTCCTTCGAAAGGAAGAATTTCTTGTTTAGACTCGGGAGGCCCATTAGTGTTCGAGTGCAATGACAAAATTTTTTTCAAATTGAAACTTTGTTCTAGCAAAAACTTTTGGGCTATATAAAATATATGTCAAATTAAAGCTAAAAAGGTCCTCTTTAACTTGCAAAAGGTTTGGTCCAGGAAGAATTTCTTGTTTGGACTCGGGAGGCCCATTAGTGTTTGAGTGCAATGACAAAATTTTTTTAAAATAGAAACTTTGTTCTACTAAAAACTTTTGGGCTATATAAAATATATGTCAAATTAAAGCTAAAAAGGTCCTCTTTAACTTGCAAAAGGTTTGGTCCAGGAAGAATTTCTTGTTTGGACTCGGGAGGCCCATTAGTGTTTGAGTGCAATGACAAAATTTTTTTAAAATTGAAACTTTGTTCTAGCAAAAACTTTTGGGCTATATAAATTATATGCCAAATTAAAGGTAGAAAGGTCCTCTTTAATCTACAAAAGGTTTGGTCCAGGAAGAATTTCTTGTTTGGACTCGGGAGGCCCATTAGTGTTTAAGTACAATTACTAAAATTTTTTAAAATTGAAACTTTGTTCTAGCAAAAACTTTTGGGCTATATAAAATATATGTCAAATTAAAGGTAGAAAGGTCCTCTTTAATCTACAAAAGGTTTGGTCCAGGAAGAATTTCTGGTTTGGGCTTTAGAGACCTATTTGTGTTGTTTGACGATTTTAGGTTTGCTGAAATATAAGGGACTTTTTGGACCATATAAATGAAACTATACTTTCAAGTACAACATAACTTATATAATTGCATGAAATTTATTCTTTAATTATTAATTTTTCATTAATAATAACATATTTTTTCACACATAATTTTTCAGCCATTTTGATTTGATATAGTTTGTTAAAATAGTTTGTTATCTTGCAAATCCTCTCCCATGTAATGAAACAAGAAGAAGAATTATTATTTGCAGAAGTTGCCGTATTAATAGTAGTAAATGTTCTAAAATTTACCATTTTAGATTTGGCAGCACTAGAAATTTGGCAAAAATACTCAATTTTCGTCTGGTAGCACGTTTAGTCCGGCAGCATTATTCTGCACACTTCTGCACAATAATGAAAAATTACTCATTTTTCTGCAAACGTGCGCCATTTTTTCTCCCTCTCTTTGAGCGGAAAAAAATAGTTTGTTATCTCAGTTTGTTAACTTCTCGTCCGCCAAAAACAAAGTGAGGGCCATTATTTTTTTGCGGACGAAAAGTTAACAAACTGAGATAACAAATTATTTTTTTCCGCTCAAAGAGAGGGAGAAAAAATGGCGCACGTTTGCAGAAAAATGAGTAATTTTTCATTATTGTGCAGAAGTGTGCAGAATAATGCTGCCGGACTAAACGTGCTACCAGACGAAAATTGAGTATTTTTGCCAAATTTCTAGTGCTGCCAAATCTAAAATGGTAAATTTTAGAACATTTACTACTATTAATACGGCATCTTCTGCAAATAATAATTCTTCTTCTTGTTTCATTACATGGGAGAGGATTTGCAAGATAACAAACTATTTTAACAAACTATATCAAATCGACATGGCTGAAAAATTATGTGTGAAAAAATATGTTATTATTAATGAAAAATTAATAATTAAAGAATAAATTTCATGCAATTATATAAGATATGTTGTACTTGAAAGTATAATTTCATTTATATGGTCCAAAAAGTCCCTTATATTTCAGCAAACCTAAAATCGTCAAACAACACAAATAGGTCTCTAAAGCCCAAACCAGAAATTCTTCCTGGACCAAACCTTTTGTAGATTAAAGAGGACCTTTCTACCTTTAATTTGACATATATTTTATATAGCCCAAAAGTTTTTGCTAGAACAAAGTTTCAATTTTAAAAAAATTTTAGTAATTGTACTTAAACACTAATGGGCCTCCCGAGTCCAAACAAGAAATTCTTCCTGGACCAAACCTTTTGCAAGTTAAAGAGGACCTTTTTAGCTTTAATTTGACATATATTTTATATAGCCCAAAAGTTTTTGCTAGAACAAAGTATCAATTTTAAAAAAATTTTGTCATTGCACTCAAACACTAATGGGCCTCCCGAGTCCAAACAAGAAATTCTTCCTGGACCAAACCTTTTGCAAGTTAAAGAGGACTTTTTTAGCTTTAATTTGACATATATTTTATATAGCCCAAAAGTTTTTGCTAGAACAAAGTATCAATTTTAAAAAAATTTTGTCATTGCACTCAAACACTAATAGGCCTCCCGAGTCCAAACAAGAAATTCTTCCTGGACCAAACCTTTTGCAAGTTAAAGAGGACCTCCCTACCTTTTATTTGACATATATTTTATATAGCCCAAAAGTTTTTGCCAGGAAGAATTTCTTGTTTGGACTCGGGAGGCCCATTAGTGTTTGAGTGCAATGACAAAATTTTTTTAAAATTGAAACTTTGTTCTAGCAAAAACTTTTGGGCTATATAAACTATATGTCAAATAAAAGGTAGAAAGGTCCTCTTTAACTTGCAAAAGGTTTGGTCCAGGAAGAATTTCTTGTTTGGACTCGGGAGGCCCATTAGTGTTTGAGTGCAATGACAAAATTTTTTTAAAATTGAAACTTTGTTCTAGCAAAAACTTTTGGGCTATAAAAACTATATGTCAAATAAAAGGTAGAAAGGTCCTCTTTAACTTGCAAAAGGTTTGGTCCAGGAAGAATTTCTTGTTTGGACTCGGGAGGCCCATTAGTGTTTGAGTGCAATGACAAAATTTTCTTAAAATTGATACTTTGTTCTAGCAAAAACTTTTGGGCTATATAAAATATATGTCAGATTAAAGCTAAAAAAGTCCTCTTTAACTTGCAAAAGGTTTGGTCCAGGAAGAATTTCTGGTTTGGACTCGGGAGGCCCATTTGTGTTTGAGTGCAACGACAAAATTTTTTTAAAATAGAAACTTTGTTCTACTAAAAACTTTTGGGCTATATAAAATATATGTCAAATTAAAGCTAAAAAGGTCCTCTTTAACTTGCAAAAGGTTTGGTCCAGGAAGAATTTCTTGTTTGGACTCGGGAGGCCTATTAGTGTTTGAGTGCAATGACAAAATTTTTTTAAAATTGAAACTTTGTTCTAGCAAAAACTTTTGGGCTATAAAAATTATATGCCAAATTAAAGGTAGAAAGGTCCTCTTTAATCTACAAAAGGTTTGGTCCAGGAAGAATTTCTTGTTTGGACTCGAGAGGCCCATTAGTGTTTAAGTACAATTACTAAAATTTTTTTAAAATTGAAACTTTGTTCTAGCAAAAACTTTTGGGCTATATAAAATATATGTCAAATAAAAGGTAGAAAGGTCCTCTTTAATCTACAAAAGGTTTGGTCCAGGAAGAATTTCTGGTTTGGACTCTAGAGACCTATTTGTGTTGTTTGAAGATTTTAGGTTTGCTGAAATATAAAGAACATTTTGAACCATATAAATATAACTATACTTTCAAGTACAACATAACTTATATAATTGCACGTAATTTATTCTTTAATTATTAATTTTTCATTAATAATAAGGCATTTTTTTACACATCATTTTTCAGTTATGTCGATTTTATATAGTTTGTTAAAATAGTTTGTTATCTCTCCCATGTAAGAAAACAAGAAGAAGAGTGAGAATTTTCAGAAGTTGCCGTATTTTTTGTAGAAAATGTTCTAAAATTCTACATTTTAGACTTGGTAGCACTAGAAATTTGGTCTGCAAAGGCAAAAATACTCAATTTTTGTCTGCACACAGTCTGCAAAGAGAGAATTATGGCGTTACTCTCTTGAAATTGAGCGAAACAGAAAAAGTTTGTTATCTTAGTTTGTTAACTTCACGGAGATTGTGGCGTATGTCTCTGGGCACAAAAAATGTATACTTTAATGGCGGACGAGAAGTTAACAAACTGAGATAACAAACTATTTTTTTCCGCTCAAAGAGAGGGAGAAAAAATGGCGCACGTTTGCAGAAAAATGAGTAATTTTTCATTATTGTGCAGAAGTGTGCAGAATAATGCTGCCGGACTAAACGTGCTACCAGACGAAAATTGAGTATTTTTGCCAAATTTCTAGTGCTGCCAAATCTAAAATGGTAAATTTTAGAACATTTACTACTATTAATACGGCAACTTCTGCAAATAATAATTCTTCTTCTTGTTTCATTGCATGGGAGAGGATTTGCAAGATAACAAACTATTTTAACAAACTATATCAAATCAAAATGGCTGAAAAATTATGTGTGAAAAAATATGTTATTATTAATGAAAAATTAATAATTAAAGAATAAATTTCATGCAATTATATAAGTTATGTTGTACTTGAAAGTATAGTTTCATTTATATGGTCCAAAAAGTCCCTTATATTTCAGCAAACCTAAAATCGTCAAACAACACAAATAGGTCTCTAAAGCCCAAACCAGAAATTCTTCCTGGACCAAACCTTTTGTAGATTAAAGAGGACCTTTCTACCTTTAATTTGACATATATTTTATATAGCCCAAAAGTTTTTGCTAGAACAAAGTTTCAATTTTAAAAAATTTTAGTAATTGTACTTAAACACTAATGGGCCTCCCGAGTCCAAACAAGAAATTCTTCCTGGACCAAACCTTTTGTAGATTAAAGAGGACCTTTCTACCTTTAATTTGGCATATAATTTATATAGCCCAAAAGTTTTTGCTAGAACAAAGTTTAAATTTTAAAAAAATTTTAGTAATTGTACTTAAACACTAATGGGCCTCCCGAGTCCAAACCAGATTTTCTTCCTGGACCAAACCTTTTGTAGATTAAAGAGGACCTTTCTACCTTTAATTTGGCATATAATTTATATAGCCCAAAAGTTTTTGCTAGAACAAAGTTTCAATTTTAAAAAAATTTTAGTAATTGTACTTAAACACTAATGGGCCTCCCGAGTCCAAACCAGATTTTCTTCCTGGACCAAACCTTTTGCAAGTTAAAGAGGACCTTTTTAGCTTTAATTTGACATATATTTTATATAGCCCAAAAGTTTTTGCTAGAACAAAGTATCAATTTTAAAAAAATTTTGTCATTGCACTCAAACACTAATGGGCCTCCCGAGTCCAAACAAGAAATTCTTCCTGGACCAAACCTTTTGCAAGTTAAAGAGGACCTTTTTAGCTTTAATTTGACATATATTTTATATAGCCCAAAAGTTTTTAGTAGAACAAAGTTTCTATTTTAAAAAAATTTTGTCATTGCACTCAAACACTAATGGGCCTCCCGAGTCCAAACAAGAAATTCTTCCTGGACCAAACCTTTTGCAAGTTAAAGAGGACCTTTTTAGCTTTAATTTGACATATATTTTATATAGCCCAAAAGTTTTTGCTAGAACAAAGTTTCAATTTGAAAAAAATTTTGTCATTGCACTCGAACACTAATGGGCCTCCCGAGTCTAAACAAGAAATTCTTCCTTTCGAAGGAAGACGAAATATCGAATATAATTAAAGCATTTTTATATAAAAAAAAACTGACCTCAATTTAATAATTTAATAATCGATATCAAAATTATAGTCTATTCTTTTTATACCCTTCACAAAAATGTAAAGGGTATATATAAGTTTGTGATTCCGTTTGTAATTTCTACAGTTTTTTTTGCGACCCTATAAAGTATACATATATATTCTGAATCAGAATTAATTGAAAAGTCGATTAAGCGATGTCCGTCTGTCCGCTGTTGAAATACCGTTTCTGAGAAAACCATTAGACTTAGAAACTTTTTTCTTTGACCATTCTTTTACCCCATCGATTCATGGGTTTGCTATTGAAATTCAGTAATATCGGTCCACGTATAGCTGAGATATATTCAAAATTCCGAAAAAAGCCATTTTTTTTTTGCAGTTTTGTATGAAAATTTTTTAAAACAAAAGTTGTTCGTTTTGCTTCAAACTTCACACACTTATTAAGCATGGTGACTAAAAGACAAAAATTTCTTTTTTCAGATATCGGTCCATATATACCCGAGATATAGCCCAAATCGGATTTTTAATGAAAATGTCGCATAGGCGAAGCTAAACAATTTTTTTTGCTTAAAAGTAGTTCTGGTAATAAACTTAGGTTATATAAATCTGGAAAATGGAAATTTTCGATATCGGTCCATATATACCCGAGATATAGCCTAGAACGGGTTTTTCATGAAAATGTCACATAAGCGAACTTAAAAAAACTTTTTTTTGCTCAAAAAATTTCTAATGATTTAAACTAGAGTAATATTTTTAAACGACATCGCAAGCTGAAAAAATTAATTAAAATTTTCATTATATCAATATCACTGATGACAGTTTAGTGAAAATATAGTCGGAAAAAACGTCAACGATTATGTCGCCTATACAATCGTTGACGAGGTAGTGTGGATATTGTCACTTATATATTCGTCGACGACGTGGTAGAAGAACATGTAGTGTATATAACCTCTGACGATGAGGTGAGGAAAATGTCGCTTGTGTGGTCTTGCGTGATTTCGTAGCCATTTGTTCGAAAATTCTGTCAACGATTTGTTTGAGGTGTCGTCAACATGATTTTATATTGTCTTGTACCCATCGTTTAAGTGTCTTTAAGACTTGGCCAACTGCGATGTACATGCATACACACACTTTACTTGCTGATATGTTTGTATGTGGGCAAACCACCCTGTCGGAAAATCAGTTAACTTTAAACAAACATCAAGTTAACTATTTCTCAACTAGTGCTGACTGACACGGATTACTTTTCAATGGAAGCAACTAACTATTTAAACATTGTGATGTCCTAGGAGGTAATCAATTGTCCGACTTTACACTATTCAACTAACTTACAGTTAACTTTACATGTAAATTTACATGTACATATAAAAAAAGACTTCAATATCACGCAGTAGTATTAATAATAAAAACTGAAATCTACGACGCCTACTAGGTGGCTACATTGGAAAAACATTTTGGCATTGTATACGTGATAGCTTAAAATTGGTTCATAAAAATTAATTAAAAGTTTGCTATTTTTGTAGGCAGTTACTGATTATCCGACAGGGCAGAAACATTTGCCATTCGATGTTTTACAAATAGAAAAAAGTAGTACATCTGTTTTTTCAGTTTCACCTGGTAAAATGAATTCGCCTTGCTAAAAGCGGAGTTCGTGTCTTTTTGTCTACCCCTCTTTCATTTCTACAAAATTTGCCCACAAATATGAAAGACATGACTTAAAGACGTTTGAAAAAATCAACGTGAAAATTAGGTGTTAGTATATAAATATTAAAATTTTTTGTAAAAGCGAAAGTTTGATTAAAATTTTAGCAAAACTAGTCAAATAAAATAAAATGTGTAAAATTTTATTATTTTATTTTTTATGTAAAGTATTAGAAATCAATAGATACACATGTGACATAGAAGCCAATACACATTTCTTTTAAAAATTAATTTTAATGACAAAATTTTCTTAAAATTGAAACTTTGTTCTACTAAAAACTTTTAGGCTATATAAATTATATGCCAAATTAAAGGTAGAAAGGTCATCTTTAATCTACAAAAGGTTTGGTCCAGGAAGAATTTCTTGTTTGGACTCGGGAGGCCCATTAGTGTTTGAGTGCAATGACAAAATTTTTTTAAAATAGAAACTTTGTTCTACTAAAAACTTTTGGGCTATATAAAATATATGTCAAATTAAAGCTAAAAAGGTCCTCTTTAACTTGCAAAAGGTTTGGTCCAGGAAGAATTTCTGGTTTGGACTCGGGAGGCCCATTAGTGTTTGAGTGCAATGACAAAATTTTTTTAAAATTGAAACTTTGTTCTAGCAAAAACTTTTGGGCTATATAAAATATATGTCAAATTAAAGCTAAAAAGGTCCTCTTTAACTTGCAAAAGGTTTGGTCCAGGAAGAATTTCTGGTTTGGACTCGGGAGGCCCATTAGTGTTTGAGTGCAATGACAAAATTTTTTTAAAATAGAAACTTTGTTCTACTAAAAACTTTTGGGCTATATAAAATATATGTCAAATTAAAGCTAAAAAGGTCCTCTTTAACTTGCAAAAGGTTTGGTCCAGGAAGAATTTCTTGTTTGGACTCGGGAGGCCCATTAGTGTTTGAGTGCAATGACAAAATTTTTTTAAAATTGATACTTTGTTCTAGCAAAAACTTTTGGGCTATATAAAATATATGTCAAATTAAAGCTAAAAAGGTCCTCTTTAACTTGCAAAAGGTTTGGTCCAGGAAGAATTTCTGGTTTGGACTCGGGAGGCCCATTAGTGTTTGAGTGCAATGACAAAATTTTTTTAAAATTGAAACTTTGTTCTAGCAAAAACTTTTGGGCTATATAAAATATATGTCAAATTAAAGCTAAAAAGGTCTTCTTTAACTTGCAAAAGGTTTGGTCCAGGAAGAATTTCTTGTTTGGACTCGGGAGGCCCATTAGTGTTTAAGTACAATTACTAAAATTTTTTTAAAATTGAAACTTTGTTCTAGCAAAAACTTTTGGGTTATATAAATTATATGCCAAATTAAAGGTAGAAAGGTCCTCTTTAATCTACAAAAGGTTTGGTCCAGGAAGAATTTCTTGTTTGGACTCGGGAGGCCCATTAGTGTTTAAGTACAATTACTAAAATTTTTTTAAAATTGAAACTTTGTTCTAGCAAAAACTTTTGGGTTATATAAATTATATGCCAAATTAAAGGTAGAAAGGTCCTCTTTAATCTACAAAAGGTTTGGTCCAGGAAGAATTTCTGGTTTGGACTCTAGAGACCTATTTGTGTTGTTTGAAGATTTTAGGTTTGCTGAAATATAAAGAACATTTTGAACCATATAAATATAACTATACTTTCAAGTACAACATAACTTATATAATTGCACGTAATTTATTCTTTAATTATTAATTTTTCATTAATAATAAGGCATTTTTTTACACATCATTTTTCAGTTATGTCGATTTTATATAGTTTGTTAAAATAGTTTGTTATCTCTCCCATGTAAGAAAACAAGAAGAAGAGTGAGAATTTTCAGAAGTTGCCGTATTTTTTGTAGAAAATGTTCTAAAATTCTACATTTTAGACTTGGTAGCACTAGAAATTTGGTCTGCAAAGGCAAAAATACTCAATTTTTGTCTGCACACAGTCTGCAAAGAGAGAATTATGGCGTTACTCTCTTGAAATTGAGCGAAACAGAAAAAGTTTGTTATCTTAGTTTGTTAACTTCACGGAGATTTGTTATCTTGCAAATCCTCTCCCATGTAATGAAACAAGAAGAAGAATTATTATTTGCAGAAGTTGCCGTACTAATAGTAGTAAATGTTCTAAAATTTACCATTTTAGATTTGGCAGCACTAGAAATTTGGCAAAAATACTCAATTTTCGTCTGGTAGCACGTTTAGTCCGGCAGCATTATTCTGCACACTTCTGCACAATAATGAAAAATTATTCATTTTTCTGCAAACGTGCGCCATTTTTTCTCCCTCTCTTTGAGCGGAAAAAAATAGTTTGTTATCTCAGTTTGTTAACTTCTCGTCCGCATGTAAATGTCACTTTTTTCGAATTTGTCATTCATCAATAATGATTGACCAAGGGTTGCATTTGTAATCATAAAAGAAACACAGTGTTGCACAGGTAAATTTCGACATGTTTTGGAGGAAAATCAGCAGCAATACACTGGTTTTGCGCAAAACAAGTGTTTTGCTCCAAAACACATACTTATATGGAAACGCACTATTATTGAGTTCCAAAAAATTGTGGCTTATGATCTAATCAAGGCGAATTCATTATTTGGTGGATGCATCGGCGAATTCGGTTAATATGGCGGCACCACTGTCAAGTTTTGTTTACCTTTTTCGGCGCCATTTAAATTTTTGTACATGTTCTTTATCAACTACTTTTGACAGCTTAAGTGTGAATTCGCCTTTTTACACAAACAAAATACCTGTTGTTTTTCTTATTGTTGTATTGTTGTAGCGAAGCGGCTACCTTGTTTTTTGTATCATGAGTTTTTCGAACTGGCAGTGGCATGTGTAAGCTCTAAGTAACTTCTCATGTTGGTGTACGCTACTAAATATTAATACAAAACAACGTACATGCTTATGATCGGTATCAAACAAATTTTGGAGACGCACATGTTGTGAAAACAAAAATATGTGTTAGTTGTGTTATGTTCGTTTACATTTATGTACGAGATTTTCAAGGCGAATTCATAACAGGTGAAATTGACAGCGCAGCTGATAACTTTTTTTTAATTTTAATCTTTTTCAGATGTCAAAGGAATAATTAAAACAAATTTGGAAAAAAAAATTTAAAACAATTTTTTAAATTATTATTGTATCTTGAGCGCCAGGTATTATCCAGAATTATCCCCAATCTGGCTGGCCATTTTCACCTTTTCAAGCTCTATCATCTGAGACTAAGTTTCACAAAATAATTAAAACTTTCACGAAATAATTAAGTTTTTCTTTTGTTGTAAATTTTTTTTTAAAGAAATTTGAAAAAAAAAATTTGTTTGTGTGAAACAATTTTTTAGTTTTGTATTGCAGATGCAGAATCCTCAGCAATCTGGCTGTCCGCAATCTGGCGAGCTTTATGATCCGAGACTTTAATTTTCACAATATAGTTAAAAGTTTCACGAAATAATTAAAAGTTTATCTTTTCTTGTAAAATTTTTTTATTATATTTTTTTTCAATTCCTTTTTGTGTTTATATTTTTCCCTTGACGTTTGAAAAAGAATTATTTTTTGTAGTGTTGTATTTATTGCTCATGCATATACCTAAGTCCCAATTTTCACGAGGCAATTTTAGTTGCGCAATTCTTATCAAATTTTTGTTTCAACTTGCTTTTATGTTCAGACACAGCAATTTTACTTGAGCAATTTTCGTTTTCTATTGCTTACACTTTCTTAATCTTGCATGTACTGCATTCTCAAATTTTTCCATTTAATTTTCACTTCTTCTAAATTAATACTGCTATGTATTTTTTGAAATTGTCCACATATTTTAAAAAAAAAATTTTTCAAATCAATTAAAATATCGCAATTTCGCGCCAATATTACTTTCATCACGGACAACATATCAATACATAAATAAAAACACAAATGAAAGAAAATGTAAAATTTCTGTTAATAGGAATGATAGCACAAAACGACTTTCCGAGTACAAGCAAGTCTGTACTCATTTTTACACTCCCCACTCTTTACCTCTCTTATTTGTCCACAAACTCAAGAATTGCGCAACTAAAATTGCCTCGTGAAAATTGGGACTAAGGTGCATTAACGTCTACACGGTGGCAGCACTAGAGCAAAATTACAACAATACAACGAAAACAGGGTCTAATCACAGCATACGATATCGAGTTAACTATCGTATCGAATAACATTACGATACATCTAAATTATGGCAACCGATGCATATTGGATCGTAATTTAAACAAAATGCAATAGATTGAAGACCATACGTTCCCTTAAAGTAGGAATAAAAAAAATAAATCCTTTAACTTTTTTATATTATTGCAATACAGTTTATTCGATATCGTATGCCGTGATACCAAAATGAAAAAATTCGATAATTTAGCTCGTTATCGTATGCGGTGATTTGGCCCCAGGCGTCTGGTAAAGCGGCCCATACACGTTTCAATTCAATTGTGAATTGAGTCTTTCAACTGAATTGATTATTGCACACATACTACATAAACTGAATTGAACGATTTTTATTCAACTATTAAGTTCAATGAAATTTTAGACAATTTAAAAAATATATAACGTTCTCTTTGTAAAAACACTACAAATATGAATTTTGAGACCTGATCAAGGGACTCGAACACACACAACACAATCGAATTGGAAGACTTGCTAGTCAACTTGAAAAAATCAAAACATTTTAATTTTTCTTCAACCAACCCGACAACTGCCAAACTAATCAACTGACAAAGCCATACACGCTTTGATTTGGACAACAACCGACTCAGTTGCCAACTGAGTTGAAACGTGTATGGGGTGCATAAGATATGTTTATCAAAAATATTTGTAACTTTTTTCACAATTATAAACTATGAATGTACCTTTTCATAATTATAAATTATTCTTATTTGAATTATTTTTATGTTCACAAAATAATTTGTATATGTTTAATTCAGAATAAAACACTAAATTCACTTTCAAAAATGTAAACAATACATTTGACATAAATAGCTTACCATATTGCCAGTAGCAAAAAATTATCACATGCCGTAGCGCTGCCACCGTGTATACGTTAATGCACCTTGGCACCTTGCAAGGCGAATTAATTATTAGGTGGATGCATCGGCGAATTCAGGCGAATTCGATTAATATGGCGGCACTTTCTCTGTCAAGTTTTGTGTGCCTTTTTCGGCGCCATTTAATTTTTGTACATGTTCGCTATCATCTAACTTTGACAGCTTAAGTGTGAATTCGCTTTTTTACACAAACAAAATACCTGTTGTTTTTTTTTTTGTTGTATTGTTGTAGCGAAGCGGCTACCTTGTTTCTTGTATCATGGCACCTTGCATATACCTGTTATGAATTCGCCTTGGAGATTTTTGTACAATGTGCGTATTCATCAAGGCGAATTCATTACAAGGTGTACTTAACAGCACAGGTGATTATTTTTTGCTTCTCGTATTTTTTCCAATGAGACTGTCAAATTTTTTTCTCTTGTTTACAAACTTTTTCGCGCCATTTTAATGTAAAGATTTTTTTGATGCTTTAGTGCAATTTCAAGAAATTTGTGTGAATTTAAAAGTGAAAAACTAATATACAGGCTTGTTCTAAAAATCACGTGATTTCAAAGCACATGCCGTTTCAAAAGCACAAATGTGAATTGTGCCTGTACTGCAAATCACAATTTTTTCTGATTTTCGATGTGATTTATACTATTCTGAAGCACAAAAAACTGCTGTATTTTGCTTCAATTTACTGATATTTTTACTTTCAAGTTGAATTGTTTGATTCGTGGCATTATTTGAAAATTGAAGGATAATTTCTTCTAATAAATATAAAAAGTAAAGTAAACAAACACTTTATGCAGGTGGATGCAAGCGGAAAGGCGAATTCAGTACTATGTATTTTGTTATTGTAAAACATATCGTGAATGTCATAACCTAAATTCGCCTAAGATTGCTCAGCAGAGAAAAAATTTTATATAAACGTTAAATATAAGCTTTTATAATTGTTTGTAATTAAAATCACAGATTATATTAGTTTTTCACCTTTAAATTCACACAAATTTCTTGAAATTGCACTAAATCATGCAAAAAACCTTCAGATTAAAATGGCGCGAAAAAGTTTGTAAACAAAAGAAACAAAATTTGACAGTCTCATTGGAAAAAACGCGAGAAGAAAAAAATAATCACCTGTGCTGTTAAGTTCACCTGGTAATGAATTCGCCTTGAGTCTGCCGTAAAGGCATCAGAGCACTGCGCCGAGCGATTTGATCGGCGGCAGCTAACGTGAACATTCTAGGCGGCGGCTCAAAGTCGACTTAAGCCGAGAATAAATCGGCCGGCCGTACTTTAAACGGCTACCTGGCTAATTGAACAAATCACAGAATAAACTCAAAGCAAAATTTCAGAAATTGCTGCCAAAGATCAAAATTTTGAATAATATGAACCTGAATAACATTTTTTATGCGTTTTGAATTACTTATTAAAGTAAACAGTATCCAAATTACAACTCTTTTGTAATACAATTATACTCTGTGGTGTTTTACCATAACAGGTTAAGTCGTGATAAGGACAAAAAAGATTTGAAGGGAATTCGAAAGAACAACTAAATTTACAAAGAAAAGAATGTAAACCATAATAATAGCTAAAGTTTTTTTCAAACAAGAATACCATATTTATTCAAATAATCAAATTAGCAGCAATTTTTAAAACTTTTTAAAATCGACTGAAGCTGTTATGATAAAACGGCACAGATATAGTTAATTGCATTACATGTATTTTTCAAAAATTCGTAAAAGAAACAAGGTATTTGTAATTAATTTTAACAAAACACAAAAAATAAAGTTTGCAATAATTCAGCTCAAGATCTTTTTGGTTTTTTTTTTAATTTTGTGTTGTTTTATTTCGATATTTCGTTTTCTTTTGGAAGACTTCTACAGGAAGTGGAAGACTTCTACAGGAAAATCTTGTTTGTATAATACTAAACTAAATAAAGCTCGAAGCAACTAGGATCAAGAAAAAAAATTTATTATCTTTCTAACGTTTTTTTACCTACCAACTTTTACACAAATGCACTATTGAATTTCTTATTATTTACTTTATTACTTCCTCTTTTACCAATCAAAAAATATATGCCGAATGTATATCGAGTTTTCATAAAAGCTATTTTAATCGTCAGTAGACTTTGCAACTTTTAAAAAAATATTATCTTCAGTGTCAGAATTTGTTTCAGAGCTATGATCTTCACTAAGCATTTCTTTTTTAAAAAAATAGTGTAATTTTTGCACTTTTTAGCTGCGAAATAATCGACGGAGGCTATCAAATCTCGTCGGCGGCTCAGCTTAGTCGGCTGTTAGCCACCCGACGCAGTGCTCTGTTTCCTACCTGCATGTTATTGTTGTACTTTTGCTCTAGCGCTGCCACCTTTTAAACATTAATGCACCTTGGTACTTTTACCTAACGTCTCCACATGGCAATATTTATTGCGGCAATTGTCAAATTTGCGTCTGTGGAATTTGCGATGTGTAGACCGCAAATTGCTATAGGTAGTAACTACCCGTCCACACGGGCAATCTGATTGGCAATTATTGCCGTGGCAACTGCCAAAATCGATTGCCGACACAAGATATTTGCGTGTGGACCGCACGAATATGTGTTCAAACACATGTTCAGCAATTATTGCTAGAAGATATTGCTGAGCAATTATCTTTGAACATAAGCTGTCAAAATTCACTGATGTTTATGAACATACATACAAACATACGTTTCAATATGTAAACAAATGTACAAATGAATATAAAAAGTGATTTTATCAACAGAAAAAATTTAATTATTTACATTTTTGAGTTCATAAAAAAAGAAATGAAGTGCTCGGAGATTGACGCATCTAAACCATGCATCGCAACCTTCTTCGCCAAAATATCTTAAATTATGTTTTAAGAGATTTACATATTCGCCAACTAAAAGTACAGCGTTGAACATTAGCAATTTGATGACGTAATTCTGCCGGCGTTATTGCAAGTATTAAGACACATCAGATTGCCTGTGTGGTCGAGCTGTAATCTATTGCGCAATGATTGGTCTACTGATTGCTTGAGCAATTATTGCCAAGCAATGAGCTGTCAGTTGTTGTAATTTTGTATAAAAATATAGCAAACACAGTGCTGTGCATACAACAAACACAGTGTTGTTCATACAACTCCTCACGTTGAGTTGTGTTAGTATTTGTGATGAAGCATTAATACGTTTACGCCACCTAGAGCAATTAGCAATCGCTATACTCTTATTCTGCCGACGTTTTTGCTTGAGCCATGGTGCAATTATTAGGTGGCAGCATAAGAGTTGTTGTACTACATACATAATATTTTGTTTGTGTAAAAATTCCGGACGCTGTCAAAAGCATGTTTACAAAACAGCAGAAAATGAAAAAAGAAACGTTTATATAAAAAAAAAAAACGAACAAAGAAAATTAGTATAATTTTTTTTATAAATTGTTTTCAATACATTTTAAGCAGTTAAAATATTTTTGAAAACTTTTTTATTGTGTTCTTGCTCTTTTTCAAACTGTTTAAAATATTTTTATTTTTTCACCCACAATTTTATGAAACAAAAAATTATCACCTGCGCTAGTGATGCCACCTGGTTAATTGCACCATGGCTTGAGCTTAGCAATAAAAATTGCTATGTGGAAACGCTACGTTAAGCATCTTCCGAGAGTTCAGTGGTTTTGATCAAGGCGACTTTATACAGGTGAGTGCAAGCGGAAAGACGAATTCAGTACTATGTATTTTGTTATTGTAAAACATATCGTGAATGTCATAATCTAAATTCGCCTAAGATTGCTCAGCAGAGAAAAAATTTTATATAAACGTTAAATAAAAGCTTTTATAATTGCTTGTAATTAAAATCACAGATTATATTAGTTTTTCACTGTTAAATTCACACAAATTTCTTGAAATTGTACTAAATCATGCAAAAAAATCTACAGATTAAAATGGCGCGAAAGAGTTTGTAAACAAAATTTGACAGTCTCATTGGAAAAAACGCGAGAAGCAAAAAATAATCACCTGTGCTGTTAAGTTCACCTGGTAATGAATTCGCCTTGGTTTTGATGTACTATATTTACTTAATGTTTACACACGCAAGTGCAAGTGCAAAAAACCCAATACATTACCATTTTTTTACTAATACATACACACACCTGCAAGTAGTAGCCTCACTTGCAACTGATTTTGGTTGGCAGTGATTTTTTCACTTGCATGCAAGCAGAAACAAACAGTGTTGCTCATAGATATTTCATTTTCACTTTAATAGGTATTTTTCAATGAAAAATTTTTAAAATTTTAATATTTTTAGTTATATGCCGAAAACATAATATAAAAATACAAAAATAAATAAACATCTATAACTTATTTTTTCTTTGGATTACAAATTTATTATTTATATTGTGAAAAATTTATGTACTTAATATAATTCCCCTGTAATATTGCTAGGCTAAAACTTTGGCAGCACAGACATCAAAAGCGCATGTAGTACAAAGGCGTACAACGTTTGTCTTCGACGACATTTTGAAAATGAACTTGCACTTGCGTGTGTAAATCGTGCAAATTGCAAGTGTTTTTATTTTTTTCGATGTATTGGTTGTTAATATGTACACGCTACTTGTAACAAGTTACTTGCACGTGTAAACTTAGTGTTAAATAAAAAAATCGAAATAGGCGGCGGCTATCAAATCTCGTCAGCGGCTCAGCTTAGCCGGCTGTTAGCTACCCAGCGCAGTGCTTACTACCTGCATGTTATTGTTATACTTTTGCTCTAGCGCTGCCACCTTTTGAACATTAATGCACCTTGGTACTTTTAAGCATCTTCCGAGAGTTCAGTGGTTTTGGTGTAGTGTATTTAAATAAAAAAAAAAACGTGATTGCATTATTGTTTACTTTTATATCTTTTAGAACGCATTGCCAATAATGTCTGGTCGCGAGGGTGGTAAAAAGAAGCCTTTAAAAGCCCCAAAAAGGGATTGTAAAGAGTTAGATGAAGATGACATTGCTTTTAAGCAGAAACAGAAGGAACAACAAAAAGCATTAGAAGCAGCGAAACAAAATGCCTCCAAAAAAGGTCCTTTAGTTGGTGGTGGCATAAAAAAGTCTGGTAAAAAGTAGACATTTGAATATGTGACTCAAACTTATAGTTAAATAAATTGGAACATGTATAGTTTTTTCTACATATATATGTATGCTTTATATTAATCGGGGGTTTTTTTTCTTAATATGTAATTGTTTTCATAATTCTTCGTACGTAAATGTTTTGGGTAACAAATGCAGAATTTCACTAGCTTTTGGAAAGCTTGACTGAGTTCCCTGAAATTGTACTGAGAATGACGCAATATAATTAGCGTAGCCTATATGATGGTGAAGTTCTCTTTCCGGATATTTAGCCAATTGAAGAGCAAATGCTCCTAAAAATGCATCACCAGCTCCTGTTGTATCTAATACATTTTCTACTTTGTTAGCAGCCACGTGGATGCATTTGTGTTGTTCTTTACTAGAAGAATAAACAGCACCTTGGGATCCCAATGTTATGACGACGTTTTGGGCACCCAATTCCAATAACATATTTATAGCGTTTTTAGCTTGACTTGAAAAAAAAATGTAGGGTAATATCAAAAATTGTTTGTTGTATACATATATCCCAAAACTTACTTTAAAGTTTTTATATCTGCAATCCGGCACATTAGTGCCGCTTCCGTTTCATTTACACATAAAATCGTAGCTGCTCTTAAAAGTTCAAACGGAGGGTCTTTTATGGCAGGTGCCGCATTTAAAATAGAAATTCCTTTAAAATTTTTTAAGGCTGCAAGATTTCCTTCCAATGGTGTTTCCAATTGGCAGAGTAGGATTTTTGCATTTTCGAAAAAATACTTCGCATCAATTACATCTTGTGCATTTAATGCGTTATTTGCACCAGCTACAATTATTATATGATTTTCGCCCTCCTTACTTACAGCAATTTGAGCAATTCCCGTATTTTCGCTCTCACATTGTTTCACAAAATTTATCTTGACATTTTCATGCTTTAAGTGCTCAATGTAACGCTTTCCCCAAATATCTGTCCCCAACTTGGCAACTAAAGCGGTTTTTGCGCCTAATCGCCCTGCTGCTACACATTGGTTAGCTCCTTTACCACCGAACCCATTGGCAAATTTATAGCCATGTAGAGTTTCTCCAACCTTTGGTAACCGATCAACATAGCTTATCAGTTGAACCAGAAAAATTAGTACACAAAAATACACATACGTCTATAACTATGATCACAATCCCGCATATTCCAAGAGGCGTCATCACATGAAGTTACATAAATTTTGGCATTTATTATTGCCAACAACAATTGAAGGTCCAGGATATATCAAGGCCTATCAAAGCACACATAATTGCTATCAAAGTAGAATTTATAACCGAGTGTTTTTTGATGTCGTTTTGATATGGTGAGAAATGAAGCCTCTTGGAATATTAGATTTGTACATATGCCTGCAAGTACTGACATTAAGGAAACTGAATTTCATTTACCAAACAAAATCCACTATAGCAGAACCGAAAACCAAGATGTCTATATCGTTATGATCGCACATTTCATTTAATTTTCGATTTTTCACACACAGCTGTTCTAGTACGGTTACATGTTTTTAGCGGTACTGTCCATTGTACCGCAAAGTAGATATTGTACTTTGTCTATAGGTGTGTTTCTTTACTTTCCGGGTAAGTTTCGTGCAAATAAGCATGCATAGATACAAAAATTTTAAGTGCGGGGTCTCAGAAAGCCAAATTTTTAGCCCAAAAAGATGCGTTTTGATGCGCCAATATAATTTATCATTTACTTTTATGAAAAAATAGTATGATATTTTACACCTTGACTTTTTAACACCTTTTGCACATACTTTTTATTTAATATTTATATAAAAGCCATGGTACAATAATATATAGGTAGTGTCGCAACTGTGGCCGACATTTTTTTTCTGTGATGATAAGTGTCAAAAGTGCACACATACACACACAGTTTTTATTATTGTTTACAAATTGAAAAACTTTTTGAAAAAAAAAAATGTTCCAATAATAATTTTCAAACGCAAAAACAGCTTCAAACACAACAGACAGCTTTTTCTTGATCTTTATTTATATATTTAATTTATTTTACGACTTTTAAATGCAAAAACTTATTGAAAAATTATTTGTAAAATAAAGACACGAATAAAAATATACGTTTGTTTTTTTATTTTCTTTTGTTCTTTGACAGTTATAATCATAAAGCAACAATAAAAAGCCATGTTGTTTTTTTTATTGTTGGCTTGTTGTAGTTCCGCTTTTACCCAAGGCGAATTAATTATTAGGTGGATGCATCGGCGAATTCAGGCGAATTCGATTAATATGGCGGCACTTTTTGTGTCAAGTTTTGTTTACCTTTTTCGACGCCATTTAAATTTTTATCTCCGTGAAGTTAACAAACTAAGATAACAAACTTTTTTTGTTTCACTCAATTTCAAGAGGAGGAGGAGGAACGCCATAATTCTCTTTTTGCAGACTGTGTGCAGACAAAAATTGAGTGTTTTTGCCTTTGCAGACTAAATTTCTAGTGCTACCAAGTCTAAAATGTAAAAATTTAGAACATTTTCTACCATAAATACGGCAACTTACAATTTTCACTCTTCTTCTTGTTTTCTTACATAGGAGAGATAACAAACTATTTTAACAAACTATATCAAATCAACATAACTAAAAAATTATGTATGAAAAAATGCCTCATTATTAATGAAAAATTAATAATTAAAGAATAAATTACATGCAATTATATAAGTTATGTTGTACTTGAAAGTATAGATTCATTTATATGGCACAAAATGTTATTTATATTTCAGCAAACCTAAAATCTTCCAACAACACAAATAGGTCTCTAGAGTTCAAACAAGAAATTCTTCCTGGACCAAACCTATTGTAGATTAAAGAGGACCTTTCTACCTTTAATTTGGCATATAATCTATATAGCCCAAAAGTTTTTGATAGAACAAAGTTTCATTTTTAAGAAAAATTTGTCATTGCACTCAAAAACTAATGGGCCTCCCGAGTCCAAACAAGAAATTCTCCCTGGACCAAACCTTTTGCAAGTTAAAGAGGACCATTTTAGCTTTAATTTGACATATATTTTATATAGCCCAAAAGTTTTTGGTAAACCAAAGTTTCAATTTAAAAAAAATTTTGTCATTGCACTCAAACACTAATGGGCCTCTCGAGTATAAACAAGAAATTCTTCCTGGACCAAACCTTTTGCATGTTAAAGAGGACCGTTTTAGCTTTAACTTGACATAAATTTTATATAGCCATACATATTTTATATATTGAAATACATTTTATATATTATATATACTTTTCGAAAACTTCTGTACAAGATGCTACACGAGTTTGCAAGGAATTTGGCAATGACAAAATTTTCTTAAAATTTATACTTCGTTCTACCAAAATCTTTTGGGCTGTATAATTTATACGCCAAATTAAAGGTAGAACGGTCCTCTTTAATCTGAAAAAGCTTTGGTGCAGGAAGAATTTCTGGTTTGGACTCGGGAGGCCCATTAGTGTTTGAGTGCAATGACAAAATTTTTTTTAAATTGAAACTTTGTTTTACCAAAAACTTTTGGGCTATATAATTTATACGCCAAATTAAAGGTAGAATGGTCCTCTTTAACCTGAAAAAGGTTTGGTCCAGGAAGAATTTCTTGTTTGAACTCTAGAGACCTATTTGTGTTGTTGGAAGATTTTAGGTTTGCTGAAATATAAATAACATTTTGTACCATATAAATGAATCTATACTTTCAAGTACAACATAACTTATATAATTGCATGTAATTTATTCTTTAATTATTAATTTTTCATTAATAATAAGGCAGTTTTCTACACATCATTTTTCAGTTAAGTCGATTTTATATAGTTTGTTAAAATAGTTTGTTATCTCTCCCATGTAAGAAAACAAGACGAAGAGTGAAAATTGTCAGAAGTTGCCGTATTTATGGTAGAAAATGTTCGAAATTTCTACATTTTAGACTTGGTAGCACTAGAAATTTAGTCTGCAAAGGCAAAAACACTCAATTTTTGTCTGCACACAGTCTGCAAAGAGAGAATTATGGCGTTCCTCCTCCTCTTGAAATTGAGTGAAACAAAAAAAGTTTGTTATCATAGTTTGTTAACTTCACGGAGATTTGTTATCTCAGTTTGTTAACTTCTCGTCCGCAACAGGAACAGCAAAATACTGTTACGGTCAGTTGTAGACTGAAAATGTTAATGTTTTCTTGCCGTCTTGACGCGGCTGTTAAGACGTCTGTTTTAAAAGCTCTGTGTTAACAGAAAATGGCATATTAATATGGAAAAAGTAAAAATAGTTTCAAATTAAGAGAAATTGGAAAAAAAAAGTTCAAATTCTTGACAGAGAAAGTGCCGCCATATTAAACGAATTCGCCGATGCATCCACCTACTAATGAATTCGCCTGGGAGCTGCCATTGCGAAAAATGTGGATGTATTAGTGAAAAATTGTGAATGTATTGAGTTTTTCGAACTGGCAGTGGTCATGATACAAAAAACAAGGTAACCGTTTCGCTACAACAATACAACAATAAAAAAAACAACAGGTATTTTGTTTGTGTAAAAAGGCGAATTCACACTTAAGCTGTCAAAAATTTAAATGGCGCCGAAAGAGGTAAACAAAACTTGACAGCGAAAGTGCCGCCATATTAATCGAATTCGCCTGAATTCGCCGATGCATCCACCTAATAATTAATTCGCCTTGGGCAGTGGTATGTGTAAATTCTACCTATCGTTCAAGGCGAATTCATTATTAGGTGGATGCATCGGCGAATTCAGGCGAATTCGTTTAATATGGCGGCACTTTCTCTGTCAAGTTTTGTTTACCTTTTCGGCGCCATTTAAATTTTTGTTCATGTTCTTTATCAACTACTTTTGACAGCTTAAGTGTGAATTCGCCTTTTTACACAAACAAAGTACCTGTTGTTTTTTTTATTGTTGTATTGTTGTAGCGAAGCGGCTACCTTGTTTTTTGTATCATGCTATCGTTTAGACAGGTAAGTAATTTCCAAGGTGCATTAATGTATACATGGTGGCAGCACTACGGCATGTGATAATTTTTTGCTACTGGCAATATAGGAAGCTAGTTACGTCAAATGTATTGTTTACATTTTTGAAAGTGAAATTAGTGTTTTATTCTGAATTAAACATATACAAATTATTTAGTGAACATAAAAATAATTCAAATAAATAAAATTTATAATTATGAAAAGGTACATTCATAGTTTATAATTGTGAAAATAGTTACAAATATTTTTGATAAACATAGCTTACCAGATGCCGGTTTTTGTTGTATTGTTGTAATTTTGTTCTAGTGCTGCCACCGTGTATACGTTAATGCACCTTGGTAATTTCATGAAAGTTGCAATACACTCACACCTTTTTACTAACACACTCTCATTTTGCTAACTTTCCACTAAGCTTTCATTAAAAATTTCATGAAACAAATACTCTCAAACAAGACATCTTTATACAGGTAGTGGCAGAATTACAATAAATACAACACCAACAAACATCAACATGAATTTTGTTGGTAGAATTTACGAATAGTTGTCAAAATTTTGTTTGAAGAAGCAAGGAAGTCTATGTGTTTTTGACAAATTTACGCAAAGGAAACGAAAAACAGCTGCGCTTATACCACTGTCATATTAAAGCTGACTTGTTCTCAAACATTTATCTTCATATCCCAACAATCAAACTAAATTATTGAAAACTTAAAAAGAAAAATGATCCTAATACCTGTCAAAACACAAAAAACAAGCTTTTTCATTTATACACGTCTATTACTTTACACCTTTCAAATAAATGAACAACCGTTGATTGCAACAATTTGTTTTTTTTTTATTTTTTTTTATTTTGAAAGTATCAAAAAGCAGAGAATAGAAATTAAAACAATTTAGTTTATTATTCTCTATATTAGCTTATAAGCTGTTTATAATTTTTTGGTTGGTGTCAATATTAGAAGCTAATGTGTGAAAATAAACTCAATTCTTTAAAAAAAATTTAAAGTAAATTAAAATTAAATTAAAGTAAATAAAAATTGTTTTAAGTAAATACGTAAGAAATTATAAATAGCTTGTTTTCTATGTTTCCCAGCTATCTATATGTCGACATTTCATAGGAACTACCCTAATCATCAGTAGACTTTAGAAATTTTTGAAAGATATTCTCAAACATTCAACTTTATATCCCAACAATCCAAATAAATTACTGAGAATTTAAAAAGAAAAATGCTCTAATAATATCCGTCAAAGCACAAAAAACAAGCTTTTTCATTTATACACGTCTATTACTTTACACCTTTCAAACAAATGAACAACCGTTGATTGCAACAATTTGTTTTATTTTTTTTTTTTATTTTGAAAGTATCAAAAAGCAGAGAATAAAAATTAAAACAATTGATTTTATTATTCTCTATATTAGCTTCTAAGCTGTTTATAATTTTTTGGTTGGTGTCAATATTAGAAGCTAATGTGTGAAAATAAACTCAATTCTTTAAAAAAAAATTTAAAGTAAATTAAAATTAAATTAAAGTAAATAAAAATTGTTTAAAGTAAATATGTAAGTATATGCAAATATACATGAATTATTGTTCACATTAATTTCTTTGTTATTTTCAGCCGATTTGAGCCGAATAGCCGCCGCCGCCGACTTATTTTTGGTCAGCCGCCGCCGCCGAAAATTTTAACCGGCGCAGGTCTCTGCATTTCACGTGCTTAAATTTTGCAAAGGAGTAAATATTTATTTAAAGTAGAATTTTATAATGGCAAGCGCCGATCTTAAAGATTTTTCTTTAAAGAATAAAATTAACAATTTCTTGCACGAAAAAGCTAATGGTTTTCTCAATAATAGAGCTGAAGTTAATAACCTTCTGGATATTATACTACATTTTGAGGTACAGTAGAAAAGTCGTTCAAAATAACTAATGTTCATTTCAACATATTCTAGAAATGTTTTAAAGAAAGTCAGCCACTTATACCGGTATTGTTAACTTTTGAAATAGTATTTCATGAACTTATTAAGAGAAGAGCTTTCTTGTCGTACAAAGATTTGGGCTATAATACCACCAAAAGCATCGAAACTGAAACCAAACATATTTGGTTAAAAGAACGTTATGAACAATCTTGGCAGCTCATGATCAAAGCAATCGCTTGTGACAAACCACAAGACTCCTCTCAAGCTCTAGTTTCGTGCATGCGTCTAATGGCTGAAGAGGGTAAATACCCACTTGACACTAATGAAGCCTTGAGATTTCCTCGCCATCGATTAAGCGGCGTTTTAGAAAAACTTGTTTCAACACAGCAAATGCAGATAGAAGTTTTAGAAAGGTTCAAAAAATACGTTGAACATCCAGATGTGGTACAAAACTGTTGGAAAATATTGTCAAACTTTACTAAAAAATCGGCATTTACAAATGAAATAGCAGCTTTAAATTTTCTTCAACTTTTGCGAAGTCTATCAATCGCTGACGAAATGACGGAACACAAGCAACTGTTGTGCTCCTTATCAGAAAAAGCTCCTGATACGGAGTTATATAACTATGCTAGCACTCGCAAGTATATAAATAAAGTATGGAACAACTTAATGACATGGCTGGATATAGAAACGCCGGAAAAAGTTCACAAACAAATGCTGATTCTGCTTTTGGAACGTATATTACCGCATTTAGAAAGCCCAATTTTATTAACGGATTTTTTAATGGATTCGCTTGAATGTGGTAGGTTTTAAGTATAGTTATGTATACAATAAGTCTCATGTAGAAATGCCCTATCGCGTTTTTCTAGAACGTGTTTTTTAGTGGTGGTAGGCAGGCCGCTGGATACCCCGGAATAATCTAGGTTGTCCAGCTCACTTTTAGTGGTAATACATTACCACTAAAAGTGGTAATAAATACAGCTCAAAGGTTTAAAGAAATAATTGGCTTAAATTTAGTTTACGCACAAAGTTACATATTAAATCAAGAATATATAAGAAGATATTAAATATCTGTTATTCGGCGCGAAAAGAAGAAGCATTATTCTCGAGTTTTCCATGGGCTGGATGTCAGCGGCATGTGGTGAGTACTTAGGGGGGCGGGGTGTACATCGACGGAGAGGGCTGTGCTTAATGATAATCCAGCTACGGTTAATGAGTTTTTTGTTACTGGGAGCAGTCCGAATATGGCTTTTCCCGATAATGTTTATGAGAGTTTTTTATTCGATGGATCCTTTCGTTGCGTTGATGAAATTGACCTACTAGAGGCTCTGAAGAAAGTTAAGTGTGGCTCTGCGGGGATTGATGGAATTCCCATACGATTTTTTAAAATTATTTACCCAATCATTCCTGGAATATTTTTTCATTTGATTAATTCAATTCTTACTACTTCAGTATTCCCTTTGGCCTGGAAGACTGCTCGGGTGGTACCCATTCCTAAGTCTGGAGTCATATATCTATTCTTCCCGCTTTGTCTAAAGTGGTCGAACATTTAATTAAGAAACAAATTCTGTCTTTTTGTGAATCGAGTATATCGGATTCTCAATATGCCTCTAGGCGCAATTTTAATACCACATCGTTATTGCTGAATTTGACGGATGACATTAGGACGTATGAGAATAATGGGAAGTTATCACTGCTGGTTTCGCTTGACTTAACTTAAGCCATCAATTCAATTTGCCATTTGACAATGATCAACAAACTGAGACAGCGGTACTCTTTTTCTGGATCAGCTTGCAAGCTAATTTATTCATTTCTCAGTAGTCGGCAACAGTTCGTGGACTTGAACGGAGTCTACTCCAGTTGTTTTGCCCCTTGTCTCGGGCGTCCTCCAGGGTTCGGTCCTAGGGCCATTGTTATTCATATTATACGTGAATGATGTAGTTGAAGTGTTTCAACCTGGTGTCTGTAAACCATTCCTCTTTGCTGATGATATTCTGCTCTTATTTAGTGGGGATCGTGACTCGGCCGATGCTTTAGAATACTTGGTAAATTCTTCTCTCAATAGTGTTTCTGACTGGGCGAATGCGAACTGCCTTGCATTAAATCCTCTGAAAACGAAGGCTATGCTATTTTTTCTTCATTGTTATTTTGTCAAGACTTAAATATTTGTATTTCTGGGCGCCCTATTGAATTTGTCAGTCACTATAGATGTTTAGGTGTTCTTATTGATGACCAGCTCAAATTTGAGCCCCACATTAATATGGTGCATCAGAAAGTGTCCTTTGCACTGCGGAGGATTTACTCCTTGAGTATTTATTTACCATTCTCGGTTAGGTGGCGTGTAGCTAGAGCCTTGATGATGCCTTTTATCTTATACGGACTAGAAGTGGTATCGGGTACTATTTCTACTAATCTGGCAAAGCTGTGTAGGGTCGTGAATTCTATTGTTAGATATGTTTTTTCTGTTCGCAGACGATTTCGTGGTTAAATTTCTTGATTTTTCGTTTTTGGAGTTTATTAGGTATCGCAATGTTGCTTTTTTCTACAAAACGTTTAGAGAGGCGAATGTCGTACATCTTTGTAATCGCTTTCATTTTTCTCGATCGACTCGGAACAAACAAATCTTAATCCCTCGAATTAATTGTTCTACCTTTAGCAGAGCCTTCATTGTGAGAATTGCTCGCTGGTGGAATGTGTTGCCGCATGAGCTAAGAATCTTTTCACATTCTAATAATGTATTTCGACTTAAGCTTCGACAACATCTGACCCTGGCTCATCTGCCGTGATTATCTTTTTGTTTGTGTGTGGAGTTGCGCTATTATTACTGGTTGCCATACTTATATTTGTATATGTTCTAGGGCTGGGGAGTCTCGAAAGGAAAGGAAATGAAATTTATGTAATCCTCTTGATCTTATCTTAGTATGTTGTTATTTTTTAAGTTGACTGATATAATTGAATTGTATTGTAGACTGAATTAAGAAGAATGAATATAATTTCTATGATGTCTGTTTCATTAATGATATTAAATTACATTGTAAATTGATTTGCATTATATAAGGATTTGAATTGTATTATTATTTGAGTTACTCAGGTATATGCACTTATTAATCTACCTGTGCAGTACTACTTTATTTTGGCCTTGATGGCTTTTGTACTGCAATATGTCATAAATAAATAAATAAAATAAAAATAAATAGTGAAATAGGTTTTATCTATGCGATTTTCCACTATGCTGTTCTGCAAATCACTTTTTGTGAAAGTGATTTGAAATAAAAAAAAAGGTGTTCTTTGATTTTTAATGCATTGTGATTTTGCCTTGCAAGCTATTTATAAATTTTTTATTGATATAAAATTATTTATTTTATACGAAATAATTCACTAATTTAAGAAAAACTATTGTTTTGTTGCAAGATTTGTTGTATTATGTTGGCAATTATTAATTATTCCAGGCAGAAATAATAACACAAGTTGTTTCAACTTCAAATGATTTATTACGACTAAAAAATTAAACGTAGTTTCTAACTTAACAATGCTTCGAGAAAAAAAACATAAAAGTATAACAAGATAAAAAACAAGATAATTATTAACGGTTTCAAAAAGCGTCAGTAAATATGAGTGTTGCAGAGTTGTATTATTAAAATTCAGTGTTACAACACTCCTCCTCAACACGCATATTTATAAATTTTAATTTTAAATATAAGATTCTTCAATATTTAATTCCCAAAGCCTCTACTAATTTCAAATGATTATTCTTAGGCAAATTCTTAGTAAAAATATCAGCAATATTCTCGTTACTGTTACAATATTCCAAATCAATTAATTTCTCATTATAAACATTTCTAATATAATGGTACTTAATATCTATATGCTTGCTTCTATTGTGGTAAATAGGATTCTTCACCAAACTCAGCGCGCCAAGATTATCCCAATAAATATGAACTCTCTCGGGATAATGTATTTTAATCTCGCCCAGAAGTTTCCTCAAAAATACTGCCTCTTTTGCTGCTGATGAAAGCGCCATATATTCAGCCTCTGTGCTGCTCAAAGCGACCGTGTGTTGTTTCTTACATTCCCATGAAAACGCACTACCAGCAAGCATAAAAACATAACCAGTATATGATTTTCGATTAACTGAATCACCTCCCCAATCGGCATCTACGTAACCAACTATTGGCTCCTTTGTCTTCCTGTATATCAATTGAAGGTGTTTCGTTTTATTAAGATATTTCAAAATTCTCTTTGCGGCAACGTTGTGTTCTTGATGCGGTTCTTTATTCATTTGAGCTAATTTGGAAACTGAATGTAATATGTCTGGACGTGTACATATAGCCAAGTACATCAATGATCCAATAAGTGATTGGTAGCCTGTTGGATCGATTTTGTCGCAATTTTCGTTGTTGCAGGCGACTTGAAATTTTGGCTCTAAAGGCGTATATACTGCACGACAACTACTCATGTTATATTCCTGTAAGAGTTCTTTTATATATTTGGTTTGATGAATTGCGATTTCTCCAGTTTCATCTTTCCTCTCAATTTCTATACTAAGAAAATGTTTTGCAGGACCTTTGTCCACTACAGGTACTTTATCTGAAATCAGGGACTTTATTAAATTTAATTCTTTCAAATCTGAACTGGCTATAAGCAAATCATCGACATATACGGCTATTAAATTGATTCTATTGTCAATATTTCTTCGATATAGACAAGGTTCACTTTCACAAGCATCGAAACCAATATCTTTTAGAATCTCGTCCAATTTCATGTTCCACTGTCGACCTGATTGCTTCAATCCATATAAAGCTTTTTTTAATTTCAGTACTTTACTAGGAAAATTTTCATTTACAAAATATTCAGGCTGCTCCATATAGACATCATCAGTTAGTTCACTGTTTAGATAAGCGGTGGACACATTCATTTGGTGCATATGGAGATTATATTCAGCTGCAAGGGCAATTACCATCCTAATCGTCTCATAACGTACAACGGGAGAAAATGTTTCAGTATAATTCAAACCATATGTTTGCGCGTAACCCTTGGCAACCAATCTGGCCTTAAAACGTTCAATATGGCCTTCTTTATTTTTCTTTAATGCAAAAACCCATTTGCATCCAACAGTCTTCTGATTATGTGGCAATTCGCACAACTCCCAAGTATTATTTTCAATAAGAGCTTTGTACTCCTCTTTCATAGCATCATACCAATAATCAGCGTACTCACCTGATAAAGCTTCACTGACCGTTAACGGAATTTTAACGTCTTCTGCACACATCATGTTCAGGATGTTATGTTTCTTCCTGGGTCGTCCAGGTTGACCTGTTTTCCTTACCTTCGGTTTTTCTGGTTCAATAGGTAATTTTCCGTGTGAGTCAAAACCAACTAAACCAGCGTCATCCATAACTGCACTAGAATCAAGGTAGTCTTCCTCAGCAGATTCAAATTCACCATCGCTAACTACTACTTTATCATTTTGTTCGTTTTCATTGCATTGTATTTTATCATGTTGTACTTCAATACTAAAAATTTCTCGCTTTGGATCATCATGGTGTTTGGTTTCATTTAATTTCTTGGTGTCGTTTTCAACAAAGTATACATCACGGCTGATTATAATGTTTCCAGATGATTTTTCTAGAAGACGATATGCTTTTGAAGTTTCTGAATAACCGACCATAACAAATTCCTTTCCCTTGGGTCTAAATTTGTGGTGATGAGTTTTATTTAAAGCAATTGCTAATGACCCAAATATTCTAAAATGTTTTACTGTTGGTTTTCTGTTAAACCAGGCTTCATAAGGTGTACAATTGTTAAGAACTTTTGTTGGCGATCTATTTCTTATATATACAGCCGTATTTACAGCTTCTGCCCATAAATTTTCATCGACTTCTGAAGATATCATCATTGTTCTAGCCATTTCCACTAATGTCCTATTCAAACGTTCGGCTATCCCGTTTTGTTGCGGCGTGTAGGGAACAGTCAGCTGATGTATGATTCCATTTTCTTTTAGGAAACTATTAAAATTATTATTGACGAATTCTGTACCATTGTCTGAACGAACTATTTTAATTTTCTTTCCGGTTTGCCGTTCAACCATAATTTTATAATCTTTAAACTTCTCGAAAACGTGGCTTTTATTTTTCAAAAAATAAACGAAAACATATCTTGAACGATCATCAATAAATGTCAATATGTACCGTGCACCACCAAGTGAGTTTTTGTTAATAAGACCACAAATGCCAGTATGAATTATTTCCAATAATTCAGATGCTCTGCTTTCAGAGTTGGGAAAAGGTTTTGTAGTACATTTACTTTTTAAACAAGCAGTACAATTAATTTCTTTTGGAAATTCTACATTCATGCCATGAACCATATTTTTTCTTGATAATTCCGCTAAGCTTGATACATTCAAATGCCCAAAACGTTCATGCCATTTCATTGCTTCGCATATATTTGTTGTTAAGAAAAGTGAGCTCTTTGACTCTAAATACAAAAACAAATTTCCAATCTTTTTCGCTTTTAAAACTACGTTTCCCATTTTGTCTACTATTTTTGCTGCTTCGCTTTCAAATTTTACAACATCTTTTACTGCTACTCTGCCCACAGAAATAAAATTACACTGAAGAGTTGGCACAAACAATACATCATTTAACACAATGCCACATTCTTTAATGCGAACTGTACCTCTGCCCGCTGCTTCAATTTTATTCTGCCCTGCTAACATAATTGATTCTGTATGTGTCTCAAAAGTTTCAAAAAATTTACGGTTACAGCACAAATGAGATGAAGCGCCGCTATCTAGACACCAAATATTACGATTCAGTAAGTTGTTGTTGCTAGATGCTGAAAACACAGAATATGCGTGTGCGTTCCTTTTTTCTTGTTGAAGCGTCGTGCTGCTTGCTTCTACTTTGCTGCTTCTACATTGTGCAGCGTAGTGACCTCTGCGACCGCACTTAAAGCATTTAAAATTCTGTTTCGGCTTACCGTTGTAGCGGTTGTTTTTGTCATTGTTAGTAAAAGAATTTTTGGTACTCACATTGTTGTTGTAGTAATTGTTGTTTTTCGCACTTGATGACATAAATGCCTTTGCAGTACCTTTATTGGGAACACTCTGTTGGCTAGCTTTTCTCCTCTCTCCCTCTTCTGTCAATTTTAATTTTAATGCACCAAGTCTGGGAAGTTCATCTCTTGTTTCCAAAGCAATGACAAAATTTTCATACGATTGCGGTAGACTTGCCAAAAGCATAACGGCAAACAACTCCTCCTGGAGAACAATTCCAGTTTCTGCAAGCTTTTCCACAGTTGACGAAAAGTTACAAACATACTGCTGAACACATTCTGCCTCGCCCATTCTCATATTCAATAATTGTTTAAAAAGAGTAACTTTTCTTACCGGTCCTTTCGGTCTATGTACCTCAAGCAAAGTATCCCAAGCTTCTTTTGCTGATTTACAGTTCCTTATGTATGATACTTGCATGGACGAAACACTTAAAATAATTGTTGACATAGCCTTTTCATCCCTCGTTTTCCATTTGGCAACATCATCCTCTGCTCTTGGATTTTCTTCACAAATGGTAGACCACAAATCTTGATGAATTAATACAGCTTTTATTTGCAAACTCCACGAGTCGTAATTTGTCTCGTCCAGTTTCTCAATGTTGTACATTGACAAACTCATTCTTATTAAAAGTACTTCAATTAAGTTTGTATTAAATTTCCACAAATACTTTTTCTTTCCAAATCACCAGAGCTCGCCTGGGCCTATAACCTGTTGGCAATTATTAATTATTCCAGGCAGAAATAATAACACAAGTTGTTTCAACTTCAAATGATTTATTACGACTAAAAAATTAAACGTAGTTTCTAACTTAACAATGCTTCGAGAAAAAAAACATAAAAGTATAACAAGATAAAAAACAAGATAATTATTAACGGTTTCAAAAAGCGTCAGTAAATATGAGTGTTGCAGAGTTGTATTATTAAAATTCAGTGTTACAACATATTATTTTGTGATTTGGTTTATTGACTTATTCATTTCACCTTTTTTATTTTATAAGTATTAGAAGAAATAACCTCATTTTGCAAATAATACCGTGAATAAAAAAATGCTATGGGCTGAAGAACAGCTCTCGCGTTTTCATAATTATTTCTTAAGTGCGGTTAGGCTTGTTGTTCGGTCTTCGAGAGTTTTGCGTTTCAGTCGCCCTGGTTAACGGTTTGCCTCAACTAACTAATTTGTTTACAGTTTTTTTTAGAGGTATTTCATTGTTAACCACGCTGCAACTTCCAGTGTGAAGGCATAGGTCGTTATAGTTAGTCACAGCGACGCTACGAACGTACTATTAATACTATCTTGGCATATGGTCTCCGTCACCCCGCCAATGCTGTGCTTCCTATACTTTGCATCTGTATAGTTACATAAAATTAGAAAGATGTCTGTAAATTGAAGCAAATTTTTGTGCTTCAAAAAAGTATAAATCACATCGAAAATCACAAAAAATTCTGATTTGCAGGACAGACACAAATCACATTTGTTCTTTGAAATCACGTGAGTTTTAGAACAGACCAGTAAATTTGTGAATATATACGAACAGTATTGGTGTTACTTGAAGTCTTTTGCATAGATCTTTCCGGACATACAAAATCACTTTAGGTGCTGATTCAGTTTTAACAAAATGCATCAAAATAATACGAACAGTAATTTTTATATGGGCAACTGTTGTTGGTACATGTTGTGTCCGAGCCAACTTTCTTTTATTTAAATAATTGTTGCACTAATTATGTATTACTAGCTAAGTAGAGAAGTATTTGTTAGCGAAGCCGGTGTTTGTTATACACTAGAAAAGAAATAACATCCGCCAGGCAGAAAGTCGGCTATACAAGAAAATTTAGTCTGCGAAGGCGGTGTTTATTATTCAAATCTAATTTATTATTGCACTTATAACCAGAAAAAAATGCTTTTATATATATATATATATATATATATATATATATATATATATATATATATATATATATATATATATATATATATATATATATATATATATATATATATATATATATATATATATATATATATATATATATATATATATATATATATATATATATATATATATATATATATATATATATATATATATATATATATATATATATATATATATATATATATATATATATTAGTTAACAGCACTATTTTAAACAACCACCATTTTAAGTATTCTAGAATTTTCTCTCGCGCTTTCAAGACGTCTTTTAATTGCACCTAAATTTTAATAACTTTTAAACTTTGTTCTTTTCAAAATTCAATTTTCATTTTTGTTCTCAAATAAAATTAAACAAAAGTTTAATCATAATCGTGTTTTATTGGATAACACATAAAACCCAAACTGGTGACCCCGACGTACAAAGTTAAGTTATTCTTCACGAATTGGATTTTTGGCCCCGGACATCCGCCATTTTGTTCGGCTAACAACAGGCATCACTTGGCGCCATATTTTTTTTTTTTTTTTGCAAACTGCGCAACAACCTTTTTTCATTTTTGGCAGTTTTTTAAACATTTTTTGGGGAAAAAAAAAAAATGGACGACAGCGGCACATCAACAGCAGGCGGCGTAGATAATGGTATTCTCACACCACCAACCGGCAGTGTTTCCGTAGTGTATGCCAGGTTGCCTGTACCGCAAATGACCAACACTAACATTGAAGCATGGTTCACCACGATGGATTTCTGGTTCACAGCATCGGGCATCGTGGCAGACAAGCAAAAAACAGCCACTGTGCTCGCAGCGCTGGATCCAAATGTTATCTCTCAACTAGCAGAGATGATAGCAACATTACCACAGGCTGACAGGTATGAGTACGTCAAACAAAAAATTATCAACCATTTTGCCGATAGCGAACAGCGTCGCCTGAATCGCCTTTTGTCCGATCTTCCCCTCGGGGACAAAAAACCATCCGAGTTATATTTCGAAATGAAGCGTGTTGCTGGCAATACACTCGGGGATGCAGCCTTGAAAGGTTTGTGGACCAAGAGGTTGCCAGAATTCGCTCAACCCGTCGTAGCAGCTTCGTCTGGTACGCCGGCCGAGTTCACGAAGATTGCTGATTCGATTATCGATGCAGTTGAGCTTAATCGGGTAAGTCAGGTGCAAGCGAAGCCATCAGGCGAACTTAATGAGTTGCGAGCAGCCGTCATTGAATTGGGGAAAAAGTTTGAAAAATTGTCAACACGATCACGATCTCATTCCCGACGAAGAATGACCCCACGCAATCGTTCACAGTCTCGCTCTGCTTACTCTAGCAACACAACGGGTGATGAATGCTGGTATCATAAAAAGTATGGCCGCAGTGCAAGGAAATGTCGCAGCCCATGTCATCATAGGAAGCGCCAAGCCCATGCTCCTAGGACTTCATCAGCTACTCAGTGACTTAACAGGCAGGTGAGGGATTCCTGCGAAGATTCCTTCCCCAGACGCCAAATTTTTCGCCTACAGGTTAGAGATAAGTATACAAATAATTTATTTTTGATTGACAGTGGCGCTGACGTTTTTGTCTTACCACTAACTTCAAAAACCTTTGACGTCCGCCCAACGTCAATCGTATTGTACGCCGCAAACGGTTCGCCAATTAAAGTAATAGGAGAAAAGCGAATAAAACTCAACCTCGGTCTTCGCCGTGATTTTCAATGGTCATTTGTGATAGCAGACGTAACGTCACCAATCATTGGCTCTGATTTCATTAAATTTTACGATTTACTCATCGATTTACGACGAAATCGACTTGTTGACAACGCCACTGGTTTCACATCCCAGCTAACATCTTCAACACTCCCTGAGACAGCTGCCATCAGATCATTCGATTCAACGACCCCATTCGCAGACATTTTGGAAAAGTATGCCGACATCACACGACTTTTACCGTATGGTTCAAAAACGAAATCAACAATCGCACATCGTATCGAGACTACAGGTCAGCCAGTTTTTTGTCGCCCTAGACGCCTCACATCCGAAAAACTGGCCGCTGCGAAGAAAGAATTCGACTTTCTTATGAAAGCTGGTATATGCCAGCCATCCAGCAGCAACTGGTCCAGCCCGTTGCACTTAGTTAGGAAAAATGACGGTACTTGGAGACCATGCGGGGATTATCGTGCCTTGAACGCTCAGACGTTGCCGGATCGTTACCCCTTGCCATATTTAACTGATTTTACAGCGAATTTGTGGGGTAAGAAAATATTTTCAAAAATTGACCTGCAAAAAGCTTTTCATCAGGTACCAATTCACCCCGATGATGTCCCGAAAACGGCAATCAGTACTCCATTCGGCCTGTACGAGTTTAAATTTATGACGTTTGGCCTATGTAACGCCGCCCAGACGTTTCAAAGGCTTATTAACGAAGTTTTACGAGGCCTAGATTTTGTGTTCCCATATATCGACGATATTTGTGTCGCATCGTCTACGACTGATCAGCATCGGCAACACTTGACAGAAGTATTTCGTCGCCTACGGGAGAATCATCTTGCCATCAACCTCGACAAATGCGAATTTGGAAAAAGCGAAATTAAATTTCTTGGTCATCTAGTCAACGCTGATGGTATTTGCCCTTTACCTGAGAAAGTGGCCGCTATTAGGAATTTTCCTAAACCAAAAGTAGCCCAAGAGCTTAAAAGGTTTATCGCCATGATAAACTTTTATAGAAAGTTTTTGCCTCATGCAATCGCGTATCAAACACAGTTACAGCAACTAATCGTCGGCAATAAAAAGAATGACAACACGCCACTCATTTGGTCACAGTCAACAGAAGCAGCGTTCGAACGATGTAAAAACGAACTAGCAAACGCAACGCTTTTAGCACATCCAGCCCCTGAAGCCGATTTAGTAATATACGTAGATGCGTCCGACACTGCTGTAGGGGCAGCGTTACATCAAAAAATCAACGGCGATATGCAGCCTCTTGGATTTTACTCCAAAAAGCTGACCAGTACGCAACGAAAATATTCAACATACGATCGTGAGCTAACAGCCATGTATCAAGCTGTTTGTCATTTTCGGTACATGATCGAAGGCCGATCTTGTCATATCGTCACCGACCATCGTCCGCTTATTTTTGCTTTCCAACAAAAGCTTGAAAAGGCTTCGCCACGTAGAATACGGCAACTCGATTTTATCAGCCAGTTCACCACAGATATTCGCCATACGCCTGGTCTGGACAACGCGACAGCCGATGCACTTTCACGAATCGAATCGATCAACACTATGGTAGACTACACCCGCATAGCAGCTGCACAACAAAGTGATGAAGAGCTCCAACAATTATTTCAGAATTCAGGTATGAGTACAAATTCATTGAAATTAAAATATTTTACAATCCCAGATTGCAACGAACAACTGGTTTGCGATACAACGACGACACGAGTTCGTCCCTACATACCGAAAGATTTTCGCAAACAAATCCTTTCGGCAATACATAACTTGTCGCATCCAGGCGTTCGAGCTACGACAAAGCTGCTCACCAGCAGATTTTGCTGGCCTGGAATACGGAAAGATGCCTCCATTTTCGTCCGAAATTGTTTGCAGTGCCAAAGGTCCAAAGTTCAAAGACATACCCGATCTCCGCCCGTCAAATACGATCCTCCAAAAGAGCGTTTCGAGCATATAAACATCGACGTCGTTGGTCCGTTTCCATTATGTGAAGGACAGCGATACTGCCTTACAATCATAGACCGTTTTACGCGGTGGCCCGAAGCCATTCCTATCCCCGACATGTCAGCCGATACCATCGTCAAAGCATTGCTGGCTCAGTGGATTGCGAGGTTTGGCGTCCCGTTACGAATATCATCAGATCGTGGCCGTCAATTTGAATCGTCAGTCTTTGCAGAACTAGTCAGTACAATTGGCGCAACGCATTTACGTACCACACCATACCATCCACAATCGAATGGTATCGTGGAAAGATGGCACCGCACGTTTAAAACCGCAATCTTGTGTCAGAATCCAGCAAAATGGGTACAACATTTACCAACAATATTACTTGGATTACGAGTTGCTTTTAAACCCGACATTAATGCCTCGCCAGCGGAATTAGTTTACGGTTCAACTCTGGCAGTGCCAGGAGAATTTTTCCTTCAATCAAAAACGAACAACACTAGCGATTTTGTCACCGAATTTCAAACAGCAATGCAAAAGCTCAGGCCAACTGATACAGCACATCATTCTTCACCCCAGACGTTCATCTCAAAGAACCTTCATTCGTCTTCACACGTATTCGTCCGTAACGACTCAATAAGGCCTTCATTAACACATCCGTATAATGGTCCATTTACGGTGATAAAAAGATTCAACAAATTTTTTACAATTTTGATACGAGGTCGTCAATGTAACATAAGTATTGATCGTTTAAAACCAGCCTTTGTGTCAAGCTCTGATCTCGATGAGTCACCCGTTATGGCTTCCCAATACAATACACCTGCTAGTTCAACAAACGTACAAACTACTCCTAATGTTAACGCAACTTCACCCGATACCATAGTCAATCAACAAGTTCCTACGAAGATCGATCTCAATACTAGTTTCGCCTTAGAAGATACGAACCCGACTGCCAACTCGCCTCCTGAATTGCTAAAACCACAAACTACTAAATGCGGTAGGCGAGTAAAGATTCCTTTAAGGTTCAGGTGAGCTCCCTCCGGACGGGGGAATGCTGTGGCAGCACTGTTACTGTCTTGGTATCTATTTAGTACTAAATACTCGATGTTAGTTAACAGCACTATTTTAAACAACCACCATTTTAAGTATTCTAGAATTTTCTCTCGCGCTTTCAAGACGTCTTTTAATTGCACCTAAATTTTAATAACTTTTAAACTTTGTTCTTTTCAAAATTCAATTTTCATTTTTGTTCTCAAATAAAATTAAACAAAAGTTTAATCATAATCGTGTTTTATTGGGTAACACATAAAACCCAAATATATATATATATATATATATATATATATATATATATATATATATATATATATATATATATATATATATATATATATATATATATATATATATATATATATATATATATATATATATATATATATATATATATATATATATATATATATATATATATATATATATATATATATATATATATATATATATATATATATATATATATATATATATATATATATATATATATATATATATATATATATATATATATATATCGTGCGATTTGAAAAATTTTATGAAACTTTTCAAAACATTATTGTTTCTGAGCGATCAGTGTTGTATATATTATGAAAAATATGAAAATATTGTTGGTGCCTCGAAGAAAAAATTTAAGTAATGTTAAATTATTATGTTAATAAAAGTTTTTAATTGTTTTATTGTGTATATAAATTATTTCAATCATACTTGTATAATAGTGTGGCCTACAACGCCATTTTGAAACGATTTTTTCAAGTCGGCCAGACTTTTGAAACAGTTTCCTGTGAATGAATCGTGCGATCGTGTAGGATAGTGATAGGGCCTTTAACGAGTGTGTGATGTTTGAAGCAAAACAAACAATTTTTTTTCAAACATTTCCATACAAAATTGCAAAAAAATGGCTTTCTTCGGAATTTTGTATATATCTCAGCTATATATAAACCCATGAATCGATGGGTTAAAAGAATGGTGAAAGAAAAAAGTTTCTAAGTCTAATGGTTTTTCAGAAACGGTATTTCAACAGCGGACAGACGGACATCGCTTAATCGACTTTTCCATTAATTCTGGTTCAGAATATATGTACTTTATAGGGTCGCAAAAAAAAACTGTAGAAATTACAAACGGAATCACAAACTTATATATACCCTTTACATTTTTGTGAAGGGTATAAAAATTGGAAAAATTTAATGATGACTTTACCATTCACGTTAACTAATGTTAAGGTTAACTATCAAGAACTTTATCGTTAGGTTCTAATAATGGCCCTTAGAGATCTATTCAAAAACTTTCAAATGACACCAATTTTGTTCATATATGTTCACAACTGTAGTGCAAAATCGAATACATGAATGAAAAATTTGGAGGCATATAACTCAAAAACTGAGGTTTCCTCCTATTTCACCATTTATTTATTTATTTATGTCAAAAAGATTACAAGCCCTTAGGCCTACTTAATCTAGAAATCATATGACATAATGTGAATTCATAAACTAAATTCATATGAAACTATATATGTATATGTAATTAAAAATATTCATGTAAATATATGAATTTTCCATATTGTAACCCCGCATCTTTTGCACTGATGTAGTACCCAAATACATATGTATATATATATATATATATACATATATATAAATTGAAAAGAAAATATAAAAAAAAACATCATTATATATCACTTAATATTTTATTATCAGTCGTAGAGCAGCTGGGCTGGAGAACAGCTCTCGCGTCACCGTAATTATTTCTTAAGTGCGGTCAGGCTTGTTGTTGTTTGCCCTTCGACAGTTTTGCATCTGGCTCTCACTGGTTAACTTTTTGCCCCAACTAACGTATTAGTTTTTTAGAGATATTATTTTGTTAACCACGCGGCAACTTCTAATGTGACGGCATAAGTCGTTATAGTTAGTCACAGCGTCGCTGCAAATTAGTGTTCAATATCATTGTGGGCATATGGTCTTCGCTACTCCGCCAATGCTGTGCAACCTATACTTTGCAACTGTATAGTTAAATAAATAAACAATATTTTATTATTTTTAATTCTATTATTATTATTTTTAATTCTTTATGTAATTTTTTTAATTTAAATTGGAGCTGCGTGCGTAAAGTATATTTGTTCCAAATGGTTTCATAAACAACGATTTACAAGTTATCGCGAAAGTTAGCTGTTGATAAGCACTTTCATTTCATATTTTCTTCTTTCTATTTCATATCAACGAATTCTTAAACTATTTAGGAGGAGCAACTTCACTCTTGGCTCTCCAAGGCGTTTTTACTCTAATCCAGAAACATAACATAACCTACCCAGATATATATGAGAAACTTTACAGCATGTTTGAACCAGAAATATTCCACACAAAATTTAAAGCTAGGCTCTTCTATTTGGCTGATGTTTTCTTAAGTTCAACCCATTTACCTGAAAATTTGGTGGCGGCTTTTGTGAAACGTTTGGCACGTTTGAGTTTGATTGCACCTCCTCAAGATGCTATTGTAATATTGTATTTCATACGAAATTTAATACTAAGACACAAAGGTCTGGTACATTTAATATGTGCACAACAACCGCAAGAAGGTAATAATAATTGCTGTTTTAATAATTCTTCTACTTATGTAATCCAAATTTAGTAACTGGAGATCCTTTTGTCATGGAAGAGCGTAACCCTACAAAATCAAATGCCATCAATAGTTCACTTTGGGAAGCAGTTCTTTTACAAAAGCACTGCATCCCTTCGGTTGCAACAGCAGCCAATTTTATATCTCATCCACTACCTGAGGAAGAATGGGATTTATCATCTGTATTAGAAATCAAGGAGGATGATGTAAGATAATTTTAATTTTAACAAAATAAAATTCGTATAGCAATTTATTTCCAGATTTTTGACGAAGAATGTATTAAACAACCTAAAACGTATGCTCTAACTGTCGACTGTTCACAAACGTTATTTTCGCCAAAAAACGATGTATTAAAAAAACACTGGCGCCTATTTTAAATAAAACTAAATCATTATAAATACATTTAATGAATATTAATTGGTTTATTCAAATATTAATGTTTACATACTGAAGTGTTTTGGAGTTAGCGTATAAGTTCAATAATATTTTGTTTTCCCTATTATCAGGCCTGTTCTGAAAATCACATGATTTTAAAGCACATTTGTGCCTGTTCTGCAAATCAGAATTTTTTGCCATTTTTCATGTGATTTCTACACTTCTGAAGCACAAAAAAACAGGTGTTTTTTGCTTCAATTTATTGATATTCTTATTTTCAGGTTGAATTTTTTTATTCGCGGTATTATTTTTAAAAATAAGGTTAATTTCTTCTAATGAATATAAAAGAAAATAAAATAAACCAATAAACGTAATCACAAAATAATACAACAAATCTTGCACCAAAATAAGCGTATCTAGTTTTTTTTTTTAATTTAGTGAATTATTACGCATAAAATAAATGATTTTACTTAAATAATCAATAGAAAATACAATAAGTTATTTATTAATGTAATAAATTATGTAATTCATAATAAAGTACGTGCAAAAATTGGGATGTGATTTCAAATTGATTGCAAGTTAGCTAACCGATTTAAAATCACAAAAATCAAAAATATTTTGTGTGCAGAACACCTTTTTTTGTGATTTCAAATCACTTTCACAAAAAGTGATTTGCAGAACAGCCCTGTATTTTAAAAAAATTAAATATTTGCAAATGCTCAAAATACTAGAGAGCTTAATTAAAATCGTACAATAAATTGTTAGTATATTAAAAGAAAACTACAATATAAATTACACCGATTGTGTTTTAGTTTGAAACTGCAGATTCTACTTTAATATCAAGATCAAAATTGGTATTAAATAAAGTATTACAAGCCAAAGCAGCAACATTGCGGCGTGCCAATTTTTTAGAACGTCCCGTAGCAACAAATTCTTGATCATCAACATTTACTCCCAAAGATTGTAAAACGTGTGGTTTTTCGCCAACGAACCCCTTATCAACATAAACAACTCCCGGACGCATCTGTTTATATAAAAAGAAAAAATTAAGCAATGAAAAAAAAAAAAGTGAAAAACCTTACCACACACAACAATGATGCCGGGTGCATAGCTTCATGGTTCTGCGGCAATTCGTTGCGTATTGGTGCCTTTTTTTGTTCTTTGATAGAGGAAGCTCCCTCGTTGTCACTTGTGTTACCGCCAGCTATTGGATGCATCTCCGGTATTACATAACCCTCACTTTCCCAATCAGAGAAAAGTTTATATATTGCGAATGATGCTAAATTAATCATTGGCACATCGTCCTCATCATTAGCATTATTTGAATTCTGCGTGTTGTCATCGCTTGTATCCATTGGTTCATTGCACACCGAATTGTTTGAGCTAACTCCCTTGGGGTTTCGGGGATTTTCGCGTAATTTAGCAATTATAAAATCACGCAAAGCTTTTTCGCAAGCATTGTTTTTAGCTGCAGACTTTGAGTTACCACGGCCTTCATATTGGCTGTTATTAACTGTGACGAGAGCAGTGAATCCACCGCCAGGATTATTGTTGATCGTAAATTCGCTAATCGTCACACCCTTCAGTTCATTTAATGCCATCAACCCGTTTTTAGGAATGAGCGTTTTACGTAAGCGGCGATTTTGACGAATACGCTTCTCCTTAGTACGCACTTTGTAGGAAGAAATTCGTAAAATAAAATATTATAAACGGACAAATCAATACTAATCTGAAAAAAATTTATATAATTCAGTTGCTCTTTTCTTAAATCGCTCTTGTTTTGTCAATTTAACTTTAGAGCATTGATCACCACGCAGTTTCTCGTTGTTGGGACAACAGCTTTAGAGTAGTGAAAGTGCTACGAGTTTTGTTTTCAGGTCAAACGGGCGTTAAGAGAGAGAAAAAAAAAGTAAATTGTTCGATGACAGACAGTATAGGTATTTTATAGATGTATAGAACTTTCAAATGAAATAAAAGATGAAATTATTGCACACTCCCTTCGTATGATTCACGTTATATATTGAAATCTACAGCGGATGCTCAACAACAATCATCGCCAAGTGAAACTTATAATTAATCGGACAGTAAGATATATTTTTAACTTAAATTGTAAATTGTTGATCACGGTTCGGAATATGTTAAGGAAAATTGCTTGGATGTTCAGTTCAGAACTTTCTAAATATTAGAATTTTACGTAATTTATATTTAAAATTTAACTCAAACTCTACCTGAGACCTTCGTTACGTTTCTCTAAATCAATTCGCAATTTACAACTGATTTTGTCCAAAATTATATATTTATTTATTTTGCTGTTTTCAATGGTTTCTGCCAGTGATATGTAATATCATCATCCAAATATCTATATATTTGTTATTGCTTTCCTATACTTAAATTTTTGTTGTATCAATTTAAGAGATATGTATGTGCACTATTATTAAATGCATTTTCAATCACATTCATATATATCGTCATAAGGCGTCTTGAACTGTTTTATTATCGAATTATTAAATATCATACTGTATTATAGTTCCATTTATTTGTAAACCCTATTTTTAAACATGTATGACCCAAGGCAGCTTTAATTAAAGCTGCCTTGATATTTTTATTTTTTTTTTTAGTATTTGGTTTTTATTCGACCTCCATTTCTTAATTAAGTAGTATTTCGTTGAGTTTAAGGTCCTTTTTAGCTTATTTATTTCAATATCTGCCAATATTTCGCTTTCCTTCGGATAGCTTCTTCAGGGCAATAATATTTGTTATTGTTTAAAAAATTTTTGAAACAATGTTTAAAAATACTCAAACAAACATACATACATGTGAATGAAAAAATACAAATACATACATACATAACAATACATACAATTTTGAAAAATGTAAAAAACCAATAAAAACAATAACAATTTTTGAACAACTTTTTTTAAAACCAATCAAACAAACAAACATACATATTTATAAATGAAAAAATACAAATACATACATACATACATACAAATATTGAAAAATATAACCACAATAAACAAACAAAACCATACAATGAATGAAAATTCATACATGCATACATAACAATACATATAATTTTGAAAAATATACAAGGCAATAAAAAATTTTTAAAAAATTATTAAACCAATTAAACATACATACTTATGAATGAAAAAATACATATATAAATACAATTTTGAAAAATATACAAAATCAATAATAACCACAATAACCAAACATACAAAACCCTACAATGAATGAAAATTCATACATACATACAATATACACAATTTTGAAAAAATGTTAAAAATGTAAAAAACAATAAAAAATAACAACAACCAAACAAAGCCACTATACATATGAATGAAAGAAAATCATTTTTGAAATACATATTTTCACATAATTTTACAACAATTTTTGAAAAAGTAACAACAAGAACGTATAAAAATTGAAATTTTTTTTTTTTTTTTTTTTTTTTTTTTTTAAATAACAAATAAAAATTAAGAAATATTTCCCTCCCACTTAAATTAACATACAATACAATTATTATAAAACATTATTAACATTAACGGTGAACACAAAAATAACAAGATAACATTCTAATTCTTAACTAAATACTTATATATCTGAGCTATATTATCTATATCTGCCTTATAATTAATCCTTCTATCAGCTGGTGTACTAATAATCTGCAACATTTCTAATGTAAATCTACGTTTATAATTACTTTCCCTATTCAATATCTTTGTGTCTTTAAACTTTGGAAAATGATCTAGTCTTGCACAATGTGCAGTCAATGCAGTCTTATGCGTCAAATTAGTTGATCTATACTTCTGATCTGATTTATGTCCAGCTAATCTAGTTTTAAGCTTATTCTTAGTTGTTCCTATGTACACCTCACTACAATTTTCTACATCATTTCCACCACATGGGATACTATAAACTACATTTGATATTTCAAATTTGTCCACTTTATCTTTCATTTTACTATATAATGTATCTATTGTTTTATAAGCTTTATGGGCCATCATATACTTTTCCTTATTAAACATGTTAGATCTTTCTAACTTTTCTGATATCTCTGGGATATATGTAAGTGATTTATACACTTTAGGCTCTGTTATGTTTACGTTGTTATGTCTGCCATGTCTCTCTTCCATTCTATGTCTTGCTATTAATTTATTCGCAATTCCGATAGGAAAACTATTTTCTATCAAAATTTTTTTAATAATGTCTTTATTTTTGTAATGAAACTGATTATCACTAATTGTTAGAACTCTATTTATTAAATTCTTTGCTGTATTGAAAATTATTCTTCTGGGATGTTTCGAAAAATAGTTTATAATCCTTCCTGATGAGTTAGGTTTTTGATACCAATCTATCATTAAAGCATTATTTCTCCTCATTATCAATGTGTCCAAATATGATAATTTTGAATTAGATTCCCTTTCAATAGTAAACTTAATGTTGATGTGATAATTATTAAAAATATTTAAAACATTATCTATCCCATCCCCAGAAATAACACAAAATAAGTCATCAACATATTTAGTAATTATTTTTGGTTTAATAGCCAATTTTTCAACACAACAATCAAGCAATTCTTCCATAACTAAATCAGCCACAATCGGCGATGCTGGAGATCCCATTGGAAGTCCTCTTTGCTGGTTATATAACTTATTATTATATTGAAAATATCTGTTTTCGTCTATGCAAAAACCAACTATCCGCAAGAAAAAATCTCTATCTATATTTGTGTGTTGCTTTATTTTATCCCATTTTTCTGCTATTATATGTATAGCTAAGTCAACCGGTATACTTTTTTTTTTTTTTAACTTTATTATTTTATTTATTAAATCTACATAAGAAATGTAATTACAATAAGTATTCAAGTCTTAATACTAAAAAAAAAAATGTGATTAAAGTCCTTCCAGTGCTGGACAAAAATTTATTTTTATGCGAATATTCTTTCAAAATTCAGTCATCTGTTTAGAGCTTTAATGCCTTCTCAGACCGGCATAAATTTTAAATATAATGAAGATGTATTATTAAAAAAAACTAAAAACGCAAAATGATATCTTGAAAAATAGTAACGTCGAAATTATAGTGTTTTGAAACTAAAAGATTTAACAGACCAATATATAATGCTAAAATTAAAATTGATGTGTATACATATTCTAAATGTAATAAAAGAACATGTGGATGGTTGTTCGTTTAAATTCAAAGTGAGCTTTTATTCATTTATAAATACTGGATACATATGAAGTTATAAATAGTGGTTTTTTGTAATAACATATGAAGTTCCTAAGTGTTGCCAGAGCGCAGCTTTATAATTATTAACTACAAGTTAATATACCACACTAAATGCAGAATCTTCGATGGAACAATTATAATTCAATGCTTTAACTGTCAAGGTTATAATCATAAGGCAAATGAATGCAGAAATGAAGCAGTTTGTTTTAGATGCCATGGAAGTCACAAGAGCAAAGATTGCAATAAAGAAATTTCTAATAAATGTGTTAACTGCCGCAAAGAAAATCAAAGGCTCAACTTATGTCTTGATGAAAATCATTCAACTAATAATAAGTAAAGAATGCCCTGTGTATAGAAATAAAATAAATTTGAAGAAGAAGCGAATTGGGCTAGATTTTAACATTTAACAACCAAAGTTCATTCATGGCATATATAATACTAACTAATAATTTCACTCAGTTGGAAATAATAGTAGAAAGCAATAAGCCAGATTTTTTTTATTCTCTCTGAAACGCATATGACAGACAAAATTGATGAAGAAGAGCATGAAATAAAAAATTATGATCAATTTAGCACGATATCGAAATCAGCAAAGACAGGCGGAGTTATATTATATATAAAAAAAGAATGGACTGTAACAAATATTAAAACATTTGTAATAGATATAGCTTACTGGATTAATGCTTACTGGGTTAAAAAAGGGAAGACATCGTTTATTATAGTACTAATACATCGCTCGCCAAATTATTAAAAGGCAGAATTCTGTGATGCACTGCAAGACTTATTGGAGGAATTATGTGAAAGAAATTGTGACTTAATAATGGCAGGTGATTTCAATAGACTGGAAAACTGACTTCTATATGCAGAGAATTAAAAGCATGTTAAATGATAATGGCCTAAAGCAGATAATAAATGAATACACTAGGATAACACAAACCTCAAAAACGTTATAAGAAATAGTAATTTAATAACGGCTAGAACTAATATAGCGAACAAATTATCGGATCATGAAGCATTAGACATATTTATCGAGTGTGAAAACAATAATTTAGAAGACAAAAAGAAACAAATAGAATTATTCAAATACTTTTATCTCAATATTATTCGATCTTCGTTTGTTAAATAAATTTAATTTTTGCAGCTTCAGATCTTTGTTTTTGTTTTAATAAAAAATTTACAATTTAAAATCTTTTATTTCTCAATATTTCGATAACAATTTGTTATCATCGTCAGGAGAAATTAAATGTTATAAATTTAAATTGAAAAATTATTGTCAAAAAATTTCTATACATAAAAAATTCATACACTAAGAAAAATATTTAGTTCATACACAAAGAAAAATTCTTAACAATATTAATGAATTCAAAAATCAAAATATAACATAATTTAAATTAAACTTATACTGCAACCAACACATGCCTTGTTAAATATTAGAACATGTCGTATCTTAGACTTAAGCAAATCAACATGGCACATGTGGCTCACAGAATACCATTAACATTAACATAATTTTTTTTTTTTTTTTTTTTGTAATAAAAAGCAATGTAAAAAATGGTCTAACAAATAAAACTTATATATGCATTCAACGTGCTAATTTTTTTTTAATTAAATGCCTATAACTATGCGCTAAATTATCTGTGTCCATTTTAAAATTAATTCTTTTTTCTACAGGTGTGTTAATGTGTATATAAGTTTTATTTGTTAGACTATTTTTTACATTGCTTTTTATTACAAAAAAAAAAAAAAATTATGTTAATGTTAATGGTATTCTGTGAGCAACATGTGCCATGTTGATTTGCTTAAGTCTAAAATACGACATGTTCTAATCTTTTACAAGGCATGTGTTGGTTGCAGTATAAGTTTAATTTAAATTATGTTATATTTTGATTTTTGAATTCATTAATATTGTTAAGAATTTTTCTTTGTGTATGAACTAAATATTTTTCTTAGTGTATGAATTTTTTATGTATAGAAATTTTTTGACAATAATTTTTCAATTTAAATTTATAGGGCCATATCCAAAAAAAATTCTTACTTGAGTTTTAACGCATACGTTAGTTACCAAACACATTAGCACTACCATACATTTGTTAAAATTTTTTATGCAAAAACAGTACGTTAACTTTTACATGTAGTAAGGAATTTAATTGTTTTGTTATGGCAACGCTGTTATTTTCAGTTGTAGTTTTTTGAATAGTGATGAATAAAAACTAATATTCGAACGAAAACCGAAAAACAAATTTAAAAAATAAAAACTGATTATTATTACATAAAATATCATATTTTTGACAAACAGTTCTTGAATTTACCTTCTTAATAAATAATGAATATATAATATGTAGTATATCAATGAAATTGAGAAAAAGTAATAGGGGTACTTAACTAGAAAAATTGTTATTATTCGAATAACGATTTTCATTGTATTCGTTTGATTGAAAGTGCATCACTAACATAATTGTTATTTATATTTTTCTTTCAAAACTAATATTTTCAGTTTATATAAAATGGAATGTTTCAATTAACTTATGTAATAAAAATAATAATATCTTTTGTTTTAAAATTTTCCCAATATTGTGTTTTTCAAGAAAAATAATAATCGGCAAGTCAAGTGTCATTTTAACGTACAGTTAAAGTGTACTCAATTCAACTTTAAACGAATGGTAAGCTAACAATTGTTTTTGCATACAACGTTAGGAAATTTGTCTTAACAATTGCTTACCAAGCTTTGTTAAGTTTTTTTGCATACGGCCGATAACATTTAATTTCTCCTGACGATGATAACAAATTGTTATCGAAATATTGAGAAATAAAAGATTTTAAATTGTAAATTTTTTATTAAAACAAAAACAAGCTGCAAAAATTAAATTTATTATTCAAATACAATAAGCGCAATTTTAAAAATGAGCTAAGTGCAATATTACAGTATTATGATAGCTTAAATGTTAATGAAAGTGTATTCATCTTTGACAAGTGCATCCAGGACACAATTTCAAAATTTACAATAAGAAACCAAATAAATGCAAAAAGTAACAATAAATGGTTTAACGATGAAATCAGAAACATGAAAATACAAAAGGTGAGATCATACCAAAAAGCCTAGAAGTAGACGTTGAAAACTTTGGGCAAAACTTTTTCTCTGCCTAAAAACAGAGTTTAAAATAAATTTAAAAATACATACAATAAAGTTCCGAAAAACTTTTAGGTGGGTTATAACGAACACTTGATAAAAAAGATTATCTCAATCATCGGTCCAGACGTCCCATTTAGACTTAAAATTTTATTTCTTTCTGTTAGTTTAATTAATTGCAAATATCACAAATAAGTACATATAGACATACTTATATAAGATATAAGGTAACTTTTTAGAAAAAATTAAGGCTTATATTCTATCTCGATCTTGTCTTCACTGCCATTAATTTCGCGGTCATAATTAAGTCATATTCCATGTCCCGTACAACACGATGTGCAAGTCGTGTTAATTATCGCGATACTGGATTTCATGGATTTGGAATTGGACCTGCAATTTTGAGATCGTACATAGCATTGCAATTGGATTTGAGATAATGGATCCTTCGAAGTAATAGGTTATTGGTAGAACGTGTACGCCGATCTACATTTGATCGAGCAAGACTTGATATTACTTTCAAAATGAAAAAAAAAAAAAAATCTTAAATGTAAAGATCTGTAACAACAATAATAACACATACATATGACTTCAATACACGTGAAACCACTTCTCTTTTTCATTAGAAAAATATTCAAACTTGCATGAATTTCAGAATAGACCGAAATTAAATACGTTTAAACCACCGCCCTAACAACATCAGTTTGCCACTATTTTGCTTGCATTGTATTTTTGTCGCTATAACTTAATGATTGAAAATACTTACATGAGAAATTTAAAAATTTTTCGTGCATAAATTCGATCGAAATTGCTTGTGAAATGATGAAATGAGTATAGACAAAAAGTATTGGAATGAACGATATAAAATATAGCCAGATGTAAAAAAAACATGTCGCCAGCTTAACGTTCAAATAAGAGAGACCGGACGTCCTTACTCAATAAAAAATGTTACGATTTGCATAAAAACAACAATAACGCATACCTATGATACAATGCAGGTGTATAGCAAGTGGAAAATTTAATGGTCAGCGCACAAACAAAACGATGCTTGAAACAATACCTGAGGAGATTCAGCTGAACAGGCCGTATGTCGTTGTATTCATAAGATATTACGAAGCGTGGTTTGGTATCTTTTCAAGTGATAATATGGAAAATGAAATACATTTTGTTAATATTTATATGGGAATATATTGGAAAATCTAAATGCCATATCTCCGATACCACTGGACCGATTTTGTGCTAACTTCACATAAACCATCTACAGACCATCGCCAACGTACTTTTAATTTTGTTTGAAATCGGTCGACCCGTTTGCGCAGATAGTGGTATTTTATACAGGCTTGTTCTAAAAATCACATGATTTCAAAGCACATGCCGTTTTAAAAGCACAAATGTGATTTGTGCCTGTTCTGCAAATCACAAGTTTTTGTGATTTTCCATGTGATTTCTACTCTTCTGAAGCACAAAAAACAGCTGCTTTTTGCTTCAATTTATTGATATTCTTATTTTCAGGTTGAATTTTTTTATTTGCGGTATTATTTGCAAAATAAGGTTAATTTCTTCTAATGAATATAAAAGATAAAATAAAATAAACCAATAAACCAAATCACAAAACAATACAACAAATCTTGCAACAAAATAAGCGTATCTAGTTTTTTCTTAATTTAGTTAATTATTTCGCATAAAATAAATGATTTTACTTAAATAATCAATAGAAAACACATTAAGTTATTTATTAATGTAATAAGTTATGAAATTCATAATAAAGTACGTGCAAAAATTGGGATGTGATTTCAAATTGATTGTAAGTTAGCTAACCGATTTAAAATCACAAAAATCAAAAATATTTTGTGTGCAGAACACCTTTTTTGTGATTTCAAATCACTTTCACAAAAAGTGATTTGCAGAACAGCCCTGATAGAATATAGTAGGGAAGCGGCTACCTTGTTTTTTGTATCATGGTATATACAGATTTGAAGTAACCCGTTTAGTTTCGTGCAATATCTATGGTAGAATTAAGAATCCTATATAAAATATAAATAGCAAACCTATAAGAAAACTACAAAAAACATAATATTAGACAATTGGAACTGGACTGGAAGTATTTTACTAAATATAATAAATAAATGTATGGAAACGGGAGTTTTTCCTACAAATTGGAAAGAATCAATGGTTACAATGGTTACTTCAGTTAAAAAAATTCAAAACACACGAACAAATGCGAAGATTTTCGTCCAATAAATGGGTTAAAAATATGCGAAAAAGTTATGGAGAAGATTGTGAAAAATCAATTGCAACAATATATAGAAGCAAATTATTTGATTTATAAACATCAGTCAGGTTTAGGAAAAAAAAAACATTCGTGCGAAGCAGCTGTGAACTACTTAATTAACAGGATGAAACTAGTAAAGAAAAATAACAAAATAACAAAATAAAAGCTATATTTCTTGACTTTAAGCGTGCTTTCGAAACAATAGATCGGGACATATTAAGCTTGATAAATAAGGTGTTAGAAATAATGAATTAAAATGGTTTAAATCGTATCCTACAAATAGAACACAAAAAAAAAAAAGAAAAACGAAAGTTAATAATATGGAATCAACCGCAAAAGTGAACGAATATGGTGTGCCACAAGACTCAATTTTAGGATCTCTGTTATTTATTATATACATAAATGACATTGAAACAATAATAGATAAATCCGAAATAATTTTATACGTAGATGATACACTTATATTAACGGAAGCAGAAACAGAAGAAATGTGTTACGAAAATATTAAAAGAGACATGAAAAAAATTAATCAATGGTTAAACATTAATAAGCTAAAATTAAATGAATCTAAAACTAAATTAATGGAACTAAACATGGATACTAACAGAACACTTGAAAAAAATAATATAACAATAGAAAAAGTTAACAATATAAAATATCTCGGTTTTTTTTATAGACAAAAACTTAAAATTTAATGATCATATCGCTCCTTTATTGCAACATAGTCTTATCTCAAAAAAGCTCGTTTCGAGAAAAACGCATTTAAAGTTTTTAGTTTTCATAAAAGTCTTAGCAAATTTTTTGAGAAAATATCTCCTAAAGAAGCAATTTGAATAAATTTTTGGCACATTATAAATGGTAGTACTGTTAACAATTCTGCATTGTTAACTCGAAAAGCTCATTTTTCGAGATATGATATGATACATTTGTAAAAAAGATCGGGAAAGAGATTGGGTTCTTTAAACATATAAGAAATAAGATTTCAATTATGACTGCAATTAATATATATAACGTAACCATTAAACCACCCTTTGAATATGGTTAAACAATCATATACTCCAGTCGCACTGACCAACAACTTGCAAGATTCCAAAAACTACAAAATAAAGCTATGCGTGCAATATTAAAATGTAGCCGTTTTTCATCAATAAATAATATGCTAAATACGTTAAAATGGTTTAATATTAAACAGAGACTTCAATTAAACACAATTTATTTTATTCAAAAATTAAAAAGGGGAAACGCTCCAGACTACAAATAGAGCAGACGAGATATGTTGGAGAAGTTCAGTCATATAATCTCAGAAATGCTAGTGATTTTAGGCTTCAACAAGCGCACACTAATGCGATGCAGAGAACATTGTTTTACAAAGGACTGAAACTATGCCAAATGAAATTAAAAATGAACAAAATGTAAAATTATTCAGAATGAAAGTTGTTAATTTTATTAAAAATATTTTGGTTCAGAATACATAATAACTTTGTATTAGCTAAAAATTTTTCGTATTGTATTAATAAAGTAATTCATAGTACTACTTAATATCAAAAAAAAAAAAAAAAAAAAAAAAAAAAAACGGGTATGACCACCAAAGTTAAGAATATTAACTGCAAGAGGATTTGGATGGAGTTCAAGTTTGTTAATATATCTTGTCAAATACTTCACGAATTCAGATTTCTCCAAAGGTACGTTCAGATCTGCGTGGATTCGTGAGTTTTTAACGTACCATGGAGCATCTGTAATTCTTCTATTTTGACTTCTTTGAATTTTTTCAATGTTGGATGCCGAGGCTGTGCCCCATAATTGAATCCCAAAAAAAGTAAGCAAAAGTTTACAATCAAGCTTCAAGGTCGAATTTCTGTCTATTAATTTGCACTGCTTTCAATTTCATCTGCGTTACTTTTGCCTCGATGTGCGACTTCCATGTTAGTCTTTTTTTTTTTTATATTGGACCAGTACTCAGGGGATGACCCCTACATATGCGGTGCATTGTACCAGAACTAGGAAAATAGGTTGTGAGGAGGGGGAAAGAGGGAGTAGTGTTTGTGAACATTTCACTTGAACCCTCCAACGCTACAACAGACAGGAAACACGTCTGCAGGCAACTTATTCCACAGACGAAGCGTACGGCCGAAAAACGAATTCTCTCTGTAATGTGTAGTACGATTCCCCGGGCAATCGACGACAAATGGGTGAGGTCTGGACGATGAACGTGTGCTACGTAAAAATGTGCGCGTATCGGGAACAAGACCCCTAATCTCGTCAGAGCAAAATCCATTGTAGTATCGATAGAACAGAGTAACGCATCCCACACTGCGTCGATGCTCCAGTGAGTCAATAGAGTTGGATACCCTACTGTCACCGATGAGCTTCTTCGCCCTCTCCTGCACACGGTCGAGTAATCCCAAAATAGACTTTGAGGCACCGGCCTAAACATGAGAGTTGTATTCCATTTTCGGTCGGATGTAGGTGGCATAAATATTAAGGAGATCGGATAGAATGGAGTACATCTTACACCGTTTCAAAAAACCGAGGCACTTGAATGCTTCTTTAGAGACATGAAAAATGTGATCAGTCCAGCGAACGTAACACTGTATCTTCATTCCAAGAACATCAAGAGCATCCGATTCTTCAATATTTATACCATCCATGTGTACAGATGAAGCAGCATTTGCGGTCGTTTGTTTGTGCGTCCATAAGCAACACTGGGTCTTACGAGCATTAAAGGCGACCCTGTTTTTACGACCCCATTCGGAGATTAATACAAGATCACTATTCAGTGAATCATTCATATTTAGCCTCTTGGCATCGATCTCTGATAGGCTGGGCCTATAACTAAAAGAGTACGAGTGACAAATGCTGCTGTCATCCGCGAAAGAGTGGATAGGGTTGGAAGTTTGATAGAGAAGGTCGTTAAGAAAAAATAAGAAATAGAGTAGGAGAAAGAACGGAACCTTGCGGTACCCCTGAATTTTGAACTCGTTTGATGAAACCCCATCTATAACAACTCGTATAGTGCGGTCTCTGAGAAAGCTCGATATAAACCGAGAGAAGTCATCACCGACACCAAAAGCAGTAAGTTTTGGCAATAGTGCACCATGCCACACTGTCAAACGCTTTTGAAATATCCAGAGACACCACCCTACTTTCACCGAAATTATGGATTGAGTGGCACCATTTCTCAGAGAGATATGCCATAAGATCGCCACTAGAACGACCCTTACGAAATCCATATTGACGATCGCAAAGTAGTTTATGCGGCTCTAAGTACCTCATAAGGTGATGGTTAACCATGTTTTCCATTACTTTGGAGATTGTAGAGCAAATTGCAATTGGGCGGTAGTTTTCGGGATTATTTGCCATACCCTTTTTGGGTATTGGTGTTACATTAGCAATCTTCCAACACGATGGAAACTCACCAGCATGGTAAAGTATGCTGAAGAGGCGTGCTAACGGACATGCAAGCGTAGAACACTGCTTCAAGACCAGTGCTGGAATGCCATCCGGTCCAGGAGTTTTGTTTATGTCGAGGTCAGCCAAAACCCTTTTAACTGCTCCAGCCCGGAAGAATATCTTCGGTTACAGATACTTTTTCGAGCTCGGGAAGTGGCTGACTGCTTTCCGGCAAGCAGGAATTGCTTGCAAAAATTTCAGCCAACAGTTTAGCTTTGTCAACCGGGTCTGTGAATGCTTGGTCATTCTTTAAGAGAGTTGGAATTGATGAACTAGTATTGTTCTTTACTCTCTTAACGAAAGACCAAAAGGTCTTACTGCCCCGGGGAGCTACAAGGACCTTGAAATGAAGTCGCTGTTCGTGAAGAAACTTTTCACGCCTAAGAACCTTGGCACACGCAGATCTTGCCTTTTTGCGTAGCAAATGAGTGTCTGGGGTTTTGTTTAAACGCCAATTACTGAATGCTTCCTCTCTGGATCTGACTGCGTTTTTGCACATCTGATTAAACCAAGATTTTGCTTTTGGTTTAATCGAAATCTGCTTGGCGGGATGAATGTTTTCATCCCTAGCAAAATCATGTTCGCAACCATTTTTGCTGAAGCATTTACGTCATTGTCTAGAAAGCAGAGTTTCCAATTAAAATGCCAATAGAATTGGTTGTTCTCAGCGCAACGAGCCTTTTCGTAGATAAATTTTGATCGTTTCGTAGCTGATTTCGAAACGTTGCGAAGTTCAGAGACCGAAAAGGTGCAGAAATGGTGCAATGATCCGAATTGCCGAGAGGTGCACTAACTCTGACTTCATACTTTTCAGGGTGTGAAGTCATGAATGGTGCCCTTCAAACACATGGAATATGCGTTGGCTCATTCACTAATTGCGCTAGGTGGTTGTGCGCAGCGAATAACTCAAAATATTGGCCTTGTGGAGTTGTATAATGACTCGAATGACGGAGCCAGGATGAGTTGTGAACATTGAAATCACCAGCAACAACGATTTCACTGCTCGGACAATCTTCCAGGATCTTCGATATAGAGTCGGAAAGGGCATCGAAACCAGAAAATGTGGTATCCCTTCCCGCGTTTGGACTTCTGGAAAGAAACCCGAAGTGCAAGAAGTGTGACCTGATTTTGAATTTTACCCAAAGACAGGAAAACTCGGCATCATGCATGCTTAATGGTTGCTGGCATTGGAACACAACTTCATTGCAAATGTAAATTACAAGGCCCCGATGGAAGTTAAAGAGGGATAGGAATACCAGGTATATGAAAATCCTGTGGATCAGGTATATGAAAATCCTGTGGATCAGCATTCTCAGATACCTGGGTTTCACATAGGGCGAAAATATCCGACCGATGGAGACATGTGTGAGCATAGACGGAGAAGAAGTTAGTTCTCAGCCCACGTATGGCGCAAAAGTCTATTCTAAAGTTGCCCGCCATTGCGGTGGAAAGATCATGAACAAATGCTAATTTTGCTGTGCTGGTGAGGCCGAAGTTAACTTATTGTTCATTCGACTATATAGTATCCAGTGTATATACCTTCGATACTATACAGTCAACAACAGTTTACCCAATATCACCAACATTGCAAAATAACTTTGTTTTTTTAAAAAGGTATGTGGGAATATGGAACAATGCCTGGATAAGGGCTACCATAAAAGGCCCTGATTTGGCCATTTATCCATATTATTTAGATTTAAAAAAATTTATTATTGTTATTTTTATTATTATTTTATTATTATTGTTGTTGTGGGTGTTTTTTTTATTTTTTTCTGTGTGTTGATCCGTCTGGTTTATTGAGTAACGGCATGTATGTATAATTGTTTGTATTTGTTAATTGTATTGTTTATTGCATTTGTTGTTGGTAGTCGTATTTATATTTATATTGTTGTTGTTTAGATTTATATTTTTAAGAGTTTTATGTTATTTATGTTTGTTTTTCCTGTACATTTTGTTGTTTTATTTTTAAAAAAGATTTTAACTGCATATTTTATTTAACTTGCAAATCACTTGCAATACAAAACAACACACAAAAATAAAAATTAAGAAAAAAAAAAAAAAAACAAAAAACATTAAACGCAGATAACACTTAATACGTGTTCACAACACAACGGACAAAACGCTACACTAGTCTACGGTCAAGATGAATACCGTGGTATTTGACTTCACTGTGTTGAGGTATTGCTTTATTGTTAATAGTAATAGGGTGAGCATGTTCCTAGACGCATTGCGAATGTAACATGGGCACACTTTTGTTAATTAACCTTGATTTTTCAAAGCTTGAGCCATTTCTCTAGTTTGTCGATATGTTCCTGTAAATTTATTGATGCTTGCTGGTGGTTACTATGTATGCTAAGGAATGCAAATGTTGAAGTGTGAATGTTGGTGCTTATCGGCATGTCAGATGCGTAGATCAAATATAAGATAGGCCCTAATATGCTGCCTTGGGGAACTCCAGCTTCAATAAGCTGGATGGGGCTTATGAAATCGCCTTCTTTTATTATAAATTGGCGACAATATAAATAAAAGATAAAAACATAGATATGTTTATTGTACGCAAATGTTTTTTTTTTATTATTTTACAACCAAAAAGTATTTGAAAATTCGGTTACCGAATATAATACATATTTTTGCATCATTAGAACATAAGCCACAATTTTTTGGAACTAAGAGGCACTTTTATGTATACTGTTACCAGTTCAAAATTTTAAAATTGCTTAAATTATTTATCAGTTAATATGTGTTTTCTGAATACAAATTTTTAATAACAGTTTCTTAAGCTTTAAGGCCGGGGCACATAGAATCCGTCGTACTTTGTCCGTCTCCTTTTTCAAGTAACATCAACGTATACGAAGTATGAAGTTGGCACAAGCAGTACTTTGTTAACGGATATAATGTCCGCTGTTTTCTATTTTAATTTCATTAAAATCTTTTGATTTATTTTTCAGACACAGCACAGAAAATCTAGCACAATTTGTTTTTAATTTATTTTATTTTTGAACGAAAAACTAAATCTAAATATGCAAAAAATATTAAATAAAAATTTTATGCAAAAACAGTACGTTAACTTTTAAATGTAGTAAGGAATTTAATTGTTTTATTGTGGCAACGCCGTAATGTTCAGTTGTAATTTTTTGAATAGTGATGAATAAAAACTAATATTCGAAAACCGAAAAACAAATTTAAAAAATAAAAAATTATTATTATTACATAAAATAACATATTTTTGGCAAAAAGTTCTTGGATTTACCTTCTTAATAAATAATGAATATATAATATGTAGTATATTAATGAAATTGAGAAAAAGTAATAGGGTTACTTATCTAGAAAAATTTTTATTATTCGAATAACGATTTTCATTGTATTTTTTGATTGAAAGTGCGTCACAAACATAACTGTTATTTATATTTTTCTTTCAAAATTAATATTTTCAGTTTATATAAAATGTAATGTTTCAATTAATTTATACAATAAAAATAATAATATCTTTTGTTATTAAATTTTTCAAGAAAAATAATAATCGGCAAGTCAAATGTCATTTTAACGTACAGTTAAAGTGTACTTCAATTCAACTTTAAACGAATGGTAAGCTAACAATTGGTGTTGCATACAACGTAATGAAATTTGTCTTAACAATTGACCAAGCTTTGTTAAGTTTTTTTGCATACTGCCGTAATACTTTGCGTTGACGGAGAAGTGCGGAATGTGACAACGCTCATAAGAATACATGTAATTCAACTTGGTTGTCAATTGAAAAAGGCAACGTATAACGTACGACGGATTCTATGTGCCCGGCCTTTACTTATTTTGTAACAAATATACACATGAAACCAAAAGTAAAATTTTTTTTAATAAAGCTTTTAATTATTTATAAATTTAGCTCTGTATAATACTATATCTAATGTAATTGACAACATTTTTCATAAATGTATACATACTCTTTTAATTTTTAATATTGATATGCATATTGTTGTAATATTATTATTATCATTATTATTATTATTATTATTATTATTATTATTATTATTATTATTATTATTATTATTATTATTATTATTATTATTATTATTATTATTATTATTATTATTATTATTATTATTATCGAGTTTTTAAATTTCTCAATCTCTGTGAGATTGGAAAATACCTATCCCGGGCTATGCCAAGGGATTAGGCTCTGATGACTTGTTTTCCTGCTGTGCTTGTTGTTTTCATTACGTATGTAAAAAGTTTCTCACGATGTTGCATGTGTTTAGGATTACAGATTTCTGAATCACCTCTATGTTGTCGTTCAAGTTATGTTTTGTCAGCTGGGCTATAAGGCTTTTTGGGATTAGCCCTGTTACAGATGCTTATTGGCGATATATCTACTCGCTCAACATGGTACATCGCCTTAAGTTCCTCGGCCAGTAACTTATATTTCTCAATTTTCACGCTGTAAGTTGATTGAATGTTGTTGTTAAGGGGCACAGCTATATCAAACAGAGTTATATTTTTCTCAACTTTGTCAAACAAAACAATGTCTGGTTTGTTGGCTTGTATGGTTATAGTCCTGTCCCAATATATCTTCACATTTCTATTTTCAACAACTGGAGGAGGGTCATACTTATAGTACGGTTGTTTTTCCGCTACAAGTTTTTTGTTAAATGCTAGGCTCTGGTGTATGATTTTCGCCACCTGTAGTGCAATTCACTAACTTTACACCCCAATTAGAAGTGTTAACTGTAACCACACATTTTGTTGTTTGCACTAACCCCAACGTTATTCACTAACTATATTTAGCCACCGTAGAGGGGTTTATTTTTCTTCACGTTCAGATTGTTATAACGTGGCAACTCTCCATTTCATTTTTATTAGCTATTGTACTGAATCTCTTTTTGTTTATATGTTTTCTTCATCTTTTGTAACTTTGACCTTTTTATATACATACATATGTATAAAAATCTTGAAAATAATATGTGAGCTCGAGATCCTTTCTATATAAAACAATAATTAAAAGTTTTTTATTGAATATTTCGTTTTGCTTTAGAAAACTTCTTAAGGAATGTATTTGTTGATTAATTATAAAATCAAAAACATTTTTGTGATAGGAAATAAAATAACTTGAAGAGCTTTAGCACATACATACATCCATACATAATTACATTTAACATAAAAATAATGTTATTGCCTATCAAAACATTTTTGATTTTATAATCGATCAACAAATACTTTCCTTAAGAAGTTTTCTAAAGGAAAACGAAATACATAATGAATAAAAAGTTTTTTAATTATTGTTTTATACAAAAATATTATTTCCAAGATTTATTTTTGTTGTTTGCTAACTTTTATTGTTTTTTTTTATTAGACAAATAGTTTATTACATAAATTAAATGAATATGTAAACAATATCAACACTTTTTTTAAACCCACAAAAAATTGGGGTGTTAATTAACACCTATTTATGTGGTTAAATATAACAGCTGCCTCAAACAGCTGACTTTAAACCCCAGTATATGGTGTTTAAAGTACTTGTGAATAGGAAAAAGGTTAATTTTGTGGTTAATAATTTTAACCGAAATAATTGGGGCTTAAATAGCATAGTGAATCGCACTACTGGTTATGCCTTGCAGTATAGTCCTGCGATGCTAAGCCAGGGCATCCACCTATAATGTGGTCAATGGTTTCTGCGTTGGTCTGGCATCGCTTACATAAATCATTTTCTAGGTTTTCCTTCAATATATATTTTCGATAATTTTTAGTAGCTATGACTTTATCTTGAATAGCGATCATAAATCCCTCCGTTTGCATGAACAACTTCTCTTGCTTGAGCCATAGGTTTGAAATGGGCTTGTCAATGTAATCTTGCTCCATTTGGAATGGATGCACTCCATGCAGGGATTTATTTTTCCATGCATCTATACGTTCTTCGCGAGAGAAACTATTAGGTGGTGCTTGAAACTCGCTCGATCTTAGGTTGAGAGGGGTGTAATTTTTGTCTGCCATACATACCACTTGGAATAACTCCGAAGTTTCCATTTGGCTTCTGAAGTATTCTCTTAAGTTTTTTATTTGTGAGAGCTGAAGGTTTGGCAAGTCGATTAACCCTCTTCCACCATCTTGTTGAGGGAGAGTGATTCCTTCCACTGCACCTCGTGGGTGATGGCATAAGAATTTGGTAAGCGTGGTTCTTACTCGCGTTGATATTTCATCTAGGGTTGTGTTTGACCATTTAACGACGCCAAAAGAATATGTAAATACCGGGACAACTCACGTGTTAATGGCTTTTCGCTTATTACCAGCATTTAATTTAGATTTAAGGACTTTGACTAATCTTTCTTCAAACTTTCTGCGCAGTATTTTCTTTATTTCTACCTCCTCAATTCCTTTTAATTGCAAAAAGCCAAGATATTTATAGTTGTCTTCTACGCTCAAACTGGCAATTCCTTGGTCCTGATCTAATTGATATCCTTCAGTATCATTTTGAATTTTTCCTCTTTGAATGTGGATCATTTTACATTTTTCTATTCCAAATTCCATTGTAAGATCGTCACTGAAACGTTTAACTGCTCGTATCATCCGGTGTATTTTTTCTTTGCTGCTAGTATAAAGTTTTAAGTCATCTACATATAGTAAGTGATCGACATGTATTTGCGTGGTTTCTGCTTTAACCTTAAACCCAAGTTGAAGACATTTTATCACTCTACTCAGTGGATTCATACTAAAACAGAACCAGAGGTGGCTAAATGCATCACTTTGGAAAATTCCTCGTTTGATAGGTATTGCTTGCCTCACCGGTATTTTGTCCCATATGTAACCTTACATTCCACTTTTTCATTGTTGTTTGCATAAATTGGATGATTCGCGGTTCAATTTTATATATCTGTAGGATTTTAATTAAGAAAGAATGTGGAAGACTATCGAACGCTTTTTTGTTATTATTATTATTATTATTATTATTATTATTATTATTATTATTATTATTATTATTATTATTATTATCATCGTTATTATTATTGTTATTATTATTATTTATTAGATTTATAAATAAATTACAAAATATAATATTAAAGTTAAGTGAGCATTACCTGCAGAGGCCATCAGCTCTCGGTGTAAAGATAAAGAAAATGAAAAAATATTTAAACTAACAATATTAAAACTACTAAATAATAAATCCGGTCTTGCTAATAAAGTTTAAATCTTTGTTTCGGTTGGGGACTTTAGCAGACTTATTGGATTAGTAGATCCAAATGTGGCAAATCTGCTCTGTTGGAGTCCAGAACAATCACATAATATGTGCCTAACGGTGAGAACCATTTTACAATGCTGGCAACTCGGGGGTAAATATTTTTGTAGAATATAACCATGTGTAGCGTATGTGTCCCAAGCGCAAACGAGAAAATGTTTTTATTTGCTGTTTGTTTATGTTAATAGGGTAAAGAGTAGGAATTAGGTCTCCTTATATGTGGATGAAAGTAACGGGACCGATTTTGTCTAACGTGTTTTTTAATGAAGTTCAGAATGTCTGGTTTTTCTGGTCTAAATTTCATAATAATGGGTGCACTACATGCGAAATTGGCAGCCCCATCAGCTACTGTATTACCTCTAATATTACTGTGTCCCGGAAGCCACAATATTTTCAATTTATTTTTATTTGTTATTAAAAGATCTCGGATTTCGTTGACGGTGTTCCATTTCAGGGAGGCTGGACTGCTAATTGATTTAACAACAGAGAGGCTGTCAGTACAAATTATAGCTTTCGTATTGGCTTTTATCGCAATGTAACTTGCGTTCAATATAGCCAATGCTTCAGCTGTGAAGATAGTTATGTACTGCGGAAGAATTTTAGTCTGTATAATATTGTAATTCTGGTCAACAATAGCATAGGAAGTTATACTGCTAACGTTTTTTGAACCGTCTGTAAACACAAAGTTCTAGCCTTCATCTTTTAAAGTTTCTTGTTTTTCCAGGAAGTGTGCCAAAAAAAGATTATTAGGTGTATTTGTTTTACAAAACCTAGAGAGAGATGTATCGCAGCACCCATCCTCAATAAACCAGGGGGGACTGTATGGACGAAATTTGTTTGACAAATAGCCTAAGCTAAGGTTGTTAGCCGATTAGAGTGATAGATTTGTAGCTGATTTGTGCCTGTAAGTTCTTTTTGCAGTGAATTGTTTCCTTGTATCATAATCGATAATTGAGTTATTTGGAAACATTAACTTTGAAATGAGCCTTAAGATGATGAATTGACGAGAATACACCGTTGACTCTAACACGGAACTTACGGTCTTTCAGATATGATTTAATGTAGTTCAAGATCTTCAAGAACATTCAGGACAGTGTGTGCACCGATTCTGTCAAAAGCTTTCTCAAAGTCGACTCATAATATGGACACGTGATTTCTAGATGAAAGAGCTTTGGTTACGTAGAAGTCGATGTGTAGCAAAGCATCCGAACAGCCACGGCCTTTGCTAAATGCAATCTGGTTTGGAGAAATAAAGCGTTTTTTCTCAATATACCATGACAGGCGGTTTGCGACAACTTTTTCGAGTAATTTGCTAATACATGGTAACAACGAAATCGGACGATATTCCTTTATTTTCAGTGAATTATTCTGGCTATTTTTTGGGATTGGGATGATGGAAGCAGTTTTCTAATCAATTGAAATAATTCCACTGCTAAGTATTTTATTATACAGGTTAAGTAGACGACGTTTCGATTAACAACTGGTGTTTTTGATCATTTTATATGAAATACGATAGAGTCCTGGTGTACAGCCTTTCACTTTAGATAAGCTTCTTTTCTGCTTATCTAAAGTGAAAGGTTCAGTGTAAGTAAGTATCTTTTATTGTCGGCGGCACTTGCAGTGATTTTAAAATTCCCCTAAGTATTTCTTGGTTTGTTTTTAGAAATGACAAACGATTTTGAAAAATTTATATTAGCGGAGCATTCAGACCATTGTTTAGCAAAAGCTTTGGCGATAGAAGAAGAAACGATTTGGTCAGCATTTTCAACAGCAAGTAAGTTATTATTAGAAAAATTGTTTGATAGGCGATGGATTTTATTCCAAATGCAACCGATTGAGGAATTTCTATTAATAGTCGAAGATAAACTTTTGAAATTGTTATCTTATGTTCTTTAATTTCCCTTCAATATTTAGAGTTTTCCAAATGCAACCGATTGAGGAATTTCTATTAATAGTCGAAGATAAACTTTTGAAATTGTTACTCTTATGTTCTTTAATTTCCCTTCAATATTTATGGCCTTATTCATAAAAAATATTTTATGTTTATTAAACTGTTATTTGACAAGTTTCTATGGGAAATTTGTCAAATAACTGTTTAATAAACATACAATATTTTTTATGAATACGGCCGTTAGAGTTTTCCTTTTTGTAATTAATAAGGTTTGCAGTTGTTGGTGACTTCTTGAATTGCTTCCAGGCAGACATCTTATTATTTCGCTGTAATGTCAACTGGTTACTCCACCAAATTATTCTTCTCCTTATCCTTGGAGACGATTGTGGAATCGAGAGATTAGCTGCTGTTCTTAAAGATTTTATTATGAGTGAAGCTTCTTTGTTTATGTTTGTAGAACAAGGTATTTTCTGTAGCTCTATGTCAACAACTTCTGAAAACTTCGACCAATCAGCGCGATTAATAAAAAATTTCGGAATATAGCTAGTATTTTCTGATCCGGTTAGAGCAAAATTAAATGTCGCTGCTATACATTTCGTCTAGGATATTCCATGAACAAGTATTGAGAAGAGACGCTGAACAAAAAGAAATATCAACATGGGTGAGAGTGCCATGTGTTGAAAGATGTGTAGGACGACCATCATTTCAGTATGTATAGATCTGATGCGAAAAACGCGATTTCAAGTAGCTGTGCCCTATAGTTGGTAGAAGATGATCCCCATGAAACATTTCAAGAATTGAAGTCTCCCATTACCAGGTTCTGACACTGTCGAAAATATTTGTAAGTTTTTGTCCACAAAAGGTCTGAGAAGGTGGAATGTAAACTGATATAATTGTGAATGTGATTTTCAGATGTATTTCGATAATGATTGTTTGTATTGTTGAGCTAATTTTAATATGTTTATGTGGATCGTTGTTCCTAATTAATACACATATACCTTGTTTGTAGGTAATGTTGGATGACAGGATGTGGAAGTAGGCTGTGTAGCCTTTTGGGGGAATTGGATGAAAATTATTTTTGCAGTGTTGTTAAGAAATCAAAGCAGGTTTCGTGCTCATTAATCAGAAGCTGGAGTTCAATTATTGATGAAACCATCAATGTTCCATTGCATTATCCTGAAGTCAGCCATTTTGATTTGAATTTTCGTAACGAATTGTAAACCGAAGTTTACAATTGAAAGAAAAGATCACGGTGATAAGATTTATATGTACTAGCTGTCTGAATTAGAGTCCATAGTTGATGGTGGTATTAGTATTCATTATTAGAGATTAACTCTTGGGTCAAAAGACCAAGACGAGAGTATCTGGTTGAAGTATCTTGTTGCGAAGAGTCTTCGCAGTCAACGCTTGGATTACATACTACCCTTTTTATATTTTTTCCTACTGATAGGGTTGGATTTAAATCTTGGCTAGGTGTTGTACATTCTGGTGATGAAAAAACATGTGTTGTTGGTTGATGCGGGTTGAGTTAATTTCCTTTTCAACTGGAATGGAACTAAGTGAACTATTGTTGTGAAATGTAAATGTGAACTTTGTTGCATGTTTTGAGACTCCAAGTTGTCAGCCAGGGGTTTGGAATATGACAAGTTCTCCTTTTGTTGATTTGAAATTGGGTTAAACTCTTTGTATTTGCGTTTTGCCACTTTACCCACAACGGTTGATATAGCCTGGTACAAATGCAAGGTAGACCATTTCATACCTAACCCGATGAGGTGTAAAAATTGTCAACTGCTTGGGCATACTAAAAATCGGTGCAGAGGGAATACAACCTGCCCTGACTGCAGTCTACCACCATACACGCCAGAAAAATGCACTCGGACATTTTGCAGCAATTGCTTTGGTGAACACTCTTCAGCAGACAACTAATGTCCACGCTTCTTACAAATGAAGCAGATTTTGAAAATTAAGGCTAAAAATTACTGCAATATGGTTGAAGCCCGTCGCATATACAGGGAAAGCACTCCAACCCAAACACCTAACCAAAACTCTTATGCAGCGGTAACCGCAAACAATCAAATATCAACACGTGCCACTGAAAACAATCTTCAAACTACAGCAAAAACAAACCAAGCTACTGCAAATCAGATCACTCACACAAAACCTACATCTAATCTCACACCTAAACACAGCGACGCAAAACAACCATCTAATGAATCAAAGGAAAAACCTGTTTCACAAAAATCAACAGTTCTTCAGAGAAAAAACACGCCAAAATCACCCTCCAGACCAAAAAACGAAATCTCAACATTGCCGACTCCCCAACCAACGGAACTTTCAACGTACAAAAAAGATAATAATACAGCGCTAAGTGGTGAGCTGCTTTGCAACGAAAAAATCTATGCTAACAAAAACAAACAACAAAAACAAAGAATCTTTCGATCATGACTTCTTACTCTCCCCCATTTCTCACTTAACACAAACTCTATTGAAAGAAAACGACTACTATGTATCGCTGAGTGACGATAACTCCCTCAGCGATGCCAATATGGATCAAGAAACGTAACAAGGCTTAATAATATAACACCATCTCACTACTACAACCGTGGGCTGCTCTAGGGTTCGGATCGGGAGAGCGCACTGAGCAGCACGTACAGTACCATGCTTGTTCGGAGCGATTATTCCCCCGATGGGGACCTTGGGAACTTACTCATTATTAGGAACTTCATACTATTGCAGTGGAACATTCTTAGATTTTCCAACAATTACTCTGAGCTTCAGTTACTATTAAGAGATCTTGACCCCTCTGTCGTATGTCTACAAGAAACACATTGCGCATACAACTTCACACCATCCCCTCTAAAAAAATATAGCGCTTATTTCACAAATTCATCACAAAACTCTACTTAAAAAAAGGCACGGGAATACTTATAAAATCCAATATTCCCCACCAACAGATTCACGTAAACTCCGAATACCAAATCGTTGCCATCGAGATTAATCTCAATATTAAGCTCACCGTTCTCACCATATACATCCCCCCAACTCGAGAATATTTCTGTTCGTGACTTCTCTAATGTAATATCCTCCTTCAGAACCCCTCTTCTAGTCGTTGGTGACTTTAACGGCTGGAACACGATTTGGGGTTCTACAACTAACAATAATAGAGGAGTTCAGGTAGAAACTGTAATAGCCGGTACTGGGTTATGCTTGCTGAATGATGGGAGCCCTTCCCATTTTTCAACTCATAAGACTTTCTCACATATAGATATTTCATTTTGCTCGGTAAATCTACTGCCCCTAACCACCTGAAATACTCTTACTGATCTGGGGCCAAATTCCGCAACGATGAATTTTGAAATGTTCACCAATTTCAGTGTTCACTTTTGATTTTTGAGCCCGCAATGGTGAGAATGAATAATTTTGACATTTATAGTGTACACTTAATAATAATTTTTTCACTCAAAAATCTTCGGTGAATTTTAGTTTTTTTTTAAATATTTTGAACTTTGAAAAAAATAAACAAAAGCATTATGTATGTATATTAAAATTATCTGTTCAACAACTTGTGTGGCACAGTTAATTTGACAAATCAACATATTATTCAGCCTGAAAAAACACATTCAACGCAATAAAATTCATTGTTTTTACGGAATCGCTTTTTAATAAAAAGTGAACACTGTGTCTGCCAGTGAATTTTATTTTGAGTGTTCACTGGTAAAAAAAATTCATAGTTGCGGAATCTGGGCCCTGCACGGAAGCGATCACTACCCTATCAAAATTACTATAAATTTCTCGGACAAACACAGCCCTGCATTAAGAAGAAAAAAGTTTTTAGTTGAACACACTGACTGGCATAACTACTCCCACAAAGCAAAAACAGAATTGGTTAGCAGAAATCTAACATCACGTAGCAACAAAGACGCTGCTACTATAACCAAGGCCATACGAACAACAGCAAATCATTTCATACCTCAAACAAAGGACTGTCTAAAACCAGATATTAACTCCCGTCCCTTGGTGGAACCCTGCTCTGCATGGCCTACGTAATCTAAAAATGCAAAAATGGAGAAAGTTCAAACTGAACCCAACTCAAGACAACCTCTTGGCTTATAAAAAACAAAACGCAAAGTTCAGATATGAAACAAAAAGAGCGAAACGCTTCTGCTTCGAAAAGTTCACCCAAACGATCAACCGTGACACTACTACCACAAACATCTGGAACAAGATAAACAGAATCTCAGGAAGGTATAACTCCACCATGATAAAAACAATTTGCACACACAACAACACCCTAATAGGTCCAGATCAAATCGCCAACCACTTCGGCTGTGAATGGTCCAAATACTCTTCCGACGAAAACTTTTCAACCCCGTTCAAAACAGCAAAATACTCGCCAACTGCCTCCGCACCTTGCAACACAGACAAATACGCCAATATCATGGAGGAGCCAATAACCATGCTGGAGTTATCCAACTGTTTACGGAAAGTCAAAGGTATATCTCCTGGATTTGATCGCGTCACATACCACATGATAAAAAAACACTCGCATGTATGCAAAACTAAAATACTAAACGTTTATAATACAATCTTTACCAGCGGCATTATACCCCATATGTGGAAACTCGCCATTATAGTTCCCCTTCCCAAAAACAAAACTGCAACCACAGAGCTCGACTACCGACCAATATCGCTCCTATCATGCTTGTGTAAAATTATAGAACGCATCATAGCCACACGACTGTCAAAATTTCGATCAAAAAAACAAAAAAACTACACATATGTAGGAAAAAACAGTGTGACTCTAATAATATCTTACTCAACAACCATCGGATAGAAAACGGTAAAAAGTTAAGAATTTTAGGATTAACTTTCTCGTCCAACTACACATGGAAAGATCATTTATTGAACCTAAAAAATTCACTAATATCCAGAGTCAACATCATTAAGTATTTAGCGAAACATTGGTACTAAGCAAAATACATTATGCACTATTTATTTATGGTAACAGTTGTAAGACAAACATCAACATTATTAAACCCATTTACGACCAAGCTGTCAGAGCATCGGCTTCTGCATTCAGAACAACACCAATCATTAATATACTTGAAGAGACTAATCTCCCATCCATAGAAAACCGAACATTTCACTCTAAAGAATTCTACCAAAACTGCTTAACAGCACCCAATCAATCATAGACCAGGACATTAAATATGCAATTAATTCGAAACGCTCAAAGCGATTTACATCAGCAATATCTGAATCACTTGCACTGGCTGACGAGTTGAATATACCGCTAACTCAAAATACAAAACACACAAACAAAGCTCCATGGAAACTTAACACGTCCTGTTTAAATCTATCTCTCACAGCCTTTGCGAAAAACGACACCCCGCAGAACACTTTCCGTATTTTGATGTCCGAACTTATGTGCCGTCTGAAGAAGCAGGGTTGATTGTTTATCAGGCGGCTTAGGCGCTATCTTGCCTTACAATTATTCCGCTACTCAGTTGTATTTTTATTTTTTTAAAACTTAATTAAACTTGAGATTTAAACGAAACACAAAAGAAAATAAACAAAGACCGTTAAGCTAAGTCTAGACTATATGTTGAATCAGCATATATGTTATATGTTTACACTCATATGTTGCGATTTAACAACAAATGCCTCTATCAACATATTAAAAATTACAATCGTCCACACCAAGGCGAATTCAATAATAAATTCGCCTTGGTCCACACGATGTGTTGAAAATAATTTTTTTTTTTAAATTCAACATATGCCAGCAAATGATTTTTCAACATATGAACTACAGTAAGCCCCGTTTAATTACCTCACTCAAGTTGCTGTAACTTTTGGGTAATTGAGCAATTAAGGTATTAAAGCGGAGACGTTTAATTACCTCCTAGAGGTAATTATGCGAAGACGCTTAATTGCCTCTACAAAGGCATTTATCAAAACGGACTTATATTAAATCAAGGTCACATACGTCAAAATAAAATGTAAACCCAAAAGAAGTTTTCAAAATAAAATATTTTATTCAATAAAAACAAACAAAAACAATTTTATATAATAAAAATTATACATACATATGTATATGTACATATGTATATAGAAAAAAATAACAGGAGTACATGCATGTATGTACATGTATATAATAAAAGCGTATCAGAACGTTAAAAAACATATTGGCTGAAATCACAAAAATTTACGCTTTACGTTTAACAAGCGGCAAATTTGTCCACAGAGTTGAGTGAATTGGTAGGCAGTGTTGGGAAGGGATTTTTAAGAGAATTTTTGGATTTGGGATACAATATTTTATATTTACCCAAAATGGGTAATTAAAAAAAAAGTGAATTTACCGTGTATTTTTGTATGAAAATAAGTGAGAAAAACCGGGATTAAATATAAAGAGTGAATAAACGAAAAAGGCATTTAAACGCTGGGTAATTACACATACAATTTTATACATGATATGTTAAATTTCGTATGATGTTTTGTATGTTTATTGAACATTTGTTTCAAAATGTCAAATAAATTAAAATTTTTTTTTCATTTTGTTTATTTGTTTTCATGTTTTATAATTGTGATGCACAAGAATTGAAAGTTTTTTTCAGTTATCTTAATTATATGCACGAGTATATATACATGCGTATAAAATAATATAGTGAATAAAATTCAATTGTTTAAAATTAATTGTTTTTAGAAATTGATATTATCTCACGCAATTTGCTGCTATTAAAACACTGGACTACATATGAAGTTTATATTTTATCCATTCTATATATATTTTATCATGGATAGTTTTCTGTTATATAAAGCTTTATTCTTCTTTAAATTGTAGTCTTTAGACACAGGCACGGCAGTTGCACTTTTTATACAATTTTCGAACATTAAGAGATAACGGCAGATGCCGCAGTAAAACCAAATTATTAATTAAACAGTCGGAAATTTTGAATAGCGGTCATTTATTAGAAAAAAACTAAGCATTTAATCTTTTCTGTTATAACTTGTAGGCACTCGTACATGTTAGAAGTTGAATTATTCGAATAACCAATGCGGCTATTTTTTGTGTAACTACTTTTTTGTAATTGCAACTATGTTTTTCTTTACTTGTTATAAGCAACCTTGCTAGGTGAAGCTTATTATTTTTTTAGTCTTTATACGTACTTTAAAATAAACGCATCTATGTTTTTCTTTACTTATAAGCAACCTTGCTAGGTGAAGCTTAATATTTTTTTAGTCTTTATACGTACTTTAAAATAAACGCATCTTAATAAGAATATTCTCCTGTGTACAACTTACTAGAATAAGACTCAACGGTTTGGATCACAAATATAATTAATAGTACATACGTATTGACCATTGGAAAAAACTAGGTCCATGTTATGTTTTTCGTTTAAACTAGTACCTTAACAGTAAGAACTTAAGCTCTAACAGGGCATGTTGTTAAAATTGCCATCTATTATATATTTTCCTTTTCCAACAATCTTATGAATATCAGACGAAAGCTGTTGCTTATTAACACCAGCAGAACCCTCACCTGGGTAACTACCTTGACGTGGTGTGGGGGCTTAAGTGTGTGCTGGACGTCTGTTCTCTCTCGAGGGCTAAATCATGAGAATACTGTTTCAGGCTCTCATGGTTGAGCCTGAGGAGAGGATAGAGTTTTTTAAAGCCGGCCTACAAACTAAAGGTTATCCAAACCCTCAAACAGGGGTGTTACGCGACCCGTGCCCATCTGTTCACTTTGCAGTCGGGGGTTAAGTGACTGTATTTAAACGGAGCTTTGCTGATACCTGGGCACCTCAGCAAATAGACTACGCCCCCTCCACGTTAAAGGGGGCTATGATGTGGAGGTATTCCTTTCCCCCATACTCGTGGGAACACAATAAAACATTCACAAATATTCAAACAAACAAAACAACAGGACAAAACGTTGACGACCATGAATACGGACAAGGACAAACGAAACGCGAAGGGTGGGGTCACTTGGACAAGGACTGGGACGCTACCTGCAGGAGGAAACCTGAGGAAACTCAAGGCTACCAAATGCGAAAAGGCTTCCTCGAAAGAGGAACGCAACCTTGGCACTGGGTTACCTCTGTCCTTTCAACCAAGTACCTCGGTTGCGACAAAGACCCGGGCCTCTACGGAATCTCACCTTGCTTCGGGAGCTGTCAGTGCTTCTGGCACGGTAGCTACCCAAGTGCCGGTTATGGATAAGGTGACCGCGAGCAAGTTCTCGGGTCACCGAGTTCCACCACCCCCCACTGGTAAGGGAGTTGCGAACCAGTTTTCGGGCTCCCAAACCGGTGGAAATCTGGGTAATGTTGGCGGAGGAACTGCGAACCAGTTTTCGGGTGCCTAGGTCACAACCCAGATCTCGCGGAAGGAACAGCGTGGGAACTGCGAACTCGTTTTCGGGTACCCAAACTGAACCTTCAGCGAAAAGATCTCAAAGGCACATTAACCCTGCTAGACGGGTCTTTTTGAAGCGGCGTGCCGCAAACAAAATTTTCAGTGAACTGGTGAATAAGCCAGTAGATGCCTTAACGGCTGTAGAGAAGTCCCGCTTATCGTGGGCAAAAGCAGTTATAGCTGAGCTGCAATGTTCGCCTCCACTCACATCCAAGGATGCGCCTAAGCGGCAACGTTCTGAGGAGGAGGCTGTGGTACAGGGTCAACAACCCGCAAGTAAGCGTGTAAGACCCCAAACGTCAATGGAAAAGTCGTACAGCGAGGTGGCGAAAGATCATCTCGTGATGGCCATCATTGACAGGGGCAACGTGGATCTGGCTATGACCCCTTCTAATTGGGTTATAGTGAAACGGGAAATCATGGGGATTAATACGATCCGGAGAGTTTTGAAGGACAATCCGGGTGCGTACCCCAGGTGTGAGGAGGCTGGCTGGTATCGGCGGCGTATCAAACTCATGGCTTGTGCAGATGAGCGATCGGCCTTGTTACTTAAAAAAGCGGTCGCTCTTGTGAACGGGCCATGGGAAGGAGCTAGGCTTGACGTGGTTCCTCTTTCAGAGGTTCCACGGAGACCTAGAGCTATCGCCAGGATACCAGACATCTCTGGTTCTGCGGCAGAGATCCTGGAGGTCCTAAGAGGCGGAAATCCTCGCATACTGACCCATGATTGGAAGGTTGTCAGGGTATCCGAATCAAAGGGCAATACCAGGGATATCACCATCCTGCTGAATCAGGGGTTACTGGCGCCACTTCGTGCTAGAAAGGGGAAGATGTATCTGTGTTTTGATACTATCTTTCTCCGAGTATATAGGGGTGACACCATGGGCGAACTGGTTCCGGAGGATGTGGGTACCGAAGCGGAACGCATGTCTGTGGATGAGGCTGCGAGTGCAACATCGGGCGAAGACGCCCTCTCCAACTCTGAGTTGGTGGGGGAGATCTTCGAACATGTTCACGACGATGCAGTTGATGAGGACGCCCTCTTGGACTCTGATCAAGATCAGGACCAAGAGGACGTCAACGTCACGGTGGTACAGAAAGCAGATGATGGTGAAGGCTCTGCAGGTTAACCTTCACCATGCAAAAGCAGCCTCGGCTGCATTGCTCCTCCGTCTGTCGGAAAGACAAGAGGAGCTGATTCTGGTCCAAGAACCCTGGCTTTGTAAGGGCAGGGTTTGCGGAATGAGGAAGAAGGGCTACAAGCTACTATACACGGATCAAGGTAGAGTTAGATCCTGTATAATGGCGAGGAGCGATTTAAAAATCTTCATTCTCTCTGACTTCAGTGATGAAGACACAGTGACGGCTGCCTGGGAGACGGATGCAGGTACTTTCCTGGTTGTCTCCAGCTATATGGCGCATGACAGCGAATCTCCACCAATCAGGGTTCGCGAGGCTGTAGAAATGGCGGTAGAAAAGAACCTGCCAATAATCATAGGAGCTGATGCAAATGCACACAATGTGGTGTGGGGCAGCTCCGATACTAACGCAAGGGGTGAGTCAATTTTTGAATTCATTCTTTGTAATAATCTAGATGTTATGAATGTTGGTTCGGAACCCACTTTTGTTGTGGTAAACAGAAGAGAGGTTCTGGATATCACGCTCATTAGCACTAAACAATCGGAGTTGATTAGAGAATGGGGAGTATCGCAAGATTGCTCATTTTCTGATCACAGGTACATTGAATTCGAAATAGGAATTCAGGAGAGAGGATTAACACCCAGAAGAAACAGGAGGAAGACGGATTGGGAGATGCAGGGTAGAATTCTCTCAGATCTTCTTCCGGATCCTCCGACTATACAGGAGTGTGAGGACATTGAGAGAGCTGTGGAGATATTGACTGGGTCCTTCGAAACGGCTCGAAAAGAGTCTCGTATGCTTTTTAATGAGGCCAAAAGACTGGGTAACTGGTCAGAGTACAAAGCCTCAGTAAATAAATTCAAGAACCTGATAAGGAATGCGAAGCGGAGTTCATGGAGGTCCTTTTGCAGTAGTGTGGAAGGAGCTTCTGAGACTAGTAGGCTTCGCAAAATCCTATCTAGCACCCAGCCCATACCAAGTTTCGTTAAGAAACAGTGTGGTAGCTGGACAACCAGCACACCCTTTATGGAAGACTGCATGACCGGTATAGACAATGACCAAGGGGATATCTGCTTATCTTTTGATCGAAGCAGAATTCTTTGGGCGTTGAATAGCTTTGACCCATATAAATTACCGGGTCCAGATGGTATTATACCAGCTGATTTGCAGAAAAATGCGGAACTTATAGTGCCATGGTTGATAAGGATCTTCTCGGCCTGCTTTGGTTGGTCCTACATTCCGCAATCATGGTGAAGGTGTGTTGTAGTCTTTATTCCGAAAGGGGGGAAGGCTTCACACACCACTCCGAATGATTTCAGGCCTATAAGCTTGTCATCCTTCTTGCTTAAAACCCTGGAACGGATAATTGAATTACATCTTAGAATGTCAATTATTCCGAGCCATTTATCAGCATCTCAACATGCCTATACCAAGGGCAAATCTGTTGAGACTGCATTGCATTCGCTCGTGGGGTATGTAGAGAGAGCTCTGGAGCAGGGGGAGTATGCATTGGTTGCCTTCCTTGATATAGAGGGGGCATTTAATAATGTGTTGCCAAGGGCTATAATAATCGCTCTGGAAAGACTGAACGTTCATCAGTCAATTGTTAGCTTCATAAAAAATTTTCTGACCAATAGGGTCATTACTTCCAATATGGGGCGAGCCACAATTTGCAGAGTGGCTAGAAGGGGCACTCCACAGGGAGGGGTTCTATTTCCTCTTCTATGGAATTTAGCTCTGAATTCGTTATTGATGGAATTAGATTCCATGCTGTTTAGGACAGTGACATATGCCGATGATATTGCGGTTGCTGTGTCGGGTAAGTACCCGGATATACTATCACAGCAACTAGGCTCTGCGCTAAGCCTTATAGTAGGATGGTGTACAAATAGCGGTCTAAGTGTGAATCCGCAAAAAACTGAGCTTGTGCTCTTCACTCGAAGATACAAGACTCCATCGTTTACTCTGCCAACCGTAAGGGGGGTTGAGCTAGTGTTGTCAGACAGTGCGAAATATCTGGGCATCTACCTGGATTCCAAACTATCCTGGCAGCATAATATCCAGTCAAGGGCAGAAAAAGCGGCTATCGCCTTATTCTTGTGCAAAAGGGCCATTGGAAAGACCTGTGGAATAAATCCTAGGAACTCCTACTGGATTTTCAGCACGGTTGTAAAGCCTATTCTAACATATGGAGCGCTTGTGTGGTGGAAGTCGTTGGAGAAAACCACCTACTGCAAAATCGCAGAAAAGATAATGCGTACTGCTGCTTTGATGGTGACTGGTGCTTCCGGCACTACGCCATCGAAAGCACTTTTCACTATGCTGAACTGGCTGACGGCTGATCTCATGGTGAAGGAAATAGCCATGAATTCGGCTATCAGGCTGTGGTCAAGCGGGACGTGGAAGGAGGCGACATATGGTCATGCCTGAATAATAGGAAGAATAGTGAACCTTCCGGAAAATATTGATTACTGCTCGCCGGCTCTACTGCCCGACAAGAGATTTGATGTAATCTTATCAGGCTCGTTCTCGGAGACGACTGGTACAGATCGTCAAGAGGACGTGCTTGAAATTTTTACAGATGGATCCAAGTCGGACTCGGGAGTCGGTGGGGGTATCTTTATCCCCTTGTATGAGAGGAGGATGAGTTTTAGGCTGCAAAATGAGTGTAGCGTAGCGCAGGCCGAAATTGCGGCCATTATGAGGGCAGCTAACTGGTTAAGGTACTACAGGATATATGAGAATGATATCCGAATTTGTACTGATAGCAAGGCTGCGTTGTATGCACTAGCTGGAGTCTATACGACATCCAGGTTGGTTCGTGAATGCCGGATATCTCTAAACGAGATAGCGAGACATTCGAACCTGGAGCTTATCTGGGTACGAGGGCACAGTGAAGTGTCCGGAAATCTAGTAGCGGATGAACTGGCAAAGGCCGGTGTCCAGCTACACCAAAGAGATATTGATGGGATCGTTGGAATCCCGCTTGCGAGCTGTAAGAAACTAGTACAGCGCCAACTTTTTCAGACCGCTCAAGACAGATGGTCTAATGAGGGTACCTGTCGAATATCAAGGCTGACATGGCCCAGAGATGATAACAGGAGGACTATTATCCTAAGGGGCTTGCCCCGACGGAGGTTGCGTTCTGCTGTGGCGGTTCTGACGGGACATTGCCACATAGGGACGCAGGCAAGGAGGTTAAATCTTCCATTTAATGACTTCTGTAGAAGTTGCAGAGACGAGGAGGAAGAAGAGAGCGTTGAGCACTTCCTCTGTCAGTGTCCAGCTCTTTCTTATATAAGGGCATTGTACCTAGGCAGACCGATGCTGCATGATTTGACGGAGGTATCGGAATGCGATGTAAGTGGATTGGACTCCTTTATCCGATCCTCGGGTTGGTTCTAAGCCAGTGATATGTAGATCTACTGAGATACATATCAGATCCAGGCAACACAACGGGACCTGACTGGACCCAAGTGGGCTGGCTTTATAACAGCTGGCAGCCTGTTAAACCTAACCTAACACCAGCAGAAACTATATCAGAGTTGATCTAGATGTAATGAGCTCTAAATTAACAAATCTATTTGCAAACACTACAATTCGGACAACACTTTTCATACCTATATGACATATAAAATTTCAATTTATATGCTCACAAACCGTGTGCTGAAAAGCTTGTGTTTAATTTTCAACAAACAACATATCAGTTAACAAACGTAGAAAGTTTGTTAAAAAAAAAATTATGGTGTCTACACGATATGCTAAAATTGTAAACATACATTTGTTGAAATCAGTAACAAATGTTAATCAAATGAGTTTCAACATACGTATGTTAAAAAATTTTGCAGTCTACACGATTTGTTGGCACTAATAGTAAATTTTTCAGCATAACTATGTTGATTCAACATATCGTCTAGACTTAGCTTTATACACGTTTCAGTATACTAGCGCTCCCTAATACACACGTCCGTTCACAACAAATAATAGTCGATGACTAGTATAAAATTTAATAAAGTTAGTTGCTCTTAAAAGTTGTTTTATTTTTAATTGTTTGCTTTGTTCAACTGAAGGGCTAACAAACCTTATGATGATTATATACTTTAATATAAAAATACAGAATAATTTAATTGAAATCTTGTTCACACTTGAGGTCTATTTGTTATAATATAATAAATATGTTTAAACGTTTTATTCAAATTTCGAAAAAAAAAAAAACAAAAAAAATTTCCTGAATAAGTCTACAGAAGGAAGGCAAAATTTTGATTAAATCATTTAAACATTTTTTATATAAAAACAAATAGACCTCAAGCTTGGACATCATTCACTTACATTTAACAAAAAGGTCAACAAATTAGCATCAAGATAATACAGAATAATACTACCAAGAAAAATATGCAATAAAATAATTTATTTTCAGGATATGTAATTGTATCTACCATAACATGAACATACATAGTTCATCAGCAATTTACTAAAGCTGGATTACCCCATTGTTTCCGAACAAAATTTTTGTCCGGACAAAAATTTTTTTACTGAGAGTTTTCTGCAGCACGATTCACCCATTGCAAAAAAATGTTCCGGAAAATCAGAGCTGCCATATGTAAACAAAATCTATTAGTTTTACAAGGTGGTAGTACTGTTTGTTATTATTTTGGTTTATTTTCCTGGCGTATTTTACATATTCTCAATTATTAGTAAATACTGTGTGATAATAATGGAAAAAAGAAAACTGTTTATGATTATGGCCATACATAAATACATAAAGCATTATTATTAGCCAAGTACATATGTACATATAAAAACATAAAAAAAGAGTTGCAGTGAAGTCTTTTAAAACAAAGAAAAGCAATGGGTTATTTTTACACATTATATAGTACATACACTCTCTTCCTGGCTTTTTCATTTCTTCAATAAATTTTTGGGCAATCAATTCATTTATTTCCATATTAAAATTATTACTTATTTTTTAATAACTATTAAAACTATGTACATACATATGTCAAATGGCAGCCACAATTGAAATTTCATCAGAATAAAATTACTATAAAGATCTTTAGTTGGAAAATTTAGAAAAAAAAATAATAATATATAAACAAGATCAAATAATACGAATATTTAATTACTATGTAAATTTTTTATTCGATGGGGCAACTCAATACAATTTTTTATGGAAAAATGTATCCTATTGGCATCTCATTTCAATTTTGTCCGGACAAAATATAATATTAAACCAATTCAAGTTGGGAGTTTTTCGTAAAAAATATTTTCTCTCTCTCAAGAAGAGAGACGTCAAACTACATATAAAAAAAATTTTTCCGGACAAAAATTTTGTTCGGAAACAATGGGTGAATCCAGCTTAAGGATTATAATTTGTTTTTCGTTCGAGAACTTTTTTGTTAAGAGAGTAATTTTACATAATTTACCAAACGAATTGCTCATTTATGTTATTTTATTGTAATGTGTACAAATGCATATAATTTTGGATAAATGAGCAAATTTAAGAGTAATTTGTTATTCACTCTCATGTCCGATATCATGTGGAACACACCTATTGTGTTATGGGCATACATTACACTAAAATTCGAAATGCAGAATTAAATTAGTGACAAAAATTACATACCGGAAGCTTTTTTGCGATTCATAAAGATTTTCTTGAATTTCAGTTTGCCATTAGCATCTATTACTTCAGAGTTTTCAAAATTCATAGTGCTATCTTTGAAAGGATTTTCTGGTGGTGGCTCCAATGGTGCAACATTCTGCACTTCCTTTTCGATAAGTTGTTGTTGCTGTTGAACGGGAGCAGGCGTATACTGCGGTTGCTGGGGTTGTCTTTGCGTTGCACTTGCTGCACCTACACCTTGCTGTTGATTAGTAGGCTTTTTTAATGGTGTATTATTTGGGTCCTAAATTAATTGTAAATAATTTAACACCAATTAGCGTATATATATATATATATATATATATATATATATATATATATATATATATATATATATATATATATATATATATATATATATATATATATATATATATATATATATATATATATATATATATATATATATATATATATATATATATATATATATATATATATATATATATATATATATATATATATATATATATATATATATATATATATATATATATATATATATATATATATATATATATATATATATATATATTACATTATCTATTTATATTCTTAAATATTACCAATAACCCGTATAATGGCGATCTTAATCCTGGTGAATCAGCACTTCAAAGTCTTCCATGCTTTTCAAAAATTTTATGCCACACATCAGGTTAGATAGGGTTTTCCTTTATGTACATTATTACTACTAAAACTATAGTTAAGGAATAGCTATGCACATTTTCTGCAGCTAAGAACTCAAATGCGTTTATACTGTTACAATTTTTATATATTATTGTGAATGGGAGAGTGGCACAAAAACGTTGTTTTAGTACTTTTTGTTTATTTGATGATTTAACAGTTTATATATTTTAATAAATATAGTGCCAATTTCACGATAACGAAGCTGTTCGTTCGCACAATTATATTTAAAACAATAGCAAAATTTTGAATGTTGTTTTTGTTTTAAATGTAATTGTGCGAACGAACGAATAGCTTCGTTAACGTGAAATTGGCACTAAATAAATAAAGAAATATTTGTGTCGACTTCATGTGACGACGATGACACCTTATGAAATATGGGGGATTAGTTTTGAAAATCGGATCATAACAGAGTTATGCTAAAATATTTAAAAATAATAATTATAATATAAAAAATTTCTAAAATAAAAGCGTACTTTTTTACGAAAACTTTTCTATTTCAGCTAAATTTGAGCACGAATCAATACATTATTTTTGATACTTAATAAATTATATTTGCTTTCTAGCTGTTCCAAAAAAGCCAACCTTTGGGGGCCCTATGACGGCCAGGACTAAAAAATTTCTCGGGGCCAAAGGCTGGAATTACCAGGCAATTTTTATGTTAACAAATTGCTATAGTTACATATTGCATGAAAAAGTGAAATACTGTATGTACTAAAAACAAACTTTTTAAGATGTTTAACACTTATTTTTATACCAAAATTCAAAATGTGTTTTATTCCCTCCATAACTTTTTTATTGCCGGCCGATTTTTACGTTCCATCAGAATAAGTGAAATTAAAATTCTATCAAAAGTTATAGATTTTTGACCGCTTTCTCGTAAAATCGTTGCTACGATTTGTTTTTTTTTTAAGTATCGAAATGCAGAGAACAAAAATTCAAACAATTGAGTTTTATTCACTATTTTACCTTCTAACATTGATTCTTCTAAAATTATAAACAACTTGTTTTCTACGTTTCCCAGCTGTCTACTTGCCGAGATTTCATAGGAGCTACCCTGATCATCAGTAAACTTTGGAATTTTTTGAAAAATATTCTCAAACATTAATTTTTCAAGACCGAAAAAAGCACGTCAAGTTCGGTCAAATGTGAAGGGTTTGCTCACTGTTTTTTTCAACCGCAATGTTGTCGTGCATCATGAATTCTTGCCTCAAGGTCGTACGGTCAATAAGGAATACTACCTTGAAGTAATGTGTAGTTTGCGCCAAACAATTCATTTCATTTATTTACGAAAATATGCAATACAAAGCCTCAAGAGCCAATATAATTATATTACATCACAGCAGTATAGCCTGAGTATACAAAAATGTTTAAAACAAAAATAATTAACAATATATTATATAATTAATCAAAATAAAAAAGCTAAATCAAGAATACCAGCTCCTCAGCTGAAAAACTAAGAAAGAAAGTATTTAGCGCGGAATGAATACGTCCAAATCAGTGGGATAACCAAAGAGAGAATATGAAGGCGAAAAGCAAAGTATTTCAAGCATAGATGAAAACATTAAACGTTTCATACGAAACGCGTTATTACAATGAGAGAATATGCGCAGGGAAAAAGGTGATATATTCCACTATCTGGTAATCCTAACCACAAAAGATTTTTCAAAAAAAAAAGAGCAAGAAATCCTCGATAGTATTTAGTATTTTTTCTATTTTTTAAGCATTTTTTATTTATTGAATCTTCAAAATGAACTAACAATAAGTATTCAAATCTTAATACTAAATTTAAAATTAAAAAAAATGTGCCTTATATTTAAGTCCGGCCAATGCTAGACAAAAAGTTTTATTTTGCAGGAGTTGTTTCGGTAAAATCACCAATTGAGCAATCTGATGGTGGCAACGGTATCCCTTCTTCTAAGCCGAGTGTGGCCGCCAAAATTAAGTATATTGCGTGCAAGACGGTTTGGAAGAAGTTCCAGTTTACTGACATTCACATTCGTGAATTTTTTACGTACCATGGAGCTGCAGTAATCGTTAGAAGAATTTGGTTTTGTCGCCTTTGAATTTTTTCAATACTTGACGCTGAGGCGGTGCCCCATAATTGAATTCCGTAGCACCATATGGGCTTCAAAAGAAGTTTGCAATCCAACTTCAATGTCGAGTTTCTGCCCATAAGCCAATTTAGTTGCGCTGCTTTTAGTTTCAACTGAGTGACCTTTGCTTCAATGTGAGACTTCCACGTTAGCCTACGGTCAAGGTGTATACCAAGGTACTTGACTTCATTGTGCTGCGGAATAGGTGAGTTGTTAATTTGGATAGGCATGTTTGCTTACACAGTGGGAATTTGACATGAGTACATTTTTGTTCATTAACTTCGATTTTCCAAAGTTTTAGCCATTTCTCTAATATTGAAATATATTTCTGTAAATTTCGTGAAGGTAATTGGTGGTTTTCATGTACGCTAAAAAACGATGTGTCATCTGCAAAGGTTGAAGTGTGGATTCCGTATGTCGTTGGCATGTCAGAGGCAGTAGGCCCCAGTATGCTGCTTTAGGGATCTCCGGCTTCCATTGGCTGAGTTGGACTTATAAAATCGCCTTCTCTGATAACAAACTTACGGCCGCATGAGTAGCTTTCCAGAAGCTTGTGAGTATTTGCAGGCAAGTTTAACTTTATTTTGTGCATGAAGCCGTCGTGCCACACTTTATCAAAAGCTTGAGAAATGGCAATGAATAGAGCTGAGCAGTACTTCTTCTCCTTAAATGTTCTGTCTTATGACATTGACTAGTCTGTGCGTTTGTTCTATGGTGCTGTCTTTAGCCCGAAGAACAAATTGATGATCAGGGATGCATCCCACATTGTTCAATATTGGACTCAACTACGCCATTAACATTTTTTCGAATAGTTTTGAAATTGTTAGTAAAAGACTTATTTATTTTGTGCATCTTATTGGTCTATATGATTCCACCTTAGTCAAATCCTTCCCTGGCTTGGGTATCATAGTAATCATAGAGACCTTCCACTCTGTAGGATAATACTCAAGGCGTAAATAGCGTTAAAATTAAGAAGTAGAACTCTTCTAGCTACACGAGGTAACTGTTTAAGCATTTTACCAGTAATTTGATCAATGCCTGGAGCTCTCCTGGGGGTTTGTGTTACCGATAACGTTTTCGACATCTTTAAAATTAAGTCTCAAACACAGAGAAGGTCTAACAACGCTGAATCATTTGTAATAAAAACGTTTCTCAAATGATCGACATACAACATCCCTTTTTCAAAATCGCTTCCTGCCCAGTCGCCAGTGGAAGTTCGCAAAGTTGGCTTACTTATTACGGGTCTTTTTAAACATTTTGTCGCTTTTCACAACGAATAATCAGATTGAGGAGTACCATCAAGGCTTTCCAAATATGTTCTAAGGGAAGCCATTCTGTGGATTTCAAGCAGATTTCTTAACTGAGTTATGCATTCCCGTAGCCTAGTTTTACGCTGGGCAGACCTGCGAAGTTGCCGCTCTCTTCTGACTCTTTTTTTTCTGACAGAAGTTACTCAATTTCAGACGAATAAGTTCTATTGTCTTCATTTCTGGATCTTATATGACTAGTGATAGATAGCATGCTGTACGGCCAGTTTGAGGTTTCAGAAAAATCGTTAATTGACACATCGATATCCTCAGGCGTTCTCAAGGCGATATTTTCAGTGCAATGTGTATTCAAAATTTTTTTTTGTATTTTAACCAATTAACTCTATTGACAGTCAACGCGGAGCCAATCTCTTGGGGAAACAAAACAGAGATTATAATGGGTGAGTGATCTGATGACAAATCTAATGAAGGCTCCACTTGCATCCACTTTAAAGGAAAATTTTTCGCAACTCCAAAATCTATAACGTCTGAGATCTTTCGTCGGTCTGACGGCTAATAAGTGGGATGTCTACTTGAAATAACACCTAAGCCCATTTTGGAAACGGTGTCAAAAAGTGTATTTAGCGTTATAGTCGCCAGCCGCTAAAAATCGAGGCCCAAAGTGATTTGAAAAAATGTGAATATTGGTTTGCTGCTACTGAAAATCGTGGTGGTGAGTAAATCGAGGATATAACGATTTTTTCATGAAAATAATCAATGCATATATTTGTAGCTTGGGGATTTTCCTCACGTGTATCGTTCATTAAATAGTGCTTAATTCTGCTTTTTATCAAAATTGCCGCGCCTCCGCAATATCTTCCACGGGGATCTTTAGTATCATATAGTGTGTAGCCATTAATTTTGAAATAACGGTTGATTGTCAAATGGGTTTCAGCAATCAACATTATATCGATTTGTTTTTCCATAAGGAAGTGCTCAAGTTCATTTTTGTGTTGGCGGATGCCGTTTGCGTTCCAGAAACATATTTTTAACCAACTCATATTTTTAAATTGCCTACAAAATAGTGGACTGCATTTCCTGCATCATGTTTGTCATGGAAACCGTAAATGTATTTATAGATTGAACAAGAGTCTGCAGAGTTGCCTCAAGATTGCTAAAATTTTGGTCGGAGTTTTGAGGCTTTGGCTCCTGATTCAAGTTTGGTTTATCGGATTTTACCACATTCGCATAAAAAATTTGTTTGGGGTTTTGCACGCTTATATGGATGGTTGACTGGCGTACCTGGGGAAAATTGCTTGTAGAATATGGTGTTTGACTGCTGGGGTGGCATATTTGTCATTGACCTCTTGAAGTGAGTATAGACAGGGCAAGCACTGTAGTTTGCAGTCTGGTTGCCTCCACAGTTACTGCATTTTTTAACGCTCGAGTCAGTCTTAGGTTTTTTGCGCTGTGATGTACCGTGAAATTCTCCACACACAACACAAACTGCGGGCAACTTACAATAGGCCTTAGTATGGCCAAATTCTTGCCAGTTTAGGCATTGAACGGGCCCTAAACGCTTATGAGGCTCCTCAAGGGTAACCTTACGATGCAAAAGATATTTAATAGACTTTTTCCACGTTATAGATTTTGGAGTTACAAAAAAATTTCCCTCAGAATGGACGCAAGTGGAACCTTCATTAGACTTGTCATCAGATCACTCACCAACTATAGCTTCCGTTTCGTTCCCCCAGGGGGTTGGTTCCCCGTTTTGTGACTTGGCATTGACCATCTCTCGAGTTAATTGGTTAAAATATAAAAAATATTTGAGTACTCATTGTACGGAAAACATTGCCTTGAGAACGCCTGAGGATATTGATATATCGATTAACGAATTTTCTGAACACCTTAATCAAGCCGTACAACATGCTACCACTAGCCATATAAGATCCAGAAATGTGAGCAATAGAGCTTATTCATCTGAAATTGATCAACTTCTGTCAGAGAAAAGAAGAGTTAGAAGAGAGTGGCAACTTCACAGGTCTCCCCAGCTTAAAACTAGGCTACGGGAATGCATAACTCAGTTAAGAAATCTGCTTGAATCCCAAAGAATGGCTTCCCTCAAAAATTATCTGGAAACCCAGGAAAACTCCAGGTATTGATAAAATTACTGGTAAAATGCTTGAGCAGCTACCTCGTGTAGCTAGAAGAATTCTTCTTTTTATTTTTAACGCTACTTTACGTCTTGAGTATTATCCTGCAGAGTGGAAGGTGTCCATGATTACTATGATACCCAAACCAGGGAAGGATCCCACTAAAGTAGAATCATACAGACCAATAAGTCTACTGCCTACAATTTCAAAACTGTTCGAAAAATTGTTAATGGCGAAGTTGACTCCAATATTAAACAATGTGGGATGCATACCTGATCATCAATTTGGTTTTCGGGCTACACATAGCACCATAGAACAAACGCACAGACTAGTCAACGTCATAAGGCAGACTTTTGAAGACAAAAAGTATTGTTCAGCTTTATTTATTGACATTTCCCAAGTTTTTGATAAAGTGTGGCACGACGGCTTGATGCGCAAAATAAAGTTAAACTTGCCTGCAAACACTCACAAGCTTCTGGAAAGCTACTTATGTGGGCGGAAATTTTTTATCAGAGACGGCGATTTTATAAGCCCTTTACAGCCAATCGAGGCAGGAGTTTCCCAAGGTAGCATTCTAGGACCTACTTTATATTTGATTTAAGCCTCAGACATGCCAACGAGATCCGGAATCCACACTTCAACTTTTGCGGATGACACAGCATTCTGCAGCGTACATGAAAACCATCAAGTAGCTTCGCGAAATTTGCAAGAGTATATATCAATAATAGATATGGTTAAAACGTTGGAAAATTAAAGTTAATGAACAAAAGTGTACTCACGTTACATTCACTCTGTGATTCTTCAACCGCACGGTCGTGTTTTTAAAAAGTGAAAAAAAAAAAACAAACCAAAAAATCATTGTGCTAAAATATTTTTAAACTTGCATATAAAAAGAATAATATATTATATTAAATTGTAAAAACAATAACAAATTATTTTAAAAAACAACGGGAAAATAAATTCCTCATATTTCAGCAACTAAACAATAAAATCAATTTCAATAAAACAAGTGCGGTGGCAGTGCATTGTTGTTGTTGTTATTGTTCGTGAAGATTACGTACCCAGTGGGAAAAAAATCTATAAAATAAAAAATTAAATAAAAACTGCATGAGTGTACCTATCAGATGTAATTCTGAGAAAGAGCTCAGCTCCACTAGAAAAAGTCCTTGGATTTCTGAGGAGGAGTCCTTGAAAAAATCATTGGAAAATCTGTTGTCGCTAAGAGAAAGAAACCGCACGCGCTCGTGTTCGCCACTTATAGTTGTTACAACGGATGACAAACCATCTAACAGTTCAGTTATTGCAGATAAGCCGAAAACACAAGTAGGCATGGACAGGTATGTAACCGTGGTTAAACGGCAGCGAAGCCCAAAATCCGCTCAAATGTCATCTCAGTCCAAAATACCCAAAGATGATAAGACCACCACGACAATGGATAGTAATAGGTTTGCTATCCTTCAGACTGATGAACCAGCAATACCTAAAAAGACCTTTAAGCCGCCACCAATATATTTGCGAGAGCCTACCTCTAGTGAGTTGGTAAAACAACTTATTACGGCAATTGGCAAAGACAGTTTTAATGTAACATCGGTTAAGCACGGCAGCATCAATGAAACCAAAATCCAGGTCAACCACGAGAATGAATACCGAAAATTGTCTGACGCTCTGGAGAAGGAGAAACGATCGTTTTACACATATCAGCTTAAAAGCGCCAAAGCTATTCAGGTCGTAATAAAAGGGATTGACCATTTTGTAGATACGAATGAGATCAAAACCGGATTAGAAGACTATGGTTTTAAAATTAAAAATGTAGTAAACATTAGAAACCGTGAAAAAATTCCTCAACCCATGTTTAGGGTTGAATTGGAACCAAGAGATGTTGTGTTAAAAAAGAATGAAGTGCATCCAATTTACAACCTTAAATATCTTTTGCATCGTAAGGTTACCGTTGAGGAGCCTCATAAGCGTTTAGGGCCCGTTCAATGCCTAAACTGCCAAGAATTTGGCCATACTAAGGCCTATTGTAAGTTGCCCGCAGTTTGCGTTGTGTGTGGTGAACTTCACGGTACATCACAGTGCAAAAAATCTAAGACTGACGCGAGCGTTAAAAAATGCAGTAACTGTGGAGGTAACCATACTGCAAACTACAGGGGTTGCCCTGTCTACACTCACTTCAAGAGGTCAATGGCAAATAGGTCACCAATTTCAAATATGCCACCCCAGCAGTCAAACACTATTTCTACAACCAATTTTCCCCAGGTACGCCAGCCAACCAGCCATATAAATGTGCAAAACCCCCAACAAATTTCTTATGCGAATGTGGTAAAATCCGATAAACCAAAGTTGAATCAGGAGCCCAAGCCTCAAAATTCCGACCAAAACTTTAGCAATCTTGAGGCAACTCTGCAGACTCTTGTTCAATCTATAAATACATTTACGGTTTCCATGACAAACATGATGCAGGAAATGCAGTCCACTATTTTGTAGGCAATTTAAAAATATGAGTTGGTTAAAAATATGTTTCTGGAACGCAAACGGCATCCGCCAACACAAAAATGAACTTGAGCACTTCACATTCACTACACATTATATGACACAAAAGATCCCCGTGGAAGATCTTGCGGCGGTTCGGCAATTTTGATAAAGACCAGAATTAAGCACTATCTAATGAACGGGACACGTGAGGAATATCTCCAAGCTACAAATATATGCCTTGATTATTTTCATGATAAAATCGTTATATCCTCGATTTACTCACCACCACGATTTTCAGTAACAGAAAATCAGTATTCACATTTTTTCAAATCACTTGGTCCTCGATTTCTAGCGGCTGGCGACTATAACGCTAAACACACTTTTTGGGGATCACGTTTAACTACCTCGAAAGGCCGTGTGCTTTTTGACACCATTTCCAAAATGGGTTTAGATGTGGTTTCAAGCGGACACCCCACTTATTGGCCGTCAGACCGACGGAAGATCCCAGACGTTATAGATTTTGGAGTTGTGAAAAATTTTCCCTTAGAGTGGATGCAAGTGGAGCCTTCATTAGATTTGTCATCAGATCACTCACCCACTATAATCTCTGTCTCGTTCCCCAAAGATATTGACTCCCCGTTGACCATCAATAGAGTTAATTGGCTAAAGTACAAAAAATTTTTGAGTACACATTGTACTGAGAATATCGCCTTGAGAACGCCTGAGGATATTGATTTGTCAATTAACGATTTTTCTGAAAACCTCAAACTGGCCGTACAGCATGCTACCACTAGTCATATAAGATCCAGAAATGAGAACAATAGAACTTATTCGTCTGAAATTGAGCAACTACTGTCAGAAAAAAGAAGAGTCAGAAGAGAGTGGCAACTTCGCAGATCTCCCCAGCTTAAGACTAGGCTACGGGAATGTATAACTCAGCTAAGAAATCTGCTCGAAATCCACAGAATGGCTTCCCTTAAAACATATCTGGAAAGCCTTGATGGTACTCCTCAATCTGGGCGGAAGTTTGTTATCAGAGAAGGCGACTTTATAAGCCCAACTCAGCCAATCAAGGCAGGAGTTCCCTAAGGCAGCATACTGGGGCCTACTTTATATTTGATTTACGCTTCTGACATGCCAACGACATCCGGAGTCCACACTTCTACCTTTGCAGATGACACAGCGTTTTTGAGTGTTCATGAAAACCACCAATTAGCTTCACGAAATTTACAGGAATATATTTCAATATTAGAGAAATGGCTAAAACTTTGGAAAATCAAAGTTAATGAACAGAAATGCACTCATGTCACATTCACTCTGTGTAAGCAAACATGTGCGCCTATCCAAATAAACAACACACCTATTCCGCAGCACAGTGAAGTCAAATACCTTGGTATACACCTCGACCGTAGGCTAACGTGGAAGTCTCACATTGAAGCAAAAGTCACTCAGTTGAAACTAAAAGCTGCGCAACTAAATTGGCTTATGGGCAGAAACTCGACATTGAAGTTGGATTGCAAACTTCTGTTATACAACGCAATTCTGAAGCCCATATGGTGCTACGGAATTCAATTATGGGGCACCGCCTCAGCGTCAAACATTGAAAAAATCCAAAGGCGACAAAATAAAATTCTTCGAATGGTTACTGCAGCTCCATGGTACGTAAAAAATTCACGAATTCATAAAGATCTTAGTGTTCCGCTGGTAAAAGAGGAATTTTCTAAGTACGCGACAAGGTATGTCAGTAAACTGGAACTTCATCCAAACCCTCTTGCGCGCAATATACTTAACTTTGGTGGCCACACTCGGCTTAAAAAAAGGGATACCGTTGCCACCATCAAATTGCTCAATAGGTGATTTTACCGAAATAGCTCCCGCGTAATAAAACTTTTTGTCTAGCATTGGCCGGACATAAGAATCATATTTTTTAATTTTAAATTTAGTATTAAGATTTGAATACTTATTGTTAGTTCATTTTGAAGATTCAATAAATAAAAATGCTCAAAAAAAAAAAAAAAAAAAAAAAAAAAAAAAAAAAAAAAAACGTTACATTCACAGTGTGTAAACAAACATGTTCAGCTATCCAATTCACCTATTAATCAGCGAAATGAAGTCAAGTACCTTGGTATTCATCTCAACCGTAGGTTAACGTGGAAGTCTCACATTGATGCAAAAGTTACTCAGTTAAAGTTAAAAGCAGCGCAACTAAATTGGCTTATGGGCAGAAATTCGACATTGAAGCTGGATTGCAAACTTTTATTATACAACGCAATTCTAAAACCTATATGGTGCTATGGAATTCAATTATGGGGCACCGCCTCAACTTCTAACATTAAAAAAATTCAAAGGCGACAAAATCAAATTTTGCGAACGATTACTGCAGCTCCATGGTACGTAAGAAACTCACGAATCCACAAGGATCTGTGTGTTCCTTTTGTAAAAGACGAATTTTCGAAGTACGCAACAAGGTATATCAGTAAATTGGAACTTCATCCAAATCGTCTTGCACGCAATATACTTAATTTCGAAGGCCACTCTCGGTTGAGAAGGAGGGACACCCTTGCCACCATCAGAACTTTAAATAGGTGATTTTAACGATATTGACCATGCAAAATAAAACATTTTTGTCTAGCAATGGCTGGACGTAATTAATTTTAGGTATTTAGTATTAAGATTTGAATACTTATTGTTAGTTCACTTTGTGAAGATTCAATAAATAATTGAATGAGAAAAAAAAAATAAATTACTTATTTTTATACCCTTCACAAAAATGTAAGGGGTATACGTTTGTGATTCCATTTGTAATTTCTACAATTTTCATTTGCGACCCTATAAAGTACATATATTTTGAATTAGAATTAATGGAAAAGTCGATTAAGCGACGTCCGTCTGTCCGCCGTTGAAATACCGTTTCTGAGAAAACCATTAGACTTAGAAAATTTTTTCTTTCACCATTATTTTACCCCATCGATTCATGGGTTTGCTATTGAAATTCAGTAATATCGGTTCACATACAGCTGAGATACATCCAAAATTCCGAAAAACCCCATTTTTTTATTCGAAGTTAACTTTATTGATAAACGTGCATTTGTGAAGCCTACTGTTGTTTAAGTGTTTAAAGCTTAATTTCTATATTCGTAAGTCCCAATTTTCATGAGGCAAGTTTAGTTGCTCAATTCTTATCAAATTGTCTTTTATACTTGATTTTATGTTTTCTATTGCTTACACTTTCTTAATCTTGCATCTACTGCATTCTCAAATTTTTCCATTTAATTTACAATTCTTCGAAAGTAATGCTGCTGTTTTTTTAGGTTATCTACAATATTATTAAACGCTGCAGCTTTCTTTAGCCGGTCTATTTATTTATTTCATTTGTACAGTAATATACAGCCTTCAGACTGCTAGGAAACATAGATAACAAGCTATTTATAATTTTTTGATTGGTATCAATATTAAAAGCTAATAAAGTAAATAAAATTTGTTTGCATTAAACAAAACTTTTTGTGCCGAGTTCACTTCGCAAACAGCTCAAACAAACATATACCATAATATACTTACGTGGTGACATAAACTCACAAATTAAGGACCACATAAACTACGTAAACCGTTTGGCAAACACACGCAAATTAGATTTAGATTTATTTATTCCAAGTAATATAAATAACATCACATGAAAACAAATTTTTAATCCGAAATTTTTTTAGTTCTTTTCAGCACACACGATGCACAAACGTTCAAGATGTTTGCATAAAAATATAAAATTGTTGATGCTTCAAATATTTGAGCAAACACCCCCATATACAGCGCTAAATGTCTGTAAAAAGTAAAATTTTGGCATACTTGCCGAGCAGTTTGCTTAGTTTATTTGGGCATTTAGTTCTCGGTTCAAAACTCACAAACTTCTTGCCAAACATGTCAAAATTTTATGTTTGTACAAACATATTTTTTTTATTTATGGGGGTGCATCTATAATGTTTGTGCTGTCTAGAGCTAAATGTAATCATTTCAATGAAAATTTTGAAGTGGGGTGCTGGGAGAAGTGCACATTGTGGATCGAGGAAAGAATTATGGAAAAGTTTGTCTTTGGACGTGTGCGAACTGGTAGCAAAGTACTATGGTGAAAAATGGTAAAAAAATTTTATGTTTTTGCTGTGTGAAAAAATATTTTTTTGATAGCAAAACAATATTAAAAGCTTCCTTAATAAAAACTAATAAACAAACAATTAAAAATTAATAAACTAAATAGTAATTTTTATAGAAATATTCACATTATTTTCCAGAGACGTTTATAAATAGAAAAGCTTGTTTTTTGTGTTTTGACGGATATTATTAGAGCATTTTTCTTTTTAAATTCTCAACAATTTATTTGGATTTTTGGGACATAAAGTTGAATGTTTGAGAATATCTTTCAAAAATTTCCAAAGTCTACTGATGATTAGGGTAGTTCCTATTAAATGTCGACATATAGATAGCTGGGAAACATAGAAAACAAGCTATTTATAATTTTTTACTGGTATAAATGTTAGAAGCTTAAATAGCGAATAAAAAACTTAATTGTTTAAATTTTTGTTCTCTGCTTTTCGATACTTTCAAAGAGCAAATCGTAGCAACCAACGGCTGTTCATTTGTTTGAAAGGTGTAAAGAAATGTTGGAGACGTTTATAAATAGAAAAGCTTGTTTTTTGTGTTTTGACGGATATTATTAGAGCATTTTTCTTTTTAAATTCTCAGCAATTTATTTGTATTGTTGGGATATAAAGTTGAATGTTTGAGAATATCTTTCAAAAATTACCAGTCTACTGATGATTAGGGTAGTTCCTATGAAATGTCGACATATAGATAGCTGGGAAACATAGAAAACAAGCTATTTATAATTTTTTACTGGTATAAATGTTAGAAACTTAAATAGCGAATAAAAAACTTAATTGTTTAAAATATATTCATATAAACGATTTTTTTTAAATCAGTCCAAGCCTTCGTACAACGCTCCACGGAACGGGATGGTTGGCCAATATAATTTAAATTTTCTCAAACGGTGTCGCACGCATTTCAAATGAGGAAATATAAAAGCTACCATATGTAAAAAATGGAGAAAATAAATAATTAGGAAATTGAAAAATAAGAAGAAAAGGTTAAGTAAAAAAGTTGGCGGAAACTCAGTTTCCGAGTTATGTACCTCTGAAGCTTTGATATACATGTGTATGAAATTGCGATTTTGCACTACGTACCCAAAGTTATGTAGGCAATTTTGGTATCATTTGGAAGCCTTAAAATAGGATACGCAATTTCTTGGAAACTATGGTCAGTGGAGCCGGAGAGGAGAAAATCCTTCTGCACGACCGAAAGCCAGCTATGCATGGAAACTTTGGTCAGCGAAGCATGTGTTTATTATACCGGCCACGCTAAAACAAATTATTTAATTAATCCAGTGTTATTTACTGAAATTTCGATCACACTTTCGTTTTTCTAACAAGTTATAATATTTTTTTATTAACCTCTAGCACTTTAACTTAAAATTTTTTAAGTACTGTATTTACAATTAAGAAATTAAAAGATTATAATAGAATGTATCTATTCAAAAGCTTTCGAATGATACCAATTTTGCCTAAATACCTTGAGAAATGTTATATGTATATCAAAATTTCAGAGGTCCATAACTCGGAAACTAAGCATTTCCGCAAATTTTTCCATTTTACATTTTCTTCTTATTTTTCAATTTTCTACCCCCATATATAATTTTTTTCAATTTAGAGGTCTTTGCGTAAACTGGAATTGTTCCAACATCCCTTATTTAAGCTCATCTGCTAAGAAGTTAATCGATACTGTTCTTTTGCGGTTTGAGCAATCAGCGAAATAAAATGTACATAACTATCAGACACAAAACTAGTAATTTAAGCAAAAGTTTACATAGAACGATTTCCAATAATCGCTCAAAAGCGCTAAATCTAGTTTTATCAACAAAAAAAAAATCGCCAAGTTGATATAACTTACAGAGGCAGATTTGTGTTAAAAAGAATGGAAAACCCAATCGTGCACTCTTATAAGTTAAAAAACCTAGGATACATAATTTATAGCGCTTCTAAGCATTATTGCAAAAAAGTCTAGGAATTTTGTTCATTGATTTTTTTTCAACCACCAAAATTTACTTTTTGGCTGTAAAATCACAAAAAGAAAAAACATTAATTTCGCAATCATGCATTGAGATTGTGAATGCAAAACAAGACTAAATTAAAAACCACAAAACCCCATTAAAGAAATAAGTATTTATTTAAAACTTACGTAAACCCCACCGGGCACAAAATTCCTTTGATTACTTGCTGGAGCACGTCTACGATTCATATCTGTTTTTATGCACTATCACTGTTTCAAAAACTTTAATTTATTCTTCCCAATAACAAGCAATTTGCACAACCGACTGTATCCGAATGAATGAAACATGGCGACCGGTGGGTAATCGTTGCCGGTACGGTTGCCATTTATGACGATTTATCGTCACTTTAAAGTTTTGGCGATTTTTGTATATGCCATTTTTACTTACATAGAGTCTATACGTGATATAATATCAAATCTTTTTCTATCAGCAAACGTCAAATTTGATAGCAGAGAGAATTATATCACGTGTAGCCTTCAAAATTAGTATTATTGCAATATTATATCAGATATCACAACATTGTTTTGATAATATATATTTAGAAAACCATATCATGATATGAACTGTCAAAAAACGTAAACAAAACGACATAATATTCAATTTTTGAAAAATTCCCGAAAAAAGTTTAATAAAATTATTAAAATATTAATAAAAAAAACACTTACTGTTCTTTATGTTGTTGGAATATATAAATTTGTTTAAGAAAAATACAACATTCAACGATGTTTACTGCATGGTTGCTTAAAAATTGTGAAATATTATGATATTTGCAAAAATACTTGGCGCCATGCTAGATATGAGAGAATATATAATTTGTTTTTTCTCGTTAATTTGCTGACGTTCTCTCTCATATTATATCAGAGTTAATATCAGTTGTAGACACTATGTTAATGTTCACACTGCCATAATATCTGAGATGAGAGCGTCAAATTCAATTCCAGAGAGAATTCTGTTACGTGTAGACTTAAAATCAGTGTTATCGCAGTCTTATAATAATTTTTATGAGAGCGTTCTTATGAGAAATCTTATGGCAACGATTTAATAATAAGAGCTGTCAAAAAAGCGATTGTGTATTTGTTTATAAAAAGACGTCATTGTAGTTTTACCGATTATTAATTAATTTAGCAAAATATCTCCTAAAAACCATTTTAAATGGAAAATAATTTGTTTTTATGCATTAGTTATATACTATAATTTATTACTTATGTACAAAGTACGAAATTCATGTAAGATTTTATTCGTCGCAAAGATGTGTTCTCTTCTCGGCTTTCATTGATTTATGAATTCTTATAAGATTACACTTTGTACTTTCTTATAGCGCATTTACACCAACTCAAAATTTTGTAGATTTGAATTGAAATCTACAACGAAATCTATATCGTTTACACCACCTTTTTTTGACATCTAGCAAGATTTCATTTGCTCAAAAATAATCTATGCATGCGGGTTTGACAATACAATATTATCGGAGACTGAATACACCAGCACTAAAGTGTATATTTTTTGTGCTCAGAGACTGCAATACACCACATTATAGTGCAATATTTGTTGCAGCGTAGTATTTTTATGTACTTTTTGCAAGAAATCACAGTTGCATCACTTACTACTGAGTAGATTTCAGGAAATTTCGTCGAAATCTACAATGAGCAGATTTCGCTTTGGTGTAAATAGGCTATTAACGGTTTTAAAAATTTAATTTTATGGAAACCTTTTGATTCATTTTTATTCTATTTTTGAAGGAAAAAATAAATAAAAATATACAAAAACTATTAGCAGGTAGTTGTCAAAGTTTTCAACGTACGTTAAAAGTTGCTCAACTTTAATACCTTACGTTGACGGAGAAGTACGGAATGTGACAAAGCACATAGAAGGGAAGCAAAAAATAATCACCTGAGCTCTCAAGTTCACCTGTATTCGCCTTGTGTTAAACCAAAGTTGCCTTTACGCCTCGCCTTCACTATATTAGCTTTTAACATTGATGCCAATAAAAAAATTATATACAGCTGGTTTGCTATGTTTCCCAGCTGTTTATACGCCGACATTTCATAGGAGCCACCCTAATCATCAGTAGACTTTGGAAACAAGGTAAAGACGTGTATAAATAAAATAACTTGTTTTTTGTAGTTTGACAGGTCTTATTAAAACATTTTCTTTTAAATTCTCAATAATAAGCTTTTGGTATTGCAAACAAATAAATAAATAAATAATTTGATTAGATAGTTGGGGTATAAAATTGAATGTTTGAGAATATCTTTCAAAAAATTCCAGTACCATTGATTAAGGTAGCTTCTATGAAATGTCGACATATAGACAGTTGGGAAACAGCAAACAAGCTATTTATAATTTTTGGTTGGTATTATATTTCTACAAAATAAAATACATTGTACATCAAACACTCCCCATACAGTTTAGTCGAAAAAAAGTATTCAACCAGTAATAAAAGGTCCACAACACGCTGATATCGAAACTCGTATTCTCTGCCCAAGATGAAAATCTATTATAGCATGTTCACACGAAGGCTTATTTTCGAAGTTCGCGCTCTCATTCGTGGTTCGCAGCCCAATCTTGATTGAACCAACATGATTCGCCATACAAAATTTTATGAGCGAAGCAACTTGGTTCATTTTGAATCTTGTTGCGAACCAAGAAAAACCTACTGTCATCTCCAAATTTGATAATAAATTATCGCTAGTTTATCTGAACTAGCTGAAAAAAGATCCAAACAAAGTAAAAACAGATAATTAATGCGTGTAAAATCAAAATAAACACATTGAAAATGCAAAAATTTGATACTTACATAAAGATTTAAATAAAAATTGAAAAAAGAATTAATGAAGAAACGTTTGCACAAAATATGTAAACATCAGTGTGAAGCAAAAAACAACCGTCTGAACACCTAGTTTCGCAATAGTGGTTCAGAGAGCGAACCAAGTGTTGCATATTACCGTCTGAACATGGTATTAGTTTTGTATGATTAGGGATGAAACGATACGAGGAAATACAAGTAAATACTCGATACTTTTTCTCCGATATCAAGTACTTTTGGCATCGATGCTTTACTATCAAGTACCAAGTAAGTATCGATCAAAAATACTCGAATCGGTCAGAATACTCTTTTTATTATTGGCAAACAAAATAGGAACTGAGTTGGACACCATTTTTACCATAATTTCATTTTTTTCCAAAGTTTTTATAAAATAAATCTGTGCATGCAAATAGGACCACCAAAATCGGGTGTGTGGTTATATTTTATAACAAAAGACGTAAGATTGCCTTCACGCTCCTTAGATACTAATAGAAATAGTCAAATTACTGAAGCTATCAGAATTTGTCACTAGAGAATCTTCAGGGAATTAGTGACTTCGTCGAAGATTACAGCAATACTATATTGTCTTCCATCGAAGCTGCAAAGTTTATCTTTCTTTATTGAATGTGTCACACAGTTACAAGGTGAAGTATTGCATGAATGCAGCAGAGGATAGAATTCTCGCGTTTTAAAAATCTTCGATTCCGGGATGCTAATTAGAGTACTTCAATTGTATTTGTATTTTGATTTTTGGCTTTATGTATTTTTCCCTGCTGCTATTCGTATGAAGAAATCGATACAAGTATGTATCGATACTTTTTGGATCGATACCGTATCGAGTATAAGTACCGATATCCTAGTGGTATCGTTTCATCCCTATGTATGATATAATAAATCTTATTCATACCTGTAACTAGTTATTTGAAATATGACCAAAGGTCTCACGCAGCATTCGATCTCCTGAAAAACTGCCAGCTTTTTAAAATTCATCCCAAATGTAATTAGAACTCGAATATATGCCTATTGCACAACAACCCAGTTCTTTTAATATGACATCACCCATCGTTGCGGCATCAATAACTAAACGAGTTTTATAAGTTGTTTGACCGTAGAGTAAAGGATCTGTCATAATAACAACACCCGATTTCTTTGTGACCTTTTCGAAAATGATGCTGTTCTAGTGAGCATTTCGTTTAAGGTTTAAATTAACTTGCTCTTATAGCAATAGTGCAGCCTTTTAGCAATGTTACAACATCAACCGGGTTTAAAGGCCATTCCGGAAGGCATGTTTTCACATAAAGGAATGACTGCAAAAACATTTATTGGCAAAGATAGAGCGGCAGCCGTCCTAATATCAGCTACACATACTACTGCTCGGCCATACAATGCGATATTTGTCCATATCTTCCTTGCGGCGCAGACAGATTTCACCACTGTAAAGAAATTTAATTATATTGTAATTTAATAATTTTTGTAAATAAAGCACCAGTAGTTTACCTGTTATAAGTCATTCCTTTTCCCCGCAACAAAATCGGTATTTCCTCTGGCGAGGTGCCACAATGGCTTATTTCCAATAACACTGGTAGCTCGCATGATCCTTTAGCTATGGTAAGAAAATAATTTAAATTCTGCTGTTTAATCCAGTCCATTGTACGTATTTCAACTGTTACACCAAATGGACATAAATCATCAAGTGTCGTGAACAAATGTTGTTAGTCATTTGGTTTGCAAGATCATCGCTTACACGCCGTACCAAATTTTTATTTATTTATTCAATTATATACAAAGTATATATAATCCCTCAGCATACCAAAAATATATAAATATAAATGTTGTGCCTCTGCAAAAAAAATTCTTGAAATTGCACTGAATCACAAAAAAATCTTCAGGTTAAAATGGCTCGAAACTGTTTGTAAACAAATCCAAAAATTTGACAATCTCACGAAGAAAAAGAAGGGAAGCAAAAAAATAATAATGACCTGAGCTGTCAAGTTAACCAGTATTAATTCGCCTTGCATTCACCTGCATTAATGTGTTTAACAACACATTCATACAAGGAAAACTCATACCAGTAGTGCAATTCACCAAGGTTAATAAATTCGCCTTGACTATTCACTAAAGGCCCAATCAGACTATTATACAAGTATAAATACTTTCTTTAGATTTTGTGAGATAAAAGTCTAAACACATTTCTTGCGACTGTCAAAAAGTCTAACGTAAATTAGATTTTCCATTCACACCATCACACTTGATATAAACCAACATAGATGTGCCATCATAAAACTTTTCACGGCGGCAGGTGCGCTATTCGTCGTAGGCATGATACAAAAAACAATAATTAATTCGCCTTGGTCGTAGGCGATAGACGTGCCGGCGCGTGAAATTCTTCAACAGTTAAAATAATAATTATTTATAACACATCCAAATTCAATAGCACAAACATATTTTATGTTCTAAATATAGCATGAGCAAAATACATTTATAAATGACAGCTAAATTCCAAATTTCGAGCTTTTTTATAACGACAAAAAATACTATCAGTGACGGCACCCCATCGGCTACGAAATAGCCGACTACTCAATTTTTAATTAGCTGGTTTGCTAAAAAACACAACCCTGATCCAATGTAAAGTATTATCGTTTTGAAAAGTTTCAAAAAACAACAAAGTCGTATGGGACGTCAAATTTTTATCGCATTATTGTTCGTATGTATGACGTATTACATTCAGACTATCAGACTTGCACGTATTATTTGAATTTTTGACAAGTATTAATACAAAGTATAATAGTCTGAGCTGGGCTTAACCATGATACAAAAATAATGAATTCGCCTTGGGCTTAACTAGTGTTGGGCAAAATCAAGGTGAATTAATTATTACTTAATGTTTACACACGCAAGTGCAAGTGCAAAAAACCCAATACATTACCATTTTTTTACTAATACATACACACACCTGCAAGTAGTAGCCTCACTTGCAACTGATTTTGGTTGGCAGTGATTTTTTCACTTGCATGCAAGCAGAAACAAACAGTGTTGCCCATAGATATTTCATTTTCACTTTAATAGGTATTTTTCAATGAAAATTTTTTAAAATTTTAATATTTTTAGTTATATGCCGAAAACATAATATAAAAACACAAAAATAAATAAACATCTATAACTTATTTTTTCTTTGGATTACAAATTTATTATTTATATTGTGAAAAATTTATGTACTTAATATAATTCCCCTGTAATATTGCTAGGCTAAAACTTTGGCAGCACAGACATCAAAAGCGCATGTAGTACAAAGGCGTACAACGTTTGTCTTCGACGACATTTTGAAAATGAACTTGCACTTGCGTGTGTAAACAATCGTGCAAATTGCAAGTGTTTTTATTATTTTTTTCGATGTATTGGTTGTTAATATGTACACGCTACTTGTAACAAGTTACTTGCACGTGTAAACTTAGTGTTAGCTGGATGCATCGGCGAATTCAGGCGAATTCGATTAATATGGTGGCACCCATGATACAAAAAACAAGGTAGCCGCTTCGCTACAACAATACAAAAATAAAAAAAACAACAGGTATTTTGTTTGTGTAAAAAGGCGAATTCACACTTAAGCTGTCAAAAGTAGTTGATAACTAACATGTTAAAAAATTTAAATGGCGCCGAAAAGGTAAACAAAACTTGACAGAGAAAGTGCCGCCATATTAAATGAATTCGCCGATGCATCCACCTAATAATGAATTCGCCTTGGTGGCACCAAGGCGACTTTATACAGGTGAGTGCAAGCGGAAAGGCGAATTCAGTACTATGTATTTTGTTATTGTATAACATATCGTGAATGTCATAATCTAAATTCGCCTAAGATTGCTCAGCAGAGAAAAAATTTTATATAAACGTTAAATATAAGCTTTTATAATTGTTTGTAATTAAAATCACAGATTATATTAGTTTTTCACTTTTAAATTCACACAAATTTCTTGAAATTGCACTAAATCATGCAAAAAAACCTTCAGATTAAAATGGCGCGAAAAAGTTTGTAAACAAAAGAAACAAAATTTGACAGTCTTCATTGGAAAAAACGCGAGAAGCAAAAAATAATCACCTGTGCTGTTAAAGGGCACTTCAGACTATCACACTTTGTATTAAGACTTGTCAAAAAAATCAAATAATACGTGCAAGTGTGATAGTGTGAATGTAAAGCGTTATGAAGATGAGAAATAATACGGTAAAAGATTTGACATCCCATAACACTTCACCATTTTTAGAAATTTGTTTAAACGATAAGATTTTTCATTGGATCAGGGTTGCATTTTTTGCAAAAGCAAATAATAAAAATATTAAAACAAGACGTTAAGTAAATTGGCTGTTTATGTTCAAGTCATATTCCTTCTTTTACCTTAGGTGTGATAGTGTGAAAACAAAATGTAATGATACGTTAGATTTTTTGACAGTCGCAACAAATATCTTCAGATTTTTGTCCCACAAAATCCAATCAAAATCTTAAGACTTGTATGATAGTCTGAAACGCCCTTAAGTTCACCTGGTAATGAATTCGCCTTGGGCGGCACTTTCTCTGTCAAGTTTTGTTCAAAGCGAATTCAATAATAGGTGAACTTGACAGCACAGGTGATTATTTTTTGCTAACCACGTTATTACCATCATCAAGTTCAAATTTTAGTTCTCCTGTGACTCTCCAACCGCACGGTCGTACTAATAAAAGCTTAAACTCGTTTAAAATCAATAATATATTGTATAAAATTGTAAAAACAATAACAAATTATTAAAAAAAAACAACGGGAAAATAAATTCCTTACATTTCATTAACTAAACAATAAAATCAATTTCAATAAAACAAGTGCGGTGGCTGTGCATTGTTATTGTTGTTATAGTGCGTGAAGATTACCTACCCAGTGGGAAAAAAACTATTCATTAAAGTTTTGATTTCTTGAAAAACCGCAATAAGTGGAAGAGCGAATTTATACAAAAGAAAAAATTTGTGACAATTATTTTTATATACTTTTAAATTAAAAAAATATAAATAAAACAAATAAAAATTTGCATGGGTGTACCTAGTAGATGCAATTCTGAGAGGGAGCTTAGCTCCACTAGAAAAATCTCTGGATTTCTGAAGAGGAATCATTGAAAAAATCATTGGACAATCTCCTGTCTCTAAGAGATTATAAACGCACGCGTTCGTGCTCGCCAAACATTGTTGTTACAACAGAAGACCAATCATGCACCAGTTCAGTTATTGCAGATAAGCCGAAAACACAAGTAGGCATGGACAGGTAAGTAACCGTGGTTAAACGTAAGCGAAGCCCCAAATCCGCTCAAATATCATCAAATCCGAAAATTTCCAAAGATGATAATAGGACTACGGCAACGGATAGTAATAGGTTTGCTATCCTTTAGACTGACGAGCCAACTACATCAAAAAAAAAAAAACATTTAAACCGCTACCAATATACTTGAGAGAACCTACTTCTAGTGAGCTGGTAAAAGCACTTATTACGGCAATTGGTAAAGACACCTTCAACGTAACATCAGTTAAGCACGGACAAATAAGTGAAACAAAAATCCAAGTCAACTGTGAAAACGGATTACAGAAAACTTTCTGCCGCTCTGGAAAAAGAGAAAAGATCTTTTTATACTTATCAACTTAAAAGTGCTAAAGGCCTCCAGGTTGTTATTAAAGGTATTGACCCTTATGTAGACACGGATGAGGTTAAGATTGCACTGCTAGATAAAGGCTTTAAAGTAAAAAATGTGCTAAATATGCGGAACCGTGAAAAGATTCCTCAACCCATGTTTAGGGTTGAACTGGAACCAGGGGATGTTATTCTCAAAAAGAATGAAACTCACCCAATTTATAACCTCAAATTTCTTCTTCATCGTAGGGTTACCGTTGAGGAGCCGCACAAGCGTTTAGGGCCCGTTCAATACCTAAACTGCCAGGAATTCGGTCATACTAAGGCATATTGTAAACTTCCCTCTGTTTGTGTTGTATGTGTCGAACTTCACGGCACAACTCAGTGCAATAAGCCAAAGGCCGACGTAAGTGTTAAGAAATGCAGTAACTGTGGAGGTAACCACACTGCAAACTATAGAGGTTGCCCTGTCTATACTCATTTTAAGCGGTCAATGACAAATAAGTCGTCGGTTTCTCCAGCAGCCCAGCAGCTAAGTATCATTAGTAAAAACAAATTTCCACAGGTAGGCTATTCAACCAACTACACAAACACACAGAATTCCAAACAATTTTCATATGCTAATGTGGTTAAATCCGACCAAAACTTGAGCCAGGAACCCAAGTCCCAAAATTCCGATCCAAATTTTAGTAACCTAGAGGCAACTCTGCAGACTCTTGTTCAATCCATTAACACTTTTACCGTCTCTATGACAAACATGATGCAGGAAATGCTAAAAATGCAATCCACTATTTTACAGGCAATTTTAAAAAAATGAATTGGTTAAAAATATGTTTCTGGAACGCAAACGGCATTCGCCAACACAAAAATGAGCTTGAGCACTTCCTTATGGAAAAGCAGATCGATATAATGATGATTGCTGAAACCCATTTGACAACCAACAGTTATTTCAAAATTAATGGCTACACATTATATGACACAAAAGATCCCCGTGGAAGATCTTGCGGCGGTTCGGCAATTTTGATAAAGACCAGAATTAAGCACTATCTAATGAACGGGACACGTGAGGAATATCTCCAAGCCACAAATATATGCCTTGATTATTTTCATGAAAAAATTGTTATATCCTCGATTTACTCACCACAAAGATTTTCAATAACAGAAAGGCAATATTCAATTTTTTCAAATCGCTTGGTTCTCGATTTTTAGCGGCTGGCGACTATAACGCTAAACACACTTTTTGGGGATCACGTTTAATTACCCCGAAAGGCCGTGTGCTTTTTGACACCGTTTCCAAAATGGGCTTAGGTGTGATTTCAAGTGGACACCCCACTTATTGGCCGTCAGACCAACGCAAGATCCCAGACGTTATAGACTTTGGAGTTGCAAAAAATTTTCCTTTAGAATGGATGCAAGTAGAGTCTTCATTAGATTTGTCATCGGACCACTCACCCACTATAATATCCGTTTCGTTCCCCCAGGAGGTTGGCTCCCCGTATAGTGACTTGGCGACTGGGCAAGAAGTGATTCTGAAAAAGGGATGGTGTATGTTAATCATTTGAAAAACGTTTTTATTGCAAATGATACAGTGGATGATATAGCTGAATTGCCGCCATATGCTGTTAGACCGCCTGTGCCTTTGAGACTTAGTTTTCAAGATGTCGAAAACGTTATAAATGAAGTAAACTCAAAAAAAGCTCCAGGTTTTGATAAAATTACTGGCAAAACGCTTGTACAGTTACCTCGTGTTGCTAGAGGAATTCTTCTTTTCATTTTTAACGCTATTTTGCCTAGAATACTATCCTGCAGAGTGGAAGGTGTCTATGGTTACTATGATACCCAAGCCAGGGAAGGATCCCACTAAAGTAGAGTCATATAGACCAATAAGTCTACTGCCAACAATTTCAAAACTTTTCGAAAAATTGTTAATGGCGAAATTGACTCCAATATTGAATGATGTAGGATGCATCCCGGATCATCAATTTGGTTTTCGGGCTAAACACAGCACCATAGAACAAACGCATAGACTAGTTAATGTTATAAGAAAGACTCTTGAGGACAAAACGTATTGCTCAGCTCTATTCATTGATGTTTCCCAAGCTTTTGATAAAGTGTGGCACGAGGGATTAATGCACAAAATAAAGTTGAACTTGCCTGCAAACACTCACAAGCTTCTGGAAAGCTATTTATGTGGCCGTAAATTTGTCATCAGAGAAGGCGACTTTGTAAGCCCACCTCAGCCAATCGAGGCTGGAGTTCCCCAAGGTAGCATTCTGGGGCCTACTCTATATTTAATTTACACTTCTGACATGCCAACCAGATGTGGTATTCACACTTCAACTTTTGCAGATGACACAGCATTCTGCAGCGTACATGAAAACCATCAAGCAGCTTCGCGAAAATTGCAGGAGTATATTTCAATATTAGAGATATGGTTAAAACTTTGGAAAATTAAAGTTAATGAACAAAAGTGTACTCACGTTACATTCACACTGCGTAGACAAACATGTTCAGCTATCCAAATTAACAATTCACCTACTAAGCAGCAAAATGAAGTCAAGTACCTTGGTATTCATCTCGACCGTAGGTTAACGTGGAAGCCTCACATTGACGCGAAAGTCACTCAGCTAAAATTAAAAGCAGCGCAATTAAATTGGCTTATGGGCAGAAATTCTACATTGAAATTAGATTGCAAACTTTTGTTTATACAACGCAATACTAAAGCCTATATGGCGCTACGGAATTCAATTATGGGGCACCGCCTCAGCGTCAAACATTGAAAAAATTCAAAGGCGACAAAACAAAATTCTTCGAACATTTACTGCAGCTCCATGGTACGTAAAAAACTCCCGAATTCACAAGGATCTGTGTGTTCCACTGGTAAAAGATGAGTTTTCAAAGCATGCGACAAGGTATATCAGCAAATTGGAACTTCACCCAAACCCTCTTGCACGAAACATACTTAATTTTAGTGGTCACACTCGGTTGAGAAGAAGGGATACCGTTGCCACCATCAGAGCAGAGATTAAGTAGGTGATTTTACCGATATAATATGCGCATTATAAAACTTTTTTTCTAGCATTGGCTAGACTTAGTTAATTTATTGTATTTAGTAATAAGATTTGAATACTTATTGTTAGTTCACATTGCAAAGATTCAATAAATAAAAAAAAAGCTAAAAAAAAAGTTGATATTTTTTCTTATTGTTTTGATTCTTGCTTTCGTTATACTTTTTTCCCTCATTAGTGAATAAAGTATACATATTTTAAACAATTATAAATTATTTCTTAAAAAGTTGAATGAAATTGTATTTTTAAATACATAAAAAGTGAAGTGATAATAATAAAATGCATTTTTAAATATATATAATCGGATAAATATAAATAAAACACGATAATATATACCAAAATGCGTTATTGTATATTGCGCAAAAAAAAAGTTTGAAGTGGTGGTGGTATCATGTTTTAAGTGACAAAAGATCCCGAAAGAAGGAATAATTGGAGACAAATTTGTGGTGTGGGGCTAAAGGCATATTCAATTATGTGTTCCAGCCACTTCAAAGAGAAACATATTGCCACTATGGGCAAAAGGCTGATGCAATTGCCAAATACTCCCAGATGTGTAAGTACAAAAGTTTATGGCTGAAATCTAATTTACCAACGCAGCTCTTAAAATGTGAAACGCTTGTTAGTTTCCGAATTATGGACCAAATAAGTTTTCTATCACATTTTTAAATTTATATGATCAATAATGCATCCGGCCGAAGGCTGGCTATGCAAAAATTTTGGTGGCGAAGACGGTGTTTATTATCAAATTAAATTATATATATGTACATTGTAAATACTTATGTAAGTATATGTGTGTATTTACACTTTGGTACGAACTTGTTTAAAATGTTCATAATACCCGAGCTAATTGTTTTCAGTCATTTTAGTGTATTTGAAAAGATATGTATATCCATAAGCTTTAAAATGATACCAATATTATAAGACCATATAGATAAAACAATGTGGCAGAAAAATCGGTGTATATGTATATGAAAACTTCTTCGGTCCATAACTCGGAAACTAAGTGTTTACCCCAATATTGCCATTTTACACTTTCTTATTATTTTGCAATTCTCTATGTAGGTACTTTTTGTTTCTTTTGGAGCTGCATTGGTAAATTAGATTTGTTCCCTTTTTATTAATTTTTTAAAATTAAAGAAATGTGTTTTCAATTATCATACCGAAATGGGTTGCTAGTGGCAATACACACAATGCTTTGATGGGAATACAATGTTGTTTTCTTGGGAGGAGCTGACAGTTACAGTGGCTGCAACGCTGCCGCTTCCTAAGGAAACCATTGAATTATTACCGAAGGAGCAGAGCACTCAAACTGTGTAAGTATTTGAATTTCAATAAAACTATCGGTTTAATCTAGTTCACCCACGCAACTCCAAAATAAAAAAAAACAGCATTTGGAGACTTAGGGTGATAGAGACTTAAAAAAAATAATAATAAAAATATTAAATGGTGAAATTTTGGGCAACACAAAGTTTTCCAAATATGGGCCTCAGAAGTTTTCATACTATTTATGAATTTTCCACCACTTTTGTGAACATATGTACATATATGAACAAAATTGGTGCCGTTTGAAAGCTTTTTAATGCATATTTCCGGACATATAATAGCTTTGTTCGAGGAAATTCCGGGTAAAGTCCGGTAAAATGAGAGTAAACAAAAAATACTCTCAGAAAACACACAATTTACCAAAAATTGCTGGAACACAAAAAACCACATTTCAAGCCCGAAATTAAATATGAAAACAAAAACAGCTGTTGTTTATTTATACAATTTTAAAATTCAGTGCTCTCAACTTCTAAATTTTATAATGCATTGAAATCCAATAAAAAACGCGTTTTACATTTATGAGAAAAATAACTGTGTATCACTTAGTTATTTTTCGAATTTTGTTACATATAAAAAGTAAATTAGCTTTCAATTATTACGTTTATACACAGCCTACTCGCAAATAAAAACTATTTGCAAATTATTAACTGACTGTTTATGCGTCAATTTGCAATTTGCTCGCCATATGAAGTTCGCAAGATACAAATTGTTATACTCTCTATTCCTTGATATTCTGTTTCCGTAATCTTTATCTTTTTAATTTCTAAAACGAAGGTAAATTTTTATACAATTCAAACAATTAAGTTTTTTGTTCGCTATTTTTAGCTTCTACCATTTATACCAATAAAAATTATAAATAGCTTGTTTTCTATGTTTCCCAGCTATCTATATGTCGACATTTCATAGGAACTACCCTAATCATCAGTAGACTTTGGAAATTTTTGAAAGATATTCTCAAACATTCAACTTTATATCCCAGCAATATAAATAAATTGTTGAGAATTTAAAAGAAAAATGCTATAATAATACCTGTCAAAACACAAAAAACAAGCCTTTTCATTTATTCACCTCTCTAACATTTCTTTACACCTTTCAAACAAATGAACAACCGTTGGTTGCTACGATTTGCTTTTTGAAAGTATCGAAAAGCAGAGAACAAAAATTCAAACAATTAAGTTTTTTGTTCGCTATTTTTAGCTTCTACCATTTATACCAATAAAAATTATAAATAGCTTGTTTTCTATGTTTCCCAGCTATCTATATGTCGACATTTCATAGGAACTACCCTAATCATCAGTAGACTTTGGAAATTTTTGAAAGATATTCTCAAACATTCAACTTTATATTCCAGCAATATAAATAAATTGTTGTGAATTTAAAAGAAAGATGCTATAATAATACCTGTCAAAACACAAAAAACAAGCCTTTTCATTTATTTACCTCTCTAACATTTCTTTACACCTTTCAAACATATAGATAGCTGGGAAACATAGAAAACAAGCTATTTATAATTTTTATTGGTATAAATGGTAGAAGCTAAAAATAGCGAACAAAAAACTTAATTGTTTGAATTTTTGTTCTCTGCTTTTCGATACTTTCAAAAAGCAAATCGTAGCAACCAACGGTTGTTCATTTGTTTGAAAGGTGTAAAGAAATGTTAGAGAGGTGAATAAATGAAAAGGCTTGTTTTTTGTGTTTTGACAGGTATTATTATAGCATTTTTCTTTTAAATTCTCAACAATTTATTTATATTGCTGGGATATAAAGTTGAATGTTTGAGAATATCTTTCAAAAATTTCCAAAGTCTACTGATGATTAGGGTAGTTCCTATGAAATGTCGACATATAGATAGCTGGGAAACATAGAAAACAAGCTATTTATAATTTTTATTGGTATAAATGGTAGAAGCTAAAAATAGCGAACAAAAAACTTAATTGTTTGTATATTTGTTCTCTGCTTTTCGATACTTTCAAAAAGCAAATCGTAGCAACCAACGGTTGTTCATTTGTTTGAAAGGTGTAAAGAAATGTTAGAGAGGTGAATAAATGAAAAGGCTTGTTTTTTGTGTTTTGACAGGTATTATTATAGCATTTTTCTTTTAAATTCTCAACAATTTATTTATATTGCTGGGATATAAAGTTGAATGTTTGAGAATATCTTTCAAAAATTTCCAAAGTCTACTGATGATTAGGGTAGTTCCTATGAAATGTCGACATAGAGATAGCTGGGAAACATAGAAAACAAGCTATTTATAATTTTTATACAATTCAAATCATTGTTACAAGAAAACATTTTCTTGATTCACTTAGTGTGCTTTTTCTTCCACCACCTCACTCTGCAAAAATTTCATTGAAATGGCAAAATTTAAACTTACATTCATAATGTTTGCACGAAAATCAAAAATTATTTAGTTTTGTGTAAACATGCTTCAAATATTTGTGAAAACCAGCAAACAGCCCAACCAAATGTTTGTGCAAACCCAAAATGTTAACATGTTTGGCAACAGTTTGTGTAGTTTATACAAAAAAAATCGTACAGTTCGTAAAATACACCTCAAATATTTTGAGGGTACTTGTATATTGATATCAAATAAAATTTGTAAAATTTAGGTGCAAGAAATCGAGATCAGTGCCAGCAACAATTTATTTAATAAGCCAAAACGAAATGCAGAAATTATATATAAGCAAAGTTTTTTAAATATGCAGCTATCAGTACAGATTGTTTGAAGACTATTACAAGAAAATGCACTAAAAATTAAATAAAAGCATCGTACATTGATTTACAAATTCTCTGTGCGATTTTTAAAAACCACTAAAATCGGTATTAAAAGCGCTGAGTTGACAGCGCTGTTGCAATTCAAACGAAACATTTTTGCCAATTTATTTAAACATTTTGAGCTAGATAAAAACGGAAGATAATTTTATTTTAATATAACTTATTTAAATATAATATATTGTTACATTTTCAAATATTTTTTTTATAATTTGCACTTTGCTATTTAATTTTCATAAATAACAAACAGCTGATTAAATGATTTAACAATTTTACCATTCTGCGCGGAAAAAAAGTACGGGTGAAGTCTGGTAAAATGAGAAACACAAATTACTCTCTCAGTAGCTTTCTCATTTACCCAATTTGCCCAATTTTCAACACAAGAAACACTTTTCGTGGAAATTGGGAGCCCGCGGGTTCCCGCGGTAACGACGTCGAACACAACTATAATATTTATTTTCAAATTTTAACACATTAAGTGTCAAATCAGTTTAAAAAAATATATATTTATTCAAAAGCTTTCGAATGATATTAACTTTGTCTAATAGTCTTATTTATAAAAAAATATTGTATGTTTATTAACTGTTATTTCTATAGGAAATTTGTAAAAGAAGTGTTTAATAAACATATAATATTTGTTTTTATGAATACAGCCGTTATTAATATTTTGAAAAGTAACAAGTACTTGTATCGTCCAAAATATCCCTTAATTCACATAATGTCGTTTATTTCAAAATAAACTTATCGATGGTATAAATATTGAGGAATCGGATGCTCTTGATGTTCTTGGTATGAAGATACAGCGTGATGTTCGCTGGACTGAACACATTTTTCATATCTCTAAAGAAGCATTCAAGTGTCTTGGTTTTTTGAAACGGTGTAAGATGTACTTCACTCCATCCGACCTCCTTACTATTTATACCACATACATCCGACCTAAAATGGAATACAACTCTCATGTTTGGGCCGGTGCCTCAAAGTCTATTTTGGGGTTACTCGACCGTGTGCAGGAGAGGGCGAAGAAGCTCATCAGTGACAGTAGGGTATCCAACTCTATTGATTCGCTGGAGCATCGACGCAGTGTGGGGTGCGTTACTCTGTTCTATCGTTACTACAATGGATTTTGCTCTGACGAGATTAGGGATCTTGTTCCCGAAACTCGCACCTTTTTACGTAATACGCGCTCATCGTCCAGAGCTCATCCATTTGTGGTTGATTGCCCGGTGAATCGTACTACGCATTACAGAGAGAATTCGTTTTTCAGCCGTACGCTTCGTCTGTGGAACAAGTTGCCTGCAGACGTGTTTCCTGTCTGTTATAACGTTGGAAAGTTCAAGTCAAATGTCCACAAGCACTACTACCTCTTTCCACCTCTTCACAACCTATTTTCCTAGTTCTGGTACAATGCACTGCATATGTAGGGGTCATCCCCTGAGTACTAGTCCAAAAAAAAAAAAAAAAAAAAAAAAAAAAAATTGATATAAAATTTAACTGCAAAGAATGCTCAATCGAAACTTATTCAAAAGGCCACCTCCAGAAACACTTTGTTGAACTGAAATATTCCTGTTTTTCCATAAAAAAAAAAAAAAAACGTTCATATAGCTGGACACTACAACAACCACACTAAATGTAAAAAAAATTATGATCAAAATATCTAGCACAAGCAAACAGAAGCGATGAAAACAAGGCAAATTAATTTTAAAAGTTAACTAACTTTTTTTTTTTAAAGTCACCAACTATATCTGTTATCAATGAAATACACCAACAAAAAAGAGTGGTATTTAATTTAAAACTGTTCAGCCAATCAAATGGCTTTGACGAACCTTTAGAAGCCATTGACAGGTTCTGCATTGAAGATGACTATTAAAACATTAAATTAAAAAAGATGTTGTGGAGTCAAGATTGTTTGAAGACTCTTAAGATGAAATAACTGATTCCATAAAATCATTTTGAAACTATATATGTAGGTTAATTTGAACATGTCTAAGTTAAATCAAACTAACCTGCATAAATTTTCTCAACAACCATAGGCTAGCCTTCATTGTTTTAATAGAATGTAATAAAATATGTGAAATAATAAATGCGTACTTCTTATAAGCGGACACCTCTCATTATCGGACAAAAGATCGCTTTGGTGAGAGGTTTCGTTAGGTTTAACATACTGGCAGCTGTCGTAAAGCCAGCCCACTTGGATGGAAGAAAACATTAACCAAAGTGAAAAAAATTGTATCTCCACATTGCAGAACAATATTACCAATTTTGGTTAAAATTATCAAAAAAGCAAAAAAGTGCTTTTTCACAAAATAGTAGTTTTTAACAAAAGTACTCTTTTTTACGAAGAAATAATTAAAAAAAGAGTATCTTACAAAAAAGTACTTTTTGCAAAAAAGAGTACTTTTGTTAAAAAGTACTTTTTCGTAAAAACTGCCTTTTAATAAAAAGTACTTTTTTTTATAAAAAAGTAATTTTTCCTAAAAATACTTTTTTACAAAAAATTACATACATATATGTGAAGAAGTACTATTTTGTCAAAAAGTAATTTTTGTCAAAAATTACTTATTGTGAAAAAGTACTTTTATGCAAAACAGGTACTTTTTTTTATTAAAAAGCACTTTTTAAGAAAAAAACTTTTTCCAAAAAGTATTTTTTAAGAAGGCAATTACAATTGTAATTTTATCAAGTTATTCAATCGGCCCTTTTTAGGGCCACCAATTTTATTAAAAAGAGAGAACTTTTTGTTTCATAAAATAGGCTCTTTTTAGGGCCACCAATTTTATTAAAAAAAATTTTTTTGTTCCATAAAATCTGACCTTTTTATGGCCGAATTAAGTTTTTGTAAGCAAAGCCACTGTTCCTTATTATATAAAACTTATATACATATGTATGTAATATGTGCATATGTAATCATTCAAGCTTATCTTGAAAAAAGTTTATTTCTTTTGTCTTAGGTTAGGTTGTACAGGCCGCCAGTTTCATGAAACCAGCCCACTTGGGTCCTTTTGGTCCCGTTGTGTTGCCTGAGGGAGAAGTGCAGCCCACGAGACTTACACTTCCCCCGACGGTTCAGATTCAAACCAACCCGAAAGCCGGATAAAGAAATCCAGTCCGTTCACTCGGCATTCCGATATATCTGCTAACCTGTGCAGCATCGGTCCGCCTAGATACAGCGCTCTCATAGAACTGAGAGCCGGGCATCGACAGAGGAAGTGCTCAACACTTTCCTCCTCGTCCTCATCCCCGCAACTTCTGCAGAAATCATTAAATGGAAGATTTAACCTCCTAGCATGCGTCCCTATGATACAATGCCCTGTCAGAACTGCCACCAAGGTACGCAACCTTTGGCGGGGAAAACCCTTTAGGACCGCAGTTCTACTACGATCATACGCAGGCCATGTTAGCCTTGCTACTCGGCAGGTGACCTCACCAGACAATCTGTCCTGCGCAGTCGCTACAAGTTGACGCTGTACTTGGTTTTTACAGCTGTTAAGCGGGACTCCTACCTTCGTATCAATGTCCCCTCTCTGTAGACGAGCTCCGGCTTTCGCCAGCTCATCCGCCACAATATTTCCGGGCACTCCACTGTGCCCCGGTACCCAGAAAAGCTCCAGGCTTAAATGTCTCGCTATCTCATTAAGAGATATCCGGCATTCCTGAACCAACCTGGACGTCGTATAGACACCCACAAGCGCATTTAACGCAGCCTTACTATCAGTACAGATTCGGATATTCACCCCGTATACCCTATAGTACCTCAACCAGTTAGCTGCTCTCAAAATAGCTGTAATTTCAGCCTGCATATAGCTTAAAACTGATCCTCCTCTGATACTGGGGCATAAAGATACCACCACCAACTCCCATGCCCGACTTGGATCCATCAGTGAAAATTTCAAGCACGTCCTCTTGGCGACCCATTTGGTTCGCTGCCGAGGCCGTTCTTGATGAGATCACGTCAAATCTCTTGTCGGGCATTAGAGCTGGTGCACAGTAATCAATATACTCCGGGAGGTCCGTTATACACTCTATTATCGAAGCGTGACCTTCTGTCGCTTCTTTCCACATCCCACTGGCTTTTAGCCTAATTGCCGAGCACATGGCCACTTCCTTCGTCATGAGATCAGCTGGCAGCCAATGCATCATCGTAATTAGTGCTTTAGTTGGCGTAGTACAAGAAGCACCAGTTACCATCAAAGCAGACGTCCGCAGTATCCTTTCTATGAATCTGCAATAGGTGGTTTTCTCTAAAGCCGTCCACCAAACAAGCGCTCCATACATTAATATGGGCTTTATTACCATGTTAAATAGCCAGCAAGAATTCCAAGGATTTATACCCCAGGTCTTCCCAATGGCCTTGCGACACAGGTACAAGGCAACAGCCGCCTTGTCCGCTCTAAATTGGACATTCTTCTTCCAAGCCAGTTTTGAATCAGGTATTTGGCACTATCCGCCAAACTACGCGCTACGCCCTTTAGGGTTGGCAGATCGAAAGGAGGAGTCTTGTATTTTCGGGTGAAAAGTACAAGCTCCGTTTTTTGTGGATTCACACTGAGACCACTATGGGTGCTCTACCCATCTATGCTCCTCAGTGCGGAATTCAAACACTGTGAGAGGGTGTCTGGATATTTACCCGACACCGCCACAGCAATATCATCGGCATATGCCACAGTCTTGAAACGCATGGAGTCTAACTCCACTAGTAATGAGTTTAGGGCAAGATTCCATAGGAAGGGAGATAAAACTCCCCCCTGCGGAGTAACCCTATTTGCCACTCTGCATATGGTGGCCCGTCCCATACTAGACGTTATAACCCTTTCAGTCAGTAGACTCCATATGAGACTTATAACCGGCTGACGAATATTCAGCCTTTCCAAAGCCATAGTAATGACTTTTGGCGCAACATTATTAAAGGCTCCCTCTATGTCAAGGAAGGCCACCAATGTATACTCCCCTTGCTCTAGAGTATTTTCTATATACCCCACGAGCGAATGCAACGCAGTCTCAACAGATTTTCCCTTAGTATAGGCATGTTGAGATGCAGATAAACGGCACGGATTTATTGACATTCTAAGATGTAGATCAACCATCCACTCCAACGTCTTTAGGAAAAAGGATGTCAGGCTTATGGGCCTGTAATCCTTCGGAGTTGTGTGTGAAGTCTTTCCACTTTTAGGAATAAAGACCACTACACATCTACGCCATGGTTTCGGTATGTAGGACCATTTAAAACAGGCCGTAAAAGTCCGGATCAACCATGGCATGATCAGTTCCGCATTATTTTGCAAATCTGCTGGTATAATACCATCCGGACCCGGTGATTTATATGGGCCAAAGCTCTTCAACGCCCAAAGGACCCCGTTCCTATCGACAGAGAAGCATACTTCTCCTTGTCTGTTTCGTTCAGCGGCCATACCTGCCCCCGTGTAGGGTGTACAGCCAGGAAAATGCGTATTCATGAGTACCTCAAGAGTCTCCTGGCCGCTGGTTGTCCAATTACCACATTGTTTCTTTATGAAACCTGGTATGGACTGCGTGGTCGATATGATTTTGCGAAGCCTACTTGTCTCAGAGGCTCCTTCTACGCCACTGCAGAAGACCTCCGCTTTGCATTTCTTATCATATTTTTAAACCTGTTTACGGAGGCTTTGTACTCCGACCAGTCTCCCAGTCTTTTTGCCTCATTGAAAAGTCTGCGAGACTCTTTTCAAGCTCTCGCTATCTCTAAGTTCCACCATGGTGGTTTACTCTTACCTCGGCACACGCTAGGTCTGCACGATTCCGAGATAGCTGTATCAAAAGACTCAGTTAGTAAGTCTACAGCTCTCTCAATATCCTCACAACCTCTTATAGTAGGAGGATTCGGAAGAAGGTTTGAGAGAACTCTACCCTGTTCCTCCCAATTCGTCCACTTCCTTTTTTTTCTTGGGACTAACCCTATTTCCTGAATTCCTATTTCAAACTCAATATACCTGTGATCAGAAAATGAACAGTCATTCGACACCTTCCATCCTTTGATCATATCAGCATGCCTAGTACTAACTAGCGTAATATCCAGAACCTCTCTTCTATTTACCACAACAAAAGTAGGTTCCGACCCAACGTTCACAACGTCTAAATTTGCGCATAGTATGAAATCAAAAATCAACTCACCTCTTGCATTTGCGTCGGAGCTACCCCACACCATGTGATGTGCTCCTATTATTACTGGCAGGTTTCTCTCACCAGCCATCCGAACAAATTCGCGAACTTTAGTTGATGGTGGTTCGCTCTTATACGCCATATAACTTGAGACAAGCAGGCAGGTGCCTACACTTGTCTCCCAGGCTGCCGTCACTGTATCTTCATCACTGAAATCAGACAGGATAAAGATATTCAAATTGCTCCTCGCTACTATACAGGACCTAATCCTACCTTGGCCCACGTGTAGTAGCTTGTAGCCTTCCCTTCTTAGTCCAAAAACCCTGCCCTTACACAGCCAGGGTTCCTGAACCAAGATAACATCATCCGCTTTCTCCGCCATCCGGAGAAGCAATGCAGCCGAAGCTGCCTTGGAATGGTGAAGGTTAATTTGAGTTACCTTCACCATTTTTCCCCTCATTATCCACGATTGTGACGTCGACGACCTCTTGGTCATCCTGATCAGATACCAAGAGGGCGTCCTTGTCAACTGCTTCGTCAACATGCCCGAAGAACTCCCCTACCAACTCAGAGTTGGAAAGGGCGTCCTCGCACGATGTTAAGCTAGCAGTCTCCTCAACGGACATGCTTTCCACATCCTCCCGAATCAGGCCACTCTTGTCGTCACTCCGGTATACTCGGAGAAGGACTGCAACAGAAATATATTTCCCCCTTTCTAGCGCGGAGTGGCGCCAGTGACTCCTGAGTCAACTGTGAAAATGATTTACATCAGTACCTGCCTTGACGGCCTAACTTGATGGTGGATCAGTTCCACGAAGTGAATTTTTCACGATTCACCACCGCCCCCGTGTGGCTTGCTAGGCTCACACAGGTAGCAATTCTTGTCATATGATTGCGGTCATATGAACAACTTCTTGTTGAAGAGTTCGGGCTTTCTAATCCCTCATGTATGCAATTTCCCAGGAATCAACGGTAGACAAGGCTTAATGAGTTGGTAGGCCGAAGCCCACTAAGAGCATCAGTCCTTAAACCAACTCACCCGTCAAACCGTCACCACCGGTTCCTTACAGTACACGTATCCGTTGTAGAGGCAACAGATCCTCGGAAGATTGTTAGCCCTCGAAAAAAGCCATCACCAAACAATTATCAAGGATATTAACACTCCCTTCCTGCGTTTTAGGTTTCAACCACAGCCAGACCATTTCAGCCAAGGTAGGCACTTCAACCATGATCAGCCCGGGTCGAACCGCAAGCAAAACTTCCCGGGGGCCATGCTGATCCCCGTTCTGCCAAATTATACCCTTTGTAAGGGTTTCGGAAGCCAACACAACATAAGTCATGTGGCTTCCTTGAGTTTTGTTTGCCGCACCAAACGAGGGACTCCTTCCCCTCTTTTCCCCGAAAAACAGAGCGCCTAAGTTAGGAATACGCCAAGGCAAAACCTGTTCCCGGGGGGACGTGTAGCTGACATTAAAACAACTAAAAAGACCATCTGCAGAGCCATAAACAAGCTCGCAGTTCTATTGGAATCTTGAAAGTGGGTACTTTCAACCCCGCCGGAATGTTGAAGCACATTTTGATTAAATACTAAATTTCAATTTTCATATAATTAGACTTAGTACGTTTAACCACATAATCGTAATACTTATTGATTTTTATTATTCTTCAATTCGTTTCTTATGTCTTTCGCTACAAATTTTGCAAACCTTTGTTATTTTTCAGTAAACTCGCTCATTTTGAACTCTCACTGAAATGTACTAAAACTAAAAAAAAAAAAAAAAAAAAAAAAAAACGTAAGCCTATTCAATGTAATTCTTTATTAAATATATTACTTCTTACACGTTCATCGAAGAACAAACACGAAACCAATCGAGCGTTTTATTTTTGAAGAACAAACACGAAACCAATCGAGCGTTTTATTTTTGAAGAAGCCACAGATTTCAACAGCAGGCGTATAAATCTATATCTGCCAAATGGCGTATTGAATGTACAAAGTTTGGACAAATTCTCATTTAATGGAATCATCCAGAAACCACAATTTGCGTCAAGTGAACTAAAATATTTCGAGCCACCTAGTTCCGCTTTACAATTGTCAATATTTGGAAAAGGACAATGAGGTCGTTTAATTGCTTTGTTTAAATTTCGAGGGTCTAAGCATATACGTAAACTTCCGTTTGGTTTTTTCACCAGTACAATTGAACTTACCCAATCAGTTGGTTCATTTACTTTGGCAATTACTTTAAGATCTTCCATTTGTTTTAATTCAGTTTTTAATTGGTCATGTATACTAAATGGAATTCTTCTTGGCGGATCAATGATTGGAATTACTTCCGACTTTACAATCAAATCACATTTATTTTTCAATTCTCCTAAACCGGAAAATATTTCTTTATAACTTTCAAAAATTTTGTCTACAAATAAAGTATTAAAATTTTTTTATAATATTCATTTTTATGGCTGCATTCAAATATTTTTACATTGCATATTTAAAATATAAAGTTCTAAAACATAATTGTTATTTTCAAAACTCAATTTCAAATTGCTGCTACCGGCAATAGGCAATTTTTCTCCACTAAAAGTTAATATATTTGTTTTGCTTTTATTAACATTTTTTTCCATATTAATATTTAAAACTTTAGCTGTATCTTTTGACAAAATATTTGCCTGAGCACCTGTATCAATTTGAAAGAGAACGATTTTATTAAAAATTTTACTCTCAATATTCCACTCAACAATTTCTTTGTTAGTTAGTTCTTTTATTTTATTTGCATTTAATGCCCCGTTATACTTATTATTATTATGTTTATTAGTATACAAAATGCCTACAAATAAATCTTCATTTTTTGTATTGTTAATCTGTTTTATATACTTAGCTGATTTTTGCTGTTGTTGTTTGCTTCAACACATTTTAGCAAAATGATTTAATTTTCAAATTATACCATCTGCTGGACAAAGGTTTCTGTGTTGTTGTCCGCAACGATTCCAGAGACCTGTTGAAAATTTATAAGGTGCTGTTGACTTCTGCTGACAATTTTGTACTGCTGACTGATGAGCGTTGGATTTTGCTGGACTGACTTTTCTTGACTTATTCGACTGATGACGTAGTGCTCCAATAAAATTGTTGTTATTGACCTCATTTAATTGGTTTACATTTGCCTTTGCCATTGTTATTGCTCTCGCAAGATCAATTGCTTTTGATAATTGAATGTCACCTTCACTTAGTAATTGTTCCTTTATGTGACCGTATTAGATGTATTTCTGAGAAAGAGCTCAGCTCCACTAGAACAAGTCCTTGGATTTCTGAGGAGGAGTCCTTGAAAAAATCATTGGAAAATCTGTTGTCGCTAAGAGAAAGAAACCGCACGCGCTCGTGTTCGCCACATATAGTTGTTACAACAGACGACAAACCATCTAACAGTTCAGTTATTGCAGATAAGCCAAAAACACAAGTAGGCATGGACAGGTATGTAACCGTGGTTAAACGGCAGCGAAGCCCCAAATCCGCTCAAATGTCATCTCAGTCCAAAATACCCAAAGACGATAAGACCACCACGAGAATGGATAGTAATAGGTTTGCTATCCTTCAGACTAATGAATCAGCAATACCTAAAAAAACCTTTAAGCTGCCACCAATATATTTGCGAGAGCCTACCTCTAGTGAGTTGGTAAAACAACTTATTACGGCAATCGGCAAAGACACGTTTAATGTAACATCGGTTAAGCACGGCAGCATCAATGAAACCAAAATCCAGGTCAACCACGAGAACGAATACCGAAAATTGTCTGACGTTCTGGAGAAGGAGAAACGATCGTTTTACACATATCAGCTTAAAAGTGCCAAAGGTATTGAAGTCGTTATAAAAGGGATTGACCCTTTTGTAGATACGAATTATGTCAAAACCGGCCTAGAAGACAATGGCTTCAAAATTAAAAATGTGGTTAATATTAGAAACCGTGAAAAAATTCCTCAACCCATGTTTAGGGTTGAATTGGAACCTAGAGATGTTGCCTTAAAAAAGAATGAAGTGCATCCCATTTATAACCTCAAGTATCTTTTGCATCGTAAGGTTACCGTTGAGGATCCTCATAAGCGTGGGCCCGTTCAATGCCTAAACTGCCAAGAATTTGGCCATACTAAGGCCTATTGTAAGTTGCCCGCAGTTTGCGTTGTGTGTGGTGAACTTCACGGTACATCACAGTGCAAAAAACCTAAGACTGACGCGAGCGTTAAAAAATGCAGTAACTGTGGAGGTAACCATACTGCAAACTACAGGGGTTGCCCTGTCTACACTCACTTCAAGAGGTCAATGACAATTAAGCCATTGATTTTAAATATGCCACCCCAGCAGTCAAACACCATTTCTACAACCAATTTTCCCCAGGTACGCCAGCCAACCAGCCATATAGACGTGCAAAACCCCCAACAAATTTCTTATGCGAATGTGGTAAAATCCGATAAACCAAATTTGAATCAGGAGCCCAAGCCTCAAAACACCGACCAAAATTTTAGCAATCTTGAGGCAACTCTGCAGACTCTTGTTCAATCTATAAATACATTTACGGTTTCCATGACGAACATGATGCAGGAAATGCTGAAAATGCAATCCACTATTTTGCAGGCAATTTTAAAAAAATTGAGTTGGTTAAAAATATGTTTCTGGAACGCAAACGGCATCCGCCAACACAAAAATGAACTTGAGCACTTCCTTATGGAAAAGCAAATCGACATAATGCTGATTGCTGAAACTCACTTAACAAGCAACAGCTATTTCAAAATTAATGGTTACAGACTATATGATACTAAAGATCCCCGTGGCAGATCTTGCGGAGGCTCAGCAATTCTGATAAAAACTATAATTAAGCACTATTTGCTAAACGAGACATGTGAGGAGTATCTTCAAGCAACAAACATATGTATTGAACATTTTCATCATAAAATTGTTATTTCATCGATTTATTCCCCACCCCGGTTTTCAGTAACAGAAAATCAATATACAAATGTTTTCAATTCACTTGGGCCTCGATTTATAGCGGCTGGCGACTATAACGCTAAACACACTTTTTGGGGTTCACGTTTAATTACCTCGAAAGGCCGTGTGCTTCTTGATACCGTTTCTAAAATGGGCTTAGATGTGGTTTCAAGCGGACACCCCACTTATTGGCCGTCAGACCGACGAAAGATCCCAGATGTTATAGATTTTGGAGTTGCGAAAAATTTTCCTTTAGAGTGGATGCAAGTGGAGCCTTCATTAGATTTGTCATCAGATCACTCACCTACTATAATCTCCGTTTCGTTTCCCCAAGAGATTTGCTTCCCGTTGACCGTCAATAGAGTTAATTGGCTAAAATACAAAAAATTTCTGAGTACACATTGTACTGAAAATATCGCCTTGAGAACGCCTGAGGATATTGATGGGTCAATTAACGATTTTTCTGAAAACCTCAAACTGGCCGTACAGCATGCTACCACTAGTCATTTAAGATCTAGAAATGAGAACAATAGAACTCATTCATCTGAAATTGAGAAAAAAGAAGAGTCAGAAGAGAGTGGCAACTTCGCAGGTCGCCCCAGCTTAAAACTAGGCTACGGGAATGCACAACTCAGTTAAAAAATCTGCTTGAAGTCCATAGAATGGCTTCCCTTAAAACATATTTGGAAAGCCTTGATGGTACCCCTCAATCTGATTATTCCTTGTGGAAAGCGACAAAAGGTTTAAAAAGACCCGTAATAGGTAAGCCACCTTTGCGAAATTCAACTGGCGACTGGGCAAGAAGTGATTCTGAAAAGGGAATGTTGTACGTCGATCATTTGAGAAACGTTTTTATCACAAATGATTCAGAGAATAATACAGCGGAATTGCCACCATATGTTGTTAGACCTCCTGTGTCTTTGAGATTTAATTTTCAAGATGTCGAAAACGTTATCGGTAACACAAACCCCAGGAAAGCTCCAGGCATTGATCAAATTACTGGTAAAATGCTTGAACAGTTACCTCGTGTAGCTAGAAGGGTTCTACTTTTTATTTTTAACGCCATTTTACGCCTTGAGTATTATCCTGCAGAGTGGAAGGTCTCAATGATTACTATGATACCCAAGACAGGGAAGGATCTGACTAAGGTAGAATAATATAGACCAATAAGTCTTTTACCAACAATTTCAAAACTATTCGAAAAATTGTTAATGGCGAAGTTGAGTCCAATACTGAACAATGTGGGATGCATCCCTGATCGTCAATTTGGCTTTCGGGCTAAACATAGCACCATAGAACAAACGCACATACTAGTCAATGTCATAAGACAAACCTTTGAGGAGAAGAAGTATTGCTCAGCTCTTTTCATTGATATTTCTCAAGCTTTTGATAAAGTGTGTCACGACGGCTTGATGCACAAAATAAAGCTAAACTTGCCTGCAAATACACACAAGCTTCTGGAAAGCTACTTATACGGGCGGAAGTTTGTTATCAGAGAAGGCGACTTTATAAGCCCAACTCAGCCAATCAAGGCAGGAGTTCCCCAAGGCAGCATACTGGGGCCTACTTTATATTTGATTTACGCCTCCGACATGCCAACGACATCCGGAATCCACACTTCTACCTTTAAAGATGACACAGCGTTTTTGAGTGTTCATGAAAACCACCAATTAGCTTCACGAAATTTACAGGAATATATTTCAATATTAGAGAAATGGCTAAAACTTTGGAAAATCAAAGTTAATGAACAGAAATGTACTCATGTCACATTCACTCTGTGTAAGCAAACATGTGCGCCTATCCAAATAAACAACTCACCTATTCCGCAGCACAGTGAAGTCAAATATCTTGGTATTCGCCTGGACCGTAGGCTAACGTGGAAGTCTCACATTGAAGAAAAGGTCACTCAGTTAAAACTTAAAGCAGCGCAGCTAAATTGGCTTATGGGCAGAAACTCGACATTGAAGTTGGATTGCAAACTTTTGTTATACAACGCAATACTAAAGCCTATATGGTGCTACGGAATTCAGCTATGGGGCACCGCCTCAGCGTCAGACATTGAAAAAATTCAAAGGCGACAAAACAAAATTCTTCGAACGATTACTGCAGATCATAAAGATCTGAGTGTTCCGCTGGTAAAAGAGGAATTTTCTAAGTACGCGACAAGGTATGTCAGTAAACTGGAAGTTCATCCAAACCCTCTTGCGCGCAATATACTTAATTTTGGCGGCCACACTCGGCTTAAAAGAAGGGATACCGCTGCCACCATCAGATTGCTCAATAGGTGATTTTACCGAAATAGCTCCCGCGTAATAAAACTTTTTGTCTAGCATTAGCCGGACTTAAGAATCACAATTTTAAATTTAGTTTTAAGATTTGAATACTTATTGTTAGTTCATTTTGAAGATTCAATAAATAAAAAATGCTAAAAAAAAATTTTGTCATGACATCTTTATAAGCAATACTATCCAAATGTACATTGAATTAATCAAAAATTTCCAGTGCGTCATTGCCAAGATGGTACAATAATAAAGCAACAAGACGTTTATCAGTTTGATCTTCAAGATTGGATGCACGAATAAAAATAGTGAAGTGATTTTTCCATCGCTTCCATTCCAATGCAAGATTGGTTGCTTTTAAATTAATTGGCGCAATTGTAGTTGCAATAGCCATATATTGTTGATTTGTTGATGCATTTAACTGTGTATCATTCAATTTTGTCTCCATAATGATATATTAAATATTAAATTTAACTGTTTTTTTATAATTATTTTTGTCTAAAAAGACTTTTAATAATTATTTTTGTCTTTTAACTTTTATTTTATTTATAATTATTATTATTTTTGATATATTTTTTTTATAATTTAATTCGACAGCTTTAGTCTGACTTCCTTAATAATTGACTGTCTTTATTATTTATTGACTTTTACCGACTTGGAATATGTATATACTTTTGACTTTTTACTTTTTTTTTTTTCTTTGCAGGCACACACCTGACACCATGTTGTGTTCTGTATTACAAATCAGAAATGACTGACTTTTTATTTAAGAAGAATAATATAATAGTTACAATCAGTCTTAAACATAAACATAGAGAGATTAAGAATAAGAGTATAAAGTAAATGATATGCTTTTACAATTACACTATGCAACACTAATGTGTTTTGTTCAAGCGGAGCTTTATATAAGTACATATTTTTATATAAGAAGCTCTAAGGGAGAATATGCTAAAATGTAAGTACCTAGGTATGGATAGATACCTATGATGCATATGAATAAATCTACATTTTTACTTTCTGCAGATGGATTGCAACAATACAATGTCAGATGAAGATTTGTATGAAACAATTGTTGCAGAGCTTATGAACAGTGAGTCAAGTGCTGATGATGACATTACTAGCCAGGATTCTGACAGCGAAGAATGTGTTTCGCAAATTGTTTTTCAATGTTTTGAAATTTAAAGAAGAAATAGCATTCCAAACTATTTACAGGAAGTTATCATTTCTTATACCAAAGAAGAGTTCCGGCAACACTTTCGCATTTCTAGGGACTTGTATATAAATCTATCAGAAACAGATTTTCAGAAAGTGAAATATATAAAAATCTTCGTGCTGATAAACGTTTACCAGCAACATCGTTTGGCTGTTTTTTTTTGTGGTTTGCGGGTCATGAAGCATGCAGTTTCTGCGATTTGTGCGACCGCTTCAATTTCGCACTTTCCACTATCTGCAGAATCATTGATAAAACTTCAATGTTCATTAGCAGTTTAAGTCCAAGTGTTATCAACAGTCTGCTATTTTTTTTTTTTTTTTGCAACAAATGCGGGGTTTTGAAAGCTATAGGTAAGTAAAATATAAGTATGATAGTTCATATTTGTCTTCACAATGCGGGTAGTATTGATGGGACACATTTAGTTATTGACCCTTCTAAAGAATGCAAGGATGATTACATCGATCGCAAAGGCAACACAACTCTTACAATGCAAGCAGTTTGCAACGAAAAAAAAAAGTTTATTAATATTTTCGTAGGCTTCCCGGGATCATCTCATGATAGTTTTGTGTACCATAATTCTCCGTTATACCAAAATTTGCCAACGCTTTGTGGTGGTAATATACATATGTACTTACTTAAGTATACATATGTATATGTATATACATGTGTATATGTTTGCTAGAAATTTAGGTTTAAAATTTTTTTATTGCAGACTATTGCCTGTTAGGGGATTCAGCATATCCTTGCACCCAGTATCTAGAGACACCGTACAAAGATAATGACAAAGGCATAGAAAAATTTCAATATTAAATTAAGCTCAGCTCGCGTGTGCATAGAACATTCATTTGGGATGTTGAAGCAACGTTTCAGGCAATTGTACTATTGCAAATTAAAGGGGGTAGCGAAGCTATGCCACTTTATACGTGCGTGCTGTGTCCCTCACAATCTCGCCAACGACAACGATTTGGTGTTTTCCGAAGAAGAGGAAGAATCAAATTTAGAAAGAGATTTGGTAGTAGAAACATCCAAAGGAAATGCCGTAAGAGATGCAATTTGTGCAGATTTAGAGTCAAATTCCAAATAAGCGCTTTTAATGGATTTCATATTTTATTATTCATTTCTTCAATACATATGTTCAATAAAATTAAAAAAAGATAAATAAACGTGTTATACATACATACATCAAAATAAATAAATTTTTCTGAATAATGAACGTTATTGGTTTTTAAATAAAAAAATTTAACTAAAAATATAAATAACAAAATTCAGTTCTAATAAAAATAACGAAATTAGATCAGTGTAAATAAAAAGCAGAACACTCAATTCCAATAGAAATTACATATATAAGGCACTTTCTAAGAACACATTTTAAGGCACAGGTAGGCGTATACAATTTATTGACTTCTTTGTTTCACCAACATTTCTAATAACTCAAATTTTTTTGAGACCTTTCCTCTCTTTTCTCAGCACGCTCATCTTTTTTCTTCATCAAATGTAATACCTTGTCATGAAAATTCTTTTTTTTTCTTTAGTAACTCTTCCATTTTCTCCAAAACTTTTTCTCTAACAGTGGGCTTAAATCTGCTCTTCAAAATTTGCTTCAGACTCAGTTCTTCATCTGTTGGGATAAATTTTCACACCATTTAAATCGTTTTTTATGTACAAATACATACAAAATATACAATGCCAAATAAGTTAATGTTATTAAATAATAAGAAAACAGCAAGAAATATATGTAATCTAACCAAGTTCAAAATAACTGGTATATTAAAAGATGCTGAAAAAATGTATTTAGCTGCTATAAATTTAACCTTTTAAAGAATTCTCAGTGTCACTGTTCCTATCATCTACCGGAAGCGGGTTTCTTGAAGTTCCGTTTATTTCTTCGCTATCTAGCACAAATTCTGGATTAATGCCCTTCTTTTTTCCAAGAATTAAGTTCAGTTCACTGAAAAAAAGAAACATTTTTATTGTATCCAAGTATTGAAGGACAAATATATATATGTACTCATAGTAAGAACAGGTTTGCCTGTTTCGTCTAGTTTGCCTGTTATTAAGGACAGTTTTTTAAACGATCGCTCTAGGCCCCTAAATTTCTTTCCAATTTGTATGGGGGTGTTTGAATATCCCTTATCACACATTTTATTTGCAATGAGCTGGTACATTTTTGCTTTTGTTTTGACGTAAATGCTTTTCCCCAATTTTGGACGCATCTCTTGCACCAAGCTTAACATTAGTTTAGTAGCAGCATCATGCCAATTTTGTTTATCATCTGTAATATGTAAATAAAAAATAAGTAGTGTTTTGTCTCTCATCAGGTGCACACGTCTTTTGTTACTGCTGTCCGTATTTCCAATATGTGTATTAATTAAATTCGTATGAGACCAAATTGCACCGTAATAGGTAGCAAGTTGTGTACACGTGTTTATTTTTGTTTTTTTTTTCTCTTTTTCTACCGTTGTCCGTATTTTCTATATATGTATGTTTATTACTAATTTCTTATGAAATAAAAGTGCACCGGAATAGGTAGCAGTATGTGTACACGTGTTTCTTCTTTTTTTTATTTTTTTTTTCACCGTTGTCCGTGTTTTCTTTATATGTTCAATATTAATATTATTTTTAATGAATTTAATTACCTTGTGGAAGGTGTTGGACTAAATTTTGCTAATCTGAGCAGTGTCGAAGGTATATACACTGGGCACTGATCAGTTTTAACTAATTTAATTCCAACATTTTAAATGCTGCAATAGAGTTTGTTTCAGTCTTTCGTGTTATCGTTAACATTTCGCGAACACTACTCCCTCTTTCCTCATCATCATACCCTATTTTCCCAGTTCCACTACAATGCACTGCATATGTAGGGGTCATCCCCTGAGTATAATAATGTAGTATACTCATAGGTACATATCGACACAATGCTTATTAAACTCCCCGTCGCTTCATCCATAAATGTTTCTTCCGGCGCTGCTAATAAAAAGGTAAAAGAAAACTTTCAACTAGTATTTAGTAAAGAGTTGCATGGGCATGCTTGATACTTGAGTATGGTCATATGCTCGAACATTGAACAGAGTAACGATAATACCCAAATATCAAGAAGCAGAAACGAACACTGTTGATTTAAACAAAATGCTTACTTGAAAAAACGAGCAGTGCTCAATATGAAAACGAACAGTGTCCGGTTATTGTTTGGTTATGGTCGATTAATGTCCGTAGTAAAAAAAGCCAAACTATTAAACGTTGCCACTTTTTTTAAACCTCTCAAATTTTTTGTGCATACTTTCAGGAGATTTTTTGTGTATTTTAAAATGAATGTTAGTAAGTACCGTTTATAAATATTACCTGGTCAAGTAACTTTTATAAAAAAAGATTTTCTTTGAAATTTTTTTGTTTGACCTAACAGTTTTATTAAACTAAAAACTTCTCTTTCTTGTTGATGTGTTTCATTAAATACAACTTTTGTTGCTGAGTTTCTAACAAAGCGTGTTAATTTCTAAAATTAATTCGGCTTGTTTTCAATGCTTCTATTCGCTTGTGAGAGATGTTTTAAACAAAGTATCCGGCTATGGGGAAAAGTATTGTGTGGAAAAATAGGAATATCTCGGTTCAAAAAGATTGCCCGTTTATGCCAGTAGTAAGTGCTCCTTTGGATAAGTTTCACTGTATATATGAACCCTGTCAACAAAACTTTATACTACTAGACTAGATTATAACTTTAAGATTATTCCAATGTAAGACCATACAATATATTTGACATTTCTTTAACCCGGTTGCTAGCACCAGAAAATCGTCTGATTAAGTAGTGATATTTTTTATGGTTAACGATATTAAATCTCTATACTTTTAAACCTAAATCGTTTAAAAGTATAACTTTTATTTCTTTCTAACATATTTCCTTAACAAAAGGAGTAGTTTATATAAAAAATGTGAGTCCTAAAAAAGGGGCATTCGAATTCGTTACAGCCAATTTGAAACAAATATGCATAATTTTTGTTTTCTTCTTGAATAATTACAAGACTATTTAACTATAAAGTGGAAATATATTTTATATAATAATGCAAATTAGATTGCATTTTTTATATTTGCCAAGTAAACAAATTTATATTATTTTTGGTAATTATTTTTGCACATTTGGTCATTTTTTTTTTAATTTTTGTTGTAATAAGTTTTTGGTCATGGCAGCACAGTTTACAACATATTACGCAGCTGACGAAGTTGTTCGAGTAATTACTTATTCTCTTCGTGAATAATCCAACCAGGATTGCTCCAGATTTAAAAACTTACTACCAAAAAGCTTTTTAATATGTACCAAAACCAATTGTATAGTTAATCTTCATTACATTACATTACATTATTATCATCTTTGAATTTAACTATCCACTGTATTCACTGACATTGCTTTAATAATTCCTGAAAAGCTATTTTTGTATCAAAAATTTAAGAAATTTTATAACGTTACAAATAGTTTATAAAAAAATCCACACGCTTTCTTTTCTTCGTGACAGTGGCATCCATATTTACAACAAAAGAACATGTGCGAAAAGACAAATTTCATTCAGTAGCTTGGTAGCTTTCAACAGAGCAGGGACATGGCAGATTTTTTTATGTTATGAAAATTTTAAAGAGAGCTAATATTTTTGCTTTGCTACACAGAGAAGTGTAGCTATATAAATATGTATATGAATTTTTATGTTTCGTGTAAATTAGGTATTTGCAACTTTTTAAAACAAAATATTTAATGAGTACGTATATTCTATGAACATTTAAGGAAAAATACTGTATGATTTGCTATTTTTCATTTAGTATATTTTACTACTGAGAAGTTCAAAACAACCAAAAAATAAAACACATATTTATTATTAATAAACAACCAAAAACTACTTTAATAATTTCCAGTTCTTCCTTTAAATTTATTATAATATTTTCTCTCAGCTAAACGCTAAAAAAATATTTCAAGTTTTGTTGAATTTAAAACAAAGATGATATAATATTCATAATTGTTTTAAGAATGAAAACAAATTTTGCACGTCATAACAAAGAACAAAACTCATAATTTCTTTCAGTGTAATATTCGTACTTTAAATCTGTTCTTGTTTGTGAAGACCAGATGCCCGAGCATTGCTTATGAGCAAAACGAGTAATGCTCATAAGTTTCGACCATTTCAAACTGTCCACTCATTACTGCTTATTGCTTATGAACACTAGTGCTTATAAGCAACGCCTGATATGGACAAGCATGAACAGAGCATAAAATAGAAACGAGTGTGATCATATGCTCGAATTTCAATACTCGTGCAACCCTTTAGTATTTACAAACTGACTAAAGGCCTAACCATAATGTGCATAGATTGGCTTAAGCTTTTGCCAAAATTAAACGAAAAGCCTGTCAAATGCATAGGTGAATAAAACACGACTTTTAGTTGGCCACACCTGATACGAGAACACTAACAGGAACAGCAAAATACTGTTGCTGTCAGGTGTAGACTGTAAATGTTACTGTTTTCTTGCCGTCTTGACACGGCTGTTAAGATGTCTGTTTTAAAAGCTCTGTCTTAACAGAAAATTACATTTTTACATGAAAAAAGTAAAAATAGTATCAAATTAAGAGAAATCGCAAAACAAATTTAAAGTTCTTATTTTAAATTGCAAATTTTGCAATAATAACATATTTTTTTCCACAAACTATAAAAAAGGACATAAAAAGTGATGATGTGCTTTTGTTGACGGAGTTGAAATAATGAAAAATCAAGACTTACGGATACTCCACCACATAACAATCGAGCCGTCAAAGGTATGTTTTAACAGTATGTCTTAACGGCGTTCTATGTCTAATGTAGACGGGCTGTAATGTACTTATATGAACTTAATCAGAGTTATTCCAAAATACGCGCTTCACTTCGTTGCCGTCGAATGTTCACTTTCGGCAGCTCGGCGTCGATAGATTCTAAAATACGCGCGAAGAGATATCGTTTTACAAACAATTAAGTTTTTTATTCACTATTTTTAGCTTCTACCATTTATACCAATAAAAATTATCGTTTTACTTTATCGAATTTTTGTAATCACTTGAAAAATAATAAAAAAATAAAATGGATTCAATTCCCTATTTTCTAGACGAAATTGGAGAAAATAATCTTCGGCGAGCATTAAAGAAACTAAGATACAACGCAATGGATATATTTGATATGGACGATAAAATGTAATGTAATAAAAAAATTAAATTTATAAAAAAAAAAAAAATCTTAATATGAATATAAGTATATTTGTGAAAAATTTTAGAATAAATAAAGATGCATTTAAATATATTTTGAATGAACTCGAGAGCAAAATGGGCACACAACGTCTGGGAAGTTTAAAACCAGTGGATAAACTAGCTGCTTGCCTCCGGTTTTTTGCAGAGGGAAACTACCAACATGGCGTGGGAAAAGATTGGCACCTCAACGTATCTCAATCAACGTTTTCAAAAATACTTACCGAGATGGTAACGTTATTGGAAAAATTTATGCCCTAAATGGATAAAAATTGAAATGGATGACCAAACGAAAGAAGGTGCCAATTTGTATTTTTTTGAAAAATCAGGCATTTCGCGTATTGTGATGGCCGTAGACGGAACGCATGTAAAGATTGTGACCCCTTCAAGTGATCGCCATTTGTTTTATAATAGAAAAGGGTATCACAGCATAAATGTTATGCTTGTAAGTCTTTTAAACTGAAATTCATATTATACACCATTTAATATTGTTTATATACTCGTATGTATTTGTTTATCCAATATAGGGTTGTGACCATTTAAATCGCATTCGCTTTGTAAATTCATCATACCCTGGCAGCTGTCATGACTCACATATTTGGAAGCTTTCCAACGTAAGGAATCATTTAGTAGAGCAATTCCATCTAGGTAAAAGGGATTTACTATTAGGAGACGCTGGATATGCACTGGAGCCATGGTTGCTCACCCCATTTAGATCGCCATCTGTTGGAAGCCGTGAAAGTGCTTTCAACCTGGCGCATGCTAAGGGCAGAAATATAATTGAGAGGACAATAGGAATCCTAAAAAATAGTTTTAGGTGCCTTATGAATGACCTTCACTACTCTCCTGAAAAGGCCGCAAAAATTATAAATGTGCGTTGTGCTTTGCACAATATTAGAATACATTTTTGTCGGCCATTTTAGATGATTTGGATGAGTATATAGATTGCGAAGTGCTCCTTGAACCAATGGACTCCGAAGAAATTTCTAATGAAGCTATTCTGATGCGAAATGCAATTTTAAAGAGCTTCTAATAAATTAATACTTAAAAAAAATAAACGTTATATTTTGTATTTTTATGTATGTATTTACATGAAATATTTACATATGTATGTACACAAATATTATTACATATGTATGTATATAAAATAAAAAGAAACATTTAAAAATTCATGGGCAGTTTAACTGAAAAATATATGTATATTGTAATATAACTATGTACAATGACTTAAAAACATAAACTAAAAATCGTTACAGACATTAATTTAATATACATATATAAACAGGTACATCAGTACAGAAAAACATCAATATTGCGATTATATCATCAGTCTTTGTTTTCTTTTGCTTTTAGGTGCTCAGCTATTACCTTTAGGTAACCAAGTTCTTCTTTTTTCAAGGATTTATAGTCCTCATAAAATTGTTTTTGCACTTCTATTTGCTACTGAAGTAAACTTGTTGCATTTTTTTCTTCCGGCTCCTTCCGAAAATATTTTGATTTTGGTTGAAAATCATCATCAATTGCTTGAGGTGAGGATATGGGCACATCTAGTGGCAAAGCTACAATATTTTCTACGCCAAACGAAGAAACATTTGGCATTCCTGCAACCGACATCTTAAAATTTAATAATGTGGAAACAGCTTCTTCCATATCGCTCAGTGGAATTAGTTTATTAGGCCCCCCTCCTGTGCCTTCTATTTGCTGTTTATTAATGACCAACTTCTTTTTGGTATTTGCTTTGTAGTCTCTCCAAACCTGAAAAGATATAAGAAAGTTCCTATTAATGATAATGTTTCCAATATTATATATCCAGACTATACTTTTTTCCAAGAAGATATATCTCTTATTGGAGGTCCCATAGAATTAAGTTTTTTGCATATTTTATCCCACAGATTATTTTGTTCTTCTGGTCTTAGATCTGTGGAACCTTTACCAATATCAGGGTGTTGCATCATAAATTCAACCAACGATTTAAATTGCTCTGGTGTAGTTTGCTTCTTCGACCTACGAAATATTTATACATTATTATATTAATATTTTTATATTTATCTAATGTTTTTACTTACATTTTTTTAGTTTTTATACAAAATTTTATCGTAAACGCGTCAAAAATTACGTCGAAGAAAAAAGTCTGAATAGTTTATTCAACACGTATTTTAGAATATGTCGAGAAACGTCAGTCAACCCGATTTAAAAACAAAAAAATATCGATGTTCACTAGTGCGTTTATTAGAATAATGAATTGTCATTTTTCAATTTTTTTGAAGTGAACGCGTTAGTTGGAATAACCCTGAATGATTTTAAACCCATTGTTGCTCAACTTCGTAATACTTGTGTCTTTTCTGAGTAGATTATATAAAAAAGTACTAAAAATTACAACAAAGCATTTGTATGCAATAATTTTCAAACAAAAAGTAAAAACAATTTTGTAGTAATTTGTGTAATTAAAAATTGAATAAAGCTAAAACACATTTCTATTAAATTAAATACAAATGTATTTGGTTCAACTTTTTTTTATTTTAATAATTTTTGTAAACACACACACACAAACTTCTGAAAACAAATGATTCCGTACAGAAGATGCGTTCGGTTTCGTACTTTGCTTAAGCAACTGACATTAGACGAAACTTAACGAAAAGTTACATTGAGTACATTATAGTTATACACATTTGATTACTTGCATTCGCACAGTTACTTAGAGCGCTTTTACATTTGGACAGACGATGGGCAGACAGACGAAATTTGATGGTGCTGTAACGAAAATTTTCGGTGGGGGAGAGTGTGTAGTACACGACTCTCTGTACTAGACATTTGTGGACATTTTTTCTTTCTCTTTTTAACTTTTCGCATTTTTTATGTTGTTGCTTCATATCATTATTCTCATATCAACATCAACTTCATATAAACACACTAGCTGTGCTTAAAAAAACAACAACAACAAAAAAGAAAGAAAAGAGAAACGAAAATTTCTGTCTGTCTATTAATTTCTTAAATGTAAAAGGTTTAGGCAAGACCAAAAGAGAAATGAAAAAATGTCTGCCCATCGTCTGTCTAAATGTAAAAGCTGAGTTAAGGTGGCTTGAGCCAGTCTATGCACATTATGGTTAGGCCTTAATACTTCTTCTTGTGATGACTGGGTAAATATAATTTCGTCATATGTTTCATCCTGGCAGTACGTCCTGAGTAACTTTAAGCCTGTAATAATCGTATGGCAAAGAATATTAAATGTTGAAATACATAATTCTTAATTTAGTATAAATTCTATTTTCAACATCACGATAAGTGTGCGGGGAACAACATATTGTAAGCGATTCCATTTTTACTTTGCAAAATGCGTTTTTATTTTATATTTAGGTGAAATTTTTGCTACACAATTCAAACACACGCGCTATTTTGTTTTTGTCTGTTGGGCGTTTAAAACAGCTGACGAGTTCTTTTGCGGTAAAATATTTGGTTTTTCGCGTTCCCGTACTTTTATGCATATTTGGCATTTATTGAGAGAAATTGTAGTTTGCTCTCACTTTACCGAACTTTGCTCAAAAATTAAAGAAACACACCTTATATTTACAAATAAATGTTTTTGCGGTCCACACGTGGACATATGGTGTTGGCAATAGAAATTGACAGCTGAGAAGAACATAATTATTTCCAAGTTTATTGCGCATGGAGACCCCCAGTAAGTTTTACAATAACAAAATACATAATATTATGTTATTGTATAAATTCGCCTTGTGCATGAGAAATAAATCCAACCAAGGCGAAAAATATAAACACAAAAAGGAATTCAGAAAAAATATAATAAACAAAATTTACAAGAAAAGAAAAACTTGTAAATAGTGAAAGTTTTAATTGTATCGTAAAAAGCAAAGTCTCAGATCATAGATGTGTAAATGGCCAGCCAGATTGGGGAGGATTCTGGATGATATCTGAGGGCTAATTCTGTCATTCGCTCACGAGGGAGTTCTTACTCGAATGTGCGAGTTTTTACACATTTTGGGATTATCTCATTCGATATCGAGTAAAAAGTACCGAAATTTCTGATGATGGCATTCGATAGCGAATACAACATTCGAATGCAACCGTACAACTTTTTACTCGTAAGCAAAAGTACTATCGGAAACCCGTCAAACAGAAAAACACAAAATGTAATGTAAGTTCAAAATTGATTTTGAATATAAAATTACCCTCGTCTAGATTAGCAATAAATATGTTAACATTTATTGCAGCAAACGTCAAAATTGTGTTATTGCCAGTAAAGACAGCTTATTGCTAGTGGTTGCAATTATTGCCGCCAATAAATTTTCGTTAACAATTATTGCAGACACAAAACGTCAAAATTTATTGTCATTTGAGTTTATCATTGAAGGATTTTTGAAACATTTTGCTTGCGAATAATTTTAGTAAATTTTTCTTTTGCAAAAATTATTAATTTAATTCTTATTACTTAAAATAAAGTGTTTTCTTTTACCGGATTGGTGTATTGAGGGTGTTTGCAAAGTAATCACGCTGTACAAACAGTTTTCTTGTCTTTAGGACTTTAAAAGTCCAGATAAAATAAAATTATAAGTTATTTTGCAAATTTTTTCAATAAAAAATTGCTTTTTGCGCTAAATTTTTCTATTCGGTTGTTTTGTATTTATAAGTTGTCATACATACGTGTTCCCATACCTTTGACATTAGCAATTTTGTACCGTTGTTCTGCCGGCGTTATTGCTTTATTTCGAACATATTTATTGCTAATCTAGACGGGGGGTTATATGCATAAATAATTTTTTATTTCAGATCAGCAGCAGAGCACTGCGCCAAACGATTTGATCGGCGGCGGCGGCTAACGTGAAAATTCTCGACGGCGGCTCAAAGTCGACTAAAGCCGAGAATAAATCGGCCAGCCGTATTTTAAATGGCTACCTAGCTAATTGAACAAAGCATAGAATAAACTCAAAGCAAAATTTCAGAAATTGCTGCCAAAGATCAAAATTTTAAATAATATGAACCTGAATAACATTTTTTTATGCTTTTTGAATTACTTATTAAAGTAAACAGCATCCAAATTACAACTCTTTTGTAATACAATTATACTCTGTGGGGTTTTATCATAACAGGTTAAGTCGAGATAAGATCAAAAAAGTTTTGAAGGGAAATTCGAAAGAACTAAATTTAAAAAGAAAAGAATTTAATTTTTTTTTTATTATTAAGTTTATTTGTACAAAAAAGTTAAATACAATACAATTATGGCCTCAGCGCCATTTAGGCATTATTGAGGCAAGTTGGCAAATTATTCCATCTCTCATAGTACAAATTAATATTTTAAAAAGTTAAGTTTAAATAAATATTATAAAACAAGTATAAACAAATATATTTGCATTTTATAAGAAAAAAAAAATAAAAAGTGTGGTATATTCGGCTGGGCCGAATCTAAAATACCCTTCACGATAGTCACGTATATGTATAGTATACATATATTACAAATTTGAACTTAATATGCTCGGATATATATGGACCGATATCGGGGAAAAAATAGTTTTGCCTTGTAATCACCATTCCAAAAAAAGACATTTTTCATGGACATTTTCATGGAAAAGTTTGATTAAGTTATATCTCGGTTATATATGAAACGATATCGGACATTTCTATTTTCTGTATTTTAGTAACCTTCTTTAATAACGAGAATTGCTTTTCAAAAAAAAAAAAAAATATATATTAATGGAAAAATTGTTTAAGGCTATATCTTGAGTATATATGGACCGATATCGGAAATTTTCCTTTTCAATATTAATATAACCTGATTTCATTACCAGAACTGCTTTTAAGCAAAAAAAAGTTTTTAAGTTTGCTTACGCGACATTTTCATGAAAAACCCGTTTAAGGCTATATCTCGGGTATATATGGACCGATATCGGGCATTTTCATTTTCCATATTTATCTAACCTTATTTTATTACCAGAACTGCTTTTAATGAAAAAATGTTGTTAAGTTCGCTTACGTTGCATTTTCATGAAAACCCCGGTTTAGGCTATATCTCGGGTATATATGGACCGATATCGGCAATTTTCATTTTCCATATTTATCTAACCTTATTTTATTACTAGAACTGTTTTTTTTTTTAGCTTTTATTTATTTATTGAATCTTCACAATGTAAACTAACAATAAGTATTCAAATCTTAATACTAAATACAATAAGTTAACTAAGTCCAGCCAATGCTAGACAAAAAGTTTTATTTTGCACCAATTATATCGGTAAAATCACCTACTTAACGCTCTGATGGTGGCAACGGTATCCCTTCTTCTCAACCGAGTGTGACCACTAAAATAAGTATGTTTCGTGCAAGAGGGTTTGGGTGAAGTTCCAATTTGCTGATATACCTTGTCGCACGCTTTAAAAACTCATCTTTTACCAGTGGAACACACAGACCCTTGAGAATTCGGGAGTTTTTTACGTACCATGGAGCTGCAGTCATTGTTGGAAGAATTTTGTTTTGTCGCCTTTGATTTTTTTCAATGTTTGACGCTGAGGCGGTGCCTCATAATTGAATTCCGTAGCGCCATATAGGCTTTAGTATTGCGTTGTATAACAAAAGTTTGCAATCTAATTTCAATGTAGAATTTCTGCTCATAAGCCAATTTAATTGCGCTGCTTTTAATTTTAGCTGAGTGACTTTCGCGTCAATGTGAGGCTTCCACGTTAACCTACGGTCGAGATGAATACCAAGGTACTTGATTTCATTTTGCTGCGTAATAGGTGAATTGTTAATTTGGATAGCTGAACATGTTTGTCTACGCAGTGTGAATGTAACGTGAGTACACTTTTGTTCATTAACTTTCATTTTCCAAAGTTTTAACCACATCTCTAATATTAAAATATACTCCTGCATATTTCGCGAAGCTGCTTGATGGTTTTCATGTACGCTGCAGAATGCTGTATCATCTGCAAAAGTTGAAGTGTGAATACCACATCTGGTTGGCATGTCAGAAGTGTAAATTAAATATAAAGTGGGTCCCAGAATGCTACCTTGGGGAACTCCTGCCTCGATTGGCTGAGTTGGGCTTATAAAGTTGCCTTCTCTGATAAAAAACTTCCGGCCACATAAATAGCTTTCCAGAAGCTTGTGAGTGTTTGCAGGTAAGTTCAACTTTATTTTGTGCACTAATCCCTCGTGCCACATTTTATCAAAAGCTTGGGAAACATCAATGAATAGAGCTGAGCAATACTTTTTTGGCCTCAAAAGTCTTTCTCATAACATTAACTAGCCTATGCGTTTGTTCTATGGTGCTGTGTTTAGCCCGAAAACCAAATTGATGATCCGGGATGCATCCTACATCATTCAATATTGGAGTCAACTTCGCCTTTAACAATTTTTCGAAAAGTTTTGAAATTGTTGGCAGTAGACTTAATGGTCTATATGACTCTACTTTAGTGGGATCCTTCCCTGGCTTGGGTATCATAGTAACCATAGACACCTTCCACTCTGCAGGATAGTATTCTAGGCGCAAAATAGCGTTAAAAATGAAAAGAAGAATTCTTCTAGAAACGCGAGGTAACTGTACAAGCATTTTGCCAGTAATTTTATCAAAATCTGGAGCTTTTCTTGAGTTTACTTTATTTATAACATTGTCGACATCTTGAAAACTAAGTCTCAAAGACACAGGCGGTCTAACAGCATATGACGGAAATTCAGCAACATCATCCACTGTATCATTTGCAGTAAAAACGTTTTTCAAATGATTAACATACACCATCCCTTTTTCAGAATCACTTCTTCCCCAATCGCCAGCTGAAGTTCGCAGGCTTACCTGTTACGGGTCTTTTCAGACCTTTTGTCACTTTCCATAAAGAATAGTCGGTTTGCGCGCTACCGTCAAGACCTTCTAGATAATTTTTAAGGGAAGCCATTCTTTGGATTTCAAGCAGATTTCTTAATTGAGTTATGCACTCCCGTAGCCTGCTTTTAAGCTGGGGAGACCTTCAAAGTTGCCACTCTCTTCTAACTCTTCTTTTTTCTGACAGAAGTTGCTCTATTTCAGACGAATACGTTCTATTGCTCACATTTCTGGATCTTGTATGGGTAGTGGTAGCATGTTGTACGGCCAGTTTAAGGTCTTCAGAAAAATCTTTAATTGACATATCAACATCCTCAAGGCAATATTATCTGTACAATGAGTACTCAAATATTTCTTATATTTTAGCCAATTAACTCTAGTGATGTCGAACGCCAAGTCACTAAACGGGGGGCCAACCTCCTGGGGGAACGAAACGGATATTATAGTGAGTGAGTGGTCCGATGACAAATCTAATGAAGACTCTACTTGCATCCATTCTAAAGGAAAATTTTTTGCAACTCCAAAATCTATAACATCTGGAATCTTTCGTCGGTCTGAGGGCCAATAAGTGGGATGTCCGCTTGAAATCACATCTAAGCCCAGTTTGGAAACTGTGTCGAAAAGCACACGGCCTTTCGGAGAAATTAAACGTGATCCCCAAAAAGTGTGCTTGGCGTTATAGTCACCAGCCGCTAAAAATCGAGGCCCAAGTGTGTTGAGAAAATGTGAATACTGATTTTCTGTTATTGAAAATCGGGGCGGTGAGTAAATTGATGATATAACTATTTTTCCATTAAGATGTTCAATGCATATATTTGTTGCTTGGAGATACTCCTCACGTGTCTCGCGTAGAAAATAGTGCTTTACTCTATTTTTCATTAGAATTGCTGAGCCTCCACAAGACCTTCCACGGGGATTTTTAGTATCATATAGTGTGTAACCATTAATTTTGAAATAACTGTTGCTTGTCAAGTGAGTTTCAGCATTCAGCATTATGTCGATTCGTTTTTCCATAAGGAAGTGCTCAAGTTCACTTTTGGATTGGCGGATGACGTTTGCGTTCCAGAAGCATATTTTTAACCAACTCATTTTTTTAAAATTGCCTGTAAAATAGTGGATTGCATTTTCAGCATTTCCTGCATCATGTTAGTCATAGAAACCGTAAATGAGTTTATGGATTGAACAACAATCTGCAGAGTTGCCTCAAGATTTTAAAAATTTTGATCGGAATTTTGGGGCATGGGCTCCTGATTCAAGTTTTGTACATCAGTTTTGACCACACTAGCATATGAGACTTGTTTGGGATTTTGCATGATTATGTGGCTGGTTGACTGGCCTATCTGGGGAAAATTGTTAGCAGAAATAATATTTGACTGCTGCGGTTGCTTACTTGTCATTGATTGTTTAAAATGAGTGTAAACAGGACAGCCCCTGTAATTTGCAGTGTGGTTACCTCCACAGTTACTGCATTTTTTAGCGCTCGAGTGAGTCTTTGGTTTTTTGCACTGTGAAGTGCTGTGTAGATCTCCACACACAACACAAACTGCGGGCAGTTTACAATAGGCCTTAGTATGGCCAAATTCCTGGCAGTTTAGGCATTGAACGGGACCTAAACGCTTATGAGGCTCCTCTACGGTAACTTTACGGTGCAAGAGAAATTTGAGGGTATAAATTGGGTGAGTTTCATTCCGTTTCAGGACAATATCTCTTGGTTCCAGTTCAATCCTAAACATGGGTTGAGGGATCTCTCACGGTTCCTGATGTTCACTACACTTTTAATTTTAAACCCTTTGTACTCCAAACCAATCTTAACATCATCCGTGGCTACACATGGGTCAATACCTTTTATAACGACCTGAATACCTTTAGCACTTTTAAGCTGATAAGTGTAAAAAGATCTTTTCTCCTTTTCCAAAACGTCAGACAATTTTCGGTAATCATTTTCATGGTTTACCTGAATTTTTGTTTCATTGACGTTTCCACGTTTAACTGATGTCACGTTGAAATTGTCCTTACCGATTACCGTAATAAGTTGTTTTACCAGCTCATTAGAAGTAGGTTCTCTCAAATATATTGGTGGCGGTTTAAATGTTTTTTTTGCTGTATTTGGCCCATCAGTCTGGAGGATTGCGAATCTATTACTTTTCGTTGCTGTAGCGGTATTATCTTCTTTACATATCTTTGATTGTGATGATATCTGAGCTGACTTCGGGCTTCGCTGACATTTAACCACGGTTACATACCTGTCCATGCCTACTTGTGTTTTCGGCTTATCTGCAATAATTGAACTGGTGGATGGTTGGTCTTCTGTTGTAACAACAATGTTTGGCGAACACGAACGCGTGCGTTTTTTATCTCTTAGAGACAGGAGATTATCCAATGACTTTTTCAAAGATTCTTCCTCAGAAATCCAGAGGTTTTTTCTAGTGGAGCTAAGCTCCCTCTCAGAATTGCATCTACTAGGTACACTCATGCAATTTTTGTTTATTTTTATTTATATTTTTTTACTTTAAAAGTCAGTCAGAGTCTAGCTTTGATAGTGAACGGACGTATTTGTTTTTGATCGGAGTGCTATAAAAAAAAATAATAAAAATAAAAAAAAGAAACGGCTTAAGTACAAAACCGCAATAAGTGGAGAGTGAATTTACACAAAAGAAAAAATTTGTGACAATTATTGTCATATACTTTTAAAGTAATAAAATATAAATAAAGAACACAAATTGCATGAGTATACCTAGTAGATGCAATTCTGTGAGGGAGCTTAGCTCGACTAGAAAAAGCCTCTGGATCTCGGAGGAAGAATCACTGAAAAAATCATTGGATAATCTTCTGTCTCTAAGAGATAAAAAACGCACGCGTTCGTGTTCGCCAAACATTGTTGTTACAACAGAAGACGAACCATCTTCCAGTCTAGCTATTGTTGATAAACCGAACCCGCAAGTGGGTGTGGATAGGTATATAACCGTGGTTAAACGTCAGCGAAGCCCTAAATCCGCGCAAATATCTTCAAAATCAAAAATGTCTAAAGACGATAAACCCACTGCGATAAGGGATAGTAATCCTTCAGACAGATGAGCCAACAACATCCAAAAAAACATATAAGCCTCCACCAATATATTTGAGAGAGCCGACTTCTACTGAACTGGTGAAACAACTTATTACAGCAATCGGAAAGATAATTTCAACGTCACATCAGTGAAGCACGGAAGCATCAGTGAAACTAAAATACAAGTAAATCATGAAAACGATTATCGAAAATTGTCTGATGTTTTAGAAAAAGAGAAAAGATCATTTTACACTTACCAGCTCAAAAGTGCTAAAGGTCTTCAGGTCGTTATTAAAGGTATTGACTCTTGCGTAGATATCTATGACGTCAAAACCGGATTGGAAGATAAAGGTTTTAAAATAAAAACCGTAATAAACATCAGGAACCGTGAGAAAATCCCTCAACCCATGTTTAGGGTTGAACTAGAACCCAGGGATGTTGTCCTGAAAAAAGGTGAAATTCATCCAATTTATAACCTTAAATTTCTTTTGCATCGTAAGGTTACCGTTGAGGAGCCACCTAAGCGTTCAGAACCCGTTCAGTGTCTAAACTGCCAAGAATTTGGCCACACAAAGGCATACTGTAAGTTGCCCGCTGTTTGTGTTGCATGTGGCGAACTTCACGGCACAACTCAGTGCAACAAGCCAAAGGCCGACGCAAGTGTTAAGAAATGCAGTAACTGTGGAGGTAACCACACTGCAAATTATAGAGGTTGCCCTGTCTATACTCACTTTAAGCGGTCAATGACAAATAAGTCATCGGTTTCTCCAGCAACCCAGCAGCCAAATGTCATTGGTAAAAACAATTTTCCTCAGGTAGGCGATTCAACCACCCATACAAATACGCAAACCTCCAAACAATTTTCATATGCTAATGTCCTTAAAGTCGACCAAATCTTGAACCAAGAACCCAAACCTCAAACGTGCGGTCCAAATTTTAGTAATTTAGAGGCAACTCTGCAGACGTTTACGGTTTCCATGACAACCATGATGCAGGAAATGCTAAAAATGCAATCCACTATTTTACAGGCAATTTTAAAAAAATGAAGTAGTTAAAAATATGTTTCTGGAACGCAAACGGCATCCGTCATCACAAAAATGAACTTGAGAACTTCCTTATGGAAAAGCAAATCGATATAATGCTGATTGCTGAAACCCATTTGACAACCAACAGTTATTTCAAAATTAATGGGTAAGCATTATATGACACTAAAGATTCCCGTGGAAGATCTTGCGGAGGATCGGCAATTCTAATAAAATCCAGAATTAATCACTATTTAATGAACGAGACACGTGAGGAGTATGTCCAAGCAACTAATATAGACAGCCTGTGTCTTTGAGACTTAACTTTCAAGATGTCGAAAACGTTATCAATAACATAACGCCCGAGAAAGCTCCAGGTATAGATCAAATTACTGGTAAAATGCTTGAACAGTTACCTCGTGTAGCTAGAAGAGTTCTACTTTTTATTTTTAACGATATTTTACGTCTTGAGTATTATCCTGCAGAGTGGAAGGTCTCTATGATTACTATGATACCCAAGCCAGGGAAGGATCCCACTAAAGTAGAGTCATATAGACCAATAAGTCTACTACCAACAAATTCAAAACTGTTCGAAAAATTGTTAATGGCGAAGTTGTCTCTAATACTTAATGATGTGGGATGTATCCCTGATCATAAATTTGGCTTTCGGGTTAAGCATAACACCATAGAACAAACGCACAGGTTAGTCAACGTCATAAGACAGACTTTTAAAGACAAAAAGTATTGTTCAGCTCTATTTATCGACATTTCCCAAGCTTTTGATAAGGTGTGGCACGACGGTCTGATGCACAAACTAAAGTTGAACTTACCTGCAAACACTCACAAGCTTCTGGAAAGCTACTTATACGACCGGAAATTTGTTATCAAAGAAGGTGACTTTACAAGTCTCTCACAGTCAATAGGAGCAGGAGTTCCCCAAGGTAGTATTCTAGGACCCACTCTATATTTAATTTACGCATCTGACATGCCAACGAGATCCGGAATCCATACTTCAACTTTTGCAGATGACACAGCTTTTTGCAGCGTTTATGAAAACCATCAAGAAGCTTCACGAAATTTGCAGCAGTATATTTCAATATTAGAGCAATGGTTGAAACTTTGGAAAATAAGAGTTAATGAACAAAAATGTACTCACGTTACATTCACACTGCGTAAGCAAACATGTTCTTCTATCCAAATTAACAATACACCTTTTCCGCAGCATAATGAAGTTAAATACTTTGGTATTTACCTCGACCGTAGGTTAACGTGGAGGCCTCACATTGATGCGAAAGTCACTCAGTTGAAATTAAAAGCAGCGCAACTAAATTGGCTTATGGGCAGAAATTCGACATTAAAGTTGGATTGCAAACTTTTGTTATATAACGCAATTTTAAAGCCTATATGATGCTACGGAGTTCAATTATGGGGAACCGCCTCAACATCTAACATTGAAAAAATTCAAAGACGACAAAACCAAATTCTTCGTACGATTACTGCAGCTCCATGGTACGTAAGAAACTCACGCATTCACAAGAATTTGTGTGTTCCGCTGGTAACTGAAGAGTTCTCTAAGTATGCCACAAGGTATATCAGTAAACTGGAACTTCACCCAAATCCTCTTGTACGCAACATACTTAAATTTGGCGGCCACTCTTGGTTGAGAAGAAGGGATACCCTGGCCACCATCAGAACGTTAAATAGGTGATTTTACCGATACTGACCGTGCAAAATAAAAAATTTTTGTTTAGCATTGGCTGGACTTAATTAATTTTTATATTTAGTATTAAGATACTTATTGTTAGTTCATATTTTGAAGATTCAATAAATAAATGAATGACAAAAAAAAAAAGTGTATAAAAATAATTGTCACAAAGTTTTTTTTTATAAATTCACTCTTCCACTTATTGCGGTTTTCTACTTATACCGTTGCTTTTTTTTTATAGCACTCCAAATAAAAACAAATACGTCTGTTCACTATCAAAGCTAGACTCTGATTCACCAGAACTGCCTTTGAGCAAAAAAAAAGTTTTTTGAGTTCGCTTATGTGGCATTTTCATGAAAACCCTGTTCTAGTCTATATATGGGTATATATGGACCGATATCGGAAATTTTTATTTTCCAGATTTATATAACACAGTTTATTACCAGAACTACTTTTAAGCAAAAAAAGTTGTTTAAGTTTGCTTACGCCGCATGTTCATGAAAACCCCGGTTTAGGCTATATCTCGAGTATATATGGACCGATATCGGGAATTTTCATTTTTCATATTTATATAACCTCATTTTATTACCAGAGCTGCTTCTAAGCAAAAAAAAGTTGTTTTCATTAAAAATCCGATTTGGGCTATATCTCGGGTATATATGGACCTTTTAGTCACCATGCTTAATAAGTGTGTGAAGTTTGAAGCAAAACAAACAACTTTTGTTTCCAAAAATTTTCATACAAAATTGCAAAAAAAAAATGGATTTTTTCGGAATTTTGAATATGTTTCAGCTGTACGTGGACCGATATTACTGAATTTCAATAGCAAACCCATGAATCGATGGGTAAAAGAATGGTGAAAAAAAAAGTTTCTAGGTCTAAGGGTTTTCTTAGAAACGGTATTTCAACAGCGGACAGACAGACTTCGCTTAATCGACTTTTCCATTAATTCTGATTCAGAATATATATACTTTACAGGGTCGCAAATAAAACTGTAGAAATTACAAACGGAATCACAAACTTATATATACCCTTTACATTTTTGTGAAGGGTATAAAAATACCACTAAAAAAGCGTTTCCATATTATTGATCAAAAATTCTTTACAAGATGATTTAAATGTTGAAATTCTATTATTCGTTTTTATTTCAAAAGGTAAATTATTGAACTTATAGTGCGTTTCCACATATGTATGTGTTTTGGAGCAAAACACTTGTTTTGCGCAAAACCAGTGTTTTGCTGCTGGTTTTCCCATACATTTTTCATATGGGCAAAACACACCAAAAACTGGTTTTCCTCCAAAACATGTCGAAATTTACCTGTGCAACACTATGTTTCTTTTATGATTACAAATGCAACCCTTGGTTAATCATTATTGATGAATGACAAATTCGAAAAAAGTGACATTTACATTTGTCAGTTATTAAAAAAATAATGGCGCTCACTTTGTTTTTGATTAAATTGAAAGACCAACAAAAATAAAATAGCTAAACAATAAATTGTGTGTGCTAAATTTTTTTCAACATTAGTAAGTATGTATATGAACAAAACATTAAAACTGTATTGGTATATGAATTCAGAATAGATAAACATTAAAACAGTGCAGTGAAAATTTATTTAAAAGTGCATTCAATTGTAATATTATAAAATTATAACAATTAAGTGTTCCATTCGCTATTTTTAGCTTCTACCATTTATACCAATAAAAATTATAAATAGCTTGTTTTCTATGTTTCCCAGCTATCTATATGTCGACATTTCATAGGAACTACCCTAATCATCAGTAGACTTTGGAAATTTTTGAAAGATATTCTCAAACATTCAACTTTATATCCCAGCAATATAAATAAATTGTTGAGAATTTAAAAGAAAAATGCTCTAATAATACCTGTCAAAACACAAAAAACAAGCCTTTTCATTTATTCACCTCTCTAACATTTCTTTACACCTTTCAAACAAATGAACAACCGTTGGTTGCTACGATTTGCTTTTTGAAAGTATCGAAAAGCAGAGAACAAAAATTCAAACAATTAAGTGTTCCATTCGCTATTTTTAGCTTCTACCATTTATACCAATAAAAATTATAAATAGCTTGTTTTCTATGTTTCCCAGCTATCTATATGTCGACATTTCATAGGAACTACCCTAATCATCAGTAGACTTTGGAAATTTTTGAAAGATATTCTCAAACATTCAACTTTATATCCCAGCAATATAAATAAATTGTTGAGAATTTAAAAGAAAAATGCTCTAATAATACCTGTCAAAACACAAAAAACAAGCCTTTTCATTTATTCACCTCTCTAACATTTCTTTACACCTTTCAAACAAATGAACAACCGTTGGTTGCTACGATTTGCTTTTTGAAAGTATCGAAAAGCAGAGAACAAAAATTCAAACAATTAAGTGTTCCATTCGCTATTTTTAGCTTCTACCATTTATACCAATAAAAATTATAAATAGCTTGTTTTCTATGTTTCCCAGCTATCTATATGTCGACATTTCATAGGAACTACCCTAATCATCAGTAGACTTTGGAAATTTTTGAAAGATATTCTCAAACATTCAACTTTATATCCCAGCAATATAAATAAATTGTTGAGAATTTAAAAGAAAAATGCTCTAATAATACCTGTCAAAACACAAAAAACAAGCCTTTTCATTTATTCACCTCTCTAACATTTCTTTACACCTTTCAAACAAATGAACAACCGTTGGTTGCTACGATTTGCTTTTTGAAAGTATCGAAAAGCAGAGAACAAAAATTCAAACAATTAAGTGTTCCATTCGCTATTTTTAGCTTCTACCATTTATACCAATAAAAATTATAAATAGCTTGTTTTCTATGTTTCCCAGCTATCTATATGTCGACATTTCATAGGAACTACCCTAATCATCAGTAGACTTTGGAAATTTTTGAAAGATATTCTCAAACATTCAACTTTATATCCCAGCAATATAAATAAATTGTTGAGAATTTAAAAGGAAAATGCTCTAATAATACCTGTCAAAACACAAAAAACAAGCCTTTTCATTTATTCACCTCTCTAACATTTCTTTACACCTTTCAAACAAATGAACAACCGTTGGTTGCTACGATTTGCTTTTTGAAAGTATCGAAAAGCAGAGAACAAAAATTCAAACAATTAAGTGTTCCATTCGCTATTTTTAGCTTCTACCATTTATACCAATAAAAATTATAAATAGCTTGTTTTCTATGTTTCCCAGCTATCTATATGTCGACATTTCATAGGAACTACCCTAATCATCAGTAGACTTTGGAAATTTTTGAAAGATATTCTCAAACATTCAACTTTATATCCCAGCAATATAAATAAATTGCTGAGAATTTAAAAGAAAAATGCTCTAATAATATCTGTCAAAACACAAAAAACAAGCCTTTTCATTTATTCACCTCTCTAACATTTCTTTACACCTTTCAAACAAATGAACAACCGTTGGTTGCTACGATTTGCTTTTTGAAAGTATCGAAAAGCAGAGAACAAATATTCAAACAATTAAGTTTTTTATTCGCTATTTTTAGCTTCTACCATTTATACCAATAAAAATTATAAATAGCTTGTTTTTTATGTTTCCCAGCTATCTATATGTCGACATTTCATAGGAACTACCCTAATCATCAGTAGACTTTGGAAATTTTTGAAAGATATTCTCAAACATTCAACTTTATATCCCAGCAATATAAATAAATTGCTGAGAATTTAAAAGAAAAATGCTCTAATAATATCTGTCAAAACACAAAAAACAAGCCTTTTCATTTATTCACCTCTCTAACATTTCTTTACACCTTTCAAACAAATGAACAACCGTTGGTTGCTACGATTTGCTTTTTGAAAGTATCGAAAAGCAGAGAACAAATATTCAAACAATTAAGTTTTTTATTCGCTATTTTTAGCTTCTACCATTTATACCAATAAAAATTATAAATAGCTTGTTTTTTATGTTTCCCAGCTATCTATATGTCGACATTTCATAGAAACTACCCTAATCATCAGTAGACTTTGGAAATTTTTGAAAGATATTCTCAAACATTCAACTTTATATCCCAGCAATATAAATAAATTGCTGAGAATTTAAAAGAAAAATGCTCTAATAATATCTGTCAAAACACAAAAAACAAGCCTTTTCATTTATTCACCTCTCTAACATTTCTTTACACCTTTCAAACAAATGAACAACCGTTGGTTGCTACGATTTGCTTTTTGAAAGTATCGAAAAGCAGAGAACAAATATTCAAACAATTAAGTTTTTTATTCGCTATTTTTAGCTTCTACCATTTATACCAATAAAAATTATAAATAGCTTGTTTTTTATGTTTCCCAGCTATTTATATGTCGACATTTCATAGGAACTACCCTAATCATCAGTAGACTTTGGAAATTTTTGAAAGATATTCTCAAACATTCAACTTTATATCCCAGCAATATAAATAAATTGCTGAGAATTTAAAAGAAAAATGCTCTAATAATATCTGTCAAAACACAAAAAACAAGCCTTTTCATTTATTCACCTCTCTAACATTTCTTTACACCTTTCAAACAAATGAACAACCGTTGGTTGCTACGATTTGCTTTTTGAAAGTATCGAAAAGCAGAGAACAAATATTCAAACAATTAAGTTTTTTATTCGCTATTTTTAGCTTCTACCATTTATACCAATAAAAATTATAAATAGCTTGTTTTTTATGTTTCCCAGCTATTTATATGTCGACATTTCATAGGAACTACCCTAATCATCAGTAGACTTTGGAAATTTTTGAAAGATATTCTCAAACATTCAACTTTATATCCCAGCAATATAAATAAATTGTTGAGAATTTAAAAGAAAAATGCTCTAATAATATCTGTCAAAACACAAAAAACAAGCCTTTTCATTTATTCACCTCTCTAACATTTCTTTACACCTTTCAAACAAATGAACAACCGTTGGTTGCTACGATTTGCTTTTTGAAAGTATCGAAAACCACAGAACAAATATTCAAACAATTAAGTTTTTCCAATCCCCTAAAGAACCCTCCAATCAAACTAGAGTTTGATTGGGAGCTCTATATTGAATTGGATTCCGCCCCTGCCTCTTCATCATTCCGTTGCTCTTTGGCTGTTATTTCTGGCTTGTGGTCCATCTTCTCATCTCCTCGATACAGACAGAGCCTGGTTCCCTGATATCCATAGAAAACCATGCCCTGCCTGTCTCGAAGTAATGGCAAGGATTCCTTGTTTAGGACCACAACTACCTTTCTACAGGATCCTTCAGCCTCTGCGACACTGACCACCTTCCAGTCATGTGTGGCCATGCCAGGTTTCGCGATCTGAAGCATCCTGAGAATTGCATCGGGGTCATGTGGTTCCGCAGGAACGACTGCAGCCGCTCTCGGCCGTCGAGGGATGTCTCTGACCAAAATCAGCTCCAGCCGTGCCCCTGGCCACACCTCCCCTAATGCTGCAATGACATCTTTCATGGCGTTGGCTGATGTCTCGTCAACGCACGATATCAGTTTTACTCGACCCTGGATCCACCCCGCGTCAGTAAACTGCGGTGGAGGGCCGGTGTTGCTATTAATCGCCTTTAGGAAGTTGTCCAGCAAACTCTGACTGATCAATCCCCACTTTTCGCGGGTAATTGCTCCATCAGAGTTGCTTCGGTCAACTATAGCCCTGTTCAGTGGGTTTTTTGCAACCTCACTGTAAGGTCTATTGATGACCGTGGACCCCTTCCTCGGCTTTTTACTTGGGTTTGCCTGTTCTTCCTCGGACCGTTGTCTTTTGCATACTGTCCCGCCGACAGCTGCGACTTCTGGTTCCGGGGTTTCGGCTAAAAATGCCTTGGCCCATGTCAAGCATTGTTTGTCATTGCTTGACATGGCTTCCTCAGCCACATTACTGAGCTTTTCGACATATCGTCGAGCCGCCCTAATTTTTAGTGTGGTTTTGCGGGAACTAATGCTTTGTTCCCGCTCCACCTGTGTGTTATTGGACGTGGTTGCTCCAGTCTGCTCTCCTTTGGTTTGCCCATCTGTCAGTTTGCCAGATGTTGTAGGTTTTGCCAATTTCGAGCATCCCGGCACGTCCGAAAAGTCTGCAGGGTGCTTTTGGCCTGTTAGGCACACCCCGCGAAGATTTGCTGTGTTTACAGCTTTTGTTTTTGCATCAGCCGGTGTACTAGGCCTTTCAGCTTTGTGCACCTGACTGCTGCTGCTTCCGGTTTCCGGTGAGGGTTTGACCGAACTTTGACGGCAGTCCATCAGCTTGGGTTTGCCAGCCTGATGGACTGTCGTGTTTTGTTTTGTTTTTATTTTTATTTAAATTTGAATACATTTGATTCCCACGAGTAGGCCAGTAAAGCAAGGACCATCCATACAGTGACGGCGTGTATGGACTAGGCAACTAGTTACAACCGGTCCGTGCCCTAGACCGGAGGAGAAACTACTCGCTACTAGACTTTTTTATCCACTGTCTAGCCACACAGACCCTCGGCGCAGCTTCTACAACCTTGGCCTTCAGTGGGACATTTTGGTCCGCGGATGTTGTATACCTCGTGGTATTCGGGGTATAAACTACCTGACCTGAGGCTGACACATGGCAGCGGATTGGTGTTTTCCTCTGCCCTATATCCCCCTCAAGTCCGGACGTGTTGCATGCACATATAAGCCACGTTTGTGTCATGGTCATATATGTGAATGTTTCCGTCCTCCCCTATCCGCCACCTGGGGACGCGTCCGATGGGAAAATGACGACTCCACACGGAGTCGTCATATTATATATATAAATATTTCATATTTATGTATATGACCCTATTTCATTACCAGAACTGTTTTTTAAGCAAAAAAAGATGTTTAAGTTCACTTACGCGACATTTTCATTAAACCCGCAGTTTAGGCTATATCTCCGGTATATATGGACCGATATCGGAAATTTTCATTTTCCATATTTATGTAATCTTATTTCATTACCAGAACTGCTTTTGAGCAAAAAAAAGTTGTTTAAGTTCGCTTACGCGACATTTTCATGAAAAACCCGATTTGAGCTATATCTCGGGTATATATGGACCGATATCTGAAAAAAATTTTTTTTTTGCCTTTTAGTCACCATGCTTAATAAGTGTGTGAAGTTTGAAGGAAAACGAACAACTTTTGTTTTCAAAAATTTTCATACAAAACTGCAAAAAAAAATTGCTTTTTTTGGAATTTTGAATATATCTTAGCTATACGTGGACCGATATTACTGAATTTCAATAGCAAACTCATGAATCGATGGGGTAAAAGAATGGTGAAAGAAAAAAGTTTCTAAGTCTAATGGTTTTCTCAGAAACGGTATTTCAACAGCGGACAGACGGACATCGCTTAATCTACTTTTCCATTAATTCTGATTCAGAATATATACTTTATAGGGTCGCAAAAAAAACTGTAGAAATTACAAACGGAATCACAAACTTATAAATACCCTTTACATTTTTGTGAAGGGTATAAAAACAGAAAATAATTTTAAGAAGCGTTACATGTTAGAGATTGTAAACACACCAACAACACAGAGAATTAACTTCAAGGTAGACACAGAAAAATTAGCACAGAATTAAAGATATATAGTTAATAAGAAATTCTAGATTTGAATTGTTTAACAATGAATGTTAGGATAAAATTTTTTAAATTATGATAATATTTCCATGTTATTCTGTAAACAACATTTGTTTTGCTAGTTGAGAAACAACATGTTGCAAAACATCTGTTGGTTGCAGAATTAGGTTATTTTGGTTTTTATGTTATTTTTTGTTTGTCATTATTGTTATTAATATTATTTTTTCTTTTTTGAATTTTTTTATAACCCAAAAATGTTTCTGTCAGTATATTAAATAGATATTTTTTAAGTTTTCAATTTAAAATTTTTCAATTTGATAATATTGTTAAGAATTTTTTCTTTGTGTATGAATTAATAATTTTTCTTGGTGAATAGATTTTTTGTATATAGGAATTTTTAGACAATAATTATTCAAATTGAAAAATGTTTTAATAACACATTAAATTTTCTGACGATGATAACAAATTGTTATCGAAATATTGAAAATAAATACTGTTGAATTTTTTATAAAAAATAAAAACGAGTTTTAGCTGCAAAAATAAGAAATATTTAAAATAATTATTTACTTTAAATATACAGCCACGTTCTGAAACCGAAAAGAGTTCTGACAAACGCTTAATTTTAAGAAACACGCGTTTTACTGCCTGATAATATTTTCTTTATTTTGCCTATAAATATATGCACAATTGTATCTCAAATAAATATCTAACCCTCTTATTTCAATGGGATTGTAATTATACTCAGTTGTCCTGTAAAAGTTTTCATTTTCACAATAAAATTAAAAAGTGGTTTCAAACTATTACTTTTTATGTAAAAGTAGTTTCAAGAAACAGACAATTCACTACAAATTATTGTTCGAAAACAAAACACAAATGAAAAGTAAAAGAGTAGAATGTAGAATACCGAAGCTTGAAATTGAAGTGTTTTCAAACTATTTTCACTTCAGTAGAATCAAGAACATACCCGATAGATAAAACCAAATTGATTCAAAATGTGTTCTTTCGCATACATTTCCATTCGATATCGTCGAACAGGCTGTACATATATTATATTAAAATATCGTATGTGAATAACGCTTAAAAAATTATAAGCTGAAAATTTTACAAATTTGTATGTAAAAGCAAATGCTCACATTTTAAGGAGACTAAATTTTAAGATGTATTCAAAACTAACTTCTATAAATAATTAGAATATTATAAAAGAAAGTATCTTCTTTAACATAAGGAAAGAGTTTTCTTATTTCATCGTAAAATTCGAAAGACGAGAAATTTAATACGAGTTAAAGTGACTAAACCTATTAAACTTGAAAAATATCTTATAGATATGAAAATTCGCTATAGATATGACAATACTAGATTTTTAGAATAAAGCATCTTTCTATTAAGTTTATTGCAAAATTATTAGTCTCGTATTCTGCAAATATGTGAGTTTGCATCCGGATACGTGGAACTTAACAAAACCAAAGTGAGAAATTAGTTGAAGAGACCATTTTCGGGGAAACAATGTTGTATACTAAAGACCATATAAAGCTTTGCAACTGTGGTTGTTATGAGTTGTGATAATAGTTCCTATTATTAAATGAAATCTTATTTTAAAAATATATCTCATAAAAATTAATGAAATTAATTTCATGTTTTTTGTAAGAGTATATAATTGTTGTTATAGCTTTAAGTGCTGTAGTTTTTTATTAAATTCAACCATGACTTGTTGTTCTATACTTTACACAGTTGAAAATCTTTTATTCAAAAAGAATTACAGCCAGTTTACCAATCTCGACAGCCTGCTTGCGTTCGCAATCTAAGCGAAAGAAAACTGATTTGGGTTCGTCTAACTTTTTTATATGCGAACGATGTGTCAAAACTCAATGAAAATACATAAGAACATGCGAACGAATAGTAGTGAGATAGACAAACCCAAATTGATTCGAATGTGAGTGACTGGCTTTCTTCAGCATTCATTTTCTTTCGAAATTGGTAAACTGGCTGTTAATTTTACTAGCGGACGATTTGCAATAATCATATTGACGATTTTTTCCGTGGAAGTTGACGATATTAAACCAGATTTATCTGGCATCTATGGGTACAAATCTAATCTGAAATTTTACTTGAAATTGCTTAAATTACATTAATGATAGTAATTCTTATATGAACTGCTGTTGCTGGCACGGCAGATTATCTCCAATTTTTGACAATTGGTCATATAACGAGAAAAAAACAAAATTATTATTTATTTTTTATTAAATGCATTATCTGTTATTACAGAAAAATGCTAGCGGGCGTATTTTTGAAGCTCAGGAATAAAAGAAGTGGCATATTCCTACATAAATATACATTAGTAAATAATTTATTTGCTACTTTTTAATTTAGATTTTACAATTCCGTAATGCTGATCTATAGCTGATACGGGTGGTCGTTTCTTATGTTGCTTTTCTAGTTTAGTTTTACTGCGGCAATTAGCTGATGCGACACCAGCTTGATTCTTTCCTAATTGGTGAAACGTTTTCCTTTCTTTTCTTATGTCTTTTAACCGTTTTCGTTCATTTAAGAGTTCTTTATAGTTTTTGCACGCTTTCTTTGGAGGTTTTGCACCTAGCTTTACCAATTGGTGAATGATCATTTTCTTTTGATTTTTTTGAACTCTTTGGTGTTTGGAAGCAAAATTGAGAATCTCATATCTTGCTTTTTTTATATCAAATTCATTTTTTTCCTGCGTGATGCTTTTAGGTTCCTTCGATTTGTTAACGCACACTGCAGCTGCTATTGGCTCCTTAGTTTCCTCAAAAACTATAGCTTTGAATTCATTTTGGAAGGCTAAAGCTGCTTTGGTTATAACAGGCCTAAATTCCGTAAGGCGGCTCATGTCAGAGCTAACAGCGTTGTCAACTTTAAAATTATCAATACGCACCAAAATGGGAGAAAAATGCTTAATATAAAAACACGCACCAATCTTTATTAATTTTATAGTGCTTCACCAAATTGTTGGGCACAAAGCAGAGACCAGCGCCGGTAAAAATTTTCGGCGGCGGCGGCTGACCAAAAATAAGTCGGCGGCGGCGGCTATTCGGCTCAAATCGGTTGAAAATAAATGAAAGATATTAAATGTAAACAAATATTTATGTCCATTTGCATATACATATTTAGGTTGTACAAGCCGCCAGTTTCATGAAACTTGGGTCCTTTTGGTCCCGTTGTGTTGATATACATATTTACTTTAAACAATTTTTATTTACACCAATAAAAATTATAAATAGCTTGTTTTTTATGTTTCCCAGCTATCTATATGTCGACATTTCATAGGAACTACCCTAATCATCAGTAGACTTTGGAAATTTTTGAAAGATATTCTCAAACATTCAACTTTATATCCCAGCAATATAAATATGTAAATAGCGAATAAAAAACTTAATTGTTTGAATATTTGTTCTCTGCTTTTCGATACTTTCAAAAAGCAAATCGTAGCAACAAACGGTTGTTCATTTGTTTAAAAGGTGTAAAGAAATGTTAGAGAGGTGAATAAATGAAAAGGCTTGTTTTTTGTGTTTTGACAGGTATTATTAGAGCATTTTTCTTTTAAATTCTCAACAATTTATTTATATTGCTGGGATATAAAGTTGAATGTTTGAGAATATCTTTCAAAAATTTCCAAAGTCTACTGATGATTAGGGTAGTTCCTATGAAATGTCGACATATAGATAGCTGGGAAACATAGAAAACAAGCTATTTATAATTTTTATTGGTATAAATGGTAGAAGCTAAAAATAGCGAATGGAACACTTAATTGTTTGAATTTTTGTTCTCTGCTTTTCGATACTTTCAAAAAGCAAATCGTAGCAACCAATGGTTGTTCATTTGTTTGAAAGGTGTAAAGAAATGTTAGAGAGGTGAATAAATGAAAAGGCTTGTTTTTTGTGTTTTGACAGGTATTATTAGAGCATTTTTCTTTTAAATTCTCAACAATTTATTTATATTGCTGGGATATAAAGTTGAATGTTTGAGAATATCTTTCAAAAATTTCCAAAGTCTACTGATGATTAGGGTAGTTCCTATGAAATGTCGACATATAGATAGCTGGGAAACATAGAAAACAAGCTATTTATAATTTTTATTGGTATAAATGGTAGAAGCTAAAAATAGCGAATGGAACACTTAATTGTTTGAATTTTTGTTCTCTGCTTTTCGATACTTTCAAAAAGCAAATCGTAGCAACCAACGGTTGTTCATTTGTTTGAAAGGTGTAAAGAAATGTTAGAGAGGTGAATAAATGAAAAGGCTTGTTTTTTGTGTTTTGACAGGTATTATTAGAGCATTTTTCTTTTAAATTCTCAACAATTTATTTATATTGCTGGGATGTAAAGTTGAATGTTTGAGAATATCTTTCAAAAATTTCCAAAGTCTACTGATGATTAGGGTAGTTCCTATGAAATGTCGACATATAGATAGCTGGGAAACACAGAAAACAAGCTATTTATAATTTTTATTGGTATAAATGGTAGAAGCTAAAAATAGCGAATGGAACACTTAATTGTTTGAATTTTTGTTCTCTGCTTTTCGATACTTTCAAAAAGCAAATCGTAGCAACCAACGGTTGTTCATTTGTTTGAAAGGTGTAAAGAAATGTTAGAGAGGTGAATAAATGAAAAGGCTTGTTTTTTGTGTTTTGACAGGTATTATTAGAGCATTTTTCTTTTAAATTCTCAACAATTTATTTATATTGCTGGGATATAAAGTTGAATGTTTGAGAATATCTTTCAAAAATTTCCAAAGTCTACTGATGATTAGGGTAGTTCCTATGAAATGTCGACATATAGATAGCTGGGAAACATAGAAAACAAGCTATTTATAATTTTTATTGGTATTATAAAATTATTTCATACATATGTCCCGTCTGAGAAGGAGGGATACTTTGGCTACCATTAGAGCTCTAAACAGATGACTGATTTCTGAAATAATATTCGCATAAAAATAAATTTTTGTCCAGCACTGGCAGGAGTTTAATCACAATTTTTTTTAGTATTAAGACTTGAATACTTATTGTCATTACATTTCATAGATTAAATAAATAAAATAATAAAGTTAAAAAAAAAAAAAAATACATATGTATGTATGTAGACTGGTTGCCAAAGCAGTTATTAGTTATAAAAGTTTAATTATGGATATAGAATAACGTCATGTAAGTATTTACTTTCATATACTTACATATGTATGCACATACTTACATACATATGTACATATAACAAACAAGCAAATTGTATGTTCGGAAGCTTCATTGTTCGTATTTTGATTTAGCAATAAAATCTATAATTGCTGACATTTTTATACTGAATTTCAATATATATGAACACAAAATATATAAAGGACTTTGTTAATAATATCTTAAAAACCATACATATAAATGGTATCCTTGTTGTAATGTATAATTTCTTTCTAGCTCAAATATCTTACCCATTTTAATAATGCCACCCATTTTGGAAAAAGGGGAAAAGAAGAAGCTTTGGTCCTCTCGGGAGGAGTCAATATTGTGTGAGCTTTGGGCGAGCAAAATTGATATGTTGAGGGGAGCACGGAAGAACACACATATCTTGGAGGAGATGCGCTTGGAGTTGGAGGCCATGGGCGGCATTTTAGTTTCCGGAGAGGAAATTAAAAGTAAGCTGCACAATATGACTACGAAATATAAGTACATAAGTGAAATTTTATAAACAAAATAATTGAAAAATATTTAATGATATTCCTCTCATACATTTCAGAAAGGAAAAGGAGAAAGTGGGTCCTTCTGGCGGATCCCCACCCTCCTGGGAAATGTACCCTAAAGTATATGCAATTTTAGGATCTTTTAAAATGCACAATCTTAAAGATGTTGTAGAGGAGAGCATTTCCGGTAAGTGCATTTGTTCTTATTTTGCGATGTTTGTAATTTTTTGCAATAATTATTTATTAACAAAAAAAAAAAAAAGCAAATTATGTATAAAGAAACAAATTATTTTAGTTTTTAGTATTTTCTTTAATCTGTCTCCACATTTTAACAAAAATGCTTTATTTTATATTCAATTTACATTGTTTTAGATAACTCAAACATTCAAGAAAACGATTCTCTGCAGTACAGTGACCTATAGGTGTTATTAAATGACTCCTAGGCAATGGATTTTGATGATTTGCCGCCAACATCCCAAAGTCAGTCGTACACGCAGTCGTCAACATCATCAGTAAAATCCTCCACATCACGTAGCACTGAAAATAAAAATCGAGATGATTTTTTTGCAAAAGATTTTTAAAAAAATTGAATCTATAGAAACAAATGAAGAGAAGGAAAGAGCAGAACATGCTAAATGGGAGGAAAAGATATATAATTTAGAACTAGATAAGAAAGAAATTTTAGAAAAAATGGCAACTGATAATGAGGAAATTAAAAACGAACTCAAAAATTTCTTTAAAAAATTACCAAATTCAAAGTGATGTTATTTATAAATTCGCATTTTACTTTTTTTGAAAGATTATATTAAACTTTGATACATATCTATTTTGATTTAAAAAGTGTTCCTTTTTTATTACATGATGTACCTTTTTTTAAGTTTTTATTAAAATCTTTATTTAAAAAAATCTAATTGTTGATTAAACTAGTACATTGTTTCTAAATCTGCTTAATAGTTTCAGAGATATCGCACAAATTCAAATTTGAATATTTGTTGTTTTTGTATGAATTTTTAAAAAACACAAATTTAAAAATTTTCTGAAGTATTTGTGCGATATCTCTGAAACTATTAGGCAGATTTAGAAACAATATTTTCATTATTTAAATAAAAAAAAAAAAAAATCCACAATACATTTGAACCTGTGCAATAAATGCAGTAAAGTATCAACTAAAATTTTTCCACCAACAGAGACTTTGAATTCTGTAAACTATTTTATATATATATATATATATATATATATATATATATATATATATATATATATATATATATATATATATATATATATATATATATATATATATATATATATATATATATATATATATATATATATATATATATATATATATATATATATATATATATATATATATATATATATATATATATATATATATATATATATATATATATATATATATATATATATATATATATATATATATATATATATATATATATATATATATATATATATATATATATATATATATATATATATATATATATATATATATATATATATATATATATATATATATATATATATGTATAATTATTTTTTTATTAAATTTTGTTATATGCCATGAAATTTTGGAATATTTATGTTATGATTGTTAAGTTTTTATGAAATAAATTTTAAAAAAGTAATACAAATTTATTTTTAATTAATGAGTACTCACAATGCAAACTTATTGCTTGACGTATTCTTTCAACGTCATCTCTACTGTCACTCAGAATAGCATCGCTTTGAGGGTATTGCCGACCTTTTTCAAAATTTTGGAAATCTTTTTTTTTTAACATTTTTGATATCATTATCAACTCCTATACCAATACGGCGAAAACGAGCCTTTAAATTGCCAAATGTGTTCTCCACAACTCGTCTTGCTTTTGACAGAAAATAATTAAAAGTTTTTCTTTTAATGTCATTTTCGGCGTTGAAAGGGTAAGGCTTCATTAGATTTTTTGAAAATCGAAGAGCCGAATCTCCAATAATATAAACTGGAACATTTATCCCACTTATATCCTTACAACTTTCATGTAAAACTTGACTTTCTGCAAGTGTTTTTTTCAGTAATGATTTCTCCTATATTTGAGAGTCATTGCATCTTCCTGGGCTTCCCACATTTATATATAGAAACCTATATCTATACATAATTAAACATATTACAAATGAACATATTTTTGGTGAGTTTGAGTTCAACTACCATTATGCCTACTTGAAGACTGAATTTTTTTTTAAAGATTAGAAAAGACTGGAGAGGTAAATTTAACTCTCATTTACTTCAGTCTCCAATGGGGTGTGATGGTAGGTTAACTCGTGCTCACCAAAATTATATTCAGCTCATTCGACTAATAAACAAAACTTAGTAAATAAAATATATTTCTATTTTGTTTTAAAAATTAAGTTCAAGTACATATGTACACATAAGTATATTCTATTTAATTGCCTGTAGTCTATTAGGGCTAATAAAACAGTTGAATACCAGCCTTTGTAGTTATAGTAGTCAACCGCATCATCAGATGTTGGATGCACTTCAATGTGGCAGCCATCTTAAATTAATATTTTCACATATTTTTATTCTTACATATACATATGTGTACATACATATTGCTCCTAAGCATTGAGGTAATCCTGACATCTCAAAACCATTCACACATTCCTCCACAATTTCTGTGGTTAATGGAAATTTGTTTAAATATGATGGTTTCAATTGATGATACACTTCGTTGCAGAACTCAATCAATATTTTGCATACCATTGGTTTGGAAACTCCAAACACATTGCCAACACTTCTGTACTCGGCAGAAGATCCTAAAGAATACAATGCTATAGCTATTCTTTTTTCAAAGGATATAACACTTCTAAAAGGTGTGTTTCCTTTTTTTAGATTTTGCAATTATTCGCGAGACATCCGAAAGCTATTTTTAAAGAATTCTTCTCCATTTTCTTGTCAATCTTGCTCCCAAAAGCGCGAGGATCGATCCTTTAAATGATTTCAAAATTATTTATTGTGCACGAAAAAATACAGGGCAAAATCTTACCAATTTCCAAAATCTTTTCCAAAATATTTTCATTACACTTTTTGCAAGAAGAATTAGAACATATTTTTTTAAACGATTTCTTCTAATTCTTTGTCGGCATAATTGCTTTGATAACGACATAAAATTGATGTATTTGAAATGAGTTCACACACTTTTGTCCACATATAATTATTATATGCAATATAATTTAACAAACACTCAATTGTATCTTCCATTATAACACTTTTTTATACCCTTCACAAAAATGTAAAGGGTATATATAAGTTTGTGATTCCGTTTGTAATTTCTACAATTTTTTTTGCGACCCTATAAAGTATATATATTCTGAATCAGAATTAATGGAAAAGTCGATTAAGCGATGTCCGTCTGTCCGCTGATGAAATACCGTTTCTGAAAAACCATTAGACTTAGAAACTTTTTTCTTTCACCATTCTTTTACCCCATCGATTCATGGGTTTGCTATTGAAATTCAGTAATATCGGTCCACGTATAGCTGAGATATATTCAAAATTCCGAAAAAAGCCATTTTTTTGCAGTTTTGTATGAAAATTTTTGAAAATAAAAGTTGTTCGTTTTGCTTCAAACTTCACACACTTATTAAGCATGGTGACTTAAAGGCAAAAATTTTTTTTCAGATATCGGTCCATATGTATATACCCGAGATATAGCCCAAATCGGATTTTTAATGAAAATATCGCATAGGCGAAGCTAAATAACTTTTTTTTGCTCAAAAGCAGTTCTGGTAATGAAATTAGGTTACATAAATATGGAAAATGAAAATTTCCGATATCGGTCCATATATACCCGAGATATAGCCTAGACCGGGGTTTTCATGAAAATGCCGCGTAAACGAACTTAAACAACTTTTTTGTACTCAAAAGCAGTTCTGGTAATGAAATTAGTTAACATAAATATGAAAAATGAAAATTTCCGATATCGGTCCATTTATACCCGAGATATAGCCCAAATCGGGTTTTTCATGAAAATGTCGCGTAAGTGAACTTAAACAACTTTTTTGTGCTCAAAAGCAGTTCTGGTAATGAAATTGGGTCATATAAATATGAAAAATCAAAATTTTCGATGTCGGTCCATATATACCCGAGATATAGCCCAAATCGGGTTTTTCATGAAAATGTCGCATAAGCGAACTTAAACAACTTTTTTTTGCTCAAAAGCAGTTCTGGTAATGAAATAGGGTCATATAAATATGAAAAATGAAAATTTTCGATATCGGTCCATATATACCCGAGATATAGCCTAGACCGGGGTTTTCATGAAAATGCCGCGTAGGCGAACTTAAACAACTTTTTTGTGCTCAAAAGCAGTTCTGGTAATGAAATTAGGTTACATAAATATGGAAAATGAAAATTTCCGATATCGGTCCATATATACCCGAGATATAGCCTAGACCGGGGTTTTCATGAAAATGCCGCGTAAGCGAACTTAAACAGCTTTTTTGTGCTCAAAAGCAGTTCTGGTAATGAAATTAGGTTATCTAAATATGGAAAATGAAAATTTCCGATATCGGTCCATATGTACCCGAGATATAGCCCAAATCGGGTTTTGCATGAAAATGTCGCGTAAGCGAACGTAATGAAATAAGGTTATATAAATATGGAAAATTAAAATTTTCGATATCGTCCATATGTACCCGAGATATAGCCTGAACCGATTTTTCATTAAAAAATTTTATTTTTTTTTTTGCTGAAAAGCAATTCTTGTTATAAAAGAAGGTTACTAAAATACAGGAAATAGAAAATTCCGATATCGGTTCATATATAACCGAGCATATTCAGGCCACATTTTTAATATACTATACATATTCGTGACTATCGTGAAGGGTATTTTAGATTCGGCCCAGCCGAATATACTACACTCTTACTTGTTTTAATTTAAATTTTTATTCAACAAAAATTTTCGTTTGTTTGTAAATAACATAAACAAAATAAATGTCAAATTGATTACGAAAATTCGAACACCAAAACATTTACAACATAATGGAAACGCACTATTAACAGCACCCATATAATCAATGCGTTGCTTTTTTGTTTCCAATCTGCACCTTGGAGGTCTTGAACTTGCTCTATTTCGTGTATTAAAGTTAAATTGTTGTTGAGAGAACGCTACACTGTGGTGACCAATATGATTAATGCTTCTAAACACAAACATAAGGACCTGATACTCATGTAAACCATAAATGGGTAGTATTGTTTTGCTTATATCTTTATATAATGTTACAGTTGAAAACAGTATTGGTAGTCTGTAGACGATTTTTATTTTTAAAGCCTTATTTTGCATGCACTGTTAAGATTTTAGGGCATTGGTACTTTTCCTGTTTGCATAAATAATCGCTAAGTGATTCAGATGAGATTGAATCAAAGATTGGAATATTAACAGCTTTAATCTAACACTTAGTTTGTTCGCAAATTTGTATAGTATTCTAATTGCAGGCGCAATTTTTCTTCTCAAATCAGTCATATGTAAATCCCACGACAAATTACTTTGCATAGTGATTCCCAAATACTTCACAAAATGTGACTCATAAATAAAACGTTAAAGTTATTATTCACACTCAAACAAGACTACCACATTTATTCAAATAATCAACAAATTAGCAGCAATTTTTAAAATTTTTTTAAATCGACTCAAGCTGTTATGATAAAACGGCACAGATAAACTTAATTGCATTATATGTATTTTGTGTATTTTTCAAAAATTCGTAAAAGAAAAAAGGTATTTGAAATTAATATTAACAAAACACAAAAAAAAATTTGCAATAATTTTCTTCAGCTCAAGGTCTTTTTGTTTTTTTTTTTTTTAGTTTTGTGTTGTTTTATTTCGATATTTCGTCTTTCTTTGGAAGACTTCTACTGGAAAAACTTGTTTGTGTAATACTAAACTAAATAAAAGTCAAAGCAGGACCAAGAAAAAAAAAATAATTATCCTTCTAACGTTTTTTACTTACCAACTTTTATACAAATGCAGTATTGAGTTTTTTATTATTTACTTTATTAGTTACTACAGTAAAATTCGTTTATAAGCCACACCGCTTATAGTAGAATTAGCGATTTTGTCCAAAATGTGCAACTTTTTGGCATCAATAAATAAAATACCTACCAAATATTTGTTACATAGTTCATTAGCGCTATAGACCATTTTCGCTTATATTCCACCTATATGCGGTGTGAAAAAACTTAATTTCATGCAAGTTACTAAAGATATAATCCAAAATGCACATTTAATAAAAATTTTCCTAGACAAAAACGGAGCACAAAAATGCAACACTTTTATATGTACATATTTCATTTTTGACACATATTTGCAATGTCAAATTTATTTTTTCTTTTTGTTGTCAATGAGAGCATTGAAATATCTGCTTTCCGATTTTATATAGTCAAAATAAACTATTGTGTGCTAATTCATTTATAAGCCAAAAAGTGACTTATATAAAAATCTAACTATAGTCCAATTCGCCTTATAGTCCACAAAAAGCGTGCATTTGAAGCAGTGGACTATAAGCGAATTTTACTGTAACACTTTTACCAATAAAAAAATATATGCCGAATATATATCGACATTTCATAAAAGCTACTTTAATCGTCAGTAAACTTGGCAAATATTAATAAAAAAATATTTTCAAATATTTTCTTCAGTGTCAGAATTTGTTTCAGATCTATGCTCTTCACTAAGCATTTCTTTTTCAAAAAATAGTGTAATTTTTGCACTTTTTTTCATCACTTCTTCGTTTATAGTTTTCTTCTTTTTCTACTATGAATATGTTATGAAGCGTTAGATTCAATGGTGCTATATTTACTTTAAAAAATCCCAATATGGATGTCGGCGGCTCTGTTTTAGCCAATTTTAGCTACGAAATAATCGGCGCAGCGTGCCCTGGTCAGCAGTAATGAAAATTAATTTTACACAAAAAGAAATTTTGGCCAATTTTTTGGCAGTACAGACTTGGCAAAAGGTGTATTACCCAATACTGCGCAAAGGAAATATAAAGCCAACTAATTGTGGCAAGAGCTTGCTCTGAAGTTGAACGTTCTGATCCATCAATTAAAGATGTGAATTTGCACACAGCTTTGTAGTTTCGCACACAGTAATTTGGCTAATCGCCATTAAAAAATCATTTCCGACGGAGTGTTGGAATCCTCCTGAATCCAAAAGCGCAAGTGTGGCTGCCAATTGAATTTTTGGTGCCCCTGCGCTTCCTTTGTAAGTCTAAATCGTCTCTTGAAACTATGAAATAAACATTCTTTATTTTATAGATGTATTTGAACAATATATTGACTGCACTTACTCGTTGTTTGGCAAATTTAAAGGATCTCCACTTCCCCTAATTTTTTTCCTTATTATATTAACCGTAACCGTTTCGTTGGAGTCAGACAGTGATGCATAATTTAATAATATTGGGTCAATTTCTTTTGCGTTTTTATTTTTATTGAATTTGTTGCTCGTAAATTTTAACTTGTTTTGTCAAAACATATGATTTTTGTTGACAATTTTCGGCAATGTTATAAAACACATTTTGTCAGTATTTTGCAACACTGAAGTGATGACTCGACTCGTTACGTAATGAGCCATATCATTAAAAATTTACACGATATCGAAATTATTTTCTACACGATAGTAATTTCGATCACGAATGACATTAGCCCCTGCGCTCAAGATACAATACAAAACCAATTTTTTTTCGAATTTCTATTCAAAAAAAATTGCAACAAAAGAAAAACTTAACTATTTCGTAAAACCTTTAACTATTTCGTGAAACTCAAAGTTTCAGATCATAGAGCTTGAAAAGGTGAAAATGCCCAGCCAGATTAGGGAGGATTCTGGATGATATCTGGCGCTCAAGATACAATACATAATTTAAAAATTTTTTTAATTTTTTTTCCAACTTTGTTTTAATTATGCCGTTGACATCTGCAACAGATTAAAATTAAAAAAAGTTATCGGCTACGCTGTCAATTTCACCTGTTATGAATTCGCTTTGAATACAACCTTAGGTGTGTTTCTTTACTTTTCTGACAAGTTTCGTGCAAAAGAGAGCATGCATAAGTTTCTCTCAAATACAGATAAAATTTACCTAAAGTACAGGAACGCAAAAAGGCAAATTTCTAGCCCAAAAAGAAACACATGCTGTGTTTTGTTGTAGCAAAAAAAATTGTCATTTAGTTTTACGAAAAATACTGTGATATTTTACACTTTTTTGCTTTTAAGGTCTTTTGCACATTCTTTTTTATTTAATAATTATATAAAAACGCTGAAATGATTTATATACGAGTTGATTTAAATGAACTTTGTTTCTTTATTATTGTTTATTTTTCGAACAGCTGATTGCTTAATTACTTGCCCAAACTAGCCCGAAGAAAAAGTACGGGCTGTTTCGTGCAAGAAGAGGAAGCATACTATTCTCTAAAAAGCGCTCTCATTTGCCCAATTTTATAGTACGGGAACGCTTTTCGTGCAAATTAAGATCCCGCGGGATCCCAAAGTAGAGTAAAGAAACACACCTCTTATTAAAAAAAATCCAATCTCAGGGAAAAAATATAAACACAAAAAGGAATTTAAAAAAATATAATAAAAAATATTCACTTATTTATTATTTAAGAACAACTTTTAATTATTTCTTGAAAATTAAAGTCTGTGTGAACTGAGCTTGCCGAGGTGAAAATGACCAACCAGATTGGAGGCTATAATACATTATTAAAAAAATTATTTAAACAATTTTTTTCATTTTGATTTAAAGTTTGTTTTAACATCCGGCAAAGATAAAAACACAAAAAAAAGTATCAGATACGCTCTCGATTTCACCTGCTATGAATTCACTTTGCAAGGAAATGAAAAGAATATACTTACATATATGGTACAGAAAAAAGGTATTAAAATATTTATATTAATATATTCGGCCATGTCACAGAATTCACTTCAGTTCGGAAATGGAATTGAATCGGGTTTTTGATTCTTCAAAAAACGAAAATTTCAAACCTTTTCGGAATAAAATCAATTCTATAAGATAATACCAGTTTCGTTCTTGCAACTAGAAATGATTTCATTCCGAAAAGTTTTTTAGTTTTTCGTTGCTTTTTTTTAATTTTATCTGGGACCAGTACTCAGGGGATGACCCCTACATATGCAGCGCATTGTACTGGAACTAGGAAAATAGGTTATAATGAGGAGGAAAGAGAGAGTAGTGTTCGCGGAGTGCTAAGAATAACAACACGAAAGACTAAAACAAACTCTATTGCAGCATTTAAAATGTTGGAATTAAATTAGTCAAAACTGATCAGTGCCTAGTGTATATACCTTCGACACTGCTCAGATTAGCAAAATATAGTCCAACACCTTCCACACTACAAGTTAATGAAATGCATTGAAAATAATATTAATAGGAACATATAAAGAAAACACGGACAACGGTGAAAAAAGACAAAGAAACTCGTGTACACACACTGCTACCTATTCCGGTGCAATTTTGTTTCATCCGAATTTATTTAATGAACATACACATAATTATAAAAAATGCGGACAGCAGTAACAAAAGACGTGTGCACGTGAGGAGAGGCAAAACACTACTCAAGATATAAAAAAATAATTCAATTCCGTTTCCGAACGGAATTAAGCTCTGTAACATGGCTGATTAATATGTTAGACTAGTGGACCCGGCGAACTTCGTTTCGCCTCAATTTATGATTTTTCCAAGCTTCCTACCTTTGCGGAGAGATTTTGCAATTTTCGGCATTTCGCATTTTCCGTAATTTTCCATGATTTACACCCATTAAGGAATGATCTCATACAAAAGCTCGATTTTCGATTTGTCCAATTTCCTGAGTTTTCCGGAGAGATTTTCAAAAATTTTCTTCCGTAAACCCATTCCCGTCGAAAGTACGAACAACTGTCAAAAAAAATTTACAGAAATCTGCCCAGCCGTTTTCATTTTATGAATTACTATGCATTTTTTACACCATTTTTATATACATATGTATGTATATATACGAGATATATTTGGGAGTATGCATTTATGTGTTAGAAATATATTTAAAAGAACACAAATGAATAATAGTTCGAAGAACACTAGTTAAAAATTGCACAAATAGTTATGTAAAAGCGAGGGATCATGTTTTGACAAGATTTATATTTGGAAACAAATTCTAAACTTTACTTTTACAAATCCTTATAATATTATAAAAGAGAGCGTATGTTTTGTAATACTTGTGGTGTGGAAGGTATTGGACTAAATTTTGTTAATCTGAGCAGTGTCGAAGGTATATACACTGGGCACTGATCAGTTTTAACTAATTTAATTCCAACATTTTAAATGCTGCAATAGAGTTTGTTTCAGTCTTTCGTGTTGTTATCGTTAACATTTCGCGAACACTACTCCCTCTTTCCTCCTCCTCATATCCTATTTTCCTAGTTCCAGTACAATGCGCTGCATATGTAGGGGTCATCCCCTGAGTACTGGTCCCAAATAAAAAAACAAAGGAACGAAGACAAATTAGTTTATGATACAGATATGAAAATTGAATAAAGTACAATATCAAAAATGATTCTTCACTGGTTTTTCCTTCTACGGATAAATTTGTAGCGAAAATATAATCCTTATCATGTTCTTCTGTAAATAAGACAGTTCGCATTGACACTTTCTTTATTGAAGACAACCATAAATTATTTTGCTATATTTTACGCTATTTAAATATAATTATTTATGTAACTATACATTAACGGAGACCATATGCCATGTAAACTTGATGGATTTTCAATATGGCCGCTCAACCAACTCAGCCACCGAGCTCTTATTTATTTTTTCGTCTATATGTGTCTCATATTGATCACATATGCAATTTACTATTTATTATTATACTAAATATTTCTTATTTTTGCAGCTAAAGATCGTTTTTTTATTTTTTATAAAAAATTCAACAGTATTTATTTTCAATATTTCGATAACAATTTGTTATCATCGTCAGGAAAATTAATATGTTATTAAAAAATTGAAAAATTTTTATTGTGAAATAACTTCATCATTTATTATTCATTTTTTATATGGAAAAGGGCAATCATTTTTTTTCTGTTTTGGAAAATTAATTATCAACTAACTTCGTCATATGTGGACCAATTTTGAAAATTCTTTTTTCATATAAAAAATATCGACAAAACTGTGTTCTTTAAAACTAAAGGTGACGGGGTTGTCTCAATACGCCCGCCGCAAAAATTCATTATTAAAGAACTTCGGCCTTTGTGGTCCAATTTTTAAAATTCTTTTTGGGTGCAGAAAAGCTGTACTCGTACTAATTTTTTTTTTTTTTTGGTAATTGAATATTAAGCAACTTCGTCAAATGTGGACCAATTTTGAAAATTATTCTTGCATATGGAAAAGGTCCAAAAAATTGTTTATTGAGAGGATGGCGGGTCAGAATGAGGATAGAATCGCTAATGGATTTTATTGTTAAGTTACGTGTGTTCGGAGAACGTGATGCTGGATATATTTTATTGAATGACAGAAACGTGGAATGCCTCATTTCCACATTCGGTATGGTTGGTCGACAAAACTACGCCAGATAAAATAGATGAAATTATATTGATACTAATATTGATCCACACTTACATGAAGTTAAAGTGGTTAAAAACATGCTTTATGGTATTAATTCAAATCAACCATGCGTGGTCGATGGGAAACGTACGAAAAGGTATCCTAGAGAATTGCTTCAAGAAACAATCTCTGGTGTTGATGGCTACACCCGCTTTATCGTCATAGATCAACGGTGGTGAACAATCAATTACATTAAATGTGCAAAACAATGAAATTGATGTTGAAAATCGTTCGATAGTGCTATATTGCCCAGTGCTTTCAAAAACGTACAAAACGTACATTAATGTCGACTATTATAATTTCTTCAAATCAATTAAGTATGTCTGCAAACACGTAACCAAACGATGAAATTACGCAATATCTAATGGCCCGATACATTAGCAGCAATGAAGCTGTTTGGCGAATTTTGGGATTCCCAAATCTTTGAGCGTCATCTAACTGCTGTGCATTTATCTGTTCACCTCGAAAATATATATGTTTTGTTTAGTATTAAGATTTGAATACTTATTGTTAGCTACCTTTTTGAAGATTCAATAAATAAATAGATGCATAAAAAACACAACAAGGGCTGCAATGGTACCAGCTACAACGTAAACTTGCTTTTTCGATACATTCACAAATGTTTCTATTGCTCAAACTTTGCTATATGCTCAAATTCTAACATACAAATTCATATCCAACTTATCGGGATGCGTGTCAAAAGCTAAATTTGTTAAAAAATGATTCACAACGCAACTGTATCAATATCTGATCATCTAAAGCCAGAAGAGTATTATTTTCTATCATATTGGTCAAATTGCTTTTCATCCGAAACAAATCAACTTTGGAATACATATGAAGCACATATCGAAAGAGAATTACCTGCAACAACGTAACAATTGAATTTTCACATGAAACTTATAATGAGGCATTGATTCTAATAGAACATAAATGTTTGCAAATAAACAACAAGACACTCTCGGAAGTTATGATAAGTCCTAATCAAGCAGGTAATGATGATGATCTGACCCACACGACTTAGAACTATTTTTGGCTGAAAATCTACTACATTTACAGCAGGTGTAACTCACGGCATACAATATTTTAATGTGGATGGATCAGATGGAACAGAAACATTTTTATGATTTCGTTAATATTGGCTAAAGTTCAATTACAAAATAATACTGCATTAGCCCTACCACCGTGCGGCCACCATACTTTTGTATGGTGGCAGAACAGCGTATTTGGAACTTAAATTATCTCTAAAGCCACAATTCTGAGATGCGCACACATACAATATTTAAAAAAAAACACTCCTCAAAAGGTAAAGTGCTGTAAGAACATATTATGGGATAAATGCACAATGACGCACAATAAAATCTTTAGTGGCCCTTGATCACATGTTACAAGATTTTAGAAGCAACAAAAAATTATTTGGAGGAACACTATTTGTGGTAGCCGGTGATTTCCAACGAAAATTGTCTGCAATTCCACTGATGATGAGCTTAGTGCGTGCCTCCAATCATATCTTCTTTGGCGTATTGAAATTAACAACAAATATGCGAGCTGCAATATGATGCTCAAACTGCATTATTTTTCCATCGAATTTTTGTAATGTGACACAATGCATTGGAAATACACTTAATTGTGTATTTCCAAATGTCGAACGCAATCTCAAAAATGACCAGTGGTTACGTGAGTGAGCGATACTTTCTGTTAAAACAAAGATTTGAATTCAATAAACAATAGAATTTTAAATAAAATCAGCCAATCTACAGTTACACAAAAATCTATCGATACCGTGATAAGAGATGAGGATGCTGTCAATTATCCTTTTGAGTTTTTTAACTCACTTGATGTTGCAGGACTTTCTCCATATCGCTCCTTTATTGCAACATAGTCATATCGTAAAAAAGCTCGTTTCGAGAAAAACGCATTTAAAGTTTTTAGTTTCCATACAAGTCTTAGCAAATTTTTTGAGAAAATATCTCCTAAAGGAAGCAGTTTAAAAGCAATTTGAATAAATTTTTGGCACAATATAAATGATAGTACTGTTAACAACTCTGCATTGTTAACTCGAAAAGCTCATTTTTTGAGATTTGACTATGTTGCAATAAAGGAGCGATATGTGCTGCAACTCATAAATGGAGGTACCAATTATTCTACTGCGCATCAGCGATCCACTATAACTTTGCAATGGCATTCGACTTGCAGTAAAAAAACGGCGACACAACTTAATCGAAGTGATCATTATAAAGAGCAAAAATAAAGGTACAAATATGCTATTGCCACGAATTTCAATTATTCCAACCGACTTGCCATCTGAAAAGATTGCAGCTTTCTGTTCGTTTAGTGTTTGCAAAGACGATTATTAAAGTTCAATGTGAATCCGTACAAATTTGTCGCTTGAATTTGTCAAGTCGATGTTTCTCCCACTGACTGCTTTACGTTGCGTATTCTCATGTAGGAAAACCTAAAGACTTATTTGTTTATGTTTCATACAGACAAGCTAGAATTGTATATCCCAGCGCGCTATAATGGCTAGCAAAATCATCATCAGTATAGCAAATAAAATATTTTTAAACTATATAAGCAATTTTTATTTCATTGTAATTAGGGGTAGCAACGCACACTGGGTTAAGCTAGTACTATTATAATTTTTAATTGTTGCTACTTAACACCGAATGAGGACCTGGAAGCATTTAATGAAAAATTATACAACATCGCGGATAAGAGTATGGAGACTGGAGGATTTCTCTTAATAGCAAGAGATTTCAATTCCCATGTATATGATAGCAAATTCCCGGGGCGGGATGGTATTCGACATGGCAGTGAGAATGGGACTAGTTGTCATAAACACAGGAAGCATCGCCCCTTTCAGAAGACCAGCGTGTGAGGGAACTACCCCAGACATAACTTTGGCTTCAGAGAGCATTGCTGGCAGGATGTTAGACTGGATGGTTCTGGAAGACTACACAGGAAGCGATCATCAATGCATTACGTATAGTGTGGGTATATATACATATACCCACATACCGCTGCAACATCCACGCGAAATAGGAACGTTACAAAGCTCGACAGAAGAACTTTATTGAACGGTATCACACAGGGTCATGACGCGGATGGATACAAACAGATGCTAGGAATGTGGTACGTAATACGATGAAACTCATTAAAGAAGCGTAAAATGAGCCGATGCCTGTTATCAGTAGAAAACACCGGAAAGAAGCGGCATACTGGTACACTGATGAAATTTCTGATTTTGAGACATGGCACGTGCAATCCGGTAGAAACAAAGGAGGAGCACCATCCTGAAGCAATGCGAAAGCGGTACCGGGGTGGAGACAAGGCTCAAAGGAAAGGGAGGGGTTTTAGTGGATACAAGCCCCACATACTGGATACAGTATCTAACGATGCGTTAGGCATTTCCCCTCTCCAACCGAAAAAAATATATAATTTTTTTGACTATGAGGAAAAATCGTTGCCCAAATTGGATACCGATGAATTTTCATCCAATTTATACACAACGTTAAATATTTTAACAATAAGTATTTCCCAATTACGCCAAAATGGTTAAAGTCCAACGGACGTACAAAAAGAGAGAAAAAAAACGTAACCGTGATGTTTCCAAGTCCATACGCATATTAAGATCTCATTTCCAAGCTTTTTAATTAATTGCATAAATTTTAGATGTGCACTTTAAACACAAGAATCTATTAACTAAGCATATTAAATGGTTGGATATCTTTATATCGTTGGTCTCAGTAGGAAGGCCCTAGCTCTAATTTTTCCACACTTGAGTTTGCTAATAATTTTAACAATTTTCACATAAATACAGCTCTTCGTAAAGATTTAATGAAATAAACAATGAGCTTTAACACATAATTATACAATAAAAGACGCATATTGATGAAACTCATTTCTACTGTGTCTTTTCCAACTTCTGCGAAGTTTCATTTTTTTTATTGGATGAGTACTCAGGGGATGACCCCTACATATGCAGTGCATTGTACCAGAGCTAGGAAAATAGGTTATGAGGAGGGGGAAAGAGGGAGTAGTGTTTGTGAACATTTGACTTGAACTTTCCAACGTTATAACAGACAGGAAACACGTCTGCAGGCAACTTGTTCCACAGACGAAGCGTACGGCTGAAAAACGAATTCTCTCTGTAATGCGTAGTACGATTCCCCGCGCAATCAACCACAAATGGATGAGCTCTGGACGATGAACGCGCTCTGGACGGGAACAAGATCCCTAATCCCGTCAGAGCAAAATCCATTGTAGTAACGATAGAACAGAGTAACGCACCCCACACTGCGTCGATGCTCCAGTGAGTCAATAGAGTTGGATACCCTACTGTCATCGATGAGCTTCTTCGCCCTCTCCTGTACACGGTCGAGTAACCCCAAAATAGACTTTGAGGCATCGGCCCAAACATGAGAGTTGTATTCCATTTTCGGTCGAATGTAGGTGGTATAAATAGTAGAAGATCGGATGGAGTGAAGTATATCTTACACCATTTCAAAAAACCGAGGCACTTGAATGCTTCTTTAGAGACATGAAAAATGTGTTCATTCCAGCGAACGTCACACTGTATCTTCATTCCAAGAACATCAAGAGCATCCGATTCCTCAATATTTATACCATCCATGTGTACAGATGAAGCAGCATCTGCGGTCGTTTGTTTGTGTGTTAATAAGCAACACTGGGTCTTACGAGCGTTAAAAGCGACCCTGTTTTTACGACCCCATTCGGAGATTAATACAAGATCACTATTCAGTGAATCATTCATATTTAGCCTCTTGGCAGCGATCTCTGATAGGCTAGGCCTATAACTAAAAGAGTACGAGTGACAAATGCTGCTGTCATCTGCAAAAGAGTGGATAGGGTTGGAAGTTTGCTAGAGAAGGTCGTTGAGAAAAATAAGAAATAGAGTAGGATAAAGAACGGAGCCTTGCGGAACCCCTGAATTAATCTTGAACTCGTTTGATGAGATGCCATCTATAACAACTCGTATAGTGCGGTATCTGAGAAAACTCGATATAAACCGAGAGAAGTCATCACCGACACCGAAAGCAGTAAGTTTTGCCAGTAGTGCACCATGCCACACTCTGTCAAACGTTTTTGAAATATCCAGAGCCACCACCCTACTTTCACCGAAATGATGCCGATCTTATGGCATATTTCTCAGAGAGATATGCCATAAGATCGGTAGTAGAACGGCCCTTACGAAATCCATATTGACGATCACAAAGTAGGTTATGCGACTCTAGATACCTCATAAGGTGATGGTTAACCATGCTTTCCATTACTTTGGAGAGTGCAGAGCAAATTGCAATTGGGCGGTAATTTTCAGGGTTATTCGCCTCACCCTTTTTGGGTATTGGTGTTACATTAGCAACTTTCCAGCACGATGGAAACTCACCAAAATGGTAAAGTATGCTGAAGAGGCGTGCTAATGGACGCGCAAGCGTAGAAGAACACTGCTTCAAGACCAGTGCTGGAATGCCATCCGGTCCAGGAGTTTTGTTTATGTCGAGGTCTGCCAAAACCCTTTTAACTGCTCGTGCCCGGAAGAATATCTTTGGCATAGTTACAGATACTCTTTCAAGCTCGGGAAGTGGTTGACTGCTTTCTGGCAAGCAGGAATTGCTTGCAAAAATTTCAGCCAAAATGTTAGCTTTGTCAACCGGGTCGGTGAATGCTTGGTCATTCTTTAAGAGAGTTGGAATTGATGAACTAGTATTGTTCTTTACTCTCTTAACGAATGACCAAAAGGTCTTACTGCCCCGGGGAGCTGCAAGGACCTTGGCACAAAGGCGCTGATCCGAATTGCCGAGAGGTGCACTAACCTTGACTTCATACTTTTCAGGGTGTGAAGTCAGGAATAGGTCAAGTGTGTTTGAATGGTGCCCTTCAACACATGGAATATGCGTTGGATTATTCACTAATTGCGCTAGGTGGTTATGCGCAGCGAATAACTCAACATATTGGCCTTCTGGAGTTGTATGACTCGAATAACGAAGCCAGGATGAGTTGTGAACATTGAAATCACCAGCAACAACGATTTCACTGCTCGGACAATCTTCCAGGATCTTCGATATAGAGTCGGAAAGGGCATCGAAACCAGAGAATGTGGTATCCCTCCCCGCGTTTGGACTTCTGTAAAGAAACCCGAAGTGCAAGAGGTGTGACCTGATTTTGAATTTAACCCAAAGACAGGTAAATTCGGCATCACACATGCTTAAGGGTTGCTGGCATTGGAACACAACTTCATTGCGTATGTAAATTACAAGGCCCCGATGGAAGTTAAAGAGGGATAGGAATTGATACCCAGGTATATGAAAATCCTGTGGATCAGCATTCTCTGATACCTGGGTTTCACATAAGGCGAAAATATCCGGCCGATGGAGATACGTGTGAGCATAAACAGAGAAGAAATTCGTTCTCAGCCCACGTATGTTGCAAAAGTCAATTGTAAACCTTCGTGTCATTACGATGGAAAATCAATGAGCAAATGTTAATTGTTACTTTTGCTTTGCTGGCGAAGCCGGAAATTATTGTCGCTTAAATGACTTTACAGCATCCAGTGTATATACCTTCGATACTACAAAGCAAACAACAATTAACCCGACATCCCCAACACAGCAAAAACAATTGTTTCATTTATGTTAACGTTGTGATATTCCTACTTATTCCATAACAAAACGCATATACTAGTTTGAATTAGAATGCAGACCAAGTCACTTAAAAGATTTTATTTACATGTATAGCTAAAGTCATACATACATTTGCTTTTTAGTTAAAAGTTCTGCCTGTTTGAATTTACAATAAATATTTTTTTATTTATTTATTGAGTAGTATCTATAATACTTTAAATTTGTCTATTAATAAATTAAAATTTTCTGTAGATTTGATTATTTATAATTTGGCTCTGTATAATACTATATCTAATGTAATTAACAACATTTTTCCTAAATGTATACATACTCTTTTCATTTTTAATATTGATAGACATATTGTTGTAAAAATTTAATCTTATATATATAAAAATGAATGTTTGTATGTATGTATGTTTATCCTTTATAGAATTGTAAACTATGCATTTGAGCACGTGATGATCTTCGGCAAAGTTGTTGTGCATCAGCCCGAGAAGCTTTCTAAGTATGCCCAACCACGCCTACTTTAACGCCCACTTTTTATATTGGGTAATACATGGGTTATACCAGACTTAAAATTGTATATATGTATGTCTTACTGTAGGTAAGGTAAAAATAAGTTTTATGTGCCACGCCCATTTTTACGCCCTATCTCATGTGGGACGACGCTTGCCGGAGAGATAAGAATGCTGGAACGGTCTGCTTGAAATTTTTACAGAACACTACCAAATCTCTGGTATGTTTTATAGAAAACTTCTTTCTTTTGATCATGCCCACTTTTTTAAATGAATAATTGATTTCAAATGGATTTACTTCAAATTGTATATACATACATACAACTTACTGTAGGCGAGGCAAAAATTAAAGTCGCATGTGCCACACCCATTTTCACGCCCCATCTCATGCAGGACGACGCTTGCCGGGGAGATAAGACCGATGGACCGATCGGCCTGAAATTTTTACAGAACACCATCAGAGCTAAGCTCTGGTATGTTTTATAGGAAACTTCTTTCTCCTATGTCCACTTTAACGTCCATTTTTTTTTAAATTGAGTAATTGATTCGTCGTGGGTTTTAACAGATTTACTTCAATTTGAATACACACACATCTTACTCTAGGCGAGGCCCAATCTCTTGCAGGACAACGCTTGCCGGGAAGGCATGACTAAGAATATTTTTATTCGACCGCGCTCTCTTTAAAGCTTACCTTTTTTAAATTGTGTAATTGAGTCTACACGGGTTATAATTAAACAGGTTACTTCAAATCTATATTTCCATATCTAGGCATTTAGATTTTTCTATATATTCCCATATAAATATTAACAAATTGCCTTTCATTTTCCATATTATCACTTGAAAAGTTACCAAACTACGTATCGTAATGTCTTATGAATACAACGACATTCGGCCTGTTCAGCTGAATCTCTGCAGGTATTGCTTCAATCATCGTTTTATTTGTGTGTCACCATTTAATTTTCCACTTGCTATACACCTGTATTGTATCTGCATTGTATATGCGTTATTGTTGTTCTTGCTGTTAAAACGATACTTTCATGCAAAACATTTTTTATTTAATAAGGACGTTCGGTCCCTCTTATTTGAGCGTTAGACTGGCGACATGCGTTTTTACCTCTTGCTCTATTTTCTATCATTCATTCCAATATTTTTTGTCCACACTGCTTCACCATTTCAAAATAAATTTCGATCGAATTTATACACGAAAAATTTTAAAATTTTTCATTGTTTATAGTGAGAAAAACACAATGCAAGCAAAATAGTGGCAAACTGATGTTGTTAGGGCGGTGGTTTAAACGTATTTAATTTCGATCTATTCTGAAATTCATGCAAGTTTGAATATTTTTCTAATGAAAACGAGAAGTGGTTTCACGTGCATTGAAGTCATATGTATGTGTTGTTGTTTTTGTTATAAATCTTTACATTTTCCATTTTGAAAGTAGTGCCATGACCTGCTCGATCAAATGTAGGTCGCCATGCCCGTTCTACCAATAATATATTACTTCAAAAGATGTCACAAACTGGTCGATTATCTCAAAACCCATTGCAATGCTAAGTACGATATTAATATACATCTGCGGATCCAACTCCAAGTCCACGAAATCCAGTATCGCGAGAATTAACACGAATTTGCATTTGTATGAGACATGGAATATGCTGGCTTTAATTATGACGGCGAAATTTATGGCAGTCTACATGGATGGACTTCTTTTGGTGCGACAAGATCGAGATAATTTTGAATAAAAAGTAAATGCACTTAAAATACTTGATTAATATGCAATGTATAAACACATTAAAATTCCTTTAAATATATAACAATTCATTAGGAAATAATTCAGTTAAAATAATTAAATAATTACATACTTTTTGGTTTGGAAAATTACTGGAAAGTAGTAAACTATAAGAAAATCTTATATTCAAAAAATGCTAGGTCACCTCGCAAAGCTTAAATAGAAAATGGTCGAGGCGCCATAACTTGATTTGCAATTACAGGTTTCATTAAAAAAAATAGGTATAAATTGTGTTGACAGGTTATTATTTGTCAATGTGTACTAAATAAGTGATGCTAACTTATTATAAAATTCTTTATGGAGATTTTGGGAGTTGTGCCAACATGGCAAGAAGCATCTTCGTCGCCAGACTCCTCCTGAGTAGCAACTTCCAAAATAGCTAATATTGTTGCTGGTCTGTCCAGAATTCCATGGGTAGTAAGTATTTTTGCGCATCTGACTTGCCCATCGCTTGCCAATTTCGTCTCCAAAACTTTACCACGAAGCCAAACATTACGGGGCCAAGTCCCCCTGACGTAAAGGTTTTTGTCGATCATGCCACTTAGTCCTACACGTTAACGATGGTAGGTATTCCATAAGCTACCTTTTCCAAAATATATTTCCATATTGTTGTGAAGTTAACCAGGATTGTTTAGAAGCACCCCACTATCATTACAAATTGACAAAGATTTTAAGCGTGAGGAGCTACTCACTAAGAAATGATTTGGTGTTAAGGCCACACCAGATTCTTCATCCACAGGAACATAGGCTAGGGGCCTGGAATTTATAATGTTTTCTATTTCAACCAGCATACTATACAAAAGCTCATCGCTTGGTGACCTTGAAGGCATTATTTGATATAAAATAGTTTTTATTGAGCGCACTAGGCGCTCTCATGCACCACCCATGTGTGGGGAAGCCGGAGGATTAAAATTCTATTTTGTTGTCGTTGTAGTATAGGTTTTAATGAGTTCGTCCCGATCTACATCTACTATGCCCTCACGCAATTCTCTCTCCGTACCAACGAAATTTGTCCCATTGTCTCTATAGAATTCATGTGAAATTCCCCTCCGAGCCGTAAAATTGCGAGTAGCGAGAATAAATGATGATGTTTTCAATGAATGTGCAATTTCAATGTGCACTGCTCTTATGGACAAACAAGTAAATAAGACCCCATAACGTTTTTCTTTATGACGACTAACCGTTACCAGAAGGGGACCCAAGAAATCTACTCCGGTGTATGTAAAAGGTGCTACATATGAGGCGACTCAAGGTCGAGGCAGCGCAGCCATCTGTGGATTTTGAGGTAACGCCCTTTTAATTTTGCACATTTGGCAATTACGAATTACTGACTTATACGATGTCCGAAGTTTTGAAATAGAGTATTTTTGTCTAATTTCGTTGATTGCAGTCTCATGGTTCATGTGATGCAATTTTTCGTGATAATTTTGAAAAATTAATCTAGTTATATAACCTTTTCGTGGCAATATAACAGCACGCTTTTGCTCAAATGGGATCTCTGCGTTATCGATTCTGCCATGAACTCGTAGTATACCATCTTCTAGATAAAGATTTTTTTTATAAAGTTCGCTGGTCTTTTGTATCGACAAATTAGATTTCAATAAAGAAATTTCATGAAAATACTTTTCGTTTCTGCATTTCGTAATTCTTCTTGGGTAAGATCTTTACGTTGTTTATTAACAAAACGGCAGTTGCTTATGAATCTTAAAACATAAGCTGCTGTTCGCAGCAAATTATCCCATTTTGAAAATCTATATACATATGTCAAAAACCTTCTCGGATTTTGTAATTCTTAGTAAATGTTTTACACACTCCTCTTGGGTTGGCTATAGTGGAGCATTTGCCAGAGGCCATTCGTTCTCAGAACTCATTAGAAACTCAGGACCCTGCAGCCATCGAGATGAATTTGTGATTACAGGAACTTTTGACCATTTTGTAGCATCATCTGCAACATTCTGTTTGCTTGCTTGGAATCCATCTCCATTCGTTAATTGATGATAACTCTAAAATCTCGGTGATTCGAAATGCTACAAATTGGCCATATTTACGGTGATTGGAATTAATCCAGCTCAACACCGTTTTTTAGCCAGTCCTATAAAATTTTGATGAAATTTTAATGCTAAGATTTTCATATATATATTTGGCGTATCGAACCCCTATTAGGGCAGCCATTAGCTCCAACCGGGGCACGGAAGTAATCTTCATAGGCAGCGTTGTCAACTCGGTGCGTTTCGCACCGTTTTTGGTGCTTTTTAAAATTATTTGTGCGAAAAATTCTTTAGTCGGTGCGGAGTGCGCTTTTTTACATTTTCGGTGCGTTTTTTAAATTTCGGTGGCACAAAATCAAACTCAACTCAACTATTTGTTTTAATGTAAGAAAAAGTTTTAATCACTATCGAAAGAAAAAGAAACATTTCGTTTTATAAAATTTGCTGCTTCTAGAGAGTGTTTTGCTGTTAAACGATCAAGCTATGTTTGGCAAATATGGTAATGAATGCAGTCTCTGAACAGTGAAGTTCGTATTTTATAGCTCTTTACGGTGTTGGTTATTTAGAAATTACCAAATTATTAAATAAACTATAAATTTTGCATTAAATATTGATTATGGTAAGCTTCACCTTTTATTTGTTATAATTATGGAAAATTTTCATATATTTCAATAAATTCTTTTAAAGACATCGCTTACACTGTGTTTGATAGAATTGCTTTTAATCGAATTTGAAGGATTGTAGTGCGATTCTGTAAATTTTAGTGATTCGATAATCGTAACTTTTTTCGACAGTAATCGTTGTATGGTCCTATAATAAATTTTGGTAACGTTAAGCAGCTGTATTTTTTTTTTGTCCCTGATAATAGGCAACGAAAGGAACAGGTGATTTCGGTCGACAGCAAATATAATTAAATGATATTGCTTAATAATAATTTTGATAAAATATAATTATAAATTTGATCAAATATCGTTATAATTGTTAATAAAACTAGCAGAGTCGTACTAGAGACAAAGTTTGACAAACACGAATTCTAGCTATTGAATGAATTTGTTGGGATGCCATCACGCAGTGCTATCAGACCCAGTTTGGTTGTGTAATAGAAGCTTAAAAGGCGGTTTCATTATCATGTTTTTAATGTAAAAATATTGTACTTTTTGAAATACAAAATATATTTTTAAAAATTAAAGGAAAACAAATTTAAACTTCGGTGCGTTTTTGTTGAAATAACGCGCTTTTTTCACCATTTTGGTGCGTTTTGAAATTTCAAAGTTGACAACGCTGTTCATAGGTGCTACGCGGGTCTTTGTGCCGCCATGACGGACGTTCGATACTACGACACAATAGATTTATTTATTTTTAATACTTTAGCTTAACATTCGGTGAATTTAATGCATCTTCGAAGCCATCCGTTTTGTGGAAACACACAAAAAAACTTGAACTGACTACGAACGTGTGTGTCGAGCTGCAGAATGTCCAATGTGATCATGTATTTTGAAAAAATTACTGTATATTGGCAATCGTAAATTCCATTTTAACATTTCGACCGACTGTATGTATAGTTTCCTGACGATTTTCACCAAATCGAATGTGCTCTCTAACATTTCACAAAATTACAAAAATCATAATTGGTTGAGCGAATGTGATGTCGTTGAGCTGAAGTTTCGAATTCAATGCTAAATTGCTCACGAAAAAGTGGTTAGTATATTTAACACAAATGATTTAGTAATTGCAGTTCTACTTGCTTTCCCTTTCAATCTTTAATACATGATGTTGATGATATTGAATTCCTTTCTGTGCAGATAAAATTAAACATAGAAATGGTTTTCTTTGCTCTTCCTACATTCCTCCACATTCACCGGAAGTTGTGTTCCAAAAACATGATGAAGCAATTAAAAACGTAGTTAGTATATTTAACACAAATAATTTATTCCTAAACGTCTTGAAATAAGGCATTATGGTCCTCCATGGGGAACAAAGTACTTGTGTTCTGTTAAAAATAAGAAAAATAAACTATTTAAAAAATATTACATATTACAACTTAATGAATCGTTCATGCTATAGAAATTACTTAAATAGAATTCGTGATAATATTAAATCAAATTCGAAAAGGTTTTACAACTTTGTAAATACTAAAAGGGGTTCCATATCGTCGCCTCCAATTATGAAGTTTGGCAATTTTGAGTCTGATGATGACCTAACAATATGTAACCTATTTGCTGATTTTTTCTTAACAACGTATTCTGATAAATGGTATTATGGTTCGTTCTCATACCCACTTCTGGAGTTATCGAATATGGATATTTATATTGTACCGTTAGATGAAATTACCGTATATAACAAGCTAGTAAAGCTAAAATTTTCCTACAAATGTGGGCCTGATGGAATTGCGAGTTCCCTTCTTGTCAAGTGCGCTGATGCTTTAACTGTTCCCTTAACTAAACTGTTCAATGAATCTATTAAATATTGTCATTTTCCAACATTTTGGAAAGATTCATTTATAATTCCGTTATTTAAATCTGGCTGCAAAAATAACAACGCAAATTATAGAGGAATTGCGAAGCTTAGAGCCATACAGAAACTATTCGAAAGATTAATTACTGATCAACTCTGCCACCAAGTGTCATCAATTTTTTCACCCGCTCAACATGGTTTTCGTTCAACAGTTACTAATTTGCTTCACTTAATAACTCTTGTTAATCATGGATTTGTTCATCAAAAACAAACTGATGTGATATACACAGACTTTAGAAAAGCTTTTGATAAAGTTAATCATAAGCTCCTTGTGAAAAAACTTAATTTACTGGGATTTAGGAGTAATTCGTTAAAATGGATTTTGTCTTATTTGTCAAATAGAAAACAAGAAGTGTTTTTAAAAATAAATCATCAAAGCCAATAGACGTGTTATCTGGTGTGCCTCAAGGGAGTCACCTGGGTCTGCTTCTTTTTTCTTTATTTATTAACGATTTGCCAATAGTTATTAAGCATTCAAATATCCTTATGTATGCAGATGATGTCAAAATATTTCTCACGCCCGATTGTTCGCTGTTGCAGCTTGATTTAGATGGTTTAAGTTCTTGGTGTCGCCTTAATCTTATGGAACTAAATCATAAAAAATGTAGCAGTATGTCTTTTTTCCGGAGATCACATATAAATGTAAACTATATGCTTGATGGTTATGTATTAAACAACGTGAATGCAGTTTCTGATCTTGGAATATTTTTGGATGCTAAACTGAACTTTATTCAGCATATATCATTGATAGTAAATAAAGCACGTTCCGTATTAGAACTCATTAAACGCTGGGCAAAAGAGTTTACTGACCCTTATAGAACTAAGCAATTCTACACATCATTGGTAAGGTTAATTCTTGAATATGGATCAGTTATTTGGGATCCTATTTATAAAGTTCATACTGAAACCGTTAAATCTGTCCAAAAACAGTTTTTGCTTTTTTTTTCTTCGTGGTCTGCGCTGGAATATGTTGAATTTACCTTCATACAAGTCGAGACTTGCATTAATAAAACTCCCACTCTTAAAAGTCGCAGGACAATGTTAAATGTAACTTTTTTTTAACTTCATTATTTTATTTATTGAATCTACATAAGAAATGTAATGACAATAAGTATTCAAGTCTTAATACTAAAAAAAACAAAATTGTGATTAAAGTCCTGCCAGTGCTGGACAAAAATTTATTTTTATGCGAATATTATTTCAGAATTCAGTCATCTGTTTAGAGCTCTAATGGTAGCCAAAGTATCCCTCTTTCTCAGACGGGTATGACCACCAAAGTTAAGAATATTAACTGCAAGAGGATTTGGATGGAATTCAAGTTTGTTAATATATCTTGTCGCGTACTTCATAAATTCAGATTTCACAAAAGGTACGTTCAGATCTGCGTGGATGCGTGAGTTTTTAACGTACCATGGAGCGTCTGTAATTCTACGGAGTATTCTATTTTGACTTCTTTGAATTTTTTCAATGTTAGATGCCGAGGCTGTGCCCCATAATTGAATCCCATAGCACCATATTGGCTTTAGAATCGAGTTGTACAGCAAAAGTTTACAATCAAGCTTCAAGGTCGAATTTCTGCCTAGTAGCCAGTTAATTTGCACTGCTTTCAATTTCATCTGCGTTACTTTTGCCTCGATATGCGACTTCCATGTTAGTCTACGGTCAAGATGAATACCGAGGTATTTGACTTCACTGTGTTGAGGTATTACTTTATTATTAATAGTAATGGGTGAGCATGTTCCTAGACGCAGTGCGAATGTAACATGGGCACACTTTTGTTCATTAACCTTGATTTTCCAAAGCTTGAGCCATTTCTCTAGTTTGTCGATATGTTCCTGTAAATTTATTGATGCTTGCTGGTGGTTACTATGTATGCTAAGGAATGCTGTATCATCTGCAAATGTTGAAGTGTGAATGTTGGTGCTTGTCGGCATGTCAGATGCGTAGATCAAATATAAGATAGGCCCTAATATGCTGCCTTGGGGAACTCCAGCTTCAATAGGCTGGGCGGGGCTTATTAAATCGCCTTCTTTTATTATAAATTGGCGACAATATAAATAGCTTTCCAGAAGGTTATGTATGTTTGCGGGTAAGTTAAACTTTATTTTATGCATTAAGCCATCGTGCCACACTTTATCAAAAGCTTGTGAAACGTCGATGAATAAGGGAGAGCAATATTTTTTATTTTCAAATGCCTTTCTTATGACATTAACTAACCTGTGTGTTTGCTCAATGGTGCCATGTTTCACTCCAAAACCAAATTGATGATTGGGAATACATTCAACCTTATTAAGCATTGGATCCAACTTCGCCTTTAGCAATTTTTCGAAAAGTTTTGAAATTGTTGTCAGTAGACTTATTGGGCGGTATGATTCTACTTTCGTGTGATCCTTCCCTGGCTTAGGAACCATTGTTATCAGGGACACCTTCCACTCTGCAGGATAATACTCAAGTCGTAAAATAGCATTAAAAATAAAAAGAAGAATTCTTTTAGCTACACGAGGCAGCTCTACGAGCATTTTGTTGCTGATTTTGTCCATACCTGGAGCTTTTTTAAGGTTTAGATTACCAATAGCATTTTCAACTTCTTGGAAATTGAATTTTAAAGGAACAGGAGGTCTACTAACAATAGGCGGCAACTCATTTACATTATCAGACCTATTTGTGGTAAAAACGTTTTTCAAATGGTTAACAAATAAATTACCCTTTTCCGAGTCATCTCTAGCCCAGTCACCAGATGGTTCTCGCAAGGGCGGTTTACCTCTAACTGGCCATTTTAAATTTTTTTAGTTGCCCGCCATAAAGAATAGTCGGAGTGAGGAGTACCATCCAGACTTTCTAGATACGTTTGTAGAGAAGCCGTCTTTTGGGTTGCAAGCAAATTTCTTAGCTGATTTGTGCACTCACGTAGCCTTGTTTTTAGTTGCGGAGACCTGCGAAGTTGCCACTCTCGTCGAACTCTTCTTTTTTCTAACACGAGTTGCTCGATTTCTGAAGAATATATTCTATTTTGAAGGTTTCTGCGTGTTAAAGAAACGCTAGAACCAAGTTCAGCGGCTTGTTTAAGGTTTTCGCTAAAGTTGCTTAGTGACGCATTAATATCTTCAGGTGTTCTTAAAACAATATTCTCAGTGCAATGAGTGCTCAAAAATTTTTTATATTTTAGCCAATTCACTCGGGTGACAGTCCTATGCAAATTGTTAATCGGGGACCAAGTCTCTGAAATAATAGTAGGTGAATGATCCGATGACAAGTCTAACGAAGGCTCAGCTTGCATCCATTCCACAGGGAACCCCTTTACCACTCCACAATCAATCACATCAGGAATCTTTCGCCGGTCAGTCGGCCAGTAAGTGGGATGTCCGCTTGATATTACGTCTAAGCCCATTTTAGAAATTGTATCAAAAAGTACCCAACCCTTCGGGGTGATTAAACGTGAGCCCCAAAAAGTGTGTTTTGCGTTGTAATCTCCAGCTGCTATAAAACGAGGTCCTAATGAGGTGAAAAAACTTGAATATTGTGACTCCATTACTGAAAATCGAGGCGGCGAATAAATCGATGAGATAACCAATTTGTAATGAAAATTTTCCACACAGATATTAGTTGCTTGAAGATAGTCCTCGCATGTGTCGTTCAACAAAAAATGCTTTATCCTAGATTTTATCAAGATTGCAGAACCCCCACAAGCTCTTCCACGGGGGTCTTTAGTATCGTATAGTACGTAGCTGTTAATTTTGAAGAAGCTTGTTGCAGTCAAGTGAGTTTCTGCAATCATCATACATCAGGAATCTTTCGCCGGTCAGTCGGCCAGTAAGTGGGATGCCCGCTTGATATTACGTCTAAGCCCATTTTAGAAATTGTATCAAAAAGCACTCGACCCTTCGGGGTGATTAAACGTGAGCCCCAAAAAGTGTGTTTTGCGTTGTAATCTCCAGCTGCTATAAAACGAGGTCCTAATGAGGTGAAAAAACTTGAATATTGTGACTCCGTCACTGAAAATCGAGGCGGCGAATAAATCGATGAGATAACCAATTTGTAATGAAAATTTTCCACACAGATATTAGTTGCTTGAAGATAGTCCTCACATGTGTCGTTCAACAAAAAATGCTTTATCCTAGATTTTATCAAGATTGCAGAACCTCCACAAGCTCTTCCACGGGGGTCTTTAGTATTGTATAATACGTAGCCGTTAATTTTAAAGAAGCTTGTTGACGTCAAGTGAGTTTCTGCAATCATCATTATATCAATCTGCTTATCCATCAGGAAGTATTCGAGTTCATTTTTGTGTTAGCGGATGCCGTTCGCGTTCCAGAAACATATTTTTAACCAAATCATTTTTTCGAAATAAGCTGCAAAATGGTGGATTGCATTTTCACCATTTCCTGCATCATCGTCATCATAGACGACGTAAAAGTGTTTATAGTTTGAATTAGGGTCTGTATTGTTGCCTCAAGGTTACTGAAATTTTGATCGGGCGGTTGAGATATAGATTGTTGATTCGGGTTTGCGAATGTAGACTTAACTACATTAGCATAAGAAATTTGTTTTTGATTTTGAACGGTTATGTCTGTGGTTGACTGTCCTGTCGGAGGAAAAGAATTATTAGAAAAAATTTGAGTCTGCTGTGGTGGCTTAAAAGCAATTATTGGTTTGTTGTTCATTGAGCGCTTGAGGTGGGTGTAGACGGAGCAACCTCTATAACTAGCTGTGTGGTTTTCACCGCAATTACTGCATTTTTTTATTTTTGGGTCGAATTTCAGCTTATTGCATTGTGCTGTACCATGGAGTTCTCCACACACAACACAAACTGTAGGCAACTTGCAGTACGCTTTAGTGTGGCCAAATTCTTGGCAGTTGTGGCACTGTACGGGTCCTAAGCGCTTATGCGGTTCCTCTACGGTTACTTTTCGATGTAAAAGGAATTTTACACTGTATATTGGATGAACTTCATTCTTCTTTAAAGTCACATCTCCTGGCTCTAATTCAACCCTAAACATTGGTTGAGGGATCTTTTCACGATTTCTGATGTTTAACACATTTTTTACTTTGAATCCCTTGTCTGTCAAACCGGTCTTAACCTCATCAGTGTCTACGCAAGGGTCAATCCCTTTTATTACGACTTGAAGACCTTTAGCGCTTTTAAGCTGATAAGTATAAAAAGCTCTTTTTTCTTTTTCAAAATCGTTAGACAGTTTTCGATAGTCATTTTCATGGTTAAACTGAATTTTAGTTTCGTTAATGTTACCGTGCTTGATGGAGGTAACGTTAAATGTATTTTCTCCGATTACTGAAACAATTTTTCTTACCAGTTCATTGGAGGCAGATTCCCTTAAATAAATTGGTGGTGGTTTAAACGATTTTTTTGACGATCCTGTTGGCTCATCCGTTTGTAGGATAGAAAATCTGTTTTGATTGGTTGGTCTAGCGGTTTCGGCATCTTTAGAAATTTTTGATTTGGATGCAATTTGAGCAGATTTAGGGCTTCGCTGACGTTTAGTGATGGTGATATACCTATCCATGCCTACTTGCGTTTTTGGTTTATTGGCATTAGTTAGAGTAGAAGATCTTTTATCTTCTGTTTTAACATCTATGTTAGGCGACCCGGAAGCGGATTTTATCTCTTGTAGAAAGAAAATTATCCAATGATTGCCTTATAGATTCTTCTTCAGAAGTCCATATACTTTTGCTGGTGGAGCTAGGCTCCTTTTCAGAATTATTTCTGATGGGATCACTCATACAGAAAACAAAACTTTAATGTATTGCTTTTTTCCAACTGGGTATGTAATCTTCACGCACAATAACAACAATAACAATGCACTGCCACCGCACTTGTTTTATTGAAACTGATTTTATTGTTTAGTTACTGAAATGTGAGGAATTTATTTTCCCGTTGTTTTTTAAAATAATTTAGCTTCGTCGGTGTGAACGGACGTGTTTGTTTTTGATCGCTAAGTAAAAAAATAAAACGGGAATAAGTAAAAACCATAATAGGTGAACATAGTGATTTTAATTTAAAGAAAAACATTGTGACATTTTTTTTTAATACCGTTTTAAATTTGTAAATAAAAAAAATAGAAACAATTAATTGCATGAGTGTACCTATCAGATGTAATTCTGAAAAAGACCTTAGCTCCGGTAGAAAAAACCTTTGGATTTCAGAGGAAGAATCTGTGAAAAAATCACTGGAATCCTGTCTCTTAGAGATAGGAAACGCCCGCGATCGTGTTCGCCAAATATTGTTGTTACAACTGAAGATAAACAATCCTCCAGTTTAATTGTTGCTAATAAGCCGAAAACACAAGTAGGCATGGACAGGTACATAACCGTGGTTAAAAGGCAGCGAAGCCCCAAATCAGCTCAAATATCATCTCAACCAAAAATTTGTAAAGATGATAATAGGACTTCGGCAACGGATGGTAATAGATTTGCTATACTCCAAAGAGATGAGCCAACAACATCTAAGAGAACATTTAAACCGCCACCAATTTATTTGGTGGCTCTAATGAGCTGGTGAAACGACTTATTACGGCAATCGGAAAAGACACCTTCAACGTTACATCAGTAAAGCATGGCAGCATCAACGAAACGAAAATCCAGGTCAACAGTGAAAATGAATACCGTAAGTTGTCTGACGTTCTGGAGAACGAGAAGAGATCTTTTTACACCTATCAGCTTAAAAGTGCTAAAGGCCATCAGGTAGAGTATTAAAGGTGTTGACCCTTGTGTAGATACGGATGACATTAAGACTGGACTGGAAGAAAAAAGATTTAAAATAAAAAATGTTGTTAATATTAGGAACCGTAAAAAGATCCTTCAACCCATGTTTAGGGTTGAACTAGAACCCAGGGATGTAGTCCTAAAACAAGGTGAAATTCATCCAATTTATAACCTTAAATTTCTTTTGCATCGTAAGGTTACCGTTGAGGAGCCACATAAGCGTCTAGGACCCGTTCAATGCCTTAACTGCCAAGAATTTGGCCATACAAAGGCCTATTGTAAGTTGCCCGCAGTTTGCGTTGTATGTGGCGAACTCCACGGCACAACTCAGTGCAATAAGCCAAAGGCCGACGAAAGTATTAAAAAGTGCAGTAACTGTGGAGGTAATCATACTGCAAATTATAGGGGCTGTCCTGTCTACAATCACTTTAAGCGGTCAATAACAAACAGGCCATCAATACCCTAACCAACCCCAGCATTCATTTCTAAAAGTAGTTTTCCCCAGATGAGTCAGTCAGCCAGCCACATAATCGTGCAAACGCCCAAAGAAGTTTCTTATGCAAATGTGATAAAATCCGATAAACCAAAATTGAATCAGCAGCCCAAGCCTCCAAAATCCGATCCAAATTTTAGCAATCTTGAGGCAACTCTGCAGACTCTAGTTCAATCCATAAATACATTTACGGTTTCCATGACGAACATGATGCAGGAAATGCTGAAAATGTAATCCACTATTTTGCAGGCAATTTTAAACAAATGAATTGGTTAAAAATATGTTTCTGGATCGCAAACGGCATCCGCTAACACAAAAATGAACTTGAGCACTTCCTTATGGAAAAGCAAATCGATATAATGTTGATTGCTGAAACTCATTTGACAACCAACAGTTTTTTCAAAATTAATGTCTACATACTGTACGACACAAAAGATCCCCGTGAAAGATCTTGCGGAGGATCGGCAATTCTAATAAAATCCAGAATTAAACACTTTTTGATGAACAAGACATGTGAGGAGTATCTCCAAGCAACTAATATATGCATCGAATATTTGCATGAAAAAATCGTTATTTCCTCGATCTACTCACCGCCACGATTTTCAATAACAGAAAGCCAATATTCATATTTTTTCAAATCACTTGGTCCTCGATTTTTAGCGGCTGGCGACTATAACGCTAAACACACTTTTTGGGGATCACGTTTAATTACCCCAAAAGGCCGCGTGCTTTTTGACATCGTTTCCAACACGGGCTTAGGTGTGATTTCAAGCGGACACCCCACTTATTGGCCGTCAGACCAACGAAAGATCCCAGACGTTATAGATTTTGGAGTTACAAAAAAATTTCCCTCAGAATGGATGCAAGTGGAACCTTCATTAGACTTGTCATCAGATCACTCACCAACTATAGTTTCCGTTTCGTTCCCCTAGGGGGTTGGTTCCCCGTTTTGTGACTTGGCGTTGACCATCTCTCGAGTAAATTGGTTAAAATATAAAAAATTTTTGAGTACTCATTGTACGGAAAACATTGCCTTGAGAACGCCTGAGGATATTGATATATCGATTAACGAATTTTATGAACGCCTTAATCAAGCCGTACAACATGCTACCACTAGCCATATAAGATCCAGAAATGTGAGCAATAGAACGTATTCGTCTGAAATAGAGCAACTTCTGTCAGAAAAAAGAAGAGTTAGAAGAGAGTGGCAACTTCGCAGATCTCCTTAGCTTAAAACTAGGCTACGGGAATGCATAACTCAGTTAAGAAATCTGCTTGAATCCCAAAGAATGGCTTCCCTCAAAAATTATCTGGAAACCCAGGAAAACTCCAGGTATTGATAAAATTACTGGTAAAATGCTTGAGCAGCTACCTCGTGTAGCTAGAAGAATTCTTCTTTTTATTTTTAACGCTACTTTACGTCTTGAGTATTATCCTGCAGAGTGGAAGGTGTCCATGATTACTATGATACCCAAACCAGGGAAGGATCCCACTAAAGTAGAATCATACAGATCAATAAGTCTACTGCCTACAATTTCAAAACTGTTCGAAAAATTGTTAATGGCGAAGTTGACTCCAATATTAAACAATGTGGGATGCATCCCTGATCATCAATTTGGCTTTCGGGCTAAACACAGCACAATAGAACAAACGCACAGACTAGTCAATGTCATAAGACAGACCTTTGAGGAGAAGAAGTATTGCTCAGCTCTATTCATTGACATTTCTCAAGCTTTTGATAAAGTGTGGCACGAGGGCTTGATACACAAAATAAAGTTGAACTTGCCTGCAAATACACACAAGCTTCTGGAAAGCTACTTATGTGGACGGAAGTTTGTTATCAGAGAAGGCGACTTTATAAGCCCAACTCAGCCAATCGAGGCAGGAGTTCCCCAAGGCAGCATACTGGGGCCTACTTTATATTTGACCAACGACACCCGGAATCCACACTTCAACTTTTGCAGACGATACAGCATTCTGCAGCGTACATGAAAGCCATCAAGTAGCTTCGCGAAATTTGCAGGAGTACATATCAATATTAGAGATATGGTTAAAATGTTGGAAAATTAAAGTTAATGAACAAAAGTGTACTCACGTTACATTCACACTGCGTAAACAAACATTTTCGGCTATCCAAATTAACAATACACCTATTCCGCAGCAAAATGAAGTCAAGTAACTTGGTATTCATCTCGACCGTAGGTTAACGTGGAAGTCTCACATAGATGCAAAAGTTATTCATTTAAAGTTAAAAGCAGCGCAACTGAATTGGCTTATGGGCAGAAATTCGACATTGAAGCTGGATTGTAAACTTTTATTATACAACGCAATTCTAAAGCCTATATGGTGCTACGGAGTTCAATTATGGGGAACCGCCTCAACATCTAACATTGAAAAAATTCAAAGACGACAAAACCAAATTCTTCGTACGATTACTGCAGCTCCATGGTACGTAAGAAACTCACGAATCCACAAGGATCTGTGTGTTCCTCTTGTAAGACGAATTTTCAAAGTACGCAACAAGGTATATCAGTAAATTGGAACTTCATCCAAATCGTCTTGCACGCAATATACTTAATTTCGAAGGCCACTCTCGGTTGAGAAGGAGGGACACCCTTGCCACCATCAGAACGTTAAATAGGTGATTTTACCGATATTGACCGTGCAAAATAAAACATTTTTGTCTAGCAGTGGCTGGACTTAATTAATTTTAGGTATTTAGTATTAAGATTTGAATACTTATTGTTAGTTCACTTTGTGAAGATTCAATAAATAATGGAATGAGAAAAAATAATAATAATTTGTTATTAATTTGTTAAATTTTTGTTGAACTTTTATAATTTTTTAAATTAAAAATTGTTTGGTTTGTACATATGTACAACAGGTTTTTAGTTCAAGTTTTTCCTTTCTTAGTTTTTTTTCCCTTCAGAATGATTTTTTACAATACAAATTTGCTGTGATCAATAATTAATGATTGAAGAAGACAAGAAAAATAATAATAAAATCTTTAGCTGGGGGACAGCTAGCTGTTTCGTAGTCGCTACACTACTCATCAGCACCCACTGGGATTTGAACTCGGGACATGACGTATCATGATCTACTGCTTTAACCACTAAGCCACCGAGCATTTAATTATTTTCTATCTATGTATATTCATCTCATATTGAATCACATATGCATTTTGTTAATTGCCCACATTGTTTGTACAGCGTTTGCTGTCTCTAAACTAGCGGTATTTATTTTATTTATTGACATATATATTTTTGTATTTTAATATTCTCTGTACCCAGAGATGTAAATATTAATTTGTTAAATTTTTGTTGAACTTTTATAATTTTTTAAATTAAAAATTGTTTTGTTTGTACATACATATGTACAACAGGTTTTTAGTTCAAGTTTTTCCTTTCTTAATATTTTTTCTTAAGAAGGATTTTTTACAATACAAATTTGCTGTGATCAATAATTATTGATTGAAGAAGACAAAAAAAATATAATAACCAAATCTTAAGCTGGGGGACAACTAGTTGTAAAATACAAAAATATATATGTCAATAAATAAAATAAATATCGCTAGTTCTGAGACAGCAAACGCTGTACAAACAATGTGGGCAATTAACAAAATGCATATGTGATTCAATGAATATAGATAGAAAATAATTAAATGCTCGGTGGCTTAGTGGTTAAAGCAGTAGATCATGATACGTCATGTCCCGAGTTCAAATCCCAGTGGGTGCTGATGAGTAGTGTAGCGACTACGAAACAGCTAGTTTGTCCCCCAGCTAAAGATTTGATTATTATTTTTCTTGTCTTCTTCAATCAATAATTACTGATCACAGCAAATTTATATTGTAAAAAATCCTTCTTAAGAAAAAAAATTAAGAAAGGAAAAACTTGAACTAAAAACCTGTTGTACTAAACTAAATAATTTGTTATTGTTTTTACAATTTAATACAATATATTATTGATTTTATATGTAAGTTTAAAAGTATTTGAGCACAATGATTTTTTTGTTTTTTTGTTCGCTTTTTATTAACACGACCGTGCGGTTGGAAAATCACAGGAGAACTGATGTAACTTTTTTGTAAAATATTATAAATGGAAAAGTTAGCTGTGAATTTTTGATACGAAGTATATTTTAGAATATCCCAACACGACCTACACGCAATTTCGTGCCGCTGTCCATTCAGGTTTTTCCAGCTAACTACGCCAACTGGGACCCATTAATAAGAATCTGTTCTGTATTTAATAATAATTATAAATACGAGTATGTCGACTTCTTTGTTAATACTAATTATGTTAAACGTAATATAATTTTAAATCTTTTCATTGCTTAGCTTCGATAGTGGACGGACGTGTTTGTTTTTGATCGGAAGTAAAAAAAAACGGGAATAAGTAAAAACCGTAATAGCTAAAAAGACTGAACTTACATAAAAAAAACAAATAAACTGTGTGACACCTTTTTATAGCCTTTTAAAATTAAAAAAAAATAAACAAATAATTGCATGAGTGTAACTATCAGATGTAATTCTGAGAAAGAGCTTAGCTCCGCTAGAAAAAATCTTTGGATTTCTGAGGAGGAATCCTTGAAAAAATCATTGGACAACCTACTGTCGCTAAGAGAAAGAAACCGCACGCGTTCGTGTTCACCATATATAGTTGTTACAACAGAAGACAAACCATCTTCCAATTTAATTTCTGCAGGTAAGCCGAAAACACAAGTAGGCATGGACAGGTATGTAACCGTGGTTAAACGTCAAACAATCAAAGAAATGTAAAGAAGATAATATCGCTACGGCAACGGTAAGTAATAGATTTGCATTCCTTCAGACTGATGAGGCAAATACAGCAAAAAAAAACATTTAAACCGCCACCAATATATTTGAGAGAACCTACTTCTAATGAGCTGGTAAAACAGCTTATTACGGTAATCGGTAAGGACAATTTCAACGTGACATCAGTTAAGCGCGAAAACATCAATGAAACAAAAATTCAGGTAAACCATGAAAATGCTTACCGAAAATTGTCTGACGTTTTGGAAAAAGAAAAAAGATATTTTTACACTTATCAGCTTAAAAGTGCTTGATGTATTCAGGTCGTTATAAAAGGTATTGACCCATGTGTAGCCACGGATGATGTTAAGATTGGTTTGGAGGACAAAGGGTTTAAAATCAAAAGTGTAGTGAACATCAGGAACCGTGAGAAGACCCCTCAACCCAAGTTTAGGGTTGAACTGGAACCTAGAGATATTGTCCTGAAACCCACCCTATTTATACTCTCAAATTTCTCTTGCATCGTAGAGTTACCGTAGAGGAGCCGCATGAGCGTTTAGGTCCCGTTCAGTGCCTAAACTGCCAGGAATTTGGCCATACTAAGGTCTATTGTAAACTGCCCGCAGTTTGTGTTGTGTGTGGCGAACTGCACGGCTCAGCAATTTTGATAAAAACTAGAATTAAGCACTACTTGCTAAACGAGACAAGCTACAAATATATGCATTGATTAGTTTCATGAAAAAATCGTTATATCCTCGATTTACTCACCACCACGATTTTCAGTAACAGAAAATCAATATACAAATTTTTTCAAATCACTTGGGCACGCTAAACACAGTTTTTGGGGATCACGTTTAATTACCCCGAAAGGCCGCGTGCTTTTTGACACCGTTTCCAACACGGGCTTAGGTGTGATTTCAAGCGGACACCCCACTTATTGGCCGTCAGAGCGCCAAAGATCCCATATGTTATAGATTTTGGAGTTTCGAAAAATTTTCCTTTAGAGTGGAGCCTTCATTAGATTTGTCATCAGATCACTCACCCGCTATAATCTCTGTTTCGTTTTCCCAAGAGATTGGCTCCCCGTTGACCGTCAATAGAGTTAATTGGCTAAAATACAAAAAAAATTTTGAGTACAGATTGTACTGAAAATTTCGCCTTGAGAATGCCTCAGGATATTGATGTGTCAATTAACGATTTTTCTGAAAACCTCAAACTGGCCCTACAGCATGCTACCACTAGTTATATAAGATCCAGAAATGAGCACAATAGAACTTATTCGTATGAAATTGAGCAACTTCAGTCAGAAAAACGAAGAGCCGGAAGAGAGTGACAACTACGCAGCTTAAGACTAGGCTACGGGAATGCATAACTCAGTTACGGAACCTGCTTGAAATCCACAGAATGGCTTCCCTTAAAACATATTTAGAAAGCATGGATGGTACTCCGCAATCTGACTATTCTCTGTGGAAAGCGACAAAAGGAAAAATACCCGTAATAGGGGAGCCACCTTTGCGAACTTCAACTGCCGACTGGGCAAGAAGCGATTCTGAAAAGGGGCTGGTGTACGTTAACCATTTGAGAAATGTTTTTGTTACAAATGATGCATCTGGATTACCACCTTATTCAGTTAGACCGCCTGTGTCTTTGCGATTCATATTTCAAGATGTAGAACAAGGTATCAGTAACATAAGCCCCAGGAAAGCTCTATGTATTGATCAAATTACTGGCAAAATGCTTGAACAGTTACCTCGTGTAGCTAAAATAATTCTACTTTTTATTTTTAAGCTATATTACGCCTTGAGTATTATCCTGCAGAGTGCAAGGTCCCTATGATTACTATGATACTCCAGCCAGGGAAGGTTCCGACTAAGGTAGAATCATATAGACCAATAAGTCTTTTACCAACAATTTCAAAACTATTCGAAAAATTGTTAATGACGAAGTTGAGTCCAATATTGAACAATGTTTGATGTATCCCTGATCATCAATTTGGCTTTCGGGCTAAACACAGCACCACAGAACAAACGCACAGACTAGTCAATGTCATAAGACAGACATTTGAGGAGAAGTATTGCTCAGCTTTATTCATTGACATTTCTCAAGCTTTTGATAAAATGTGGCACGACGGCTTGATTAACAAAATAAAGTTGAACTTGCCTGAAATTACACACAAGCTTCTGGAAAGCTACTTATATGGGCGGAAATTTGTTATCAGAGAAGGTGATTTTATAAGCCCTACTCAACCTATCGAGGCAGGACTGCCCCAAGGTAGCATACTAGGGACTACTTTACATTTGATTTACGCCTCTGACATGCCAACGACATCTGGAATTCATACTTCAACTTTTGCAGATGACACAGCTTTTTTGAGCGTTCATGAAAACCACCAATTAGCTTCACGAAATTTACAGGAATTTATTTCAATATTGGAAAAATGGCTGAAGTTTTGGAAAATCAGGGTTAATGAACAAATATGTACTCATGTCACATTCCCATGTGTAAACAAACATGTCCGCCTATCCAAATTAACAACTCACCTATTCCGCAGCACAATGAAGTCAAGTACCTTGGTATTCACCTGGACCGTAGGGTAGCGTGGAAGTCTCATATTGAAGCAAAGGTCACTCTGTTAAAACTAAAAGCAGCGCAGCTAAATTGGCTTATGGGCAGAAATTCTACGTTGAAATTAGATTGCAAACTTTTGTTATACAACGCAATACTAAAGCCTATATGGTGCTACGGAATTCAGTTATGGGGCACCGCCTCGGCTCCATGGTACGTAAAAAATTCACTAATTCATAAAGATCTGAGTGTTCCGCTTGTAAAAAAGGAATTTTCTAAGAACGCGACAAGGTATGTCAGTAAGTTGGAACTTCATCCAAACCCTCTTGCGCGGAATATACTTAATTTTGGCGGCCACAGTAGGTTGAGAAGAAGGAATACCATTGCCACTATCAGATTGCTCAATAGGTGATTTTAACGAAATGGCTCCCGCATAATAAAACTTTTTGTCTAGCATTGGCCGGACTTAGTAACAATCAAATTTTTTTATTTTTAAATCACATTTTTTAACTTTAAATTTACTATTAACATTTGAATACTTATTGTTAGTTCATTTTGAAGAATCAATAAATAAAAAATGATTAAGAAAAAAAAAAATAAATAAAAAAAAATAAAAAATATGTTATATATATAAATATATATATATATATATATATATATATATATATATATATATATATATATATATATATATATATATATATATATATATATATATATATATATATATATATATATATATATATATATATATATATATATATATATATATATATATATATATATATATATATATATATATATATATATATATATATATATATATATATATATATATATATATATATATATATATATATATATATATATATATATATATATATATATATATATATATATATATATATATATATATATATATATATATATATATATATATTTATATATATTTCTTATTTTTGCAGCAAAAGATCGTTTTATGTTATGTAAAAAATTTAACAATATTTATTTTCAATATTTCGATAACAATTTGTTATCATCGTCAGGAAAATTAATATGTGTTTATATATTTATATATATAAACACAAAAGGGAATTCAAAAAAAAATATATAATAAAAAAAAATTACAAGAAAATACAAACTTTTAGTTCTTCTGTGAAACTTGTAATTATTTCGCGAAACTTAAAGTCTCAGATGATAGAGCTTGAAAAGGTGAAAGTGACAAGCCAGATTGGGGAGAAATCTGGATGATACCTGGCGCTCAAGATACGATACATAATTAAAAAAATTGTTTTAAATTTTTTTTTTTTGTTTTTCCAAATTTGTTTTAATTATTTTAATTTATTTATTTTAATTATTATTATCTCTTTGAATTAACAATAAACGTAAAAAGCGTATAAAATAATTTATTTTTTCAGTATTTAAATGAAATTTTGCGTAGGGAAAAATTTAGGAAATATTTTTTAGATAGAATGAAATATATGATTTAATGCGCTATGGTAGGGATTTCAGATAAAATATTATGGCAACACTGTTTCGTATCCAAAATCAGCGCTGTCAACTTTGAAATTTCAAAACGCACCAAAATGAGGAAAAAAGCGCATTGTTCCAACAGAAACGCACCCAATTTTTGGTCTGATAGGACCACCGCCTGAAGGCATGCAATCAATTTCGTTCAATAGCTAGAACTAGTGTTTGTTAAACTTGGCCTCTAGTACGATTCTGTTACTTTTATTAAGATAATTATAATGATATTTTATCATATTTATTTTTCAGCAATATTTTTATTTATTTGGACCCAAGTCGGCTGGCTTTTCAATGGCTATCAACCTGTTAAACCTTAATAGTATTTAATTATATTCGCTGTCGACTGAAATCAGCAGTTACTTTTACTGCATATTATCAGGTTTACAAACTACAGCTGTTTACGGCTAATCGTATTGCGGAAGCGTACAATCGTTACGGCAATATACAATTTTACGATTATTGGATGATTAGAAGATACAGACACTACACTACAAACCATCAAACTTGAGTAATAGCGTTCTATTAAATACTCTGTAAATTTCATTTGTGTTTTCATAACTCAGTTGGCTAGCGAGGATGTCTTTAAAATAATTTATTGAAACATACGAAATCGTCAGAGTTGTAACAAATAAAAGATGAAGTTTACCATAATCAAAATTTAATGCAAACGTTTTGGAAAAATTTTGTAATTTAATTAATAATTTATCAATTACCAAAACAGTAATGAATTCACGTGCCATCATACATAAGAATTTCACTATCTGTGTATGCATCTATATTAATTTTGACAAATTTGTCTTGGTCGTTTGATAGTAAAACACGCTCTAAAAGCAGCAAATTTTATTAAACGAAATGTTTCTTTTTCCTTCGAGAATATGTATAATATAGCACAATTGTCTTACTTTGTGCTTATAATAAGAAGCGTTCTCCACATTAGCAGCCATATGCTAAAACTCACATTTCGCAAAAAAATGTGAGTACAAATTGAAGTCACAAAATTGGTGTGCTAAAAGTCGCAATCACAAAAACTTCTGCTATGAAGCGAACTCTAAATGAACATGCTTATCATTATAAGCATGTTCATTTAGAGTTCGCTTCATAATAGTGCGTTTCCATATAGGTGTTTTACTCGAAAACACGTGTTTTGCGCAAAATATGTAAAAATAAACATGTTTTCCCATACATTTTTGAAAACAGCAAAACACCTCAATCAACGTGTTTTGGAGCAAAACACTTCGAAAATGTTCTGAACAATACTGTTCTTACTCAAGGCACCTTTACATGGTAATATAGGGTGTTTTTTTAAGCCCGATAGAACTTGAAATTGTAAAAAATAACACAAAAAATTAAATTGTAATCAAAATTTTTTTTTATTCGAAAGATCAATACGTGACATTAACATTTGAAAATGATTTCGGGCATATGGGCACCGCGGCTGTTCTTGACGAAGCGCATTCTGGACGTCCAATTTTGGGCCACATTTTCGAGCACTGCTGGCCGTATGTCACGAACAACACGAACAATGCTGGCCTCCAAGGCGTCAATTGTTGCTGGTTTATCAGCATAAACCAGTGACTTCACGTAGCCCCACAGGAAATAATCGAGAGGTGTCAAATCGCACGACCTTGGAGGCCAATTGACAGGTCCATTTCTCGAAATCAACTTATCGCCAAATTTTGATTTCAGTAAGTCGATGGTTGCGTTCGCCGTATGGCACGTAGTGCCATCCTGTTGAAACCACATCTCCTCCGGATCAATGTCATCCATATTTTCAAACAAAAAATCATTGATCATGGTGCGGTAACGATCTCCATTGACCGTAACGCGAGCTCCGGCCTCATTTTTGAAGAAATAAGGTCCGATGATGCCACCAGCATGAAAACCGCACCAAACAGTGCATTTTTCTGGATGTAATGGAGTCTGTAGGGTCTCTTGTGGATTGGTCTCACTCCATATGCGGCAATTTTGCTTATTAACAAACCCGTTAAGCCAAAAATGCGCCTCATCGCTGAACACAATTTTGCGATAAAACAACGGGTCTGATTTTCAAAGTAAATTTGGATAATTTCGTAGCGTTGTTCAAGCGTGAGTCTATTCATGATGATTTGTCAGAGTATACTGAAACAAATAAAAAAAATGTTTCATCAAAATTTAATTTTTTGTGTTACTTTTTACAATTTAAAGTTCTATCTAGCTTAAAAAAACACCCTTTACAAGTATTTAGATCTGTCAAAAATATGTGCAGAATAAAGGAAATCTTACCGTGTAAAAACAAAATGTATTCAGTATGAGAGAAATCCAAATGCAAAAATTGACAAGCGGTCGGTAAATCTTAATTTTCTAAACCATTTTAGAAAACTCAGTATTCTCATCACATCAGAGGTGTATTTTTAAATTTGCATTGGCAGCACTTCAAGTATTTACTGCAGGTGGTACAACATTCACAAAAGCAAACAATCGCGGTTCAAGAATATTGCATGTTGTTTTTGTAAATGTTGTAGAGTTGTAACCATCAGTAAATTTCTTTCTTTTCGTTACTTTATTTGCTGGTGTTTTTTTTTTTGCATTAGTGCCTGGTCACACACAGCAACTTTAGTTGGGCAATTCTTGACTTTATAGAAGCTTTCGGTGAGGGGAATAAGAAGGGAAAAAGAATTGCCGGTACTCTGCAATTCTCAGCAATTCCTTACTTTTCTCTCATGTGTGTATGTGTATGTGCATATACAATGTTATTGCATAAAGCAAAAGGTAGAGAATTGCTCAAGAATTGCCGAAAAAAGTTTTTGTGTGTGGACAAGAAAGCAATTCCAAGAGAAAATTGCTAATAAGTTCGGCAATTAAAATCGTTCTGTGTGACCATAGACTTACAACACATTTTTGTTAATTTTTTTTTAAGTACGGAGAGAATTTCGAAATATTTTGCTACCACAAAATCTAAATATTTTGTATTACCATGTAAACGTGCCTTCAGTAATATGAAATACAACGTTGTGCTATTCATCAAAAGTGATTGAAAAACTCGAAAAAATTACATTTTCATTTGTCGTTAAAAAAAACAACAACTAGAATTCAACAAAACAAACTTTTTAAATAAAATAAAAAAAATTTAAGATTTATAATGTAACCAAAAGTTTTTGTTAAATAGAGCTGCGGTTGGGACTGAAAATATTATAGACGTTTCGTATTTTTATACAGCAAATACGAGCATACAAATCCGCTCCAGCTAATGCAGATTAATTAGCAGTCTCTTTGGCACTAGTGTTTGTAAATAAGGCTTCAGGTCAAGTCCAAGAGCATTGGCAACTTCGCTTAATGGCATAAGTGCCCTCCAGAACAAAACAATCATTAAAATCAATAGAAATTGAGGGAAACAACAGCAAATGTGTTTGACTATGATATTATTCGCAATAGCCTTCTTACATTTACACACATTTTTCTTTTTAGGACCAGATGTTTTGCCCTAACACTCATATTAGAATGAAGTTCTGTCTTATATATCTACGCAACCTCATTTTAATGTAATTGTTTCATACTATAATCTATTCTATCAACATTTTAAGTAATAAATAAAAACCTAAAACTATGCATAACAATATTTAATATTCACCCCGAATATAGTCGGCAGAAGCCAAATAATCTGTTCCAATCAACAAACTTTTTATTAATAAAATAGTATGCGAGTATGTTTTCAAGGAATTTTCTTTCAAAGAGCAGAAAAATTGAGTCTAACAACAAAATTCCGATTTTATTAATATAACCCTTCAATCCATTAACCCAATGTTGCTTAATCCTACATATACGAAATTGGCTCAATTTGATAGAGCCGATTGAACAAACTCCTTCCTGAATGCTTAAACGGGTGAAGGAAAAACCACAAACCGCACAATTTATTACATCAGCATAATTGTTAATGATACCACTACTTTACAACAACTATTCTATTAATTTTCTTTGCTAGGCGACTTAAAAACAGTGAACAGCACGACTGCCTAAATATCAATACAGACTAGGGAACATTATTTTGGAAACATGCAAAATAACAAATTTTGTAATTTTGGAAACCAACAAGGAAACATGATTTTCAGAGAGAAATATGGCTACAGACAAGGGAACATTGAATGAAGCATGCTCATTTTTCGTTTAATTCCCTCGTCTGTATGGTACATTAAATTGAAAACAGAACCAGTTTTAATAGACTTTTTTTTACAAATATAACAAATAAATTTAAAATAACTTAACGTCAAACTGATTTCGAAAATTCGAAATTAAAAACACTTCATATATCAGTGGAAACACTCCGATATGTATTCCTCAAAACAAGTGTTTTCCTTTGTAGTGGAAACATGGTATAACAGAAGTTTTTACGCAGGAGAAGAAATCAAACTTTAGTGGATGGCAAACTTTTTTACAGAGTTGCACAAAACCTACTATTTTATGTTTACATACAAAAAATCGTATTAGTGGAGCCAAGTGCATTTCCTGTACTGAAAACGCTAATAATTAAAAACACATACTGCCTGGCCCACGATGGCATTCGACATCGCTCGCTCTCATAAATACGTTTGAAACAAAAACAAATTTTAAAATTTTGTTTTTGGTTTGCATGTATTTATGCGACCGAGCGATGTCGAGTGACATCGTGGGCCAGGCAGATACTTTTGTTATATGTGCAACAATCAAGGTGCATTAACATCTACAAGGTGGCAGCGCTACGGCATGTGACAATCTTTTGCCACTGGCAGTATAGTAAGCTATTTACGTCAAATGTATTGTTTACATTTTTAAAAGTGAATTTAGCGTTTTATTCTGAATTCAACATATAAAAATTATTTTGTGAACATAAAAATAATTCAAATAGTAATAAGTTATAATTATGAAAAGGTACATTCATAGTTTATATTTGTGAAAAAAGTTACAAATGTTTTAGATACACATAGCTTACCAGACGCCTGTTTTTGTTGTATTGTTGTAATATCCCAATATCGAGCAAAACCAGAAGTGACAACTGGTGGGCCAGAATTCTCCATTGGTCCACTATTGTACTGCATAAAACTTTTGGTGACACAAGAAGTTTAAAAGTTTGTTTTTAAAAAACAAATTTTTGAAAATTTTGCTTAGAAAAAGTTTGCTGGGTTAATATCCTTCAACATCGAGCAAAAGCAGAAGTGACAACTGGTGGACCAGAATTGTCCATTGGTCCACTATTGCACAGAATAAATATTTTGGTGACACAAGATATTTGGAAGATTTTTTTAAGATACAATGTTTTTTTAACTTTGCTTAGAAAAAGTTTTCGGGGTAATATCTCTCTATTTAAAATTTGTTATATTAAATTATGATTTTTTTTTTTAAGATTTGCCTCAAAAATTTCTGACACTGCTGAGAAAGACAACGAAAATCCGTTTATTTTATTAAAAAAAAAAACGCTTCATTAAAATAGTTATTTGTGTTTGTTAGGAAACACGTTACGTTTTTATTTGTTTATTTTTTGCACATTACTGTACGAAATATGCAACTCTGTAAAAAAGTTTGCTAAACGGTAAAAAAGTTTGCTAAAAAGTTTGTTTTCTTTTCGAAGATGAAGTTTTTGTGATTGCGACTCTCAGCACACCAATTTTGTGACTTCCATTTGTACTTACATTTTTTTGCGACTTCAATTTGTACTCACTATTAGTTTGCACATTTGCAAACTAATTATCAAACCGTGGAACTGGAGAAGTCTAAATAAAATTCTACTTGTTTTTATGTATTTTCGTTAAAAAAATTTATAACTTTCATCTATATCAATAAAAAAATACAATTTAATAAAAAAAAATACACCTTTTTTATATGATTTTTTTCATGGTGCAATTATTAGGTGGCAGTATTAGAGTTGCTGTACTAGATGCATAATATTTTGTTTGTGTAAAAATTCCACCATACTATTAAAAACATGTTTACAGAACAGAGGAAAATGAAAAAAAAGTGTATATAAAGAAAATTAAGTATTATCATTTTCATAAATTGTTTTTAACGCATTTTAAGCAATTAAATTATTTTTCAGGCGAGGGAAGTCGATAAGCGATAAAATTTTTCTTTTTACATAGTAGAATTTTTCTTTTTACATAGCAGACAGCAACGCATATTAAGGAATTAAAATATTTTTGAAATCCTTTTTATTATTGCTTTTGCACTTTTTCAAACTGTTTAAATTATTATTATTTTTTCAATTCACTTTGTATAAATACAAACAACTTTTACAGAATTAAAATATTTTTGAAAACTTTTTTGTTTTCTTTTAGGACTTTTTCACTTTTTATTTCTTCTTTTGCACGATTAAAATATTCTTTTTTCACTTCACTTTGTATAAACATAAACAACTTTTGACACTACCGGTCGTTTTAAATAAAAAATTGTCACCTGTGTTATTGATGCCACCTGGTTAATGCACCTTGATTGTTGTGTTACATTCGTTTACTTTATATATGGCGACTTCATATCGCTCCTTTATTGCAACATAGTCATATATCAAAAAATTAACTTTTCGAGTTAACATTGCAGAATTGTCAACAGTACTAACTTTTATATTGTGCCAAAAATTTATTCAAATTACTTTTGAATAAATTCCTTTAGGAGATATTTTCCAAAAAATTTGTCTAAGACTTGTATGGAAACTAAAAATTTAAAATGTGTTTTTCTCGAAACAAGGAGCGATATGGCAAAAATAATTTTTTCCATAGAAAATGCAAGTGCTACCAAATTTCACACTTATTTTTGCTTAAACAAAACGCGCGATCTTCAGCACACAGAAAATGCAATTTACGATTTTGTCCTAATAAGTGATTTGAAAATGTTGCGTTTCTCAGCACACGGCGCTATAACTCCGTGTTCTGATTGTGTCTGCAAAATGAAACGTATACATTTTAGGCACTTGTACACTACAATTCTTTTATAAGCCACACCGCTTATAGTAGAATTAGCGATTTAGTCCAAAATGTGCAATTTTTTGGCATCAATAAATAAAATACCTGCAAAATATTTGTTACATAGTCCATTTGCGCTATAGTCCATTTTCGCTTATATTCCACATAGATGCTGTGTGCAAAAAACTTATTTTCATGCAAGTTATTAAAGATATAATCCAAAATGCAAATTTAATAAACATTTTCCTTGACAAAAACGGAGCACACAAATGCAACACTTTTTTATACATATGTGCATATTTCAAAATAAATTATTATATGCTAATTCATTTATAAGCTAAAAAGTGGCTTATTTAAACATCTAATCGCTTTATAGTCCACAAAAAGCGTGCATTTGAAGCAGTGGACTATAAGCGAATTTTACTGTATACTTTTTTTTTGCATTTAAACAAAAAATTTAAGTTAAATTTGATTTGGTGCCACCAAAAACTAAAAAGCGCACCAAAAATCTACACAAAAAGTGCATCACGCAGCCACTAAAGAAGTTTTTGCACAAAAAATTTTAAAAAGCACCAAAAACGGTGCGAAACACTCCGAGTTGACAACGCTGTCCAAAATACAAGAACAATTTTTTGTCTCTTCTGGGTAAAAAAGGCGCGTAAAGTACAGTCGTACATAAAAAAATGTGCTTATGTAGATACAAACACATACATGTATGTGTAGGTGTGTATAGATACTTATTTATATTTGCATACTTGTGTGATGTGAAAATATCTAAATGCGTACAATATGCAAGTGTATGTATGGATGTATATATATCTACATACTATATATAGGTACATGCATATCTACCTATTTTTATGAGAATAAACAAGCATACAACATATGTACATACATAATTTACATAATTGTGCGCCTACAAATGTTTGTACATGTCAGCAAAAACATCAATTTACATACTTACATATGTATCTATATACATATGTATGTAGAAACATATTTTCCACCAAATTCACTTTGAAAATACATATTTACCTACTTACATAATATGTACATACATATGTATGCAGCTGCGTGTATACATTTTTCACATTTTATTATATATGTATGTACATACATGTATGGACACACAAGTATATATGTATAGAATGGTCGTATATACATACATGCTATGTATATGAGCATGTAAATTTCAAAATATATTCCACTAATGCCATAATACTATTAGACATTTGGTTCCATAAAAACCGTTTATGTATGTACATACGCATGTACATAAGTATATGCATGCTTACATGAATATGTAGTTATGCTTAGCTATGTATGTATGTACTTATGTATGGTCATAATACATCTGTGAATATATCCATACATATGTACTTATATGTATGTTTATATTCTGATGTAGTCTAGTTTAATTATATACATACATATGTATGTATACCTATGTATCTAAATATTTTACAGTGAACACTTAACACAGTGTAAATTCTATACACTATTATAAGAAACTTTACTTTCGATTATTTTTAATCGTACTATATAAGTACATGTATGTATGTATGTATTTTTAACAATATTTATCAATTTCTGTTTACACGGTTGAGAAAATTTTTAATTAATCTACATATGTTATATGTAGTAGAAAATTGTTCCGTAAAAACTAAAATGAACTTGCACGTAGCGTATCATTCTTGAATTTGAATGAAAAATCTAAATTTACAGAAAATGAAATCTTTTAGCTGTTATTTTTGTAGTATTAAGAGTTTGGTTAATGTCTGTGATGAGTTTCATATGTAGATATATACAGCCATACTACGTAAAAAAATTATGTACTTACATACACTTTTGTATGTGGCTGCGTTCATTTGGATGCACATGTCTACATACAAATGTACATTTTTCCCAATAATAAATACATACATATGTATGTAGCTAAAATATGAAAAGTGCAAAGCAAAACTGCATGTTAATATTGTGTAGTCTTATGTATCCATACACACATGCATATATACATATATTTTCTTGAGTATACATAAGTTTATATATATACATATATATATCTACATATAAATATACATGCATGTTGCACGACGCTTTATTGTACGATTCGCCATTTTTTACAAAGAGAGTTAAAAAGTGCTGCCATCACATCATGAAGGCACAGATTACCAGGAACATCAACATGAATTAAGTGCCAATTTCACGATAACGAAGCTGTTCGTTCGTTCGCACAATTACATTTAAAACAGAACTAATATTAAAAATTTTGTAATTGTTTTAAATTTAATTGTGCGAACGAACGAACAGCTTCGTTATCGTGAAATTGGCACTAAGGGCAAATAAACTACGCAAACAGTTTGGTAAACACACGCATTTCGTTTACGCCCAAACGGCAAAAACTTATATAATCATTATAACCGCAAATTAATCACTTTTTTTGTTTTCAATGTGCTAAAACACACGAAAATTATTGTTAGTACGAATTTTTAGTTCATCACAAACAAGACATATGCCGTAACATGTATACCCAATCTTAACGACGACTTTTAAAGACATATTGGTTTTTTATTTTTAAAGCTGCTAAAAAATCGTGTTACATTTGCACCATGATTTTTAAGACACGTTCTTATTTACTTTACTTATAGTATCGTTTGTCTCCTTTTACCCTTTTGTTGATATCGATGTAATTAATGACAAAATTACAAATGATAACAAGAAAAAATTAGGAAAAAAGCATGACAAACAGAGTTCGTGTTTATTTTGTCTATCCCTTCTTCTCTTCTGCTAAATTTGCTTACAAACAAAAAAGACATGACTTAAAGATGTTTGAAGAAATCGTGCAAATTGGGCGTAACTTGAACCAAACTTCAACATGACTTAAAATTAGCATGAAGTTAGTGGCAAAGTGATTTTATGTTACTTATGGCCTACTGACTTCCCCTCTATCTTAAACACGAAAGGCTGTTAAGATATCCTATTAAAACACACGTTTGACGGTCTGATTTTTGAATGGTGGAGTACACGTACATATGTGTTAATTTTTCCTTATTTTTGTTTCGCTAACAAGTAAAAGCAACACTTATTGTAAAATTTAAAAGCCAAAATTAGTACTTCAACTTTGTTTTTCATAAAATGTATAACTTTTTCCTTCCACAAAATAAAAAAAAACAAGCTCTCATATTAAAACCTAATTCTCTGTTCAAAAAAGCGTCTTAACAACTGCATTAAGATTTTAAGAAAGCTGTAACATTTACAGTCTTCACTTGACAGTAACATAGTTTGGCTTCTTCTGTTAGTGCTTTTATGTCAGATGAACCACACTTAACTGTAACATTAACTTCTAGTTAATGTTTGAATGCAGTTTAACTTGTGCTGGCCATACACTATACTAGTTCAGTACTTATGGCTAGCACTGTACCACAAAGTACACAGAGACGAAAAAAGTGACATTTAAATTTAAAAAAGTGACATTTAAAGTTTTTGAGCAGCAGGGGTTATTTCTCTATTTTTCCTATTTATGTATAATTTTAAGGTTACAAAATTGTTTACGAATAAAAGCAAAAATCGCCGGGAGAAGTGAAGAAATATAATAATGCAAATTTATTGAAATCTAATCACGCAAATTTATCGTAGATAAACAAACTAGCGATAATTTGTTATCACATTTGGAGATGATAGAGATTTTTACATGGTTCACAACGAAATTTAAAATGACAAAGTTGGTTCGCTGTCGAAATTTTGTATGACGAATCACGTTGGTTCGGTCAAGATTTGGTCACGAATCACGAATGAGAGACCAAACTTCGAATATAAGCCTTCGTGTGAATATGCTATTAAGTATAATAGACCGGTATTTTGAAATTGTTTTCTGACATTTTTATTTATTTTATTTTTTTAATCATATGTATATTGTTTTCACAATTAAATTTAAAGCTTAATCTTACAATTCACACAAGAAGCAAGTAATTATGCGTTAACACGCAAGTTTATGAATTTTTTCTTACTTTAATTTGGTTATAGAAATAAAATAATAATAGAAATAATAAACATCATAGAAAATTATTGCAGGAATTATTTATTTTTATAATATTTATTTGTCAAACTACTAAATTTGACATGTAAATTATTAATAAGTGAACTTTTTTAGTTATATACATATGTACGATATTAACTAATTAGTTGAGAGTACGAGTCCAACTTCAGTCAAGAAGAAGGATTATTTTTAATTATAACAATAATTACTGTGAAACAGTAAGGCCAAAGAAGAACAGAAAAATAATTGAATACCATTAGCTGGGCGACAGCTACCCTTCTTCATAACAAGGGTGGTATATATTAGTAATTAAAAAAAAGGTATATTATTTATATTATATGTAATATTGCATTTTAAACATTTTTTTTGTTATATTTTCAGGAAATCTTTCTGCTTATTATAAAAGTTGGTGTACTAAGAAGCATACACTTTCTTCAAATCTAAAATCTGCATCTCTTATGTAGATAATACTTTTATTAACAAAATTTTAATATTACTATTTTTCGTTAATATTTTGGAAATTTCTATTTAACTCAATTGGTAGAATGGTTTCAGTTGAGTCATGAACTCTTTAATTTATAAAATATTATTTTTTTTAAAAACATTCTATTATTCTTAAAAACATGCAAATTTGCACGAGCATTAATATAGGTTTTGGCAACACTGCTGTAGAACAAATGGTATAGATATTTAATGGAAAACACTGTCGTACATTAGCTAAAAGAGATAGTTGCCCTTTAAAATTTATAAGAGAGAATGAGAAGGTATAATTATGAAGCAGTTTAGATTCAGAGAGAATTTGTTTTTGAGAACAAGTCCCGTTTTTGTGCTCATTCGTACTCTTTATTTAATATCAATATAAATGAAGTTGAAGGCAACCAAGCTAAACAAGCCGAGGCATAAAGAAACTCAATTCAATAGCATTTGTAAAGGCAATTGCCATAGCATTCGTTGTTGGTACGTACAACATAGTGTGTTTTGTTAATATACTAGCTACGGCAGCATTATAATATACAATTGGATAGTGAGTCAAGTAAAATAAAAAAATCGCAAGAAGAAGCATCCACAAAAAAGGAAAGCAACAAAAACTTTTTTTTTTGCAAGTTTAAAGCAAGCTAACAAATAAAAACAACTGCATCAACGAAAACGACAAGAAGATAACACATACATACATAATACAGCAAATGTTCACACCACTTTGGTTAGTGACGTTATGGTGATTTTTTATTTCTCATTTTTTTTTTTTAACATTGATATGTTTGGATTGTGTTTTTAGAGAACATTTGGAACATAAGAATTTCTTTTATATTTTTAACCCTCTGTTATGAATTTTTTTGTATTGAAATAACAATTACCTACATATGTATAATAAAAAACATGATCTCAGAGTGTCTCATAAAGCGCAATAAAATTACTGCGTCAACTATAAAAAGAAGAAGAGTCACGAGCAATACATATGTACGTATTAATTATTCAATTGTTTTTGTTCAATTTAAATGACGTTTTCTTTTTTGAATTTGCGTGTAATGTTTCTCTTCTACAATATTTGTTTACCTAAATTTGTTTTTATGGTGTTTTCGCTTTTCTTTTATATTGTAGCAATTTCAAAACGCTACTGAAAAGAAATAAATAAATGTGACTATAAAAATCCTTATAGAATTTATATATGTATGTAAAAAAAGCTTATAGTGAAGAGTAGGAGCATTAAATAAACTTGGCAAGGAAGTGTCATATTGAATTCATATAAAGCAGTGTTGAAGACGTACTCCATAAATATTTCAAAACAAAAATCAAGACCTTATATGTGGCCGATATAAAACCAACAAAATTATTTTCATAAACAACATGGAACATTTTCATCAAATACAGGTAAGATATCTGGCTTAGTATACATATGTATGAGCTCATGTATGTAATTACATATGCATATACATATGTATATATACATATATAAATAGCTTTTTTTGTTGTGTAAAACAATGCTTCATATAATTTCATAGGAATGGGTCTTTTTTGTAATTGCGATTTAACAACGTTCAAATACTGGAAAATGCATCTTGTCAATGAGGATATGTATGTACATATGTTCTTACATACGAATGTGTGCTTCCTGTGTAATGAAATACTTAATATCCAATAAATCGATTTAGCAAAACTTACGGCGGTCTTAGGTTGGATTCATCCTTTGTTTCGGAACAAAATTCTAGCCGAACCAAAATCAGTTTTTTTTTACTCTTCTAAAACGTTTCACCCACTTCGAATATTTGTTCTGAAAAAAGGAAACTATCATATGGAATAACTATGTAAACTAGACGTCTTACTGTCCATTTTTAATTGAGCTTCAGTGCAAACGATACGTTGAATTCCACGGGTAAATTGAAGTTGTTTACTTCCATTTTTTATGATAAACAATATAAAAAACAATGAAAAAACTAAGCTATCATATGGAATAACTATGGGAACAAATCTAGTTTACCAACGCAGCTCCAAATAAAATAAAAAGTACATAGAGTGATAGAAAATGAAAAAATATTAAGAAAATGTAAAATGACAATATTAGCGGAAACGCTTAGTTTCCGAGTTATAAAGAGAAGAAGTTTTCATATACATATATGTTCATGCAATTTTTTACATTTTTCTATCTATATCGTCATTATTGGCATCATTTAAAAGTTTATGCATATAGGGTAAAAGCACCTAAGGTCGGCATGGACCCAATAGTCGGCAGTTTGAGTTATATGCTTAATAAATAAAAATTGCTGTTCTTTTATATAAAAGTTCGAATAAGCTTTAAGAGACTCGTTTCTTATTATGTAATTTATAAATTTGAGAGAAGTTATTCCTTCGACCTATTTTTGTCCATATTCTGTGTCGACTTTTCAGCACAAGCGATAGTGCCCGTTAAAAAAACAAAAAAAAAAAATTAGTGTCATGGTCAACAAAAAAAATTATATCTTATATTAATTTCAGTTATTTTTTGAAAAACCCGATTTTGCGAGGTAAAAGTCGACTTATATATTGGTGTTAATATAAAAATTTTAATTAAAGCCGTTTTTTCGTTTATTTTAACGCCGTGTCTTCACGTGCCATCGACTAGCCATGAACATAACGTCGGCAGAGCGAGTGTAAAAAAAAAGTTCATGTTCTGTATGTGGAATACGTATGTTCGGATTTACCTTATCAAAGTGTTCAATTCGGCGCCATTTTGTGAATTTTTGTACGTGATGGCCAACTTCATGGCGAACATTGATGCTCAGCCATATGCTCGAGCATCGATGGCAGAGCATGAACGAAACATGGCCATGAGCGGTCCACATTAGCCATTTGCGATGTTCGCCATGATGCTCATACCATGTTCATGGCTAATGGAGACCCCCAGTAATGGGTGCCGTCATTAGGCACTAAAATTTTGTTAATTTTCCATAGTAGGCATGACGATGCCAACTTCGGGTAAATAATTATTTTATCATATTAAACTCAAATCAAGGCGAATTCATAACAGGTGAAATTGACAGCGCAGCTGATAACTTTTTTTTAATTTTAATCTTTTTCAGATGTCAATGGAATAATTAAAACAAATTTGAAAAAACAAATTTTTTAAAACAATTTTTTAAATCATCATTGTATCTTGAGCGCCAGGTATCATCCAGAATTCTCCCCAATCTGGCTGGCCATTTTCACCTTTTCAAGCTCTATCATCTGAGACTTTAAGTTTCACAAAATAATTAAACCTTTCACGAAATAATTAAGTTTTTCTTTTGTTGTAAATTTTTTTGAAAGAAATTTGAAAAAAACAAAATTTGTTTGAAACAATTTTTTAGTTTTGTATTGCAACTATCATTCAGAATCGTCCGCAATCTGGCTGGCCTTTTTCACCTTTTCGAGCTTTATGATCCGAGACTTTAATTTTCACGAAATAGTTAAAAGTTTCACGAAATAATTTTATTTTATCTTTTCTTGTAAATTTTTTTTATTATATTTTTTTTTTGAATTCCTTTTTGTGTTTATATTTTTCCCTTGACGTTTGAAAAAGATTTATTATTTGTAGTGTTGTATTTATTGCTCTTGCATATACCTGTTATGAATTCGCCTTGACTCAAATTTTAGAAATTCGTTCGTCTCTTGCCTCTCTTAGTAATAAATGTAAAGCAAGCCACAGACTATGCGACTAGTTGTACAACATGACGATGTTGGTTATTAGATTGTAAAGTGTGTGGGGTCGTCGTATGAAGTTGTGTCTTGGTTGTACGAAAGATTAAAAAGTTTTGATTTTTTGGGTAGTTGTATCGACTGGTTGTAAAATTTAGGACCATGTTGTACAACTTTATTTCGATTTGCTCTTATTTTTATATACAATTGTTGCATCTGCGGTGATCTTTACTCAAGAGAATTTTTTAAGAAATGAAATTGTGAGTTAATGTCGCACAGTTTGTGCGTAAAGGCCGGGGCACATACAATCCGTCGTACTTTGTCCGTCTCTTTTATCAACTGACATCACGTGTACAAAGTATGAAGTTGGCACAATCAGCACTTTGATAACGGATATAAAACCAACTGCATTTTACTTTAGCTTGATTAAAATCTTTGAATTTATATTTCAGACACAGCACACAAAATCTAACACAATTTTTTTTCAATTTATTTAATTTTTGAACGAAAAATTATATTAAAATATACAAAAAATATTACCACATAGTTGTCAAAGCTCTCAACGTACGTTAAAAGTTGAAAGTTGCTCAACTTTAATACTTTGCGTTGACGGAGAAGTACCGAATGTGACAAAGCTCATAAGCCTACATGTATTTCAACTTAGCTGTCAGTTGAAAAAGGCAAAGTATAACGTACGACGGATTCTATGTGCCCCGGCCTTAAAACACACAACTCGGCAAGCCAACGTGTTGTAGCAACGGTCGCATAGTCTATGGCATGGGTAAAGAAAATGAGAAGGTGATGCCCAAAGAGAAATCGATAGTTACGCTCTGGGGCCAAATTCCGCAACGATGAATAATGAAATGTTCACCAATTTCAGTGTTCACTTTTGATTTTTGAGCCCGCAATGGTGAGAATGAATAATTTTGACATTTAAAGTGTACACTTAATAATAATTTTTTCACTCAATAATCTTCGGTGAATTTTAGTTTTTTGTAAAATATTTTGAACTTGAAAAAAATAAACAAAAGGATTATATATGTATGTTAAAATTATCTATTCAACAACTTGTGTGACACAGTTAATTTGACAAATCAGCATATCATTCAGCCTTAAGGAACACATTCAGCGCAATAAAATTCATTGTTTTTTGCGGAATCGCTTTTTAATGAAAAGTGAACACTGTGTCTGTCAGTGAATTTTATTTTGTGTGTTCACCGGTAAAAAAAATTCATAGTTGCGGAATCTGGCCCCTGAATGTAAAGAAATCGGCACTGAAAGAAAAGGTGCGGGGTTCAAAAAAATCGGTTTACTTACAATTTAGTAAAATTTAAGTAGAAGTAATGAATAAATATATTAATTTATGTTTTTAGTATTCCTTTATATGACAAATAGTAAGAAATACTCAAAATACAGAGAAAAAAGAATAAATTCATGCACCCGTGCGCATGTTCATTCGTCGCTGTATCATTGACGTCTAAACTAATGAGCGTAAGATTGTGTTTGCTTTTGTTTACCACTTTAATACCATGGGTGGGCATTGCTAGTTTAAAACCAATTTACCTAATAGTCGGCACAGTTTTGATTGAGTACTTTAACAACTGACGACTGTAGAAAAGGAGGTATCTTAAAGTCGGCATCATCTTTTTCCCCTACAGATCATAAACAAATGTATTTTGAGACTTAGTAGGTATAATTTAGGATAGCATTTCATAGTTTTAAATATGGATAGAAAAGACAAGACCGATGCACCAGTACGGCGAATAATCTCAATATTAGGGGTCAGTAAAATATATGGTTTTGCCCGTTGAACCATACAGGACAGATTATATGGTCGCGTGATCAAGGAAAAATGATCCACAAACAATTTTATTTAATTTAGAGCAAATCCGTTTGGTAATATGGTGCCAAGATATTGCTAAAGTCGGATATTAGTAATACATTTCTATATAAAATGTTTGAAAACAATTAAGAGTGTAATGTATTCGGCTGGGCAGAATCTGAAATACCCTTATAATAGTCACGTAAATCTATAGTACATATTACAAATTGGAACTGTTTTTACTTATAATATGATAATTCACGAAATTCTTAGATATAAACTAGTAATTTTCATAATATGACAATAAGAAAGATTGACGTAATAAAAATATTTATATAAAATATGTATATATTTGTAGGGCCATATCCAAAAAAAATTCTTACTTGAGTTTTAACGCATACGTTAGTTACCAAACACATTAACACTGCCATACATTTGTTAAAAAAGTTTATGCAAATACAGTACGTTAACTTTTAAATGTAGTAAGAAATTTAATTGTTTTATTCTGGCAGTGCCGTTATGTTCAGTTGTATTCAAGGCAGCTTTCTACAGGTAGTGGCAGAATTACAATAAATACAACAGCAACAAACATCAAGATGTAGAATTTACGAATAGATGTCAAAATTTTGACAACTATTCCTAAATTCTACCAACAAAATACCTGTTGGTATTGTATTTATTGTAATTCTGCCACTACCTGTATAAAGCTGCCTTGGTTGTATATTTTTAAATAGTGATGCATGAAAACTAATATTCGAAAACTGAAAAACAAATTTTTAAAAATAACAAGAATGTGGTATATTCGGCTGGGCCGAATCTAAAATACCCTTCACGATAGTCACGTATATGTATAGTATATTTAAAAATGTGAACTAAATATCCTCGGTTATATATGAACCGATATCGGAATCTTCCATTTTCTGTATTCTAGTAACCTTCTTTTATAACGAGAATTGCTTCTCAAAAAAAAAAAAAAAAAAAAATTTAATGCAAAAATCGGATCAGGCTATATCTCGGGTGTATATGGACCGCTATCGGAAATTTTCATTTCCCATATTTATATAACCTTATTTCATTACCAAAACTGTTTTGAGAAAAAAAGTTGTTTACGTTCGCTGACACGGCATTTTAGTGAAAACCACGGTCTAGGCTATATATCGGGTATACATGGACCGATATCGGAAATTTTCACTTTCCATATTTATATAACCTTATTTCATTACCAGAACTACTTTTGAGCACAAAAAGTTGTTTAAGTTCGCTTACGCGATATTTTCATGAAAAACCCGGTTTAGGCTATATCTCGAGTATATATGAACCGATATCGGAAATTTTCATTTGCCATTTTTATATAACCTTATTTTATTACCAGAACTGCTTTTGAGCATGAAAAAGTTGTTTCAGTTCGCTTACGCGACATTTTCATGACAAACCCGATTTGGGTTCTATCTCGGGTATATATGGACCGATATCTTTGTTGCGTTTTAGTCACCGTGCTTAATGAGTGTGTGGAGTTTGAAGCAAAACAAACAATTTTTTTTTCAAAAATTTCCATACAAAATTGCAAAAAAAAAAAAATGCCTTTTTTCGGAATTTTGGATATATCTCAGCCATATGTGAACTGATATTACTGAATTTCAATAGCAAACCCATGAATCGATGGGACAAAGAATGGTGAAAGAAAAAGGATTCTAAGTCTAATGGTTTTCTCAGAAACGGTATTTCAACGGCGGACAGACGGACATCGCTTAATCGACTTTTCCATTAATTCTGATTCAGAATATACATATATATACTTTATAGGGTCGCAAAAAAAAAAACTAGAAATTACAAACGGAATCACAAACTATTCATCTTCATCAAGTAAGAGTGTAGTATATTCGGCTGGGCCGAATCTAATATACCCTTCACGATAGTCACGTATATGTATAGTATATTTAAAAATGTGAACTAAATATCCTCGGTTATATATGAACCGATATCGGAATCTTCCATTTTCTGTATTCTAGTAACCTTCTTTTATAACGAGAATTGCTTCTCAAAAAAAAAAAAAAAAAAAATTTAATGCAAAAATCGGATCAGGCTATATCTCGGGTGTATATGGACCGCTATCGGAAATTTTCATTTCCCATATTTATATAACCTTATTTCATTACCAAAACTGTTTTGAGAAAAAAAGTTGTTTACGTTCGCTGACACGGCATTTTAGTGAAAACCACGGTCTAGGCTATATATCGGGTATACATGGACCGATATCGGAAATTTTCACTTTCCATATTTATATAACCTTATTTCATTACCAGAACTACTTTTGAGCACAAAAAGTTGTTTAAGTTCGCTTACGCGATATTTTCATGAAAAACCCGGTTTAGGCTATATCTCGAGTATATATGAACCGATATCGGAAATTTTCATTTGCCATTTTTATATAACCTTATTTTATTACCAGAACTGCTTTTGAGCATAAAAAAGTTGTTTCAGTTCGCTTACGCGACATTTTCATGACAAACCCGATTTGGGTTCTATCTCGGGTATATATGGACCGATATCTTTGTTGCGTTTTAGTCACCGTGCTTAATGAGTGTGTGGAGTTTGAAGCAAAACAAACAATTTTTTTTCAAAAATTTCCATACAAAATTGCAAAAAAAAAAATGCCTTTTTTCGGAATTTTGGATATATCTCAGCCATATGTGAACTGATATTACTGAATTTCAATAGCAAACCCATGAATCGATGGGACAAAGAATGGTGAAAGAAAAAGGATTCTAAGTCTAATGGTTTTCTCAGAAACGGTATTTCAACGGCGGACAGACGGACATCGCTTAATCGACTTTTCCATTAATTCTGATTCAGAATATATATATATACTTTATAGGGTCGCAAAAAAAAAAAACTAGAAATTACAAACGGAATCACAAACTTATATATACCCCTTACATTTTTGTGAAGGGTATAAAAAATTTTTCAATCAATTTTTGATAAACATTTCGTGGGTTTATCTTTTATATAAATAAAGAATATGTAATATGTAGTATATTAATTAAAATGAGAAAAATTAATAGGATTACTTATACTAGAAAATTTTTTATTATTCGAATACCGTTTTTCGTTGTATTCGTTTGATTAAATGTGCAGCACTAATATATTTCGTGTTTTTATTATTATTTCAAAATTAATATTTTTAGTTTATATGCAATGAAATATGTTCATTTCTTTCTTTAATAAGCGTAAAACATTAATTGTATTAAAAATTTTTACCAAGTTGTGCTTTTTACGAGAAATCAAAATAAAGAAGTCAAATGTCATTTTAACGTACAGTTAAAGTATATCCAATTCAAGTTTAAACGAAAGTTAAGCTGTTTTTGCATACAACGTTAAGAAATTTTTCTTAACAGTTGCTTACTAAGCTTTGTTAAGTTTTTTTGGATACGGCCGGTAGTCTTTATATATTTTTGGAGGGTATAAAAATATACCAATTTCTTCGACAAAATTTATTATAGACGTTGTGAAGTTTTAAACGCGACATTTTCATTTGGACTATATACATATGGACCGATATCCAAAATTTTCCCTTTTTTACTTTAATAACTTTTTTCTATTACTAGAACTGATTTCAAGCAAAACAAATTTTTTTTAAGTTCACGACATTTTCATGGGAGTTTATCGTCTTCTTTGTTTTAGTAATCTCCTTTTATTACCAGAACTGGTTTTAAGCAATAAAATTGTTTTAGTTTGCTTACGCGACATTTTTATTAAAAAGTCTGTTTAGGTTACATCTCGTATATGGACCAATATCGAAAAAACAAATTTTTTAACTTGCAATAGACATGCCAAATAATATTATTAAGTCTGAAGCAAAAGATACAATGTTTTTCAAAACTTTTCATACAAAATTGCCCAAAAAATAATTTTTTTCGGAATTTTGGATATATGTATGTATTTTAGCTATACGTAAACCGATTTTATTGAATTTCATAAGTAAACCCATGAATCGATTAAGTAATAGAATGGTGAAACAAAACAGTCGAATGGTTTTCTCAGGAATGGTTTATCAACGGCGGATAGACGGACATTGCTCAATAGATTTTCTTATCAATAGTGATTAAACGGTTGAAAATTGCGAAAAGTACAAACTTATATATACCATTTACATTTTGGCAAGGGTAATATAAATTAGGTTCTTTAGTAAACATGTTAAACACGGAAAGTTTTAAATATCTGATTGTTTACATAAAAATTATATACAAAACTTTAAAAATTTCATTCATATTAATAGAAAAATGGTATGCAAGCAATAGTGCCCGGAAATCGAGTAGCGGATGAACTGGCAAAGGTCAGTGTCCAGCTACAGCAAAGAGATAGATGGGATCGTTGGAATGCCGCTTGCAAGCTGTAAGAAACAAATACAGCGTCAACCTTTTCAGACCGCTCAGGACAGATGGTCTAGTGAGGATACCTGTCGAATATCAAGGCTGACATGGCCCAGGTATGATAACAGCGGGACTATTATCCGTAGTGGCTTGCCCCGACCGACTGTTGTAGCGGTCCTGACGGAACATTGCCACATAGGAACGCAGGCGAGAAGGTTAAGTGCCAATTTCTCGATAGCTGTTCGTTCGTTCGCACAATTACATTTGAAACAAAAACGACATTCAAAATTTTGTTATTGTTTTAAACGTAATTATGCGAACGAACGAACAGTTTCGTTATCGTGAAATTGGCACTAAATCTTCCATTTAATGACTTCTGTAGAAGTTACAGAGACGATGAGGAAGTAGAGTGTTGAGCACTTCCTATGTCGATATCCGGGTCTTTCCTATGTAAGGGCTTTGTGTCTAGGCAGACCGATGCTGCAAGACTTGGCGGTATCGGAATGTGATGTAAATGGATTGGTCGCCTTTATCCGATCCTCGGGTTGGTTCTAAACCAGTGATATGTAGATCTGCTGAGATACATGTCACACCCAGGCAACACAGTGGGATTTAATTGGACACAAGTATGGCTTTTCAATGTCTGGCAGCCTGTTAAACCTAACCTAACCTAACCATACTGTGTATATAGCACTTGTGCACTAATACAAGGTGGCTCAAAACTAATCCTCCTATCAGAAAATGCTATAAATTTTGCGATTGGCCTTCAATGTACGTTCTGTTTTGACATTTGTGTAGTGAACACATGCTAAATACACGTTATTAAACAATGTTACGCTACACTGCTCCAGAACGCGAATATTGGTGACTATTTATTTGACCCCAAGAGGAAGATGATTTTTCATCAAAAATAATTATGAGTGATAAGGCCCATTTCCATCTTAGCGGGTACGCGTGTAACCCACGAATAGCCATTACACCCGCTCAAAGTCACGGTATGGTGTGCTGTTTTCGCTAGAGGAGTCGTCGGCCAAACGGTTACTGTGAATGGTGTGCGCTACAGAGAAAATTATCAACGGGTTCTTTTCGCCGCAACTTGATGAATTGGCATTGGAAAACGTGTGGTTCCAACAGGACGGTGCTACGGCACACACTGCACGTGCCACAACTGATATGCTGAAAGATGCATTTCCCGGGCGCCTAATCTCTCGTTTTGGCGATTTGCACTGGCCGATAAGATCGCCTGATTTGACCGTTGCAGACTTCTTTTTGTGGGGCTTTTTGAAGTCTCGGGTTTATGTCAACAACTCTCAGACTCTTGCAGCTCTTAAAGACAATATCCGTCAAGAATGTGAGGACCTATCGCTGGAAGTTTTGGCTAATGTGATGGAAAATGCTATAAAAACGGCTCAAAAGGCAATCACCTGCGGCGGCGGCCATTTACATGAAATAATATTCTCGACCTGATATAAAAAAATTAAAAGAACAAATAAAAATAATCCACAAGAAGAATTAAAGTTTTTTTTTTATTTCAGCCAAGAAATATCGAAAGGTTATTTTTGCGCCACCCTGTACAAAGAAAAAAACCATGAAGAGCAACAACAAATTTTATAAACAAAACTGTAGTAGAACATTACTTCAGTGCTTGAAGTTCTACTCTAATTTTATTCCAAGGCCAAGACAGCTTTACCATGGTAGTGGTATAAACACAGCTGTCTTTCGTTTCCTTTATGTCAACATTTTGTGTACAAAATCCATAATTGTGAAAAAACTTTTACAAATTTTCGTAATTTCTATTCTATTATTTCTATTATTCCTTAAGTGCGGTCAGGCTTGTTGCTTTTGTTGTTCGGTCTTCCAGAGTTTTGCGTCTCACTCGCACTGTTTAACGGTTTGCCTCAACTAAGTGTATTGGTGTACAGTTTCTTGGAGGAATTTCAGTGTTATCCACGCTGCGACTTCCTATGTGAAGGCATAGGTCGTTATAATTAGTCACAGCGACGCTACAGACGTACTGTTAATACCATCTTGGGACTTTGGATATTTACTTTGCAATTGTATAGTTACATAAATAAATAAATAAAATACATGTGATGTTTTTCGGTGTTGTATTTCTTGTAATTCTACCACTACCTATTAAAGCTGCCTTGCCCTAGGCGCATGGCAGCTTTACCAAGGTAGTGGTATAAGAACAGTTGTCTTTCGTTTCCTATGCGTAAATTTGTCAAAATTATGTATACAAAAACACATAGACTTCATTGCTTTTTCAAACAAAATGAAAACAAAATTTTGACAAATTTTCGTAATTTCTACTAAAAAAAATACATGTAATGTTTTTGGTGTTGTATTGTAATTCTGCCACTAACTACTTAAAGCTGCCTTGGCTAGGCGTAAGACTCTAGGCGTATTTAATTTAATTTTTATTTAATAAATAAAGAGAAAAGAAAAATCCCTATAAGGTTTTAAGCAATTAAAAAAAATGAAACATGAACCTATAATAAAATAGTTTTTAAATATATGTGTTTAATAATATAAATAAGGTTAGTGTTTTGTCTTTCGTTCTGTACACACGTGTTTTTCATTGTCGTCTGTGTTTTCCATACTTATACTTATGTTTATTATTAATTTCTAAAAAAAGGAAATTATACCGGAATAGGTAGAGTCTTGTTTTGCATTATGTGTGCACGTGTTTTTTTTATTATACTATGTTTTTACTGGCGTTTGTTTTTTCTCTATTTGGTATTATTAATATTTTTTGTATGTTCCTCCTATGTATTTATTACCTTGCGGTTTGCGCGGTGATGAACTAATGTTTATTGTTGTCGAAGGTATATACACTGGGTACCGATCAGTTTAAACTTATTTAATTTCAGCACTTTAAATGTTGTGATAACGTTTATTTTGGTCGTTCCGTGTGTTAAGTTCACAAACATTATTCCCTCTTTCCTCCTTCTCATAATCTATTTTCCTAGTTCCAGTACAATGCACTGCATATGTAGGGGCTGACCCCTGAGTACTGGTCCAAGGTAAAAAAAAATTAGTATATATAGAAGGCGAATTTAGTTAGCTATTTGTATTACATTTAATTGCGTAAATGAAATGAAAATTATTTAAAAAAAAATAATAATTAAAACTTTTAATTATTTCGCGAAAATTAAAATCTGTATGATTCAAGGTTGGAAAGGTAAAACACAAAATTGGAAAAATGGTTTAAAAAAATCTTTTTTTTTTTTTCAAGTTTCTTTTTATTCCATTGACATTAAGCAAAGATAAAAACAAAAAAAAGTTATCAGCTGCGCTTTCAATTTCACCTGATATGAATTCGCCTTACGTATGTGTATATATGTAAGTGCTGAAAAATATAATATCAAAAACATAAGTCAAGGTCCAGTCGTAAAGCAGCTCTGTAGTGCAATTCACTAACCAGTTTTAATGCTAATAAAATTCTTTTAGAGAAATTAACACTTAGCGTTGGTGTTTTCGTGACTCTATAACAGTTTTTAACACTATTTGTCTTCGTTTTAAATCAGCTGTTTTTATAGCCTGACTGATTAGCGTTAACTAAACACCAATTATTTTTGTGGTGTTTATCTTAACAACAATGTTGTTAAAATTTCTACTAGAATAACTTCACTGTATTTGGGATACGACTTGTCGGAAGACTCCAACAGTCGGTCGACGTTTTCTCTAATCTTATTTATCAAAAAATATTTTAAATAATAAACATATAAATAGTTTTACTTACCCTAAACATGGAATTATTTGCAAATTTGTTTGTTTTTTTCCTGTTCCTCTTTGTGGTTTTCTTTATTTTTAACAAAGCTGCCACATTATTTCAAATTTTTTTAACATACAACCAGAGGTGTTAGGAATAAGTTAGTGAATCACATAAGCGTTAGTGCAAACCACAGTAGCTCGCGTTAAGTTATGCTCTTTTAAAATCGTTAAAAGTTAGTGAATTGCACTACTGGGCTGAAGAACAGCTTATTAATTATTATTTCTTAAGTGCGGTCAGGCTTGTGTTTGTTATTCGGTCTTCGAGAGTTTTGCGTCTCACTCGCACTGGTTAACGGTTTGCCTCAACTTACTGTATTGGTTTACAGTTTTTAGAGGTTATTCATTGTTAACCACGTAGAAACTTCCTAAGTGAAGGCATAGGTCGTTATAGTTAGTCACAGCGATGCTACAAACGTACTGTTAATACCATCTTGGGCATATGCATATACTTTGCAAATTTACTTTGCAACTGTATACGAGGGCGGTTCGGAAACTTCTTAGCCTAGTACAAAAAGAGAGGTATAAACAGAAGTTAAGTGTTTTGGAAACTTCCATCTCTGCTGTGAACACATGTTAAATTTTGTTTCGATCTGGTAACTCCTTCATATAGAAACAGGTGTTTACAAAAGACACATTGCGATTCTTTTACAATGGAAAAATTAGAAATGCGTGGTGTCATTAATTATTTACATAAAAAAGGTTTATCGGGACAAGAAGGTAAAAACAATTCAATCGGCTGGTAAGGTTATGGCGACGGTTTTTTGGGACTTCAAAGGTATTTTATTGATTGACTATCTGCAAAAGGGTGAAGCTGATGTAATGAAGATTAGTGAACACGAAACATTGGTGATAAAAATACCGTTACGCAATTGCAGCAGCTACAAAAAAACAAAATTTATCCAATATTTCCCTTTTAATAATTTAGTTTTTCGAAACTCTTTAATACATGGCGAAGTAAGTAGATGTCAATTTAATATGCCAATAAGCGATTTTTCTAATATATTCACGACGGGCATTAATAACGCATTAATAACAATGATAAGTGAAAAGAGGATGAGAAAGAATTATGGTGCGAATAACTGGTTCAATGGTTATTAAAGAACATTAAAGCAAACTAAAATACAATCCCATAGTTCAGCAATGTGGCAAAATAATAAATACTATTGGATAAAATATAGATCAATAAGAAATAAGTACCAAACCGAATTAAGAAAATGCGAGGCTGATTGTGTAAGAAACAAAATAAATGAGTGCTCTAACCAGAAAGATATGTGGAGAAATCTAAAAGAATTAGTAATGAAGCAGGAGAAACCCCAAGTTAAAGAGATTGAAATAGCTGAGCTTAATATGTTTTTTATAAAAAGTGTGAATGAAATAACAGCAAGTATACCTAATACAATATATGTAGACAACATAAACCAATACCAACACGAAGATTTTAACTTCGAAATTATCAACATAATGCAACTAAAGGTAACTATAAAAACCACGAATAACAAAAAGGATCAAAATTTCTCTCAATTAAAATGCTTCTGGAAAATTTCGATATAGCTGGACCATATTTGCTACACATAGTGAATGAGTCCCTTCTAGGCGGTGTATTTCCCGATAGCCTTAAGGAAACTACAGTTATACCAATAAAATAAGTTAGAAACACAAAAAATCCTACCGAAATACGTCCTGTTAGCATGTTGCCTACAATAAGCAAGATTATGGAAAAAATAGTTTATAGTCAGTTAAGCAAATATTTTGAGGAAAACAATTTACTTTGCAAAATTAAATCTGGGTTTAGAAAAAATCATAATTGTGAATCGCTACTGAATCTAGTTGTGTCAGAATGGAAAATCGAAGTTTGTAAAAAAAAGAAGTGTGGCAGCAGCTTATCTCGATTTAAGAAAAGCCTTTGAAATAGTCAACAGAGAAATTTTGTCACAAAAATTGGAGAAATATGAGGTCAAAGGAATAGAAATGGCTTGTTTTAGAAGTTACTTGAGTAACCGAACACAAAAAACAAAATGCGGCAAATATATTTCATCCTCAGTAGCTCAGTGTGCAGTGCTAGGAACGTTGCTATTTTTAATTTACATAAATGATATGGACAGAATAGTTAAACAATGTAAAGTGTGCATGTTTGCTGATGATACTATGGTATATACATGTGGTCAAAATGCGGATGATTGTGCCCGAAAATTAAATAACGATTTAAGTGAAATCGAAGATTACCTCAAAATGAATAAAATAAAACTAAATGTTAATGAAACAAAAGCAATGTTAATAAATGGAATTTCGAGCCATATTATTTGCATAGAAAATGAAATCATTGAGAAGATTAAAGAAATAAAATATTTGGGTATAATAATTGAAGATAAATTGAACGTCATACCTCATTTAGAATACGTGTGTAAAAAGATAACAAAGAAAATGGTTTTTTTGAGAAGAATCAGATATAAAATTTCAACAGCTACCGCCATTAATATGTATAATACAATCATTAAGCCTCATTTCGCATGCAAAATAAAGGCATGCGATGTATTCTCAGATGCAACAGGCTGGTAAGCATCAGGGATATGCTGTACAAGCTGCAGTGGCTTTCTGTAAATCAGCGACTGGTGATGAATGCCCTATTATTCATATTTAAAGTAAAAACAGGGACCTTTCCATCTTATATGAGTCGATACATGGTCAATGTAGCTGAAATCCAACCGTACAACCTAAAAATTTTTAATGAAATGCCTACAGAAATAAAAAGCGAAAATAATTTTTATTTGTTTAAGCGTAAAATTATTTACTATATTAAATCAAATTTTTGAAACTTAAATGATTCTTATGCAAAATTATTTTTTAAATTGCTTGCTCCTAATTTTTGGACCCTTTTTTTTAATTTAAATTATTTGTTGTTGAGCTAGTGGTCTTCTTGCTTTGGTAAAAAGTATGGTTTTTATTATTTTTCAATATTTCGACACTCCATTGTGTGTCTTCTTCAGGAAAATTTTTGTTTTTTTTTTTTTTAAATTGTGTATACAAAATAATAAATTTGAAAACTCATATTGAAATAACAAAAACAAAATATTCAACTACATTAACATTTACAATAAAGAAACATATTTTACATTATCATAACATTAAACATATTGTAAAAAAAGTATCAAAAAATGTAGGATTTTTTAAAAGAATAACAAAGTTTATAAGCTATAACACTGCTGTTAAAATATATAACGTAATGATAAAGCCACATTTGGAATATTGTTCCACAATTTTATTTTTATCTAGTCAGACTGTCTTAGAGACCCTACAAAAATTACAAAATAAATCTATGGGAATTATTTTAAAATGTAATATATTAACACGTATCCGAATTATGCTGAACTTGTTAATGTGGTTGAGTGTGAAGTCAAGAATATACTTTAATGTGCTAATATACGTATTTAAAATAAAAAACAGCATATTGCCACCATACCTAACTAGATATGTAAGAATAATAAGTGATGTTCAACCGTACAATTTAAGAAATAATGATGATTTTAGACTTGTGTCATTTAGACTTTGTGTCATTCTGGTCAGATTTATAGGGACAACAGGAAATAAACTTAAAACTAGGTTAGCGGGTCATAAATCTGACCAGAAGTATAGGAACTATAACTCTTCGCAGAAAACTGCATTATCTATCCATTGCCGTGATTTTAATCACTATCCAGATTTTGGAGGAACATCTATTTTAAACAAAGAAAATTATTATAATATATATGCTAGAAATGCTACAGATAACTAACGTGCCTATAGATAGGAGGATAAATTTTAAAAAGGATGTAGACGGATTAGCCCAAAATTATAGGCATTTAATACATAAAAACAAAAACAGGAGTAGATAGGTATTTTGCCTAAAATTGTTTAAAAACTTTTTCATTTCTTTTTAAAAAAGTATTATGTAATATGTTTAATGTTATAATAATGTAAAATATGTTTCTTTATTGTAAATGTTAATGTAGTTGAATATTTTGTTTTTGTTATTTCAATATGAGTTTTCAAATTTATTATTTTGTATACACAATTTTTAAAAAAACAAAATTTTCCTGAAGAAGACACACAACGGAGTGTCGAAATATTGAAAAATAAAAACCATACTTTTTACCAAAACAATAAGACCATTAGCTCAACAACAAATAACAATTTAAATTAAAAAAAAGGGTCGAAAAATTAGAAGCAAGCAATTTAAAAAATAATTTTGCATAAGAATCATATTTAAGTTTCAAAAATTTAATTTATTATTTTATTATTTAATTTTAAAAATTGTACAAGTAGAATAGCACAAAGAAATGCTAAATAAATCAATCAACAATAAATTCAGAGTACTATTGCAACCTTTTGGATCAATTAAATGTACAAATTCGAGGAAAACTTCCTGGCTTACAGCACAAAATATAATTTTTCATCAAGACAACGCACCAGCGCACAAGAGTGTTTTAACAATGGCTAAAATCAACGAATTAAAGTACGAGTTGCTTGACCACCCACCTTATTCTCCTGATTTAGCTCCCAGTGGCTTTTACCTGTTCTCAAATCTAAAAGAATTCCTTTTTGGCAAGCGTTTTACCTCAAATAAAGATGCAATTACAGTTGTAAACCACTATTTTGAAGACCTTGAGGAAAACTATTTTAATCAAGGGATAGAATTGCAAGAAAAGCGTTAGACTAATGGTGTTGAAGTTTCAGGAGATTATATTCAAAAATAAAAATATTTTTGAAAAACTAACTTCTCTTACGAGCTTACTAAAGCGCAGAACGATAACATCGACAATGGGGAACTCAAGAATTACGAGAAAAGTATGCAAGGGTACTCCCCAGGGAGGGGTATTGTCTCCTTTCTTGTGGAATGCTGTAGTGAATAATCTGCTCAAAGACCTAGACCATAAGAAGGTAAAGACTGGGGTCTAATCACCGCATACGATATCGAGTTAACTATCGTATCGAATAACATTACAATACATCTAGATTACGGCAAACGATGCATATCGGATCTTAATTTAAATAAAATATAATAGATTCAAGACCATATGCTTCCTAAAAGTACGAATACAAAAAAGAAATTGCTTAACTTTTTTATATTATTGCAAAACAATTCATTCGATATCGTATGCCATGATACCAAAATGAAAAATGTCGATAATATTGCTCGATATCGTATGCGGTGATTTGGGCCCTGTAGTCTATGCCGATGACGTAGCGATTGCAATATCTGGGACTCATTTAGACACCATAACTGAGCAGTTAGAATACGCTCTAAAGATGGTAAGTCAATGGGGTATACAATGCGGATTAAGAACAAATCCAGCGAAAATGGAGATCGTACTTTTTAGTAAAAAGTATAAAATTCCACACTTCACACCTCCAAAAATGGATGGCACCAAGCTCATCTTATCGGATAAAGCGAAATACTTAGGCGTCATTTTAAACAGCAAACTATCATGGAAAGAGAACATACAGGCTAGAGTAACTAAGGCTACAACAGCCACCTATCTATGTAAAAAAGCAACAAGAACAACATGGAGCATACAACCAAAAGGAGTTGTATGGCTTTATGAAATGGTTATAAAATCAATAATTTTCTATGGAGTATCAGTATGGTGAAAATCACTGGACTCCGCAGCCAACAAAGTTCAAATTGGAAAAGTCAGTCGAACCATGGCAATACTGACCACAATGGCAATGAAGACAACACCAACCAAAGCACTTTTTGCACTTATGAGCTGGATGCCATGCGACTTAGAAGCCAGGCAGATAGCATTGAATGCCGCGATCAAGTTGAACGCGGCAGGAGCATGGATCCACAGACCGTGGGGACACGCTAATATATTAGAGATTGGAGGAAACCTAGTCCCCTATCTAATTGACTACTGTATCCCAAAACCATTCCTCACAAGGATACTTCTATGTTTACACGGATGGGTCCAGAAGGGGAGAAAGGGTTGGGGGTGGCGTTTACATAGAGGAATTTAACACTAAAATATCCTTCAGACTATCAGACGGATGCAGTGTACTTCAGGCCGAAATATCCGCTATAAATAAAGCGGTCAGATGGCTGACGTACCACAACATATTCGGAAGGGATATCATGATAGTAACGGACAGCAAAAGCCGCCATCAACTCCCTTATAAGAATATATACTAATTCTAGTCTAGTCCAGCAATGCCGAACATGTTTAAATAAAATGGCGAGACATTCTAACCTAACCCTAAAATGGGTACGTGGACATGGGTCCAACAATGGCAACAACATTGCTGACGAATTAGCAAAAAAAAAAAAGGGACAGCCCTAGAGGATAGGGATATAGACCCCTTTTGCGGACAACCCATATCAGCGAGTTGGAAAATAATAAAGCTCCACACGCTAGAACATGCCCAAGAAAAGTGGCTCCCGGAGCCTGTGGCCGCACATTAACTCCAAGAGAACAGGGGAGCTATTAAAACTTCCAAGATCTCTCCTAAGAATGACGGTAGTAGTCATCATTGCAACATTGCAAGCTCAGAAACCATGCCAGGAGACTGGGCCTACTATATAACGATTTCTGTAGAAGCTGCCAAGACGAGGAGGAGGAGGAAACGATCCTTCATCTCCTCCTCCATGGAAATTTTAATTTTCCATGTTTATATAACCTTATTTTATTACCAGAACTGCTTTTAAGCAAAAAAAAGTTGTTCAAGTTCGCTGACGCGGCATTTTCATGAAAAGCCCGGTTTAGGCTATATCTCGGGTATATATGGTCCGATATCGGAAATTTTCAATTTCCATATATATGTATATAAGCCTTATTTTATTACCAGAACCGCTTTTGAGCAAAAAAAAGTTGTTAAAGTTGGCTTACGCGACATTTTCATGAAAAACCCGTTCCAGGCTATATTTGGGGTATATATGGACCGATATCGGCAAGTTAATATTTTCATATTTATATAACCTTATTACTAGAACTGCTTTTAAGCAAAAAAGTTGTTTAAGTTCGCTGCCGTGGCATATCTCGGCTATATCTTGGGTATATATGGACCAATATCGGAATTTTCAATTTTCCATGTTTATATAACCTTATTTTATAACCAGAACTGCTTTTAAGTAAAAAAAGTTGTTTAAGTTCGCTGACGCGGCATTTTCATGAAAACCCCGGTTTAGGCTATATCTCGGGCATATATGGACCGATATCGGAAATTTTCATTTTCCATATTTATGTATACAACCTTATTTTATTACCAGAAGTATGCCGTAACCTGAAAAGAGAAAAAATAAAGTTAGGAAATAATTAAAGTAGTCAGGAACGATACTTTACCCGGAATAACCGCAAAATAATCCAGTTGAACCAAGGAGCTGAAAGAAAATAAATTAATGCTGGACGCAGTTATAAGCAATATTTGTTTTTTTTATAATGGAAGGATACTCCGAGATGCAAAACGGGTTTTATTCAGCCATAAGAAAAGAAATGGTAGGAGTGAGTATAAATAGCTAAGCGGTGAGATAAAACGGAGGATTTTTTTTTGGAAATTGACGGCTGCAAGCAAGACCTCAGAAGTTCGGTGCAGACATTTTTTTAACTTTTGTTAACTTTGTTATAAATTATGGAGTACCAATTGTTAAACTTGTGAAGTGTATAAAACCTACAGAAAAATACAAGTTCTAAATAAAACTATACCAAAATGTACGAATAAAAGAATAAAATAGAATGCAATAAAAACCCCAGAAATATATATTTTAAGAGGGTAAGAACTACAAAAAAATTGCAAAAGAAAAAACAAAAGGCCGAGTCAAAATTGATCATCCAAGTAGAAAATACATCAGCCGTTCTGAGGAGCAACTGGTTGGAAGACGTAACCCAAGTAAAGTCATCAGAACGAGGAGACAGCCGTTGAGGACCGAGGGGTCAGCGCCTGGGAAGTCACCAAAACATCTATAAAAAAAGAAAGTTTAAAAGAAATCAAGTTTAGAGTGTTAGTTTTATTAATACGTATAAGCGAAGTAGGGAAAATTAATGTAACAAATCGTCAGGGTATTGAGGCTGACTGAACAGCTAAGTTTTAAGGTTGGTAGAAATAAATCTTTGGGAATTGAAAGTGCATTCCCTAGAATGATCTTAGGAGCTTTTTCAGAAAGTGGATAGTATTTAGAAAGTTTTGAATGTTCGAGAGTTAGAAGCCTTAAAATTTTGGGTGATAGGAAAAATGTTTGAAATTAATGTAAAGTTCGCGAATGATCCGGACAGTTCTGAAAGTAAGTTAATATTGTTACAGATTTTTAAGTGTTATACTGTTTATATTTGTTAATTTCAAATCCAATTTAGTTTAAATGTATTCGTTGAGTTTGTGGAAGTAATGGTGAGGGGAATAACATAAAAGCAAGGATTGAACATATTTGGCTTTATTCATGAGGAGTATTGGGTCCTTGTTGGACTGATATTTAATGAGCATACAATGTTTCTATTAAAGGCAGCCGATTAACTTTAAGATAAAAATACTGTAAAATATTGTAATATATAATATCAAAATTCGGATGTATATATATTGTAGTCATGCCAATTAGGCCAATAAAGGCTTGCGGCTTATATATAAATAAATAAATAAGTAATTTCAGAGTCAGATCAAGTATTAGGAGTTAAGGAGATATTGGAATTGTATAGTTTAGAATTAATTATAAATTTAAATAAAATGCTAATTTGTACCCAAGTGGTGAAGAAAATAATATGAATTGCTAATTTGTGGTGTGAAGGGGAATAGTGGATGTTAAAAGGAGTAAGTATGTAAGAGTGAAGAAAGTGATTGGGGCCAGTTAAAACTGGACCGGAATAGGTGCTGGCTATGGTAGAGATGGGCGGCTAGGAGATAACAGCGATCTTCTCTAAAATAATGTATAAATGTAGGCTAGTAGTGCTGTTGTAAAAGTAAATTTTATTTGGTGCGAGTCTTTCGGCTTGGGTAGGGATGGGCGGCTAGGAGAAAACAGACCTCTAAAATAATGTATAAATGTAGGTTAGTAGTGCTGTTGTAAAAGGAAATTGTATTTGGTGCGAGTCTTTGCGCTTGGGTAGGGATGGGCGGCTAGGAGAAAACAGAGCTCTAAAATAATGTATAAATGTAGGTTAGTAGTGCTGTTGTAAAAGTAAATTGTATTTGGTGCGAGTCTTTCGGCTTGGGTGAGAGGGTTGAGAAATCGTGACCCGACGAGGAGTCCACCAACTGAGCTGGTTGTTCTACGAAGCACTCAAGCGCTACTGAGGCTCGTAACACATGATATGGACTTCTCAAATCTTTTTTTAATAAATTTACTCATGATTAGTAAAATAACTGTGATATGATTAGTAAAATAACTGTGATATTAGGTTAAAGGTGTATAAGTCTTGCGTTAAACGTTTATTGTATTTGCAATATTTTAACGTTTTAAATAGTATTAAAATATGAAATCCTTGAAAAAGTCGACAAAAAATCTATGAAACATCAGGTGCAAAAATGATTAAAACATTGATATTAGATATAAAAGATATTAGCCCTAACAAGCTAAACCAGAAATGGAACAAAACACGTAACATAAGGAATTGGCACATATATAAAAGAACACAAATTTCTTTTGATTTTTACAAAAGAAAAATATTTGGCATTTGCTGTTCATGCTTAGAAGTAAATAGGGTTGCCAGTATCTTTAAATTTTTGAGGTGACCAATGTTCGGGTTTTCCTAAAATGCAGAGCTGAATCTTTCAAAAAGACCAAAATAAGGTTTCGGCGACCAGCCGACCAAAGGAATAATGTCCGAACAAATTTGCTCGGAAAAGACCAACACTGGCAACGCTGGTATATTGTTAAACGCAAACAACCCCTTGCAATAATTTATTATACAAGTGAAGGTGCAGTAATACGGTAAAATTAAGTTTATGTTCTTGTATGTGGCGAATACATATCTTCGGATTAACCATATAATTTACATTCTGTAAGTGTTTGGTCCGACGCCATTTTTTGTATGTTTGTTCGAGAACACTAACAGGAACAGCAAAATACTGTTACTGTCTGGTGTAGACTACAAATGTTGCTGTTTTTTGCCGTCTTGATACGGCTGTTAAGGCGTCTGTTTTAAAAGCTCTAGCAAAAAAAAATTTTTTTCGAATTCTTATTTTAGATTGCAAATTTTGCAATAAAAACATATTTTATTCCACAAACTATAAAAAAGGAATAACAACTGATGATGTGCTTTTGTTGACGGAGTTGAAATAATGAAAAATCAAGACATACAGGTACTTCACCATGTAACAGTCGGGCCGTCAAAGGTATGTTTTAACAGTATGCCCTAACGGCGTTTCATGTCTAATGTAGACGGGCAGTCATGGTGAACATCGATGCTCCGCCATATGCGCGAGCATCGATGACAGAGCATGAACGAAACATGGACATGAGCGGTCCACATTAGCCATTTACGATGTTCGACATTGTTGTGTTGGAAAGGAAACAACATAAGAATTAAATTCAATAGCAATAAATCCCTTTATTTAAAACTATTCTAATTAATACCAATTAATATAAGTACACGTGTTTCTTATTTCACCGCTGAAACTCTTATGTCTTTCATTTTATGAAAAAGTCCCGCTTCTCTCATTTGACACTTCTATTAACAGTGATGCCAACACCTCCCTCATCAAAATATGAAGTCTTCGAGCCTATGGAGTGGTCTTCGGACTCTTACCGGTTTTTGTGCCGTCGTTTGTATATCCTCCCTGGAGTCTGGATCTCTGCGAACTGGTTGAGACTTTGGCTGCGCAGAGGCGCTCGCTGCTTTACTTTGTCACATAAAACGTCTAAAGGTAACTCTGCATCTGTTCCTTCAACAGGCACTTGTTTAAGCCGTAACCGCATTTGGTTTGCGTGCGATACAATAGTTCTATTTGAATTATACAAAAGAACCTTGCCTATTCTTCCCTTCGCTGAACCATTTATACTTGTTATCGCGATAGGTCTTCACATCGACAGTATCATCGAGTTGGAATTCACGAAATTTCGCCTTATGATATGCATTAAATTGTTTATTTTGGAATTGTTGCCGGTTGCCTTGTTCACATGCATTTCTATGAGTTTTGTCTGGCTTAAGAAAGTCTAGTGGCGTTCTTATTTTATAACCCAGCATAAAGTCTGCTGGAGACTTCCACGTAGGCGTACATGGATTTGGGGTAGTGCGATAAGTAGATAAAAACACTTGAAGCGCGTTCTGTAGGCCTCCTTCCCCTTAATTTTTGAGAAGAGATCGTTTCGGAGTGTCTACGAATCTCTCAGCCTGACCGTTTGATTGCGGATGGTACGGGGCAGTTCGAACATGATTGATTCCATTCTGCTTGCAAAACATTTTGAATTCTGCTGAAGCAAATTGTGTGCCGTTGTCCGAAACTAAGATTTGTGGAAGTTCAAATCTAGCGAAAACATTTTCTAGCAGTTGAATTGTTTTGCCTGCTGTTGTTGTTGTGGTTGTTGAATAAATTTCTGGCCATTTTGAATATGCGTCAACGACTACCAAGAAATATGTGCCTTCAATGGGACCGGCGTAGTCAATGTGCATGCGTTCCCATGCGCCATCTGGTGTTTTCCATGATTCGAGTAACGTCTTGGGGGGTGATTTTGCGAAATTGGATGTTGAAATCATACATTTTAAGCGTGAGATCCCATCTCTGTAACCGATTTGGTGTGTACACCGGAATGCCTTTCTTGGAACCAAAAATCGATAATAGTGGCTTGTGATCGGTTTGCAGGGTAAACCTGCGTCCAAAAACGTATTTGTGGAATTTTGTAACGGCAAATACTAAAGCAAGGGCTTCTTTTTCAATCTGGCTGTATCCCTGCTCTGCTTTTGTCAGAGACCTTGAGGTATGACAGATGACCTTAATAGAGTTGTTTTGGTATCTATGGTATATGCATGCCCCGATGCCTGCATTGGATGCATCCGCGGCTACAACGATGTCTTCTTGTGGATCAAAATGAGCGAGTAGGAGATCAGATTTCAGAATTTTTTTGAATTTGTCAAGGGATTGCTGACACTATGTCGTCCAATTCCATGTAGCATTTTTGCAAAGGAGTGCATCCAGCGGACGGCGCAGCTCATGTATTTTTCTGACATATTTACCATAGTAATTTACAGCGCTCAGATACGACTGTAACGTTGCCAGGTCAGTTGGTGGCGGCATGTTTGTTATGGCCTCGATCTTGCCAGGGTCTGGCCGAAGACCATCTTTATCAATGACTTGTCCAAGATATCGTACAGACCGCAATCCAAACTTACATTTCTCAATTTTTAGCGTAAATCCAAAATTTGCAATTCTCTTTAGAACTTTCTTTAAATTCGTATTGTGGGTTGTTTCGTTCGCGCCCGAAACAATAATGTCATCCATGTATGCGGCAATGCCATCTATATCATCGACCATGGCGGACATAATTTGTTGGAATGCTCCTGGAGCCCACGATGTGTATTGATAGTAAGAATCTTACGGGAGTCTTCTTCGACTTCGACTTGTAAAAAGTATCGGAAAGGTTAATATAGCTGAATAACTTACCATTCCCTATTTTTGCAAAAATGGCTTCTAGCAGCGAAAGTGGAAATTGATTAGGTTGGAGTGCTTCATTTAAACCTGTTGAATAGTCTGCACAGATTTTAGCGTTGCTCTCTTTTTTATTGCTAACGACTATGGGTGCCGCCTAGTCAGAGTAATCTGGTAAAATAATGCCTAATTTTTGCAGTCTTTGCAACTCTTCATCTACCAAGGGTAAAACTGAATACGCAACTGGACATTTTGGTTTGAAAATGGGTTTTGCGCCCTGCTTGAGGTGAATTTTGACCTTCGTTTTTGTACATAATCCTAGTTCGCCTTTAAATAAATTTGCGAATCGAGATACAACAGGATGTACTGATATGTGATCTTCGGTGATGTGGTTGCAAACATCCCTTAAGGGAATGTCCCATAAATTAACCTTTTCTATAAAATTTATACCTAGAAGATTAATTTCATCGGCCACATAACATACACCGCTTTTAACAACGTTCTTTAACCCAATATCGCAACTAAACTGCCCATTTATATTAAGACGCCGTTTGTTTGTATTATGTACCGTGGATGTTGTTTTTGATAATTCAGGCTTGCCAAAATGCTCCCATATTGAATTTGATATGATTGTAATGTCTGACCCGCAATCTACTTGTAGAGTAACATCTACACCGTTTATTTGGACTGTAATGAATTTCCGTCTTGTTTGCATATTGCCTACACTATTAACAGAAATTTCCTTAACAAAAGTTTTATCACGGTTTGACTTAGAAATGGTACTTATCTTGCTTGGCTGTTTGCTTGAGAAACAGCCGCAGTAGCCTTCTTCGTGCCCAGTCCGCGTGTTGTTTACACCTGTGACTTCTGTACTGACAGTCTTTCATGTAGTGCATTCCACCACATACCCAACATGGCGTGCGCGGTGTACTGGAGGATCTGTATGCTCTTTGGCTGGGTTCATGTGATCGAATCTTCTTGCCACGTATATGTTTCATGAAAAGTGTATCTGTAAGTTGGAACTTCATCCAAACCCTCTTGAGCGCAATATTCTTAATTTTGGCGGTTACACTCGGCTTAGAAGAAGGAATACCGTTGCCGCCACCATCAGATTACTCAATAAATAACTCAATAACAATAACCGAAATAACTCCCGCGAAATAAAACTTTTTGTCTAGCATTGGCCGGACTTAAGTATAAAGCACATTTTTTTTTTAATTTTAAAGCACATCTTTTCTAATTTTAAATTTAGTATTAAGATTTTAATATTTATTGTTAGTTCGTTTTGAAGATTCAATAAATAAAAATAAAAAATATCAATAAATCCCTTTATTTAAAACTTTTCTAATTAATACCAATTAATATAAGTACACGTGTTTCTTATTTCACCGCTGAAACTCTTATGTCTTTCATTTTATGAAAAAATCCCGCTTCTCTCATTTGACACCTCTATTAACAGTGATGCCAACAGACATGATATGCACACGCACACGTACATACATAGTTCGTCAATGCAAGTGGCATTTTGTTCGCATTTTTTTTTTTTCTTTTAGTCGTAACAAGAAGGTATTTTATTCGGTATTTTATTGTATGTATATTTCTTTCTCATATGAAGTAAAACAATTTTCGTTAGTTTTATGTAAAAAAGTATAATAACCATCCGTATAAGAAACATTGAAAAACTAAAAAATTATAAGTCCCAATTTTCTCGAGACAAGTTTAGTTGTGCAATTCTTAAAAAATTTTCTTTTAAACTTGCTTTTGAGTTCAGACTAAGCAATTTAACCTGAGCAACATTCGTTTTCTATTGCTTCTGCTTTCTTTAGCCAATCTACCTACATATTCAAATTTTTTTTGCAAACGAATAAAAATATCACAACTTCGCTTCGCACCAATATTGCTTTCACCACGGACAACAAATCCATACATAAAAGAAACACAAATGAAAGAAAATGTAAAATTTCTGGCATTAAGAATGACAGCACAAAACGACTTTTCGAGTACAAGCAAGTCTGTACTCATTTTTACACTCCCACCATATCCTCACTTATTTGTTCACAACCTCAAGACTTGCGCAACTAAAGTTGCCTCGTGAAAATTGGGACACATTCGGCAACTTAGTTGTGTAATTCTATTGCTCAAGTCTTGTGGTTGTAGATGTGAGAGGTACGAACAGATTGAAGAATTGCCGATATTTGAGAGTTTATTTTCCGGGCCGATCAAAATACTAAGAAACTTTAAGTAAAACAAAATGAAATTTGCACAACTAAATTGCTGTATGTGAACATAACAGCAAGTTTAAAAGAAAACAAATAAAAACAATAATTAAAATTGCGCAGCTAACTTGCCAAATGTGAAAGCGCTCTTACCATTTTGTACAGTTTTTACCGTGTTTATTTTCGTTACTGATGTTTTTATAAAATTATGGCATTTTTTCCAAGTAAAAATGCCTATTGATTTTGTATTCTATCTTCTGACAAGTTGCATGTACTTGGTAAATGATATATGTAAGTACTTCACATACTTTATTAGAAGTTTGTATAAAAAAATATTATTGAAGACCCATTCAGTATGAAATTGTAACAGCAAAAAAATCGATTTTAATATTACAGAAACAAATAATTTAGTTTTTAAGTACGTATTTATCCCTTTTAAGCGCTATGTTCTGAATTTAAAAATTTAATATATTAATTTAAATATCATTGGAATCTGCAGAAAATAAAATACAAAAAAGTACTTGTTAATATATGTATGCTCGTTTTTACATACATATGTATGTAGTTGTGTATGAATAAATAAAATTTATACTTAGCCGGTGGCGAATGTCATGATGATTCATCGTGAAAGTCACCGACTATGTTAAATCATGAATAACCGAATGGCCGAATTTTCCTTGGGCCATACATGAAGTTTTTAAGCAATTGTCCAAAATGTAATAGAAGACCCGAATTGATTTTGTTCGGTGGGCGTTAGTGAGTTTTTGTATCCTAGCAGGCAATATCATTGATACTCATAAAAATATTCATCTTCTAAATTATGGAAAACTAACAAAATTGAAAGTACTTAACTGTGTACACTAGCAAGCCATTTGTAGAACAACTTCAGCAACTAATTGCAGTAGTGTTTTCACACAAACATTCACACAAACATTGAAAAACTCACAAACAATTATAACTGCATATGTTTAGACTTGACATTTCGTAGCCAGTATAGTTTTAAATCCAAGTAGATATCTAGATATTTCGCACTATCTGACAGCTTGAGTTCAATCCAGGTTGGTAGAGCAAACAATGGGGTTTTGTATCTCCGAGTGTAGAGTATAAAGCTCAGTTTTCTGTGGATTTAAAAGACTTAAAAGAACGTTTCTTTCCGGTGCCAATTTTTATAATAATTTATTTTAATTTTTTCCACAATACTTATTTTTTTTAAACAAGATCCAAGGCTTACTCTATTTATACATACATATATATTTATAACAACAAAAGTGTTTTCAATAATTCAGTAGTTTTCTAATAATGTTTACAACTCGGCCAATCTGACTATTGATTGACCCCAATCAATTATTTTTATATGATACAAAATATGAAACACTATCCTAACATAATATTTATTTTACTACTTGTATTGTCTTGCCTTTAGTGAGATCAGCTGTCTTGTTCATTATCCACAGCCTCATTTTATTGGCCTCTACTACACAATTGTAAGGAAGTTGTATCAGCAGGCAATTCTCTATATCTCTAATAACGTATCTGTCATTACCCAGAACTTTATATACAACATAAGGACCCCTGTAGTTAGAGATGAATTTCTTATTTGTTCCGACAACAGTATCAATATTCCGGATCACCACAAAATCACCTACGCTATACTGCTTTGCCTCACAACTAATAATTTCTGTTATATTCTTGAACGCTTCTTATTCTCTCTGTAGCATTAGAGCGAAATAACTTTAGATCGCGCTTAACAACACTACCTACTTTCCTCTCAAAATATTCAGAAAACTTTTCTATAATTTCTCCCTTTTGTTTCACCCCAAACAATAACATACTGGGCGTATTTTTAGTAGACCTATGAGTAGAATTATTTATTGCATATTCAACCCTTGACAATTTACTGCACCAATTAGCATGATCAATAGGATCACTAATTTTACCTAGCATGGACTTTATTATCCTATTTACCCTTTCAACTTGACCATTAGCCTGCGATGAACCAACTGCAACTTTAACGTGCTGTATATTCCCTCTCAACAAAAATTCTCCTAACTCCAACGACGTAAAACAACTACCTCGGTCCGTAACAATTCGTCTTGGTCGGCTATAATAATCGAAATATTTGTCTAAAGCTGCAATTATTTCTTTAGTACTTGTTGAATTCGTCGGATATAACTTCACAAATTTAGTAAAGCATCAACTACAACCAGGATATACTTTCGTTTAGATTTCAACGATGGTAAAGGCCCAAAATGATCGATATGCAATGTGTCAAAAGAAACTGGTTCTTTCGGAATATTATATAAATTTCTTTCTTTAGATCTAACTGGCATGTCGTAAATAAGACATTTCAAACAACTCCTTATAAACCCTCAACCTTTTTATGTATATCGGGAAACCAGTAAAGAGCTGCAATCTTATCATAAGTTATATCTACTGCCTGATGACCTACTTTCTTATGCATAATACTGATTATATTGTTCTGCATTTCATCCGGAATGTATAAATACTTCCATCGTTTTATACACTAAACCATCTAATAAATCAAATCCTTTTACACTACCTTGCTCCAATTTTTCCCGTATTTTCTTTTCCTCACTATCACGTTCCTGTGCCACCTAAACACGAAAGTCAATGTCATTTTCATTAACCATGGCGACTCCAAAACTACTAAGAGCATCGGCATGACCCATGGATAAGCCACGCCTATGAACTGCCTTATAGTCAAAGTTTTCTAGTTCTAGAGCTCAACGTGCAATACGTGCACTCACTTTTTTTCTCCAATGTCATGGCCAGTGAATTGCAATCCGTCACAATCTTAAACGAAATACCCTTCAAGTAAATCCTAAACCTGCGCAATGCATATAATATAATAGCAAGAGTTTCAAGTTCAAAGCTATGGTATCGAGACTCAGCATCCGTTGTAGTTTTTGAAAAATAAGCGATTGGATGAAATTTTGAATCCTGTTGTTTCTGCATTAAAACAGTACCAAATCCAATAGAACTAGCATCACAATGTAGTTCTGTTTGTTTTTCAGGATTATATATAGCAAGTACGGGAGGTTCCACGAGCAATTTTTTCAACTTTTCGAATGCTGCAATACATTCTTGATCAAAACGATATTCTTTCCCTTTCTTCAACAGACTTAACAATGGTTTCGCTATTTTTAAAAAATTTGGGACAAATCGCCTAAAATACGAAAACAGCCCTATACAAGAATATAACTTCTTTTGTCCAGTTGGTACTGGAATTTTTTTATATCTAATATGCGAATCACTCAGCGTTATGCCTGTAGATGAAACGGAATACCCCAAGTACTCTATCTTTCTATATCCAAATTTACATTTCGAGATATTCAACTTTAAACTACGGCAACTCAATTTCTGCAACACCATTTTTAAAATTGCTTTATGCTTCTCGAAATTTCTAGTTGCTACAAAAATATCATCCACGAGATAATAATTTTCCTCATCTCAATCAATTATCTAAATGTGTCGTTGATGAACCATTGAAAAACCGCCGGAGCGTTTTTCAATCCAAACGGCATTTTCAGATATTCATAATGCCCGTCTGGTGTAACAAATGCCGTAAATGGGACCGATTCCGGTGAAATGTCAATCTGGTGAAAATGACTCTTTAGATCCAAAACGCTAAATATTGTTTTCCCCTCTAAGTACTCTATACAGTCATCAATTAGTGGCAGTGGATAATTATCCCTAACGGTTATTTTATTTAATCCTCGATAATCCATACACAATCGTGTTTGGCCATTTTTCTTTTTAACCAGAACAATAGCAGAAGCATATGGTGAACTGCTTGGCCTTATTATTTCCTGTGACTCAAGGTCTATAATTATATCCCTAACAATATCCCTCTCAGCATAAGATAACCTTCTCGGAGTGCAATGAAAAGGGACATCTGTTGTCAGATGAATTTTCATTTTGTGTTCCGATGGTTCCACGGTCATATTATTTGAACTAAAATAATTTTTAGCTATCAATTCTCGAATGTCCTCTTGCTCTTTAGAGTTCAAGTCACAATCTATATCCACTTGAGAACTGACATCTGTAATATCAATATTAAATATATCCGGTAATTCAATCACATTGGTATTACGCTTTTCCCCCAAGAGGCCAAGCTCATTTAAAACATTAAATTTATCATTCTCCAAGGAAGCGCAAACACTTTTGCCTTCTTTTAACAACAGCACATTTATTTGATACTCTCTTTTTTTGCTATTTATCACAAGATTTATATTAAAAAGTTTAAGAAAGTCACGCCCTAAAAGCAAAGGTGCGGAAGTTTCGTAGTCTGGCAATATTTTAACACATAAACGTTTTTTTATATTTTTGAATTCAACAATGCAGCTTCCCCAATAATATTTAGTTTAATATTACCCATTCCAAAATAACTAGGCTTCCGTGCATTTACTTTCACTGAGTATTTCGGCACCAGAGATTCTTTAACAAAACTAGCGGGACTACGGTATCAAAAAGAAGAGACAATATTTTAAAGGTTGCACTTCCTGTAAGAGTTTATAAAGGCAATACTTACAGAATTTATAACATCTAATTTGTCATTACTCTCCCTACAAATGGAAGAAACCATTGCATTTAATACTTTACTTGGATTCAGACAGGATTGATAGTTATTACCCATTTCCCAACATCGGAAGCACGAACCCTCTGGACGCAGCGGATAAGGGCAACTGTGAAAATGATTTACATCAGCACCTGCCTTGCGGCCTAATCTGATGGTGGACCAATTCTACGGAGTGGCTTACCAGGCTCACACAGGCAGCAATTCTTGCCATATGATTGCGGTCATATGAGCGCAACTTCTTGTTGAGGAGTTCGCACCTTCTAATCCTTCCTGTATGTAATTTCCCAGTAATCAATGGAGGACAAGGCTTAATGAGTTGGTAGGCCGAAGCCCACTAAGAGTATCAGCCCTTAAACCAACTCACCCGTCAACCATCACCACTGGTTCCTTACAATACAGGTATCTGTTGTATAGGCAACAGCTCCTCGGGAGATTGTTAGCCCTCGAAAAAAGCCACACATCAAACAATTATCAAGTTATTTTTTTTTTACTTTATTATTTTATTTATTGAATCTAAGAAATGTAATGACAATAAGTATTCAAGTCTTAATACTAAAAAAAATTGTGATTAAACTCCTGCCAGTGCTGGAAAAAATTTATTTTTATGCGAACATTATTTCAGAATTCAGTCACCTGTTTAGAGCTCTAATAGTAGCCAAAGTATCCCAAGTTTTTTAAATTCACTTAATTTGTCGACACCCATCAACAAATTTAAATTTTTGACACTGCCAGAAATTCCATCCGAAATAAAATGAATTAGTTCCATTTCCTCAACTCCACCTTGTTGCGCCAAAGACTGCATCTTTAATATATAAGAATATAAGAATGTAAAGTTTCTTTTTGTTTATTCCATCTCTTCTCTGCCACCATTCGGTAAACATCATGACGACTGACTATAGTATCGAACTCTATTATTAGTGCATACTTTAAACTTTCATAACTAAGAGCCGCTGTAGTCGATAAAAATATTCGTGCTGTACCAATAAGGGATCTGCGCAAACTTAATAATTTAAAACTGTCATCCGCATTTACGGATGCCATGACTTTTTCAAAATCTTCAAGAAATTTTCTTACACCATGTCTCTTATTGTCACCACTAAACTTAAGTAAAGATTGCTCAATATCACTGAAACTCCGAACCGTTTCATGCCGATTAAAACTTTCAGATTGCAATTGTTGAACCACTTTTTGCTCCAAAATATCTTTCCGCTTTCTTAATAGTTCCAACTCAGAATCAATACTGCTCACATCTACCCTTGCTGGCATTTCTTTGGATCTACGCATTTCAGCGGTAACAGGGCACGCTTCCTTAAAATCCTCATGCATTTTTCCAATTATATTATTATTTAAAGAATTTTCATTTGCTAAATCGGCCATTTTAAACTTTGGGTTTTCTTATTATCAGTTATTTTATTGTTTTCCACATTTCCTTTTGGTCGTTTGCATTTGTTATTTTATTGTTTACAAATTTATTTTTTTCATTTATAATTTTAGCTTTATATTTATTTCTTATTAATTTATAGCTGTCCCATGCTTCATTCGTATTTTCAAAAATAGCTTTTTGGTATTTATATATTTTTTCACGTTTAAGCGTCATTACTAAACCATTTGTTATTATTATTTCCTTTTATTATCCTCTTTATAGTAAATTTCTTCATTGAATTTTCATAACAATCGTCAAAATAGCAAACATATTCATTTAAATTGGATATCTCATCATAGTATAATAATGCACTTATTTCATTGCTAAAGCTTTCTTTCTCATATTTAAAACATTCAACTTCTTTAAAATCTTTTCTGGTATTGTCTGATTCATGGCCAATAAAAATGTCTATACATTCATGATCAGATATTTTATTATTTATATTATTTTTAACCAATATTATGTATTATTTGTTATTACATAACCAATTAGTGTTTTTGATTCCTTTGTTATTCTATTGAAATCCTTTATTATTTGTTTGAGAACATTATCGTTTAAAATACTTTCCAATTGGATCTTATAAAAATCTTTGTACCAATCTATATTGAAATCTCCAGCAACTAAAATATCGTAATTTTGTTCGCATATTTCTTTTAGGAAGTTCTGAAAATTTTCACAAAATTCTGCTTTTGAACTGCTCGGTGATCTATATATTAATGCTATTATAAAATATATTTGTTCTCGTTTTGCAATGTACGCGCTTATCCATAATTTGTAGTCGATTTAATGTTCTTTTAGTTTCTTTATCTGCCATTCTTTTCTAAAATATAAAGTTATACCACCAGTTTTTGAAGAATTCGAAAATGTAGTATAGTTGCCCTAGTTTCTTAATTCAATTTCTGTTTCATCAATTTGATCGGTTAGATGCGTTTCTGTGAGCAAAATAAATTCTGGTTTAACCTCTTCGGCTATAATTTCCAATTGTGTAAAATTATTTATAAGTCCTTGGATATTTGTGTGATTGTTAGGTTGGCAAACCAATTCTCTTCTTCTTTAGACTAAGTTTGTTCTGATACACTGGACATTCTCTGTTATACGTGCTATGACTTTCATCTAATCCCGGGTTAAGCCTCGTGTTTTCCCTTGTACAATTAACGCATTTATTTATTATTTCCTTATTACATCCTTCTTTGTTTACCATGACATTTATAACAAACTTCATCATTTTTACATTCGGCAGACTTGTGGTTATAACCCTGACACTTATAACGTTGCATAATATAGGGTGTTTTTTTAAGCTAGATAGAACTTTAAATTGTAAAAAGTAACACAAAAAATTAAATTTTGATGAAACATTTTTTTTATTTGTTTCAGTATACTCTGACAAATCATCATGAATAGACTCACGCTTGAACAACGCTACGAAATTATCCAAATTTACTTTGAAAATCAGTCCCGTTGTTTTATCGCAAAATTGTGTTCAGCGATGAGGCGCATTTTTGGCTTAACGGGTTTGTTAATAAGCAAAATTGCCGCATATGGAGTGAGACCAATCCACAAGAGACCCTACAGACTCCATTACATCCAGAAAAATGCACTGTTTGGTGCGGTTTTCATGCTGGTGGCATCATCGGACCTTATTTCTTCAAAAATGAGGCCGGAGCTCGCGTTACGGTCAATGGAGATCGTTACCGCACCATGATCAATGATTTTTTGTTTGAAAATATGGATGACATTGATCCGGAGGAGATGTGGTTTCAACAGAATGGCGCTACGTGCCATACGGCGAACGCAACCATCGACTTACTGAAATCAAAATTTGGCGATAAGTTGATTTCGAGAAATGGACCTGTCAATTGGCCTCCAAGGTCGTGCGATTTAACACCTCTCGATTATTTCCTGTGGGGCTACGTGAAGTCACTGGTTTATGCTGATAAACCAGCAACAATTGACGCCTTGGAGGCCAGCATTGTTCGTGTTGTTCGTGACATACGGCCAGCAGTGCTCGAAAAAGTGGCCCAAAATTGGACGTCCAGAATGCGCTTCGTCAAGAACAGCCGCGGTGCCCATATGCCCGAAATCATTTTCAAATGTTAATGTCACGTATTGATCTTTCGAATAAAAAAAAATTTTGATTACAATTTAATTTTTTGTGTTATTTTTTACAATTTCAAGTTCTATCGGGCTTAAAAAAACACCCTATATTTGTGCCATCAAACACTCTGCATCTATCCCAACCTACATTTATTCTCATGCCCGCTATATCTTTTGGATAAGATTCATTATCAATTTTTAATTTCGCATTATATACTGTTCTATTGTATCTTTTTGTTTCATATGTTTTTATAATTTTCATTTCACTTGTTTTAAGTACTTCATTTTGCTTCTTTAACTTTTCTATTAATTCTTTTTCCTGTATTTTGAAATTCATGTCTGCGATTACTATATGCATCTCAGTCTGTTTTGGAACTTTGATCTCATAATCGTCACTTATTTCTTTTTCTATAGCTTTCTTGCTTCTTTCTCTTTCTTCCGTATCCACGCTTTGTATCACTAAAGTTCCGTTTCTTCTGTTTTCGACGTTAGTTATTTTAAAATTTACTGGGTTTACCTTTTCATTCAATTTAGCTTTTGTTTTTTCTACACTTTGTTTCTCCTTCGATTTAATAATTAAGGATACATTTTTGACAGATCTGGGTTCACCGTGTTATTTGATACAGTTTGAGCATGGGACATTTTTGTTTTTATATCTTCTTAATTTTTGTTTTTGTATCTTCTTAATTTCATTGCACATACTCATATTCTGTTTTTCAATATTGTTAAAAATATCTCTATTTTTATTTTCCACTTCCCTTACACTTCCAAAAAGCTTCTTTACTTCTTCCACACTATTTTCACAGAATTTGTGAACTTTATCTATTTTTTTAAATTTTTCATCGTATCGTTTTTCTATCGCTTCCAGTAATGATTTTATTTAGAGTTCATTTTGTTTTAAACAACTATCAAATTCATATTTATATTCCATTAAATCTAGTTTAGTTTTGTTAACACTATCCTGGATTTCTTTCAAAGCAAGATCAACATTATGTATATACTGCAGACAGTCACCGCCAGCGTTGGTAACTTTGAAATTTCAAAACGCACCAAAATGAAGAAAAAGCGCGTTATTTCAACAAAAACGCACGGAAGTTTTAATTTTTCTTTCCATTTTTAAAAACCCATTTTGTACTATAAAAAGTATAAAATTTTTATATTAAAAAACACGGCAATGAAACAGCTTTTTAAGCGACTATTACACGGTCAAACTGGGTCTGGTACCACCGCCACATAACATGCCATCAAATTCGTTCAATAGCTAGAATTCGTGTTTGTCAAACTTGGCCACTAGTATGATTCTGTTACTTTTATTAAGATAATGGTATCTTTACAATAATTTTAACGATATTTTATCAAATTTATTATTTACCAATAATATTTAATTATATACGCTGTCGACCGAAATGAGCTGTTACTTGTATTGCCTACTGTCGGGTATACAAAACTACAGCTGCTTACCGTCGTTAAAATAGAAGAAATTTACGATTATCTGATCATTAAAAGATACAAAATCGCACTGCAAGCCATCAAACTCTATTAATAGTCATTCCATCAAATACAGTCTAAATTTCATTTACGTTTTCTTAACCGAACAGTGAAAATCAGTTTGGTGTCTTTAAAAGAATTTGCCAGAGTTATAACAAATAAAAGATGAAGTTTACCAGAATCAATATTTAATGCAAACTTTTTGGAAAAACGTTATAATTTAATTAATAATTTATCAATTACCAAAACAGTACTGAATTCACGTGCCATCATAAATACGAACTTCACTATTTGTGTCTGCATTTATTGTAATATTTGACAAACTTGGGTTGATCGTGTAATAGCCAAACACGCTCTAAAAGCAGCACATTTTAAAAAACGAAATGTTTAGTTTACTTTCGAGAATATGTATAATTTAGCAAGATTATTTTACTTATAACTCCGTGTCCCGATTGGGCTCTACAAAATGACACGTAAAAATATTGGACCTTTGAATACTTTTTTCTTATATTAAAACAAAAAGTTGAGTTGAATTTGATTGGGTGCCACCGAAATTTAAAAAGCGCACCGAAAATTAAAAAAAGCGCACCACGCACCGACTAAATAATTTTTCGCACAAATAATTTTAAAAAGCACCAAAAATGGTACGAAACGCCCCGAGTTGACAATGCTGGTCATCGCATATATATCTAACAAAGTTATCTTCATCAATAATTTTTGATAAATATTGGTCATTGCCAGCACATTTTTTTTTTTATAGTAAACTTTATCGCATACGCCGTTACACCGAATTCTACTTTAGCCTCTGCATTCAGTCATGTCTAATTAGCAAAAAAAATATACTGTTTTTATTATTTTTTAATTTACTGAACTAATCTGTATATATATTTTGTATTTAATAGTCACTATCTATTTAATATATGTATATGATATTTTATTATTTTTTTTCCTCGGAGCTTTGCAAAATTTACTTGTTTATTTAAACAGAGTTGCTATCTATTTTTTTTTCTAAAATTCTTTCGATTTCATATTTTTTCCAGCGTAAATTTCAGCTTTTGTGCCAATAAATACATTCGAAAAATATGTTACTCTTATTATTAAAATCGATTCCAGTATTTTTACAAAAAAATATTTGACATTTGCTTTTCATGCTTTAAAGGATTGCCGAGAGATTAAAATTTTTGAAGTACCAATGTTCGGAGTTTCCTAGAAAGCGGATGAATTTTTTCAAAAATAACGAAAATAATGTTTAGCCGACCAAACGATTAATATCCGACCAAATTTGGTTGGAAAAGACCAACAGTGCAACGCTGATCTCGACTGCCTTCTCAATGTCCCCGCAATCCTGTATCGTCGGAGGAATCTACCCTGCATCTCACAATCCGTTTTCTTCCTATTTCTTCTGGTTATTACTTCCATGACTTCCTGTCTTGAATTCTATATACCTATGATCAGAGAATGAGCAGTCTTCCATCCTCAAATCAAATCCGATGGCTTAGCACTAACTATTGCAATGTCCAGAAAAGTGGATTCTGAACCAACGTTCAAAACATCTAAATTATTGCAAAGCATAATTTTAAAAATTGACGTCACTGTATCTTCATCACTAAAATGAGAGAGAATGAAGATTTCTAAATCGCTGCTCGCCATTATACAGGATCTGATTTTACCTTGATCCGTATACAGTAGCTTGTAGCCCCTATGCCATTACATAGCCAGGGTTATTGGACCAAACAAACTCCTCTCTTTCTGACAGACGGAGGCATCTTTTGAATGATGAAGGTTAATTTGCAGAGGCTTCGCCATGATCTGTCTTTTCCACCACTGTGACGTTGAGAGATGTGCCATAAGATAAGATCACCTTTACGAAATCCATATTGACGATCACAAAGTAATTTATGCGAGGTACCTATAAAGTGATAGTTAATCATACTTTGCATTACTGTGGAAAGCGCAATTGGGTGGTAATTTTCAGGGTTATTTGCTCTTCTTATAATTTTCGGCTAGCCAATACCGTAGACAAGTACAAAATAGGAAAAAAGTTAAGGCTAAAAAATAAAATGTCAATATTAAAAGTCAAATATCTTTTAAACTATTACCGACATCTAAATAAAATAAATAGATTTTTTTCTTCTTTATCTTCTTATTAGCTTTGCAAAAAGTAAAAAAATAAATAAATCTACTCTCCTTGCCTCAGTTTTCACCGGGCGGGTGACAATGAAATATCAGATTATCTAATGTAATTTCCAAAAACTTTTAAGAACCCCGATGGGCGAGTTTTGTTTTTAATCGATTAATTTGAAATTTTGGTGAAAAATTTACCATATTCGTCTAGTGCTGGATGTAGCGTGCGTGCCCTTTTCAATTTAAAATTTAGAAAATTTCACAGTCTATTCTTTGTCAATATTAAGAATAATTATTTTTATAATTTTTTAGAGAAACATCAAACAATTGGACAAATTTTGTCAAAATTAAGTCATTTTTCACAAATTTTTCTAAGACTTTACTCAAGGCGAATTCATATCAGGTATATGCAAGAGCAATAAATACAACACTACAAAAAATAAATCTTTTTCAAACGTCAAGGGAAAAATATAAACACAAAAAGGAATTAAAAAAATATATAGCAAAAAAAATTTACAAGAAAAGATAAACTTTTAATTATTTCGTGAAACGTTTAACTATTTCGTGAAAATTAAAGTCGCGGATCATAGAGCTCGGAAAGGAGAAAAAGGTCAGCCAGATTGCGGAGGATTCTGAATGATAGTTGCAATACAAAACCTAAAAAAATTGTTTCAAAAAAAATTTTTTTTTTTTTTCAAATTTCTTTTAAAAAAAAATTACAATAAAAGAAAAACTTGAGTATTTCGTGAAAGTTTTAATTATTTCGTTAAACTTAAAGTCTCAGATGATAGAGCTTGAAAAAATGAAAATGTCCAGCCAGATTGGGGAGAATTCTGGATGATACCTGGCGCTCAAGATACAATAATATAAAAAATTGTTAAATTTTTTTTTTTTAATTTGTTTTAATTATGTCATTGACATCTGAAACAGATAAATATTAAAAAAAAATTTATCAGCTGCGCTGTCAATTTCACCTGTTATGAATTCGCCTTGACTTTACTTTTTTTAAATAAATTATTTTAAAATGTCAATAAATACATTTTGTTATGAGTTTTATATGCCATATACTGGCATAATTTTATATACCTCAATAAACTCTTTTTAAAAATGCCCGCTCTAACCAAGACATCATTGTTCTTTTGCTGCAAGAGTTTAAATGAACAATAACAATGTAAGCGCGACCCATTCTAAGCCTGTACACAATTCCTACTTACATTTACACAGCAATAACCTAAGCCGTAAGATGCATCCAACACTGTATACATTGTAAGTGAAGATTGGATAAGTTCAAAACTATATTATTAGCATTTGTTTTCTTCTTTGCTTCTTAAGCCAAGTTCGGACTATTATACTGTGTATTAATACTTGTCAAAAATTCAAATAATACGTGCAAGTCTGATAGTCTGAATGTAATCCGTCATACATACGAAAAATAATACGATAAAAATTTGACATCCCATACGACTTTTTTGTTTTTTGAAACTTTTCAAAACGGTAATACTTTTCATTGGATCAGGGTTGTTTTTTAGGAAACCAGCTGTAAAAAGATTTACTAGCCGGCTATTTATTAGGGGATGGCATGCCGTCACTGATAGTATATTTTGTCGTTATAAGAAAGCTCGAAATTTGGGATTTAGCTGTCGTGTATAAATGTATTTTGCTCATGCTATATGTAGAACATAAAATATTTTGGCGCTTTTAAATTTGCATCTGTTTTACATAATTATTATATTAGCTGCTAAAGATTTTCAAGCGCCGGCACGTCTACCGCCTATGACGAAGAGCTCACCTGCCGCCGTGTAAAGTTTTATGTTGGCACATCTATCTACTGAATAAATAAAAAAATATGAACAGCTGTTTTCTTTTCTACTGAAATTTTATGTTGTGATGAATGTGTTGTTGTGTTGTTGTTTGTTGTGCTTAACATGTTGATTTTGTTTTTTCTGTTGACACAATCGCTAACAATCGGATGCTTTGTAAGCTGTAAGGATGCTGGGTAAGCGAGTATGAGCATTCTGTTCCTACATGCCATGTATGACCGTCAAATAGCGACTTAAACGATATCCATTCTCTTCTCTTCTTTCACTCTTTTAACTCTATTAACTTCTCTTAAAATCATGGTGCAATTAAGTAGGTATTATCACTAGCGTAGGTGATAATTTTTTGTTTCATAACAACTTGAGGGTGTCAAAAGTTGTTTTTGTTTACACAAGTGAAAAAATAATAAGATTTTAAACAGTTTGAAAAAGTGCACAAGAAACACAATAAAAAAATTTTCAAAAATGCGTTGAAAACAATTTGTGAAAACAATTATACACAATTGTATTAAATGCGTTGAAAACAATTATACACAATTGTATTAAATTTCTTTGTTCTTTTCCTTTTTACACACTTTTTTTCCTCATTTTCTTCTGTTTTGTAAACAAGTTTTTGACGGCCTCCGGGATTTTGACACAAACAAAAATATTATGTATGTAGTACAACTCTAATGCTGCCACCTAATAACTGCATCATGCTTAAAGTATTCATTATTTGAATAAATATATGAATACATATATAGATAATATGTAAACAAATGAATTTATTTATGCAGTCTATGAAAGTAATGGATATCAATGTATTATCTGCACGGTTGCCAATTTAGCGTTAGTTTTAACGCTTTTAAATTCTTAAAAATCCGCATTTTGCGCCTTAGCGATTTTTATACATTTACTTTTTGGCTATAGCTCTGGGGATTTAGAAAGTGATATTGACTGCGTATTACATTCATGTTACTTTCTAAGATATGTATAAAAGTTTGCTGTAAAATAAATGTTAAAGTTCTGAAAAAGAATTAATTAAAACATACGAGTATTTAGCCCCACAGTCGTAAAGCATCTCTGGGCTGAAGAACAGCTCTCGCGTCATCGTAATTATTTGTTAAGTGCGGTCAGGCTTGTGTTTGTTGTTCGGTCTTTGAGAGTTTTGCGTCTCACTCGCACTAGTTAGCGGTTTGCCTCAACTAACTGTATTGGTTTACAGTTTTTTTACAGGTTATTCATTGTTAATTACGTGGAAACTTCCTATGTGAAGACATAGGTCTTTATAGTTAGGCACAGTGACTCTACAAACGCACTGTTAATACCACCTTGGGCATATGGTCTTTGTCACCCCGCCCATGCTGTGCATCCTATACTTTGCAAATTTACGTTGCAACTGTATAGTTACTAAATAAATAAATATTAAGCCGCATGCAGAAAGACTCTTTAAAACTATAATCTATGAAGCAATGTTAAAATTATTAATTATGAAAAAGTTGTTTGATTTTGAAAATTAAGTTGAAAGCAACAGCTGATTTCGTTCGACAGCGGATATAGTTAAGTAATATTGCTGAATAATGAATTTGATCAAATATCGTTATAATTGTTATAAAGATACCATTATCTTAATAAAAGTAACATAATCGTACTACGAGTAGACGCCAAGTTGACAAACACCAATTCTAGCTATTGATCAAATTTGATGGCATGCCATCAGGCGGTGCTTACAAACCCAGTTTGATTGTATGATAGTCGCTTAAAAGGCTGTTTGGATATAGTGTTTTTTAATATAAAATTATTATATTTTTTATAATACAAAATGGGTTTTTAAAAATTGAAAAGAAAAAATAATTCAAATTTCGGTGCGTTTTTCCCACGTTTTTTTTTGGATATAGTGTTTTTTAATATAATGTTATTATATTTTTTTATAATACAAAATGGGGTTTTAAAAATTGAAAAGAAAAAATAATTCAAATTTCGGTGCGTTTTTCCCACCCATTTTGGTGCGTGTTGAAATATTAAGGTTGACAACGCTGTTTGGCCAATAATATAAAATAAACGTTTATGTACTGATATGAGATTTCAAATATGTTACAAATATCACAGTGGTATTTTTCTAACTAAACTATCTGGCATCCACATTTAATGTTCGTAAAATACACACATACGTACATAGTTAGGCAGCCGGTCGATTTTTGTTCGCCTTTTTGCTGCTGGTGCGCAATACAAATGTTATTTTTGCTAAGTTATGCTACCATGTATTACTTAATATTATACCTTCTGTTATTGTAAAAGAAAACATTGCGTTATTAAATTTTATTATAAAAGGTATTAATTAACACCAACTAAAATGAGCGTATGCATTGAGATCCAAACAAATGTAAATATGGATGAGCGTATGAATATAAATGTGTGCAATAAATAAATATACACATGTATGTAGATATTTATGAATAAATTCATGTATGTGTATGCACATACGTACATACATGTATAAACAAACAAAAATTCTGGTAGACCATAAAAACAAATACATATGATAAAATAAAATAGACGATTTTTTTGAGCTATTTATCTAATATGCAATGTAAAAATGTAAGTACTTACATAAATACATATCTATGTATTATATACATAAGTGCATATTGAGCTTTCGAAAGGAACCAATGCAGAAATCTAGGAGTAAAGAAATTTAATAAAAGAAAGCAAAAACAACAACGATTCAGGCAGACCAAGTTGGAATACTGTGCAGATACATACATGCATATGTATGTGTGCACGTATTGTGTGTACATAATATAAAAAAGATACAAAAACACAATATATACACGCAGATGTTGGTACCTACAAAACTAATATATGATGATAAACAACACCACAAAAAAGAAGGAAAAATGAACTACCACTCAGTTGAAAAGAGTGAAAAGAAAATTTGTTGTTTTTGTTTTTGGCAATCTTCAAGGTTGTCAATGATAACAAAATATCTGGAGTTTACGGAAACAAAATTAAGTGCTTTTTTCTTTTTGGTTGTGAAAAATTTTATTTACAGGAATGCACATTTGTTTTTAGTTCGTAATAACTTCAAATATTATTAACAAAAGAATTTATGGGAAGGAGAAAGAAGGCTTATGAGTGAATAAAACGACAAAAAATTAACTGATCGAACGAAGAAAACATTAATTACGAATTATATACAGGACCGGACAAAATTATTCACTCATGCATTTGATTTATAGAAACTTGTAGGTATACTTAAATACCTACTATCTCTTACAAAATGAAAGCGGATAAAAGACCAAACAACAACAACAAGCCTGACCTCTCTTAAATAATTATGATGACGTGAGAGCTGTTCTCCAGCCCGGAGCTGCACTACGACTGAATTAAGTACCTAAATTAATAACTTCTACAATCAGTCTTGTTGCCCTTTTGACATTGTAAATTATACTTTTTTTATTTCTATTAAAGGGTTGCACGAGCATTGAAATTCGAGCATATGATCACACTCGTTTCTATTTTATGCTATGTTCATGCTTGTCCAAATCAGGCACTAGCGTTCATAAGCAATAAACAGTAATGAGTGGACAGTTTGAAGTGCTCGAAATTTATGAGCATTACTCGTTTTGCTCATAAGCAATACTCGGGTATCTGAGTTTTGTTCTTTTTTATGACGTGCAAAATTTGTTTTCATGCTTAAAACAATTATGAATTGAATATTATATCATCTTTGTTTTAAATTCAAGAAAAAATGAAATATCATTAAAGTACAGTAAAATTCGCTAATAGTCCACTGCTTCAAATGCACGCTTTTTGTGGACTATAAGGCGAATTGGACTATAGTTAGATTTTTATATAAGCCACTTTTTGGCTTATAAATGAATTAGCATATAATAATTTATTTTGACTATATAAAACTTGAAAGCAGATATTTCAATGCTCTCATTGACAAAAAAAAAAAAAACATTTAACATTGCAAACATGTGTCAAAAATGAAATATGTACATATAAAAGTGTTGCATTTTTGTGCTCGGTTTTTGTCTAGGAAAATTTTTATTAAATTTGCATTTTGGATTATATCTTTAATAACTTGCATGAAATTAAGTTTTTTCACACCGCATCTAGGTGGAATATAAGCGAAAATGGACTATAGCGCTAATGAACTATGTAACAAATATTTTGCAAGTATTTTATTTATTGATACCAAAAAATTGCACATTTTGGACTAAATCGCTAATTCTACTATAAGCGGTGTGGCTTATAAACGAATTTTACTGTATTTGGTTTTTAGCGTTTTAATAAATTTAAAGGAACAATTGGAAATTATTAAAGTAGTTTTTGGTTGTTTTTCACATTTACACACTTACTTTTTACTATGAAATTTTAACTCTTGAGTGCTAAAACCACTCGCTTACACAGATGCGTTGTTTTTTCCACTCGTTTTTGGATTGCAGCCAGCCTAACGATCGAAAATAAACACAATGATATTTTTACTTTAATTTTTTATACCCTTCACAAAAATGTAAAGGGTATATATAAGTTTGTGATTCCGTTTGTAATTTCTACAGTTTTTTTTTGCGACCCTATAAAGTATATATATTCTGATTCAGAATTAATGAAAAAGTTGGTTAAGCGATGTCCGTCTGTCCGCTGTTGAAATACCGTTTCTGAGAAAACCATTAGACTTAGAAACTTTTTTCTTTCACCATTCTTTTACCCCATCGATTCATGGGTTCGCTATTTAAATTCAGTAATATCGGTCCACGTATAGCTGAGATATATTCAAAATTCCGAAAAAAGCCATTTTTGTTTTGCAGTTTTGTTTGAAAATTGTTGAAAACAAAAGTTGTTCGTTTTGCTTCAAACTTCACACACTTATTAAGCATGGTGACTAAAAGGCAAAAAAAAAATTTTTTTCAGACATCGGTCCATATATACCCGAGATATAGCCCAAATCGGATTTTTAATCAAAATGTCGCATGGGCGAAGCTAAATAACTTTTTTTTGCTCAAAAGCAGTTCTGGTAATAAAATTAGGTTACATAAATATGGAAAATGAAAATTTCCGATATCGGTCCATATATACCCGAGTTATAGCCCAAACCGGGTTTTTCATGAAAATGTCGCGTAAGCGAACTTAAACAACTTTTTTGTGCTCAAAAGCAGTTCTGGTAATAAAAAAGGGTCAGATAAATATGAAAAATGAAAATTTTCGATATCGGTCCATATGTACCCGAGATATAGCCTAGACTGGGGTTTTCATGAAAATGCCGCGTAAGCGAACTTAAACAACTTTTTTTGTGCTCAAAAGCAGTTCTGGTAATAAAATAAGGTTATATAAATATGAAAAATGAAAATTTCCGATATCGGTCCATATATACCGCAGATATAGCCTGGAACGGGGTTTTCATGAAAATGCCGCGTAAGCGAACTCAAACAATATTTTTTGCTTAAAAGCAGTTCTAATAATAAAATAAGGTTATATAGGTATGAAAAATGAAAATTTCCGATATCGGTCCATATATACCCGAGATATAGCCCAAACCGGGTTTTTTATGAAAATGTCGCGTAAGCGAACTTAAACAACTTTTTTTGCTTAAAAACAGTTCTGGTAATAAGATGAGGTTATATAAATATGGAAAATGAAAATTTTCGATATCGGTCCATATATACCAGAGATATAGCCTAAACCGTGGTTTTCATGAAAATGCCGCGTAAGCGAACTTAAACAACTTTTTTCACCTTAAAGCAGTTCTGGTAATAAAATAAGGTTATATAAATATGGAAAATTAAAATTTCCGATATCGGTTCATATATACCCGATATATAGCCTGAACCGATTTTTCCATTAAAATTTTTTTTTTTTTTTTTGCTGAAAAGTAATTCTCGTTATAAAAGAAGGTTACTAAAATACAGAAAATAGAAAATTCCGATATCGGTTCATATATAACCGAGCATATTTAGGTCACATTTTTAATATACTATACATATTCGTGATTATCGTGAAGGGTATTTTAGATTCGGCCCAGCCGAATATACTACACTCTTACTTGTTTTAATAGAGCTTAAGTAAGAGCAAAGAAAAGCTAGTCAGAACAAAGGTTTGTGTTTTTCTGTTTTGACACTCGATACATGTTTGAATTCCAACTAAACGAGTGTGTTGCTTGGAACAATATGAAACACATACATATAGGGTGTTTTTTTAAGCCCGATAGAACTTGAAATTGTAAAAAATAACACAAAAAATTAAATTGTAATCAAAATTTTTTTTTATTCGAAAGATCAATACGTGACATTAACATTTGAAAATGATTTCGGGCATATGGGCACCGCGGCTGTTCTTGACGAAGCGCATTCTGGACGTCCAATTTTGGGCCACTTTTTCGAGCACTGCTGGCCGTATGTCACGAACAACACGAACAATGCTGGCCTCCAAGGCGTCAATTGTTGCTGGTTTATCAGCATAAACCAGTGACTTCACGTAGCCCCACAGGAAATAATCGAGAGGTGTTAAATCGCACGACCTTGGAGGCCAATTGACAGGTCCATTTCTCGAAATCAACTTATCGCCAAATTTTGATTTCAGTAAGTCGATGGTTGCGTTCGCCGTATGGCACGTAGCGCCATTCTGTTGAAACCACATCTCCTCCGGATCAATGTCATCCATATTTTCAAACAAAAAATCATTGATCATGGTGCGGTAACGATCTCCATTGACCGTAACGCGAGCTCCGGCCTCATTTTTGAAGAAATAAGGTCCGATGATGCCACCAGCATGAAAACCGCACCAAACAGTGCATTTTTCTGGATGTAATGGAGTCTGTAGGGTCTCTTGTGGATTGGTCTCACTCCATATGCGGCAATTTTGCTTATTAACAAACCCGTTAAGCCAAAAATGCGCCTCATCGCTGAACACAATTTTGCGATAAAGCAACGCGCGAATCGACGACTGATTTTCAAAGTAAATTTGGATAATTTCGTAGCGTTGTTCAAGCGTGAGTCTATTCATGATGATTTGTCAGAGTATACTGAAACAAATAAAAAAAATGTTTCATCAAAATTTAATTTTTTGTGTTACTTTTTACAATTTAAAGTTCTATCTAGCTTAAAAAAGCACCCTATACATACATACAGCATAAATATTTAGCATATTTTTTGTATATGGTTTTTAATAGCGAGGGCTGCCAGATGTAAATGATTTATCATACTTTTGACGGTAGTATACTTAATAAAAATGTCATTATTTATGCAATTCTTAAATGAGTACCCATGCTACCTTTTTGAATCGTATTAGGAATAAACTCTTTATGAAATAGTTATGCTATCTAAAAATTCCATTTTCTCCCGGTTTTGACCCATTTTAAGTTTTTACCCACTTGTAATACTTTCATTGGTTCTCGATAACGGCTATAACGATTTTAATGAAAATTATTATCTAGGGGGGTTTAAGGTCCAAAAATCGAGTAGGTCTCGGAAACGAACAAACTGAGTTTGATTATTTTAGCGATTAAAAAACCGATCAAGATTTCGCCACAATTTTTTTACGGGTTTTATTAACATTCGACGTTATGGCATGTTAACTATTTTCGAAAACGGCTTTAAAGAGTCAGTATCTGGAAGTTTTTGGAAACAAAAATCTGTATTCGTTAGTCAAGTTCTAAATTTTTTTTGCTTGGTTTTCACATACATATGTGGTGAAATTTTGATATGGATATCAAACTAAGAATTTTTAATGAAAACACAGAGGTTGATTTTTTTTTTTGGTGAGAAACGGAATAATAAATAAGCGAATTGCTATTTTGCCCTCACTCCACAAAATATTTAAGAAAAAATAATAAAGGTAGTCAATGCAAAATTTTATCGTGACTATTTTAAACAGCGTAAAAATGGAAAAATCTTGCGAATTAAGTTTTATTAAAGTGAATATATTTCAGTATTATATACAATTTGAAAGCTCCGAGTAACGTTCGGTGCCCCAGGTGCTCTATGTATAAAAGAATAACGAGTCGCTAAGGAAGTAGCGCGTTAAAGTTTGTATTTTGTAAATGAGTTTTGTTTTGATATTGGACACTTATTAATTCAAAAATTTTGATTGAGTTAGCCCTTAAAACTGTTAGCTAAAAATGAATATATTTATAATAAATTATTAAAACTTTTGCAGCTTGAGATCTTTTGTTGTTTTCTTTTTATAAAAAAGTAACGTATTTTTTATTTCAGTTTCGATACTTCGCTAACAGTTTGTTAGCATAGTCAGGAAAATTAAAATGCTAACAAAAACTGTTAGCAAAATATCTAAACTGAAATAAAAATACATTACTTTTTTTTATAAAAAAAACAACAAAAGATCTCAAGATGTAAAAATTTTAATAATTTAACATAAAAGATCAAATAATATTATATATATAATTTTTAATTTTTTTTCTTTTTTTTTTAATTTTGACAGTGACTACTATAATGTCAACAAATTTCAGTCGTCTATATAAATATATTTATGGGTATATTCATAAAAAATTAAAATGTATTTGAAATGAATTTTAGTAAAATTTTGTATGGAATTTTTGAATTAAAACACATTTCAAATTCATTTAAATTTTTATGAATATGCCAATTAATATATACAGCTTGTTTTCTATATTTCCCAGCTGTCTATATGTCGACATTTCATAGGAGCCACCCTAATCAAAAATTTAACTTTATATCACAACAAATTATTGCGAATTTAAAAAGAAAAATGTTTTAATAATACCTGCCAAAACACAAAAAACAAGCATGTATACGCATACGCACATGCATTTGTAGCTCTCCAACGCATGCAGCAATTATTCGAATTTTTTGTTTTTTTTTTTTGCCAAAGTTTCAACTACGTGATCAAAGTACAATTTGTAAAACATTGAGAGGTATAATAATTGTGTTATGGTTTATTATATGAAGCAAAGTAAAAGAATTATGTTCTTTTCATCATCCCTTTCATTCATTCGCATTCACTTTATGCAAAAAAATACAAGCAACGCTGAAAAACTCAGACAGTTACAAGTATTTAAAATTTCAAAAACTTCTCTGCTTTGAGTGTAACGATGCAGATGTTTAATTTCAATACTTATTACATTAAAAAGAGACTAAAAATAAGTCCGCGCTTATACTAAAGTTATGTTTAGTATGACAGGCAGAAATGAATCAGTAGCGACATTGTTAAAAAAGGATATACCAGATTTGTTTATTATGAAATGTATTAGTCACTCACTTGCATTATGCTCTTCAATTGCCTTTCGAAATTGAAACTATTCATAGACATTTACAAGAAAATGTCAAAATTTGTACAACATGTTTTGATTCTTCCACATTCTTCTGCAAATGTAGAAAGAATTTCCAGTAAAACCTACCTGAACAAAACAAAATTTCGAACTCCTCTGAAGAATAAATCTCTTGAAGGAACTCTTTTTTCGAAACATTATTTACAATTTTGCAATGCTGCTTCGATATTGATATTAAACAAGATTTAATAAAAATGACAAACTCAAATATGTACATATAAAAAATCGTTGATATAAAAAAGCTAAAAACTGTTTTACATATAATATATGTAATGATGTGAATTATTCCAGTTACAAATCTGAATCGTTACAAATCTGAAATCGTTTCTTAAAATGTTGAGAAACAAGATTTAAAGCCTTTATTTCAATATATTCTTAAAATAAGAAAAATGTAAAAATGCACAGTTATTTTATCTTTTCTAGTGATTATTCTTATGTATCTATGTATGTAAAATAACATTTGCACTACTGAGTTGCCATCGAATACAGTTTTGTTAAGTTATATTAACCAAAAAGACACATATTTGTACCATGCTTTTCTCTACATATGCATACATACATACATATATAATACATATTTTTATATTAGCTATACTTTGTTTTGAAAACGTTTATCTTCAAGCTTTTTAATGTGATTTCATGTATTAACATTTGTTAATGCTTTATTGTGCTGTTTTATTATTTTTTTCTAATAATAAAACATTTAACTGAATTTAAAATTGATATTTTTAATATGCCGATTTTTGGAAATTAAAGTGCCGATAATGCTGATTTTTAAAGAAATTATCTGGCAGCCCTGATTAGAAATAAGATGACTAACACCAAATAAACTCTGAGAACTTAAACAGAAGTTACCAATGTAAATGTGTATGTTCAAATTTTTACACAAACATTTTTTTGTTGTTTATTTGAAGCACGAATGCAATCGTTGTATGTTAAAACAAGTAAGAGTGTGGTATAATCTAAAATACCCTTCACTATAGTTTCGTATATGTATAGTATATTTAAAAAATTTGAAATAAATATACTCGGTTATATATGAACCGATATCGGAATTTTCTATTTTCTGTATTTTAGTAACCTTCTTTCATAACGAGAATTGCTTTTCAACAAAAAAAAAAAAAAAATGTTATTGGAAAAATCGGTTCAGGCTATATCTTAGGTATATATGGACCGATATCGGAAATTTTAATTTTCCTTATTTATATAAACTTATTTTATTACCAGAACTGCTTTTAAGCAAAAAAAAAGTTGTTTAAGTTCGCTTACGCGACATTTTCATGAAAAACCCGGTTTAGGCTATATCTCGGTATCAGAAATTTTAATTTTCCATATTTATATAACCTGATTTTATTACCAAAATTGCTTTTAATCAAAAAAAGTTGTTTAAGTTCGCTTACGCGACATTTTCATGAAAAACCCGGTTTAGTCTATATCTCGGATATATATGGACCGATATCGGAAATTTTCATTTTCCATGTTTATATAACCTTATTTCATTACCAGAACTGCTTTTGAGCACAAAAAAGTTGTTAAAGTTCGCTTACGCGGCATTTTAATGAAAACCCCGGTCTAGGCTATATCTCGGGTATACATGGACCGATATCGGAAATTTTCATTTTCCATATTTATATAACCTGATTTTATTACTAAGACTACTTTTGAGCACAAAAAGTTGTTCAAGTTCGCCTATGCGACATTTTCATCAAAAACCCGGTTTAGGCTATATATCGGGTATATATGGACCGATATACTAAATTTTTATTTTCCATATTAATATAACCTGATTTTATTACCAGATTTACTTTTAGGCAAAAAAAGATGTTTAAGTTTGCTTACGCGACATTTTTAAGAAAAACCCAGTCTACGCTATATCTCGGGTATATATGGATCGATATCGGAAATTTTCATTTGCCATATTTATATATAGCCCTATTTCATTACCAGAACTGCTTTAGAGCACAAAAAAAGTTGTTTAAGTTCGCTTACGCGACATTTTAATGAAAACCCCGGTCTAGGCTATATCTCGGGTATATATGAAACGATCTGAAAAAAAATGTTTGCCTTTTAGTCACCATGTTTAATGAGTGTGTGAAGTTTGAAGCAAGACAAACAATTTTTTTTTTTTTTCAAAAACCGAGATTAACTGCCTGGCCCACTATGTCACTCGACATCGCTCGCTCGCATAAATACATTTAAAACAAAATTTAAAATGTTGTTTTTGGTATGCATGTATTTATGCGAGCGATCGATGTCGAGTGACATAGTGGGCCTGGCAGTAAGAAACAACTTGTTTAAATTTGATTGTGTTTGTTAAAGGCTCGTGTATTTCAAACCCAAATTCTTGCGAGTGGCGCGAGTGGATACGCAAGCAAATTGCTGTGTTAAATACACCGCAGCTCGTTTTTAGACGAGCATATTCGAATCAATAACAGAGGTATGTTAAAATAGCAGGTTTGTGGCTAAGGTTACAAATTTTAAAATTTATCTTCACACACATAGTACATTTTTATTAATTAACTTGATTTTGCAAAGTTTTATCCATTTCTCTAATATTGAAATATATTCCTGTAAATCTCGTGAAGCTAATTAGTTAATGGTTTTCATGGGCGCTGCAGAATGTTGTGTTATCTGCAAAAGTTGAATAGTAAAAAGCTTTGTGTCGTCAAGTTACAATTTTTGTGCCTTCAACTTTTCATATTAAAAAAAAAAAAAAATAATAATACTAAAATATACAGTAGGGTGCAAAAATGAGTACATGCATGTATATTGTGCACGTTTTATTCCATAAAAATTTATATAGTGAATTAAAAACAATTTTTATTTTTATACCCTTCACAAAAATGTAAAGGGAATATATAAGTTTGTGATTCCGTTTGTAATTTCTACAGTTTTTATTTGCGACTCTATAAAGTATATATATGTATATATATATTCAGATTCAGAATTAATGGAAAAGTCGATTAAGCGATGTCCGTCTGTCCGCTGTTGAAATACCGTTTCTGAGAAAACCATTAGACTTGGAAACTTTTTTCTTTCACCATTCTTTTACCTCATCGATTCATTGGTTTGCTATTGAAATTCAGTAATATCGGTCCACGTATAGTTGAGATATATTCAAAATTCCGAAAAAATCCATTTTTTTGCAATTTTGTATGAAAGTTTTTGGAAACAAAAGTCGTTTGTTTTGCTTCGAACTTCACGCAATTCGGTCCATATATACCCGAGATATAGCCCAAATCGGATTTTTAATGAAAATGTCGCATAGGCGAAGCTAAATAACTTCATTTTTGCTTAAAAGTAGTTCTGGTAATAAAATAAGGTTATAATGAAAAAAAATGAAAATTTCCGATATCGGTCCATATTTACCCGAGACATAGCCTAAACCGGGTTTTTCATGAAAATGTCGCGTAAGCGAACTCAAACAACTTTTTTTTTGCTTAAAATCAGCTCTGGCAATAAAATAAAGTTATATAAATATGGAAAATGAAAATTTCCCATATCGGTCCATATATACCCCAGATATACCCTGAACCGGGTTTTTCATGAAAATGCCGCGTAAGCGAACTTAAACAACTTTTTTTTTTTCTTAGAAGCAGTTCTGGTAATGAAATAAGGTTATATAAATATGGAAAATGGAAATTTCCGATATCGGTTCATATATACCCGAGATATAGCCTAAACTGGGGTTTTCATGAACACGCGGCGTAAGCGAACTTAAACAACTTTTTTTTTTGCTTAAAAACAGTTCTGGTAAGGAAATAAGGTTATATAAATATGGCAAAATCGAAATTTCTGATATCGGTCCATATATACCCGAGATATAGCCTAAACCGTGGTTTTCATGAAAATGTCGCTTAATTGAACATAAACATCTTTTTTTGCTTAAAAGTAGTTCTGGTAATGAAATAAGGTTATATAAATATGGAAAATTAAAATTTTCAATATCGGTCCATATATACCCGAGATATAGTCTAAACCGGGGTTTTCATGAAAATGCCGCGTAAGCGAAGTTCTTCCACGATTTTGGATGTATGCGTGGAGTTGTATCATGCCGCAATATTACTTCTATCGCAAGATAGGCTGCTTTTGCCTACGAAAATGTTAAGATTGGTTTGTAAACTATGCAGCTAGGCTTCTTTTTGCATTATGACGTCAATTTTTTACTGATAGCTATCAAAGTACTTAACGTTAGTTGTTACGCATTTTTTACTTTGCTCTGTCGGCCATCCGCGTAATGCGGTAAAGCTTATGACATGTATTTACTTAATTGTCAGTTCAAAAAGGTAATAGATGATGTAAGACGTCATCGACTGTGACTCGGCTTTTATTGCTTTGAAAATAAACAAGCTGTTAACACCCTTTCCCTAAGTGTAAGATCAGACAGGCGATTTTAGATGTGCAACTTTTTCACAATTGTCTTTTGAACTTGCTTTTATATACTTATGTTCACACACAAAAACTTTTTACGGCAGGTCTTGTGTTTTCTCTAGCTTTTGTTTCAATTTACATTGTATATGCACATACATATATACATACAGTCTGTCAATAATGAGTTTGCATATTGATAAAACACATTTTAGTCAAATTTTTTAGTGATTGCATTACATTTTTATTCTAGAAAAAATTTATGTATGTACACATTTCATACATTTATATTTGTTTTAAGAGATCGAAGAAAAAGAAATACAGCAAAAACAAACGTTTACTTAATTTTATACTGTCAATAAACTCTTTACACAGATATTTCCTTGCAGTATTGGTTTCAGTGGACAAGTTTTAAATTTAATTTGAAAAAGTTTAAAATTTGATATCAAAACCTTTAGTATCTAAAACACATTGTAAACGATTTTTCATTGATCTTGTTAACTTCTGTACATCTTTTGATATTGTGGTTTTAAGCGATGTCACATTTGTAGACTGGCGTTTAGCGAATCGTATTTTCAGAAGTATCCATGACGTGAATTCAGTTATACAACAGCCATATTCTTACTTTTGCTTTGTGTCATTCTTTGGATAAAATTTGATTTGTTGTCCCTTATAAATCCAAATTTCTTCACTCTGCTAGTTAGATGGGCCCGCAAAATGTCAAAATATTGATGCGCGTCCATTTTTGAGTCTATAAATGCAATGTCACCCACTTCTTGACATGAGATGCAGTCCCAATTCGTTATCGACATTTTATAAAATTGTTCGGTTGGGATGATGTTTTGCTGGTTCAAAGATGTCAATGGCTTAGCCACACCCTACACGGTACATCATCTTTGTTTTATAATAAAATATTACATCGTCCCAATACTCATTCGGCTATAAAAGTTTCCGAATATCGAAGCAAAAGCACTTTTCTATATTAGCTGACGGCTGGAGTGCTTTTTTCTGCTCTTAATGAGTTTTTTTTTATTTTTTATTTTTTTATGGTCTAACGCAGTGTCTCGTGGCACAGAATAATACCAAGCTCTTTCTCTACTTCTGTTTTTAGTCCTCATGTAGAAATTTTTTGTTTCCTGTTTTCTTAAAATAAACTGCTGAGCACGTAGGCTGATCTTATATTTTCGGCCACCTCTTTGTTTAATCTCTTTCAGCTCGAATTATCACGTAGTTAACTGTTCTGTAACTGTTCCAGGCAACACATCGGGAGAATGGCTGGCAGCCTGTTAAACCTAAACATTATTAGTGAAACTGAAAACATTTCCGACACTCACCCGCAGTTCTTCAATTAAATGCTGTTATACGACATTACTTTACTTGGCATTTTCAAAATTGCAAGCGTAGTAACTTTATAACGTGCGCAGTGTAGAATTTTTAACAGAAATAAAATTAGAAACTCGATGTCATAAACAATGTGTTCAAATTATTACTGTAAATCACTGGTTAGCTTCAAAGAGAATTAAACAAAAAGCCGAAAATGGTTTGTTCTCTTTATTAACATAAAGAGAAAAAACCATTTTGTGCAAGTGCAGTTTATTTACAGTGGAAAATAGTGATGCCCAAAGAGAAAACCATGGTTAGACTCTGTGTGTAAATAAATTTGCGTTGGGAGAAAAAGTTCGCAATTCAAAAAATCGTTTTACTTACAATTGAGTGTCTCGTGGCACAGAATAATACTAAGCTCTTTCTCTACTTCTGTTTTTAGTCCTCATGTAGAAATTTTTTGTTTCCTGTTTTCTTAAAATAAACTGCTGAGCACGTAGGCTGATCTTATATTTTCGGCCACCTCTTTGTTTAATCTCTTTCAGCTCGAATTATCACGTAGTTAACTGTTCTGTAACTGTTCCAGGCAACGCATCGGGAGAATGGCTGGCAGCCTGTTAAACCTAAACATTATTAGTGAAACTGAAAACATTTCCGACACTCACCCGCAGTTCTTCAATTAAATGCTGTTATACGACATTACTTTACTTGGCATTTTCAAAATTGCAAGCGTAGTAACTTTATAACGTGCGCAGTGTAGAATTTTTAACAGAAATAAAATTAGAAACTCGATGTCATAAACAATGTGTTCAAATTATTACTGTAAATCACTGGTTAGCTTCAAAGAGAATTAAACAAAAAGCCGAAAATGGTTTGTTCTCTTTATTAACATAAAGAGAAAAAACCATTTTGTGCAAGTGCAGTTTATTTACAGTGGAAAATAGTGATGCCCAAAGAGAAAACCATGGTTAGACTCTGTGTGTAAATAAATTTGCGTTAGGAGAAAAAGTTCGCAATTCAAAAAATCGTCTTACTTACAATTGAAGTAAAAGAAAATAATTAATATACGAATTTATGTTTTTAGTAATCCTAATAAATTTTATATAAAAAAAGTAAAAATACTCAAGAGAAAAACAAGGAATAAATTCAAACACTGTGCGCATGTTCATTCGTCGCTGGACAATAACAGACGAGAACAATTTTAAGTCCGAACAATTTTTTGTTCTTTTAAGAACAGACGAGACTAATTAATCCAGCATAACATGTATACGAATATACAGCATTGTGTATGTATTCGTGTTTTTGTATACATTTGATTGCTTGGCTTGTATTTGTGTTGGTTTGTTCTGCTTGTGCCGGCATAAAACTAGTTGGAAAAATTATTGTGACAAAATATAACTTTCATCCCCATTGTATTCATCTCGACCGTAGGTTAACGTGGAAGCCTCACATTGATGCGAAAGTTGCTCAGTTAAAGTTAAAAGCAGCGCAACTAGATTGGCTTATGGGCAGAAATGACACTGAAGCTGCATTGCAAACTTTCATTATACAACGCAATTCTAAAGCCTATATGGCTCTATGGAATTCAATTATGGGGCACCGCCTCCACTTCTAACAAATTCAAAGGCGACAAAATCAAATTCTTCGGATGATTACTATAGCTCCATGGTACGTAAAAAACTCCCGAATTCATAAGGATCTCTGTGTTCCTCTTGTAAAAGACGAATTTTCAAAGTACGCAACAAGGTATATCAGTAAATTGGAGCTTCACCCAAATCCTCTTGCACGCAATATACTTAATTTTGAATGCCACTCTCGGTTGAGAAGGAGGGATACCCTTGCCACCATTAGAACGTTCAATAGGTGATTTTACCGATATTGACCGTGCAAAATAAGACATTTTTGTCTAGCATTGGCTGGACTTAATTAATTGTATGTATTTAGTATCAAGATTTGAATACTTATTGTTAGTTCACTTTGCGAAGATTCAACAAATAAATGAATGGAAAAAACCCAAAAAAATAAATTGAATTCACTAATAATTTTTACTAATACGTGTTTGGTTTTCAATGTGCAAACTCATTCTTGACTGACTGTATTTGAGAGAAGAGTATGAAATTAAGTACCGGCAATTGCGCTGCAATTACACAGGAAAGTACTTTCATGAAATTTCTGTATACGTATTATAAATAAAAAATTTTGTGAAATAGACGACTTTCATGAAAATTTCTTGTTCGTCTACACAGGAAAGTGAAAGTTCATTTTAAAAATGTCGCCGAAGCAAAGAGTCACAAAATTTGCTCTAATTCTCTCCATTCTTATTTTATTTGCTTACTAATTAGAGTTGCCAAACTTATTACATAAACAGATAAAGTTTTTTATGAGATGGTCTTTATAAAGACATTGTTTTTTTATAGGTATGCATTAAAAGGAAAACATACTATAATTTTTTTATAACATGCAAAAGAAGTTAATTTTATGATTATTATTTTACTATTATACTGCAACTTTGTATAATTCTTTATATGTGGCAACAGTGTTTAGCAATTTGTCATATTACTTTCAGAAAACCTCAAAAAAATTTTTGCATGGAAGTTTTGATGAAAGCTGAGTGGAAAGCAAACAAAATGTGAGTGTGTTAGTGAAAAAGTGTGAGTGTAGTGCAATTTTCATGAAATTATTTTCCTGTCTAAACGCTACGTTACTTTTCCCTTTTTATATCCTCTTTGAAACCATCTATAAATTGAAAAATTTCTATGTCTGTTCTGGCTTCAAGCAAAAGTACTCTGTTTTTTATAAATGAAACCACGTGTTTACTTGAAAAGCAGAAGGTTTGAAAAAATCGCACGAAGGCAACATTTTTTTGTTAGGTCGTTTTTATTCGTTTATTGTTTGTTGTATTATTATTGCCGTCGACGCCAGCGATTATGATGACGATGTTTGTTGTTAATGGTTGGGAATTTTTTTCTCTTCATCATACATACTCAGACGCGGCATATATTGTGCTTTGTTTTGCTGTACTTAAAACATACACACACTCCTTGAATTAAAGATTTTTAAGAAGGGGAAAGGGAGTATGGCAGCGCTGCGCGCAGAGAGTACAGAAAACTTAACTAGCAAATACAATAAACAAGCATGGGTAAAGCACATAGGCAAGTATACACACGCTTACACATCTACATCAAGCAACAACAGTAGCTGATGCAACAACAACAGTGCTTTCAACGAGTGTACTATGTGGATGGTAAAGGCAAACGTGTTAGTGGCCAAGGGCTAGTAGTATACTACGGCAGGCAAGCAATAAACATACGGTAAAGAAACGTCGTTTGCATTGCATTGTGTGAATTGTGTGTTTTATGCTCGTGTGTATTATAATAGAATATAGTGTGTAGAACAAAAAAGAAAATAAACCAAACAAGCCAAACTAAAGAAGTTCCTCGCAATTCAAAGCGCGCCCTATAATAATAAAACTGCACAAAAAGTTTCTTTTCGTACGAATTTTTTGTTTATTTTTTTATGAAATATCAGCCACAAAGTAAAAGAAAAAAAGTATTAAAGCACAGCTACCGTGAGCATTGTGTAGTGTATTATTGTTTGTAGAGTACGAAAAAGTAAAACAACAAACAAATATTGTATGCAGTGTGTGTTACATGCAGCACAACCATTTGAATATATGTATGTATACATAAGTATATACATACATAAATACATCCATGCATACTTCTGTAATGATTTTTCGTTGTGTGAAAAAAAAACATTTCTTATTCCTTTTGAGATTTATCCGTCTATTTATCTGTATAGCATTGAGTTCATCATGTTAAGTATAACAAAAATAAAGAAATGTATGTACATATATAAAAAGTATACATATGTATGTATGTAGTAATACACCCTTTATTGTTAGCCATTTCTGTCTAACCAAGAGCAATTTATTTTTTGCACAGGTACCTATACAAATTTGTGTTTCAAATGTAAAAATTTTTATTGTGATGGAACGCACCCTGTGATTTTTTTTTATCACAAAATATAATAATGAAGAACTTTTGAGAACTGCAAAATGCAATAAAAAAAACTTAAAATTTGTTGGGAAATGAAGTTATCTTAAATGATTGTTTTGAATGTTAAACACACACATGGTATTATAAGATCTCTGAATATACAATTATGGATTTTCAACCTTTTAAAGATTTTATAAGACAACAATTCTATATGTACGTAGGTAAATATGTATGTAGGTCTTTTAGGATAAAAGGGAAGTTGATTCATATTTTATAGGCGTATTGGAAAGCTTCACGAAATTGTGAATAATGTACACATATGTATGTACACGTAATTTAGGGTGGTTCGTTCGTCTTGCTTACAAAAATATTAAAGATTAGCTGAAAACAATTCCAAATAGGTATAGTGAAAATATAGTTGAAAATATTTTTGCACATAAATAAGTTATAGTATATAGTTAAAAAAAAAATTATTTAACGGTTTTTGAGATATAAATTTGGTTTTTTCTTGTTTGACATTTTGAATTAAGTAATCCAGTGCCTACAACTGCGATTTAAGGCACCTTTGGATGGCATTACAAATCTTTAGACCTGCCAAAAATGTGTGCAGGATAAAGAAAATGTTACCGTGTAAGAGCAAATTGTAGTCAGTAGGAGAGAAATCCAAATGCAAAAATTGACAAGCGGCCGGTAAATAGAGTTGGCTAGTTCGCGAACGAACTAGTGTCACTGAACTATTCCCTTCGGGGAGCTAAGTGAGCCGATAATTTCTGGGAGCTCTTTTAGTTCCGTAGTTCATGTTTCTTTTGTCTTCAAGTTTTCTTTTTCGTTTACTTAAGCTGGATTCACCCATTGTTTGCGAACAAAATTTTTGTCCGGACAAAATTTTTTTTATATGTAGTTTGACGTCTTTCTTCTTGAGAGAGAGAAAATATTTTTTACGAACAACTCCCAACTTGAATTGCCCAGTGAACTTTTTGTCACATACATCTTCGATCTGAGAGCATTGACAATGTAAGTGCGACCCATCCGAAGTATGTATACAATTCCTAATTACATTTACACAGCGATGGCCTAGGCCGTAAGATGCATCCAACACTGTATACATTGTAAGCGAAGATTGGATGAGTTCAAAACTATATTATTAGCATTTGTTTTCTTCTTTGCTTCTTATGTACAATTTATTTAACAATATGAGTAGAAAAAGACTAATCTGAGTCGGGTGCTAGTTGTATGTAACTTATTTATTTTGATTTTTTCTGTTGACACAATCGCTTACAATCGGATGCTTTGCAAATTGTAATAACTTGTGGACTGCTGGGTGGTTTGATTTTATATTTTGTCCGGACAAAATTGAAATGAGATGCCAATAGGATACATTTTTTCATACAAAATTGTATTGAGTAATGAAATATTCCTATTATTTGATCTTGTTTATGTATATATTATTATTTTTTTTTTCAAAATTTTCCAGTTAAGGTCTTTATAGTAATTTTATTCTGATGAAATTTCAATTGTGGCTGCCATTTGATATATGTACATAGTTTTAATAGTTATTAAAAATAAGTTATATGGAAATAAATGAATTGATTGCCCAAAAACTTATTGAAGAAATGAAAAAGCCAGGAAGAGAGTGTATGTACATACGATATAATGTGTAAAAATAACCCATTGCTCTTCTTTGCTTTAAAAGTCTTTTCACTGCAACTCTTTTTAATTTTTTTATATATATGTACTTGGTTAATAATAATGCTTTGTGTACATATTTCAATGGCCAGAAGCAAAAGCAGTTTTCTTTTTTCCATTATTATCACACAATATTTACTAATAACTGAGAATATGTAAAATACGCCAGAAAATAAACCAAAATAATAACAAGCAGTACTGCCACCTTGTAAAACTAATAGATTTTGTTTATATATGGCAGCTCCGATTTTCCGGAACATTTTTTTGCAATGGGTGAATCGTGCTGCAGAAAACTCTCAGTAAAAACATTTTTGTCCGGACAAAAATGTTTTTACTGTGATAATATCTGCGATGAGAACGCCAAATTCAATCGCAGAGAGAATTCTGTTACGTGTAGACTTAAAATCAGTGTTATCGCAGTCTTATAATATTTTTATGAGAGCGTTCTTATGAGAAATCTTATGGCAACGATCTTATAATAAGAGCTGTCAAAAAAGCGACTGTGTGTGTATTTGTTTACAAAAAGACGCCATTGCAATTTTAGCGATTATTAATTTTGCAAAATATCTTTTAAAAAACCATTTTAAATGGAAAATAATTTACTTTTATGCATTAAATATATACTATAAGTGTTTATTTTCGTACAAAATGTGTGCATTTACAAAATTCATGTAAGATTTTATTCATCGCAAAGATGTGTTTTCTTCTCGGCTTTCATTGATTTATGAATTCTTATAAGATTAACAAAAATACGTGTACTCCTTGTTAGACATTAAAATGGACATAAAGAAATTCGTTCCCTCATTCTGCCGACGTTTTGTCAGATATTATTTCAGAGTTAATCTCAGTTGTAGACACTAGGTTATGTTTCTTTCTTTCTGGTAGATATGTATGTATACGGAAGTAGTCAAACAGTGCTGCCAGAATTTGACGTAGAAAGTACATATCTATGTTATATACAACTATTCCATAGTGTCTACAACTGATATTAACTCTGATATAATATGAGAGAGAACGTCAGCAAATTAACGAGAAAAAACAAATTATATATGCTCTCATATCTAGCATGGCGCCAAGTATTTTTGCAAATATCATAATGTTTCACAATTTTTAATCAACCATGCAGTAAACATCGTTGAATGTTGTATTTTTCTTAAACAAATTTATATATTCCAGCAACAAAAAGAACAATAAACGATTTTTTTATAAATATTTTAATGATTTTATGATGTTTTTATTAAACTTTTTCGCGAATTCTTCAAAAATTGAATATTATATCGTTTTGTTTACATTTTTTGACAGTTCATATCATGATATGGTTTTCTAAATATACAGTGCTGTTCCTACGCTAAGCAACTCACACTGTATTTTACAAAAATGTTATTTTTCTCTCAAATAAGAAGACCTTACGAACTCATTTTAATATATATTTATCACTTATATGATAACAAAACAGTTTATAAAAAATAACAACAAAAACCTTTTTTGATATTTCAATAACGAACAAAAACAAAACTAACTCTATGAGAGGCTGTGCCTACGCTAAGCAACTTATTAATATTTCGTATATGACCCTTTGTTTTTTATGACTGCAGCACATCTCTTGGGCATTGAGGCAATTAAATTTTGCAATGTGCTTTTGGGGATGTTTTTCCATTCATTTTGAAAACCGTTTAACAAATTTTCTTTATTTGTAAATCGACTCGATCCGAGGCGTCGTTTCACAATGGCGAACAAATTTTCGATAGGATTCAAGTCGGGTGATTGTGCCGGCCAATCAAGCACTTGAATCCTTTTCGTCTGAAACCATTCCTTGACCAACTTCGATGTGTGTTTCGGGTCGTTATCATGTTGAAACACCCATCGAAGTGGCATATTCCATTCTGCATATGGGAGCATTTTCGTTTCTAAGATGTCCTTATACACGAATCGATCCATTTTATCGTTTATTTTGTGCACAGGACCAAGGCGTTTGCCAGAGAAACATGCCCACATCATAATGTTTCCCCCTCCATGTTTCATTGTTTGCTTACAATAGCGTGGATCGAGCCGATTTCCTTTCATATGCCGCACAGTGCATATGCCGTCTGAACTGAAGAGGTTTACTTTGACTTCATCGCTAAAGAGCACACTGTTCCACTTTGTGATAGTCCAATTAATGTGTTGCTTTGCAAACTCAAGACTAAAAATTACAAAAGTCCTATAGAATTTGTTGTTAAAGTAAATTAAAATTCACTTACCGTTTTTTCATGTGTTTTTTTGTCAGCATTGGTTTTTTGACAGCCCTATAACTTTTTAAGCCCAGCTTGATGATATGTTTTCTGACTGTGCTGGAATCCACATTCAAATTAAGTGATTTCATTACCTCTTTTGAAGTTATAAATGGTTTTTTTTTTTATTAATATTTTAATTTGTCTGTCGTCACGGTCGGAAATTTTACGTGGAGGTGCGCCTGTATTGGGTTTTACGACAGTGCCTATCGTTTTATAATTTTGAATCCACCGTGAAACCATTGATTTGTTAATTTTTAAATTATTAGCTATATCAATTTGACTTTGCCCTGCCTTCCACAATGATATAACGGAAGATTTGAAGCTATTATCGTATTGAACGCGCTTCATGTTGAAAATTTATAGTTTAAAGACGAAGAAAGTCTTAGTAGGACTAAACTGCATTGATTTAAGTAATTTGCAATTAATGAACTCAAATGCATCGCAAAAGAACCGTTATATTTAAGGGAAAGAGAATAAGAACATTTGTTGCTTAGCATAGGCACAGCCTCTCATAGAGTTAGTTTTGTTTTTGTTCGTTATTGAAATATCAAAAAAGGTTTTTGTTGTTATTTTTTTATAAACTGTTTTGTTATCATATAAGTGATAAATATATATTAAAATGAGTTCGTAAGGTCTTCTTATTTGAGAGAAAAATAACATTTTTGTAAAATACAGTGTGAGTTGCTTAGCGTAGGAACAGCACTGTATATTATCAAAACAATATTGTGATATCTGATATAATATAAAGTGCGGTCTCCACCTGACTTGAAAACACTAACTTTAACGCTAACATCAAGTTAAAGTTAAATGTGGACCGCTCATGTTAAAGTTTGGTTAAAGTTACAACTTGGTTGTTAAAACATTTCATTTGGAAACTCTGTTATAACTTAAATTGACAACAGCCTGCTATTTGTAGTTGTTTTTCGCCATTTTTATTGTTTTACTATGAAAAGTTACAACTCTAACATCACTACGTGTACGCCGACTTTAACAGATAGATATTTAAACAGCAAGTTTTAACATCATGTTTTAACTGCGTTTCAAGTTAGGTGTAGACTGCATGTTACAATAATACTAATTTTGAAGGTTACACGTGATATAATTCTCTCTGCTATCAAATTTGACGTTTGCTGATAGAAAAATATTTGATATTATATCACGTATAGACTATGTTCAGAATATTAGACAACACAATTTTTCTTTGTTTTTTTGTATTATAAAAATAAATAATATGATATGCGACCATAATTGAATATCAAAACAACGAGACATCATCACAAATATATCGTTTTTTTTTCTTTTTAATAAAATTATTTTTCATCACACCTGAACATTGTACTTTTCATTTGTTTACAGCAATTTTGTTTTGCTTTTCTTTATCATAAAACCTGAACAGAGCCGTTCATTGAAAATATTATTTACGGAGCACTGAACTATTGAACTAAAAGAAAGACCTGAAATATGTCTGTGGAATATTTCAGTAAAAAGAGCTGAACTAAAAAGAGCACTCTCTCAAAAGAGCTCATGAACTCAACTCTACCGGTAAATCTTCATTTACTAGCCCAGCAATGTTTACACGCAAATGCAAGTGGAACAAACAAACCCAATACATTACCATATTTTTAATAATACATTCATTAACATTAACGTATACACGGTGGCAGCACTACGGCATATGACAATTTTTTGCTACTGGCAATATAGTAATAGCCTATTTACACCAAAGCGAAATCTGCTCATTCGAGATTTCAAGCCAAATCTAGTAGATTTTGAGAAGATTTCCCATACAAAATGAAATCTACTTTATGAGTAGATTTCGACGAAATCTCCTGAAATCTACTCAGTACTAAGCGATGCAACTGTGATTTCTTGCAAAAAGTACTTCAAAATACTACGCTGACACAAAAATTGCACTAAAATGTAGTGTATGCAGTCTCTGAGCACAAAAAATATACACTCTAATGCTGGTGCATTCAGCATAAATTGTTTTTGAGCAAATGAAATCTTGCTAGATGTCAAAAAACGGTGGTGTAAACGATATAGATTTCGTTGTAGATTTCAATTCAAATCTACTAGATTTTGAGTTGGTGTAAACGCGCTATAAGCTATTTACGTCAAATGTATTGTTTACATTTTTGACAGAGAATTTAGTGTTTTATTATGAATTAAACATATACAAATTATTTTGTGAAAATAAAAATATTTCAAATTAAATTTTTGGTTTGTACATTGTATAACGGGTTATAGTTCAGGTTTTTTCTTTCTTAAGTTTTTTTTTTTTTTTTTCCTTAAGAAAGATTTTTTACAATACAAATCTGCTGTGATCAATAATTTTGATTGAAGAAGACAAGAAAAATAATAATCAAATCTTTAGCTGGGGGACAATAAAAATATTTCAAATAAAAATAATTTATAATTATGAAAAGGTACATTCATAGTTTATAATTGTGAAAATAGTTTTAAATATTTTTGGCAAACATAGCTTACCACATGCCTGTTTTTGTTGTATTGTTGTAATTTTACTCTAGTGCTGCCACCGTGTATGCGTCGTGTATACGTTAATGCACCTTGAATACATTCATACAGTTGCAACTAGTGGCTTCACTTCCAAGTGATTTTGGTTGGCATTGATTTCTTCACTTGCATGCAAAAAGCAACAAACAGTGTTGCCCATAGATATTTAATTTTAAATTTAATGGGTATTTTTCAAGGAAAAATTTTTTAAATAGGTATTAATATTTTTAGTTATGCCGAAAATGTAATACCTATATAAAATAAAAAGCAAATATAGTTTATTTTTTTTATTTGGAATATAAATTTATTATTTATATTGTGAAACAAAATTTGGGACAATCGGTTGCATAGGTAAAGTCTGCAAAGGTTTTGCAAGAGGGATTGCGTCCATATTGGCAAAACATCGGCCAATGAGTGAATTTGAGTGGTGTTCAGCAAGTCGTTGTGAAAGCTGCCTATACTAATGTTATCGATTAGCGGCAAGCAGAGTTTGCATATGCTTGGACACAACAACTTGTTTTTATTTATTTATTTATTCATTCAATAATATATAATACAAAGCCTATTTCTAGGCAGCTTTATACAGATAGTGGCAGAATTACAATAAATACAACACCAACAAACATCAAAATTTTGACAACAATTCGTAAATTCTACCAACAAAATACATGTTGATGTTTGTTGGTGTTGTATTTATTGTAATTCTGCCACTACCTGTATAAAACTGCCTTGGCCTATTTGGCCAATTTTATGGTATTATACAGTAAAATATAAAAAATAGCAATATAAAATACTGACAGCAAAAATTATTTCAGAATTTACAAAATAAAAGTAGACAATTAAAATACACATAGTTCACCCCAACAACAAACAATCACTAAAAAAAATACAGAATTTATTAATTTCTGAAAAAAAAAAATATGTGTCCCCGCTAGAATTAAGGAAAAAAAGAGCATGATTTAACGATTCAAATGAGATATAAGTTTTTTTCTGTATACAGAGACCCAGTCAGAAAAATACCTCAGCTCAAAAGGTAAAGAATTCCATTCAGTCCAATGCCGTACATGTGCAGTGCATTGTACTGGAACTAGGAAAATAGATTGATAAGGTGGAAAGAGGGAGTAGTGTTTGTGGAGGTTAAACTTTAACAATAACAACATGAAAGACTAACCAAAAAAAAAAAAAAAAACTATTACAGCATTTAAAATGTTGGAGTTAAATTAGCTAAAACTGATTAGTGCCCGGTGTATATACCTTCGACACTGCTTCCACACTACAAGGTAATGAATTGCGTTGAAAAGAATTTAATAATGAACATATGTACATAAATAGAGAAAACACGGACAACGGTGAAAAAAGAAAAGAAAAAAAAAAAAAAGAAGAAAAAAAAAACATACACATCTTGCTACCTATTTCGATGCACTTTGGTTTCATACGAAAATGATAGTGAACATGTATATATAGAAAATACGGATAACGGTGAAAAAAGAGAAGAAAAAAAAGAAACTAACGGAATAGGTAGCAAGCTGTGTATATGGCCTGCTACCTATTCCAGTGCAATTTGGTTGCATACGAATTTAATTAATGAACAAACATACATGTGTATATAATTAGAATTACTCAATGCTACAATGCTCCGGAGTTAGCTTCACCATTATTTTTGTTAGACTCGGATGTGAAAGCCTGGTACGATAAATTTTTCTTGTTTGTGTGTGTCAATGTGTACAGGGAGCTGGAAAGAACCACCCCCCATCCGGCGAGCTTAGCCGCGCTAAAAGCCAGCATACCGGTGACCCCCCGACAACCTGTTCATCCGTAGGGCAATGGTTCAGCCAGACTTGCAATAGGACTGCTACTTATGGAATGTATATAGACGAAGTGTAGTCCAATACACGCACTAATACTAACTCTTACTAGTAATAGTTTGTTTACCACCCCACCCTAAGTATTCCTGAACCACAATGAGTGTAGGCACACAACAGAATTGACACCCAACGCGATGCCAACTAAACACACCGCATGCTACACACACACGAGCTCCAAAACGTACACACAACAGAATGGTTGAACTAACGTACAACCATAGCTGCCAGATTTGGCGATAAATCGTCATTTTGACGATTTTCCTGCTCAACTTTAGCAAAATGACGATTTTTGTCCTAAAAATAACGATTTTTGCTATACGAAAAACACGCCAGCAATAAATTTTTTATAGATGAGACACAAAATATATCTAAAGGCCCTGATTCAATATCCTACATGATCGTACAATTCCTTCACAGGAAAAGTGTTCTAGAAGTCTGGCCGACTTTACAAAATCGCTTTAAAATGAAGTTTTAGTGCCACACGATTGTACAAGAATGATTGTAATATTTATATACATAGAAAAATAATTATAAACTATTATTACCATAATAATTTTACATTATTTCAATTTATTTCTCGAAGCAGTATTCTCATATTGTTCACAACAAATATAACTCTGATCCCATAGAAACCATCAAGTTTTATTTATTTATTTAATCCATTTATTAATCCAAGCCTTTAATTGGGCCAATTGAAAATTTATGTTCATAATACACAGTTGCATTTTTAGCACTTTTTCCGCCTACATGTTATATTTGATAGATTGCACAATCACCGTCTTAAGAAACAAATTTATATAGTTTTTGCTAAAATATCAAAGTATGAATTGAAATGCGAGCATTCCCAATATATTCAAAACTATTCCAAAATATAGTGGCATAGCCCTATTCTGCAACCTGGGCATAATGTTCAGCCAAATTAGTTAAAATAAGACAAAAATACGAAAATCTTTAGAAAATGAAATAATGGCATTGTTTATTACACTAATTAAAATCAAATTCACATATTTATCACTAAAATTTTCAGATAATCGTTTGTATCAATTGCAAATATTCGGGAATGTACAAATTTTAAATGATAAGCTTAAATCTTTTATACTTTTAAAATCTGTATAACAGATTTAAATAAAAACTTAAAATACATTAAACATTTTTTGCGATATCTCAAAACTAAAATGACGATATTTTTAAAAATTATCGGGATATTGACGATATCTACCATATTTTTTATGGCAGCCCTGCGTAGAACGTTTGCCTTCGACGACATTTTGAAAATGAACTTGCACATGCGTGTGTAAACAATCGATCAAATTGCAAGTGTTTTTATATCAAGCAAGTTTTCAAACTCGCCTGGCGACTTGAAAACACAAAATTTATTTTTAGGCGTTCTGTGACTCACGCGTTTTGCTTGCGAATTGACATAATTTGAATGCTAAAAACCCATGTTTTAACAAAACAAAATAAATATAATTTGATATACACGTAATATTATTCCTTATTTAAGGATTAGTTTAGCGCAAACTCATCAGTTCACATTGGTATACTCTTGTGACTTGAAACTCGCCAAGAATATGGCGATTGCGATTTACGGAACACCTCTCTTGCGAGTTCAAGTCACAATCGCAAATTTCATGCGAGATGGGAGTGTTAAAACATGCCCGTATTTCTATTTAACTATACAGTTGCAAAGTAAACTTTCAAAATATAAAATTCACAGCATGGGCGGGGTAACGGAGACCATATGCCCTAGATGGGTTTATAGTAACAGTACGTTTGTAGCGTCACCGAAAATAACTATAACGACCTATGCCTTCACATAGGAAGTTGCAGCGTGGTTAATAATAAAATACGTATAGAAAAACCGTAAACCAATACAGTTAGTTGAGGCAAACCGTTAACCAGTCCGAGCGAGACGCAAAACAAGCCTGAACGCACTAAGAAATAATTACGATGACGCAAGAAATTTTCTTCAGCCCAGAGCTGTTTTACGACTGATTGTAAGTGTTTTTATTAAATTTTTCGATGTATTACTTGCATGTGTAAACTCGGTGTAAACCATTTCAGAAAACTCTGTGTTCTCATCACATCAGAACCGTATTTTTTTATATTTGCATTGGTAACACTTCGGGTAGTCTGGGGCAAAATCTTTCATTTGTGTGAATCTTTCATTCTCTTTCAGAAAAGTTAAGTCAATTAATTCATTCTTTTTTTTCATCTTTCTGCTTGCAAACATTTAAGAATGAATGAAACTGTTTCTATTATGTACATATGTCAGGTGGCAGCATAACGAATTATTATACGAGTAAAGCAACTACGGCATTATTTGTTTGTATTACAATTTGTTAAACGCAATATTTTCAAAAAATGTTCGGTTTTAAAATTGATTTAAATTTAAAAGTACAAAATAAAACTAATAACGGATTTTGAATGTTTACGGGTACTGAATGAAAGATGACGAAATATGAAAAGAAAGAGCATGATGAAAGAAATATAGAAAGAATACAGAAGTATTTCATTCTTTCACTTGAGATCATTCATTCGTGAAAGACACTAACTTCGAGTTTTTATTGCATTTGTACAATATTCAGAAAAACATACTGCAGTTCAAGAATATTGCATATTGTTTTTGTAAATGTCGTAGAATTGTAACCATGAAAACAAGGTAGCCGCTTCGCTACAACGATAAAAAAACAATAGGTATTTTGTTTGCGTAGAAAGGCGAATTCACACTCCAGCTGTCAAAAGTAGTTGATAGAGAAAATGTACAAAAATTTAAATGGCGCCGAAAAAGGTAAACAAAACTTGACAGAGGAGGTGCCGCCATATTAACCGAATTCGCCTGAATTCGCCGATGCATTCACCTAATAATGAATTCGCCTTGATTGTTGCTATGTAATTTCTCATAAGAAAACTCTCATAAAAATTATAATAAGACCGCTTTTAAGTCTACAAGTAACAGAATTCTCTCTGCGTTTGAATTTGACGTTCTCATCTTCGATATTGTCGCAAATGGAGTAAATACTTCGAAATTGTATACTAATACGAATAATAAACACTACGAATCAAAACAAAGAGAAATTTATAATTGGAAAAGTGTCGACTATACTTGTTACGAAGCAGCAAAATGTTTGAAATCCCTTAAGCTGGATAACCCCATTGTTTCAGAACAATATGTTTGTTTCGAACCAATTTTAGCTTCTTTAGAAATAATTATAGAAAAAACTGTACATACATATTCCGATAATAAAAACTGCATTTCAAAGCCTGGTAACATTAAAAAACTTAAAGACCAATGTGCATTACCGTCTATAAGGCGGCATCGCTAGAGCAAAATTACCATAAAACAGCAAACAAGCATATAGTAATTGTGATTGCCAAAAATATTTGTAACTTTTTTCACAATTATAATTTATATCAAAGTACTCTTCGCAATTGTAAATTGTTTTTATTTAAATTTATTTTTATTTTCAAATAATATTTTTAAATGTTTAATTCAGGATAAATCACTAAATTCACGATAGTCACGTATATGTATAATATATATTACAAATTTGAACTAAATATGCTCGGATATATATAGACCGATATCGGGGAAAAATATCTTTGCTTTATAATCACCATTCCAAAAAAGAAATCTTTCATGGGAATTTTCATGGAAAAGTTTGCTTTTAAGCAAAAAAAGTTTTTTAAGTTCGCTTACGCGACGTTTTCATGCATAAACCGGTTTAGGCTATATCTCGGATATATATAGACGGATGGCAGAAATTTTCATTTTCCATATTTATATAAGTTTCTTTTATTACCAGGGGTTACTCTCTATTGCGATGCGAAAGTAATTTCGATGCGATAAGAGTACTGGTATCACAAAATACACATTATCTATGAATGATAAAATAAAAAGTGCAAAGGAGAAAATTAAGTGCGAAAAGAAAAAACGAAAACGCAATACAGGGTACCAATTCTTCAATTTCTCATTCGCATCGCAATAGACAGTAACCCCCCAGAACGGCTTTTAAGCAAAAAAAATTGTTTAAGTTCGCTTATGCGACATTTTCATTAAAACCCCGGTTTAGGCTATATCTCGGGTATATATGGAGTGTCGATGACCTACGTCCTATATCTATTCTTCCCGCTTTGTTTAAAGTGGTCAAACATTTAATTAAGAAACAAATTCTGTCTTTTTGTGAAGCGAGTATATCGGGTTCTCAATATGCCTTTCGGCGCAATTTTAATACCACGTCGTTATTGCTGAATTTGACAGATGAATAATGGGAAGTTATCACTGCTGGTTTTGCTTGACTTAACTAAATCCTTCAATTTGCCATTTGACAATGATCAACAAACTGAGACAGCGGTACTCAATTTCTGGATCGGCTTGCAAGCTAATTTATTCATTTCTCATTGGTAGGCAACAGTTTGTGGACATGAACGGAGCCTACTCCAGTTATTTGCCCCTTGTCTCGGGTGTCTCCCAGGGTTCAGTTCTAGGGCCATTGTTATTCGTATTATACGTGAATGATGTAGTTGAAATGTTTCAACTTGATGCCTGTAAACCATTCATTCCTCTTTGCTGATGATATTCTGCTCTTATTTAGTGGGGTACGTGACTCGGCCGGTGCTTTAGAATACTTGTAAATTCTTCTCTCAATCGTGTTTCTGACTGGGCGAATGCGAACTGCTTTGCAATAAATTCTCTGAAAACAAAGGCTATACTATTTTTTTTCTTCATGGTTATTTTGTCAAGTCTTAAATATCAATATTTCTGGGCGTCCTATTGAATTTGTCAGTCATCATAGATGTTTAGATGTTCTTATTGATGACCAACTTAAATTTGAGCCCCACATTAATATGGTGCATCAGAAAGTGTCTTTTGCACTGCGGAGGATTTACTCCTTGAGTATTTATTTACCATTCTCGGTTAGGTGGCGTGTAGCTAGAGCCTTGATGATGCCTTTTATCTTATACGGACTAGAAGTGATATCGGGTACTATTTCTACTAATCTGGCAAAGCTGTGTAGGGTCGTGAATTCTATTGTTAGATATGTTTTTTCTGTTCGCAGACGAGAACATGTGTCTGATTTCGTGGTTAAATTTCTTGATTTTTCGTTTTTGGATTTTATTAGGTATCGCAATGTTGCTTTTTTCTACAAAACGTTTAGAGAGGCGAACGTCGTACATCTTTGTAATCGCTTTCATTTTTCTCGATCGACTCGGAGCAAACAAATCTTAATCCCTCGAATTAATTGCTCTACCTTTAGCAGATCCTTTATTGTAAGAATTGCTCGCTGGTAGAATGTGTTGCCACATGAGCTAAGAATCTTTTCACATTCTAATAATGTATTTCGGCTTAAGCTACGTCAGCATCTGACCCTGACTCATCTGCCGTGATTATCTTTTTGTTTGTGTGGAGTTGCGCTATTATTACTGGTTGCCATACTTATATTTGTATCTGTTCTTGGACTGGGGAGTCTCGAAAAGAAAGGAAATGAAATTGTTGTAACCCTCTTGATCTTTTATATGTTACTTTTTAAGTTTACTAATATAATTGAATTGTATTGTAGACTGAATTAAGAAGAATGAATATAGTTTGTATGATGTCTGTTTTTATTAATGATAATTAAATTACATTGTAAATTTCATGGATTTGAATTGTATTATTATTTGAGTTACTCAGGTATATGCTCTTATTAATCTAGCTGTGCAGTACTACTTTATTTTGGCCTTGATGGCTTTTGTATTGCAATATGTTATAAATAAATAAATATCGGGGAAATTCTTTTTCCTTTTAGTCGCCATTGTGTGAAGTTTGAAGCAAAACAAACAACTTATTTTCAAAAATTTTCATACAAAAATTTTCATACAAAAAAAAAAAATATTTTTTTTCTTCGGAATTTTCAGTCATACGTAAACCGATATTACTGAATTTCAATAGCAAACCCATGAATCGATGGGGTAAAAGAAAAAAAGTTTCTAAGTCTAATGGTTTTCTCAGGAACGGTATTTCAGCGGCCAACGCCTTAATCTTCTTTTCTATCAATTCAGATTCAGAATATACTCCTATATACTTTATAGGGTCGCAAAAGAAAATTGTAGAAATTACAATGCAATCACAAACTTATAAGTATGTGGTATATACCTCCCTTAACATTTTCCTGAAAGTTATAAAAAATTAGGATGAAAACAGTGAAATTTGCTCCAACTTGTTCCACATGGGAAGCATACGGCTGAAAAACGAATTCTTCCTGTAATGCGTAGTACGATTCCTCGGGCAATCGACCACAAATGGATGACCTCTGGACGAAGAACGTGTGCTACGCGAAAATGCGTAAATAAAAATGTCGCGTAGCGGCATTGAAAAACTTTTTTTTGCTTAAAATTAAAACTTTTAATATCGGTCCATATACATACATCTGTAGTGCAATTCACTAACTTTTAACGATTTTAAAAGAGCATAACTTAACGCGAGCTATTGTGGTTTGCACTAACGCTCATGTGATTCACTAACTTATTATTAACACCTCTGGTTGTATGTTAAAAAAATTTGAAATAATGTGGCAGCTTTGTTAAAAATAAAGAAAACCACAAACAGGAACAGAAAAAAAACAAACAAATTTGCAAATAATTCCATGTTTAGGGTAAGTGAAACTATTTATATGTTTATTATTTAAAATATTTTTTGATAAGTAAGATAAGTTCTTCTCACGGAGAACACGCCGAACGACTGTTGGAGTCTTCCGACAAGTCGTATGCTAAATACTGTGAAGTTATTCTAGTAGAAATTTTAACAACATTGTTGTTAAAATAAACGCCACAAAAATAAATGGTGTTTAGTTAACGCTAATCAGTCAGGCTATAAAAACAGCTGATTTAAAACGAAGACAAATAGTGTTAAAAACTGTTATAGAATCGCGGAAACACCAACGCTAGTGTTAATTTCTCTAAACGAATTTTATTAGCGTTAAAACAGATTAGTGAATTGCAATACTGAGATGAAGCATAAACCGGGTTGCCATGAAAACGTCGCGCAAGCAAATTAAAAATTTTTTTTTTGCTTAAAAGCTGTTCTGATAATAAACGAAGGTTACTAAAATAGCGAAAATGAAAATTTATCGCCTAAACCGATTTTTGAGTGATTATTTCGCGTAAGCGAATTTAAAAAGTTTTTTTGTGCCTAAAGGAAGTTCTGGTAATAGAAGAAGTTTACTAAAATAGGGAAAATGAAAAAATATATACCCGAGATATGGCCTGAACCGATTTTCCATGAAAACGTAAAAAGTTTTATTTTGCTTAAAAGCAGTTCTAGTAATAAAAGGAAGTTCCTAAGATACAGCAAATGAAAATTTCCGATATCGGCCCATATATCGGCCCGATATTTATCTACTTTAAACCGACTTCTCCATGAAAAATATATTTTTTTGCTTAAAAGCAGTTTACATAATAAAAGGAGATTACAGAAATACACAAAATGAAAATTTTCGATATTGATCAATATATAATTGAGATATAGTCTAAACCAGGAGTGCCCAAGCCCTATGCGCTTGGTGCTCATTTGTTTTGTAAAAACACTTAGCCATAGGCTGTGTGCTTTAATATACACGTGTGTGTGCACACAAATGCAAAGTTACAATACTTTCGTATGCTTTTCTTATTAAATAAAATTAGTTTTTTCTTAAATGTATTGGTGTTTGCTCTACCATATGGAACTTTTGGGCCCCCCTGGTATAAATCGATTTTTCCATGATTTTTTTTTTTTTTTCTTTAAAGCTGTTCTGGTATTAAACGAGGGTTACTAAGTACAGAAAATGAAAACTTTCGATATCGGTCCCGACATATTCGAGATATAGACTGAACCGACTTTTTCATGCAGCATTTTTTTTTTCATTAAAAGCAGTTCTGGGAAGATAATTAAGTTACTAAAATACAAATAATGAAAAATTCCAATATCCAACATACCCGAGATATAACCTAAACTGATATTTCCATGAAAGATTACAACAACAAACATTTTCCGATATCGGTCAATATGTACATATATTTACCTGAAGATCGTGAAGGATATTTTAGGTTCGGCCCAGCCGAATATACTACTCTTATTTGTTTTTTTACAAACCTTTAACTTTATTTATTTACATACACAGGTGGAGAAATTTCATCGTCATTTGAGTTTAGGTTAGGTAGGCAGGCCGGACATGTATCAAGGAGATGAAGGATTGTTACCTCCTCTTCCTCGTCGTGGCAACTTCTGCCGAAGTGGTTCTAGGATAGGCCTAGTCTCCTGGCATGGTTCCCAAACGGGCAATGTGCAGTGATGACTGCTACAGTCACTCTTAGATGAAAGCTGGGCAGTTTTGATAGTGGCCACGTTCTCTTAGAGTTAATATGCGGCCACAGGATCCTTGATATGCGGCATATGGGATTATTAGTATAACTAATAACAATATTTGATTTTAAAAAAAGGAAAAGTAAAAAAATATCTAATTTCAGAGCTTGATAGTAAACAAGATTTTTAGTTTTTCTATCAACTGGCTACGGCAAAAGCACTGAAATTCTAACCCCCATGCACTTTTAAATCAGCTGGTATCGTAGGTATTCTAGGAATAAGAATTTATTAGCCCTTAGCTTTCCTATTATTATCTTTGCTCTAATAACGTTTGCCATCAGCGTTTTAACAACCAATCTAGTATCGCAGCTACTAAGCTAGGTGGCATTTGCTCCAATGACGATCCGTAGGTTTTGAAAAGACTTCGTACCATCAATATTGACTAATAGCAACCATGTGTAAAAGTATGAGTAAGCATCCACATAACCGGCATCCACTGTTCAAGTTCAGGTTTCTTCGTTCAAATTCATATTGTACATATTTCTTCTGCCCTCTACATTGCTTTTGCGTCCGTTAAATGAGTTCGTTGTACAGACAAATGAATTACAGTAGTGTGAGATATATTATCAGCTTCATTACCCGCTAATATATTTTCCAATCTGATATTGGGAAATGTCATAATTTCCATCCGTAGCCGCTAGCCAGTCATTTTTGCACTTTGAAATTCAAGATCGATGGTGCCATAGTCGTAATACTATAACGCTGTGATGTCGGTTCGAAAATCGCTTGTCTTTGCTAATCATGGAAATAATAGTTATAGCCATTCAAATTAAACTCCTTCTCATCCGTTAGTATAAAGTCTGGCAACGCTATGGTTAGCATGTAAAAATTTTATCTGTGCAAAAACTAAAGGTTTCCTTTTAAAGTAAAGTGGAAAAAATAATATCATAATATTGAATATATGGTGAAATTGACTGCATTTTAAATAGCACCAAATTAAATTAAAGCTTTCTAATTAAGAAATAAAAGGCACAACTCATTGAAGTGGAAAATACTTGGCAAATTTAACATAACCTCAATCAAAGTATTGAAAATGGCTCTAGGTTAGGTTGTACAGGCCGGCAGTTTCATGAAACCGGCCCACTTGGGTCCTTTTGGTCCCGTTGTGTTGAAAATGGCTCTAGCTTGTGGTATTTGTTTATCTGGTTGTAAAAAAAACAGATTCAATTGTCTGTCTCTTATGCAACTCCCATCAACATATTAATTGCCTTGCAAATCAAACTCCAAATCTAAGCCAATCAACTCTTGAAAATATCGCAAAAACTAAGTCAAGTTATTCAATTGGATGTAAAAACTGTTTTATATCATCGGCTTTAAATCCAGTGGCATCAAAAATTGAATCGGTAGAAAAACAATTAGCCGACTTAACCAGTATGATGAACGATATTCTAATGATTCAGCTTAATGATATAAAATCTGACTTGGCGAAATCGTTGGATAACAGCAAAATGTTTGAAAAAGAAACAAACTCAAAAATTGAAAAATTAGAAGGGGAACATCATTTTCTTTGCAAACAACTGAACAGGCCAGATATAATAGTGAGTGGGCTACCGTCAAACCTGCAAAATCCTGATTTACTTTCTGGAGCAGTTTCTATTGCGAAGGCCTGTGCGGTTAATGTTAACGAGTCTGATATTAACAATTGCACTTGGATTCGTAACAAATCAGCGATACTGATAAAACACAACAACGTGTTTAAAAGAGATGCAGCTATAAAAAGTTATAGAGCGAAAATCAACTTGAGTCTTAAAGACGTTTTGGGAACAGACATTGATAAATGAGTTTACCTGAACGATAATTTGACTCCCTTAGAAGCTAAGATGTTGAAGGCTGGTGAGATTAAAAGCTTTATGGTCCTGTATGGAAATTCATTGCGGATTAAGCTCACTTATCCAAATAAAGTTGAGGCTGTTCTAGGCTTAGCGGAATTGATCGAAAATAGGAGTGCTGATGGTTTTTAGTTCTAATTTTATTTTGTCTGAAATTCAAACTATTATGCTCGTATGTATCATTTATCATTAAAAATCTTTTTCATGGTACGTTTCATATGCTCTACATTTCCTAATCTCAGTTTGTTTTCTTTTTTTTTTTTTTTTTTTTGTCATTCATTTATTTATTGAATCTTCAAAATATGAACTAACAATAAGTATTCAAATCTTAATACTAAATACAAAAGTTATTTAAGTCCAGCCACTGCTAGACAAAATAGTTTCATTTCGCGCGAATAATATCGGTAGAATCACCTATTTAACGTTCTGATGGTGGCCAGGGTATCCCTTCTTCTCAACCGAGAGTGGCCGCCAAAATTAAGTATGTTGCGTGCAAGAGGATTTGGGTGAAGTTCCAGTTTACTGATATACCTTGTGGCATACTTGGAGAACTCGTCAGCTACCAGCGGATCACACAGATCGTTGTGAATTCGTGAGTTTCTTACGTACCATGGAGCTGCAGTAATCGTACGAAGAATTTGGTTTTGTCGTCTTTGAATTTTTTCAATGTTAGATGTTGAGGCGGTTCCCCATAATTGAACTCCATAGCACCATATAGGCTTTAAAATTGCGTTATATAACAAAAGTTTGCAGTCCAACTTCAATGTCGAATTTCTGCCCATAAGCCAATTTAGTTGCGCTGCTTTTAATTTCAACTGAGTGACTTTTGCATCAATGTGAGGCTTCCACGTTAGCCTACGGTCGAGGTAAATACCAAGGTATTTAACTTCATTATGCTGCGGAATAGGTGTATTGTTAATTTGGAGAGCCGAACATGTTTGCTTACGCAGTGTGAATGTAACGTGGGTACATTTTGTTTTCTAAAAATGTGTTTGTTTCACTTAAAATTAAATTGGGATACTATAATACTTTTTTCTTTTTGGTTTACTTATTGGTTTCTTTTTATGTTCACATTTTCTATCAGAACTCCAGATTCAAAGATTTGTAATACTTTATTAAGCATGGATATTGTGTTGTATACGGTTTTGTTCTTATTTTTTTATTTTATTATATTTGTGTAAAAATAAACCTTAAATTTGTTATATATTAGATCCTACATATCGTAAACTATTTAAGTACAATATATGTAGTTTACTGTCTACTTTGACACAAACGGTTATTTGTACAGCAGCTCTTTCAAGGGAGTCTGTAAGTCTGGAGTACAATGATGAGAATAAAAATGATTCAGCGAGTAATAAGCATATGGCGAAGAAATATGGAAATGTTGGCATAAGATAACTTTAAAATTCGATTTTTTATATAAACAATTTCAAGGAATAGAGATGGCATATATCCATATACATGTAACTACATTTGATATTTGTGCTGAAATGAGTTGTCGGTTATATTGGGTTAAATTATATTGTTGCAATGATTTATTGTAGGTATAATTCGCGTACTTTCGGTGCGTGCAGTAAATATAATATATAAAATGTATATGCATACATATATGCTCTCTTACAATGTAAACATAAATCTATGTGCATATGTATGTGCATGGGTATGGATATTTATACACCCAACAAACACTAAGGTTTGATTTCGCATTAAGAAAGATCTGGAACCGAACGTTTTCAAATTGGAAAACATAGTATTATCAGCGAAAAGAAATTATTTTTCAAGTTGAGAAATTTATTTATTCTCAACTTGATTTTGAGTGTAATTCTCAAATGCTTTTTCATTGTGATGTGGAATACGAATAAAAGCTAATTTTTGCCTCACAAATTTATATATTTTTTATATTTATTTGCGATTTTATATTTGAAATTTTTATTATTACTATAATTATTATTGTAATTTTTCTCAGTCTTGAAATTCTTGAAGGAACGAAGTAATTGGTTCCTCTTGGTTTTAAATCGTGCTCAAATCTGACAATGTCATTATTTCTTTCACTTTTATTCTTTTTTTTTTCTTTTTTGCTTTTCATACTTTTTTTTACTTATTACCGATAGTTTTTGATGACATTTAATTGCAAATTGCTCACGAATAAGTCACATTTATTAATTTTTTTACAGAATTTTGATATTTTTGTGAATGATTTCGAAATATTGAAAATTTTTTTTCCTGTAATTGCTGACACATTGTTTTAAGATTTGAAGAGGGTTTGAGAATTGTGTTTGATATCAGATTACAGTCATTTTATATCAAATTTGATCACGTTGATCACGTGTTTGTTGGGCTTATATACATATATAAAATTTTAACAGATAATGTAATAGTCAGATAGTTGTCTTTCAATGAAATTGACAAGGTGAATGACAATAGTTATGCAATTGTCAGCGAGTTGTTACAACAAGCAATATTGTCAGATATATGTTATATTCAAGTCAAGTGTTTCATTCAAGCTTACCTCATTTTAACGTATTAAACTTATAATTGAAATTGTGATATTGCAACTGGTACTACTGACATACATATGTATGTGCATACATTCTATCAAATTAATCTCCTATTCGGGTCTAAGCGTTTAAGCAAGAAAGTTGCTAGTGTAGAAAAAAGAAAAAAAAAATAGAAAATTATTATTATGTCAGAACAAAGCGCTTGGGGTCAACGCCAAGCGACTGCTGCCGAAGCTGCCTTATGGTGGCCAGGAGCTCTCGCAGCGGCAGCTACACAACACCAACAACAACAGCAACAACAACAACAAACAATTGATCAGCAAACTTTACAACATTATCAGCAACAATTGGTTGCACAGCAACAGCAGCAAGCCGCTGCTGCAGCTGCTGCTGTCCAGCAACAACAACAATTGCAACAACATCAGCAGCAACAGCAACAGGTTGTGGTTCAACAGAATCAACAGCAAGCACATCAAAATAATTCCAACACAACGTCCGGTGTTGGTACTCAACAATTATTTACCTATAAAATGGCAAGTAGTTTTCCAAACCCAGCCACTACAATGGCCCAAGTTGTAGCGACATCTAATGCAGCCGGAACTCCCGCCTATGATTATCGTTTGAATATGGCACAAGCTGCTGCTGCTGCTGCTGTACCAGGTTCCCAATGGTGGTATTCCGCAGCAAATCAGGGACAAATCGATGCCAGTACAGCCGCCCAGTTGCAACAACAGCAGCAACAGCAACAACAGCAGCAACAACAGCAGCAGCAACAACAACAACAACAACAGCAGCAGCAGCAACAGCAACAACAACAGCAACAACAACATCAACAGCAACAACAGCAGTTACAACAGCAACAGCAACAAAATGCGGTAAGTTATTTTTATTATTTTTATTCTTATATTATTATTCGTTGCTTTCGTCAAATGTTGCATCGTTTAGGTGCATAATTCCGTATTATGTGTGCCCATTCATGATGTGTTATTCTTCATAACATACGTCCATACAACTCACGAAAACGTAAATAGACGGAGCCGCTCTGAAATGTGAACATTATTATTTATGCATTCACCACTTAAAACTTGAACAAAAGTTGTCACCGTTTTTTTATATGTTTTACATTCTTTTCTAATTTGCATAAAAGTACGCACAAGGTGGCTGACAAATTACACTACAATCAATCTCAATTTCAGGCCGCACTGTGGTCGAAATGGTCGATCTAGCGTTGTTTAATTCAATTTTCAAAGTGCTCAACTGCTCCAAAACTGTGCATTTATCGATTACTAATATACCACTGAACTTACATGTCGATTATATTTTGATTAATATGATCTAGTTGAACAGCTGTGAGCTGTGAAACATAACATACATTTCAGCCGGTATATCACTAAGTTTAAGTGTTTTCTTTGCGTTGCTAAATATTCTATAAAGTTGCGTTTGTCGCAATTAAGTGGAAGAAAATTGGTTTTATTTATAGTTAGAGGTATGTATTAACTAAACAAATTTTGTTTGTGACCTGTGCTGAAGTGTTGTAGAATATATGTGTGGTACATGTTGACTATACGACTAACTGCTTGAAAAAAGCAAAAAAAAAAAAAAAAAAAAAAAAAAAGTTCTGTGGACCGGACATTCTTGGGTATTCGCGCTAGAGTATTTTTTTTTAAAATACTATGTTGTCCTGTGATTGTAAAATGTGTAAATTTATCTGCAGCCACCTGCAACTTTATATGATTGCATTTTTTAGGAACAATGTCGGTGCTCAGACGAGAAGTTTATTTACTTTGGCGCAACGAGCCAGTGCCTACTATAAAATTTTCTGCCATTGAAAGCCATATATTTAATAATATAATTAATATTAACACGTACAAAAGTAATAACATTAATTTAATAAGCAAAAAATAGAAATGTTGTAGCGAAATTGGTTGAGAAATGGAAATTGAACCATAGAAGTAGCCACAAGTTTGAAGAAAACAACAAGAAGTGGTTAGATCGACAACTTTTATTAGTTGATCTACTGACTAGTCGTGGAAGACCCGATAAGATGTTCGACGAATGTTTCAATAAAACGAAATTAAATAAAGTCTCCCAAATTGTTAAGGATATGCCTTACAGTTAGCTCGTAGTAGCTACAACGTGCAGTTTATATAAAGCAAAAAAGAAGGATGTCGATAATGATATTATGCAGCTTTTGTCACAACATAGTGTTCCACCTTCCACCTACGTCCATACAACTCACGAAAACGTAAATAGACGGAGCCGCTCTGAAATGTGAACATTATTATTTATGCATTCACTACTTAAAACGTGAACAAAAGTTGTCAGCGTCAAAACAAAAGGGTGTGAAGATATATCCGTAAGTTCCCTCACCTCTGTTAGCTAAGTTCCACACCTCTGTTAGCTAAGTTCCGCACCAATGTTAGAAAAACAAACTTTTTAAAATTTTCTTTTGTTTTTTTAACAATATATAAAGTTGAATAAGTTTTTTTTTTAGAATTTGGAAAAAAAACACTTCAAAATAAAGAAAAATATAAAAAGTATGCAAAAATATTATATTTTTCTTAGGCTTTAACCATACTTAATATGACAACTTCCTGGACAGGACAAAAGGTCCTTCCAACAGACCTGCACGCGTTTGACTCATATTTTTAGAAAGAATAAAGGAAAAAGATTCTAGAACAAACAATTTAATATTCAGTTGTTTCTCAGGCTCCGATCTACAATGGATGCAAAATTGGGTCTTCATGAAATAGAGAAAAGGGAGATGTTTAGAGCGTTCTGGGGTCCTTATGGAACAGATTTTGAAAAATTTAAAACACCTCTTCAAAGATCCTTCGAAGAATATTTCATATGCGACCATCAACCTATTGGTAAAGTCGCAGTGCATCGTGAAATGTAGTAGAAAAATTTTAAAATTTCTAAATAATTTTAAGCGTAAAATAGGCAAAACTAAGGGACATCGACATCGTCCTACACTCAATGAAAGTCCTTAACAAACAGTATTTAAATCCGTTGAGACTTTACTCAGTTATTTCTCTGGAAGCTTGTTATCCGTGATGGAATTTATGTGGACCTCATATACGAGTATGAGCATTGAAGTATATTTGATGAACACAAACCTGCCAGGTATTTCTGTATATCAAATTATAGACCTAAATGGGAGCTTCTAGACTCTTGTTTCTCAGGAAAAATTTTACGTTGGGTGGAATTTGGGTGATACACAAAAATATGCGCGGGAGTCACTTCATTGGCACATTTGGACTATTTGGAACAGGCCTGCCTGGTACTGTTGTACATCAAGTTAAAGGTATAAATGAAGACTATTGAAATCTGGAAGTGCTGTAGTAGATTGTTTCTCAGGGAAAAGCAACCACAAGTAGATGAAATTTCAAAAGTTTGTATTCTTTAAGTGCAATCTTCCATATCTTCAGTTTATAACAGGTGGCCCAAAAGAACTCAATCCCTTGCTGTTTTTTTTTTTTTTTTTATAAGAAACTTATTCTTTTTTTTGCTTATGTTTATTTGAACCTTTAAAATTTGATTGGTCAATTCGAGCAGATTAAAAAAAAAAAGATCTTATATAAAAATATTTTTTTTTTTTTTTAAACTTCATTATTTTATTTATTGAATCTACATAAAAAATGTAATGACAATAAGTATTGAAATCTTAATACTAAAAAAAAAATTGTGATTAAAGTCCTGCCAGAGCTGGACAAAAATTTATTTTTATGCGAATATTATTTCAGAATTCAGTCATCTGTTTAGAGCTCTAATGGTAGCCAAAGTATCTCTCCTTCTCAGACGGGTATGACCACCAAAGTTAAGAATATTAACTGCAAGAGGATTCGGATGGAATTCAAACTTGTTAATATATCTTGTCGCGTACTTCACAAATTCAGATTTCACAAAAGGTACGTTCAGATCTGCGTGGATTCGTGAGTTTTTAACGTACCATGGAGCGTCTGTAATTCTACGAAGTATTCTATTTTGACTTCTTTGAATTTTTTCAATGTTAGATGCCGAGGCTGTGCCCCATAATTGAATCCCATAGCACCATATTATTGGCTTTAGAATCGAGTTGTAAAGCAAAAGTTTACAATCAAGCTTCAAGGTCGAATTTCTGTCTATTAGCAAGTTATTTGCACTGCTTTCAACTTCATCTGCGTTAATTTTGCCTCGATGTGCGACTTCAATGTTAGTCTACGGTCAAGATGAATACCGAGGTATTTGACTTCACTGTGTTGAGGTATTGCTTTATTGTTAATAGTAATGGGTGAGCATGTTCCTAGACGCAGTGCGAATGTAACATGGGCACACTTTTGTTCATTAACCTTGATTTTCCAAAGCTTGAGCCATTTCTCTAGTTTGTCGATATGTTCCTGTAAGTTTATTGATGCTTGTTGGTGGTTACTATGTATGCTAAGGAATGCTGTATAATCTGCAAATGTTGAAGTGTGAATGTTGGTGCTTGTCGGCATGTCAGATGCGTAGATCAAATATAAGATAGGCCCTAATATGCTGCCTTGGGAAACTCCAGCTTCAATAGGCTGGGTGGGGCTTATGAAATCGCCTTCTTTTATTATAAATTGGCGACAATATAAATAGCTTTCCAAAAGGTTATGTACGTTTGCAGGTAAGTTAAACTTTATTTTATGCATTAAGCCATCGTGCCATACTTTATCAAAAGCTTGTGAGACGTCGATGAATAAGGCAGAGCAATATTTTTTATCTTGAAATGCCTTTCTTATGACGTTAACTAACCTATGTGTTTGCTCAATGGTGCCATGTTTCGCTCTAAAACCAAATTGGTGACTAGGAATACATTCAGCATTGGATCCATCTTCGCCTTTAGCAATTTTTCGAAAAGTTTTGAAATTGTTGTCAGTAGATTTATTGGACGGTATGATTCTACTTTCGTGTGATCCTTCCCTGGCTTAGGAATCATTGTTATCATGGACACCTTCCACTCCGCAGAGTAATACTCAAGTCGTAAAATAGCATTACAAATAAAAAGAACAATTCTTTTAGCTACACGATGCAGCTCTACGAGCATTTTGTTGCTGATTTTATCCATACCTGGAGCTTTTTTAAGGTTTAGATTACTAATAGCATTTTCAAAAAAATATTTTGTGACATTGTTTTTAATTCCTTTTTAAATTGTACATAAATAAAAAAAATGCTTGAGTATACATAGCAGATGCAATTCTTAAAAAAAGCTTAGCTCAACTAGTAAAAACATTTGCATTTCTGCAGAGGAATCTTAAGAAAATTGTTAGAAAATCTTCTTTCTACAAATATATTTGCCACATCTGAAGAAAAAACATCTTCTAGTTCAACTAGCGCCAATAAGCCGAAAACCCAAGTAGGCATGGATAAATGCATCTCCGTTGTGAAACGGCAGCGAAGCCTTAAATCTGCCCAATTATCATAAACGTATAAAATATCTAAAGATGAGGACCCCGGTAATCTGATAATAATAGATTTGCTATTCTTCAAAAGGATAAGCCAACAACTTAAAAAAAATCGTTTAAACCTCCACCAATTTATTTGAGAGAGCCTATATCTAAGCAACTTGTAAGCAAACTTATTACGGTAATACGAGTAGGTGAAAATACCTTTAGCGTAACATCTGTGCAGCATGGAAATATTAGAGAAACTAAAATTCAGGTAATTCTTGAAAATGATTACCGCAAGTTGACGGACGACTTGGAGAAAGAAAATAGAGCTTTTTACGCCTATCAGCTTAAAAGTGCGAAAGGCGTTCAAGATGTTGGTAAAGGCATTAACTCTGGCATAGATCCTGATGACGTTAAAACGGGTTTGGAGGAGAAAGGGTTTAAATTAAGAATGTTCTTAACATCAGAAACCGAGAAAAGATATCTCAGCCCATGTTTAGGGTGGAATTAGAACCTGGAGATGTCACCTTAAAGAAGAATGAGGTTCATCCAATATATAATGCCAAATACCTTCTACACCGGAAAGTTACTGTAGAGGTGCCTCATAAGCGTTCAGGACTCGTTCAGTGCATGAACTGCCAGGAGTATGGCCACACTAAGACATATTGCAAATTGCCCACTGTCTGTGTTGTGTGTGATGATCTCCATGGCACATCACAGTGCAGCAAATCAAAAACTGACACAAATGTAAAAAAAATAGTAATTGTGGAGGCAATCATACTGCTAATTACAAGGGTTGCCCCGTTTATACCCACTTCAAACGCTAAATGACAAATAAATCATTAGCTCCTCACAAGCCGTCCCAGCAATCGCAATTCATTTCAAGGAACAATTTTCCTCAAGCAGGTCAGTCAACAATCCAAATAAATGTTCCAAGCTCAAACCAAGTTTCTTATGCCAATGTGGTTAAGACTAATATACCAAACGCGAATCAGAAGTCTAAGTCTCAACAGCCCGACCTATATTTTAGCAACCTTGAAGCCACATTGCAGACTTTGGTTTAATCAATGAACACTTTTACGGCTTTTATGACCACCATGATGTAGGAAATGCTAAAAATGCAAATAACTATTTTACAGGCCATTTAAAAAAAAAAAAAAGATTTATTTAAAAATATGTTTCTGGAACGGCATCCGCCAACATAAAAATGAACTTGAACACCTCCTGAGTGAAAGGCAAATCGATGTTATGTTGATTGCTGAAACTCACCTGACGTCAAGAAGTTATTTCAGGATAAATGGCTATATACTATATGACACTAAAGATCCACGTGGAAGATCTTGTGGAGGTTCGGCTGTTCTAATTAAAAATAGAATTAAACATTACTTGCTAAATGAGACATGTGAAGAATATTTTCAAGCAACAAATATTTGTATTGAACACATTCGCAGTAAATTGGTAATTTCATCAATTTATTCCCCGCCTCGGCTTTCAGTTACAGAAAACCATTACTCAAATTTGTTTACTTCTCTTGGATCCCGATTTATAGCTGCTGGTGACTATTGGTGACACGATTAATCTCCCCGAAGGGTCGTGTGCTTTTTGATACTATATCAAAATTGGGTTTAGATGTAATCTCCAGCGGGTGTCCCACCTATTGGCCATCTGACCAGCGAAAGATCCCAGATGTTATTGATTTTGGAATCGTAAAAAACGTCCCCTTAGATTAGATCCCCATTTAACGAGATAGGTGTATGCCAGTCTAGAGTAAGTTGGCTAAAATATACAAAATATTTAAGTAGTCATTGTACGGAAAATATATCTTTGAGAACTCCAGAGGATATTGATGAGTCAATTAATGATTTTTCCCAAAATATAAAAGCCGTGCAACATGCTACCACTACAAATATTAAAAATATGAATAGCAGAACTTGTTCTTCTGAAATCGAACACCTTGTCTCAGAAAAAAGAAAAATGACAACTTCGCAGGTCTCCCTAGCTTAAAGCTAGGCTTCGAGAATGCATAAGTCAACTAAGAAATTTGCTTGAAGTCCAAGGAGTGGCTTCCCTCACAACCTATTTGGAAAGCCTCGATGGTAGTCCTCAATCCGATTAGTCTTTGTGGAAAGCAGCAAGAGGATTAAAGAGACTCGTTAGAGCTAGGCCACCCTTGCATACTCCAACTGGAGACTCGCCCAGAAGTAATTCCGAAAAGGGGGTGCTGTACGCTAACCACTTGAGAAACGTGTTTGCCATTGACGGATTGAATGATGAAGCTGATATGCCGCCATATGCAGTTAGACCTCCCGTACCTTTTAGACTTCGTTTTCAAGATGTCGATAATGCTATTAGTAACTTAAACCCCAGAAAAGCTCCAGGTATTGATAAAATTACCAACAAAATGCTTGTGCAGTTACCCCGAGTAGCTAGAAGACTCGTGCTTTTTATTTTTAATGCTATTTTACGTCTCGAGTATTTTCCTACTGAGTGGAAGGTGTCTGTCATTACTATGATACCCAAACCAGGAAAGGATCCTACAAAAGTTGAGTCATATAGGCCGATAAGTCTATTGCCAACAATTTCAAATCTGTTCGAGAAATTGCTAATAACGAGGTTGACCCCAATCTTGAATGAAGTAGGATGTATTCCTAACCATCAATTCGGTTTTAGGGCTAAGCATAGCACCATAGAACAGACACAGGCTGGTGAATGTTATCAGAAATGCGTTCGAAGATAAAAAAATATTGCTCAGCTCTATTTATTGACGTTTCCAAAGCTTTTGACAAAGTGTGGCACAAAGGCTTAACTCATAAAATAAAATTAAACCTGCCTGCAAACACGCACAAGCTGTTAGAGAGCTACTTATATGACCGGAAAATCGTCGTTAAGGAAGGTGATTTCAAAAGCTCGGCTCAGCCAATCGAAGCTGGAGTTCCCCAGGGTAGCATATTGGGTCCAACTTTATATTTGATTTATGCTTCAGAAATGCCAACGAGCTGCAAAATTCAAATTTCAACTTTTGCAGATGATACAGCATTCATCAGTGTCCATGAAGACTATAAAAATTAGCATCACAAAATTTGCAAGAACATATTCTTATATTGGAGAAATGGCTGAAACTTTGGAAAATCAAAGTAAATGAACAAAAATGTACCCATGTTACATTCACACTACGTAGAAATCCTGGTCGGCTATTAAAATCAACAACCATGTTGTTCCGCAACACAGTGAAGTCAAATACCTTGGTATTCATCTCGACCGCTGGCTCACGTGGAAGTCTCACATTGACGCTAAAGTCACTCAGATGAAATTAAAAGCGGTGCAACTAAATTGTCTCATCGGCAGAAATTCTGCCTAGAAGTTAGATTGCAAACTTTTGTTCTACAACGCTAACCTAAAGCCAATATGGAGCTATGGAATTCAATTGTGGGGTACCGCCTCTGCATCCAACATTGAGAAAATTCAAAAGCACCAGAATAAAATTCTCCGTACAATTACTGCAGCTCTCCACGGTATGTTAAAATCTCTCGAATTCACAAAGATCTAGGTGTACCCTTAGTGAAAGATGAATTTTCAAAATACGCGATAAGGTACATTAACAGACTTGAGTCTCACCCGAATCCTCTCGCACCACACTCGACTGAGAAGGATGGACACCCTTGCAACCATCAGTAGTGCGATTCACTATGCTTTTTAAGCCCCAATTATTTCGGTTAAAATTATTAACCACAAAATTAACCTTTTTCCTATTTACAAGCACTTTAAACACCATATGCTGGGGTTTAAAGTCAGATGTTTGAGGCAGCTGTTGTATTTAGCCACATAAATAGGTGTTAATTAACACCCCAATATTTGGTGAGTTTAAAAAGTGTTGATTTATATTGTTTACATATTCATTTCATTTAATTTATGTAATAAACTATTTGTCTAATAAAAAAACAATAAAAGTTAGTAAACACACAAGTTAAATCTTGAAAATAGTATTTTTGTATAAAACAATAATTAAAAATTTTTTATTCAATATGTATTTCGTTTTCCTTTAGAAAACTTCTTAAGGAAAGTATTTGTAGATCGATTATAAAATCAAAAATGTTTTGATAGGCAATAAAATAAAATTATTTTTATGTTAAATGTAATTATGTATGTATGTATGTGTTAAATCTCTTCATGTTTATTTCCTATCACAAAATGTTTTTGATTTTATAATTCATCAACAAATACATACCTTAAGAAGTTTTCTAAAGCAAAACGAAATATTCAATAAAAAAAAACTTTTAATTATTGTTTTATATATAAAGGATCTCGTGCTCATATATTATTTTTAAGATTTTTATACATATGTACGTATATAAAAAGGTCAAAGTTACAAAAGATGAAGAAAACATATAAACAAAAGGAGATTCAGTACAATAGCTACTAAAAATGAAATGGAGGGTTGTCACGTTATAACAATCTGAACGTGAAGAAAAATAAAACCCTTTACGGTGGCTAAATATAGTTAGTGAATAACGTAGGGGTTAGTGCAAACAAGAAAATGTGTGGTTAAAATTAACACTTCTGATTGGGGTGTAAAGTTAGTGAATTGCACTACAGAGCGTTGAAAAGGTGGTTTACCAACAAAATACACGCAAGAAGTAACTTTTCGTCTAGCATTGGCTGGACCTAAGTAAATAAAATTTATCAATATTAATTAAATTTTTTTCTATATTAATTAATGAATTTTTAGTTTTAAGATTTGCATACTTATTGTTAGTTCGTTTAGAAGATACAATAAATAATTGAATTGTTAAAAAAAAGAAAAAAAAAAATTCGAGCAGATGATAATGGCTAAATGGGCGCCCCACAATTGACTGCTATACAGGCACGTTTTTTTTTTTTTTTTTTTTTTTTTTTTTTTTTTTTTTTTTTGCATTTTTCATTACCTATGCGAAAACTTTCGCACTCGTGTGGAATGTTGCCCTTGAGGGTCTCGGGCTTGTTCACGTAAACACAGGACTTCAAAAATTGATGCAGTGACCTGCTCAAGGTTCCAACCTCAATCCAATTGAGAATTTGTGGTCTATTCTGAACAGATGGTTGGGACTATATCGAAAGGCTCCATCAAACTTAGCAGAGTTATGGCAACAGGTAGAGGTGGAATGGCAGTACATTCCAAACGAAATTATTCAAAACTTAGTCAAAAGCATACCCAACGCAAAATAGCGTATTAAAAAATAATGGGCTATGTACAAAGTAGTAAACACACAACATATTTTAGATATTACCTGAAAGTGCAAAATTGAGTACATAAGAGTTAAGCTAAGTCTAGACGATATGTTGAATCAGCATATATATGTTTATACTCATATCTTACGATCTATCAACATATTAAAAATTACAATCGTCCACACGATATGTTGAAAATTTAGTTTTTTTAAATTCAACATATGCCAGCAAATGATTTTCCAACATAAGAACTAGCATACAATTTTCATGCCTACATGATATGTTGAATTTCGTATGATGGTTTACATATATGATTATTGAACATTTGTTTCAAAATGTCAAATAAATTAAAATATTTTTTTTTTTAATTTTGTTTATTTGTTTTCATATTTTATAATTGTGATGCTCAAGAATTGAAAGTTTCTTTCAGTTATCTTAATTATATGTATATATAACTACATATGTACGTATAAAATAATATAGTGAATAAAATTCAATTGTTTAAAATTAATTATTTTTAGAAATTTGTTATTATCTCACGCAATTTACTGCTATTAAAACACTGGTCCTATATTTTTTCCACTCTATACGGGAAGAGTTGCTTTCTTTTATCATGGATAATTTTCTGTTGGGTAAAACTTTATTCTTCTTTAAATTATAGTCTTTAGGCACTGGCACGGCAGTTGCACTTTTTATACCATTGTCGAACATCATCATTCCCAAATCATTAATTAAACTGTCAGAAATTTTAAATAGTGGTTATTTATTAGAAAAAAACCAAGCATTTAATCTTTCCTGTTAAAACTTGTAGGTAGTTGTACAGACATACGTATTGACCATTAGAAAAAACTGAGTGCATGTTATAAGCTTTCAGTTTTTCGTTTAAGCTAGTACCTCAACAGTAAGAACTTAAGCTCTAACAGGGCATGTTGTTAAAATAGCCATTCTTATATATTTTCCTTTTTCAACAAGCGAAAGCTGTTGCTTATTACCACCAGCAGAAACAAAAGTTCTTCCCAGATCCTATATTAGAGTTGGTCTAGATGTAATGAGCTGTAAATTAACAAATTTATTTGCAAACACTACAATTCGGACAACACTTTTCGTACCTACATGATATATAAAACGTCAATTTATATGCTAACAAATCTACCGTATGCTGAAAACCTTGTGTTTACTTTTCAACAAACAACATATCAGTTAACAAACGTAGAAATTTTGTTAAAAAATAAAAATATGGTGTTTACACGATATGCTAAAATTGTGAACATACATTTGTTGAAATCAGTAACAAATGTTAATCAAATATAATAAATGTATCTCATTACGGAAATGATAACATCTGTATTAATCATATATGGCCTTTAGGGGCTCGATTAATTATTGAAAAATAAATAAATAATAAAAATAAAAAATGTTAATCAAATGAATTTCAACATACGTATGTTGAAAAAATTTGCTGTCTACACGATTTGTTTTGGCACTAAAAGTAAATTTTTCAGCATAAATATGTTGATTCAACATATCGTCTAGACTTAGCTTTAATTTTATTTCGTGTTTTCTGTGAATAAATATTTTTTCGTTTTTATTAAAACATATTTTTGTAAGTATCTAACTTTATTATTAAAAATATTAGGCGCCTGTAAGTCTATAAACTATAAACATGTACTCACCTCTGTCCCTACAATAACACATACATACATACATACATACATACATACATACATACATACATACATACATACATACATACATACATACATACATACATACATACATACATACAGATTGTGACAGAAAAATCAGTACTACTGATACTAATTTTAGATAGAATCAAAAATAATTAAGATACGCTTTGCGCAAGTTCGTTATGTTGATTACATCAAATGTGACGTAGACAGTGAACAAAAGACAAAGAAACAACAGATCCCAAGCATTTGTTTGATGTAAGAAAAAAAAATTTTGTAGTCCCGCATGACGTCATGTGCAGTATAAACTTATTTTGTCATCTTTTTGGCGTCAACTTTGTTACTTGCTTCATGGGATACTAGTACCGTGACGTAGGTTCTAAACGGACTCTAGTACCATTCGCTAGTTCTAGATCTTAACTGTAAACTTTCCTGTATCGTTATAATGCCCCAATTAACATTGAGTGTGGTTGGAAAATCAGCAGTATTTTTAGTTCTAGATAGATATTGGTACCATTGGTTTTATAGATGTACTAGAATACTTGGTATGGTTGTGTACTTTAGAAGTAGTTTTACACCAGTTATTTTGTATAGAAAAATATCCTTAAATTGGGGCGTTAGGCTGTTTTTAAGCTAAAACTCGTTAATTAAATGAATAGGGTTTTCAAAGATGAAAATTGGTTTTTCTATGATATTCGTTAATTAAAATAATTGGCTTTTCAATGATTAATAACATAAACTAATAAATATTAATGTACATTATTTTTACTAATGAAAATTTTTTTTAGCATTTTTTTTGTTTATTGAATCTTCAAAATGAACTAACAATAAGTATTCAAATCTTAATACTAACTTTAAAATTAAAATAAATGTGCTTTATACTTAAGTCCGGCCAATGCTAGACAAAAAGTTTTATTATACGGGAGCTATTTCGGTAAATTCACCTATTGAGCAAACCGATGGTGGCAACGGTATCGCTTCTTCTAAGCCGAGTGTGGCCGCCAAAATTAAGAATATTGCGCGCAAGAGGGTTTGGATGCAGTTCCAGTTTACTGACATACCTTGTCGCGTATATAGAAAATTCCTCTTTTAACTGCGGAACACTCAGATCTTTATGAATTCGTGAATTTTTTACGTACCATTGAGCTGCAGTATTCGTACGAAGAACTTGGTTTTGTCGCCTTTGAATTTTTTCATTTGACGCTGAGGCGGGCGGTGCCCCATAATTGAATTCCGTAGCATCATATAGCTTTTAGAATAGCATTGTATTGCAGAAGTTTGCAATCCAACTTCAATGTCAGTTTTTGCCCATAAGCCAATTCAGTTGCAGCTGCTTTTAACTTTAACAATGTGATATTTCCACGTCAACCTACGGTCGCGATGAATACCAAGGTACTTGACTTCATTTTGCTGCGGAATAGGTGAATTGTTAATATGGATAGCTGAACATGTTTGTTTACGCAGTATGAATGTAACGTAAGTACACTTTTGTTCATTAACTTTAATTTTCCAACGTTTTAACCATTTCTCTAATATTGAAATATACTCCTGCAAACTTCGCGAAGCTACTTGATAGTTTTCATTTTCATTTGAAGTGTGGATTCCGGCTCTCGTTGGCATGTCTGAGGCGTAAATCAAATATAAAGTAGGTCCTAGAATGCTACCTTGGGGAACTCCTGCCTCGATTGGCTTATAAAATCGCCTTCTCTGATAACAAATTTCCGGCCGCATAAGTAGCTTTCCAGAAGCTTGTAAGTATTTGCAGGCAAGTTCAACTTTATTTTGTGCATCAATCCGTCGCGCCACACTTCATCAAAAGCTTGGAAAATGTCAATGAATAAAGCTGAACAATGTGTGTGAAGATAAATTTTAAAATTTTTAACCTCAGCCACAAACCTGCTATTTTGACATACCTCTGTTAATGTACTAACATGGCTCTGTTAAGCAATAAAAATGTGTTTTAAACCAACAATTTTAACAAATTTATAAGAAACAATTTGAGATCATTTTCTTGAATCAAAATCTGTAAAGAAAGGTTATAAAAGTTTTAAAAGACCCTCCAATCAAAGAAAATTGCACGAACTTAAAATTACAAATATTATAAAATTTTTCAGAAATAAAAAAGATGGCCGAAAAAAAATTATTGGAGATCAAAAGTCGTAACAGTGGGGTTTTCTAGAAATAACAGCCATTTTTTAAAAAATGTCCCTTTGAAATTTGAAAACGGACTTTGGTCCCTTTTACGAAAATGGTAGATGGGCGAAAAAAAAAATTTGGAGATCACTCCTTAGGCCGTCCGTAACGATGTCCAATGGTCAAAAGTCGTAACAGTGCGTTTTTCTAGAAATAACAGCCATTTTAAAAAAACGGCCCTTTGAAATGGACTTTGGTCCCTTTTACGAAAATGGTAGGAGATGGGCAAAAAAAATTATTGGAGATCATTCCTTAGGCCGTCCGTAACAATGTCCAATGGTCAAAAGTCGTAACAGTGCGTTTCTCTAGAAATAACAGCCATTTTTAAAAAATTGGCCCTTTGAATTTTGAAAATGGACTTTGGTCCCTTTTACGAAAATGGTAGAGGATGGGCGAAAAAAAATTATTGGAGATCACTCCTTTGGCCGTCCGTAACGATGTTCAATGGTCAAAAGTCGTAACAGTGCGTTTTTCTAGAAATAACAGCCATTTTTAAAAAATTTGCCCTTTGAAATTTGCAAATGGACTTTGGTCCCTTTTACGAAAATGATAGGAGATGGGCGAAAAAAAAATATTGGAGATCACTCCTTGGGGCGTTCGTAACGATGTCCAATGGTCAAAAGTCTTTTAACCATTGGACATCGTTACGAACGGCCTAAGGGGTGATCTCCAATAATTTTTTATTGGATATATGTTAGTACATTAACAGAAGTATGTTAAAATAGGAGGTTTGTGTCTGAGGTTAAAAATTTTAAAATTTATCTTCACACATATTTTCTGATTACATTTTCAGTTCCATATATATGTAAAAATAAAACAGCTGATTATTCAATTCTAATCCAAACTTACCAAACCAAAAAGTTCGGGCTTATTTGTACAGGAAATGAAAAAAACGACTCATTTTCTCTCAATTTGGCACAAAAATTGTTACGTGGAACGCTTTTGGACTACTACGGACTGTTTCGTTATTCACGTGGAAAACACCTATTTTTATGTTTGTAAATTTTGTGTATGTGGTTGGCTATCATTGCTGGCTTTTTGCTTTTACGTACTTGTGAGCTGGACAACCTAGACTATTCCGGGATATCTACCGACCTGCCTACCTAACCTAACGTACCTGTCACTTTCATTTCTATTCCGTTATTTTTGCTTGTGCTATTTGCGCTCCCCAACAAGACGTTGTTTGTTGGATGACTCATTAAAATATCTACATAGTTATTATTAAAGGAAATATTCGTTTTTTTCGAATGAATCTTTTATTTACCATCTATAAAATTCTAAAATTTCCCAGCTTGCGATTTTAGAACAATTATATCAACGTACATACGTATGCCATACGCGTATATACATACATATGTAAAATGTGTATAATATTAAATGTATGTACATATGTATATAATAAAAAATTCAACATTTTTTGTATATTAGACAACTTTATTTTTGACATTTGAATACATAGATATATGTATATTCAAGTAGATATAAATGCAGCTATAAGTATGAACAACATATATACTGTCGCCTAAAACGCAAAAGAGCGTAACTGACAAAAATGTTCTAATCACTAATTTTAATTAAATGAGATGTTATTATCAACAATAGAACTATCCACAAATTTCAATAGGCTTTCAATATTTTGCCAGTTAAGTCCTTTAAAGTTTTAGGTGACAATATACTACATGGGCTGACAAGTCCCGGTCCTAACACATAGAAGACAGCTGTTTAAATTTCAAGATATTCTATTCATTAGCTTGCGAGTTATTGTGCTAAGAGTGACGGTATTTTTGTTATTTTCAAAACAATGGGAAAAAAAACAATTTCGTGTTTATATGGTAAATTTTTAGGTAATTGTTGCTTAAAACGTTTCTGCTGTTTTTTGACCTATTAGTAAATAAAATACATGTTGTTTTTCTTTTCCCGACGTATCATAGATGTTTTGTTCACATTTTCTAGGGAGCGTCTATTTACATAAATATAACAGTTTTATAATGTAAATACATATGTATATGTGTGAAAATTAGCTTAACTATTGTTGTTACATCTGAATTTATAACAAAAATATTTTTATAAGGATTTTAAATTAGAAAATATGAAATTAAAAACAACTCTAATTTAACACAACTCTGTAATTAATGTTATCCGTGTCTTCTTTCAAGTTCATCGTTTTGTTTATGTTTTGTTGTATCCGTAAGCTTTCAATTGTAAATCTCTTTTTTGCATTATTTTCTATGTCCAAAATTTTAACGATATCAATATCAGCTGAGTGTCCAATTTGTAGAATGCGTTGTGCAAGTGCTGTTGTTTCTTTTTATGCCCATTTTGTGTTCTCCCGTTCTAGTTTTTAAGCTTCTTTGTGTGGTGCCAATATATGTATATGCGATCACAATTTTCGTTGTTTTTGCATTGCATTTAATTTTATAAACAACGTTACTTTTATGTGCTTTCTGTATTGTTGTTTTTGTTTTTGAGAATATGGTCTGTATGCAAAGCATATGTTTGTTTGTTTTCCTTAGATTTCTGTTGTTAGGTATGTACGTGACACTGTAGATTTTTTTTTTATTAGGGCCGTTTTGTCATTTTGTATGTTTTTATTGGTTTTTATACTTTGAATGTAATCGACTAGTGATTTAATTACGTTGATCGGAAAACTATTTTTTTTCAAAATTTTATGAATAAGTTCTATGTTTTTTGAATGAAACCGTTCATTGCTCATATATAAAACTTTTTGCAATGTTCATTATTTGGCTTTTCGGCTGTGTTGTGTGAAAGTTCATAATCCGTGCAGACGTCATCTCGTTGGAATACCAATCAAAACATAATTTCTTGTTTTCCCTGTATATTAACGAGCCTTGGTAGGGTATTTTGTTTTTCCATCTCCATAGTGAACTTGATTTTGGGATGGTAGTCATTTAGCTTTGTCAAAACTATATCATTTTCACTCTCCTTTACGATAGCCAATATATCATCTACATACTTTGTAATTAATTTAATTTGTATATTATTTTTTATACCCTTCACAAAAATGTAAAGGGTATATATAAGTTTGTGATTCCGTTTGTAATTTCTACAGTTTTTTTTGCGACCCTATAAAGTATATATATTCTGATTCAGAATTAATGAAAAAGTTGGTTAAGCGATGTCCGTCTGTCCGCTGTTGAAATACCGTTTCTGAGAAAACCATTAGACTTAGAAACTTTTTTCTTTCACCATTCTTTTACCCCATCGATTCATGGGTTTTCTATTGAAATTCAGTAATATCGGTTCACATATAGCTAAGATATATACAAAATTCCGAAAAAAAAATTTTTTTTGCAATTTTGTACGGAAATGTTTGAAAAAATTTTTTTTTGCTTCAAACTTCACACACTCATTAAGCATGGTGACTAAAAGACAAAATTTTTTTCTCAGATATCGGTCAATATATACCCGAGATATAGCCCAAATCGGGTTTTTCATGAAAATGTCGCGTAAGCGAATTGAAACAACTTTTTTGTGCTCAAAAGCAGTTCCGGTAATGAAATATGGTTATATAAACATAGAAAATGAAAACTTCCGATATTGGTCCATAGATACCCGAGATATAGCCTAGACCGGGTTTTTCTTGAAGATGTTGTATAGGCGAACTTAAACAACTTTTTTTTTGCTCAAAAGCAGTTTTGGAAATGAAGAAAGGTTATTTAAATACGGAAAATTAAAATTTCCGATATCGGTCCATGTCATGAAAATGTCGCATAAGCGAACTGAAACAACTTTTATTGCTTAAAAGCAGTTCTGGTAATTAAATCAGGTTGTATAAATATGGAAAATCAAAATTTCCTATATCGGTCCATATATACTTGAGATATAGCTTAAACCGGGGTTTTCATGAAAATATCGCGTAAACGAACTTAAACAACTTCCTTTTGCTTAAAACCAATTCTGGTAATAAAATCAGGTTATATAAATATGAAAAATTAAAATTTCCGATATCGGTCCATATATATCCGAGATATAGCCTAGACCGGAGTTTTTATGAAAATGCTTAAACAACTGTTTTCTGTTCAAAAGCAGTTTTGATAAGGAAATAATTTAATATAATTATGGAAAATTAAAATTTCCGATACGGTCCATACATATGTATATGCCCGAGATATAGCCTAGACCGGCGTTTTCATTAAAATGTTGCGTAAGCGAACTGAAACAACTTTTTTTGCTCATAAGCAGTTTTGGTAATGAAAATAGGTTATATAAATATGAAAAATTAAAATTTCCGATAACGGTCCATATATATCCGAGATATAGCCTAGACCGGGGTTTTCATGAAAATGCTTAAACAACTGTTTTGTGTTCAAAAGCAGTTTTGATAAGGAAATAATTTTATATAAATATGAAAAATTAAAATTTCCGATAACGGTCCATATATATCCGAGATATAGCCTAGACCGGGGTTTTCATGAAAATGCTTAAACAACTTTTTTGTGCTCAAAAGCAGTTTTGGTAATGAAATAATTAAATATACTGTACACATACGTGACTATCGTGAAGGGTATTTTAGATTCGGCCCAGCCGAATATACCACACTCTTGTTTTTTTTTTATTTCTTTATTATAATATTTAGTAAAAGATTGTTATAAAGAAATACTTAGCTTAATGAATGATTATGCTTTATAACGAAAAAATCTTTTTACAAGCTTTTTCATCAATTTAATATATCCGAAAAATTTGAAAAATAAAACTAAAATTCTTAAAAATAATGTCACATATACATGAGTCTTCTTACATATTGTTTACAATAGGCATTAGTCTTCTCGCATGTAGAAAATAAATTTCACATACAAATATTTAATTTTATTCTATTTACATTATTTAATTAAAACTTAGATGTACACAAAAAATTTTCTTTAATTAAGTCATCTAAAATTCGATCAGAATTGATGCAGTTTAATTCGTACGATAACAGATATATGTATGCTTTCGCTACTGTGACAAAGCCGATCCATTCGTTTTGATTGTAATATGTGCTCATATCATTATACAGGGTGATCAATTTTGCTATATTAAGAAACTCAAATAACTTTTAGTAAACTTTATGTAATTAATTTTTTAGCAATTTAATTGAAAAATATTACATTTTTATTAAGTAATTTAATAAGTTTTGAAAATAATTGAATTCAAATGGCCTCCAACCTCGTTGACACATGTACGACATCTTATCAAAAAGATATTCATTACTGCCTGGAGTGTTGCTTGCAGCGGGAACTGTCTTAATTATCTTTCGAGTGGAGTGTTTTAAATCATCCAAATTTGTTGTTTTTTTTTTTTTTTGTAAACTTCTTGTTTGGAATAAACCCAAAAAAAACCAGGTACAGTGAGGTCAGGAGACCTGGGAGGCCAACTAAATATGGAGTTTCTTGAAATCAGTTTATTGGGAAATTTTTGCCTCAATTCTGTCATAACAGGCAATGTGACAAGTTGACCCATCTTGTTGACACCAAGCAGTGTTGAAAGGGATTCTCTTTCGGCGCAATTCTGGTAAAAAAAACTCTTTGAACATCTATAAGTAACGGTCTCCATTGACCGTAACAGATCGTTTTCTTCGAATAGTAAGGCCCGAAAATTAACCTCGAAGAAACTGCATACCACACTGTGATGCGAAGTGGATATAATTGCAGCTGATTGATTATCTGTGGGTTCGAATTATTCCATATTTGACAAAGTTGTTTGTTAACATTGCCGTTTAAATCAAAATGTGCCTCTTCAGACATAAAAATGCAGTTTAAGACGTTTTCATCGTCTGACGCGATATGAATGATCTTCTTACAAACTTAAATCTTAAATCAAAATGTGCCTCGTCAGACATAAAAATACAGAATTAAGAATTTTCATCCTCTGAATGGTCTTACAAACTCCAAGCGAGTTTTAGGGTTCAGTTTGTTTGTTAATTGAATCTTATATGGAAATAAGTTCAAATCTTGGTGCATAAGTTCAAATCTTGTCTGCAGTGACTGTCTGCTGACACCCATTTGAGCAGATAAGCTCCTTGTCGTAACTGTAGGATTGGATTGTATGGCAGCAGCTACAGCAGCGATAGTTTCCTGCGTCCGAATTGAGGGATTTTGATGATAAGGCCTTCTTGCGAATGTGCCACGCTCAGTAAAATTCTTCACGAGGCTCATTACAGTCCATCTGCTTGGACGGAAACATCGGACTCTAAAGAATGAAAGGGTTGCATTATCCAAATTTTTGTTTCGTTGTCCCAATTCTCATTCTTAGTTAAATTTAAAGATCAATCTATGAAATACAATATAAATGAAACAGGCTAGTTACACAAAAAATAAGTTCCCTGCAGAAATCGGGACTACTTCTTACATGCGTGTAAAGAGTACTCCACAAGGGGCCAGTACTAGTCCAAAAGTAATCCAAATATATGAGAAAAACATACTCCATTTTACATTACAGTGTCCTAGAAGAGCACGTCAGAGTGATCAAAAAACTAGTCCAAGTAACTACTCCACAAATTATTAACACAGACTACAACAGAGAACTAGTTTGGAAACCATTTTTAAATTACTCTGATGTAAATACTCCGTGGAGCACCACAAGATACTACTTTAAAAACTATTATTTTATAAAATTTTTTGGAGCATCTTTGGGGTGTTTTTGCAACAACAAAAAAAAGTCAAATGAAATATAATCAGAAAATTTTTCGTATAAAATTTTTTCTTCATTTATAAAAAAAAAAAACTTATAAACAAAAACAAATTAAACGCATATGAATGTTTTATTATAAATAAAAAAAAAATAATAATAATTGCAAACATAACAATTGCATTCATAGAATATACTTGGACTTACTGAAATCAACTTTGGGGAACTTCTAGTAACTCAAACCTTGAAAATCTTCAAATATTCCAGTTAAAAATATTAAGAACAATAACTAGAGCTCCATGGTTTATGAATAATAAAAATATTCATCGTGACCTTAACATACACATGGTTAAAGTTGAAATTAACAAATCCTGTGATAGATATTTATTTATTAATAATAATAATAAAAAATCATTCGGTTTGTCAGAAAACACACTAAACAAAATATGGCGTAACAGTGTTACCATAGTTGTATTTTATGTAATAATGGGTTGCGAGTACTATCAAATAACTTTTGTTTTTTTAGTCATCATAGTCCATGTTTGCATTACATTGGACTATGTTGAAACTACTCCTTCTTATTTAAAACGGATCATGTACTCCAATAATTTCTGCAGTTATTTTTTTTATTTTTTTTTTATTATTATTATTTTTTTTTTGTAGCAGCTTTCATCAGCCACCCTGTATTAACACCCAAAACCCAGCAAACACGATGCAAAGTCACATTAAAGTATGTTCGCGTTTTAATAATAACATCGCATTAAACAAACGTTTGCTTGCAAACAAATGCTGTTATATAAAAATATCACATTTTTGCTGAAAAAGTAATTTCAGTAAAACGATACTCGTTGATACATCGATTGCATATTATCATTACTACTAATTTTAATTCAAATTTGTGTGTTTGCTGTGATATATCTATGATGTTACTAACACACCTGCATACATAAACAGTATACTATATATGTACGTAATTATTTTTTGCAGAGAACTTGTTTCCTCCATTGGTATAAAGTTTTTTATTTGCAAAAACAACAAAGGGAATTTCAGAAAATTACAACCAGAATTTATTATCAGAATAACAATATGAGGGTGCAATATCTTTGTATATTTATTGCCCACCGGTAATTTTCGTTACATTACCCTCAAATTTCGTCTGTTTGCCCATCTTCTGTCCAAATTTAAAAGCGGACTAACTTGTGTGTAATCGAGTATCAAGATAATCGATTATCAAGATAATATAATTAGTATAAAGAAAATATTTGTTGAAGCATTAAAAAAAGGATGCAATGGCGCAATTATGTATGGATGAATTTCCTAATTTGGCTAAAAATTTATAACACTATAACATAACTCCTGTTAAAAATTTTTAGAAGTTTTAATTTACTATCCGTCGTAATATAAACACAAACAAACACACAATTAATTACACACATATGTGTGAATGTATGTACATATGTATATACAAAGCCAAATAATAATGATGTCAAATGAATAAGTATATGTAGGTATGCAAATAAAAACTAAAGAAGTAAATTGTATATTAGGTATGTTTATACCTACTTATGTAAGTATGTTTTATGCACATATTATTTTATCAAAAATAAATATGAAAGAAACACAAAAAAAAAACAAAAAATTAAAAGTCGTTAATATGTATGTATGTGTACTGTCACTGCTGCTATTTCCTTTTGACGTGTCTATTCATATTATCACTAGGTTACCAATGAAAATGCCATTGACATTGAATTTTGGAATGTAATATATGTATGTAATAACGCCAGACACCGCAATAAAAAAAACCAATATGTGTACTTGCTTATGTAGTATGTATAACAAACCAAATGCATACCAGTATCAATTCTACTGATATGAAAAAAAACTGTAAAATTCCGTTTGTATTGGTCTCAATAATAACAATTATTACAATTGTAATAGCAATAAAAAGTTAGCTACCACGTGGAGTTGTACATACATACATACATACATACATACATACATACATACATACATACATACATACATACATACATACATACATACATACATACATACATACAAACACACACACATACATACAGTGCTGTTCCTACGCTAAGCAACTAAGTAAGTGATAAATATATATTAAAATGAGTTCGTAAGGTCTTTTTATTTGAGAGAAAAATAACATTTTTGTAAAATACAGTGTGAGTTGCTTAGCGTAGGAACAGCACTGTACATACATACATACATACATACATACATACATACATACATACATACATACATACATACATACATACATACATACATACATACATACATACATACATACATACATACATACATACATACATTTTATAAAAGAGCTCTACAGAAACTTAGGGAGTAGAGTAGAACCTAAGTCACCAAAATGCGTATATTACAGTTAAATCTCAACCATTGCCAGGCAGCCCAGGAGCTTCTTAAGCAAAGCGTTCGAGATATAAGTGTAGATGTCGCTATTCTAAGTGAGCCATATCGGACCATGGCATCTGTAAACTGGGTTTCCGATAACACGGGTACATCGGCAATATGGAACACCAGCACGCTAACCATACGCGATAGAATAACAACGCAATGCGGATATGCTCGAGCGGTTATATCTGGCATCACTATTTACAGCTGTTATATACCCCCTAGGTATTCTATAGAAGACTTTCGGGTAATAGTTGACAGTATTGTAACGGATGCAGTTGGAAGAACCCCCGTAATAATAGCAGGTGATTTCAATGCGTGGGCTGTTGAATGGGGCTGTCCCTCAGCAAACGCAAGAGGAAGAATACTCTTGGAAGCCTTTTCTGTACTGGGTGTTGTACTCATCAATAATGGAGTTGAACACACCTTCAGAAGGGGTGATGCTGGCTCAGTAATTGACATTACATTCGTCAGTGCCAGTATCGCAAAACAAGTGAACTGGATAATATCTGACATCTATACACATAGCGATCATAGCGCTATAATAATAGATGTGCAAGACGCACAGCCCCGTGCTATTGTACAAGCACGTGTCTTGACAGGATGGAAGGTAAATACCTTTGATAAGGATAGCTTCGCAGCCTGCATGGAGAACATGGAAATGGCTGGTTCAGCAGAAGACATGGCAGTGCAATTAGTGCGCAATATCACTAGTGCCTGCAATGTAGCTATGATAAGGCGAAAAAGATCGCCAAATAAGCCTCCAGTGTATTGGTGGAATGATGAAATTGCTAGCTTGCGTTCAGAGTGTATTAGCGCCCGAAGGCGGTATACACGAACGAGGGGTCGGTTAGAGAATAACGTGCAGCACCAGTTGTATAGGGATAAAAGAAAGGCATTGAAGATTGCAATTCGTAGGAGCAAGCGTAGGTGTTTCCTGGATGCTTGTGATGAAATAGATAGTAATCCTTGGGGCTTGGCATATAAGCTAGTAACCAGGAAACTTAAATGTCTTGGCCCATCACCGCCAAGAGAAGAGAATATCCTCAACGGAATTGTAGACCATCTTTTTCCTCAACAGGAAGCTCCGACATGGCAACACAGCTATCCAGCTGAATTATTCGACATTCCTCCGGTTACGGTCGTCGAGATAGAAGGTGCTGTCTCAAAATTCAAAGACAAGAAGGCACCAGGCTTAGATTGCATCCCAAATATGGTACTGAAGGAGGCAGTTAAGCTCCATCCTGATTATTTCCTGAAAGTAATAAGCGCATGCTTGATTCAGGGAACTTTTCCAACAATCTGGAAGAGGCAGAAATTGGTGTTGTTACCTAAGGATAACAAGCCGCTAGACGACCCTTCCTCCTATCGTCCGCTCTGTATGATAGATACAAGTGGAAAACTTCTGGAGAGTATAATCTGCAGAAGATTGGAAGATTGCGTACAAGCTAACCTAGGTTTATCAGATAACCAATTTGGCTTCAGGAAAGCAAAGTCAGCGGTGGACGCTATCAAAGTTGTAGTAGAAACCGCTGCTCAAGCTATCCAAGGGAAGAGGTGGAGGAATGGAACAAAAGGGTATTGTGTGGTTATAACCCTAGATGTAAAAAACGCCTTCAATACGGCAAACTGGGAGCATATAGTTAATGCTTTGGTCCGTATAGACATCCCAGGGTATCTACTAGCAATTGTACGGGACTATTTCCGGGATAGAGAGCTAGTTTATGATACCGATAAAGGTACTAAGAGGCGCAAGATCATTGGTCGGGTGCCTCAAGGTTCAGTTCTTGGCCCACTATTGTGGAACGTCATGTACGACGGAGTATTAAGATTGGATCTACCGGAAAAGGTGAAGATAGTTGGATTCGCAGACGACTTAGCGTTAGTGTGTGAAGGGAAAGAGTTACTAGAGGTGGAAACCATTGCAAACGCCAGTATTCAGATCGTAAGATCTTGGCTAAGATCAATGGGCCTAACTCTAGCTGACCATAAAACGGAAGCGGTTCTGATTAGTAGTAGGAAAATTAGGGAAACTGTCAGGCTAAATATTGGCACGTGTAGCATAGAATCTAAGGAATGTTTAAAATACCTTGGGGTCATGATTGACACTCGTCTGTCTTTTCAAGAGCACTTGAAGTACATAGGCAGTAAAGCATCAAAAACATGCACAGCGCTATGCCGGATCATGCCGAATACAAGAGGTCCAAAATATCTGCAGAGGAAATTACTCTCTAGTGTAGTAAGAAGCATTATCTTATATGCATCGCCAATATGGTCAGGCTCACTTAGATATCCTACTTATGTGAACCTGATATCTCCTGTGTATAGGCTGATCGCCTTGCGTGTATGTAGCGCATTCCGAACTGTATCGGACCTGGCCGCTTTTGTCATTGCCGGCATGATACCGATCGAGCTAGAGGCCGCTTCGGACATCTCGGTTGGGTTGAGAGAATCGTGTCTGCCAAAATGGCAAGAAAGATGGGCGACAGCTGACAAGGGAAGATGGACCTACTTACTGATACCAGACATCAGAGCATGGCTATCAAGAAAGCATGGCGATTTGAACTACTATATTACGCAGTTTCTAACTGGGCATGGTTGTTTTAGGTCGTACTTGTACCGTTTTGGACATGACAGTACTCCGTTCTGTCCGAGTTGTGATGGTAATGTCTTGGAAGATGCTGAGCATGTGTTCTTCATCTGTCCACGGTTTAATAGTGATAGGGAATATTTAGAAACAGTCCTAGGACGTAGCATCAGTCCGAGCAGTATCGTTCCAATCATGTTGGAATCTTTGTGCAACTGGACGTACGTCTGTAGTTTTGTAAAATTGGTTCTGTTGGAACTTCGTAGGTTAGAACAGATTCGCAGCAGAATCAATGTAGTTTAGTTTAGATGTAGGGTGTATCACCTTTCCCACCCCGAGACGTAAAGCCTTGCGGCAGTCCCTCGGGGAGCATCTGGGTCAGGGCGAAGGGGTGTTTTTTAGCGAGTTAAAGTCTCGCACTACTGGCAACCACCATCACTGCCAGTGCCTTTCGATGGTTTTTCACCCCGCGAATAAAAAAAAAAAAAAAAACATACATACATACATACATACATACATACATACATACATACATACATACATACATACATACATACATACATACATACATGTATGTACATACATATGTATACATATATCGCTCCTTTATTGCAACGTAGTCATAACTCAAAAAAGCTTGTTTCGAGAAAAACACATATCAAATTTTTAGTTTCCATAAAAGTCGTAGAAATTTTTTGCAAAAAATATGCTAAAGGAAACAGTTCAAAAGTAATTTGAATAAAATTTTGGTAGTACTGTTAACCATGCATTGTTAACTCGAAAATCTACTTTTTTGAGGTACGACTATGTTGCAATAAAGGAGCGATATATATATAGAGTTTGTAAAAAATCTTCAACGCCAAAGAAAATTCAAACCTCAGGGAACACTTATTTTTAAGTAAAACAAGTAAATTTTATTTTTCTTTACAAAAAAAAATTATAATAAAGTAATTAATGTTCAGAAAATACACACATCGAACGAACAATAGAAATATTATTTGTGTTTTGGTGTTCTTTTCGATTTTTTACTAAATTTTGAGCAAAAACAACGTCGCATGGACATCGCTCAGGAGCTGTTTAGCATCGTCAAATACGATCCAGATTTCCGCAAAAACGTGATAACTGGTGACAAAGGCTATGACATCGAAATCAATGCCCCATCATTCCAATGGAAGCGTCCAAAAGAGCCTAGACCGAAAAAAGCACGTCAAGTTCGGTCAAACGTGAAGATTTTGCTCACTGTTTTCTTCGACTGCAATGGCGTGGTGCATCATGAAATCTTGCCACAAGGCCGTACGGTCATAAGATATACTACCTTGGAGTTATGCGCGACAGAATTGTGGAAAAAACAATTATGGATGTTGCACCATGATAATGCACCAGCTCACACATTGATGCTTGTGTGTGAGTTTTTGGCCAAAAGCAAAACCGTTCTCATGCCTCAGCCACCGCATTCACCGGAGTTGGCCCCCGCTGACTTTTTCCTCTTCCCAAAACTGAAGACACCGATGAAAGGAGAGCGTTTTGTTACGATTGAGGAGATAAAAGAAAAATCAAAACAGGAGCTGTTTACGATTCCAAGTTTCAGAAGTGTTTCGAGGATTGGAAAAAAAAACGCTGGCGTAAATGTATTATATCTGAGGGGGACTATTTTAAAGGGGAGAAGATAGTTATTGATGAATAAATACTTTTTGGAAAAATTTAAAATAATGGTTTTTTATCACCACTAACGGCATACAAATTCTTAATATTACATAGGTTATTGTTTTGTCTTATTAATATTTGCTTAACTAATGCTTTAGAGCTTTTTAATATCTCCTCTCCTTATTTGTGAAAAATATTAACCGATTGTCGATAGAAACCTTGTGCTGTTTATATAGAGGTTTGTGTTTAGATTATATTTGTTTATCTCTAACAGATACTCTTTGGCCCTTACACTATTTAAGGGTATCACGTTCATTTTAATTATGTGGCACATAAACTGACTAAAAATGTAACATGTCCTACACTCTACTTCAAGTAAAGTGGGGGATATACAGTGTTGCTGCTTTAGTGCGAAAATTAGAGTTGCTGTATTGCTACCGGGTAAGTAGTGTGATTTTGGGGATTCGCAAAGCTGATGATGATTATGTGGGGAACCACATAAATATATTACAAACGTTTGTTTATAGCTATCATAAGATAAAATTCACAATTGAAAAGAGGACGATAATGCAATTTCATACTTGGACATGAAAATTATTAAAGAAATCAACATTATAATCACTGAATGGTTTGCTAAACACATTTCATCTGGACGATTGATGAATTTTAGAATAAGACAGAAAATTAACACAGCTAACAACCTAATAAACAGAGTCATGAAACTTAGCCATAAAAAAATTCGAAAATAAAAACATTAACATTATAAAAGATATTTTACAAAAAAAAAAAAAAAAAAAAAAAAAAAAAAAAAAAAAAAAAAAAAAAAAAAAAAAAAAAAAAAAAAACATAGTTCATGGCTTAGAAATAACCGGCCTTATGCATAATCAAAATCCTTATGCTAACTAACTAGTTGCTAAGTTTTTTGTGTGTAAATTCCCATAACGGAAAAATAGCAGCAAGTTAGTTAGCACGAGGCTTTTTATTATACATAACGCTCCTTTATTACAACACAGTCATAATTAAAAAAGCCTGTTTCGAAAAAAACAAATTTCAAATTTTTAGCTTCCATACAAGTCCTAGAAATTTTTTTTAGAAAATATCTCCTAAAGCTTTAAACACATAGACGACAGCAGACAGCAAGCAGCAATCTGTCAAAATATAACACATGTGTTTAGATGCACACGATTATTTTAACGACATCATAGCAGCAAGACTTCACAACAGCATTTGCTGCTGCTGCCAACTTAAACTAATTTCTATTTTCGTAAGCAGCAGAAAGTAAATGCAGTGCTGCCACTATAAATATAAATTGTCAGCAATAAAACTAAAATTTATTTGAAATATTTAATAAAAATAAACATCATATAAACAAAATAAATAAATAAATTGATGAGTTTTTACAGTTTTGCAAGATATTATTACGTTTTCATTCAGTACTTTTAATTTTATTCATGTAAAATATATATGTGGCACCTCTAAAATTTGCATTGCTTAAATACACATAGTGCTGCTGCTGTTTTTAAAATAATTATGTTGCTGGCGAGACTGCAGCATTTGAAGCTAACTTCATTTGTATTCGTGAAGTTGTGAAGACTGCTGTCATCTAAGTGTTCAGAGCTTAAAGCAAATAGTTTTAAAGTAAATGGAACCAATTTTGGGCACTGTCATAATATTATACAGTCTGGCAGCTCTATGTTAATACATATATCTGTGGCAACTTAATATACTAAAAAACGTGGCATACACACTACACAGAAAGCAGTAGAAAGATCTAGATCATACAAGATTGTCAAGGAATAAATAAGTAAAATAGAAGCCATCAATTAGCGAACAAAACAAATCTTGTGTTTCTTTTAAGAATATCACAGGCACAATATAAAAGGTGGTACAGTTAACAATTCTGCATTGTTAAATCGAAAAGCTCATTTTTTGAGATATGCCTATGTTGCAATAAAGGATCGATAAGACTGTTTAGCCCGAAAACCAAATTGATGATCCGGGATGCATCCTACATCATTCAATATTGGAGTCAATTTCGCCATTAACAATTTTTCGAAAAGTTTTGAAATTGTTGGCAGTAGACTTATTGGTCTATATGACTCTACTTTAGTGGAATCCTTCCCTGGCTTGGGTATCATAGTAACCATAGACATCTTCCATTCTGCAGGATAGTATTCTAGGTGCAAAATAGCGTTAAAAATAAAAAGAAGAATTCTTCTAGCAACACGAGGTAACTGTACAAGCATTTTGCCAGTAATTTAATCAAAACTTTGGAGCTTTTTTAGAGTTTACTTTATGTGTAACGTTTTTGTCATCTTGAAAACTAAGTTTCAAAGGCACAGACCTTTTGTCGCTTTCCATAGAGAATAGTCGGTTTGCGGGCTACCATCAAGACCTTCTAGATAATTTTTAAGGGAAGTCATTCTTTGGATTTCAAGCAGATTTCTTAATTGAGTTATGCATTCCAGTAGCCTAGTTTTAAGCTGGGAGACCTGCGAAGTTGCCACTCTTTTCTAACTCTTCTTTTTTCTGACAAAAGTAGCTCAATTTCAGACGAATAAGTTCTATTGTTCTCATTTCTGAAGCTGGTATGGGTAGTGGTAGCATGTTGTACGGCCAGTTTAAGGTCTTCAGAAAAATCTTTAATTGACATATCAACATCCTCAAGGCAATATTATCTGTACAATGAGTACTCAAATATTTCTTATATTTTAGCCAATTAACTCTAGTGATGTCGAATGCCAAGTCACTAAACGGGGGGCCAACCTCCTGGGGGAACGGAAAGGATATTATAGTGGGTGAGTGGTTCAAATGACAAATCTAATGAAGACTCTACTTGCATCCATTCTAAAGGAAAATTTTTTGCAACTCCAAAATCTATAACATCTGGAATCTTTCGTCGGTCTGAGGGCCAATAAGTGGGCTGTCTGTTTGAAATCACATCTAAGCCCAGTTTGGAAACTGTCGAAAAGCACACGGCCTTTCGGAGAAATTAAACGTGATATCCAAAAAGTTTGCTTAGCGTTATAGTCACCAGCCGCTAAAAATCGAGGCCCAAGTGTTTTGAAAAAAATGTGAATGCTGATTTTCTGTTAGTGAAAATCGGGGCGGTGAGTAAATTGATGATATAACTATATTTCCATGAAAATGTTCAATGCATATATTTGTTGCTTGGAGATACTCCTCACGTGTCTCATGTAGAAAATAGTGCTTAATTCTATTTTTATTAGAATTGCTGAGCCTCCACAAGACCTTCCACGGAGATCTTTAGTGTCATACAGTGTGTAGCCATTAATTTTGAAATAACTATTGCTTGTCGAGCAATAAAAAATAAATTAAAAAATCTTGAAACATCGCCGTCTATTCCACCAATATGGTGGCTGTATTTAATTTCCCGGCCCCTTCTGCCATCTGAGTTCATACGAAATGTGCTCTCAAACATTTCACAAAATTACAAAAATTCATATTGGTTGAGTGAACAGGATGTCATCGATCTGAATTTTCGGATTCAAAGTGATATTGCTTGCGAATTGCTGATACAGAAATCGGTGGGGCTCTTTACTTCCCAAGATGATGGCAGCTATACAACTCAGTGTTTAAACTCGACGAATTAGCCGAATTGCCTATCTGCAACTTAAAGTCGGATCGGTAATTATAATGCTACGAAGTATAATAGATGGGCTGAAAATTCCCGGGCCTGACAATGAAAACACTGTTTTTTTTTTGTTCAAAATTAGCTTTATTCATCAACGTAATCTCCATCAAGAGCAACGCAATCATTCGACGCTCTAACATTTCAATACCACTTTTATAGAACGATTTATCTTTTGCCTCAAATTAGGCCTCAGTTTCAGCGATAATCTCTTCATTTGTGCGAAATTTCTTATGGGCGAACATTTTTTTCAGATCTGCGAACAGTCAGTAGTTGCTGGGAGCCACATCTGGCGAATACGGTGGATGTGGGTGCGATTCGAAGTTCATTCATGTAGTTTTGCCGTTGTTTTGATTCACTTGTGACACGGTGCTTTCTCTTAATGAAACAAAAAATTTTTTTTTGCCATATGCGGTCGTTTCTTTGCAATTTCGGCCTTCAAATGCTCCAACAACGAATATTATATAATATAATATTACACCATAATAATGAATATTACACTACGCACATACCAAAATACCAAGGCCATAACCTTTCCATCCGATTGTTGTGCTTTCGGGCGTTTCGGACGAGGATCACCAGTTGCTGTCCACTCAGATGACGATCGTTTTGATTCCGGACTGAACTGATGAAGCCATATTTCATCCATTGTGACATATCGACGCAAAAATTCGGACGAGGATCACCAGTTGCTGTCCACTCAGATGACGATCGTTTTGATTCCGGAGTGCAGTGATGGATCCTTGTTTCATCCACTGTCGCATATCGACGCAAAAATTCCGGTTTGTTACGTTTAGACATGTCCAAACACTGATCAGAATCAACACGTTCTCGTTTGTGATCAACAGTGAACAAACGCGGCACCCTCTTTGAACAGAGCTTTCTCATAGTCAAATGCTCATGCAATATAAATCCAACACGTTCTTTTGATATCTTTACGACGTCAACTAACTCACGCAACTTCACTTCTCGATCATTCAAAATGATTTTGTGGATTTTTTTAGGGTTTCTGGTGTTACCACTGCGTTCTGCATCATCGGTGGCTCTACGACCACATTTGAAGTCAGAAAACTAACGTTTTATTGTTGTTTCTGATGGAGCGGAGTCCCCATAACACTTTTCAAGCTATTGCTTCGCTTGAACGGTATTTTTCCCCATCAAGAAGCAGTGTAAAATTAAAACACGAAATTTTGTTTGATCCATTGTTTTGAAAATAACAAACGTATCGTCACTCTTGGCACAATAACTCACAAACTAATGAATAGAATATCATAAAATTTTAGCAGCTGTCTTAAAGGTTAGTATTAACTGAAAAATGGTGACTGCAATAAAGCTAGCGCCATCTATGTGTTAGGCCCGGGACATTTTAGAATACTTAAGACACATTATAAATGGGAAGATGTTTTGACACCACGATTCATATTGTGTCCGAGAGATTCACCATTCCATTTTAAGCATTTAGAGTTTTCAGTATGGTTTGCATTTGCCATAACAATTAGTATATCTTTAAATTATTCATTGCATGTTTGTTGAGTTAATCTTGAAACCCCACATTTCAAATAAAATTTGAAGGCAGAACAACCATTGTTATATTATAATATGTGGTATTTAATTTCAAGAAATTTGAAAACAATCCAAATTTTGGATACACAAATTTAAAAATAGAGTGCAACTTGAGTTTGAACGACTAAATTAGCTTAGGTTAGGTTAGGTTATACAGGCCGCCAGTTTCATGAAACCAGCCCACTTGGGTCCTTTCTTGGTCCCGTTGTAAAGTAGCTTAGTTACGAGTACATATTGTTACGAGTACTTATTGAAGACAAAATTTTGAGTTAAAGGGCATAACCAAACAGCATCCTAACAACAGTTTTGTTTATAATTTGAATTCGTCTTGCTCTAAATAAATATTTGTTAGTCAATTATTTGCATAAATTATTATATTTATATAATTATTATTAAATTTTGTAATTATGTAATGTAATAAATAATTATTATTAAATTTTGTTCCATAATTATATTTATAGTATTTCTTTCAAAGGTAAATTTCTTAGAATATAAAATTTTCACTACTCAAATCGCGGTAACAATTTTATGAACTGCTATGTGCTTAGAATGTTTAATGGATTTCTTGTCGAGTTATATTTTATTTGGAAATTATTTAACTCTAAATGAACTCAGCGCCTTGCTAAAAAATGTGAAGTATATTTTAAGTATCATAAAATAAATAAATTGAAACTGTTCTGGTCAACGAACTTTTTGAATGCGAAATGAAATAATGCATGTTTGGCCAACAAACTTACCAACCAGACAGAAGCGGTAATATACGAGTACACAATTTTGCCATTTTTTAAGTGTGGTATAAAACTAAAAAAGAAAAACAAAATACATGTGGAAGTTAAAGGAAACTGAAATATACGAAAACGCAATAAATTAAAATAGCGATGTTAACTGGTAACGAAAGACAGTAGAGTGCTCGTATAATGTTGGGAATTCCTGGTTGATTTCGTTCCATTAATAACAAACGTACTTGAAAAAAATAAGGAACTGGTAGTCGGCAGAAACATGTTTTTTATGCCCCTTCTTTTTCTATATTGAGCAAAAGAAGAGATATGCATGTGTGTTTTAAATCAAGTACTCGTATATTTAATAGAAATAATTTGTTGTTTACCTTAATGTTTAATTTTTATTCATTTTGTAAACCGTTATGTATGAAAATTAGGTCAATTTCATTTCTTTTACTTTTTATTTTTCAAAGTGAAAGTTATAAATCAGTCAAACTGAAAGAAAAGATAATAATACTTTCTAGGTAGTCGCACAATATGGTCAGTTTCTAAACGGTGTTTATGATCATAATTTATTTTATAATGGACAAACAAGTTCTTCATATATTTTGCATTTTAATTTTGAAGAACGTGTCTTGTGTCAAAAACTATTTTATTCATATGGATACGCACATAAACGTGGAATTTTTAAGCGTACTTTTTTTACACATTTCTTTAATGTTTTTTATCTTATTACTGAGTTAAATTTTATAAAAATATATAACAAATAATTCACACATATAGATTTTTAATTAAGGTGTGCAGACATGTCTAACAGTTTAACAGAGAATAATAATTTGGTACATTATTCTTGAGAGAAGTCTCAATTGAGCCGTAAAGATTTTGCAGAAGAGTGTAGATATATTACCATTAAATTGTTATTAAGAGCAAGCAGTTCGACTATATTGAAAAAATTAAAAAACGTCAAAATTTTTCAACATGTCATCAATAAAAAGTAGGATAAAATCAAAAAATGTTGGCTTAAAAGTAACATTTGCAGTTTAAAATGCTACTGTGCTGTTAACTTTTTAGTTTAATATCGGAGTGTGGAGATTTCTTCTCAACTAAACGAGTTTATCATGCATATAATAATGACGCATAACTGAACGTTAAAAAAAAAAAAAATAAACAAAACAAACGCAGAAACAAAAACAACCAAAAAATATTTTGCAGTTTATTTTTATTTACAGCCAAATTATAAATTAAAAATTATAGGCGACACCAATGTTTCACTGCAATAATTAAGAAGAGGCTTTTGCCCTTACATTTTTAGATTTTTTATAATAATTTTTCACTAATTTAATTAAATAAAACACACAAAAAAATTTTCTTTTAAACAAAATTGCATGTTATTATCGCTTTGTTTACAAATGTCGTATTTGTGTGTACATATGTTATTTTGTTGTAACTTATATAATCGTCTCTGTCTATTATTGACAATTTCACTTTTTCTATCTTAGATTAAGTTGAAAAAAAGTAAGTGTCATTACGGCTTTACCAACCCACATCCAAGAAAATTATAAAATTGAAAAATGCTCTCCAGAGAACGTATTTTTTTTTTTTTTGGTATATAACAGACTGCTTATGAGCTAATAAAACGGAGGCTATTTCAAACACGATTTTCTTGGATAGAAAAGTGGTCATAACCAAAATAAAGGACGAGTAGGATCTTCGCAACACGAAAAAATCAGGTGTGTTACAATTACCAAAAAGTTGCAATGATCGACCAGTATTTTTAATAAATTAAAATATCGAATTTTTAATTTAAAAAAATCTTATCAGTTTTATTTTTCAAAAACGAAGTTGAGCGGTTTTCTGTTTTGTAGTGCGATTCGCTATTCAATTAACATTGTTAAACGTCAATTAACATTGTTAAAAGTATTTAACAACAATATTAACGTCGGTGCTATTCAGTAACTTTTTTTACAATAACGTTTACCTTAGCGGTAGGTAACGTCAGCTCTTAAAACAAGAAGATTTTCGTTGTTAACTTTTCAAGTTGTGGTTAAATTTACATACATATGCATAAAAAACAGTATTTCCGGTAAAATTTTAAGAAAATCCAAGAATTTCGCAATGTAGTGAATACATATTTGTAACAAATCTATTAAGTGTTAAAAATGAACGAACGAATAATTTAATTTGTGTAGAAATTCAGATAAATAAATATGAAATGAAGCTGAATTATAAATTTTTGGCATACCACCATAACAGTGCGAGATGCGGACAATCCTTTTCATCTTTCGTCTACGGATTTTGTGAAGCTATAACGTCTAACTCCGGATATCTCCGAAGATCTGGGTTTTCAGCTTGATGATAAATTACAAAAACCAAAAGAAAACCAAATGATCTAAAACCCAGAATCGACTAACATGTCTGAATGTATGTGCATATATGCATATATCTATATCTAACTCTTACATACATACATACCTACATACATACATACATACATACATACATACATACATACATACATACATACATACAGGTGGCGTGGGTGCGAGCGTTCAAGGTAAAGCGCTGGCTTCCCATCGGGTGTAGCCAGTTAGCGATCCTTGTCCCTGCTCAAACCAAGTTGTCACACGGCCTTCTCGTGGCGCTACTGAATAGTTCTCAACAAAAGTTGAGAATGAACTAACTGTGTGACAGCGATAATGGATTGGATGACGACCTGACGCAGACGATTATGGGCTGGGAGCTGACGTATTCCGTGACCTGATTAAGCACGAGTGACATCGTGCTGAAATGGCTCACGGGCTAATGCGGAAGCTACCTCCGTCCCGGTAAAACCCTGGCAGGGGCTTAAAGTATGATCAAAGTTTGTAGCCAATAGTTTTTGGCTGTGCAGGGTTAGTTGAGATGACTCCTAATCAGCTCCCGACCTGGCTCTGTACACAAGTCTCATAAGGCCTTGTGTCAACCCTCGCGAGGAACTCACTGCTTGCATAGCCACCCTCGGGGTCACTACAAGGGTAACTGCACATTCACTCAACAAAAAGTGAACTAAATTTTAATAAAATTAACTTAACCCGGAAAATGCGGGAATGTTTTGGACAAAGAAAAAACTTTTTATTGAGTGTGCGGCAAACGGAGACTACAGCTTTAAGCGGGGACCCAACTGAAAAAATGAATAAAAGTAATAATAATAATAATGAGAGTATAAATGAGTTGAGCATGGGTGAAATTGTAAACCCTTTTGCTAAGAAATCGGTGATAACCAGATCACCTCCTACAGCGGTGAGTAGGACCGTTCCGGTGCCAGGCACCGTTGAAAATAGTGAAAATGGACAAAATAACGTCCAGAGGCTAGGAGAGAAGATCTCAAAGCTCGTAGCTTTCCTAAAGGCACGTTCAAACGTGCATAAGGAAATAGTGACAATGTCACGTGAGATACAGGCATTGTACATGCAAGTCTCAGATGAATTGAGTAGTGGAAGTGCTAGTAGTACAAAGAAAGCACATACTAGTACGCATACTCAAACAGACGAACCACCAAGGCTCAATCCTGTGATGGGCGGAACTCCAAAGCGTAGAAGGGAGGACTTAAGCCCAAAAGGTAACAGAGCTAAAAAGAATAGGGGAACAACCCCTAATAAAGTAGTCAGGGTAGGTGGACACACTATACCCAAGGCTATAAACTCAAACTTGGCTGGCAAACCGGATCTAAGTGCTAAAGATCCTGGCTGGGTTAAGGTTGGCCCAAGGGCTAAAACAAAGAAAGCGTCCGTTAAACCAGATGCTATAGTGATTAAAACCTGTGGAGATACTTCCTATGCGGATATTCTCAGACAGGTGAAGAGGGACCCTAAGCTAAACAACCTGGGTCAAAATGTGAAGAGCATTAGGAAGACAGGGAAGGGTGAACTGTTGTTTGAGCTGAATAGACCCGCGCACCAGAATACGGGCGAATTTAGGTCGGCTATAGAAGAGGTGCTAGGTGATGTTGCTAAGGTTAGATCACTTTCTCATGAGGTCAGGCTTGAGATTAGGGATATAGACGAAGTAACCTCTAAGGAGGATATTTATGAAGCTCTCGTCAAAATATCTGACGAATTTAAAGCTTTGCACCCTACGGCAGTTAAGTCGCTAAGGAGAGCATACGGTGGGACACAGACCGCCACAATTGGCGTGAGTGCACTGATAGCTCGCCGCCTTATAGAGATGGCAAAGATACGTATTGGCTGGGTGGTTTGCCGAATACGCGAAAAGGTAGCACCAAAAAGATGCTTTAAATGTCTGGATTATGGACACGTAGCAGGGAACTGTAAGGGGCAAGACCTTTCAGGGAATTGCCTACGGTGTGGCAAAACGGGCCACAAAATTGGAACCTGTTCCAATAAACCATCCTGCTTGCTCTGCAAGAAGGGAGCAGACACCGTTAGTAACCATGTCACCGGAGGTGCAGTTTGCCCGTTTTATAAAAGAGCTCTACAGAAACTTAGGGAGTAGAGTAGAACCTAAGTCACCAAAATGCGTATATTACAGTTAAATCTCAACCATTGCCAGGCAGCCCAGGAGCTTCTTAAGCAAAGCGTTCGAGATATAAGTGTAGATGTCGCTATTCTAAGTGAGCCATATCGGACCATGGCATCTGTAAACTGGGTTTCCGATAACACGGGTACATCGGCAATATGGAACACCAGCACGCTAACCATACGCGATAGAATAACAACGCAATGCGGATATGCTCGAGCGGTTATATCTGGCATCACTATTTACAGCTGTTATATACCCCCTAGGTATTCTATAGAAGACTTTCGGGTAATAGTTGACAGTATTGTAACGGATGCAGTTGGAAGAACCCCCGTAATAATAGCAGGTGATTTCAATGCGTGGGCTGTTGAATGGGGCTGTCCCTCAGCAAACGCAAGAGGAAGAATACTCTTGGAAGCCTTTTCTGTACTGGGTGTTGTACTCATCAATAATGGAGTTGAACACACCTTCAGAAGGGGTGATGCTGGCTCAGTAATTGACATTACATTCGTCAGTGCCAGTATCGCAAAACAAGTGAACTGGATAATATCTGACATCTATACACATAGCGATCATAGCGCTATAATAATAGATGTGCAAGACGCACAGCCCCGTGCTATTGTACAAGCACGTGTCTTGACAGGATGGAAGGTAAATACCTTTGATAAGGATAGCTTCGCAGCCTGCATGGAGAACATGGAAATGGCTGGTTCAGCAGAAGACATGGCAGTGCAATTAGTGCGCAATATCACTAGTGCCTGCAATGTAGCTATGATAAGGCGAAAAAGATCGCCAAATAAGCCTCCAGTGTATTGGTGGAATGATGAAATTGCTAGCTTGCGTTCAGAGTGTATTAGCGCCCGAAGGCGGTATACACGAACGAGGGGTCGGTTAGAGAATAACGTGCAGCACCAGTTGTATAGGGATAAAAGAAAGGCATTGAAGATTGCAATTCGTAGGAGCAAGCGTAGGTGTTTCCTGGATGCTTGTGATGAAATAGATAGTAATCCTTGGGGCTTAGCATATAAGCTAGTAACCAGGAAACTTAAATGTCTTGGCCCATCACCGCCAAGAGAAGAGAATATCCTCAACTGAATTGTAGACCATCTTTTTCCTCAACAGGAAGCTCCGACATGGCAACACAGCTATCCAGCTGAATTATTCGACATTCCTCCGGTTACGGTCGTCGAGATAGAAGGTGCTGTCTCAAAATTCAAAGACAAGAAGGCACCAGGCTTAGATTGCATCCCAAATATGGTACTGAAGGAGGCAGTTAAGCTCCATCCTGATTATTTCCTGAAAGTAATAAGCGCATGCTTGATTCAGGGAACTTTTCCAACAATCTGGAAGAGGCAGAAATTGGTGTTGTTACCTAAGGATAACAAGCCGCTAGACGACCCTTCCTCCTATCGTCCGCTCTGTATGATAGATACAAGTGGAAAACTTCTGGAGAGTATAATCTGCAGAAGATTGGAAGATTGCGTACAAGCTAACCTAGGTTTATCAGATAACCAATTTGGCTTCAGGAAAGCAAAGTCAGCGGTGGACGCTATCAAAGTTGTAGTAGAAACCGCTGCTCAAGCTATCCAAGGGAAGAGGTGGAGGAATGGAACAAAAGGGTATTGTGTGGTTATAACCCTAGATGTAAAAAACGCCTTCAATACGGCAAACTGGGAGCATATAGTTAATGCTTTGGTCCGTATAGACATCCCAGGGTATCTACTAGCAATTGTACGGGACTATTTCCGGGATAGAGAGCTAGTTTATGATACCGATAAAGGTACTAAGAGGCGCAAGATCATTGGTCGGGTGCCTCAAGGTTCAGTTCTTGGCCCACTATTGTGGAACGTCATGTACGACGGAGTATTAAGATTGGATCTACCGGAAAAGGTGAAGATAGTTGGATTCGCAGACGACTTAGCGTTAGTGTGTGAAGGGAAAGAGTTACTAGAGGTGGAAACCATTGCAAACGCCAGTATTCAGATCGTAAGATCTTGGCTAAGATCAATGGGCCTAACTCTAGCTGACCATAAAACGGAAGCGGTTCTGATTAGTAGTAGGAAAATTAGGGAAACTGTCAGGCTAAATATTGGCACGTGTAGCATAGAATCTAAGGAATGTTTAAAATACCTTGGGGTCATGATTGACACTCGTCTGTCTTTTCAAGAGCACTTGAAGTACATAGGCAGTAAAGCATCAAAAACATGCACAGCGCTATGCCGGATCATGCCGAATACAAGAGGTCCAAAATATCTGCAGAGGAAATTACTCTCTAGTGTAGTAAGAAGCATTATCTTATATGCATCGCCTATATGGTCAGGCTCACTTAGATATCCTACTTATGTGAACCTGGTATCTCCTGTGTATAGGCTGATCGCCTTGCGTGTATGTAGCGCATTCCGAACTGTATCGGACCTGGCCGCTTTTGTCATTGCCGGCATGATACCGATCGAGCTAGAGGCCGCTTCGGACATCTCGGTTGGGTTGAGAGAATCGTGTCTGCGAAAATGGCAAGAAAGATGGGCGACAGCTGACAAGGGAAGATGGACCTACTTACTGATACCAGACATCAGAGCATGGCTATCAAGAAAGCATGGCGATTTGAACTACTATATTACACAGTTTCTAACTGGGCATGGTTGTTTTAGGTCGTACTTGTACCGTTTTGGACATGACAGTACTCCGTTCTGTCCGAGTTGTGATGGTAATGTCTTGGAAGATGCTGAGCATGTGTTCTTCATCTGTCCACGATTTAATAGTGCTAGGGAATATTTAGAAACAGTCCTAGGACGTATCATATGATATCAACCATAATTTGATATGATATCAACCATATCATATCATATGATATCAACCATAATTTTCAAATCTTTTTCAAAGGTTTGATTTTAAAATTCGAGTTTAAATTAAAAAATCATTGAATATAAACATTTGATACTCAATGTTTTATTAATTTGATATTGAGTGTAACTGCAAATCATAAAACAAATGTGTCACCAATTACTGAAAAAATATCAAAATTTTAAATTCATTAACAAAAAAAATTTTTTTGAATTAGGGAAAAGATTAATAAATTTGATTTGTTTGTGAGCAATATGCAATTAAATGTGAGCAAAATTTTTTTAATAAGTAAAAATGCATGAAGGAACACATAAAGAAGTGAAATAATAAGATATAAATAGATTGCCCGATTTCAGCGAGATTTAGAATCAAGAGGAACCAAATACTTCGTCCTTTTGAGAATTTCAAGACTAAGGAAAAAAAATAATAATAATAGAAAATTGAAATTAAAAGAAAAATGATTTGTAAAGCAAAAAATACTTTATATATATATTCCACATCATAATCCTCATTTGAAAAACATTTGAGAATTACTTGCTTTTTGTATATACTTAGCTGGTGAGGCCTAACGTTCTTTATGTCAATAAAAATGCAGAATTTTTATAACATATTTTCCCAACGTTTCGTGAATTTTATGTTCACTTCTTCAGGGGAATCGTATTTTCGTGATTACAACATTAAAAACCAATACATTAAATTATATTAATAACTTATAAATAAAACACAGACACTAATTTTGTTTTGCGCTGTTTATTATAATTTTTATAGCTTTTGAGAATTACATTTGGAATAAATGAATTTCTTAATTTTAAAATAATTTCCCTTTTTGGTTGACAATACTTTGAACTCAAACCATTTGTCGTTTGAGAAAACGTTTGATATCAAATCATTATCAATTAGTGTTTGCTGGGTAGGATGTACCTATGTACATACATAAATACATTTTTATATTTATAAAACCCAAATTTGTTTTAATAAACTTTTGCATAAAATATTTGAATTAAAGTTTATTTAAAATTCATTTCTATTTTTGTGTACATGCCCATAAATCTTTTTTTAGTAGTTAAATTTTTTCCAAAAACATATGTTACGTTTTTACGTTCTATAATCGCACTTACGTCTTACGTTACTACCACATTCCATTTACATTACATTCCAGTTGGCTAACTGAGCCTTTATGCCTTCACATAAGAAGTTGCCGCGTAGTTAACAAAGAAATACCTCAAAAACACTGTAAATTAATACGGTTAGTTGAGACAAACAGTTAACCATGTGAACTAGACGCAAAACTCTCGAAGGCCGAACAACAAGCCTGACCACACTTAAGAAATAATTACGACGACGCAAAAGTTGTCCTCCAGCCCAGAGCTGCTTTACGACTGTGTACGATAAATAAAATTAAAGTATTATTGTAAAAGTCTAATAAAATTACTGATGGTTACAATTCTACAACATTGAACTGCAATTGTTTGAAAATGTTGTACCACCTTCAACAAATACTCGGAAGTGTTGCCAATTCAAATTTAAAAATACATCTCTGATGTGTTGAGAATACAGATTTTTCTGAAATGTTTAGAAAATAAAGACCTACCAACCGCTTGTCAATTTCTGCATTTGGATTTCTCTCCTACTGAGTACATTTTTGTTTTTACACGGTAAAATTTCCTTTATTCTACACTAATTTTTGATAGATCTAAATACTTGTAATATCATGTAAAGGTGCCTTAAGCTGGAACTTCACCCAAATCCTATTGCACGCAACATACCCTTGCTACCATGCGAGCGATAAGTAAGTGATTTGACCGATATAATTAGCGAAACATAATAATTTTTTTGGTTGCACTTTACATGTAGATTTTTTTTTTGTATTTAGTATTAAGATTTGAATACTTATCGCTTATTCACATTGTATAGATTCAAGAAATAAATAAAAACTAAAAAAAAATTTTTTTACGAATATTTTGATTTTGAAATAATTTTATAAACATTTTATTTTCCTGAATTAATTAATATTAATAAGATGATAATATACATAATATATTTAATCTAACCTACTTTCTTATAAAAAATTGCGACCAAGTGAACCACCGTCATCTACCAAGGCTGCATTACCAGATATTGGCAATACTAAAATAAATAAAGCACCAAAACATTAATGGGAAATGTTTAATAGCTTGTAAACTAAAGTTTTACATATTTCTGGTACGATGTTGTTTAACGGTATTGTATTTTTTGTAGTAGTGCAACTACTTGGTAAAGCTGCCTTGCTAACTATCGTATTATGCAATACCGGCAGAGCGGTGTCAAACAATATATTTTTACACCTATAACCAGAGTCCAGTGATGAAGCAAAATGTGTTGCAGTAAAAATATAGTACCGATTTGTGTTGCTAACTTATTATTGCCGTTTTGAAAATGGTGACACAGTAAAAAATATTTCAATATCTGCTTGTTTAATTTTTTTATTGCAAAATCGAAAAAGCTGACAAAATGTTATTGTATTTTTATATATTTCTTTTCAGTATTTTGTAAAGAAGACTTTATTTAATTATGAGCGTCGAGGTCCATTTCTAATTAGATTGGCTCGTTAATATGCAAAACTGCAAGATAGGAGAAATCCATGAGTAGTTCAATAGTGAAATTACCAAAAAAAAAAAAAAAAAAAAAAAAACGTAGTGTTTGGTACGGTGTTTCGTCGCAAAATACAATTAGCCCATTTTTTTTTAACAAAACACTGTTCTGCTCGATATGAGAAGCCGTGAAAAGTAATGGCTCTTTGATTTGGATGTAAACACGTTCATTTGCGTATTGTTGCGTTTTAAATTCCCTAAGTCCTCATTGCAAAAAAAGTAATAATTCAAACACTTCAATAATTACTTCAAGTACTTCAACGTTCGCAACAAGAATTTGGAAAACCATACATTGATTTACTTCGTTTTGCTTCATCCACAGAACAATATGGTGCGTACTGGTACAGGAGGTGGAGGTGGCAAAGCGGATGCTAAGCCTCGTGGTCGTATGACAGCTTATGCCTACTTTGTACAGACATGCCGTGAAGAACACAAGAAGAAACATCCCGATGAAACAGTTATATTTGCTGAATTTTCCCGAAAATGCGCTGAGAGGTGGAAGGTAAGAATACAAAATTTGAATTTTTGTTTTTATATTCAGTTTTCTTTTAAAAGAAATTTGTAGCTAAATTGTTCAGTGATAATAATTTTAAAAGGACTACATTTTTGTTTTATCTTAATCGCCAGAAACTTTTTTGTTCTTTAAAAAAAATAATAGTAATAAAAATTTACAAAATAACCAACTCTTTCAAAGGTAAATAAAACTTTTTTACAGAAACCACTCAATTTGTAAAGTAACTTTTGCAAAGACTTTTCGAAATAGCTCATTTTAAGTTTTTTTATTAGCGTTATAAGCTTGTCACAGAAACTATTCGGTATTGTTTTGAATACGAATTTTCAGTTTGATCGATTTCGTTTTACCTCCTTTAGGTAAATATTTTCCAATATTTTTTCTTAAATGCTAAACAAAACAAACATTTTTTTTTTCATTGGAATGAAAGTGTACTCATTTTGTACTCACAAACAAAATCTAAATTCGATAATGAAAATGAGTAATTTCACTAATTTTCTGCAGAAGTCTTTTGGGTATTGTAATAGGCTATGTTGGACTTGATAGGCTGCCTTGGGTCCAATTTGGTCCCGTTGTGTTACCTGAGTATAATATGCTTCTCAGCAAATCAACAGGAGGAGTGGATGAAGAGTGCAAACCACCAACATCATATTCCGATAGTTCTGCCAAATCGTGCCATTGGTTTGTCTACATACCGAGAGCTGGACTCCGACGGTGAAAGTGGTCAATACTTTCTACTCTACAACCTACAAATTGCACAGAAATTATTAAATGCAAAATTTAATCTTCTCGCTTACGTTCCTATGTAGCAATTACAACCGCCACAGTTGAACGCAACCTTAGAGGGGGAGGAAGGCCTATTATCATACCTGAACCATGTCAGCTTTGATATATCGCAGATAATCTCTCTAGATCATCTCTCCTGTGCGGTTCTTAAAAGTTAACGTTGTATTTGTCTCTTAAAATTCATCAGCGGGATCCCACCAATCATCCCATCTATATCTCCATACCATGGTCACAGTTTTCTCTATCAAAAAGACAAATGGCCAGCTGAATTGACATCCTTAGATGTAATTCAATTATCGGTTCCAAAGGTTTCAGCTAGAAGGATGACAAGCTTATGGGTCTGGAATCCTTATTGGACCACCTAAGGCAGGCCAATAATCATGGCATTGCGATTTCGGCATTCTTCTGCAGATCAGCTACATGATACCATTTGGATCAACACTACCTAATGCCCAAAGCACTCTGCCTCAGTAAAAGATCTCCTCTTGTCCATTGTATAAATCGGTCATGCAGTCTCGTCCGGTATAGGGCGTGCAACCAGGAAAATGCGTGCCCATGATCAGCTCTAGGGTCTCTGATAGTCTAGCTACCAAATTGTTTATTAACAAAACTTTGTATGAGCTGACTACTAGAGAGAATTTTCCATAACATTACAGAAAGACCTCCATGAATTATGCTTGACATTCCTTACCAAGTTCTTATATTCTTTAGCCCCATTAAAAAGTCTACGATGTTCTTTTCGAGTATCTCGGCAACCTTCTTAATGGTCCTACAAGTCCTGTATAGTTGGAGGGTCCGGAAGAAGGTCTTAGAGGATTCTACCCTGCATCTCCTAATCCATCACTTTCCTATTTCTTCTGGGTATTACTCCCATCTCCTAAACTCCTATCTCGAATTCTATATACTAAAAATCAGAGAATGAGCAAATGCTTAGTGCTAACTAGCGTAATGTTCAGAACCTCACTTACATTTACCACAACAAAAGTGGGTTCTCAACCAACACTTATAACTAAATTATTACGAAGCATAAATAAACAATTTACTTACCCCTTGCAATAGTGTCGGAGCTGCCCCTATAATTATCGGCAGGTTACTCTCTCCCGCCATTTTAAAGACCTTGTGAAACCTGATTGGTGATTGTTCGCTATTATGCGCCATATAACTGGAGACAATCAGGAAAGTGCCTGCATCTGTCTCCCTGGCGGCCGTAACTGTATCTTTATCATTAAAATTAGAAAGAATGCAGACTTTTTTTAATCGCTCTTCGCCAGTATGCAATATCTGTTTCTATCTTGATCCGTGTACAGTAGCCTGAAATCCTTTTTTATCAGTCCGCAAATTCTTTCATTCATTCCTCTCCTTCCCACAGACAGAGGAGCAATGCTTCTTTTGCATGATGGAGGTTAATTGGCAGAACCTTCACCATCGTCTGATTTTTCCATAACTCGTCAACATGTTCAAAAAACTTTGCCACCAACTCACAGTGATGAGACTAACCCCGAGTGCACTCGGGGTTAGTCTCTTTGTGATGCGAAAAAAAATCGTAGAATTGGTATCCTGTATTGCGTTTTCGTATTTTCTTTTCGCATATAATTTTCTCATTCGCACACTTTATTTTATCATTCTTCGCTATTGTTTACTCGTATGTTGTTCATGTTTAAACTATTTCGCGAAAAAGTTTGCGCAAACAGCACTGAATACCAAATTATACTCTTATCGCATCGAACTTACTTTCGCATCTCATTAGAGAGTAACCCCCCTGGCAGCCTCCTCAAGATACATTCGTTCGCCATCCTCTAGAATCTGGCCGCCCTTGTCACCTCTGTATATTCAGAGGAAGATAGTATCAAAACATAGATACATCTTCTTTCTACCACGTAGCGGAGCCAGTGACTGATTCAGCAGGATGGTGATGTGCATGGTATTGCTGTTAGATTCGGAAAACCTGAAAACCTTTCAGTTATGGGTCGAAATGTCAGGATTTCCACTTCTCGGGACCTCTAGGATCTCCTCCTCGGAATCAGAGACGACTGATATCCAGGCGATGATTCTAGGTCGCCATGGAACCTCTGAAAGAGGAACCACTTCAAGCATAGCTATATCTTATGCTTGTCCACAAAAGTGGATGTTTCTTTGAATAAGAAGGCCGGTTTCTCATCTGTACAAGCCATGAGTTTGATGCGCCGATGATACCAGCCAACCTCCTTATACCTAGGGTATGCAAACGGCTTGTCCTTCAGTACTCTCCGGATCGTATTTATAACTACTTCTTACTTTACTATAACCCAGCTTAAAGGGGCTGTAGACAGATCTGCGTTGCCCCTGTCAATAAGGGCCATCGCAAGGTGGTCTTTCTTCATCTCGCTCTATGACGTTTTCATCGACGTTTGAGGTCTTTACGCTTATTTGCAGGTTGTTTACCCTGCAACGCAGCTTCCTCAGAACGTTGCCGCTTAGGCGCATCCTTAGATGTGAGGCGAGGCAAACATTGAAGCTCAACCAAAACTGCTTTTGCCCACGGTAAGCGAGATTTTTCCAAACTGTTAAGGCATCTGCTGCCTTTTTCACCAGCTTATCGAAAATCTTTTTCACCGCACTTTGGTTCATATAAACCCATTTCGATGAATTTATGCCCAATTAAGGGTACGGTATGGGCACCCGAAATCAAGTTCGAGGTTCCATTGCTGCCCCTCCCACAAGATATCTGTAGTCTGGATACCCGAAAATTGGTTCGCGCTTCTCCTGCCAATCAGATTGGGAGTCCGAAAACTTGTTCGCAACTCCGTTTCCAGCAGAAGGTGGTGAAGCTCGCTGACCCGAGTACCTGCTTGCGAATACCTTATCCACAAAAGACACTTGGGTAGCTGCTGTGCCAGATATAGCACTGATTTTAGCGTCCGAAAAAAGGGTTGAGATGTGCGTAGAGGCACGGGCCTTACTCGAAGCTGGGGTACATTGCTTAGAAGACAGAGGTAATCCAGTGCCAAGTTTGTTTTCTTGTTTCGAGGAAGCCGTTTTACATTTGGTAGCTATGGGGTTTCCCAAGTCACCTGTTGCAGGTAGCGTCCCAATCCTTTTCCTGGTGACCCAACCCATCGCGCTGCATTTGGCCTTCTCCGTATCTTTAATTTTTAACGTTTTGTAATTATTGTTTGGAAATTCCTGAATGGTTCATTTTTATTCCCACCAGTGAGGCGGAAAGCGAATACCTCCTCGCCATAGCCCCTGTACCGTGGAGGCGTAGGTTATTTGCTGAGGTGCCCGGTATCAGCAAAATCCCGTACAAATATAGTCTCTTGGATCCCAACTGCAAAGAGAACAGATAGACTAAGGCGTTACATCTTCACTTCACTCAAGGTAGTTAGTTACCCATTTGATGGAGGTATTGTAGTTGCATTCGACCAAAAGGTTATTAGCTCGATTCAGAATCTTGTGCATTTGAGATTACAAATTTCTGCAATTGCAAAACTGACAGTTTTAGGTATATTTTGTTAGTGTAAATTTAAAATATACTCCAATATTTTGCAAATGCAATGATGCAAGGCCATTTGCACAAGATTGTGAATAGGGCTATTGTAATAACTTTCGATCGAAGTGGATTTCTGTGACATGCCTGATAATATAATAAACCAACAAACATTTTCTTTTATACATTTTGTGCAATAATATTAATTTTTTTAAATTAAAGTTTTGGATGATTCGTCAGTTTTCTTAAAACTTACCGTTTGTTGTGTATAGATTTCCGAAGATATTTTTTTATCTTCCTTCAACTAAATCAGTCAATTTCTAATATTTAAAGTACATATTCTTAAATCTATAACCGTCTTATTAAAAAAAAATTTAATTGTTTTTAAGCTCTTGTTAGATAAATTTTTTATAGAAATGTATCTAATAAGAGCTTAATAAATCTGAAATATTTTTTTTTATAAATAAGACAGTAAACCTTTCTTGTAACAAAACGCTTTTGTTCAAACCTTGTTTAGAAGGCAAATGAAATGCGGTACTATCAAAATTAAAAAAAAAACGAATATGTTGTCCTACTCCAAATTTACAATCCATGTTTCTGTTCGATTTAAGAATTAAAAATTAAAAACATACAAAATAGAAGAAATTGACCGATTTTTTTCCCTTTTTTCATTCCTAGATACTCAAATCCACCGAGGAAGGAAAAGATGTAAGTGATTAGGGTCCCCAACAATTGTGGTATTTATGCACAAACGCATCCATTAATAATTTTCGTGAGTTAAAATTTATTAAAACCCAATTGAATCAATTGATTTGTTTCTGTAAAAAGTTTCCATTAACTGGAAATCAACATTCACATCGAGATTCATACATAAATACCTACATACAAAAATACATACAGACATAAATACATACAGACATAAATACATAGTTACATACATAAATACATAGTTACATACATACATACATACATACATACATACATACATACATACATACATACATACATACATACATACATACATACATACATACATACATACATACATACATACATACATACATACATACATACATACATACATACATACATACATACATACATACATACATACATACATACATACATACATACATACATACATACATACACATATATATACATACTAATTGGCTGCATGAATACATTCATTTGTTTGTATGCGCACTGAAAATACAATATTCATTCAAATATCGAATACTTTAAGAGAGATTAAGAAAGTAAAACGAGAAAAAACAGAAAAGAGAATGAATTGCGTTTTATAGTTGGTCGTAATAAATAGATTCTGTCGTACACGCTTTCTACTTCAAATATATATTTTCTTTTATTTGTGAGAGCAAATGCACGCAAATACAATATAAAGGCCTCATTAGTTTTTACTTGCAGTTGCCGTTCTGTGACGTTTTTTTCTGTATTTTACAATTACTTTTTCTGTGAAAAGTTCAGCAGATTTACAGTGAAGTACAAGCAAAAGAACAATATTGAAATTAAGAATAAAGAGTTTTCATAAGATTATTCTATTTGAAAAAACCAAAAAACAAAAAAAAAAAACAATTTTATTACTTAGAAATGGTGGCAAATCAGCCAACTTTTCTTTTATGATCTGCAGAATTTACAACATTTCTTACACAAAATATAATGTTTTTACGCTAAAATTGTATTCTTTTGAACATTCGTTGTTGCTTAAGTGATATATTAAATACTAAAAATCTTTAACTAAAACAATTCATTTTAGCTTTCGACAGCAAAATTTGTATTTATAAGAAAAAATAATCATAATTTTTCCATACCAGAAAAAAGTAACACATACACATATCTGGCTGTGACTTAACGTTCAATTCTGTTTTCAACAGATTAATCCGCAACAGAACAGAACAAAAAAGTGAAAACAAACTATTCGCATTAGTTCATCAAAAACAAAACAGCTGATTCAGAACGGAAAAGAACGTACAAACTAATTCTGCCTTAACTGTTTGATAGAGTGCAAGAAATATCGAATGAATGAGTGAATAAATCGATTATAATTCGAATACACATTACATTCGTTATACTACAAAAAAAAATTTTATTATGACGTAATTTGCTTTTAAGAAATGTGCGCAATAAGGTAAAAGAACTTTGATGGTATGTTATTGTCCACACTTACATACATAAGTATATACAAGCATACATATTTATTTATTTTATTATATATTTTTACATGTCTTATAGAAATATGAATAGATATATAGATACATATGTATAAATGCAATCGAATGCTACTTCGATTCACTCGAATGATAATATATTTGAAACTTTTTCTTCTTGTTTTCGTTTTATTTGAATGAGGTTGTATTTTTTCTCCACAAGTCGAGTTATTATCATAATACGTTCGGTTTGTGTATTCATTTATTTGTTTATATTAAATTAGAATATGAGTCACTTCGTAATCAGTTGTGTGTGATACGAAGTAAAAAAAAAGCAAATGAATATGTTCAAATGCCGTTTCAGCGTAAAATTGCAGACGTTTAATTCATACATATATACAAACAGTGTTGGAAAATATAATAGAACTGACAATTACTTGCACATTTTATATCAAATTTTTAGCTTGTAAGGTAATCATTTCACCAGATACATACTGTATTATACTCTTTGATGACGGTACTTTGAGTTTGTTTTTGGATACATGATCTCAAAAATTTTAAGTTTAGTATTCTTTTAGTGCAGTGAACACGTGGTTTTCGTTGGAAAAAATAGAAACGTTGTGGAAACTCTTAATAATTCCGCTCTAAATTAATAAAATATTGTTATTTAAAAAGTATATCATGCTCAGGGGGAAATGTGTGTAAAATAGTACAGCAGGGTAGGAAAATTTGTGCTCGCGAATTAAATTTTATTTAATTCGCTCATTTTTAAATTTGTATTCTCGAATTTAAAAATAAAATTCGCGAAAAGAATTTAATTTTAAATTCGCGAATTTTTTTCATTGTTTTTGCGAATGAAAAAAATAAATAAAAACTGATTAAATTCGAGGAGAATAAAAAAAACCCCGAATTTAAAATAAAATTGTGCTCGCGAATTGAAAAATAAAGTCCGCGAATTTAAAAATAAAATTCGTCAGCACAACTTTACAAAAATGAAGAACAAAGAAAGAAAATTTCTTTAAAATGATGATGAGAGTTGTTTCCGTTTTGTCAATTTTAGAGATACACTAACTACCCTGCAAGAAATGTCAATAGAGAATCTGTAGTCTGAAATTATTTAGAGCTGATTAAATAAAACTCATTCTGCATCAAGTTTTAATTAATTATGAGTTAGTTAAGTTCTTAACAATAATATAAATTCTTATCGAGAAGACGCTTGCGCAAGAAACTGAGAAATTGTTATATTTACAACTGTTATTTGTAAATTGAGTGCGTAAATTATGCACATTCCAACAGGGTAATTACTAAAATTCTATAAAAACACTTACACTTATACATACACATACTTTTTATACGTACTCAAATGAAATAAAACAGTTAGCTATGAGCAAACATACCTCCATTTATGTATATCTATGTACAAAATTACGCATATGTACAGTGGAGGAAAAATAATAGAAACATTTTTTTTTCGGACCAAACAGCATGGCGTTAAAACACTTTGCGATTAACTTTTATTAATAGTACTTTTAAATTAAAATTATTTAAAATAAAATATAATTCGAAAAAAATACTAAAACATAAAACTGAGGCGTATATTTGTACAGAACTTAATATAACTATTATTTTTCCTAAGTAGGTATATTTTTAATTTCATACATTTTTCAGATAGTATTTTTTTAAATTTTTGATATAGGACTGCCTTTAGTTTGACACATATATTTAATTTCATTAATACATAACTAACAGCCTGTTTATAAAACAGGACTCGTCGATAAACGCGAGTATTGCCGATTTGTATGGAGACGTAATATCTATCAGAGTATTTTAGTTTGTAAGACCCGACTCGTCTTACCATAAATGTTAAAATGCGACGAAAGAAAAAATATACTCGTCAGAAGAAAAAGTATTATAAATAATAAGAAATGATAAAAATAATGTTAATGATAATAAATAATAAGAATGAAAATCTTAACACGTTTACGAAATTTTTTGGGACACAGACGCAAATTTTTAATGCACTTAATTGATACATACTCGTATAAAACTTTTATGTAAAAAAAATAAAATTTTTGATTGTTAATTTGTTTTCAATTGGACCATTAATTACTCATATTTTTATATGTATACATACATTCGTATGAATGTAAGTATGAAACTGTGCCTATAACAGGAATGCCGTTTTTTAGGTTGGAAAAAAAATTTGGTATAAAAAATGTAAACAGACACAATTTGTTTTGATATGTTGGCAACAAAAAAGTATCATGTTTGACATATATACGAATATACGCAAGTTACACGATCAAGTCTCGTTTTACAAACCCAATTCTTTGTGTAGTCGTCAACGAGTGGGTTTAGTCGTGTCCTATAAACGGGCTGTAAATATGTATGAAAGATTAGAAGATGTGCTATTATTTTTTCCGTCACTGTACAAAACAAAAATTCAGCAAAACATGTTTACAGCTTTTGCTTTTTTTCAGTGTTGTTAACTTTTCAAAACGCACCAAAATGGAGGAGAAAGCACACCAGCAAAAACGTACTAAGCTTAGAGTTTTTTTTTTCATTTTTAAAAACGCATTTTGTGTTATAAAACGTATATTTTTATATTGAAACCAAGACTATTAGATGATCAAATTCGTTCAACAGCTAGATTTCGTGCTTGCGAAACTTGACATTAAGTGTGATTCTGTTACTTTATTATTAAGATAATGGCATCTATACAATAATTTTGTTATTCAGCAACATTATTTAATTATATTCGCTGCCGACCGAAATCTGCTGTTACTTTTACTGCTTATTATCAAGTACACAAATATACAGCTGCTTACCGTCGTTAAAAATATATTGCAGGAACGTACAGTCGTTACTGCAATGGATGAAATACGTCTAAAAAATTTACGATTATAAGATTATAAACATTTACAGAATCGCGCTACAAGCCATCAAACTCGATTAGTAGCAACTCCATCAAACTCATTCTTTTGCGTTAGGTTAGAATGGGCATCTTTAAAGGATTTTATTGAAATATGCGAAAATTTGCCAGAATTGTTATAACTTTCGGAACTATATGTCTAGAGACTTTGCCTGTTCAACAATAACTTAATATTGAGTCACTGGTTATTAATTATTTTTTTCTGCCAAATTTGTTTGTATATGTTGAAGTTGAGACAAGATTGGTCAGTTGCTTTGAACACTTGTATTAACTTTAAACTTTTTATTTTAATATTATTTCAATCATAGAAAAAATTATTAATTATATACTTGTAATAAATAAATTAAATAAAATAAAATATGAAGTTTACCATAATCAAAATTTAATGCATTTATTTTGCAATAGTTTTATCATTTAATTAATAATTTGGTAATTTACGGGACTTCATAAAAACGAACTTCTTTATTCAGTATCGGCTTTTAATATTTCTAATATTTTAAAATATTAGAAATATTTGACAAACTTATCTTCATCGTTTAATAGCAAAACACTCTCTAAAATCACTCCCGAAAATGTGTGTAATATACAACAGCAAGATTGTCTTACTTTTTGGTGCGTTTTTTATACTATTACTCCGTATTATTCTTGTGCTCTGTAATGATATTCAAATGCAAAAACATGATTTGGTGCCACCGAAATCTAAAATAAAAAAAAATACAATAGACTTTTTCGCACAAGAAGTTTCAAAAAACACCAAAAACAGTGCGAAACGCAACGAATTTGCAACACTGTTTTTATATTTCTTCGGGAATAATTCGTGAATTTAATTATTTAATTCTCCCACGAATTAAACAATTCTATCCCGAATTTTATTTTAAATTCGCTTCTTTACCTTTTAAATTGACTCACGAATTTTATGGATAAAATTTGCGAACTAAAAAGAATAATTCTTTGAAATATGAAAAATTTAATTCCTTCGCGAACGAATTTAATTCGAGCATTATTCCTACCATGCAGTACAGCAATAAATGTTTCTTATATTTTTAATACCTCATTTAAGATGGGTCGTAATACAGTTCATGAAAGGGAAATTATTAAAAAAATAAAGCTTTCCATATCTCAGATTGCACACTTCATGAAATGCTGTGGTTCATTTTAAACCTGGAGGAAAACCGAGGACGAAATTAATTTGAATTGTAAAAATTAACAAAATGCATATGTGATTAAATATGAGACAAAAACATGTATGTTAATAACTAAAAATAAATACCGCTAGTTATGAGACAGCATACGCTGTACAAACGATGTGGTCAATTAACAAGATGCATATGTGATGCAATATGAGATGAATATAGATAGAAAATAATAAATGCTCGGTGGCTGAGTGGTTAAAGCAGCAGATCATGATATGTCATGACCCGAGTTCAAATCCCAGTGGGTGCTGATGAATAGTGTAGCGACTACGAAACAGCTAGTTGTCCCCCAGCTAAAGATTTGATTATTATTTTTCTTGTCTTCTTCAATCAAAAATTATTGATCACAGCAAATTTGTTTTCTAAAAAATCCTTCTTAAAAATAAACTTAAGAAATGAAAAAACTTAAACTATAACCCGTTGTACAAATGTACAAACCAAAAATGTAATGTAAAAAAATCAATTTTTGACCTCAGAAGACGTGAAAAATGCCTTAAACGCAACAGTAACCAGTCGAACAACCCAAAATAGATTGATATCTGCAGGTTTGAAGGCATATAGAAAGTACCATACCTTAGCCAAAGCAACATAAACTGCAGGTTATCGTTTGCAACGAAATACGTATTACGCAGAAATTGGATAAACGTGTTATGGTCTGATGAGACGAAGATTAATTTGGTGGTCTCTGATGGCAAGGTGCATAAGCGACGCCCTAAAAACTCTGCATACGATCCCAATCACACGTTAAATATAATGCTTTTGCAGTTCTGGTAATTTAAGGAGGTTACCAAATAGAGCAAATGAAAATTTCCGGTATCAGTCCATATATACCTGAGATCCATGAAAGATTACCTTTTTGGCATGGCGATTACAAGGAAAAAAAATTTTCCCCGATATCGGTATATTTATTTTATTTATTTATTTATTTATGACATATTGCAGTACAAAAGCCATCAAGGCCAAAATAAAGTAGTACTGCACAGGTAAATTAATAAGTGCATATATCTGAGTAACTCAAATAATAATACAATTCAAATCCTTATATAATGCAAATCTATTTACAATGTAATTTAATATCATTAATGAAGCAGACATCATAGAAATTAGATTCATTCTTCTTAATTCAGTCTACAATACAAATTCAATTATGTCAGTCAACTTAAAAAGTAACAACATACCAAAATAAGATCAAGAGGATTACATCAATTTCATTTCTTTTCCTTTCGAGACTCCCCAGCCCTAGAACATATACAAATATAAGTATGGCAACCAGTAATAATAGCGCAACTCCACACACAAACAAAAAGATAATCACGGCAGATGAGTCAGGGTCAGATGTTGTCGAAGCTTAAATCGAAATACATTATTAGAATGTGAAAAGATTCTTAGCTCATGCGGCAACACATTCCACCAGCGAGCAATTCTCACAATGAAGGCTCTGCTAAAGGTAGAACAATTAATTAGAGGGATTAAGATTTGTTTGTTCCGAGTCGATCGAGAAAAATGAAAGCGATTACAAAGATGTACGACATTCGCCTCTCTAAACGTTTTGTAGAAAAAAGCAACATTGCGATACCTAATAAAATCCAAAAACGAAAAATCAAGAAATTTAACCACGAAATCAGACACATGTTCTCGTCTGCGAACAGAAAAAACATATCTAACAATAGAATTCACGACCCTACACAGCTTTACCAGATTAGTATAAATAGCACCCGATACCACTTCTAGTCCGTATAAGATAAAAGGCATCATCAAGGCTCTAGCTACATGCCACCTAACCGAGAATGGTAAATAAATACTCAAGGAGTAAATCCTCCGCAGTGCAAAGGACACTTTCTGATGCACCATATTAATGTGGGGCTCAAATTTAAGTTGGTCATCAATAAGAACATCTAAACATCTATAATGACTGACAAATTCAATAGGGCGCCCAGAAATATAAATATTTAAGTCTTGACAAAATAACCATGAAGAAAAAAATAGCATAGTCTTCGTTTTCAGAGGATTTATTGCAAGGCAGTTCGCATTCGCCCATTCAGAAACACTATTGAGAGAAGAATTTACCAAGTATTCTAAAGCATCGGCCGAGTCACGATCCCCACTAAATAAGAGCAGAATATCATCAGCAAAGAGGAATGGTTTACAGACACCAGGTTGAAACACTTCAACTACATCATTCACGTATAATATGAATAACAATGGCCCTAGGACCGAACCCTGGGGGACACCCGAGTCAAGGGGCAAACAACTGGAGTAGACTCCGTTCAAGTCCACAAACTGTTGCCGACCACTGAGAAATGAATAAATTAGCTTGCAAGCCGATCCAGAAAATGAGTACCGCTGTCTCAGTTTGTTGATCATTGTCAAATGGCAAATTGAATTGAAGGCTTTAGTTAAGTCAAGCGAAACCAGCAGTGATAACTTTCCATTATTCTCATACGTCCTAATGTCATCCGTCAAATTCAGCAATAACGATGTGGTATTAAAATTTCGCCTAAAGGCATATTGAGAATCCGATATACTTGATTCACAAAAAGACAGAATTTGTTTCTTAATTAAATGTTCGACCACTTTAGACAAAGCGGGAAGAATAGATATAGGACGTAGGTCATCGACACTCCTAATGACTCCAGACTTAGGAATGGGTACCACCCGAGCAGTCTTCCAGGCCAAAGGGAATACTGAAGTAGTAAGAATTGAATTAATCAAATGCAAAATTATTCCAGGAATGATTGGGTAAATAATTTTAAAAGATCGTATGGGAATTCCATCAATCCCAGCAGAGCCAGACTTAACTTTCTTCAGAGCCTGTAGTCAATTTCATCAACGAAAGGAGAAGGATCCATCGAATAAAAAACTCTCATTAACATTATCGGGAAAAGCCATAATCGGACTGCTTCCAGTAACAAAAAACTCATTAACCGTAGCTGGATTATCATTAAGCACAGCCCTCTCCGTCGATGTACACCCCGCCCCCCTAAGTACTCTCCACATCCGCTGACATCCAGCCCATGGAAAACTCGAGAATAATGCTTCTTTTCGCGCCGAATAACAGATTTAAGCTTGTTGCGGTATCTACAAAATACTCCCCAGTTATATTCAGTAGGGTCAGATTTAGAAGAAGAAAATGACAAATCCCGAAGAGAAGTAGCCAACTCAATGCATCTAGAATTCATCCATTGATTATCAGAAGAGCAAGTCACTCTCCTGAGTGATACAAAATGAAAAAGAGACTCTACAAGAGACGAAAAAATTTGACATCTGTCGTTCACATCCACCGACTGAAAAAAAGGCGAAAAATTATACTCAGCGAGATAAGAGTGAATGCCCACCCAGTCTATTCGATTAAAATCCCGATGCTCAAGAACTACATTAGAATGATCAACAGAAAAACTAAAGGCTGCATATATAAGTGCATGGTGAGAGACAGATGGACATTGAACCTGCCCGGAAAAACATACAGAGCTTCTATCAGAGAGAATAAAAAAATCAAGTGGAGATGTGGATAAATGCGAAATGTCATAGTGGGTAGGAAGAGAGTTATGACGACTGACAGGTTATTCCTGGTACAGAGTGAGCGAAGTGCTTCACATTTAACCGCATCAAACTGATTTAGGTTGAAGTCCCCAACTAAGATGATATTAGAGTAATTTAAAAAAAGTTCTGAAGTCTTCCATTGCCAATATAGAGTTCAAGAAAAAGCGACTCGGCTTTATTGGCCACAGATGTCTTCAACACCATCCTATGCTTGATTTTATTAGAAATATAAATCTCCACGCCCCTCCCCTAGCATTTTCACGATGGTTGCGATAAAATCTATATCCCGGAATAGCCACAGCGCGCGAGGAAACTTCCTTCCTAAGCCAAGTCTCACTGACTCCCAAACACATCAAAAACCGAGACTCCAATAATTTTCTTAATTTCATCAAACTTAGTGAGCCTACTCCCAGGTCTCAAGCTGCAGCAATTCAAGTGCGCAATTTTCAACTTGTCAACAAAAGGACTCAACAAGTTTCTAACGTGAGAGCTATCACTAACAACCGGCCCCATATTGATATTAAAAGACATCAAAAGTAATAAAGATCACGGCGGGGCACCGAAGGAAAATAAAAGAAATGTTATAAGATGTAATATAAAAAACAAAATTCACTATATAATCTTTGTGTACCCTCTGCAGCCAATCAAGAAGCTAAAAAAAACGGGAAGCAAAAGCATGCAATACATTTGCAATCAGTAATCGAAAAATAAGCTAAGTTAGAAAAATGAACTAAATAGACGTAAAAATAATTGTAAGAACCTAAATATACCGGTAAAAGCAATGATTAATGTGAACCACGGTCACAATTTTGATTAGGCTACCCGATATATTTAGTTTGAAAGTTTCAAAACAAAAAGAAAGGAACAAAAAACTACACAAAATGAGATCATCAAATTATAGGGCTGGACATCATCCCAATCACAATTTACTCCCACTCAGCACCTGCTTACACTCAGCAGCGTTATGGACTTCAACCATTTTTCTCCTGGGAAGCGTCAGTACAGCACGTAAGCTATCATTATTAATAATTTTATATTTAACTATGACTTTATTTTGGTACAAAGTCCTGCATTCAGCGTTTAACTTGCTCGCCATCGGTGAAAAGTGATCATTCAAATATATTCTGCCTGTATCCCGTCGACCATCATTACCACCATCCATAACATCACACCTCTTCAGCGTTCGAGAATTAAAGTATTGTTTCATAATCTCGTCTCGAACCATTACATTATTAAACTTCACTAGTATATGTCGCTTTTTGTTGATGTAGCATACATGTCGCACCAATGGCAATCACCACAGGGACCAGTTCAGATATGCCCGCAGGTAACCCACCAATAATCAAATTAGCTCTATTCAACCTCCTATATAATACATGAGATTCAGCATCAAAAGATAAAACATTGCTAGCAGACTCCAGACACTATCCGCTCATCACAAGCCGCAATCTCCATCTTCATCTCACTACGTATAGAATTAATATCAGACCTAATTTCCGTAACTGCTTTGGAAAAGGCAGATTTAATGGAGGCAATTTCATCATTGCTTTTGCTAAGAATATCATCAAATTTTCTGTTCAGAGCCCGAATCTCATCGCCAACCAACCTTCCATCGCCAATCTTAACCTCACACTTGGCGCATATGTATTTGAACAACTTGTTGCTACCAAGTAACTCTAGATCGCCATCCGCAATGTTGGCACACGATTGATGGATCCACAAGGCACAAACGTTACACTGTACACAGCCTTTTTTCCCAATAGATTCATCACAAAGCGCACACTTATAAACTTTAGGCGCTGTAATATATTATTGCTTCTTCTTTGCTATATATTCAAGTATTCGACGGTATGTATATGTGCAAGTATATGTCAGCAAATTTGAGAAAAACAATATTCCGTGATATAGGACCAAGGCGAATTCATTACCAGGTGAACTTAACAGCACAGGTGATTATTTTTTGCTTCTCGCGTTTTTTCCAATGAGACTGTCAAATATTGTTTCTTTTGTTTACAAACTTTTTCGCGCCATTTTAATCTGAAGGTTTTTTTTGCATAAATTAGTGCAATTTCAAGAAATTTGTGTGAATTTAAAAGTGAAAAACTAATATAATCTGTGATTTTAATTACAAACAATTATAAAAGCTTATATTTAACGTTTATATAAAATATTTTCTCTGCTGAGCAATCTTAGGCGAATTTAGATTATGACATTCACGATGTATTTTACAATAACAAAATACATTGTACTGAATTCGCTTTTCCGCTTGCACTCACCTGTATAAAGTCGCCTTGTATAGGACGAAAAAAAAAATCCAAAAAGAAACCAGTTCTGACTGCACTATATATAAAAACAACCAACAGGTTTCAGTAGTAAAGAAAACAAACTCCCAAGCAGCAAAAATATCGTTCTATAAAAAAATTATTAGCCGCAGATATCAAACACGTTTACACAGGCATAGCGTTGCCACCGAGCATATTTAATTCAAATTTGTAATACATATTATATATTTACGTGACTATCGTGTAGGGTATTTTAGATTCGGCCCTGTCGAATATACGACACTCTTACTTGTTTTGTTATATATTTTCGTAGAGTAACAAAAATATAAGAAAAAAAAAAAAAAAAAATGTTTTCTCAATTAACAGCAAAGTTATATATCAAAGAGTAAGAGTGTGGTACATTCGGCTGTGCCGAATCTAAGATACCCTTCACGAGAGTCACGTATATGTATAATATATTTAAAAATGTGAACTAAATATGCTCAGTTATATATGAACCGATTTCGGAATTTTCTATTTTATGTATTTTAATAACCTTCTTTTATAACAAAAATTGCTTTTCAGCAAAAAAAAAAATAAAAAATTTTAATAGAAAAATCAGTTCAGGCTATATATCAGGTATATAAGGACCGATATTGGAAATTTTCATTTTCCATATTTACATAACCTTATTTCATTACCAAAACTGCTTTTGAGCAAAAAAAAAAAAATGTTTAAGTTCGCCTACGCGACATTTTCAAGAAAAACCAGGTCTACGCTATATCTCGGGTATCTAAGGACCGATATCGGAAATTTTCATGTTATATATTTATATAACCTTATTTCATTACCAGAACTGCTTTTGAGCACAAAAAAGTTGTTTAAATTCGCTTACGAGACATTTTTATGAAAAACCCGACTTAGGCTATATCATGCCTTTTAGTCACCATGCTGAATGTTTGAAGGTTGAAGCAAAACAACCAATTTTTTTTTGCAAAAATTGCATAAAAATGGCTTTTTTCGGAATTTTGGATATATCTCAGCTATATGTGAACCGATATTACTGAATTTCAATAGCAAACCAATGAATCGATTAGGTAAAAGAATGGTGAAAGAAAAAAGTTTCCAAGTCTAATGGTTTTCTCAGAAACGGTATTTCAACAGCGGACAGACGGACATCGCTTAATCGACTTTTCCATTAATTCTGAATATATATACTTTATAGAGTCGCAAATAAAAACTGTAGAAATTACAAACGGAATCACAAACTTATATATGCCCTTTACATTTTTGTGAAGGGTATACAAATGAAAAGGTCAGAAAAACGAGATTCTCTAACAACACAATCCTGTTCTGTATCTTTTGTTAGCCGGTGAAATAATTGTATGATAACTGAAAATGATCAAGTAAGTTATAGCTGAAAATATAAAATTATGAATATAAAAAAAATCGAGCTATAGATATTGTAGAACCAGTACTTAAAAACTACATAAAAAAAATTGTACATAACTTACATAATCTGGTCGATATTAGACGAAAATAAAAAAATTATCCCCAAATCACATTTTACTTTTTTGTAATATATGATTTCGTTTTAATATTAAGTGTCCCTATTATTCCGTCCATGACTGTATGTATGTGTTCAAGGTAGTCATACGAGGTCTGATCAAAAAATAACCGTTAGGTTAGGTTAGGCTTTACAGGCTGTCAGCCATTGAAAAGCCAGCCCACTTGGGTCCAATTTGGTCCCGTTGTGTTGCCTGGGTGTGGTATGTATCTCAGGAGAGCTACATATTGCTGGTTTAGAACCAACCCGAGGACCGAATAAAGGAGTCCAATCTATTTACATCACATTCCGATACCTCTGCCAAGTCGTGCAGCATCGGTCTGCCTAGATACAAAGCCCTTATATAGGAAAGAGCCGGACATAGGAAGTGCTCAATACTCTATACTTCCTCCTCGTATTTGCAACTTATACAGAAGTCATTTAATGGAAGATTTAACCTTATCGCCTGTGACCCTATATGACAATGATCCCTGGGACCGAAACAGCAGAGCGCAAACTCCTTCGTCCTCCTGTTGTCATATCTGGTCCATGTCAGCCTTGATACTCGACAGGTGACATCACTAGACCATCTCTCTTGTGCGGCTTCAAAAAGTTGACGCTGGACTTGTTTTTTAGAGCTCCTAAGCGGGATTTAGGCCATCCCATATATATCCCTTTGTTGTTGCCGGACGCCGGCCTTTGCCAGCCCGTCCGCTACAACATTTCCCGGCATTTCACTGTGCCCTCGTACCCAGAAAAGCTCCAGTAATGCAATTCAGTAGCTTTTAAAAGTGTTAAATTTGTCTCCGAATTTTATCGCTTGAAATAATGAAAATGTTATTCACCAAACTTTCTTTAACACCTCTGGCTGTATGTTAAAAAAATATGAAATAATGTGGCAACTTTGTTAAAAATAAAGAAAATCACAAAATGGATCAGAAAAAACAAAAAAATTTTGCTAATAATTCCATGTTTAATTAATTATAAATTTATTATTTAAAATAATTTTTTATAAGTAAGATAAGTTCTCATCACGGAGAACACGCCGACCGGCTGATCTTCCGACAACCCGTATGCCAAATACTCTGGAATTAGTCTAATAGAAATTTCAACGACACTGCTGTGCTATAAAAACAGCTGATTTAAAACGCAGGCAAATAGTGTTAAAAACTGTTACAGAATAGCGAAAACACCAATGCTGGGGGCTAATTCTGTCATTCGCTTACAAGCGAGTTTTTACTCGAATGTGCGAGTTTTTACACTTTTGGGATTATCTCATTCGATATCGAGTAAAAGGTTTCGAAATTTCTAATGATGGCATTCGGTAGCGTGTAACCATTCGAATGCAACCGTGCAACTTTTAGTCGTAAGCAAATGTACTATCGAAAACCAGCCAAACAGAACAACACAAAATAAATGTAAATTAAAAAAAAATTTTTGAATAGCAATAATAATTAAATTAAATTGAGACTTTTTGGTTCTTAAGGCTTTTTTCAATTCATATGATGATGTATATGACGTATATATACAGGTATATGTATATGAAGAACACAAAAACTTATATATGAAGTCATATGTTGTTATATTCAAGATTTTTTTTTTTTTTTTTTTTAGAAATGCATGGTGGTTTTTTACATACATATTTATTGAATTGTTATTTCTATTTATTTACTTTTTAATCTACAAACACGCATACATGACTGATTTAAATGAATTGTTATTGTGAACGTATGTGTGTTTATTTATTTTTTAATGTAAAACATGTATACAAAGATGTGAATACATACAATTTTCGGCAGTGTTATAAAACACATTTTGTCAGTATTTTGCAACACTGAAGTGATAACTCGATTCGTTACGTAACGAGTCTCATCATTAGAAATTTACACGATATCGAAATTATTTTCTACTCGATAGTAATTTCGATCACGAATGACAGAATTAGCCCCCTGGTGTTAATATCTCTAAACGAATTTTATTAGCGTTAAAACAGGTTAGTGAATTGCACTACTGGTTCGAATGTCTCGCTATCTCGTTTAGAGTTATTTTGATAACTCATGGCTATTCCTTTCACCATGAGATCAGTGCTTTCGCTGGCATAGAGCCGGAAGCACCAATCACCATCACAGCAGAAGTGCTTATTATCTTTTCTACGATTTTGCAGTAGGTGGTTTTCTCCAACGACATCCACTACACGAGCGCCGCATACGTTAAAATAGCCATAACAACCGTGCCGCATAGCCAGCAGGAATTTCTAGAATTTATTCTCCATGTCTTTCCAATGTCCCTCATATACAAGAATAAGACGATAGCCGATTTTTCTGACCTTGAATGGACATTCCGCTGGCAGGATAGTTTGGAATCCAGATAGATACCCAGATATTTCGCACTATCTGACAGCTAGAGCTCAACTGCCTTCTACTCTTCGGGTGAAGAGTACAAGCTCTGTTTTCCACAGATTCACACTTACACCGCTGTTTGTACACCATCCTTCTATAAGGCTTAGTGCAGAGCCTAGTTGCTGTGATAGTATGTCCGGGTACTTACCCAACACAGCAACCGCAATATTATCAGCATATATCACTGTCCTAAACAGCATGGAATCTAATTCCATCAATAAAGAATTCAGGGCTAAATTCCATAGAAGAGGAGAAAGAACTCCTCCCTGTGGCGTGTCCTTTCTATCCTCTCTGCAAATTGTGGTTCGTCCCATATTGGAAGTTATGACCCTGTTGGTCAGTAGATTCCCTATGAAGCTCAAAATTGACAGATGAACATTCAGTCTTTCCAGAGCCCTTATTATAACCCTTGGCAACATATTGTTAAATTCTTCCTCTATCTCAAGGAAGGCAATTAATGTATGCTCCCCATGCTCCAGAAGTCTCTCTACATACCTCACGAGCGAATGCAAGGCAGTCTAAACCTATTTGCTCTTGGTATAGGCATGTTGAGATGCTGATAAATGGCTCGGAACAATTGACATCCTAAGATGTAATTCAATTATCCGTTCCAAGATTTTAGGCAAGAAGGATGACAAGCTTATAGGCCTGAAATCCTTCCGAGTGATGTGTGAAGTCTTCCCCCCTTTCGGAATAAAGACTACAACACACCTTCGCCATGATTGCGGAATGTAGGACCATCTAAGGCAGGCCGAGAACATCCTTATCAACCATGGCATTTCCGCATTTTTCTGCAAATCAGCTGTTATAATACCATCTAGACCCAGTGATTTATATGGGTCAGAGCTATCCAACGCCCAAAGGATTATAAATAACCATTACTTTCAAATTTCGCGAATTACGTATGCTCGATTTTCGTATTTTTTTTTCTGTTATGTTGGTACACAAGTCTGTTATAAATGTTGGCAATATCAGCCATTTTGGATTGTCAGTTTATTTTTGACAGATAATCCCCCATATTCCAAGAGGCGTCATTTTCGCCACATCAAGACGACATCAAAAAACACTCGGTTACACATTCGCCTTCGACAGCAATTGTGTATTCTTTGATAGGCCTTCGGTATTTCCTAGACCTAAGCGATAGATAGAAGTTATCGACAACACTCAATTGTTTTTGGCAACGAGTAAATAAATGAAAAAATGTTTGTGTCGACTTCATGTGACGACGATGACGGCTTATGGAATATGGGGAAATAGTCGTGTTTAGGTGTGCTCTTCGATTTTTTAATATTCGAAAAAATGGATCTAAGAAGCTGTATTAAGTTTTGTGTAAGAAATGAAATTAAATGTGCAAGGACATTTAAAATGTTGACTGTGGCGCTCGGCGAGTCGAGTCTACTATAAGCAGAACACAAGTTCAATTGTGGTATAACCGGTTTAAGGAAGGCTAAGACGATGCTCGTCCTGGTCTCCCGAACACGTCAACAGCCGATGAAAACGTTGAAGCAATGAAGAAAACGATTTTGAATAAGCGTCGAATCACTATCAGAAAGGTTTCTAATGAAACATGTGGCAGCGAAGATTGTTCCAAAACAATCAACGTCGCACTTAGGAGCTGTCCATGTGATTTCCTCAAAAGGGTCATAACTGGTGACGAATCATGGGTGTATAGCTATCACATTGAAACCAAAGCGCAATCATCCCAATGGAAGTGTCCAGGAAGCTAAGACCGAAAAAGCACGCCAAGTTCGGTCAAATTTGAAGGTTTTGCTCAATTTTTTTTTTTTTTTTTGGCTTCGAAAATGGCGTGGTGCATTATGAATTCTTGCCACAAGATCGTGCGGAATACTACCTTGAAGTTATACGCCGTGTGCGTTTGGCCCCCGCTGACTTTTTCCTCCTCCCAAAACTGAAGACAACGATGAAAGGAAAGCGTTTTGCTACGATTGATGAGATAAAAGAAAAATCGAAACAGGAGTTGTTGGTGATTCCAAAAAGTACGTTTCAGAAGTGTTTCGAGGATTGGAAAGAACGCTAAGATGAGTGTATTATATCTCAGAGGGATTACTTTGAAGGGGAGAAAATAGTTATTGATAAATAAATAAATACTTTTTGAAAAATTGAAAATAACGGTTATTTATTTTATTAGACCTCGTATCATAATTATGAAGCAAACTCTTTTCTAGGTTATCACTCATAAAAATTCTTTAATTTCGAGCATAAAAAAATAAAAACGTGAAAGTTTAACATTTATTATTAGAACCCCCGTTTATTCGATATTCGAAAAACAGTCATTAAAAAAACGGTTACAGTAAAGCCAAAAAAAAAAACGGGGAAAATTGGTGAATAATAACTGTTCGATCACCCTAATGTTTATAGAATAAAATATAATTTTAAATACTTATTGGGTATTTGTAGAAAGGCGTGTGTGAATGTATGCAAATACAATGGTCCAACTTAGGATTTTACGGAAAGAAAATATTTGCCCCGCCCGATATCACGCCCACTTTTTTACCACGATTTACCTAAAATCAGAGAAACCGATTTAACTAATTTTTCTTCCAAATGTTCGTAATAATTTTAAGTTTCCATCGTAAGAAAAAATTGTCACACCTACTTTTACGCCCGCTTTTTTCTGTTTACCTAAAATCGAAAAACAGTTGTACTGATTAGGCTAGTTTCTCTTTCAAATATTCGAAGCAATCCTATTTAAGTTTTCAGTAAGTTAAAAAAAAAATTGTTATGATATTGAAATTTTTAAGTTCAACATGCTGAGCATTATTTTTAAATAAAAATTAAAGTATAAAATTATAATAATCAATTGTAAATTGCAAGAAAATTACCGTTACCAACATAACAGAAAAAATGCAAAAATCGAACCTACGTAACTCACGAAATTTTAAAGTTACGGTTATTTTTTTATGAAAACTCGTACACCACTCCTGTTCACTTATTTAAATGTACTAAAAATTCATATTCCTGTATCTCTTGCAATTTTTAACCGATTGCAGAATTTTAAATTAGTAGTCTCTTAACTAAACTTTTTCTGAGCAAATTTATAAAAATAAAAAAATGTGCTATTTTTGTTGATTCACTTGAGTAAAGGCACCTTAACTAATATTTATGAAAAACTATTTTTCTTGTTTTTTAATTAATTTTTCTTTATTATTGCTTTATTTACTTAAGAAGGATTAGTAATGGGTAAACCCCCCTTTGTTTTTCATAACATGGACAGATAAAGAGAATTTATATAATCCAACGAAACTTGACTCCAAGCATTCTTAATAGCCAGAATTAGTGACTACTTGTCATTAAATTGTGTACCTCCTTCATAGACTTTACGATGTAACCAATGTCAGACATTTTCGATAATGTTTAGATCTGGCCAGTAAAAATATTAACATTTGGCTTGCAAATGAACTGATTTACTACTCTGGCGCTGTGTATAGTTCATTAAACTTCGGAAAAGTTGATTCCAATAACATTTTATAGCTTGCACCAGTCATTTTTGCACTTTGAAATTCAAGATCGATGGTGCCATAGTGCGTAATAGCACCCCATACCATAACGCCTCCCTCTCGGCTGTAATGTCGGTTCAAAAATCGTTTTTTATTTGCGCAAATCATGGAAATAATAGTTATAGCGATCAGGTTTATTTCAATTAAACTTTTTCTCATCCGTAACTACAACGGTTCTCCAGTCATTTACATGAACTCTTTGTTATGAAATAAAAGTGCACCGGAATAGGTAGCAGTATGTGCACACGTGTTTTTTTATTCTTTTTTTTCACCGTTGTCCGTGTTTTCTTTATATGTTCATATTAATATTATTTTCAATGCATTTCATTAACTTGTAGTTGGACTAAATTTCGCTAATCTGAGCAGTGTCGAAGGTATATACACTGGGCACTGATCTGTTTTAACTAATTTAATTCCAATATTTTAAATGCTGCAATAGAGTTTGATTTAGTCTTTCGTGCCTATTTTCCTAGTTCCAGTACAATGCGCTGCATATGTAGGGGCCATCCCCTGAGTACTGGTTCTAGATAAAAAAAAAAATGAACTCTTTGCTACACATCCAATGTCATGTAATCTTTTGCGAATTGAAACTGCTTTTCCTAGCGAGTTGCATTAAGTGGCGGCTTTTTGTAATATCCGGTAATTAAGATACGCACAGCTTTTAATTATTCTGCATACTAATGACTTGCTTGCTTGCACTCCAGCTTGTGCTCTTATTTTTGACAAGGATAAGGCAGAATTAGAAGCAATTCTGATGATTTTTCTTTTTTCATACGAAGATACAGACGATGAAACTCTCTCTTAAAAATTTTTTCCATACCCCTTGGGATCCTTGATGTAATTGTCGACAACTGTTGGTCTTCGTCCTTTTTTTAGCTATTGCGCAGTTAGAATATCCTTCAGAACGGTAAACAATGATTTTAGTTTTTTCCGATAGACGAAAAAATTTTTGTTTTGCCATTTCGACTCGTAAATTGATTAAGATGTAATAAATTGTAATAAATAATCGCTCCGCACAAAAAAATCATCGCTTACTTTAAAAATAATGAAAAAATAATAAAATGCCTTAATTCAAGTGAAAAAAAAAACATTTTAGGATTTATTTTTATAAATTGCTTAAAAAAAGTTATTTAGTTAAGAAACAAGACGTCTATTTTAAAATTCTGCAATCGGTTAAAAATTGTATAAGATACAGGCTTCTGAATATGTATGAAATTGTTATTGCCTTGAAATAAGAGAACCTGAGTGTACTCGTATATGAGCAAAAGAAAACAAATACTTTTAAATGGCAGAGTGCAAAGAATATAATTTAATTTTTCTTCATCGGTTTCATTTGGTATGTCTTTTTTGGTATTCAAGGATTGTTTTAATTCCGAATTAATGTGAAAAAAATCCTCTAGAAAAAATATATTTTGTACTTTTTTTGGAGTTAAAATGGGCATAAAAAAATAATAAGAATAACGCTTACAACAACTGTGGTCTTTGTGCAAATTTTTAAATTTGCAGTTCTTATTATCGTTGGTCAAGAGCAAACCGTTTTTTTTTTGTGGATGTACAACAACAAAAATTTCAGTAGCACTGAAAGAGTCAATGCACTTGGTGTTATTGTATTTTCTTCCTAAATAGCTTCAAGTTTCGATTTTATTTAAAGTAATTTTATACATATTATTAACAAACAAGAATATGATGATAAATGTGTCAAATGTATTACACACATTTATTTGCATCTGAGTATTTTTGCTCAAGCGTTTTTATACAATATTTTTGTTGTGTGGAAATAGCAACTTTGTTCTGTTTTTGGTTTATGACATAATATCTGCCAATATATTTTGGTTCGTAAAACATGACTGTTCTCGCCATAAGTTCCGAAATGCGACGCATGAAAAACATGATCGTCTGAAGAAAATGTGGAAAAAGAAATGATAATATAATAATGTTTAAATAATTAATAAATAAAAAAAGAATACAAATTTTGATCTAAAATATCTGTGACAAAGACCCAAATCGTTTTTTATGCATATAAACGTATTTATATAGAATATACTCGTACATAATTGATGTAAAACCCGTATGAAAAAGCTTTTCCACAGAATGTTTGCTTTTATTTATTTAATTTTATACATACATACGTATGTATTGCTGTGTCTGTTTATGTTGAAAAATAAATGTTTGTGTGAAAAATGACAACAAATGCTATTTTTTTGCAACAAAAATGTATCATAAATGTTACACGTACAAGAATTTACGTAAGTTGAACGACACGATCAAGTCGCGTTTTACAAACTTAATTCTTTACGTACTCGTCGTGTTCTATAAACAGGCTGTAAGTATTTTTACTACTATTTCCAATATTTGCGCAGTTTCCGTCGTGAAAAACGAACAAATTTTTATTTAAAATTTATAAAAAAAACCGGAAACTTATTCTTTAAATTGTAAGTATATTGTGCATATGAGTATATTATTTTTTAATATAAATAAATATAGTTTAAAAAACTAAAGAACACGGTTCGATATCAAGCTAAATTAATTATCCAGATAATTATCCGCATAACGCGTTCCGAGTTTTTTTATATTTGTAAATCCCAAAATCGGCTTCAGGAATCGCCAAAATTCCCCACTTCCCCGGAAACAATATGACAACTTCAATTTTCGCACCATATCGAATGAACGTCAGTAGTAGCATGCTTCACGGCAAAAACACGCACCAAATATTAAAAGGCGGTTCAGAGTTTTTTGGGAATTCTCAAAATCGGCCTCGTGAATCCCCAACATCTCCCACTCTCCCAGAAGCAATACGGTAACACCAATTTTTGCTCTAAAGCAGCAACACTGTATATACAGTTTTATATACTTACAAATGTAATAATCACTCATATATAAGTAAATCTAATATAAGCGTGTTAAGAATGCATTTACAGTCAAATGAACAATTTATATACAGTGAGCGTCAAAATAAAGTATACAAAAACTTTTTCTACAACATAGCACTTTTTTTAGTCTTTTAAGATATGACTAAATTTATCATTTTAGGGTTTTTGGTATTAGTACACTATTTTCTAATTAGTTATTAAAAAATAATGAGCAATTACTTACAATTATATAACACTGCATTTACACATACAAGTAACATACAGTAAGTTCAGTATACATATTATTTTCGAAAATGTTGGAAAAATTGTCGAATGTCTCCAAAGATACTTTTATGTTTACACAGACAAGAGCAAGTTCATTTTTTAAATGTCGTCACTGCGTAAAAATCTATTAAAAATTGCTTTAATTTCGTAGTTAAACTTGTTAAATATACAAAAATGAAAGCGAAAGTTATTTAACAATTTCTTGTTCATATAATTTTTTGTATTTGATGAAAAATATTTGATTTAAAATAATATTTAATGAAAAAATATTGATCAAGAGTATTGCCGTTTTCTTCATTATTGGAAAAGTTCAGAAAAACATATTTCATGAAATGATTTTTTCCAAAAAGCATGTAATTTATATTTAGTACTGCTATTGAAATATGTTATTATAAAGCTGTGTTCTTTCTTTATTTTTCTTTTCATATAAATATACTACAAATCACCTATGGACATTATTTTTATTTTATTTTTATTTTAATAATAATATAATACAGTCGTAAAGCAGCTCTGGGCTGGGGAACAGCTCTCGCGTCAGCGTAATTATTTCTTAAGTACGGTCAGGCTTGTCGTTGTTTTTTGGCCTTCGAAAGTTTTGCATCTCATTCTTAATCTACGTCAACTAACTGTATTAGTTTACAGTTTACAGTTTTTTTTTTTTTTTTTTTTTTGAGGTATGTTGTTGTTAGCCACGTGGCAACTTCCTATGCGAAGGCATAGGTCGGTACAGTTAGTCACAGCGCCGCAGAAATTACTGTTAATATCATCGTGGGCATAAGGTCTACGTTAGTCCGCCCATACTGTGCTTCCTATACTTTGCGAACTTATTTGCAACTGTATAGTTACAAATACAATAAAACACAAAAAAAAATTATTTTAATAATTAATATCAATTTCATATACATAAAACTCATTTTTGGCAACACTGTTTTATTATTTGTCATTTTGCACTAAGTATTCAAAATTCACTCACAACTGAATTTGGTTGTAAGTTGAGTTGTAAGTAGGAAAAATTGGTGTGTATTGGTAAAAAAGTTTGAATGTGTAAATGCTGTGTAAGTTACAGAGCAAAAACAAATTTGAATACATATTTTACGCGTCAGAATAAAGTGTACATGTTGCATGTGCATCATATCAGCGGTGAGTTTCTGTAAAATAATACCGTTATATTTGATTATTTGTTTATTTTGGAATTCTGCTGTAACGTTTTTATTGTTATATGTTAGTTAATTGTGATCGGCAGAGTAAGAACTCCTCGTGTGAAGCAAATTTTTATTTGTTTTGGAATGGGCCAACAAACTTTTAGTGATATTAGAGAATTAGTAATAAAACTTCGGAATGAAGGAGAAACTTTCAGAGAAATTGGCCCCATTATAAACAGAAGACACAATATAGCAAAAAAAATTGTTGATAAATACGAAAAACACGACAAAATAGGAATTCGTCCAGGGCCGTTTTGGCGGGAACATTTGAAAGAGGCTAAAATAAAATCTGTAGTGCGTGATGTAAATAAGAATCTTTTTAAACGTGCCGTTTAAATATCAGAGAAAGTTTCGGCAACATCACGAACTATCTTAAGTGCCAAGTACAACACGACGATCATTACACAAAAACGGTATACATGGTCGATTCCCGCATTCGGACCGCAAAATCCGAAAATGAGCATATGCAATAAGGATATGCTGGAATCCGTTATAATGGAGGAATGCAAGAAAATTTCATGTAATATAACTTAAAAAATTAGTAGGATCGATGCTGAGAAGACTAAATGCCGTAATTAAGGCAAAAGGAAAATCAACTAAATACAAAATCGATTTTATTTTCATTTTACACAATTTTATTTTCATTTTACACATTCATTTTACACATTTCTAATATTATATGATTGTATCATTGTTTTGTTGTAAAAGTTTGATTGCTGTAAATATTTTGTTTTTTCTGTTTTGTTTAGAATAAGGTAGAGAACTGAATACTGATTTAAAATACCTAAATGTAAAATGTTATCATAAATAAAAAGACTGAAATAAAAAACAATATTTTAAGAAAAAATTTTGTACACTTTATTTTGACGCTCACAGTATATAGTTTCTGTTACTTGTTGCCAATATGTAAATATGTATATTGTCTTCATGATGTTTGTGTTTAGAGATTTTAAAATCATCAGATAAATTTTAATTTAAAAAGTAAACAGCGTTAGTATTTAAAGATATGCAATTATGGTTTAACACATTCCAGCAGTTTTGTGCAACTTTGGCAAATTTAGAGAGTAAAGGCCATTTTCATATTAAATTTTTTACTCTGATGATAAAAATAAAATTTTCCCTATCTAACAATTATCACAAATCAATATTTTGCAATTTATATATTCTTTTCGTATCGTGCTCATTTGGTGTGTGGAAAAGAAATGAATCATTCTGGAAGTCAAGCATTCTCTGGTGTGTTCATGTGCCAGCTTTGTTTTTAAATCGTCTGGCATTTAATACTTTATTTCGTCTTTTCTATTATTCTGTAGAATATTTTATTTTTTGCAAACCTGCTCCACTTGCTTTCGCTACTCGTTCTTCTCTTCTGCTCTTTTTTTTTTTTTTTTTTTTTGTAACATGTGCGAAGAAAAAGCAATTTATAAAATGCCAAATATGATGATCAGAAAAGGGTAATAGAAGTAAGGAAGGAAAAGGGTTTTTGCTTGAATGGATGGCTGTTGTTGCGTTAGTAAAATGTACATTAGGGGGCGCCTTATTTCTGAAAGTGAAAAAGTGAACTTTAACTCCCCCTAGAAATGTTTTCAGTAGCCAAAAAAAAAAAGTTGTTGAAATTTGCAGCCAGACTGGAATAGGATAAGGCGTTCCGGAACAAAAATCAGAAAAAAAATCTATTCCATGCAGTTTGAAAATTATGGGCATTTAAGAAGAGCCTAGAAATTTGGTCAAACGATAACAATTTTTCGGTTATTGTGGCTATTTTTAATTAGTTTTATTCATTAAAACTTTGGAACCGTAAGTCTAAATAACATTTCTAGAACAACAGTCCAAAATAATGACACAATTGCCCCAAGTTTTCTGGAATTACGACTATACTATAAACTATGAATCTAGATCCTAATTATTCGACCTTAATTAAAATGAAATGTTGATTAAGCTTGAGGTCAGTTTTTATATAAAAAATGTTTTAATTAATTTATTCGATATTTCGTCTCCCTTCTTCAGGAAAATTTTTTTCAGTTTTGTTTATAAAATCAAAATATTTGAAAACATATTGAAAACAATTTAAACATTCAACATACATTGAATTTAAATTATGGACTTTAATAAATAAAAAAATAAAGTAATCCCTCTCAGATATAATACACTTATGCCAGCGTTTTTTCCAATCTTCGAAACACTTCTGAAACGCTTTTTTTGGTATTGCCAACAGCTTTTGTTTCGATTTTTCTTTTATCTCATCAATCGTAGCAAAACGCTTTCCTTTCATCGTTGTCTTCAGTTTTGGGAGGAGGAAAAAGTCCGGTGAATACAGTGATTGAGGCATGACAACGCACAAGCACCAATGTGTGAGTTGGTGCGTTATCATGGTGCAAAATCGATGATTGTTTTTCCACAATTCTGTGCGTTTCTGACGAACTGCTTCGCGCAAACGACGTATAACTTCAAGGTAGTACTCCTTATTCACCGCACGACCTTGTGGCAAGAATTAATGATGCACCGCTATATTGCAGTCGAAGAAAACAGTGAGCAAAACCGAATTTGGCGTGCTTTTTTCGGTCTTGGCTCTTCTGGACGTTACTATTGGGATGATTGGGCCTTTGGGATTGTCATAGCCATGCACACCAAAACACGACTAACCTTTTTATCTGTCAAAAACAAACTGACAATCCAAAATGGCTGATATTGCCAACATATATAACAGACATTTGTACCGACATAACAGAAAAAAGTTCAAAAACCGAACATACGTAACTTACGAAATTTGAAAATAACGGTTATTTTTTTATGTACCCGAGATTTTTCCATGAACCGATTTTTCCATGAAAAAAAAATTTATTTGCTTAAAAGCTGTTCTGATTATAAGAGAAGGTTACTAAAATACAGAAAGTGAAAATTTCCTATATCGGTCCATATACAGCCGATTTTATATGAAAAAAATTTTTTTTTTGGTTAAAAGCAGTTCTGGTAATAATAGAAGGTTATAAAACTACAGAAAAAGAAAATTTTCGGTATCGGTCTCGAGATATAGATCTCCAGCCGAAACAATACATTTCAAATGACTTCTTTTTGGTACAAACAAAATTATAAGAGCGATAATTTTATGCTAACATTATAAAAATGCAATGTTTGCACGTACGTTGACGAAAACGTTTTTGTAAGTTCTATGGGCCATGCGCGGGATTAGCTTCGCGTTTGCCTGGTTGATATTTGCGGATTTTGAAAAAAAAAAAAGATTTATATTTAGGTGATTTTTCATTTTTCGGACTTCCGTGTATTCAGAATTATATCGCGGACATTGTTGTAAAACATTTCATCCGCCCTTTTATCATTTTTGCTAGTGTTTTCTACGATTTATTGGAAATTAGCTATAAATCAATTTTGCGATAAAGATAATAAATAATATAAGCTTTAATTTTTCCTAAAAAGTTACCTTATTAAAGTTATCTCATCACATATGTATATAGGAAGCTTGATTTTTTTAGGTTTTATTTATTTATTGAATCTTCACAATGTGAACTAAGTACAAAAACAACTAAGTCCCTCCAATGCTAGACAAAAAGTTTTTATTTTGCGAAAACTATATCGGTGGAATCACCTATTTAACGCTCTGATGGTGGCAAGGGTATCCCTTCTTCTCAACCGAGTGTGACCGCTAAAATTAAGTATGTTTCGTGCAAGAGGGTTTGTTTGAATTTCCAATTTGCTGATATACCTTGTCGCACACTTTAAAATTCATTTTTTACCATTGGAACACACAGATTCTGGTGAATTTGGGAGTTTTTTGCGTACCTTGGAGCTGCAGTAATTGTTCGAAAAATATGGTTTTGTCAATTTTGTTACAGATCACAATCAATGTTGTGACAGATATTGGTGGGCATTGATCACACACATCAGGGATGGGGAATTCGATAGCTTGTTCACATGAGTGAAGAGTCGCCTTTGAACTTTTTCAATGTTTGACCACCATATAGGCTTTAGAATTGCGTTGTATAATAAAAGTTTGCAATCTATTCGCTGTAGAATTTCTGCCCAAAAAGCCAATTTAGTTGCGCTGCTTTTAATTTCAACTGAGTGACTTTCCCAGCAATGTGAGACTTCCACGTCAGCCTACGGTCGAGGTGAATATCAAGGTACTTGAAGTCATTATGCTGCGGAATGGGTGAGTTGTTGATTTCGATAGACGAACATAGTTTCTCGCAGCGTGAATGTAACTTTGATTTTCCAAAGTTTTAGCCATTTCTCTAATATTGAAATATATTCCTGTAAATTTCGTGAAGCTAGTTGATGGTTTTCATGAACACTGCATAATGATGTGTCATCTGCAAAAGTTGAAGTGGTTGGCATGTCAGAGGCGTAAATCAAATATAAAGTAGGGCCCAGTATGCTACCTTGGGGAACTCCTGCCTCGATAGGTTGAGTTGGGCTTATAAAGTCGGCTTCTCTGATAACAAATTTCCGCCCACACAAGTAGCTTTCCAGAAGCTTGTGAGTGTTTGCAGGCAAGTTCAGCTTTATTTTGTGCATTAATCCCTCGTGCCACACTTTATCAAAAGCTTGGGAAACATCAATGGATAGATTTTTTATCCCCAAAAGTCTTTCTTGTGGCATTAGCCAGTCTATGCCTTTGTTCTATTGTGCTGTGTTTAGCCCGAAATTGGAATCAAGTTCGCCGTTATAAAATTGTTGGCATTACACTTATTGGTGTATATGACTCTAGTGGGATCCTTCCCTGGCTTCGGTATCATAGTAATAATAGACACCTTCCTCTCTGCAAATATGCGTTAAAAATAAAAAGAAGAATTCTTCTAGCCACATAAGGTAACTGTTCAATCATTTTGCCAGTAATTTTATCGAAACCTGGGGCTTTTCCGGCGGCCTAACAGCGTATTACAGAAATTCTGCTGCATCATCCGCTGTATCATTTGTAATAAAAACGTTGAAGTTCGCAAAGGTGGCTTACCTATTATGGGTCTTTTCAGACCATTTTGTCGCTTTACATAGAGAATAGTCGGATTGAGGGGTGCCATCAAGAACTTCCGGTAAATTTTTAGGGGAAGCAGCGATTCATTGGATTTCGAGCAAATTTCTTAACTGTAGCCTGCTTTTAAGCTGGGGAGACCTGCGAAGTAACCACTGTCTTCTAACTCTTCTTTTTTTCTGACAGAAGTTGCTGAATTTCAGACAAATATGTCCTGTTGGTCACATATCTGAATCTTGTATGACTAATAGCATGTTGTAGGGCTATTTTAAGGTTTTCAGAAAATTCGTTAATTGACATGTCAATATCCTCAGGGGTTCTCAAGGCAATATTTTCCGTACAATGAGTACTCAAAAAAATTTTATATTTTAGCCAATTAACTCTATGGACAGTCAACGGGGAGCCAATCTCTTGGGGAAACAAAACAAAGATTATAGTGGGTGAGTGATCTGATGATAAATCTAATGAAGGCTCTACTTGCATCCACTCTAAACTCTATGGACAGTCAACGGGGAGCCAATCTCTTGGGGAAACAAAACAGAAATTATAGTGGGTGAGTGATCTGATGATAAATCTAATGAAGGCTCTACTTGCATCCACTCTAGAGGAAAATTTTTCGCAACTCCAAAATCTATAACATCTGGGATCTTACGTCGGTCTGACAGCCAATAAGTGAGGTGTCCGCTTGAAACCACATCTAAGCCCATTTTAGAAATAGTGTCAAAATGCACACGGCTTTTCGGGGAAATTAAACATGTGTTTAGCGTCATAGTCGCCAGCCGCTAAAAATCGAGGCCCAAGTGATTTGAAAAAATGTGAATATTGATTTTCTGTTAGGTTGGTGAATAAATCGAGGAAATAAAAATTTTATCAAGAAAATGTTCAATACATATGTTTGTTGCTTGGAGTGCTTAATTCTAGTTTTTATCTAAGTTGCTGAGCCTCCGCAAGATCTGCCACAGGGATCTTTAGTATCATATAGTGGGTAGCCATTAATTTTGAAATAACTTGTGAGTGTCAAGCGTGTTTCAGCAATCAGTATTATGTCGATTTGCTTTCCCATAAGGAAGTGATCAAGTTCATGTTTGTATTGGCGGAGGCCGTTTGTGTCCCAGAAACATATTTTAAAACAAATCATTTGCTTAAATCTGCCTGTAAAATAGTGGATTGTATTTTCACCATTTCCTGCATCATGGTCGTCATGGATACCGTATATGTATTTATGGATTGAACAAATGTCTGCAGAGTTGCCTCAAGATTGTTAAAATTTTGATCAGAATTTTGGGGATTCGGCTCCTGATTCAAGTTTTGTATATCGACACCACATTCGCATAAGAAACTTACTTGTTTGGGGTTTTGCATGATTATGTGGCTGGTTGACTGGCCCATTGCACAGTGGTCCCAATGACAGGTTTTTGAGGCAATAAATCACAGGAACCAGCTAGATCTTTGAAATTTCGTACAGATGATTATAACGTGTTTTTAAGTTTTCAGTAAAAAATTCAAGTCAATCGAGCAGTGCCACGCCCATTTCCAGTAGGTTGATTATAGTGACACTGCGGTTGAAAATCACGGGGAATTTATTATTGTCTAATTTTCAATTAACGCACTATAATTCTCACCAATAATTTTTGTAAACATTTCAAGTCAATCCGCCTACTGCCACGCCCACCTCCAGTGAGAGCTCTCTTTGAAATTTAGCGAAAATTGTATCATTCTGTTTGATATAACATATATTTAGCAACTAACTTAAAATCACAAAATAATTCGTTAAAACATTTCAGAAATTTACTTAAAAAAGAATGGTGTTTGGATTGTAAAGGTATCATGAATCAATCTAAAAAGAGAAAATTTAATTAATACGTACAAAAAACTGGCTTTTGTAATAAATTCTTACTTGACACTTTTCTGATTCATCAACTTCTAATTCGAAATTAAAATAAAATGATTCCTCTTCGTCCTCTTCAGAATATGAAATATCTTTATTTATAGCTGCATTTGACGTACTTGGCAGTTGATACTCATGGATTTCAGGAATCTTAAGAAGAGAAATAACTTCTCTTGGCAACTGCAAACTTCTCTTTTTTGAAAGACGATTTTTCAGATATATACTTGATAATAATGGGTCAGAAGAATCCAGGGCCCTGTTAAAAACATCCATTATATTATGCTCCCTAGAATCCTTTCGTGCGTGCTCCATGCGGTCTTTTTTATAAAATTTGTTTCTCGCCTCAGAAGCATGTTCACCAGCACATCCGAGAGGTACGATTGACGCTTGCAATATTTGATAAGAATGTGCTAAAATTTTATGTAATGTCGCTGACATTGGGTACCATTCATAATTTTTAAAATAAATATCTGCAGTCTCACCGCAAAATTTTTTTAAGTGGTCGCCACTTATTTCAAATTCAGAGTTAATGGTGATAAGAATTATATGTAAATGTTTTAAAAAGTCGATATTAATGTTGGTTATAGAAGAAAATAGTTCCGGATTAGAAAATGCTTTTCGTGCCGTATTGCCGTCGTTTGTGGAGCCACTCCCATTAGTTTTTGGCTTATGGACATGAAGGCCCATTTTTTGCCAAATTTGTTTTTGAATTTCACTCTTTCTCTTTAGCATAAGAAGTTTATCCTCAGCACTCCGAATTTGCCATTTTTTAATATTAAGTCTATATGAAAGATTAAGGACAAATTCGAAGCATCGAATCCAGGCGTGTAATGGGCTTATACCATATTTTAATGTATTCGATTTTGGCTGAAACACCGATGAGCTTAAATCTTTTATCGACAAAAACTGTTTTGGATTTCCACCGCATATTGGACACGACTGAGTACTCTTTGTTCCCGTTAGTACGTTCAACACTTTTCCATCAATTAAACTCATAATAAGCTCGTAGTTTACAGTGATCTTTCTACTGTTTACCATATAATATTCCATAGGCTTAATATTTGATATTTCCACATCAAGATTTGCTTTTTCTTTCAATATATGCTCTTTAGTTTCCTTTATAAATTCAATTTTAAGTGGTCGGCAAAAACGGACTGATTGAGGAGTACGGTTATTCCAAACGACTGCATTACTTGATGTGACTATTTTTAATGGTATAACTGACGTTACAAAGAGCGAGTTATCTAAACTTTCCGGGGAATTGCTGGTAAATATTTGTTTGAATGCACTCTGTCCTGTGGAACCGTCAAAACCGTAACTTAAAACAAAATTTATTTCATTGACTTCATCCATTTGCAGCAGAACTTCTTCCTGGCATGACAAAATTCTTTTTGCTGTATGATCAACTAAACTTTGGAGAGGAATATATGCTGATGAATCCGTTACCGTTAATCCATCGGGTCTGCATGCCAACTTGCTCTCTAGAATACTATTGTAATTGGGGAAAATATCACAGTTTCTTGACTTGCACATCTGTCTTATGTTAGTTTTTTTTTTTTTTTTTTTTTTTTTTAAGCATTTTTTTATTTATTGAATCTTCAAAATGAACTAACAATAAGTATTCAAATCTTAATACTAAATTTAAAATTAAAAAAATGTAATTCTTAAGTCCGGCCAATGCTAGACAAAAAGTTTTATTATGCGGGAGCTATTTCGGTAAAATCACCTATTGAGCAATCTGATGGTGGCAGCGGTATCCCTTCTTTTAAGCCGAGTGTGGCCGCCAAAATTAAGTATATTGCGAGCAAGAGGGTTTGGATGAAGTTCCAGTTTACTGATATACCTTGTCGCGTACTTAGAAATTTCCTCTTTTACCAGCGGAACACTCAGATCGTTATGAATTCGTGAATTTTTTACGTACCATGGAGCTGCAGTAATCGTTCGTAGAATTTTGTTTTGTCGCCTTTGGATTTTTTCAATGTTTGACGCTGAGGCGGTGCCCCATAACTGAATTCCGTAGCACCATATAGGCTTTAGTATTGCGTTGTATAACAAAAGTTTGCAATCTAATTTCAGTGTCGAATTTCTGCCCATAAGCCAATTTAGCTGCGCTGCTTTTAGTTTTAACTGAGTGACCTTTGCTTCAATGTGAGACTTCCATGTTAGCCTACGGTCCAGGTGAATACCAAGGTACTTAACTTCGTTGTGCTGCGGAATAGGTGAGTTGTTAATTTGGATAGGCGGACATGTTTGCCTACACAGTGTGAATGTAACATGAGTACATTTCCGTTCATTAACTTTGATTTTCCAAAGTTTTAGCCATTTCTCTAATATTGAAGTATATTCCTGTAAATTTCGTGATGCTAAATGGTGGTTTTCATGAACACTCAAAAACGCTGTGTCATCTGCAAAGGTAGAAGTGTGGATTCCAGATGTCGTTGGCATGTCAGAGGCGTAAATCAAATATAAAGTAGGCCCCAGTATGCTGCCTTGGGGAACTCCTGCCTTGATTGGCTGAGTTGGGCTAATAAAGTCGCCTTCTCTGATAACAAACTTCCGCCCGTATAAGTAGCTTTCCAGAAGCTTGTGTGTATTTGCAGGCAAATTTAGCTTTATTTTGTGCATTAAGCCGTCGTGCCACACTTTATCAAACGCTTGAGAAATATCAATGAAAAGAGCTGAGCAGTACTTCTTCGCCTCAAAGGTTTGTCTTATGACATTGACTAGTCTGTGCGTTTGTTCTATGGTGCTATGCTTAGCCCGAAAGCCAAATTGATGATCAGGGATGCATCCCACATTGTTCAATATTGGACTCAACTTCGCCATTAACAATTTTTCGAATAGTTTTGAAATTGTTGGTAAAAGACTTATTGGTCTATATGATTCTACCTTAGTCAGATCCTTCCCTGGCTTGGGTATCATAGTAATCATTGAGACCTTCCACTCTGCAGGATAATACTCAAGGCGTAAAATGGCGTTAAAAATAAAAAGTAGAACCCTTCTAGCTACACGAGGTAACTGTTCAAGCATTTTACCAGTAATTTGATCAATGCCTGGAGCTTTCCTGGGGTTTGTATTACCGATAACGTTTTCGACATCTTGAAAATTAAATCTCAAAGACACAGGAGGTCTAACAACATATGGTGGTAATTCCGCTGTATTATTCTCTGAATCATTTGTGATAAAAACGTTTCGCAAATGATCGACATACAACATTCCCTTTTCAGAATCGCTTCTTGCCCAGTCGCCAGTTGAATTTCGCAAAGGTGGCTTACCTATTACGGGTCTTTTTAAACCTTTTGTCGCTTTCCACAAGGAATAATGAGATTGAGGGGTACCATCAAGGCTTTCCAAATATGTTTTAAGGGAAGCCATTCTATGGACTTCAAGCAGATTTCTTAGCTGAGTTATGCATTCCCGTAGCCTAGTTTTAAGCTGGGGCGACCTGCGAAGTTGCCACTCTCTTCTGACTCTTCTTTTTTCTGACAGAAGTTGCTCAATTTCAGATGAATAAGTTCTATTGCTCTCATTTCTAGGTCTTAAATGACTAGTGGTAGCATGCTGTACGGCCAGTTTGAGGTTTTCAGAAAAATTGTTAATTGACCCATCAATATCCTCAGGCGTTCTCAAGGCGATATTTTCAGTACAATGTGTGCTCAAAAATTTTTTGTACTTTAACCAATTAACTCTATTGACAGTCAACGGTGAGCCAATCTCTTGGGGGAACGAAACAGAGATTATAGTGGGAGAGTGATCTGATGACAAATCTAATGAAGGCTCCACTTGCATCCACTCTAAAGGAAAATTTTTCGCAACTCCAAAATCTATAACGTCTGGGATCTTTCGTCGGTCTGTCGGCCAATAAGTGGGGTGTCCGCTTGAAACCACATCTAAGCCCATTTTGGAAACGGTGTCAAGCACACGGCCTTTCGAGGTAATTAAGCGTGATCCCCAAAAAGTGTGTTTAGCGTTATAGTCGCCAGCCGCTAAAAATCGAGGCCCAAGTGATTTGAAAAAATTTGAATATTGGCTTTCTGTTATTGAAAATCGGGGCGGTGAGTAAATCGAGGAAATAACGATTTTTTCATGAAAATATTCAATGCATATATTAGTTGCTTGGAGATACTCCTCACATGTCTCGTTCATTAAATAATGCTTAATTCTGGATTTTATTAGAATTGCGGATCCTCCGCAAGATCTTCCGCGGGGATCTTTAGTGTCATATAATGCGTACCCATTAATTTTGAAATAACTGTTGGTTGTCAAATGGGTTTCAGCAATCAACATTATATCGATTTGCTTTTCCATAAGGAAGTGCTCAAGTTCAGTTTTTTGTTGGCGAATGCCGTTTGCGTTCCAGAAACATATTTTCAACCAATTCATTTTTTTAAAATTGCCTGCAAAATAGTGGATTGCATTTTCAGCATTTCCTGCATCATGTTCGTCATGGAAACCGTAAATGTATTTATAGATTGAACAAGAGTCTGCAGAGTTGCCTCAAGATTGCTAAAATTTTGGTCGGAGTTTTGAGGCTTGGGCTCCTGATTCAAGTTTGGTTTATCGGATTTTACCACATTCGCATAAGAAATTTGTTGGGGGTTTTGCACGTGTATATGGCTGGTTGGCTGGCGTACCTGAGGGAAATTGGTTGTAGAAATGGTGTTTGACTGCTGGGGTGGCATATTTAAAATTGATGGCCTATTCGTCATTGATCTCTTGAAGTGAGTATAGACAGGACAACCCCTGTAGTTTGCAGTGTGGTTACCTCCACAATTACTGCATTTTTTAACGCTCGCGTCAGTCTTAGGTTTTTTGCACTGTGATGTACCGTGAAGTTCACCACACACAACGCAAACTGCGGGCAACTTACAATAGGCCTTAGTATGGCCAAATTCTTGGCAGTTTAGGCATTGGACGGGCCCTAAACGCTTATGAGGCTCCTCAACGGTAACCTTACGATGCAAAAGATATTTGAGGTTATAAATTGGATGCACTTCATTCTTTTTCAGGAGAACATCTCTAGGTTCCAATTCAACCCTAAACATGGGTTGAGGAATTTTTTCACGGTTTCTAATATTAACCACATTTTTAATTTTGAAGCCATTGTCTTCTAGTCCGGTTTTGACCTCATTCGTGTCAACAAAAGGGTCAATACCTTTTATAACGACCTGAATACCTTTGGCACTTTTAAGCTGATATGTGTAAAATGATCGCTTCTCCTTCTCTAGAACGTCAGACAACTTTCGGTATTCATTTTCACTGTTTACCTGGATTTTTGTTTCATTTATGCCGCCTTGCTTAACCGATGTTACGTTAAAAGTGTCTTTGCCGATTGCCGCAATAAGTTGCTTTACCAGGTCACTAGAGGTAGGCTCTCGCAAATATATTGGTGGCGGCTTAAAGGTTTTTTTAGATATAGTTGGCTCATCTGTTTGCAGTATAGCAAAACTATTATTATCCGTTGCCGAAGTCCTATTATCATCTTTAGAAATTTTCGGTTTAGATGATATTTGAGCTGATTTGGGGCTTCGCTGTCTCTTAACCACGGTTATGTACCTGTCCATGCCTACTTGGGTTTTTGGCTTATCATCAACAATTAAACTGGAAGATGTTTTGTCTTCAGTTGTAACAACAATATTTGGCGAACACGATCGCGGGCGTTTCCTATCTCTTAGAGACAGAAAATTTTCCAATGATTTTTTCACCGATTCCTCTTCAGAAATCCAAAGATTTTTTCTACCGGAGCTAAGCTCTTTTTCAGAATTACATCTGATAGGTGCACTCATGCAATTAATTGTTTCTATTTTTTATTTACAATTTAAAACAGTATTTAAAAAATGTCACAAAATTTTTCTTTTAAACAAAAACACTCTGTTCACCTATTACGGTTTTTACTTAATCCCGTTATATTTTTTTTTACTTTGCGATCAAAAAAAACAAACACGTCCGTTCACTATCGAAGCTAAACAACGACTGACTTATGTTAGTATATTGCTGTTTTGTTAAACTATTCTCTAGCAAAAAGCTTAATGCTTCTTCAGAGGAGAGAGCGGTAATGGCATTTTCTCGTTAGAAGTTATTTTTTTTCTCATTCTAGTTGCTTCTAATGGAGACGAGACAGCTTTCTTTAAAATAAAATTTAAATCATTTTCTTTTGCTAAATTAGCAGAAATAGGAGCAGCATGAATCAAAAGCATGGCATCATTTCCCTGTTCGGACGACACTTCTGAAGCCATTTTTCTTTTTTGTCGCTCACTTCCCTCACCATAACCCACATAAGGACGGCCTTTTTTCTTTGCACCATCCCTTTCTAATAGTTTGAACACAGTCTCCCGAGATAACCACACTCTTTCATTTTCCAGAAAACGCTTCGTGGTCCTCCGGTTTTTAACCCACTTTTGTTTAGCATGTGCGCAGAAATTATTAATTTGATTTTTCACTGTCGTCATACAGTTGTCATTGACACTTCTATTAAATTTCGCAGAAATCCAGTTGATAACATTATTGGGTTTTCTATCATTTTCCAACCAAAAGTTAAAAATATCCAAATTTTTAAGTTTTACATTATCTGGAAATAGATTTTTATAAAAAACGGCAGATTGGGGCAGATCGTTTTTCTAAAAACTTTTAGTACATATTATTATCTTTCCCCACACATAAATTTTTTCACGGATACTCTCCGATAAACATAGTTCTACTCCAAAGAACCTATGGACGACAACACAAACTGCACAAAAAAATCAAAACACATGTTGATACAAACTATTATTTACCACATATTTTTTTGTTTCAATTTTTAATAACATTTTAATTTGCATACCTTTACAAGTGTTTTCCATTTTACAAAATTATTATAATCTTCACAGTGCACTGCAGTGCTTGTTTGGTGAGCCAAATTCCTTTGTTGTTTGTTTATGATTGAATGTCAGAAAATGTAACAAAGAAAACATGACAACTTTGACAGCTCGGCATGTCGTCAAGGGTTGCCACCTGACTCTAATATTTAACAGTTGAGTGTTTCAAAGTGTTAAATATAAAATTCCATTATTATTTTTTTCAAATGATTGACTTTGAAAATTGACTTTTTGCCTCAAAAACCTGTCATTGGGACCACTGTGCATTGGAAGAAAATGCGGGTTGTTTAACGTATATATTTGTATATACTCACCTGTGATTTTTAAAATTAATTGAACTAACAGAAAGTAATCAAATCTCAGGACTAAACTGGACGTGTGGATCACTGATTTGGATCATTTTTTTCATCCAGTGTTTCCACTTAAAAGTTGTTTTTGGAACAAAAAATTTATTGTATCGCAGTCACTTTCTAAATTTATCTTGAACGCGCAATTGTTGGACCGATTTTGCTTCATGTTTTAATAAAAAATTTTACGGAGAGAAAAAGTTTTATGGAAAGTTGTCTACGTCTACTGTTACGCCCAGTTTCTTTTAGATCGTTGGAACATTTCATGTAAAAGTTTAACTGTATACGCAAAACAGGGAAAGAAACATTAAAGTATCACGTAAAATTTATTTTCTGTGAACTCGATACCATAACGTACAATACGAACAATTGATATGCATTCAATTCATTTACACGGAGTTCTATATACCAAAGCTAAAAAAGGAAGTTCAGCATGCTATTATACATATCGGACTGATAGTTTCTGAAAATAAAAACAATCACATCTTGAAATATCGTTATTCTACCAATTCGCTGGACGTATTCAATTTCCCGTCCCTTTCTGTCATTTTACCGAATCAAAATCAGAGCTCGTCCGCAATGAGCTCTCAAGCATTTCACAAAGTTACAAAAATTATGGTTGGTTCAGCAAAATGAAATCCACGATTCGAATTTTCCATTTCAACCTGAAACTGCGAATTGGTGATGTAAAAATTGGTAACTCCCTTTACTTTCCAAGATGATGTCGTCAACTGTACAACGGAGTTTTTAGACTCCCTGGAATTATGCGGATTGCAACCTCACAATATGCAACTTAATATGTTACGAAATATAAACCAAATATACTGATGAACAACTTAAAGAAATTTATAAAGCGGAAGACCTAATAATTCCGACATACCATTTTATTTTAAGCATTTGCAGTTGTCAGTAGGACTTGCATTCTCAATAACAATTTGCAAGTCTTGAAATCATTCGTTGCATTTTTGCTGCATTAATATTAAAAACCTACGATTCTACTCTCTTTTTTTCGCATTTTAACTATCAGCCCAATTACAAATAAAAATTCCGTGGAAATTTTCTCATTTTTCTCTCTTCTCCAATTATGAACAAAACTCGAATACGATGTTGTTTTATTTTTTCGTTCTCTCCGTTAACCTGAAAACTCTTAAAGGGGAATAACTCTTCAATTCCTATATTCAAGTTAACAAAAATTTTACTTTTCTATTTAATTTGAGTTAAGAAATATACTTAAATTGATAAATAATTTCCGAGAGGAAAAAATTCCGTGAGAAATAAAGTCCATAAGAATATTCATAATTGGGCTATATACATACATATATCAATGTAAAATAAAATTTAAAGGCAAAACAACCAGCGTTGTCAACTTTGAAATTTCAAAACGCACCAAAATGGGGAAAAACGCCTTATTTCAACAAAAATGCACCGAGTTTTTAATTTGTTCCTTTATGTGTTGTTAAAAGAACCCAGAAAATTTGTATGAAAGTTACTAAATTTTTTGTGTTTTCCATATAAAATTTTTAAACACGTCTGTGCTCGTCTGTGTTCTATGAACAGCACATTAATTTTTAAAAGCCTATTTTATATTTTAAGAAGTACAATATTTTTATATTAACAACACCATACTGAAACAGCCTTTTAAGCGACTAATTTACAATCAAGTTAGGTCTGATAGCACTGCTTGATGACATGCCATCAAATTCGTTCAATAGGTAGAATTCGTGTTTGTCAATCTTGGCCTCTAATACGACTCCGTGAGTTTTATTAAGATAATGTTATATTTACAATAATTATAACGATATTTTAGCAAATTTATTATCCTTTCTCTCTTTATTTAGGTAAAATCTAGATTTTGTTACAAGTTAACATATTTAAAATTTAAATTTTTATGTTTTCTTTCTAGAAATGGTTAAAATAGAACCTTACATCTATAGTATTAATGATACTTCACTGATTTGTTTTATAAAGCTTTCTGTAATAATTTTGATTTAATAAGGAGAAGGAAAATGTATATGAAAAACCTTCATTAAAGTTTAGACACAGATATAAAAGAACTGGTGTTAAACAATTAGGTATATAAATTAGTTATGTAACTATTATTACTCAAGGAGCATCTTTTTTCAAAGTTATCAGATCTGCTTTCAATTCTGTCGGAAATAAATTTAACTCTACTTATCTTGTGGAGTCTTGCGGTTCTAAAGCCTCTAGGGAGCTTTAGCATCATTTTGAGTACTTTATTCTGTCAAATTTGAACTTTTTTGATATGCGTTTTAGCACACGAACCTCAAACAGAACAACCATATAAAGCAATGGATTGGAATATTGTTTTAAGAATTATAGTTTTATTTGAAATACTAAGCCCAGACTTTCTATTAATTAAAGGATAAAGAAGTTCTATCGCAATATTCATTCTTTTCATAATATGTGTGATTTGGTCAGAATATGTTAGTCGCTTGACCAGGTAATCTCATATCCAAGCATGGTTAAATTTGAGTTTGGCAAGAAGCAAGCTTTACGTCTTTTCTTGAAGAAAATACTTTGCGATTTGCTTGCGTTTATCTTAATTGTCTATTTGTTACAGTACTCTTCTATATCTGAAATTGAAAGTTGTATTTTGTTTATTAAATCTTGAGCTATAAGCCCAGAACATAAAATTTCAGCATCGTCTGCAAAGAAAGCATATTTACATTCATTACCTTGAGAGAAATCGTATACGTAAGGGAAATCGTATACGTAAATGATGTATAGTAAAGGCTCTAAGACCAATCCTTGGGGGACTCCAGCCGGTATATGAAAATCATTTGACATTTTCTGATTCATTTGTACAAAGGATTTCCTTGCTTGTGAAAAAGACTGAACTATTTTGACTAAATAATCAGGAAAATCAAGCTGGATTAATTTGTAAATTAACCCATCGTGCCAAACAGCATCAAAGGCTTTTTCTACGTCTAGTAGTACCATAGCAGTTGAATTTTTTAACTCAAAATTTTCTTTTGCATTGTTTCTTATACGAATAATTTGACGTGTTGTGCTACGTCCATGTTTGAATCCGAATTGCTCATTTAGAATCATACTTTGATCTTGAAATATGCCCCATAATTTCTCTTTAATGATTTTTTCGTAAAGTTTACTTAAGTTACTAAGCAAGATTATAGGCCTATAACTGTTAAGCATATTCTTAGGTTTGCCGGTTTCGAAACTGGAATAACTTTGGCTACCTTCCAGAACTTTGGAAAATATTGAAGCTTTAGACAGGAATCGAAAATAAAATTAAGTTGATTTATCGACCTCTTCGAAAGATTTTTTAGGAACCTATTTTTAAAATTATCAGTGCCACATGACTTCTTAGGTTTTAGTTGTTTTATCAGAAGTTTGATGTGTTCATCACTTACGTATTCATTTAGAGTCAGCGGTGTTAATTCTGACTGATTAAAATCATTTATCGCTTCGCTAACGCTGGACTCTGTTATCAGCGAGATGATGATTTGGACCAAATTTATAATTAAGCAATACCATTTAATTATATTTGCTGTTACTCTTATTGCCTACTATCAGGGACCCAAAATACCTGTTTACCGTCGTCAAAATTATATTTCAGGAGCATACAACCATTACTGTCGGGATTTACGTTTATTGGATCATTAAAAATTACAGAATCGTACTATAAGCCTTCAAATTCCATTAATAGCAATTCCATCAAACACAGCGTAAGTGGTTTCTTTAAAAGAATTTATTGAAATATATGAAAATTTGCCAGAATTATAACAAATAAAAGGTGAAGCTTACCATAATCAATATTTAATGCAAAATTTATAGTTTATTTAATAATTTGATCATTTCTAAATTACAAACACTGTAACGTGCTATAAAATACGAACTTCACTGTTCAGAGACTGCATTCATTACAATATTTGCCAAACATGGCTTGATCGTTTAACAGCAAAACACTCTCTAGAAGCAGCAAATTTTATAAAACGAAATGTTTCTTTTTCTTTCGATAGTGATTAAAACTTTAGAAACAAATAGTTGAGTTGAGTTTGATTTTGTGCCACCGAAATTTAAAAAACGCACCGAAAATGTAAAAAAGCGCACTCCGCACCGACTAAAGAATTTTTCGCACAAATAATTTTAAAAAGCACCAAAAACGGTGCGAACCGCACCGAGTTGACAACGCTGCCTATGAAGATTACTTCCGTGCCCCGGTTGGAGCTAATGGCTGCCCTAATAGGGGTTCGATACGCCAAATATATATATGAAAATCTTAGCATTAAAATTTCATCAAAATTTTATAGGACTGGCTAAAAAACGGTGTTGAGCTGGATTAATTCCAATCACCGTAAATATGGCCAATTTGTAGCATTTCGAATCACCGAGATTTTAGAGTTATCATCAATTAACGAATGGAGATGGATTCCAAGCAAGCAAACAGAATGTTGCAGATGATGCTACAAAATGGTCAAAAGTTCCTGTAATCACAAATTCATCTCGATGGCTGCAGGGTCCTGAGTTTCTAATGAGTTCTGAGAACGAATGGCCTCTGGCAAATGCTCCACTATAGCCAACCCAAGAGGAGTGTGTAAAACATTTACTAAGAATTACAAAATCCGAGAAGGTTTTTGACATATGTATATAGATTTTCAAAATGGGATAATTTGCTGCGAACAGCAGCTTATGTTTTAAGATTCATAAGCAACTGCCGTTTTGTTAATAAACAACGTAAAGATCTTACCCAAGAAGAATTACGAAATGCAGAAACGAAAAGTATTTTCATGAAATTTCTTTATTGAAATCTAATTTGTCGATACAAAAGACCAGCGAACTTTATAAAAAAAATCTTTATCTAGAAGATGGTATACTACGAGTTCATGGCAGAATCGATAACGCAGAGATCTCATTTGAGCAAAAGCGTGCTTTTATATTGCCACGAAAAGGTTATATAACTAGATTAATTTTTCAAAAATATCACGAAAAATTGCATCACATGAAGCATGAGACTGCAATCAACAAAGTTAGACAAAAATACTCTATTTCAAAACTTCGGACATCGTATAAGTCAGTAATTCGTAATTGCCAAATGTGCAAAATTAAAAGGGCGTTACCTCAAAATCCACAGATGGCTGCGCTGCCTCGACCTTGAGTCGCCTCATATGTAGCACCTTTTACATACACCGGAGTAGATTTCTTGGGTCCCCTTCTGGTAACGGTTAGTCGTCATAAAGAAAAACGTTATGGGGTCTTATTTACTTGTTTGTCCATAAGAGCAGTGCACATTGAAATTGCACATTCGTTGAAAACATCATCATTTATTCTCGCTACTCGCAATTTTATGGCTCGGAGGGGAATTCCACATGAATTCTATAGATACAATGGGACAAATTTCGTTGGTACGGAGAGAGAATTGCGTGTGGGCATAGTAGATGTAGATCGGGACGAACTCATTAAAACCTATACTACAACGACAACAAAATGGAATTTTAATCCTCCGGCTTCCCCACACATGGGTGGTGCATGAGAGCGCCTAGTGCGCTCAATAAAAACTATTTTATATCAAATAATGCCTTCAAGGTCACCAAGCGATGAGCTTTTGTATAGTATGCTGGTTGAAATAGAAAACATTATAAATTCCAGGCCCCTAGCCTATGTTCCTGTGGATGAAGAATCTGGTGTGGCCTTAACACCAAATCATTTCTTAGTGAGTAGCTCCTCACGCTTAAAACCTTTGTCAATTTGTAATGATAGTGGGGTGCTTCTAAAACAATCCTGGTTAACTTCACAACAATATGGAAATATATTTTGGAAAAGGTAGCTTATGGAATACCTACCATCGTTAACGTGTAGGACTAAGTGGCATGATCGACAAAAACCTTTACGTCAGGGGGACTTGGCCCCGTAATGTTTGGCTTCGTGGTAAAGTTTTGGAGACGAAATTGGCAAGCGATGGGCAAGTCAGAGGCGCAAAAATACTTACTACCCCATGGAATTCTGGACAGACCAGCAACAATATTAGCTATTTTGGAAGTTACTACTCAGGAGGAGTCTGGCGACGAAGATGCTTCTTGCCATACTGCAGGGGGAATGTTGGCACAACTCCCAAAATCTCCATAAATAATTTTATAATAAGTTAGCATCACTTATTTAGTACACATTGACAAATAATAACCTGTCAACACAATTTATACCTATTTTTTTTAATGAAACCTGTAATTGCAAATCAAGTTATGGCGCCTCGACCATTTTCTATTTAAGCTTTGCGAGGTGACCTAGCATTTTTTGAATATAAGATTTTTTTATAGTTTACTACTTTCCAGTAATTTTCCAAACCAAAAAGTATGTAATTATTTTAACTGAATTATTTCCTAATGAATTGTTATATATTTAAAGGAATTTTAATGTGTTTATACATTTGCATATTAATCAAGTGTTTTAAGTGCATTTGCGTTTTATTCAAAATCCATTGCCTTTTCAACACTGTGCTTAAGATAAATTCCAAAAGTGGATGGCACACAATAAATTTTTCGTTCCGAAATACCTTTAAGTGGGTTATCATCAACACTTGATAAAAAAGATAATCCTAATCATCGGTCTAGACGTTCCATTTATACTTAAAATTTTATTTCTTTCTGTTAGTTCAATTAATTGCAAATATCACAGATAAGTACATATAGACATATATACGTTAAAAAAAATCCGCGTTATCCTTCATGATATAAGGTAATATTTAAGAAAAAATTATCTCGATCTTGTCGCACCAAAAGAAGTCCATCCATGTAGACTGCCATAAATTTCACCGTCATAATTAAAGCCAGCATATTCTATGTCTCATACAAATGCAAATTCGTGTTAATTCTCGCGATACTGGATTTCGTGGACTTGGAGTTGGATCCGCAGATGTATATTAATATCGTACTTAGCATTGCAATGGGTTTTGAGATAATCGACTAGTTTGTGACATCTTTTGAAGTAATATATTATTGGTAGAACGGGCATGGCGACCTACATTTGATCGAGCAGGTCATGGCACTACTTTCAAAATGGAAAATGTAAAGATTTATAACAACAACAACAACACATACATATGAATTCAATGCACGTGAAACCACTTCTCGTTTTCATTAGAAAAATATTCAAACTTGCATGAATTTCAGAATAGATCGAAATTAAATACGTTTAAACCACCGCCCTAACAACATCAGTTTGCCACTATTTTGCTTGCATTGTGTTTTTCTCACTATAAACAATGAGAAATTTTAAAATTTTTCGTGTATAAATTCGATCGAAATTTATTTTGAAATGGTGAAGCAGTGTGGACAAAAAATATTGGAATGAATGATAGAAAATAGAGCAAGAGGTAAAAACGCATGTCGCCAGTCTAACGCTCAAATAAGAGGGACCGAACGTCCTTATTAAATAAAAAATGTTTTGCATGAAAGTATCGTTTTAACAGCAAGAACAACAATAACGCATATACAATGCAGATACAATACAGGTGTATAGCAAGTGGAAAATTAAATGGTGACACACAAATAAAACGATGATTGAAGCAATACCTGCAGAGATTCAGCTGAACAGGCCGAATGTCGTTGTATTCATAAGACATTACGATACGTAGTTTGGTAACTTTTCAAGTGATAATATGGAAAATGAAAGGCAATTTGTTAATATTTATATGGGAATATATAGAAAAATCTAAATGCCTAGATATGGAAATATAGATTTGAAGTAACCTGTTTAATTATAACCCGTGTAGACTCAATTACACAATTTAAAAAAGGTAATCTTTAAAGAGAGCGCGGTCGAATAAAAATATTCTTAGTCATGCCTTCCCGGCAAGCGTTGTCCTGCAAGAGATTGGGCCTCGCCTAGAGTAAGATGTGTGTGTATTCAAATTGAAGTAAATCTGTTAAAACCCACGACGAATCAATTACTCAATTAAAAAAAAAAATTTACGTTAAAGTGGACATAGGAGAAAGAAGTTTCCTATAAAACATACCAGAGCTTAGCTCTGATGGTGTTCTGTAAAAATTTCAGGCCGATCAGTCCATCGGTCTTATCTCCCCGGCAAGCGTCGTCCTGCATGAGATGGGGCGTGAAAATGGGTGTGGCACATGCGACTTTAATTTTTGCCTCGCCTACAGTAAGTTGTATGTATATACAATTTGAAGTAAATCTGTTAAAACCCATTTGAAATCAATTACTCATTTAAAAAAGTGGGCATGATCAAAAGAAAGAAGTTTTCTATAAAACATACCAGAGATTTGGTAGTGTTCTGTAAAAATTTCAAGCAGACCGTTCCAGCATTCTTATCTCTCCGGCAAGCGTCGTCCCGCATGAGATAGGGCGTAAAAATGGGCGTGGCACATAAAACTTTTATTTTTACCTTACCTACAAAAGTAACAATTAACATTTGCTCATTGATTTTCCATCGTAATGACACGAAGGTTTACAATTGACTTTTGCAACATACGTGGGCTGAGAACGAATTTCTTCTCTGTTTATGCTCACACGTGTCCATCGGCCGGATATTTTCGCCTTATCTGAAACCCAGGTATCAGAGAATGCTGATCCACAGGATTTTCATATACCTGGGTACCAACTTCTATCCCTGTTTAATTTCCATCGGGGCCTTGTAATTTACATACGCAATGAAGTTGTGTTCCAATGCCAGCAACCATTAAGCATGTGTGATGCCGAATTTACCTGTCTTTGGGATAAATTCAAAATCAGGTCACACCTCTTGCACTTCGGGTTTCTTTACAGAAGTCCAAACGCCACCACCTTCTCTGGTTTCGATGCCCTTTCCGACTCTATATCGAAGATCTTGGAAGATTGTCCGAGCAGTGAAATCGTTGTTGCTGGTGATTTCAATGTTCACAACTCATCCTGGCTTCGTCATTCGAGTCATACAACTCCAGAAGGCCAATATGTTAAGTTATTCGCTGCGCACAACTACCTAGCGCAATTAGTGAATGATCCAACGCATATTCCATGTGTTTAAGGGCATCATTCAAACACACTTGCCCTATTCCTGACTTCACACCCTGAAAAGTATGAAGTCAGAGTTAGTGCACCTCTCGGCAATTCGGATCATTGCACCATTTCTGCCTCCTTTTCGATCTCTAAACTTCGTAACGTTTCGAAATCAGCTACGAAACGTTCAATATTTATTTACGAAAAGGCGCGTTGGGCTGAGCTCAATCAATTTTATGAGCATTTTAATTGGAAACTCTGCTTTCTAGATAACAACAAAAATGCTTCAGCAAAAATGGTCGGGAATATGATATTGCTAGGGATGAAATCATTCATCCCCTCCAAGCAGATTTCGGTTAAACCAAGAGTGAAATCCTGGTTTAATCAGACGTGCAAAAACGCAGTCAGATCCAAAGAGGAAGCATTCAGTAATTGGCGTTTAAACAAAAACCCAGACACTCATTTGCTACGCAAAAAGGCAAGATCTTCGTGTGCCAAGGTACATAGGCGTGAAAAGTTTCTTCACGAACAGCGCCTTTGTGCCAAGGTCCTTGCAGCTCCCCGGGGCAGTAAGACCTTTTGGTCATTCGTTAAGAGAGTAAAGAACAATACTAGTTCATCAATTCCAACTCTCTTAAAGAATGACGAAGCATTCACCGACCCGGTTGACAAAGCTAACATTTTGGCTGAAATTTTTGCAAGCAATTCCTGCTTGCCAGAAAGCAGTCAACCACTTCCCGAGCTTGAAAGAGTATCTGTAACTATGCCAAAGATATTCTTCCGGGCACGAGCAGTTAAAAGGGTTTTGGCAGACCTCGACATAAACAAAACTCCTGGACCGGATGGCATTCCAGCACTGGTCTTGAAGCAGTGTTCTTCTACGCTTGCGCGTCCATTAGCACGCCTCTTCAGCATACTTTACCATTTTGGTGAGTTTCCATCGTGCTGGAAGGTTGCTAATGTAACACCAATACCCAAAAAGGGTGAGGCGAATAACCCTGAAAATTACCGCCCAATTGCAATTTGCTCTGCACTCTCCAAAGTAATGGAAAGCATGGTTAACCATCACCTTATGAGGTATCTAGAGTCGCATAACCTACTTTGTGATCGTCAATATGGATTTCGTAAGGGCCGTTCTACTACCGATCTTATGGCATATCTTTCTGAGAAATATGCCATAAGATCGGCATCATTTCGGTGAAAGTAGGGTGGTGGCTCTGGATATTTCAAAAGCGTTTGACAGAGTGTGGCATGGTGCACTACTGGCAAAACTTACTGCTTTCGGTGTCGGTGATGACTTTTCTCGGTTTATATCGAGTTTATACCGCACTATACGAGTTGTTATAGATGGCGTCTCATCAAACGAGTTCAAGATTAATTCAGGGGTTCCGCAAGGCTCCGTTCTTTATCCTACTCTATTTCTTATTTTTCTCAACGACCTTCTCTAGCAAACTTCCAACCCTATCCACTCTTTTGCAGATGACAGCAGCATTTGTCACTCGTACTCTTTTAGTTATAGGCCTAGCCTATCAGAGATCGCTGCCAAGAGGCTTAATATGAATGATTCACTGAATAGTGATCTTCTATTAATCTCCGAATGGGGTCGTAAAAACAGGGTCGCTTTTAACGCTCGTAAGACCCAGTGTTGCTTATTAACACATAAACAAACGACCGCAGATGCTGCTTCATCTGTACACATGGATGGTATAAATATTGAGGAATCGGATGCTCTTGATGTTCTTGGAATGAAGATACAGTGTGACGTTCGCTGGAATGAACACATTTTTCATGTCTCTAAAGAAGCATTCAAGTGCCTCGGTTTTTTGAAACGGTGTAGGATATACTTCACTCCATCCGATCTCCTTACTATTTATACCACCTACATTCGACCGAAAATGGAATACAACTCTCATGTTTGGGCCGGTGCCTCAAAGTCTATTTTGGGGTTACTCGGTTACCGTGTGCAGGAGAGGGCGAAGAAGCTCATCTGTGACAGTAGGGTATCCAACTCTATTGACTCACTAGAGCATCGACGCAGTGTGGGATGCGTTACTCTGTTCTATCGTTACTATAATGGATTTTGCTCTGCCGAGATTAGGGAACTTGTTCCCGTGTTACGTAAAAATGTGCGACATTTTTACGTAACACGCGCTTATCGTCTAGAGCTCATCCATTTGTGGTCGATTGCCCGGGGAATCGCACTACGCATTACAGAAAGAATTTGTTTTTCAGCAGTACGCCTCGCCTGTGGAACAAGTTGCCTGCAGACGTGTTTCCTGTCTGTTATAACGTTGGAAAGTTCAAGTCAAATGTTCACAAACACTACTCCCTCTTTCCCCCTCCACACAACCTATTTTTCTAGTTCTGGTGCAATGCACTGCATATGTAGGGGTCATCCCCTGCGTACTGGTCCAATATAAAAAAAAACTGTCTAATACATGGCCACCAAGCCTAAAATGCCCATGAGGGTTAGATTTTCTTGAGAAGTGCATATGCTTGCACTTGCTGAAATTTAACTTTAAAAGGTTTTGCTTAGACCAATTAAAGAAAATGTCCAAATCTAGTTGGAGGCAGTTTTGATTCCACAGCCCACATGTTGAAAAAAAATTTACAAAATCCATGCTGATATGGTGTCAAGAGCGATTGTGTTTGATGACAAATGGACTGGGTCAAGCATTGCTCGAAAAGTTTAGGAATACCACTAAACTTTGCAGTTCCTCTGTAATTGTTAACATCGGATTTGTATCCAGACTTAAAAAGTGGAATGATATATGACTCCTTCCACACTTTTGGAAAATATCCCATCTTTATTGAAGTGTTAAACAATATAGTTAACGGGTACGCCAAATTCTGCGCACAGTTTTTTAAAATACAATTCGGAATGCCATCAGGCCCACTAGTTACAGATGGCTTGAGTTTATTAGTGTAATATGTAACCTCAGAAGTAGTAATATAGTCAAATGATATAGACTGTAGATGATGCGAAGAAAAATCAGGTTGTTGTTGTGCATTGTGTACGTCTGAATAAATTGATGCAAAAAAATTTGCAAACATGTTGCTAATTACGGTTCCATCTGAAGATGTTTTAGAGGCATTTTTCATTATGGAGGGATATGAACAGCTTTTTGTCTTCGAGTTAACGAACTTAAAAAAAATTTAGGATTATGTTTGAGATCTTGTTTTATTTTGTTGAGGTAGTTTGTGTAAAGCTTTCGAATCATTAGGTTGTATTTCGCTCCAAATAAACAATAATTTATATAATCGTTCGATGATGATGATTTTGTATACTTTTTGTAGTGTCTATTTTTAAGATTTTTAATTCTTGATAAACCACGAGTATTCCAAGGACGTCCAGAAGTTCCAGTTATAGATCCCTTTGGTACGCATTGCTCCATATGTTCCAAAAGAATTTTATAAAAAGTTCGGACGATTTCATCCATCGCATCAGGGGCGGCACTTGAAGTGCTCAGCATATCAATCCAGTTCGTGGTTGCAAGTAAACAATTTAATTCATCGTAATCTGTTAGTTAGCATAACGATTTTGATTATACATAAGGCCGTCTATCTATAAGATTTCTAGCTGTATTTATTATTGTTCTCGGATGTTTTGAAAAATAGTTAATAATTCTTCCTGATGAAGTAATATTTTGATACCAATCAGTTAATGAATTATTTCCTTTTTTTATTACTAATGTATCTAACACCCGATTTTCACGATGACTTCTAAAGACATGTTTGTTTTTTAGTTTTTTTATTTTAAAGCTGCTACCAAAATCATGTTACATTTTCAACATGATTTTTTACGACATGTCTTTTTTCAATTGTAGTTGCAAAATAATATCGTCGTTTGTCTCTTATTACCCTTTGGTTAGTATCGATGTAGTCATCTTGATGAACGAAGGTAAATGAAAAATAATAACAATATTACAAATGATAACAAAAAGGAAATAGGAAAAAAAACACGAAAAACCGAGTTCGTGTCTTTTTGTTTACTCCTCTTTCATTTCTATCAAATTTGCCCACAAATATAAAAGACATGACTTAAAGACGTTTGAAAAAATCATCGTGAAAATTAATTAATTAATTTCATCCTTGTTAATGATACAAAATAAATCATCTACATACTTTGTTAAAATGTTTGGCTTAGTTCTCACTTTTTCCAAACAAGAATCTAGCAATTTCTCCACAACAATATCGTTTTCCAACGGAAAACGAAATATTGAATAAATTTATTAAACATTTTTATAAAAAACGACCTCAATTATTGCAAATTATAAAAAAAGAAAATTATTTAAAAAAACTTCAATAAATTAGGATCAACACAAATTCCATTAAAACATTAAACTGAAATAATTAGTTATTATTTAGTATGTAGCACGGATGAAAGCACAAAAAGAAATTCCTGACATTTAAGAAACAAAAACTGAAACTTATTTTTGCAACTTTTCCAGTTTTGCTTGAGCTATTTTTATATTTAGTTGCCTAAGAACATTTTTGTTTTCTTGGCTCTTTTCAAGCAGTTTCAGTTTCTTTAAAACGTAATCTTTGTACTTTCAATTTGGCATTTCATTACCTTGTAGTGTGGAAGGAGTTGGACTAAAGTTTGCTAATCTGAGCAGTGTCAAAGGTATATACACTGGGCACTGATCAGTTTTAACTAATTTAACTCCAACATTTTAAATGCTGTAATACAGTTATTTTTAGTCTTTCATATTGTTATTGTTAAATTTTAACCTCCACAAACACTACTCCCGCTTTCCACCTTATCAATCTATTTTCCTAGTTCCAGTACAATGCACTGCATATGTAGGGGTCATCCCCTGAGTACTGGTCCAAGATAAGAAAAAACACATCTACTCCAAACGCACGACCAGACTGATTTATGGACTCATTAATATGTGTCAACTCATAAACTCTCTCCTCTGTAGCTGACAAACTAATTTCTTGCGATGGTCCACCACCGGTTGCAAGCAAACTTTCCTTATTTTTGGCCAGCTTCTTTTTTAAGCTGTCCTTGTAGTGAATCCAAAGTTTTTCCAAAACACATTTTACCCGATGCCATTATACTCCAGTCCTTGAGAGTAGGTCAAGGCTATTTAACTCAACAGCGAACTTCTCCCAGGTCCCTTGTATTGATCCATAGTGTCCCTTGCCTGCGCCAATTTCTCGATTTTTTTCCATTAAATTCTTTAATTACCGTAAATTTGCTCTTTATTCGAAAATTTTCTGAAAAATTGCGAGTATGTATACATACATTCATGAGTATGTATACAAACATATAATCAAAATTCTCATAAAGGAAAGATAGCAGCCAGTTAGTTAGCACAATGTTTTTTATTATACATAAGGCGGATAGTTATTTTCCTTTTTTTATACACACTTAAATCGTTTTTTTCCCATTTCTGTTTGATTTGAATTCAACGACACAACTAACTAAAAACAGTTGTCTCTTTTTGACAGCTTTTACAACTCAACTTACAACTGGTTGTATATCGCAATAAGACTTAACAACTTAACCAAGACAACTAGTTTACCAGCTGATTGAAAGTTGACAAAATAGACAGGTTGAATAAACTTTTTTATTAATATTGTGGCATTATTTGATTATTTCTTTATAATTACTACCTATAATATTTAATTAAATGTTGAAAATTTATGTATGTATATAATAACTTGCAATTATATATGTACCTAAGTATATTTATATAAAAACATAAGTTTTCCAGAGGGACGGAGCTGAAATGAAACGAAAACAAATTGAGAACAAATGAAAATAAAAACAGAAGAAGAGAAAAATGAAAATAAAAACAAAAGAAAAGAAAAAACATTCAGAAAATTAAACATGAAAAAAAAATTTTTTTATAACCTCTAAATACTAGTACGGTAATTAAAGTTACCAATTGAATATCTTCTAAATTACAAAAAATTTTCATAAAACTGGCAACTCTGATTAGATCACAATCAGCCATGTCACAGAGCTTAATACCGTTCGGAACCGGAATTTAATTTTTTTTTTACTTCTTCAAAAAACGAAAAACTAAAAAACTTTTCGGATTGAAATCATTTCTAATTGCAAGAATGAAACTAGTATTATCTTATAGAATTGATTTCATTTTTTTTTTCGATTTTTTTTTTTCGTTTTTTGAAGAATTAAAAACCATTTCCGAACGGAAGTGAATTCTGTAACATGGCCGAATATGTTTATTTGTTATGTATGTACATAGTTCACACAATTTATAAATATTAAACAAAATTCCAGCGGAGATCAATGTATGAAATTAAAACAGAAAAAGTATATACTTCACTATGCATATATAATCATAGTACAGATTATTATTCAACAAACATGGAAGCTTTGTAAACTCACTCATAATTTTATCCAAATATTTCCCGAATTTCATTTCCATTTCTGAAAATTAAAATTCAAATTATATATAGTATATTATTATACACACCTGTATGCGTTATATACATTTATGAACACACGTTTGTATGTATATGTAAATTTTTCTCACTTGTTTTAAAAAGAAAATCTGTAAGAAACATATGTATGTATATTGTTCGCAGTGCACACAGATTTCATTAAAAGCGGAAACATTTCATTCATTCAAAGTTAAAGGGAAATATATTTTGTTTTGCTTTTTCGGTATAGCAGAATACTCTATGCTGTGGAGTATGAATTTCGTTGGTAAAAATTATTCGTAAGTGGTTCGAAAATTTATTTCGAACTGGTAATTTTTTTAAATATCGGTTGGCTACTGAGCAACTTTCATTTGCGTAAATATATTTTTATCTGGTATGCAATATTAATGACAAAACATATGCCTGAAAAACCAATATGGTCGGAAATATTGAATCAATTGGACAATGATAAAGCCAATTTTGATAAATCATATAAGTGTTTAAATAAAGTTAACTTACCTCACAGACATACCCAAACAAAGCATTTAAATCTACTAACCATTCATTGCAATCTTTTGGTAACAACAGCCAAGAATTTACGACACATACTAACAGATAAACAAAGAGCAGTTACTGGACAGTTAATAGGGGAAAGTTAAGAACAAAGTTTAGTGTTATTTTAGAGAAGTTACGTATCAATAGCCCACTACCAACGTCATTAGAAGAATCATTCGTAATAAGTTTCGATATTGGAAGTGACGAAGGATGCGAGGAAGAGTATAGTATGGCAGACCAAATCCAATTTATTACTTTAGCCAGTAAATTGCTGCCTGATTTTGATGGCACTATTAACAACTTGCAACGTTTTATTGATGCACTTAATCTCTGAGATACTTTGAAGGGCTCACACGAATTATTAGCCGTCCTATTAATTAAGACTAAATTGGTCGGATCGTCTAGAAATTTTATCACAACAGAAAACACTATACAACAAATAATTACAAGGTTGAAAGCAGCAGTAAAAGGTGAAAGTGTCGGAAACTGTCCAGTTGCCAGCGACTACTCGCAAGAAATTGAAAATCTTTGTAAGGCATTAAATAATGCATATATGACAGATGGAGTAAGTCCACAGTTAGCAAACAAATATGCTTCTCAAATTGCAGTACAGGCGCTTTCTAAAAATACAAACAACTATGGGGCACAACTAACTAGTAATGGAAGCTACTCAGTTCAATACAATTCACGAAGCTGTAGCAAAATTCAATAGTGTCACAACGCATGCCCAACCAAATCAAGTTTTTCATTTTCATCAAAATAATGGGAATGACAGTGCTAGGCGGGGAAGAAACTTCCAGAACAATCAATATAGAAGAAGATATAACTATCAAAGCAACCAAAGCAGAAATAATAATTATAGAAATAGCAATAGCAATAATGTCTATTATCATCGAAATCCTATACGACAACAACGAAGTATTGGCCTACTTTACCAACGAAATATTCGCAAATTGAAACTAGTCAAGGAAACTCGCTGAGTCCCCTGGAGCAAGGGGAAATGCAAAATTAGATACAAGTACTCAAAAATTTCCACATATTTATACTTTAGACTTAAATCTAGCTAGTTACGTAACTTTGGAGTTAGACTTTGCCAATGAGAAAAAAAAATTTTTAGTTGATACAGGGGCGGATACGTCACTTATAAAATTGCATTCAATTGCTTGCAAAAACCGGATAATTTTCAAAAATATTGTTAATTTAAAAGGTATTGGAGAAGGTAGTTTTAGTAGCACGGGCTCAATAAGTGGAAATTTATATGTTGGTAACATTGCCGAAATACTTATCTTACGACCTCACATTAGATATTGGTCAAAGCCCCACTGCGAATACGGTTATTATACCTGCAAGGTCTGAAGTGTTTAGAAGAATTAACATTACTTTAGATAATGACCTCTTAGTGCCAAATCAAGAATTAGCTCCAAGAGTTATCGTCCAAAACTGGCTAATTTTCAAGGAAAACCCTTATATAAAAATTCTCAATGCAAATTTAGAACACGTTACGTTCAGCAATATAGTTTTAAAAGCAGAGAATATTGATGATTGCGAAATTGTTAGTCCAAGTGATGACATAGTAGATAGACAAGAACTTATCTAAGATAAATTGTCAAAAAACTTCCCTTTATTTGTTAAACCGCAATTAACCAGTTTGTGCTCTGAGTTCAGTGATATTTTTGCACTTGAAAATGAAAAAAACACAGCAAATAATTTTTATAAACAGAGGCTTAGAATAGTTGATAATACACCCGTTTATATAAAAAACTATCGGATACCTCATTCCCAAAAAACCAGAAATAAACACTCAAGTTGAGAAGTTACGTGCAGATGGGATCATCGAACCATCTTGTTCAGAATACAATAGTCCTGTTCTTTTAGTTCCAAAGAAAAGCTTGCCAGGAGAAAGTACAAAAAGATGGCGAATGGTGATTATTGACTATAGGCAAATAAATAAAAAGTTGTTGGCATACAAGTACCCTTTGCCAAGAATAGATGAAGTATTGGATCAGTCAGGTAGAGCCAAATATTTCTCTTGCCTGGACCTAATGGAGTTCACGTGACATTACATCATTTTCTACGGATCTAGGATCATTTAGGTTCACTCGTTTACCCTATGGGCTAAAAATCGCGGCCAACTCGTTACAGCGCATGATGTCACTAGCATTCGCTGGTCTTAAACCACAACAAGCATTCCTCTATACGGATGATTTAATCATCATAGGATGCTCAGAGAAGCATATGTTAAAAAATATTAGAGATGTATTCGATACCTGTCGAAAACATAATTTAAAGCTTCATCCTGACAAATGCGTATTTTTCAATACAGAGGTCACTTTTCTTGGCCATAAATGCACCAATTTTGGAGTATTACCTGATGATACGAAGTTCAAAATAATTCAAGACTACCCCACATCAACGGATGCGGAAGCTGCTAAACGCTTTATAGCGTTCTGTAATTATTACAGACGCTTTATTCCGAATTTTGCTAAGCACGCACTAAACATAACAAAACTTACTCGCAAAAATGTTGTTTTCAAATGGGGCAAAGAGTGTAAAAAATCGTTTGAGTACTTAAAAAACGTGCTCTTAAAGCCACAAATTCTGCAATATCCCGATTTTCAGAAACAGTTTTGCATTACGACTGATGCAAGCAAAACCGCTTGCGGAGCTATCCTTAGCCAGGAGCACAATGGGATGCAATTACCTATCTCGTTTGCTTCACGTGCTTTCACGAAAGGCGAGGCAAAAAAGTTAGTTATCGAACAGAAATTAACAGCCATACATTGGGCAGTGAACTATTTTAGACCGTACATTTATAAAAATAAATTTTTGATTAGAAGCGATCATAAACCACTGACTTACTTATATTCATTAAGAAATCCTTCATCGAAATTAACGAGGATGAAACTCGATTTGGAAGAATATGATTTTGTTATAGAATACATTAAAGGTAAAAACAATTGTGGAGCAGATGCCTTGTCTAGGATTGATTTTAATTTTATTAAGGAACTTAATACACAAAATATAGCAATGGTAATGACTAGGTCGAAAACTAAGTGTAAGGTAGTTAATGACACAAATATTGTAAACAGGGCGAAAAATGGTTCAAAAATGTACGAGACTAATTTCGTCGAGGTAAAAAAAATGTATAAGGTTAAAATTTGAATTGCTCAAACAACCACCACTTGCAAAATTTATGAAAGGAAATCGTGTAGTACAACCCATGAATATTGATACGAGTATTTTTAATGGAAAAATCATTCTAAAACGATTATTTTCAAAGCTGAATATGGAAGCAAAAAATGCGAATATCACAAAGTTACAAATGTCTTTAAATGACGATATTTTTAAATATGTAAATATTAGTGAATTTAAAATTTCTGCAGAAAAATTTTTAAATAATGTTATAATTGCGTTAACGCGAAAAAATCACATATATTCATGATGACATAGAAAAACCAAACCTACTCACGTTTTATCATAATGATCCATTATCAGGTGGTCACTGTTCAGTGACTAGAACACTTAACAAGCTTAGAAACTATTATCATTGGAGAAATATGATCAAAGATGTCATAAAGTATGCAAAAGCTTGTTTACCCTGTCAAAAGAATAAATCATCACCAAAAAATATAGAGCCTTTAATAATTACTCCAACACCTTGCAAAACTTTTGATACGGTAGTGATAGATACTGTGGGACCATTTATAAAGTCTAATAACAGTAATGAGTATGCAGTAACTATTATGTGCGACCTTAGCAAATTTTTGATCATAATACCAGTTGTAAACAGAAGTGCAGAAACAATAGCTAGAGCTATTTTCGAAAAACTCATATTAATTTATGGACCATCAAAAAAGATACTATACAGAGTACAAAAACCAATTGATGCAAAACTTATGGCAACTATTAGGAATTACTCACGCAACTTTTACTGCGTATCACCATCAAACCTTGGGAACTATAGAAAGGTCTCATCGTACAATTAACGCATATTTACGTCATTATATGTCTATTGAAAGAACAGACTGGGATGAATGGCTGCCGTATTTCCAATATTGCTATAATACAACTCCATCGGTTGTGCGTGTTTGCGTGCGTGTAAGAAAAGTCCAATCAAATAAAATAAAACAAACAGGTTTAATAATATTATAATGGAAGAATATATATTCTATTTATTCAAAAACGAATATTACCTTACAAAAAGAATTTTCCAAACAAGTAAGTAATTTTTATATATATAAAATATGGCGAAAGCAACGTTTAATCAAACCATTAATGGTTTCACTTGTCAGAATCTTAACGAAAATAAAACACAAGAAGTTTATAAAAACCGACTGAAGAAGTTCGAATGTAACGATCAAAATTATGAGTGAATAAAAAAAAAAAAAAAAAAAAAAACAATTTTTTTTAAATAAACTTTTTGACAACATTTCCATCTTCCAGAATATGAAAACAAACTGTTATCGAAATATTGAAATTCAGAAGAAAAAAAAAAACACACTAAAACATTTTTTTAAATAAATTTTTTAGAACATTTTAATTTTCCTTATTACGATAACGAACTGTTATCAAAATATTGAAGTAAAAAACCCCCGTTGCGTTTTTTTATTACAAAAAACATAATTTTTTTTTTTTTTTTTTTTTTTTTTTTTTATCTTGGACCAGTACTCAGGGGATGACCCCTACAAATGCAGTGCATTGTACCAGAACTAGGAAAATAGGTTGTGAGGAGGAGGAAAGAGGGAGTAGTGTTTGTGAACATTTGACTTGAACCTTCCAACGTTATAATAGACAGCAAACACGTCTGCAGGCAACTTGTTCCACAGACGAAGCGTACGGCCAAAAAACGAATTCTCTCTGTAATGCGTAGTACGATTCCTCGGACAATCAACCACAAATGGATGAGCTCTGGACGATGAGCGCGTACTACGTAAAAATGTGCGCGTTTCGGGAACAAGATCCCTAATCTCGTCAGAGCAAAATCCATTGTAGTAACAGAGTAACGCACCCCACACTGCGTCGATGCTCCAGTGAGTCAATAGAGTTGGATACCCTACTGTCACCGATGAGCTTCTTCGCCCTCTCCTGCACACGGTCGAGTAACCCCAAAATAGACTTTGAGGCACCGGCCCAAACATGAGAGTTGTATTCCATTTTCGGTCGGATATAGGTGGTATAAATAGTAAGGAGATCGGATGGCGAGAAGTACATTTTACACCGTTTCAAAAAACCTAGGCACTTGAATGCTTCTTTAGAGATATGAAAAATGTGTTCAGTCCAGCGAACATCACACTGTATCTTCATACCAAGAACATCAAGAGCATCCGATTCCTCAATATTTATACCATCCATGTGTACGGATGAAGCAGCATCTGCGGTCGTTTGTTTGTGTGTTAATAAGCAACATTGGGTCTTACGAGCGTTAAAGGCGACCCTATTTTTACGACCCCACTCGGAGATAAATAGAAGATCACTATTCAGTGAATCATTCATATTTAGCCTCTTAGCAGCGACCTCTGATAGGCTGGGTCTATAACTAAAAGAGTATGAGTGGCAAATGCTGCTGTCATCCGCGAAAGAGTGGATAGGGTTGGAAGTTTGATAGAGAAGGTCATTCAGGAAAATAAGAAATAGAGTAGGAGAGAGAACGGAGCCTTGTGGTACCCCTGAATTAATCTTGAACTCGTTTGATGAGACCCCATCTATAACAACTCGTATAGTGCGGTCTCTGAGAAAGCTCGATATAAATCGATAGAAGTCATCACCGACACCAAAAGCAGTAAGTTTTGCCAGTAGTGCAGCATGCCACACTCTGTCGAACGCTTTGGAGATATCGAGAGCTACCACCTTACTTTCGCCAAAATGATGGATTGATTGGCACCATTTCTCAGAGAGATATGCCATAAGATCGGTAGTAGAACGGCTCTTACGAAATCCATATTGACGATCACAAAGTAATTTATGCGACTCTAGATACCTTACAAGATGGTAATTGACCATACTTTCCATAACTTTGGAAAGCGCAGAGCAAATTGCAATTGGGCGGTAATTTTCAGGGTTATTTGCCTCACCCTTTTTGGGAATTGGCGTTACATTAGCAACTTTCCAGCATGATGGGAACTCACCAGCATGATAAAGTATGCTGAAGAGGCGTGCTAATGGACGCGCAAGCGCTGGAGAACACTGCTTCAAGACCAGTGCTGGAATGCCATCCGGTCCAGGAGTCTTATTTATGTCGAGGTCTGTTAAAACCCTTTTAACTGCTCGAGCCCGGAAGAACATCTTTGGCATAGTTACAGATACTCTTTCGAGCTCGGGGAGTGGTTGACTGCTTTCCGGCAAGTAAGAATTGCTTGCAAAAATTTCAGCCAACAGGTTAGCCTTGTCAACCGGGTCGGTGAATACTTGGTCATTCATTAAGAGAGTTGGAATTGATGAACTAGCATTGTTCTTTACTCTTTTAACGAATGACCAAAAGGTCTTACTTCCCCGGGGAGCTGTAAGGACCTTGGCACGAAGACGCTGTTCGTGAAGAAACTTTTCACGCCTAAGTACCTTGGCACACGAAGTCCTTGCCTTTTTGCGTAGCAAATCAGTGTCTGGGTTTTTGTTTAAACGCCAATTACTGAATGCTTCCTCTCTGGATCTGACTGCATTTTTGCACGTCTGATTAAACCAGGATTTCACTCTTGGTTTAACCGAAATCAGCTTGGAGGGGATGAATGATTTCATCCCTAGCAATATCATGTTCTCGACCATTTTTGCCGAAGCATTTATGTCGTTATCTAGAAAACAAAGTTTCCAATTAAAATGCTCATAAAATTGGTTGAGCTCAGCCCGACGCGCCTTTTCGTAAATAAATATTGACCGTTTCGTAGCTGTTTTTGAAACGTTACGAAGTCCCGAGATCGAAAAGGAGGCAGAAATGGTGCAATGATCCGAATTGCCGAGAGGTGCACTAACTCTGACTTCATACTTTTCAGGGTGTGAAGTCAGGAATAGGGCAAGTGTGTTTGAATGGTGCCCTTCAACACATGGAATATACGTTGGCTCATTCACTAATTGCGCTAGATGGTTGTGCGCAGCGAATAACTCGACATATTGGCCTTCTGGAGTTGTATGACTCGAATGGCGAAGCCAGGATGAGTTGTGAACATTGAAATCACCAGCAACAACGATTTCACTGCTCGGACAACTTTCCAGGATCTTCGATATGGAGTCGGAGAGGGCATCGAAACCAGAAAAGGTAGTATCCCTCCCCGCATTTGGACTTCTGTATAGAAACCCGAAATGCAAAAAGTGTGACCTGATTTTGAATTTAACCCAAAGACAGGTAAATTCTGCATCATGCATGCCTAATGGTTGCTGGCATTGGAACACAACTTCATCGCGAACGTAAATTACAAGGCCCCGATGGAAATTAAAGAGGAATAGAAGTTGATACCCAGGTATATGAAAATCCTGTGGATCAGCATTCTCAGATACCTGGGTTTCACATAAGGCGAAAATATCCGGCCGATGGAGACAAGTGTGGGCGTAAACAGCGAAGAAGTTCGCTCTTAGCCCACGTATATTACAAAAATCGATCTTAAAGTTTCCTGCCATCACGCTGGAAAATTGACAAAGACAAATGTTGACTCAGCTGTGAAAGAGAGGCCGGAATTAATTGTTGCTGGGATGACCATATAGCATCCAGTGTGTATACCTTCGATACCATAATAATCCACAACAATTAATCCGACCTCCCCAACGTTATTAATTAATTGTTATATTTTTTTTTATTATTTAACGGACACGGAAGGGAATTGATACAACGCCCGTAAAAAAAAAAGGGTCATAAAAGCCCTGATCTGGCTATGTATTTTATAATGCAAAACAAGTTATTTTATAATTATTCTTTTTTTTATTCAAAATTTTATTTATTTATTTTTCACTTTATGTTTGTGCATGTTTTATGTATTTGATATTGCATGGTTTGCTGGGTTTGCTTGCATGGTGAGATTTGTTATTTGATTTATTGTTGTTCTTGGATAATTGTATGTATGTAATTTTATATATTTAGTGGCTGTTGTTGTTTTCTGATTTGTATTATTATTTTTGATGGGATAATTTTTTTTTTATATATATTTAGTTTGGTTTTATTGCTGTTGTAATATTAATGTGCATTTAATGTGATTTTAAATTTGCTTTATTTATGTATATTAATTTTTTTATTGCACAGAGAAAAAAACATATAACAGTTAATTTGGAACACATAAAATGAATTTTGAAAAAAAAAAGAACACAAAACACTGGTGCCACAAAAAGCGTGAACACAGGACAAGAGTCAGAACACTACTATAGATCCTAACTTGCAAAAAATATAAATTATAAAAACAAAAACAAAAAATAAATAAATAAATTTGTTTTCTAATATTAACAAGAAAATTAAAAACCATTAACAGTTAAATTTAGTATGTTTCCTTAGTTTACAACTATCTTCCGAAAAGGGAAGGAATGGCATTAAAAATGATGAGCTCTTGTTGTCAATAAAATAAATACATAATAAATTTAACCGAAAATAAATTGGATACAAAATTAACACTATATTTTATATTTGAATATATTAAATCTTGGTAATTACACTGTAAACCACCACTAAAATACTGAATTATAAATGAAAAAAAAACTTTAGTTGTAAGTCATATATACATATTTGTTTAAAATAGAATACCACAATTTTAATATAATTGTACTACCATTGAATGACCTAGTGACAAAGTCCTAGGTAATTCTTTTCAAAAGGGAAAGGTGTAATGAGATAAATATGGTAATGACCATATAATGAGGTAAATATTGTAACGCGGGCAACGTTGTAGTAAGAGTATACTAAATAAAACAAAGACTAAAGAAATGTGACAATAAAGAACAGTCAGTCGATCACTGAGCATTGCATAAAACAGAGGTGGTTTTTTAGTAATTTATGGTTAGCGGTTACACGTTAATAAGCAACATTGGGTCTTACAAGCGTTAAAGGCGACCCTGTTTTTACGACCCCATTCGGAGATTAATAGAAGATCACATTCAGTGAATCATTCATATTTATCCTCTTGGCAGCGATCTCTGATAGGCTGGGCCTATAACTAAAAGAGTACGAGTGACAAATGCAGCTTTCATCCGCGAAAGGGTGGATAGGGTTGGAAGTTTAATACAGAAGGTCGTTGAGGAAAATTAGAAATAGGGTAGGAGAAGGAACGGAGCCTGGCGGTACCCCTGAATTAAACTTAAACTCGTTTGATGAGACCCCATCTATAACAACTCGTATAGTGCGGTCTCTGAGAAAGCTCGATATAAACCGAGTAAAGTCATCACCGACAACAAAGCAGTAAGTTTTGCCAGTAGTGCAGCATGCCACACTCTGTCAAACGCTTTGGAAATATCTAGAGCCTTCACCTTACTTGCACCGAAGTGATTGAGTGGTACCATTTCTCTGAAAAATATGCAATAAGATCGCCAGTAGAGTGGCCCTTACGAAATCCATATTGGCAATCACAAAGTAATATATACGACTCTAGATATCCCATAAGATGGTAATTGATATACTTTCTATTACTTTGGAAAGTGCAGAGCAAATTGCAATTGGGAGCTAATTGTCAGGGTTATTTGCCTCACCCTTTTTGGTATTGGTGTTACATTAGCAACCTTCCAGCACGATCGAGACTCACCAAAATGGTAAATTATGCTGAAGAGACATGCTAATGGACGCGCAAGCGTAGAACAGCACTGCTTCAGGACCAGTGCAGGAATGCCATCCGGTCCAGGAGCCTTGTTTATGTCAAGGTCTGCCAAAACCCTTTTAACTGCTCGTGCCCGGAAGAATATCTTTGGCATAGTTGCAGGTAATCTTTCGAGCTCGGGAAGTGGTTGACTGCTTTCCGGCAAGCAAAAATTGCTAGCAAAAATTTTCAGCCAACAGGTTAGCTTTGTCAACCGTCATTCTTTAACAGAGTTTGAATTGATGAACTAGCACTATTCTTTACTCTCTTAACGAAAGACCAAAAGGTCTTACTGCCCCGGGGAGGTGCAAGGACCTTGGCACGAAGGCGCTGTTCGTGGAGAAACTTTTCACGCATAAGTACCTTGGCACACGAAGATCTTGCCTTTTTGCGTAGCAAATCAGTGGCTGGGGTTTTGTTTAAACGCCAGTTACTGAATGTTTCCTCTCTGGATCTGACCGCGGTTTTGCACGTCTAATTAAACCAAGATTTCACTCTTGGTTTAATCGAAATCTGCTTGTAGGAAATGAATGCTTTCATCCTAAGCAATATCAAACGACAATTTTTGCTGAAGCATTTATGCCATTATCTAGAAAGCATAGTTTCCAATTAAAATGCTCGTAAAATTGATTGAGCTCAGCCCAACGAGCCTTTTCGTAAGTAAATTTTGACCGTCTCGTAGCTGGTTTCGAAACGTTACGAAATTTAGAGATCGAAAAGGAGGCAGAAATGGTGCAATGATCCGAATTGCCGAGAGGTGCACTAACTCTGACTTCATACTTTTCAGGGTGTGAAGTCAGGAATAGGGCAAGTGTGTTTGAATGGTGCCCTTCAACACATGGAATATGTATTTTACCCATCGAAACTAAAGCCTAATGTTCTTGTTTTAAACACCTGTACTAAGCTTATGTTTTAAGAAAATGTTTTGTATAAAAATAAATGAAAATGTACATTTTTACAAAGGAGTTGTCAGATCTATTCATTTTTTAAAAGCTAGTTGTAAATAATAATTTCAATATTTAATTTTATATGTGTAGCAGCAGATAGTCTGCTTCTACACGAGTAACAGATGAACAGTCATTAGCCCAACGATTATCGAAAGAAGATTTTTTGCTCAACATTTCTACGGAAACCACTTCACTTTCAACTTCTTTTGTTGAGTGGATTGCTACAGAATCAAAATGATTAAAAGTAGCGTTTGATACTTGTTCTGCAGCAGAAAGAAACAACTCGCTGAAAAGCCATACATAGAAAAATGCATTAATATAAAGTATAAACTTTATGATCAAATCACTTCAATTCATCTTCATTTGTTCAAAATCTAATATGGTAATTACTGGCTCTTCATCTTCAAACTAATTTCGAAAATTCGAAATTAAAAACACTTCATATTATAGTGGAAACTCTTTGACATGTTTACCTCAAAACACGTGTTTTTCTTTATAATATTTTATTATAAATATTATCGTGGTCATGAAAAACAAAACTACGAAAAAAATAAGTAAATAAATTATTAGTGTATAACACAAAAAGTCAATATTTATGCGATTATTTTATTTATCTTTATAGACAATGATTGACAAGGAGAAGAAACGCTTCCATGAAATGGCTGAAAAAGATAAAGCTCGATATGAATTGGAAATGCAAAACTATGTACCACCCAAGGGCACAGTAGTTGGGCGGGGCAAGAAGAGGAAACAAATGAAAGATCCTAATGCGCCGAAACGATCATTGTGAGTTCGTAGATAACAATCTTAGAAATTCTCATTATTCTCATTCTCATAAAAATGTTTAATTCCACTGATTCAAATGATTTAATAATTTTAGATCTGCCTTCTTTTGGTTTTGCAATGATGAACGTAATAAAGTTAAAGCTCTTAATCCAGAATATGGCGTTGGTGATATTGCTAAGGAACTAGGACGTAAATGGGCAGATGTAGAACCAGAGGTTAAACAAAAATATGAATTAATGGCTGAAAAAGATAAAGCCAGATATGAAAGAGTAAGTTCTAAATCATTATTTTGCTCTGCAGCTACATAACAACTTCACTACTTAATTTTATTTCTGTAGGAAATGACCGAATACAAAACAAGTGGGAAAATTGCTATGTCGGCTCCCTCCATGCAAGCGCAACAGCAAGCGGCGCAAAAAGCCGCTTTACTAGCAGTGGCTGCTCAGCAACAAGCAGCCCAGCAAGCAGCTCAACACCATGAAGATCATGATGATGATGACGGCGAGGGTGATGATGAAGAAAATCAATAGATCTTAAATATTAATATGCCCAAAATGTTGCTTATGAGATACTAAAACAAAACAAGAAAAAAATACACAACAAAAAATAAAATTCACTAATTCCACCATAATTACAACTGATAAACAACTCCTCTTTTCACAATTTTAGAACATTACTGTTTTGTTTATTCTTAATTGTTTCCAATCTTTTAACTTTAACTCTCTCATTTCTTCAAATAAATTCTTTTATTACTAATTGTTTGATAGAACACCAGTATAAAACTATTAGTTTTTTTATAACTTTTTCTATTAAAATGAAATCAACAAACAAAAAAATATTTTACTTTAATCTTTATTATTATTATTTTAATTTTTTTTTTTTTTTATTATGAAAAATAGTTTTAAAACAAAATAATCTTAAACTCATTTAAAAAAGGAAAATTACTATGTAATTTTTTTCTACATTTTTTGCTAATTACCTCAAGTAATTGATTTTTTTAAAATATATTTTATAATAATATTAAAAAATTATTTTATTTACTTGCAAACTTAAAGCATACATAATTTGATAAGAAAAGGAAACCGAATTAACACTCACTCCCACGTTGAAAACCATTTTGATTAAGAACATAAAATTTAAAACGACTTCCTCTTTGAGTTCATCTCTATATTTCAAATTTAAGGAATTAAGTTTTTTTTTTTATTTTAAGAGGGTATTCATAAAATAAAATGAATTTGAAATGAATTTTAATAAAACAAAATATGGAATATTTGAACAAAAAATACATTTCAAATTGATTTCTTTCATATTTATGAATTTTACCAATAAATGTTTAATATAAATTAAAAAAGAAACATTGCATGTATATGTAAATTCCATTACTTGTGTTAGATTTATTTATTTGGTATGATTTTGCGCTATAATACATATTTGCCATTGAAAATTGTAAAATATACACATTGTACTACATATTTCGAAATTTTTGATTTCATAAATCGAAAAACAAGAAAAACTACTCAAGAAAAAGGTAACAATAACAGAAATTAAATTGCAGTCATCCTTTTTAAAAAACAAAATTTTACTAACAATCAAATACGTTTATTCAAATATATGAACAAAAACTTTAATATAGAAATTTAGTAAATAAAGATAAAATACAGCAATAAAGTAAAAAAAAATACCACATACAAATTTTTAATTTATGTACAATCAGCTTTCAGTATAACAATAGCAACATCATGTATAAAAATTATTTATCTTTATAAAAATCTTTTGTTTTAAAACAAAAACTCATACTTAAATTAAAGTATAGAGCGCTGCATTGTGGCGCCTCGCATTAACTGTTAGCTGACAGACATATCTATGTAAGTACCTACATAAATAAAAGCGCCAACGCTTTATCATATTTTTTTTAACTTAAATAAATTCTAAATCGCTCGCTATTTGTGGAGTAAAAATAGCTAGATTTGTATTACTTAAAGAAAGTATATGATTTTGCAGCCAACTTCACTTGCTAGTACGCTGTTAAAATTGGAATTCTGCTTGCATGACGACGAAATTGTGCTACTACTGCTTGCCCCATAACATTGGTATTGATATAGTGAGTTTATATTGATATAGTGGTAAGTTGATATTGATGTAGTGAAAAAATATGTTGTTTTTTTTTGGAAAATAGCTTTTTGCAGTAATGGAATCTATACAGGCCTGTTATAAAAGTCACATGATTTCAAAGCACATGCCGTTTCAAAATCACAAATGTGATTTCTGCCTGTTTTGCAAATCACAATTTTTTGTGACTTTCCACGTGAGTTCTACTCTGCTGAAACACAAAAAAAAAACAGCTGGTTTTTGCTTCAATTTATTGATATTCGTATTTTCAGGTTGAATTTTTTTATTCGCAGTATTATTTGCAAAATAAGGCTAATTTCTTCTAACGAATATAGAAGTTAAAATAAAATAAACTAATAAACCAAATAATAAAATAATACAACAAATCTTGCAACCAAATAAGCGTATCTAGTTTTTTCTTAATTTACAGGCCTGTTCTGAAAACGGTGTGCTTTCAAATCACGAACCGTTTTGAAAGCACGCATACAATTTGAAGCTGTTCTGCAAATCACGTGACTTTACGGTTTTCGACGTGCTTTTAATTCGTCGAAAGCACGAAAAAACAGCTATTTCTACATTTTTGTTTTGTTTATTTATAGTTTTATATTCTTAACTACAATAAAAAGTGAATATTAAGTAAAAAAATAAACCAGCTGACTGCTATAGAGAAAATGTAAATCACTACTATTGGTAAACAAAGCAAAACAATTTCTCAAAAAACAAGCAGTGTCAATAATTTTATTAATATTTATGTTTCTGTGTGAATAAAACTTAATTTTATTACAAAAATCAACAAACAACACATAATTTTAAATACATAAAAATAGTTTTATTAAATTTGTATCGAAAAACAGAGAAAATAACCAAGTGATATCAAAAAGCCAAGCATTTGGCTAACCGGTTTAAAATCACGTGATTTGAATATTTTCTGTGTGCAGAACACCTTTTGCGTGATTTGAAATCACTTTGACAAAAAGTGATTTGCAGAACAGCCCTGTTAGTGAATTATTTCGCATAAAATAAATGATTTTTCTTAAATAATCAATAGAAAACACATTGTTATTTATTAATGTAATAAATTATAAAATTCAATAAAGTACGTGCAAAAATTGGGATGTGATTTCAAATTGATTGCAAAGTTAGCTAACCGATTTAAAATCAAAAAAATCAAAAATATTTTGTGTGCAGAACACCTTTTTTGTGATTTCAAATCACTTTCACAAAAAGTGAATTGCAGAACAGCCCTGATAAATTGAAGCGAAATCAACTTGTGTGCAGTGGATTCCCGATAATTCGCAATCGCAAGGGACCGGCCATTTCTTATGAATTACAGGGGCTTTAGATTTAGCGGAATTTCGATTTAACGGGGTTAAAATAAAATAAATACGAATTAATTGAGGTTTTCAACTTATTTACTAAAACGAAAAAAAAAAAATTTTTAAATAAAATACAAAATAAATATCTTTTGCATCATAATCTTTTGTCAAATGATTAAGTTCTAAACATATATTTTCATTAACGACAGAACTTTCACCGCAGATTTTTTTTAATGTTACATTATTCCGTGTTTTAAAGCGATCGAACCAGCCACTGCTTGCTTTTTCTGATAGTAATGGTTTCAAAAGCGATTCTAAATGATTCGTATTCTTCAGGAACGCTATATAAGAGTAGAATAGAGATTAGGTCATCAATTATTTCTAATTCCGTTTCATTAATCTTATCCACAATTTCAAAAAATTTTGTTATGTAGTCTCTTATATCTTCTCCATTTCGCATTTTCAACAATTATAAGATTTTTCAATAACATTGCCTTCCTAGCTGGGCCTTTTGATTGGTAGATGCTATGTAGTTTCTCCCATACATCTTTAGATGTATTACAGGTCTTTATCTGCTTCAATTCATTTGTTGAAACCAATAGTATCAAATCAGCTCTTACTTTTGCATCTTCGGATTTCCATGCACTTACACTTTCTGGATGATTTTCTGGCTTGGCAAACGTGCCATTTACAAATTTTCATCCATCATTTTTAGTTAGTAGAGCCTCCACCTGGATTTTCCATGTGTCGATATCCTTACACAATGGATCAATCTTAAAACCCGAATAGCTCATTTTATATATATATATATATATATATATATATATATATATATATATATATATATATATATATATATATATATATATATATATATATATATATATATATATATATATATATATATATATATATATATATATATATATATATATATATATATATATATATATATATATATATATATATATATATATATATATATATATATATATATATATATATATATATATATATATTATTTAATTTCGTTTAGACGAGGCCATGATGAAAATAAACTGAACAAGTCGGACAAATTGAAGTTATACAATTTAAAAGATTTCTTTTATTATACTGAAAAATATTATTTTCATGTTTCAAATATTTTAAAATAAAAATCAAAGGTTTCTTTGATTAAAATAAAGTAATTAATAACAAAATATTAAATTTATTACAATAATAATAAACGAATTTTTTACGCTCAAAGAGAGACCAAAAATGGGGCAATTTTGCTGAAAACTTATAGCCATGTGTTGGGAAAAGCAAAGTTTTTAAATCATTTGCTAGGTAAAAATCGTAAATCACATTTTTTCTGTGTGCTGAGTATCGCGAGATTTGTTTGAACAAAAATATGCGTAAAATTTTATAGATCTTGCTTTATTTTTTGTATGGGAAAAATCCAGTTGTGCCATCTAAAGTCGCCTTTCTTAAAGCAAACAAATGCAACACAACAATCATATAAAAACGGTGTATTTTTTACGAGTATTTGTAAATTTTTTTTATTAAAATAGATGAAAATTAATTTTTTTTATGAAAATACACAAAAACAAGTCAAACTTTATTTAGATAATTTCAGTTCCACGGCTTAATCATTAGTTTTCATAGCAGAATTTTTTGTGATTGTGACTTTCAGCACACCAATTTTGTGACTTCAAATCGTACAAAAATGTTTTTTTTTTTTGCCAAATGTGGTCAGTAGAGCAATTCACTAACTTTACACCCCAATTAGAAGTGTTAACTTTAACCATACATTTTGTTGTTTGCACTAACCTCTACGTTATTCACTAACTATATTTAGCCACCGTAAAGGGTTTTATTTTTCTTCACGTTCAGATTGTTATAACGTGGCAACTCCCCATTTCATTTTTATTAGCTATTGTACTGAGTCTCTTTTTGTTTATATCGCTCCTTTATTGCAACATAGTCATATCTCAAAAAATGAGCTTTTTGAGTTAACAACGCAGAATTGTTGACAGTATTTCCTTTTATATTGTGCCAAAAATTTATTCAAATTACTTTTGAACTGTTTTTTAGGAGACGTTTTTTAAAAAAATTTTCTGTGGCTTGTATGGAAACTAAAAATTTGAATTGTGTTTTTCTCGAAATAAGCTTTTTTTAGTTACGACTATGTTGCAATAAAGGAGCGATATGTTTTCTTCATCTTTTGTAACTTTGACCTTTTTATATACATACATATGTATAAAAATCTTAAAAATAATATATGAAATTATTGAATATTTCGTTTTGCTTTAGAAAACTTCTTAAGAAATGTATTTGTTGATTAATTATAAAATCAAAAACATTTTTGTGATAGGAAATAAAATAACATGAAGAGCTTTAACGCATACATACAGACATAGTTACATTTAACATAGAATGTTATTTTATTGCCTATCAAAACATTTTTGATTTTATAATCGATCAACAAATACTTTCCTTAAGAAGTTTTCTAGCGGAAAAAGAAATATTGAATAAAAAGTTTTAATCATTGTTTTATACAAAAATATTATTTTCAAGATATATTTTTGTTGTTTTTTTTTATATTGGACCAGTACTCAGGGGATGACCCCTACATATGCAGTGCATTGTACCAGAACTAGAAAAATAGATTGAGTGGAGGGGGAAAGAGGTAGTAGTGTTTGTGAACATTTGACTTGAACCTTCCAACGCTATAACAGACAGGAAACACGTCTGCAGGCAACAGACGAAGCGTACTGCTGAAAAACAAATTCTTTCTGTAATGCGTAGTGCGATTCCCCGGGCAATCGACCACAAATGGATGAGCTCTAGACGATAAGCGCGTGTTACGTAAAAATGTCGCACATTTTTACGTAACACGGGAACAAGTTCCCTAATCTCGGCAGAGCAAAATCCATTGTAGTAACGATAGAACAGAGTAACGCACCCCACACTGCGTCGAAGCTCTAGTGAGTCAATAGAGTTGGATACCCTACTGTCACCGATGAGCTTCTTCGCCCTCTCCTGCACACGGTCGAGTAACCCCAAAATAGACTTTGAGGCACCGGCCCAAACATGGGAGCTGTATTCCATTTTCGGTCGGATGTAGGTGGTGTAAATAGTAAGGAGGTCGGATGGAGTGAAGTTCATCTTACACCATTTCAAAAAACCAAGGCACTTAAATGCTTCTTTGGAGACATGAAAAATGTGTTCAGTCCAGCGAACATCACACTGTATCTTCATTCCAAGAACATCAAGAGCACCCGATTCCTCAATATCTATACCATCCATGAGTACAGATGAAGCAACATTTGCGGTCGTTTGTTTGTGTGTTAATAAGCAATATTGGGTCTTACGAGCGTTAAAGGTGACCCTGATTTTACGACCCCATTCGGAGATTAATAGAAGATCACTATTTAGTGAATCATTCATATTTAGCTTTTTGGCAGCGATCTCTGATAGGCTGGGCCTATAACTAAAAGAGCACGAGTGACAAATGCTGCTGTCATCCGCGAAAGAGTGGATAGAGTTGGAAGTTTGATAGAGAAGGTCGTTGAGGAAAATGATTTAAACGACCGACTATTAAGTAAAACAACCTTTCAATTTAATCGCTCAACATCAACTGACTCATGTTCTTTATTTCATTTTGATTTATACTTAAAACTACCACCGAAAATGAATGGTGCAATACATGTACAAACTTAAATATTAAGAGAGAGAGAGAGAGAGTAAAGATAATAAATGTATGTATTTTATGACAATATGTAGATAAATATATGGACAAACTAAACATTAAAAGAGAGAGGGTAAATATGATAAATGCATGTGTATAATAACAATATGTAAATAAGTATATAAGCAAAGCATAATGCCAGCGTGACTGACTTAAAACAAGGGGTCTAATCACCGCATACGATATCGAATTAACTATCGTATCGAATAACATTACGATACATCTAAATTATGGCAACCGATGCATATTGGATCGTAATTTAAACAAAATGCAATAGATTGAAGACCATACGTTCCCTAAAAGTAGGAATACAAAAAATAAATCATTTAACTTTTTTATATTATTGCAATACAGTTTATTCGATATCGTATGCCGTGATACCAAAATGAAAAATTTCGATAATTTTGCTCGATATCGTATGCGGTGATTTGGCCCAAGGTTGTGTGTACATACATACATATATAAATTCATGCTAATAAGAACTGTAGCTGCCGCCAATGTACGTCAAATGTACAGTAGGCACAACATACGAATACTACCTGGCTGCGAATCGAAATTTCTCACCATGACGTAGTCGTCCCTAGCATATTCAGTTGGCGGTTTTCTTCTTTGGTCAACGTAATTTTTATTATATGCCTGTAACCGTTCCTGTGCCTTGCCCGCGTCTCTTCTAATCTGGTTAACATCTACTTTTTGTCCGTTCCCTTGTTCAAAGTCAATCAAGTTCTCTTTCAAAGTGTCTAGAATTCCACCTTTTTGAGCTACGCCAAACAACATTACACTGGGGTACTCGTTAATCGACCTATGTCTGATATTTTTAATACAAAATTGACAGTTTCTACAACATTGTCCCAATGGAGACCCTTTTCCGAATTCGATAACTTTGCAATCATTGGTCCTAAACTCCTATTAACTCTTTCGACCTGTCCGTTAGCCTGCGGCGAAGCCGTTGCAACCTTAATATGTTGAATATTGTTATCCTCAAGAAAAATTCTGAAATCTCCAGACGTAAAAGAACTTCCTCTATCCGATACTATACACCTTGGGCGACTATATGACCTAAAGTAGTCTCTAAGAGAAGATATAACCTCCCTGGTGTTTGTGGTTCTGGTTGGGTATAATCTTACAAATTTTGTGGACGCGTCTATTATAACAAGCAAATATTTTCTTGACCTACTATCCACTGGTCCGAAGTGGTCGATATGTATGACATCAAATGGAAGGTTTCCTTTAGGGATATTATGAAGAAATCCCTCCTCACGTCCAACGTTCGACGAAAAAGCAATGCATCTTAAACAGTTCCTTATATGTTTTTTAGCCTTTCCACGCATTCCAGGAAACCAGTAGGTTTTTCCCATTAAATCGGTCATTTTATCCACCCCAACATGACCCATCTCATCATGATATTTGAACATCACTTGATCTTCCATATCACTGGGTACACAAAACAATACAGTATCATCTTTCTTTCTATATATAACCCCGTTCCTCATCTCATAGAGTTTATCTTCGGACTTTTGCAACGATTCTCTCAGCTCTGACAACCTTTGATCCTTACCCTGGCATATTATTAAGTTTTCCTCAAAAGTATTTGTTTCTAAAACTAAAATATTACTTCGACTTAAGGCGTCAACGTGTTGCATTCGTGTGCCACGCCGGTGTTCCAGTGTATAATCGTAATTTTGTAGCTCTAAAGCCCACCTTGCAATCCTGGGGTTCAGTTCTTTTTTGTTCAATGTTAACGTCAACGAATTGCAGTCCGTCACTATTTTGAACTGTATACCCTGCAAGTAGACCCTAAAACGTTTCAGAGCACTCACAATTGCCAACGTTTCCAGCTCGAAGCTGTGATATTTAGACTCTGCCTCTGTTGTTCTTCTAGAAAAATAGAATACCGGGTGCATCTTATCGTCCTGTTTTTTCTGCATAAGAATAGCTCCCAATCCTACAGAGCTAGCATCACAGTGTAGTTCAGTTACATCCCTAGTACAATGCTAATATTGGAGCCTCCAAAAGTTTTCGCTTGAGCAGTTCGAAACGCTTAAGGTGCTCAGCCCTAAATTCAAATTTGTTACTTTTCCTAGTTAGATCATACAGAGGTTTCGCCAAAATGGAAAAATCTTTGATTAACCTACGAAAATAAGAGCAAAGACCCAAAAAGCTCTGTACCGACTGTGGCTTATTCGGAATTGGAAAATTCTCAATTGCATGTAAGCCCTTATCATCCGCTCTTATTCCTTTTCCACTAATCGTATAACCTAGGTACTTAACCTCTGACTGCAAAAATACACATTTGTCTAACCTAAGTTCAAGCTTATTTTCTACAAGACGTCTGAAAACTTCCTCTAATATTCTAAAATGCTCTTCCAAATTATTTGTGGCTATCATTATGTCGTCAAGATATATTATAACCTTGTCATTCCGTACCATGTCTGCAAAAACTTTATTTACAAAACGTTGGAAAACTGACGGAGCATTTCTCAGACCGAAGGGCATTCTGAGAAATTCATATTGACCTAAAGGGGTAATAAATGACGTATATTTCACAGCATCCTCGTTCATATATACGTGAAAAAATCCATCCTTTAAATCGAGTTTTGTAAAAATTGTTTTACCAGCTAATCTGTCTAATAAATCGTCTATCAGGGGAATCGGATAATTGTCTCTAGCTGTCACTAGCTGCGATAGTCAACGCACATTCTTAATTCCCCCGTTTTCTTCCTTACCAAAACTATTGGAGAAGTAAATTCCGATTCGCTAGCACGTATATAACCCTTAGACAAATATTCGTCTAAAAGCCTCTGTAATTCAGTTCTCTCAGAATACGACAGTTTTCTTGGAGGACAGTTGAAAGGCTTCTGATCTTCCAAAACTAGTCGCATTTCACTCCTTATCATGGGTTCAGTTAGTCTCTCAGGTTTCATGTAACACCTATCAAAAATTTTGCCGAATGTTTTCCTATCTGGATGAGATATACTATCACCTGTTTCTTAATCTGTTCCATCAGACGAATACTCAATTGCCATAACAGACCTAATAAATTCCATATCGCCTTCAGATTCCTTATTATCTGTACACTGATCTACTTCATTTTCCATCTCACACACTAGCTTAAATTTACAAGCTTTTAAAAAATCTCTGCCTAAAACTGCCTGAACACCCATGGACTCATCCGGTACTACACCTATTTCAAAATAAACTTTACTTCCGTTTATTATTACGTAACACAAAATAGTCCCAAGGACCTTCAATTCACTTTTATTTATTCCATAAAAACAATGTAAAAAATTATCATTCAACTTCAATTCATCTGGTAAAAGAGATTTTTTTATAAAACTGATTGGACTTCCAGTATCTAAGAGGCATTCTAAGGATAAAAATAAAATATTGTTATCACTATCTACAAATAACTTAAAGTACCTTACATAATTTTCATAATTTTCACCATTCAGCAAATGTATGTGCGCATCTTTCCTTTTTGGACATCGGGCGACGAGGTGTTGAGAGCTACCACAAGCATGGCAGGTGCCTGGCTCACGTTTGGGTTTCTTGCAATTAGCAGCATAGTGACCAAGAGAGTTGCAATTATAACATCTGACATCTTGTTTGTCTACAGGCTTAATGTGTTGACTGAAGGGACGACTCAATGTGATTTTTGAAAAAGACTGTTGCAGCTGTAGTTTATTCTCGAAACTCTTGAGTACATAATTGAGGATCTGGAATTCCCTCGATAATGCAATCCACCAGTTCGTCTTCGTCCAGTTTTATTTGATTTGCCAATATCATTTTCTCATTGAAATATTCGGTAAAATTTTCTCCATATTTCCACTTACGGCTTTCAAATTTGCGGCGTAGCGTCATCTTGCACTCTCTAGCTCCGAAAAGTTCTTTCATTTCAACCAGCAAACTGCCGACAGATTCTGATGCAAAACTAGACTTTGACTGCAACCATAAGAGGGCTTTTCCCTTTAGCTTGCTTAACATCAATGCACGCTTCATATTGTCACCAATGGAATATGCTTCAGATACACTGTTCAGTTGAACCACCCATAAATCAAAACTGTTGCTTCCATCGTATTCAGGTAAACAATCGCGGAGAATACTGAATGGAATAGTATCAACACGTTGTACAGGCTGCTCTGAATCTAAACCAATTTCTACTTCTTTTTGCGTTTCAATATCAGCAGTTTTCTTCAGTAACTCATTTTCTCTTTTAAGTAGATCACGTTCTCTTTTTATTAATTCCAGTTCTTTTTTCATCAGCAGCATTCCGTCATTTTCAGCCAGAACATGTTCTTCTTCTTCTTCCTCACCACCGGTAGCTTCATCAAGCAAGGGACACTGACCACGTTCTTCTACTGGAACAGCATTTATTCTAGCGGCCAGAGCGCTTTTAGTACCACTTGCTGGTAACCCAAGTTCGCGGAGCCAATGTTTTAATTGCACGAGTGTAAAATTGGTTGGATCAATCGTTTCCATATTGAAAAAAGATGAAAAATTTGTTCTTATATTTCCACAAAAAAACTAGTCTTTTCTGAACACTATTTTTCTTCACAGTCGTTTATTTCTACCTTTTAGTTATTAACACTCGTTCTTATGTACAGTCGTTTTCGTTTACTAATGTATTTTATTTTCTTCTTATGTATAATTCTTCTTTTCTTTCTTCACTGACGCTCGTTTTTTTTTTTTCTTTCTTTATTAGCACTCTTTTGCAAACGTTTTTTCGTTTTCTTACTAACGGTCTTCTTTATTAATATTCCTTTTTCTTCACTGACGCTCGTTTTTTTTTTCTTCCTTTATAAGCACTCTTTTGCAAACGTTTTTTCCGTTCTGTTACTAACGGTCTTTTTTTTATTAATATTAACAGTCTTTCTTATTAACACTCGTTTTCTGTTTCTATTTTTAAATTAAATTAATATATTCTTATTCTCTTTAAAATCGTTTCTTTCATATTTTATTAACACCAGTTCTCTTCATTTGTGCACTCGTTTTCTTTTCGTTTAATAAATTCTCCAAATTCTATTTTTGTTCTTAGATTGTTTGTAAAAAAAAAACTTGTTTTTATTATTCACATTTAATTTAAAAGTTTCTTATTTTAATTTCCAAATTGTTGCTTTTTTTAGAACGAACGTCACTTTTTCACAAACAAAGGCAAATTTTTCGAATACAACTGTCTAAAAAAAATATGTAAAATTTTTTTTTTCTGTCTTTTAGTGTTGTTGCGATCCCACTTCTGATATTTTAAACGACCGACTATTAAGTAAAACAACCTTTCAATTTAATTAGAGTTGGGTAGTTCGCGAACGAACTAGTGTCACTGAACTATTCACTTTAGGGAGCTAAGTGAGCCGACCATTTCTGCGAGCTCTTTTAGTTCCGTAGTTCATGTTTCTTCCTTTTGTCTTCAAGTTTTCTCTTTCGCTTATGTTTCTTTCTGGTAGATATGTATACGGAAGTAGTCAAACAGTGCTGCCAGAATTTGATGTAAAAAGTACATATCTATGTTATATACAACTATTTAGAATATTAGACAACACAATTTTACTTTGGTTTTTTGTATTATAAAAATAAATGTTATGATATGCGACCATAATTGAATATGAAAACATCGAGACATCATCACAAATATATCGTTTTTCTTTTCTTTTTAATAAAATTATTTTTCATCACACCTGAAAATTTCTAATCTCACCTTTTAATTATTAATCCTTATTATAATTGTACTTTTCATTTGTTTACAGCAATTTTGTTTTGCTTTTCTTTAACATGAAACCTGAACAGAGCCGTTCATTGAAAATATTATTTACGGAGCACTGAACTATTGAACTAAAAGAAAGACATATTTCAGTAAAAAGAGCTGAACTAAAAAGAGCACTCTCTCAAAAGAGCTCATGAACTCAACTCTAAATTTAATCGCTCAACATCAACTGACTCATGTTCTTTATTTTATTTTGATTTATACTTAAAACTACCACCGAAAATGAATGGTGCAATACATGTACAAACTTAAATATTAAGAGAGAGAGAGAGAGAGAGAGAGAGAGAGAGAGAGAGAGAGTAAAGATAATAAATGTATGTATTTTATGACAATATGTAGATAAATATATGTACAAACTTAAACATTAAAAGAGAGAGGGTAAATATGATAAATGCAAGTGTATAATAACAATATGTAAATAAGTATATAAGCAAAGCATAATGCCAGCGTGACTGACTTAAAACAAGGTTGTATGTACATACATACATATATATATATATAAATTCATGCTAATAAGAACTGTAGCTGCCGCCAATGTACGTCAAATACAGTACAGTAGGCACAACATACGAATACTACTACAATGAGAAATAGAGTAGGAGAAAGAACGGAGCCTTGCGGTACCCCTGAATTAAACTTAAACTCGTTTGATGAGACCCCATCTGTAACAACTCGTATAGTGCGGTCTCTGAGAAAGCTCGATATAAACCGAGAGAAGTCATCACCGACAACAAAAGCAGTAAGTTTTGCCAATAGTGCACCATGCCACACTCTGTCAAACGCTTTGGAAATATCCAGAGCCACTTACTTTCACTGAAATTATGGATCGAGTGGCACCATTTCTCTGACAGATATGCCATTTGCCATTGTTTACTAACTTTTATTGTTTTTTTTTTTTATTAGAGAAATAGCTTATTACGTAAATTAAATGAATTTGCAAACAATATAAATCAACACTTTTAAGCCCACAAAAAATTGGGGTGTTAATTAACACCTATTTATGTGGTTAAATATAACAGCTGGCTTTAAACCCCAGCATATGGTGTTTAAAGTACTTGTGAATAGGAAAAAAGTTAATTTTGTGGATAATAATTTTAACCGAAATAATTGGGGCTTAAAAAGCCAGTATTCGGCAATTCTCTCATGTGTGGATGTGTGTGTGCATATACAATGTAAATTGTATGAAATAATAAGTAGAGAAAGCTCAAGAATTGCCGAAAAAAGTTTTCGTGTGTGGATAAGAAAGCAATTCCAAAAGAAAATTGCTAAAAAGTTCGGCAGTTAAAATCGCTCTGTCTGTTGCTTAAGCAAAGTACGAAACTGAACGCATCTTCTGTACGGAATCATTTGTTTTCAGAAATTTGTGTATGTTTACAAAAATTATTAGGTTAGGTTAGGTTTGACAGGCTGCCAGCTATCGTAAAGCCAGCCCACTTGGGTTCAGTCAGTCCCGTTGTATTACCTGGATATGATATGTATCTCAGTATATCTACATATCACTGGTTTAGAACCAACCCGAGGATCGGATAAAGGAGTCCAAACCACTTACATCGCATTCCGATACCTCCGTCAAATCATGCAGCATCGGTCTGCCTAGGTACAATGCCCTTATATAAGAAAGAGCTGGACACTGACAGAGGAAGTGCTCAATGCGCTCTTCTTCCTCCTCGTCTCTGCAACTTCTACAGAAGTCATTAAATGGAAGATTTAACCTCCTCGCCTGCGTCCCTATGTGGCAGTGTCCCGTCGGGACCGCCACAGCAGAACGCAACCTCCGTTGGGGCAAGCCCCTAAGGATGATAGTCCTCCTGTTATCATATCTGGGCCATGACAGCCTTGATATTCGACAGATATCCTCACTAGACCATCTGTCTTGAGCGGTCTGAAAAAGTTGACGCTGTACTTGTTTCTTACAGCTCGCAAGCGGGATTCCAACGATCTCATCAATATCTCTTTGTTGTAGCTGGACAACGGCCTTTGCCAGATCATCCGCTACTAGATTTCCGGTCACTTCACTGTGCCCTCGTACCCAGATAAGCTCCAACCCGTTTAGAGATATCCGGCATTCACGAACCAACCTGGATGTCGTATAAACTCCAGCTAGTGCATACAACTCAGCCTTGCTATCAGTACAAATTCGGATATCATTCTCGTATATCCTGTAGTATCTTAACCAGTTAGCTGCCCTCATAATGGCCGCAATTTCGGCCTGCGCTACGCTACACTCATTTTGCAGCCTGAAACTCATCCTCCTCTCATACAAGGGGATAAAGATACCCCCACCGACTCCCGAGTCCGACTTGGATCCATCTGTAAAAATTTCAAGCACGTCCTCTTGACGATCTGTGCCAGTCGTCTCGGAGAACGAGCCTGATAAGATTACATCAAATCTCTTGTCGGGCAGTAGGGCCGGCGAGCAGCAATCAATATTCTCCGGAAGGTTCACTATTCGTTCTATTATTGAGGCATGACCATATGTCGCCTCCTTCCACGTCCCGCTTGACCACAGCCTGATAGCCGAATTCATGGCTATTTCCTTCACCATGAGATCAGCCGGCAGCCAGTTCAGCATAGTGAAAAGTGCTTTCGATTGCGTAGTGGCTTTGCACAAGAATAAGGCGATTGCCAGGATAGTTTGGAATCCAGGTAGATGCCCAGATATTTCGCACTGTCTGACAACACTAATTCAACTCCCCTTACGGTTGGTAAAGTAAACGATGGAGTCTTGTATCTTTGAGTGAAGAGCACAAGCTCTGTCCTAAACAGCAAAACAAACAAAAATTATTAAAATAAAGAAAAATTGATACAAGCACATTTGTATCTAATTTAATAGAAATGTGTTTTAGGTTTCTTTCAATGCTTATTTGAACAAATTACTACAAAATTCTTTTTATTTTTGTTTGGAAATTATAGCATACAATTACGTTGTTGTTATTTTTAGTACTTTTTATATATATATATATATATATATATATATATATATATATATATATATATATATATATATATATATATATATATATATATATATATATATATATATATATATATATATATATATATATATATATATATATATATATATATATATATATATATATATATATATATATATATATATATATATATATATATAGATCTGAAGAAATCCATATTTACGTCACTTCGGGGTTTTGGAAAAATAAACTTTTCTTTTCCATAGACTACCCAGACATCTGGTGAATACCGTATGTATACAGAAACGGTTCCCTGAGGTGTGTTGATTGTGAAACGGGCTCTTTTCCCAGCTTCTATGGGCTCGATTGTGGTAAGAGCTATTGGCAATATGCTCTGTCGAAGAGCACGAGCATCTTCGAGACTAGTTGTGCGATGAGGTATTTCGTTGGACTGTTGAGTCGTTAAAAATTTAGGGGCTGCTGTTTCCTCTTTTTCTTGATCCAGACCCAACTCTTGGACAAGTCTGTGGAGCACGTCAGACTTTGCGGTTTTATGAGTGATGAGATCTTGAATATGTAACGTTGGAAGATTGGTCTTTACTGTAATAATATGTACTTTCTCTAACCCAGTCATCTTAATCTCGATTAATTTTTTTCGTTTTGTATTCTCTCGTTCCATTGCTTGTTTGAAGCGAATACAACTTTGTTCAAACTTCCGCTCAGTCATCTTTGGAACGAAATTAGGTATGAAACGCTTTTAAGTCTTTTATATGAGCCGTTCGTTTAAACTTTTGATTCTCTGTGTCGGCTAACTGCACTATCACAGGCGAAATAAACCGTGTAACCAAAGAAGGACCTTCAAACCGAGGCCCCAACTTAGCAGCAAAATGGTCGGCTGCCTTTGACAAAAAGTGTGTTTTTACTAATACTCGGTCGCCCCTTGCTTGATTACCGGCGCTATACACAGGTAGCCCCGAACTAAGTTCAAAATTTCTTGCAATTGTTTTGCCTTCTCTTCAGGATAGAAGACAGAACTACTCGGTTTCTCGGCAAATAAGGTATTTGGGAGACGGAGTTCTCTTCCTTTTGTCAAAAATGCAGGACTATAATTGGTTGAACTCTGTTTAGAAGAACTTACTGCTAACGTCAATTCAGTGATATGTTCATCCCACTTTCGCTGATTCGAGTCCGTGTATTGGGCAATCATTGTTTTTATGGTACGATTGGATTATACACGACTGGTGAACTGAGTTCCATTATCAGTCAGCAGGACCTGAGGTACCCCAAAACGCGCTATGATCCGTTCTCTGAAAGCCTTTAGGAAGGATTTAGTAGTAGCTTGCCTTGCTGGGACAAACTCGCACCATTTACTAAATTTATCATGAAAAACGATAAGGGTGTTGTTGCCGTGCACCGATCGGGGTAATGGCCCTACAAAATCGGCGCATATTGTGTGCCATGGCTGCAAAACTTGAAACTTGAATCGTGTGCATTTTCCCCGCTGGGCCTGCTGGAGTGGCTTGAAGCGCTGACATTTTTTACACTTTCGCACATATCTGGTGATGTCTCTGAAAATACCCGGCCAGTAATACATTATTGTCGCTCTGACAATAGTTTTGGTGATTCCTAAATGTCCGGCTGTTATTTCATCGAGGCACTTTTTCAGTACACGTTCTCGATCTGCTTTTGGTACTACTAATTTCCACGAAACAGGATCTTCTTGGTTGTAAGCCGAGGCATCATAGATATGCCTTCTTAAATTTTCTTCTTTATCCATTTGGTAGTCTGGTGACTTTTCAGGATTATTCTTTACTTGCTCAACCTTTTTTGCATACCAGTAATCTTCACTATTTGCCGGTCCTTTCATCGCTTTTAATATAGCCGAATGTTTTGCTTGAGGGGTTCGAGAGAGAGAGAGAGAGAGTCTGCAATCACGTTAAGCTTACCCTTCCTGTATCTAATCTCGTAGTCGTATTGCATCAGCTCTAAAGCCCAGCGTGCAATTCTGCCAGACGGAGATTCAATTGAGTTCAGCCACTTCAGAGACTGGTGGTCCGTAACAATGATGAAGTGGTAACCCTCCAGGTAGTGCCTCATTTCCCGAATGCTCCAGATAATTGCTAAGCACTCCTTTTCTGTGACGGTGTAATTGCATTCTGGTGATGAGAGAGTACGGCTCGCGCACAACGCCCAGGCCAACGTCACTGGCATCAGTTTGAAGAATAAACGATTAATTTCTGTTTGATCTGTTGGAATGCAGTCATCTGCTCGATTCCCCATTCCCATCGCTTATTTTTTTTAACAGCTTTTTCAAAGGGCTGGCTAATGTCGAAAAGTCCGGAATAAATCGCCGGTACGAAGCTGCCGTGTTAAGAAAGAGCTTAGGTGATTAGAGGTCCTAGATACCGTATCGTCTTCTGCGCAAATGTGCACTTCTCTCTATTGACTCGAAGATTAGCACTCACTAAGCAGTCAAAAACCATTTTCAAATTTTTAAGATGTTCTTCCAACGAGCTTCCTAAAGCCTAAAGCAAACGCAAATGGGTCCAACCCAGGGCCGATTACTGCATCCAGTGCTCTTTGGAAAGTAGCTGGAGCTGAGTGTAGGCCAAATGGCATAGCCCGCCACTGAAATAAACCTCTTCCCGGAACTGTGAAAGCAGTATAGATTTTGCTGTCCGGATGCTTGGGTATTTGCCAATAACCCTGACGAAGGTCAATCGTACTTAAATATTTACTATTTCTTAATTTTTCTAGAATGGAATTGATTTATGGAATAGGATAGGCGTCTCGAATTGAATTCTCGTTTATTTGCCTGAAATCAACACATAGTCTCCACTTATTATTCTTTTTACGCGCCAAGATTATGGGGGAACTGTATGGGCTTTTAGATGGTTCGATTCGTCCTTCTTCAAGAAGTTCGTCGATTTGCTTATCAATAATTGCTTGCATGGCTGGATTGCGGGGGTAGTATCGTTGCCGTAACGGCCGAGAATGTTTCATCGAGATTACATGTTCTACAAAATTTGAGTGTCCAACCTTGCCGTCAAACCGAGGAAGCTCCTGGTCCAGAAATTGGCTCACCCTGTTTTCTGTGCCTAGGTCTTCGTGGGAACTGTTGTTGGCTTTTAAAGTTGTTATTTGGGACCCAGAGTTGGCGAGGTGGGTAAGACCACTAGCTTCTTTATATGGGAGAATTCGTAGTTCACAACCCGTCTGTGTAAAAAAATTCATTCCAATAATTATTGGATCAATACTTTGGTGTAGTACTAGGAATTGGTGTCTATATACCATACTATTAAATACGAACCAAACACTTACCGACCCCAATACTTTAACTTCTTTTTGATGTGCCAGCTGTATATTACTAAATTGAGCGGCAAGGATAGGGAGTTTTAAATTGTTGACCACCGAAACATTTATACGAGTGAGTAGCACCTGGGTCCACTATAGCCTGAATTTTTTTTTGTCTAAGCGTAAGCCATATTAGTAAGCGTAAGTCGTCGTCAGGAATAATTTTTATTGGGAAAGTTTTAGGCTTCAGAGATTGTTATGATCTTATGTGTGGAAAAGTCGCTGCAATGCCAACCAGCTCAGTCGCTGCTTTAGGGCGAGTTCCAACCGGCAACCTACTTCTCCAAGATCATCACACATTTATTTTTTTGTTACCACAACTTACCCTGTAAGATCTACAAAAAAAAAAAGAAAAAACAAACTTACTGAACGCGACTAGGAAACACTTAAGAGAGAGAACAGATAGTATGGTTCTCCACTCGCCCACCCTACCATGGACACAACTTGTCCCATAAAAATTTTGTTTTGTTATGTCCCCAAAATCCACACACATCACACGTTCACCTTACCTTACATTCAACCTTACTCTTATCAAGGAAACTTTACCACATAATTCTGTTTTCAAATTCACCAATTACATTATATGTATTTAAAATTTCTTCTTATAATATTAATTTCACAATTTACCTTATTCTGACACTTAAACTATTTTTCTCGGCTTCACAAAAAAAACTATACAAATCTGACGTTGCTTATTTTCTAGAACTAACAATATTTTTCCCTACACTTCTGTTTATTTTTAATCCTAAGTTAAACTAAATATTTTTGTGCCCTAATATATATGCTAAAATTTCACTTTCAACTTTTCAGTAAACAGGAAACACCCGAAAACAATTTTTATTTCCTTCTATTGTCAAAAACAACTGGTACAGGCTATAGCCGTTTACTATTGTTACGCTGCAAAATACTTGCTTCTATTTCCTACCTAAATGAGCTCTCTTAGGTGGTTTATCAGATCAAAAAAAAAAAAACGACTCACTGTTCCTTATACCAATTCCCTCAACTCGCAGAAACAGAAACTGTTATTTTGGGTCACCTTTCTGTACCCAACGCAATTTAATTCTTTTTTTATATATATGTATATACGAAGGCACTTTGCACAAGAACTTAATACTAACTTTTCCTATTTTTATCAACTAATATAACCAAAAATACTAAAAAAAAAGAGCTTATATACATGAACATACAATTACAACACATGGATGCTAACAACAATCACTTCCCTTTTTATTTCTTCCCGCAGGTTCAGCTAGCACACACCAGACTCCGGTAACCCTTCTGATTTCGGATGAGGATTTTTGGTTGGTTACACCATAAAACGACTCCTCTAGTGGGTGAGTTTTCAGTTTTATTTCCGCCACTCGCATATACTAAACTTTCTTCGTCTTCTTAGATTTTCCTGCAGCTGGGCCACGCAATTAATGGTGATTTCCTTCCAGTTTGTTCACAATTTGGCTTGTTTGTGAAACAGTTGATTATTTTGCATTTATATTTGGTATAAACCCAATTCGCTTTTTTTTCTTTTTATATAAATATATATTTCTTGTTTTTAAATGACTTTTCATAACTTTTCTTTTTCTTCTGTTTAGACTGTGAAGACAGTTAAGTCTTTTTTTTTATTATTCTTTTTATTTTACGTTTTTCTCTTTAAAAGTTCTTGAAATTTTTTTTATTAAAACAAATTTTCACCAAAAAATTAATTTTTTACGGGTATCCACCGTCACCATTTCAGCAAAACTCCAGTCAAAGAAAAAAGCCCCGTTTTTCCTCCATTAAACCTTTTTATACCAATCTCTGGCTCCGTTTTCTTTTTTCCCAAACTACATTCCAGCAATCTTTATGTTACCTACAAAAACACATTCGCCATGTCTGTGCTATATTTTGACGCACTTGTTTTTTTGTGTAACATAAAGTGGTACAACCCTGCGCAAATCTTTTAAAATTTTTCTTGAATGGCAACACCCTATCGCAACATCTGATTCAGCAAAACCTTCATCTTTATGAGACAGCGAAAAGGAACTGATATACAGCACAACAAAGACATTTTTATTCTACCTAGTTTTCTTATAATTTTTGAAAATTCTTTAGTAAATTCTTGCAACTTATTAATTTTTTTTGGAGCATTTAAATATAAAAAAGGATTATACAAAATGGGCAGCTTAAAATTCTCCCTAAAAATTTAATATTGAGTCGCAAAGTATCTGCTGAGGCCATCATCATATGTGCATACAAGTGTATCTTTGTGTGCACGTCTCATAACCTTTTACGACTTTAAATTACGAATCTCGGTCTTTGCGTGCTATTCGAAGGCCTAAAAATCACAAACTTCCACCGGCCGCTAACCGTATAAATTCAAGAAACACTCTTAAAAACTAACCAACAAGCACAATATCATAGTCCTATTGCAACATCAACCGCAATCACCTAGTGGTCGTTGTGATGCAAGCGACGGTGCTGGTGTTGGTGGTGAATTTGTAAAGGGTGCTACTTGCGACCAGTTTAACTTGTCTGTGAACTCAAATAGACAACAATATCAGCTACCAGGCAGTTTGACAAAATCGGATTTGGAATTTGGAAGGCCATCGGAGATGATTGTACTATTGGAGGCTGCACGTTTGGTTGGGATTGGATGTCAGTGGATGTAAAAGGGAAGCTTTCATTGGGTCCACCCGCAACACAACACCAGGGCTGTGAAATGGAATGCCCACAGGATTGGTGTGCGGTCGTTTCTATGGGTTTGGCTGCCTGAAGAGTAAAATAAGAGACGTGGGGAACTCCCACACCCTGAAAAGTCTCATGCCGGGCAATACAGGTTTTTTTTTATGGTTTTATATAAAACAACGAAAAATTTAGTCTTCGTAGAATTTTCGTTCCTATTTTGTTGACTTTTCTGTTTGTGTAAAAATTCCGGACGCTGTCAAAAACAAGTTTACAAAACAGAAGAAAATGATGAACGAAACGTTTATATAAAAAAAAAGAACAAAGAAAATTAATATATATATATATATATATATATATATATATATATATATATATATATATATATATATATATATATATATATATATATATATATATATATATATATATATATATATATATATATATATATATATATATATATATATATATATATATATATTTTTTTTTTATAAATTGTTTTCAACACCTTTTAAGCAATTAAAATATTTTTGAAAGCTTTTTTATTGTGTTTCTTGTCCCTTTTCAAACTGCTTAAAATATGTTTATTTTTTTTACCCACAATTTTATGAAATAAAAAATTATCACCTGCGCTAATGATGCCACTGGTTAATTGCCCCATGCTTTGTATATTAACTACATTCAGGTTTGGTCTACTCCATTTCGATCTTTTTCTTAATTGCTATCCAGGACTATCACGAACATGTCTTATCTTTATATTGCACCTTTTATCACCAAAGCCTTAAATCTATATTGCCTTGACCGCTAGTATCACAGTTGAAAATATTGCACTTAATTTCAGATTTTTATATCTTTTGCATGAAAAATCCCAACGGGTTTTCCCGGGAGAGATTCTATTTCATACATATTATTACCGATTGGTCTTACTATGCGGCATTTTATATATTTACGGCAAAATTTTGCATTTATATTATTTCTAAAATCTGAAAGCACAAAATTCCTCCTGTATACTTCCTGCCCCGGCAAAAATTTTGTCTCACGAGCCCTTTTGTTGAGCGCACTTTTTTGATAGGCTTTGGATAGATTGTCCTTAATCTTTTCTCTAACTATCTCTAGTTTATCATTTTTCTCCAGATTTTCGATCCGGTGATCGGACATTGAATATAATTTTCTGGCTAATTTATAATCGGTGCCATGTGAGTACATTTGGTAACCAAATAAAGAAAAAAATGGCGTAACACCTGTCGCTGTGTGCACGGCTGTTCTCAGCGCACACTCTATTTCGGGAAGGTATATGTCCCAGTCCCTATGATCGTTTTCTAGGTAAGCTCTAATTGCTGACAACACGGATTGATTTACTCGTTCTGCCGCATTTGACTGAGGAGAGTAAAAAGCGGTTTTGAGATGGGTTATTTTATAAGTCTCTATCATTTCCTTAAACAAAGCTGAAGTAAACTGTTGCCCATTGTCACTATGCAACACTTCCGGTACCCCAAACTTTTGAAAAACTTCTTGAATAAGAAACTGTACAACGTTCTTAGCCGTAGCTTCCTTCATGGCCTTCAGGAAAACGAATTTTGAAAAATGGTCCACTACGATAAAAATATACGCATTGCCCTTCTTCGCCCTAGGATATTTACCTAAAAAATCCACATATATTTTCTGAAACGGCCTATCTGTTTCAACTTCAATCCCTATGGTCGGCATAGTCCGCACATTAATCGATTTGGATTCTTTACAAGTTTGACAGTTTTGCACAAACCGTCTGACTTGAATCGCCATTCTAGGCCAATAATAGTGTTGTTTCAATCTATGAAGCGTTTTCCTAACACCACCATGTGCTGCTGTCGGTACCTCATGCTCTTTTCGAATTAACTCATGGGTAATCTCGCCTGGAATCCACAATTTCCACACCGGTTGGCCCAGGTTTTCTTCACAGTCGAAAACAGTTCGTTTGTATACTTTGCCATGTTCTACTATCAAGTCAGACAATTTATCTTTATTTTCTATGACGTTTTTGGCCAACTGCACATAATCTTCTTCTTCAAAGGAGGTAGTTTCAAAGTCTAAAAATCCGTTGTCTGTCAAATTAATTGTTTCTATGGGCATCCGCGAAAGCATATCTGCGACCACGTTTTCTGGGCCCCTTCGGTGTTCAATCGAAAAATCATATGCTTGCAACTGCAATGACCATTTAGCCAACCTGCCGCTCAGATCTTTCAACGACATGAGCCACTTCAGACTGGCGTGGTCTGTGATGACAGTGAACTTCATCATTTCCACATATGGTCTGAATCGCTTTATGGCCAGAACAGCTGCTAGACACTCCTTTTCGGTCACCGAATAGTTTTTCTGACATGAGTTAAGTTTCTGAGAAAAAAATGCTATTGGGTTTTCTAAATTTTGTTCCGTTTTTTGAAAAAGAACTGCCCCTACTCCTAATTCTGAGGCGTCGCATTGGATAAAAAACGGCTTGCAAAAATCTGGATGGCGCAACACGGGGGCCGTAGTTAGCGAAGCTTTAAGGTTTTCTACAGCGTCTATGGCACCAGGTGTCATTGAGAACTTTTTCCCTTTCTTCAAGGTATCCGTGAGAGCTGCTGAAATCGTGGCGAAGTCTCTAATGAATCTCCTATACCATCCCGCCGTGCCTAAAAAGCTTCGAACCTCCCTCGGTGTTTTCGGCATTGGAATTTTTTGAATTGCTCTCACCTTTTCGGGATCTGTTTTTAGCATTCCTCCACCGATTACAAACCCGAGATATCTCAATTCTCTAAAACAAAACATCGATTTACTTAGCCCTATTGTTAAATTAGCTTTTGTCAAACAGTCGGCAACTTGTTCTAATAACTTTAAATGATTTGAAAATTCATCAGAAATAATCAGTCGTTGTTTAGCTTCGATAGTGAACGGACGTGTTTGTTTTTTTGATCGCAAAGTAAAAAAAAAAAAAAAAAAAAAAAATAGTACGGGATTAAGTAAAAACCGTAATAGGTGAACAGAGTGTTTTTGTTTAAAAGAAAAACTTTGTCACATTTTTTTTAAATACCATTTTAAATTGTAAATAAAAAATAGAAACAATTAATTGCATGAGTGTACCTATCAGATGTAATTCTGAAAAAGAGCTTAGCTCCGATAGAAAAAACCTTTGGATTTCTGAAGAAGAATCGGTGAAAAAATCATTGGAAAATTTCCTGTCTCTAAGAGATAGGAAACGCCCGCGATCGTGTTCGCCAAATATTGTTGTTAGAACTGAAGACAAAACATCTTCCAGTTTAATTGTTGATGATAAGGTAAAAATCCAAGTAAGCATGGACAGGTACATAACCGTTGTTAAAAGGCAGCGAAGCCCCAAATCAGCTCAAATATCATCTCAACCGAAATTTTCTAAAGACGATAATAGGACTTCGGCAACAGATGAGCCAACAATTTCTAAAAAAACCTTTAAGCCGCCACCAATATATTTGCGAGAACCTACCTCTAGTGAGCTGGTAAAACAACTTATTACGGCAATCGGCAAAGATACTTTTAACGTAACATCGGTTAAGCACGGCGGCATCAATGAAACGAAAATCCAGGTAAACAGTGAAAATGAATACCGAAAGCTGTCTGACGTTCTAGAGAAGGAGAAGCGATCATTTTACACATATCAGCTTAAAAGTGCCAGGTCATTATAAAAGGGATTGACCCTTTTGTTGACACGAATGAGGTCAAAACCGGACTAGAAGACAATGGCTTCAAAATTAAAAATGTGGTTAATGTTAGAAACCGTGAAAAAATTCCTCAACCCATGTTTACGGTTGAATTGGAACCTAGAGATGTTGCCTTAAAAAAGAATGAAGTGCATCCCATTTATAACCTCAAGTATCTTTTGCATCGCAAGGTTACCGTTGAGGAGCCTCATAAGCGATTAGGGCCCGTTCAATGCCTAAACTGCCAAGAATTTGGCCATACTTAGGCCTATTGTAAGCTGCCCGCAGTTTGCGTTGTGTGTGGTGAACTTCACGGTACATCACAGTGCAAAAAACCTAAGACTGACGCGAGCGTTAAGAAATGCAGTAACTGTGGAGGTAACCATACTGCAAACTACAGGGGTTGCCCTGTCCACACTCACTTCAAGAGGTCAATGACAAATAGGTCACCAATTTCAAATATGCCACCCCAGCAGTCAAACACCACTTCTACAAACAATTTTCCCCAGGTACGCCAGTCAACCAGCCATGTAAACTTGCAAAACCCCAAACAAATTTCTTATGCAAATGTGGTAAAATCCGATAAACCAAACTAGGATCAGGAGCCCAAGCCTCCAAAATCCGATCCAAATTTTAGCAATCTTGTACGACACAAAAGATCCCCGTGGAAGATCTTGCGGAGGATCGGCAATTCTAATAAAATCCGGAATTAAGCACTATTTAATGAACGAGACACGTGAGGAGTATCTCCAAGCAACTAATGTATGCATTGTATATTTTCATGAAAAAATCGTTATTTCTTCGATTTACTCACCGCCCCGATTTTCAATAACAGAAAGCCAAAATTCAAATTTTTTCAAATCACTTGGGCCTCGATTTTTAGCGGCTGGCGACTATAACGCAAAACACACTTTTTGGGGATCACGCTTAATTACCTCGAAAGGCCGTGTGCTTTTTGACACCGTTTCCAAAATGGGCTTAGATGTGGTTTCAAGCGGACACCCCACTTATTGGCCGACAGACCGACGAAAGATCCCAGACGTTATAGATTTTGGAGTTGCGAAAAATTTTCCTTTAGAGTGGATGCAAGTGGAGCCTTCATTAGATTTGTCATCAGATCACTCTCCCACTATAATCTCTGTTTCGTTCCCCCAAGAGATTGGCTCACCGTTGACTGTCAATAGAGTTAATTGGTTAAAGTACAAAAAATTTTTGAGCACACATTGTACTGAAAATATCGCCTTGAGAACGCCTGAGGATATTGATGTGTCAATTAACAATTTTTCTGAAAACCTCAAACTGGCCGTACAGCATGCTACCACTAGTCATTTAAGACCTAGAAATGAGAGCAATAGAACTTATTCATCTGAAATTGAGCAACTTCTGTCAGAAAGAAGAAGAGTCAGAAGAGAGTGGCAACTTCGCAGGTCTCCCCAGCTTAAAACTAGGCTACGGGAATGCATAACCTCAGTTAAGAAATCTGCTTGAAGTCCATAGAATGGCTTCCTTTAAAACATATTTGCAAAGCCTTGATGGTACCCCTCAATCTGATTATTCCTTGTGGAAAGCGACAAAAGGTTTAAAAAGACCCGTAATAGGTAAGCCACCTTTGCGAAATTCAACTGGCGACTGGGCAAGCAGCGATTCTGAAAAGGGAATGCTGTATGTCGATCATTTGCGAAACGTTTTTATCACAAATGATTCAGAGAATAATACAGCAGAATTACCACCATATGTTGTTAGACCTCCTGTGTCTTTGAGATTTAATTTTCAAGATGTCGAAAACGTTATCGGTAATACAAACCCCAGGAAAGCTCCAGGCATTGATCAAATTACTGGTAAAATGCTTGAACAGTTACCTCGTCTAGCTAGAAGGGTTCTACTTTTTATTTTTAACGCCATTTTACGCCTTGAGTATTATCCTGCAGAGTGGAAGGTCTCCATGATTACTATGATACCCAAGCCAGGGAAGGATCTGACTAAGGTAGAATCATATAGACCAATAAGTCTTTTACCAACAATTTCAAAACTATTCGAAAAATTGTTAATGGCGAAGTTGAGTCCAATATTGAACAATGTGGGATGCATCCCTGATCATCAATTTGGCTTTCGGGCTAAACACAGCACAATAGAACAAACGCACAGACTAGTCAATGTCATAAGACAAACCTTTGAGGCGAAGAAGTACTGCTCAGCTCTTTTCATTGATATTTCTCAAGCGTTTGATAAAGTGTGGCACAACGGCTTGATGCACAAAATAAAGCTAAATTTGCCTGCAAATACACACAAGCTTCTGAAAACTTTGGAAAATCAAAGTTAATGAACAGAAATGTACTCATGTTACATTCACACTGTGTAGGCAAACATGTCCGCCTATCCAAATTAACAACTCACCTATTCCGCAGCACAACGAAGTCAAGTACCTTGGTATTCACCTGGACCGTAGGCTAACATGGAAGTCTCACATTGAAGCAAAGGTCACTCAGTTAAAACTAAAAGCAGCGCAGCTAAATTGGCTTATGGGCAGATTTCGACACTGAAATTAGATTGCAAACTTTTGTTATACAACGCAATACTAAAGCCAATATGGTGCTACGGAATTCAGTTATGGGGCACCGCCTCAGCGTCAAACATTGAAAAAATCCAAAGGCGACAAAACAAAGTTCTACGAACGATTACTGCAGCTCCATGGTACGTCAAAAATTCACGAATTCATAACGATCTGAGTGTTCCGCTGGTAAAAGAGGAATTTTCTAAGTACGTGACAAGGTATATCAGTAAACTGGAACTTCATCCAAACCCTCTTGTTCGCAATATACTTAATTTTGGCGGCCACACTCGGCTTAAAAGAAGGGATACCGCTGTCACCATCAGATTGCTCAATAGGTGATTTTACCGAAATAGCTCCCGCATAATAAAACTTTTTGTCTAGCATTGGCCGGACTTTAGAATCACATTTTTTAATTTTAAATTTAGTATTAAGATTTGAATACTTATTGTTAGTTCATTTTGAAGATTCAATAAATAAAAAAATGCTCAAAAAAAAAAAAATCAGAAATAATAAGCAGATCGTCCAAGTAAACGAAAACGTTTGGCTTAAGTCTGGTCGGTATCACCTTGTCCATTAAGCGACATAAACGCTGAGCCGCGTTGCATAAACCAAATGGCATCACTCTGAATTAATACAGAGGTCGGCCAGGCACTGTGAATGCCGTATATGGTTTCGCATCTTCCTCCAATTCGATTTGCCAAAACGCATATTTGAGGTCTACGCTGCTGATTTAATGGGTCTGATCTATCAAGAGTCGTACAACCCAGGCCCTTTTCTTCAAATGATGGAAATTTCTTTATGGTTGCTTCTAGTCTCTCCTGCTGTTCTGGGGTCAACACATGTCGATTGATTTTGTGGCCAACTGCTTCTTCTTGCTTTTCTTGATGGTTATTTAGCCTGATTTCAGAACAAGTCACAACTTCGGGTGCAATTTTAAACGCTCGCCAGAAATCCACTCCTAAATACATTGTTTGTTCCAGCTCTGGACACAAATAAAAGGTTATAATTTTTTTGTCGCCCTTGTGTTCTACTTCTAGTGAGGCTTTTCCTAACTCTCGATATTGTTGCCCTCTCGCTGTACTCACATTGCAAATTTTTTTATCAGCCTGACATCTAGCTCTTCTATTACTTCTCGACAATTTTTTCCTAGCAGGCTGACTGAAGCGCCGGAATCTAGCAGTCCTTTAAAATTTTTCCCATTTATTACAACGTCCGCATAAGGCCTTGGATTAGTGGTCTTAATATTTTGACGATTAATGGCTTCAGTCAGAATTTTGCGGTGTTGTTTTCTGTTTATAAAATCTTCACGTAATTTTTTTACATACTCTTGTTTCCTAAGTCTTTTGTTTGCAATTTTGGTTTTTTCACTAATCTCCCCCCTGATTGTGTTCTGGCTCATTACATTATTATTTGGTTTTACTATCAGTTTTTCCTGTTCATGATAATTTTTCTTACAGTTTGGGATACAGTTACTATCTATTTTATTGAAAAGGCCACTTCTCACTTGTTCATAATTTTGTTTGCGCAATTCTAGGGGCAAATGGTGGCGAACTTCAGCGAAGCTAGGGGTTCTAATTGGCTCATTTACAGATTCTTGGGGGCACTCTCGCTGGACCGTGGCTCCCCCGACACTGCCGCGCTCCTTTTCTTGTTTCCCCGGTCCTGACTACACTTGGAGCAATTGTATTTGGCTTACCACACCTAAAACAGAAATGTGATTTTTGCGGTGCCTTACAATCTTTAAACACGTGCCCCGTTTGGTGACAGTTCCAGCAAATGATTGGATTGTTCACTGCAGCCACTTCGTTCTGAAACTGTATTTCCTCTTCCGACTCTTCACTATCAATGGCCACTTCGCTAACGAATCGTTGGTTTTTTATCGGCTGTGCTGCCACATTGCGGACTTCTCGGCGCTGAAAAGTTCTTTCTGCTTCCACGCACTCTATTCTTAAATGCTCCACCGAATTGACAGCCATGGGGTACACTATTCGCGCTATACTTTCGCTCAAATTTCTCTTCGCAATCCTTATCATTTCACCTTCCGCTACTGGCACTTCTAACCTCGCTCTCAACAAATTCAAGCTATGGAAAAACTGATCAATAGTCTCGCCAGGCATTTGTTTACGTTCCACCAATTCATACATTAACTCCCAGTTTGATCTTACTGTCTTGTAACGGTTTAAAAGTGCTAGACGCAAGGTACTCCAATCTGTAATCACCGTCGTTTGTAATAGAGCCCAGTACCATTGATGAACCGTGCTTGAAATTAGTAGGTGGAAATCGCGCAGAATCTCTTCCCAAGGGATCTGATATTGTCTTTGCATGTGCTCGAGCCTAAATATAAATTCTTCGACAGAAAGTTGATCACGGCCACCATGATTTCCTTTAAACTCAAGGCCCAACTTATCCACTCTTATTTTCCATCCATCATTATTCTGACTAGAAGGTGGGGGTGGACGGTTATATATTGGCGCCTCAGGAAAACGAGCTCGCCTATTGCCAAAATTAGGTGCTGCGTTATTACTATCCTCATTTCGTAAATTATTTCTCATTGATAATTCCCGTATAGCTTCTGACAACTGCCCAATGCTCTCATAAACCCGCCTCAATTCTACATTCATTTTTTCATTTATTTTCTGATCCATGTTTCGATCCAGATTGGCTTTCATCACCTCAACGCTTTCGGTTACCATTGTATGCACTGTCGGGGATAAATCTTCATGAGCTGGAAGGTTTAGCTTTGGGTTACCCCTTTTTGGAACAGCTCCTTGATTTCCCGCTGTAACGTTAATGGTTGCTGACCTATCTTCAATTTGCGGTGGTCTACTCTCCATTCTGTGTGCCGTATTGCTCTTTTTGTATTTTTCATTAACCTGTGGTGATGATCGATTCAAATCGAAGGACACGTTCCTATGCCTATGTCTCTTTAAATTGCCAGTCTTTCTTAACTTATCTCTTTCTTCGGCCCTAGGTGAATTCGCCATAAATCAAAACAAACTTCAGAACGTTTACCTCTCCGTTCAAGGACTGAAAACTCCAAAACAACAGAAAGTGAATCAAAACTCAAATTCTAAAAACAAACCCTAACCAAATGAACGCTAATTAATAAGTGGACCTATGAATTGAAAAACCCAATTGTAGAAAAAAATATGTAACTTTTACTGTAACCAAAAAGAACTTAAATAATAGTTTTCTCTAAACACCAAATGTGACTCATTAAAAAAAAAATTGTTCAATTCGACTAACGCTCACAAGCTTATAAGCGTTAAATTGTTTAAATTCAAACAAATTTCCGCTCAAAGCGTTAACACAATTGTTTTGTAAAAGTCTGCAAACGTTTATACATATATATTACACAAATTAGACGAAAACACAAAATCAAATTTCATACAATAATCAAGAGCTCGGTCGTTATGATGCGGATTGGTGGGAAGAGTCATTGCCACCGTGTGTGTGTGGTTAAAAAATAAAAACTATAATTTTCTTGAGTGCTCTAACGAGCCTCTTAGTGTTCCCTATGTAATTATTTTTGTATTATAAAAAACGAAATTAATGTGTGTTATAACTTTTTAGGTATAACGACGGTCTTATGTTTCGGATTGGCAATGACTCTTCCCACAGGAAAAGCATTGTGGCACACTCTAAGACTGTGGCCTAGAAGTCAAACACACTACTCAGGCTATGAAACGACAAGCCGCTTATTGTTATAAACTGGCTATCACTACTTGAGAGTACTAAATGCATATCTTTGCCATGGATGATGTTTTCGGTACATCAGACCTCCGTGTTATACACGCGAAGCGGCTACCTTGATAACCCCAAGACGATACAGAATCATTGCGGAATCTACGTTACGTATGTGTTGAATTTTTTTGTTGCCTCAATGGAGTGTTCTTCAACAAAACTATCACATGCTACAGGCTTCAAAATATTTCTGGAATTGTGTTGAATTAAGCTTTTAAGTTCAGGAACGTTAATATTCAAATTTGTCCAACAACTCCTTTAGAATAATGCAAGAAGCTGCGGCCAATAAGCTACCCGCTTATTGGGTAACAATCTTTGTAACATCAACTTCCATTCACTCTCATCTTGATTCAGAGGGCTATTTATTTTGTTCTAATGTTGTTCGGCATACCTAAATGGTTCTGTATACTTCAAAAATCATTTTGTTTGGGCGCCATATTGTTATGATCTTATGTGTGGAAAAGTCGCTGCAATGCCAACCAGCTCAGTCGCTGCTTCAGGGCGAGTTCCAACCGGCAACCTACTTCTCCAAGATCATCACACATTTATTTTTTTGTTACCACAACTTACCCTGTAAGATCTACAAAAAAGAAAAAACAAACTTACTGAACCCGACTAGGAAACACTTAAGAGAGAGAACAGATAGTATGGTTCTCCACTCGCCCACCCTACCATGGACACAACTTGTCCCATAAAAATTTTGTTTTGTTATGTCCCCAAAATCCACACACATCACACGTTCACCTTACCTTACATTCAACCTTACTCTTATCAAGGAAACTTTACCACATAATTCTGTTTTCAAATTCACCAATTACATTATATGTATTTAAAATTTCTTCTTATAATATTAATTTCACAATTTACCTTATTCTGACACTTAAACTATTTTTCTCGGCTTCACAAAAAAAACTATACAAATCTGACGTTGCTTATTTTCTAGAACTAACAATATTTTTCCCTACACTTCTGTTTATTTTTAATCCTAAGTTAAACTAAATATTTTTGTGCCCTAATATACATGCTAAAATTTCACTTTCAACTTTTCAGTAAACAGGAAACACCCGGAAACAATTTTTATTTCCTTCTATTGTCAAAAACAACTGGTACAGGCTATAGCCGTTTACTATTGTTACGCTGCAAAATACTTGCTTCTATTTCCTACCTAAATGAGCTCTCTTAGGTGGTTTATCAGATCAAAAAAAAAACGACTCACTGTTCCTTATACCAATTCCCTCAACTCGCAGAAACAGAAACTGTTATTTTGGGTCACCTTTCTGTACCCAACGCAATTTAATTCTTTTTTTATATATATGTATATACGAAGGCACTTTGCACAAGAACTTAATACTAACTTTTCCTATTTTTATCAACTAATATAACCAAAAATACTAAAAAAAAAGAGCTTACATACATGAACATACAATTACAACACATGGATGCTAACAACAATCACTTCCCTTTTCATTTCTTCCCGCAGGTTCAGCTAGCACACACCAGACTCCGGTAACCCCTCTGATTTCGGATGAGGATTTTTGGTTGGTTACACCATAAAACGACTCCTCTAGTGGGTGAGTTTTCAGTTTTATTTCCGCCACTCGCATATACTAAACTTTCTTCGTCTTCTTAGATTTTCCTGCAGCTGGGCCACGCAATTAATGGTGATTTCCTTCCAGTTTGTTCACAATTTGGCTTGTTTGTGAAACAGTTGATTATTTTGCATTTATATTTGGTATAAACCCAATTCGCTTTTTTTTCTTTTTATATAAATATATATTTCTTGTTTTTAAATGACTTTTCATAACTTTTCTTTTTCTTCTGTTTAGACTGTGAAGACAGTTAAGTCTTTTTTTTTTATTATTCTTTTTATTTTACGTTTTTCTCTTTAAAAGTTCTTGAAATTTTTTTTATTAAAACAAATTTTCACCAAAAAATTAATTTTTTACGGGTATCCACCGTCACCATTTCAGCAAAACTCCAGTCAAAGAAAAAAGCCCCGTTTTTCCTCCATTAAACCTTTTTATACCAATCTCTGGCTCCGTTTTCTTTTTTCCCAAACTACATTCCAGCAATCTTTATGTTACCTACAAAAACACATTCGCCATGTCTGTGCTATATTTTGACGCACTTGTTTTTTTGTGTAACATAAAGTGGTACAACCCTGCGCAAATCTTTTAAAATTTTTCTTGAATGGCAACACCCTATCGCAACATCTGATTCAGCAAAACCTTCATCTTTATGAGACAGCGAAAAGGAACTGATATACAGCACAACAAAGACATTTTTATTCTACCTAGTTTTCTTATAATTTTTGAAAATTCTTTAGTAAATTCTTGCAACTTATTAATTTTTTTTGGAGCATTTAAATATAAAAAAGGATTATACAAAATGGGCAGCTTAAAATTCTCCCTAAAAATTTAATATTGAGTCGCAAAGTATCTGCTGAGGCCATCATCATATGTGCATACAAGTGTATCTTTGTGTGCACGTCTCATAACCTTTTACGACTTTAAATTACGAATCTCGGTCTTTGCGTGCTATTCGAAGGCCTAAAAATCACAAACTTCCACCGGCCGCTAACCGTATAAATTCAAGAAACACTCTTAAAAACTAACCAACAAGCACAATATCATAGTCCTATTGCAACATCAACCGCAATCACCTAGTGGTCGTTGTGATGCAAGCGACGGTGCTGGTGTTGGTGGTGAATTTGTAAAGGGTGCTACTTGCGACCAGTTTAACTTGTCTGTGAACTCAAATAGACAACAATATCAGCTACCAGGCAGTTTGACAAAATCGGATTTGGAATTTGGAAGGCCATCGGAGATGATTGTACTATTGGAGGCTGCACGTTTGTTTGGGATTGGATGTCAGTGGATGTAAAAGGGAAGCTTTCATTGGGTCCACCCGCAACAAGATCTTCGTCCCCTTCCCTTACCGAGATATCTCCTCTTGCGTTTCCCACACCAGCTCTACAACAATCAACAGTCTTGATGCCTCTTCTCCCGCAATCCCAACAAAATAGTACTTGCTGGCCAGAACAGTTAGCCCTATGGTGACCTGCTTGTCCACAACGGAAACAAATGCTGTTTTTATCAGGCTGGGCCACCGCTGTTTGTATACGGCGTACCACTTTGGTTTGAGACATTTCCTCTGCCTTAATACTTTCATATTCTTTAGCCAACAGGATTTTTGGAGCTTCACAAATTCACGTCTCTTGATATAAACTTTGTATTCAGAACGACAGTTTCTAAATATTCTCTCTAGTTGTTCTCCGCCAAACAAATTGGACCAGCGCATCAGAGACTGCAATGCGGTTACGCAGTTAACAAAATTTTCATTTTTGCGCTGCATACGATTTCTTATATCATCATCTAATGTTTCAAAAAAACCGGAAGTTAAGTAAAAAAGTTTAAAGTCGTCTACGAAATCAGAGTATGACCGCCAGTTATGTTTGTTGTTTCGGTACCACGATAACACATCTCCTTTGAAAAGTCCTGGCATATAAGTCAGCAATGCATTTCCAGGTATCGCATAACAGTTCGCCAATTCTTCGATTCTCTCTAAGAAACACAGAGGATCTCTTCCACCATAATATTTCACTCCCCATTTCCTGACTTTATCACAGATCTTGGCATTACTGTCTGCTTCATCATTTCCTTCATCCATTTTGTAAGCTGAGGACCCACGAGAAACATGAGAGAGTGGTATTCTCATCTCCTTTTCTGATGGTATTTCATATTTTTGTCGCCACGACTGTACAATCATTTCATGGTCAGGACGCAAGTTGCCTTTATCCAGATAGCTCCTCAGCCGTCCTCTCATTTCCTCCACAGTACCTGCGCTGCTCAATCCCAGCTCTCCTAGACAGCTACTCAATACATTCTTTTTCATCAAATTTATAAACGCACGACTCATATTTCCCAATACTGTTGGATTGCCGCTATATACAAAATCACTGGGTAGTAATTTCCTTCAGTTGCCTGTATGACGATCTTGCTTTTGTATTTCTTCCACAACAACAAAAAAAAATATTTTAGAGTACATGCTCCGGCGCCATTTAAAAGAACGTTTCTTTCCTGTCAGAGTAGCTTAGTCAGGCCAAGGTTACATAAGCGTTCCTTTTGTAAGAAAATAAAACTCAGGCCTCGTTTAAATTTGTTTAACAGTTCTCTTTGTTTAAATAAAAAAACGCTACTTGCCAAACCAGACGTCGTGGACTATACGTGTATCATGCCCTGCAGCTGTCGCCAGAAAGAAAGACTCCAAGTTCTGGTGAAAACTACGGAGGGTCTGACTTTTTTTTAAAGAGAGTGTTAGTGTAGTTTAGTACCGCTATGCCTGGGAATAATAGCTGTTAATACCAGTTATTCCCTCTGCACTACTACTAAGAATAATGGCTGTTAATACCAGTTAATTCCTCTGCACTACCACTAAGATGCCTGGGCACTATGGCTGTTAAGACCAGTAGTAACCCTGTGCACCACAACACGAGCAAGGCTTGTCCGTATGTGTGCACGGCTGCTAGCGATGCTGTTACATACATTCAATAATTGTCCGATTACGCAGACAGATTACGCCCCACTGAATTTGTAGACTGTTGTGCAGAGGTATTAAACCTGCGAATGTTGGAAACATGGTGCAATTATTAGGTGGCAGCATAAAGCATTAAACACATTCGAGACAGCAGACTACAAGCTACAAAAGCTCAAAATTAAAACACACGCGTTCTTATGAGAATGATTATTTTGAAGACAGCAAGCAGCACGGCTGCAGGTTGTGGTCCATACTGATTTTGTCGTTGTAGTCCAATTAAACTAATTTCTATTTTTGTTGGCTAGGATAGGATAGGTATATAACCGTGGTTAAACGTCAGCGAAGCCCTAAATCCGCACAAATATCTTCAAAATCAAAAATTTCTAAAGACGATAAACCCACTGCGATAACGGATGGTAATAGGTTTGCTATCCTTCAGACTGACGAGCCAACTACATCAAAAAAAACATATAAACCCCCACCAATTTATTTGAGAGAGCCTACTTCTAGTGAGCTGGTAAAACAACTTATTACGGCAATCGGTAAAGATACTTTCAACGTCACATCAGTGAAGCACGGCAGCATCAGTGAAACTAAAATTCAGGTAAACCATGAAAACGACTACCGAAAATTGTCTGATGTCTTAGAAAAACAGAAAAGATCATTTTACACTTACCAGCTCAAAAGTGCCAAAGGTCTTCAGGTCGTTATTAAAGAGATTGACCAATGCGTAGATACTGATGATGTAAAAACCGGATTGAAAGATAAGGGTTTTAAAATAAAAACAGTAGTAAACATCAGGAACCGTGAAAAGACCCCTCAACCCATGTTTAGGGTTGAACTAGAACCAGGGGATGTTCTGCTAAAAAAGAGTGAAATTCACCCAATATATAACCTCAAATATCTTTTGCATCGTAAGGTTACCGTTGAGGAGCCACATAAGCGTTCAGGACCCGTTCAGTGCCTAAACTGCCAAGAATTTGGCCACACTAAGGCTTACTGCAAGTTGCCCGCTGTTTGTGTTGTATGTGGCGAACTTCACGGCACAACTCAGTGCAATAAGCCAAAGGCCGACGCAAGTGTTAAAAAATTCAGTAACTGTGGAGGTAACCACACTGCAAATTATAGAGGTTGCCCTGTCTATACTCAATTTAAGCGGTCAATGACAAATAAGTCATCGGTTTCTCCAGCAGCCAAATGTCATTGGCAACAATTTTCCCCAGGTAGGCCATCCAACCAACTTCACAAACACGCAGAATTCCAAACAATTTTCATATGCTAATGTGGTTAAATCCGACCAAAACTTGAACCAGCAACCCAAGCCCCAAATTTCCGATCCAAATTTTAGTAACCTAGAGGCAACTCTGCAGACTCTTGTTCAATCCATTAACACTTTTACCGTCTCTATGACCAACATGATGCAGGAAATGCTAAAAATGCAATCCACTATTTTACAGGCAATTTTAAAAAAATGAATTGGTTAAAAATATGTTTCTGGAACGCAAACGGCATTCGCCAACACAAAAATGAACTTGAGCACTTCCTTATGGAAAAGCAGATCGATATAATGATGATTGCTGAAACCCATTTGACAACTAACAGTTTTTCAAAATTAATGGCTACATACTGTACGACACAAAAGATCCCCGTGAAAGATCTTGCGGAGGATCGGCAATTCTAATAAAATCCAGAATTAAACACTTTTTAATGAACGAGACATGTGAGGAATATCTCCAAGCTACAAATATAAGCCTTAATTATTTTCATGAAAAAATTGTTATATCCTCGATTTACTCACCACCACGATTTTCAATAACAGAAAGACAATATTCAATTTTTTTCAAATCACTTGGTCCTCGATTTTTAGCGGCTGGCGACTATAACGCTAAACACACTTTTTGGGGATCACGTTTATTAATTACCCCGAAAGGCCGTGTGCTTTTTGACACCGTTTCCAAAATGGGCTTAGGTGTGATTTCAAGCGGACACCCCACTTATTGGCCGTCAGACCAACGCAAGATCCCAGACGTTATAGACTTTGGAGTTACAAAAAATTTTCCCTCAGAATGGATGCAAGTGGAGCCTTCATTGGACTTGTCATCAGATCACTCACCAACTATAGTTTCTGTTTCGTTCCCCCAGGGGGTTGGTTCCCCGTTTTGTGACTTGGCGTTGACTGTCACTCGAGTTAATTGGTTAAAATAAAAAAAATATTTGAGTACTCATTGTACAGAAAATATTGCCTTGAGAACCCCTGAGGATGTTGATATATCCATTAAAGATTTTTCTGAAGACCTTAAACTGGCCGTACAACATGCTACCACTAGCCATACAAGATCTAGAAATGTGAGCAATAGAACGTATTCGTCTGAAATAGAGCAACTTCTAACAGAAAAAAGAAGAGTTAGAAGAGAGTGGCAACTTCGCAGGTCTCCCCAGCTTAAAAGCAGGCTACGAGAGTGCATAGCTCAGTTAAAAAATCTGCTCGAAATCCAAAGAATGGCTTCCCTTAAAAATTATCTGGAAGGTCTTGATGGTACCCCTCAAACCGACTATTCTCTATGGAAAGCGACAAAAGGTCTGAAAAGACCCGTAGTAGGTAAGCCACCTCTGCGAACTTCAACTGGAGATTGGGCAAGAAGCGATTCTGAAAAAGGGATGGTGTATGTTAATCATTTGAAAAACGTTTTTACTGCAAATGATACAGTGGATGATGTTGCTGAATTTCCGCCATATGCTGTTAGACCGCCTGTGCCTTTGAGACTTAGTTTTCAAGATGTTGAAAATGTTATTCGTAACACAAACCCCAGGAAAGCTCCAGGTATTGATCAAATTACTGGTAAAATGCTTGAGCAGCTACCTCGTGTAGCTCGTAGAATTCTTCTTTTTATTTTTAACGCTATTTTACGTCTCGAGTATTATCCTGCAGAGTGGAAGGTGTCCATGATTACTGTGATACCCAAACCAGGGAAGGATCCCACTAAAGTAGAATCATACAGACCAATAAGTCTACTGCCAACAATTTCAAAACTGTTCGAAAAATTATTAATGACAAAGTTGAGTCCAATGTTGAACACTATGGGATGCATCCCTGATCATCAATTTGGCTTTCGGGCTAAACACAGCACAATAGAACAAACGCACAGACTAGTCAATGTCATAAGACAGACCTTTGAGGAGAAGAAGTATTGCTCAGCTCTATTCATTGACATTTCTCAAGCTTTTGATAAAGTGTGGCACGAGGGCTTGATACACAAAATAAAGTTGAACTTGCCTGCAAATACACACAAGCTTCTGGAAAGCTACTTATGTGGGCGGAAGTTTGTTATCAGAGAAGGCGACTTTATAAGCCCAACTCAGCCAATCGAGGCAGGAGTTCCCCAAGGCAGCATACTGGGGCCTACTTTATATTTGATTTACGCCTCTGACATGCCAACGACACCCGGAATCCACACTTCAACTTTTGCAGACGATACAGCATTCTGCAGCGTACATGAAAGCCATCAAGTAGCTTCGCGAAATTTGCAGGAGTATATTTCAATATTAGAGATGTGGTTAAAACTTTGGAAAATTAAAGTTAATGAACAAAAGTGTACTCACGTTACATTCACGCTGCGTAAACAAACATGTTCAGCCATCCAAATCAACAATTCACCTATTCCGCAGCAAAATGAAGTCAAGTACCTTGGTATTCACCTGGACCGTAGGTTAACGTGGAAGTCTCACATAGATGCGAAAGTTACTCAGTTAAAGTTAAAAGCAGCTCAACTGAATTGGCTTATGGGCAGAAATTCTACATTGAAGCTGGATTGCAAACTTTTATTATACAACGCAATTCTAAAGCCTATATGGTGCTATGGAATTCAACTATGGGGCACCGCCTCCGCTTCAAACGTTGAAAAAATTCAAAGGCGACAAAACAAAATTCTTCCAACAATTACCGCAGCTCCATGGTATGTCAGTAAACTGGAACTTCATCCAAACCCTCTTGCGCTCAATATACTTAATTTTGGCAGCCATAGTCGGTTGAGAAGAAGGGATACCGTTGCCACCATCAGAACGTTCAATAGGTGATTCTACCGATATTGCTCCCGCATAATAGAACTTTTTGTCTAGCATTGGCTGGACGTAAGTAAAAAGCACATTTTATTTTTTTATTTAGTATTAAGATTTGAATACTTATTGTTAGTTCATGTTGAAGATTCAATAAACAAATGAATGAGAAAAAAAAAAAAAGTTGGCTACAAAAGCTTTGTTAGTGATGTTAATGTGTCAACCGAATACAACTAAATTAGTGCTTTGAAAAGAAATTTAGAAATTGATTCATAAAAAAGCTAAACAGCTTTAGCAATAATTTTTAGGACGAATACAACAAAACTGTATTCATACAAGAATTTTATCTATTTTTTTTTTAAATGTTCTGTTAATCACTTTTTAAGTTAACCGTTTTAAAAGCTTATTCTACCCATTTTTAAGACAATTTCAAGGCGATGTTTGTGTTTTTAGATATTGTTTCTTTATACGAGTATATTATATATAGCAAAAAGTCTTATTTAAATCTAAAAATTTGTTTATTCATCATATACTCATATGTGCTGTTTTCGGTAAAAAGAATTGGCAAAAAGTATTGTTATTTATAATGTCGGATAATTTAAGTTCTGTGCGCTTATAAAAAGGAAATGTGGCCCAAGAATAAAAGCAATCAATTTTACATTGTCTGGTATGTATTACATATTGCAATTGATCGCAGCAATTATTGTTATAATTAGAAAATAAAAATCCTGCTTGGTGAAAGCCAGATTTGAACTTTATTAGCCAGAAAACAATGAACCATTTAGATATAAGAGAATAACTTCAAATTTAGTTGTTAAACAACTAAAATACACATAAACAAACTTTCATACCTGTGAAAATAAACATGATAGTTTTCCGAGTATAAAAACTGATTTTTATAACCTGAAATTTCGTATAGAGTAGCGCACTGCGCTTTATTTGCATTTTCCGTAAACTGAAACAAAAATTCATGTTCTTACATGTATTGCAAATTATTACAGATGTTTGTTAGTCTTTTATATATTTCTTTCTGTTATTATAATATTATTGAAACAACAACCATTTATGGATGCACACACACGTCTTCTTTTATATGTATATGAAAGTGTATATTTCTAAATTGAAAATGTTTAATAATAATTCTTGCCAAACAATTATTTCCGTATATTGGTTTATAAATTACGGAGTTATAATTAAATTACTTTAGTCTTCAAATAGTTCATTGCATTTTCTTGCTTTTTTCTTACTCTTCACAACCTAGTTGATAGCTTTAGAAACAGCTAAAAAAAATTCTCAGTGGCACCATTGAAATGTAAAAAAGCAGCTGTTTATATTTCAGAAGTTTTATTTTAATTGTGGATTTTGATTGTGATTTACAAATATTTAATTTTTTAATATTTATATATATTATTACATCGAATACTAAGTAGCTCAAACTATTTTAGCAATAGCTACTACAGAATTATCTAAATTTCCCTCAGCCATTTTATAAGCACAAAAAGCTTTTTAATATTTGTAAGGAGATAAAGAAAACAATATCAGCTGTTTATTATGTAGCTGCCGCCTTCAATATAATTATGTAGCTGGATACAAGCTACATTTGTAGCCAGCGGCATTTGTAGTCGTGTGTTCGTGTAGCCTGCTCTCTCGAATGTGTTTAATGCTTAAGAGTTGTTGTACTACATACATAATATTTTGTTTGTGTAAAAATTCCGGACGCTGTCCAAAACATGTTTACAAAACAGAAGAAAATGAAGAAAGAAACGTTTATATAAAAAAACGAACAAGAAAATTAATATAATTTTTTTTATAAATTGTTTTCAACACATTTTAAGCAATTAAAATATTTATACCAGTAAAAAATTATAAATAGCTTGTTTTCTATGTTCCCCAGCTATCTATATGTCGACATTTCATAGGAACTACCCTAATCATCAGTAGACTTTGGAAAATTTTGAAAGATATTCTCAAACATTCAACTTTATATTCCAACAACATAAATAAATTGTTGAGAATTTAAAAGAAAAATGCTCTAATAATATCTGTCAAAACACAAAAAACAAAATTCAAACAATTAAGTTTTTTATTCGCTATTTAAGCTTCTAACATTTATACCAGTAAAAAATTATAAATAGCTTGTTTTCTATGTTTCCCAGCTATCTATATGTCGACATTTCATAGGAACTACCCTAATCATCAGTAGACTTTGGAAATTTTTTACTGGTATAAATGTTAGAAGCTTAAATAGCGAATAAAAAAATTAATTGTTTGAATTTTTGTTCTCTGCTTTTCGATACTTTCAAAAAGCAAATCGTAGCAACCAACGGTTGTTCATTTGTTTGAAAGGTGTAAAGAAATGTTAGAGACGTTTATAAATAGAAAAGCTTGTTTTTTGTGTTTTGACGGATATTATTAGAGCATTTTTCTTTTAAATTCTCAACAATTTATTTATGTTGTTGGAATATAAAGTTGAATGTTTGAGAATATCTTTCAAAAATTTCCAAATTCTACTGATGATTAGGGTAGTTCCTATGAAATGTCGACATATAGATAGCTGGGAAACATAGAAAACAAGCTATTTATAATTTTTTACTGGTATAAATGTTAGAAGCTTAAATAGCGAATAAAAAACTTAATTGTTTGAATTTTTGTTCTCTGCTTTTCGATACTTTCAAAAAGCAAATCGTAGCAACCAACGGTTGTTCATTTGTTTGAAAGGTGTAAAGAAATGTTAGAGACGTTTATAAATAGAAAAGCTTGTTTTTTGTGTTTTGACGGATATTATTAGAGCATTTTTCTTTTAAATTCTCAACAATTTATTTATGTTGTTGGAATATAAAGTTGAATGTTTGAGAATATCTTTCAAAAATTTCCAAAGTCTACTGATGATTAGGGTAGTTCCTATGAAATGTCGACATATAGATAGCTGGGAAACTTAGAAAACAAGCTATTTATAATTTTTTACTGGTATAAATGTTAGAAGCTTAAATAGCGAATAAAAAACTTAATTGTTTGCAATTAAAATATTTTTAAAAACTTTTTTATTGTGTTCTTGTCCTTTTTCAAACTGTTTAAAATATTTTTATTTTTTCACCCACAATTTTTGACACCCTCAATTTTATGAAACAAAAAATTATCACCTGCGCTAGTGATGCCACCTGGTTAATTGCACCATGGTTGGAACTAATACACTAACACTACTCTCACCGATACTAAGCTATTTAATTAATGTATAATGTTCTCTTACTATCATAGTTTCTTTTTCTCTTAGCCTGTTAAAATAATGAGCATATAGTGTTTAAAAAAATCAAAGTCACTTTAAAAAATTTAGTATTAAGATTTGAATACTTATTGTTAGTTCATTTTGAAGATTCAATAAATAAAAAACGCTACAAAAAAAAAAAAATAATAATAATGATAATAAAATAATATTAATGCTAATAATAATAATCATAACCCAATGAAAATATACAATATAATTTAAACTTCAAGTAAATATATAAAAAAATATATAGCCAGTTTACCAATCTCGACAGCCTGCTTGCGTTCGCAATCTAAGCGAAAGAAAATTGATTTGGGTTCGTCTAACTTTTTTCTATGCGAACGATGTGTCAAAACTCAATCAAAATACATAAAAATATGCGAACGAATAGTAGTAAGATAGACAAACCCAAATTGATTCGAATGTGAGTGACTGGCTTTCTTTCGCATTCATTTTCTTTCGAAATTGGTAAACTGGCTGATAATGTAACGATCACTACGTTACAACATTCGGAAATAGTTTTATATACATTATTTGAGTCGTTATTTAGTCGTTGTTTAGCTTCGATAGTGAACGGACGTATTTGTTTTTTTGATCGCAAAGTAAAAAAAATATATAATGGGATTAAGTAAAAACCGTGATAGGTGAACAGAGTGTTTTTGTTTAAAAGAAAAACTTTGTGACATTTTTTAAATACCGTTTTAAATTGTAAATAAAAAATAGAAACAATTAATTGCATGAGTGTACCTATCAGATGTAATTCTAAAAAGAGCTTAGCTCCGGTAGAAAAAACCTTTGGATTTCTGAAGAAGAATCGGTGAAAAAATCAGTGGAAAATTTCCTGTCTCTAAGAGATAGGAAACGCCCGCGATCGTGTTCGCCAAATAATGTAGTTACAACTGAAGACAAAACATCTTCCAGTTTAATTGTTGATGATAAGCCAAAAACCCAAGTAGGCATGGACAGGTACATAACCGTGGTTAAAAGGCAGCGAAGCCCCAAATCAGCTCAAATATCATCTCAACCGAAATTTTCTAAAGATGATAACAGGACTTCGGCAAAGGATAGTAATAGGTTTGCTATACTTCAAACAGATGAGCCAACAACATCTAAGAAAACATTTAAACCGCCACCAATATATTTGCGAGAACCTACCTCTAGTGAGCTGGTAAAACAACTTATTACGGCAATCGGCAAAGATACTTTTAACGTAACATCGGTTAAGCACGGCGGCATCAATGAAACGAAAATCCAGGTAAACAGTGAAAATGAATACCGAAAGCTGTCTGACGTTCTAGAGAAGGAGAAGCGATCATTTTACACATATCAGCTTAAAAGTGCCAGGTCATTATAAAAGGGATTGACCCTTTTGTTGACACGAATGAGGTCAAAACCGGACTAGAAGACAATGGCTTCAAAATTAAAAATGTGGTTAATGTTAGAAACCGTGAAAAAATTCCTCAACCCATGTTTACGGTTGAATTGGAACCTAGAGATGTTGCCTTAAAAAAGAATGAAGTGCATCCCATTTATAACCTCAAGTATCTTTTGCATCGCAAGGTTACCGTTGAGGAGCCTCATAAGCGATTAGGGCCCGTTCAATGCCTAAACTGCCAAGAATTTGGCCATACTTAGGCCTATTGTAAGCTGCCCGCAGTTTGCGTTGTGTGTGGTGAACTTCACGGTACATCACAGTGCAAAAAACCTAAGACTGACGCGAGCGTTAAGAAATGCAGTAACTGTGGAGGTAACCATACTGCAAACTACAGGGGTTGCCCTGTCCACACTCACTTCAAGAGGTCAATGACAAATAGGTCACCAATTTCAAATATGCCACCCCAGCAGTCAAACACCACTTCTACAAACAATTTTCCCCAGGTACGCCAGTCAACCAGCCATGTAAACTTGCAAAACCCCAAACAAATTTCTTATGCAAATGTGGTAAAATCCGATAAACCAAACTAGGATCAGGAGCCCAAGCCTCCAAAATCCGATCCAAATTTTAGCAATCTTGTACGACACAAAAGATCCCCGTGAAAGATCTTGCGGAGGATCGGCAATTCTAATAAAATCCAGAATTAAGCACTATTTAATGAACGAGACACGTGAGGAGTATCTCCAAGCAACTAATGTATGCATTGTATATTTTCATGAAAAAATCGTTATTTCTTCGATTTACTCACCGCCCCGATTTTCAATAACAGAAAGCCAAAATTCAAATTTTTTCAAATCACTTGGGCCTCGATTTTTAGCGGCTGGCGACTATAACGCAAAACACACTTTTTGGGGATCACGCTTAATTACCTCGAAAGGCCGTGTGCTTTTTGACACCGTTTCCAAAATGGGCTTAGATGTGGTTTCAAGCGGACACCCCACTTATTGGCCGACAGACCGACGAAAGATCCCAGACGTTATAGATTTTGGAGTTGCGAAAAATTTTCCTTTAGAGTGGATGCAAGTGGAGCCTTCATTAGATTTGTCATCAGATCACTCTCCCACTATAATCTCTGTTTCGTTCCCCCAAGAGATTGACTCACCGTTGACTGTCAATAGAGTTAATTGGTTAAAGTACAAAAAATTTTTGAGCACACATTGTACTGAAAATATCGCCTTGAGAACGCCTGAGGATATTGATGTGTCAATTAACAATTTTTCTGAAAACCTCAAACTGGCCGTACAGCATGCTACCACTAGTCATTTAAGACCTAGAAATGAGAGCAATAGAACTTATTCATCTGAAATTGAGCAACTTCTGTCAGAAAGAAGAAGAGTCAGAAGAGAGTGGCAACTTCGCAGGTCTCCCCAGCTTAAAACTAGGCTACGGGAATGCATAACCTCAGTTAAGAAATCTGCTTGAAGTCCATAGAATGGCTTCCTTTAAAATATATTTGCAAAGCCTTGATGGTACCCCTCAATCTGATTATTCCTTGTGGAAAGCGACAAAAGGTTTAAAAAGACCCGTAATAGGTAAGCCACCTTTGCGAAATTCAACTGGCGACTGGGCAAGCAGCGATTCTGAAAAGGGAATGCTGTATGTCGATCATTTGCGAAACGTTTTTATCACAAATGATTCAGAGAATAATACAGCAGAATTACCACCATATGTTGTTAGACCTCCTGTGTCTTTGAGATTTAATTTTCAAGATGTCGAAAACGTTATCGGTAATACAAACCCCAGGAAAGCTCCAGGCATTAATCAAATTACTGGTAAAATGCTTGAACAGTTACCTCGTCTAGATAGAAGGGTTCTACTTTTTATTTTTAACGCCATTTTACGCCTTAGTATTATCCTGCAGAGTGGAAGGTCTCCATGATTACTATGATACCCAAGACAGGGAAGGATCTGACTAAGGTAGAATCATATAGACCAATAAGTCTTTTACCAACAATTTCAAAACTATTCGAAAAATTGTTAATGGCGAAGTTGAGTCCAATATTGAACAATGTGGGATGCATCCCTGATCATCAATTTGGCTTTCGGGCTAAACACAGCACAATAGAACAAACGCACAGACTAGTCAATGTCATAAGACAAACCTTTGAGGAGAAGAAGTATTGCTCAGCTCTTTTCATTGATATTTCTCAAGCTTTTGATAAAGTGTGGCACGACGGCTTGATGCACAAAATAAAGCTAAACTTGCCTGCAAATACACACAAGCTTCTGGAAAGCTACTTATACGGGCGGAAGTTTGTTATCAGAGAAGGCGACTTTATAAGCCCAACTCAGCCAATCAAGGCAGGAGTTCCCCAAGGCAGCATACTGGGGCCTACTTTATATTTGATTTACGCGTCTGACATGCCAACGACATCCGGAATCCACACTTCTACCTTTGCAGATGACACAGCGTTTTTGAGTGTTCATGAAAACCACCAATTAGCATCACGAAATTTACAGGAATATATTTCAATATTAGAGAAATGGCTAAAACTTTGGAAAATCAAAGTTAATGAACAGAAATGTACTCATGTTACATTCACACTGTGTAGGCAAACATGTCCGCCTATCCAAATTAACAACTCACCTATTCCGCAGCACAACGAAGTCAAGTACCTTGGTATTAACCTGGACCGTAGGGTAGCGTGGAAGTCTCACATTGAAGCAAGGTCACTCAGTTAAAACTAAAAGCAGCGCAACTAAATTGGCTTATGGGCAGAAATTCGACACTGAAATTAGATTGCAAACTTTTGTTATATAACGCAATACTAAAGCCTATATGGTGCTACCGAATTCAGTTATGGGGCACCGCCTCAGCGTCAAACATTGAAAAAATCCAAAGACGACAAAACAAAATTCTTCGAACGATTACTGCAGCTCCATGGTATGTAAAAAATTCACGAATTCATAAAGATCTGAGTGTTCCGCTGGTAAAAGAGGAGTTTTCTAAGTACGCGACAAGGTATGTCAGTAAACTGGAACTTCATCCAAACCCTCTTGCGCGCAATATACTTAATTTTGGCGGCCACACTCGGCTTAAAAGAAAGGATACCGCTGCCACCATCAGATTGCTCAATAGGTGATTTTACCGAAATAGCTCCCGCATAATAAAACTTTTTGTCTAGCATTGGCCGGACTTAAGAATCACATTTTTTTAATTTTAAATTTAGTATTAAGATTTGAATACTTATTGTTAGTTCATTTTGAAGATTCAATAGATAAAAAAATGCTTAAAAAAAATATACATTATTTAAAGAGAATTCTCTTTTCAGTTAACAGAAGTTGAGAACCAAACAGCAGCAATGTTTCACACACTGACACTCACACACACATGCGCGTTATACTTTAAGCTAAGCTGTGATCAAGGTATTCGTAGCTAACAGTAATTCTCTGGTCAATGTGGCGACTATTTCAGTTGGGCTTTGGTTGTGCTCGTGTGTGGACAGCTAGACGCAGGTTTGTAATAGCTTCGCTAGCAGCCACATTACGGACACAAACAAACTCGACTCATGTAGTGGTGCACAGGGACCCTACTGGTTACCAATAGCCATAGAACCCAGGCACCGTAGTAGTGGTGCACAGAGACACTAATGGCCATAGGTCTCAGGCGTTGTAGTTACTAATACACTAATATTCATAAATCTTTTCATTTTCTGGCGAGCGAGGTCACTCTGGTTCCGTGTGTCTGGGTGACAAGTTGCTTCACGGTTATCTCCAGTTATACTTTTTAAATTTATTTTTTATCGCTTCAATAAAAAAATCTTATTGTAAAGTTTTAAATTATTTTATTGAGAAACTGGAAATAAATTTATAATTTTAATATTAAAAATTCGCGTGTGTTTGGATTCCTGGATGTCCGAGTGAGTAAACCCCGGCGAGTATTATTATAAATGGCGCCAGAGCAGGGACTTTAAAAATAAAAGAAAAGAAGAAAAATGAGCCGTTCATTTATCAACTGTTTAAAAAAGGACCTACTGTCCAATTGTTTGAGAGAACTTGGTATTGATAATGATGGAAACGTGGACGAAATGAGAGTACGACTCAGAGGTTATTTAGGCAAGGATGATATTCCTCATGATCATGAACTTTACATTCAAAAATTGCGATCGGCATATGATGGTGCTAAAGAGTTAAGACTCCCAGATGAGCGGAGTTCTCGAGCGTCCTCTCCAGGTCGGTCTATGTGTGATCAGAATGATAATCCCGTTAATATTTCTGAGATATGTGACAAAGTACGCAAGTGGGGCATTAAGTATGATGGCGGCAAAGAACCGTTAGGCTTTTAAGAAAGAATTGAAGAATTGTCTACGTGTTATTCGATCTCAAGAGAATCTTTGTTAAATTGTATGCCAGAACTTTTAAAAGGTGAAGCTTTAGCGTGGTACCGAAATAATAAAATCAATTCGAAAATATACTCAGATTTTGTTGATGGTTTTAAGCTATTTATCTTACCAAGCAAATTTTTTGAAAATTTAGACGACGCTATTACAAATCGTTGTCGAAAGAGCAATGAAAGTTTTGTCACGTATGTAACCGAGATACAGTCACTAATGAGGTGGGCTAACTTAACACTAAACCAGCAATTAGACAGAATATATAGAAATTGTAAAGCAGAATACAAAATCTATATCAAAAGAAGTGAATTCAGTAAACTAAGAGATCTGATTATATTAGCACAAGAATACGAAAATATTCGAGCTGAAGAAGATAAGCAATCGAAACCCGTTCGCCGAGTGCAGACAGTGGCAGGTGTAAATTCGAAATTCGTATGCTATCGATGTGGGGAAAATGGTTTAATAAGCTCCAGGTACTATTTTGCTGGGATTGCGGCAAGAGAGGGCTAAGAACCGTAGATTGTTGCCGTTATAACCCGGAAAACTCGAAAACAGATCCTCAGGTAGGGGAGGGGGCAGAAGATCTCTAAAACCAGTAGCCTTTCCAATAAAACTCCGCATCGATGAAGACAACCGCTTAAGAATATGGATTAACATAAAAAACAAAAGAATTTCAGCAATTGTAGATACCGGCGCTACACACTCATGCATTCAATTATCAACCGTACAAGAACTCGACGTCCCCACTCTCGCAGCTGTTTTCCCAGCGTTACAGTTGGCAGATCACTCGAAAGTAAAGGTAAAAGGAGTAGTAAACTTGTGGTTTATAATGAAGGGCGTCGTCTACCGACAGAATTTTATCGTACTGGAAAACAGCCTTGATCCAATTATCCTCGGAATAAATTTTTTAAATAAACTGGTCGCGAATTGCACGTTATTCCCCGGACACAAAGAAAATATTTGAGTAAGAATAAAAGTAAAATTGATATCACTTTAAGTAGTTCATTACAGGCAAATTCACTAACTACTTGTACGGAGCAAGACCAAACGGAGGAAATAATTTCGACATTTTTAGCGAATGAGCTTCCTCGCTTTGAAGCTATTGAGGGGCCGTCAGATGTTACTCAACACGTCATTTCCATGAAACATTCACGGCCATTGCGTCAAAGATACTACCCGCGAAATCCGGCCATGCAAGAAGTCATTAATAATCAGATAGACGAACTATTAAGTGAAAGTAAAATAGAACCATTGAAGAGCCCCTTCAGTTCACCCATTGTTTTCGTACAAAAAAAGAATAATGGCTGGAGATTGTGCGTCGATTACCGAGAGATAAATGAAAACTCGATCCGGAACGCATATTCTCTGCCGAAAATTAACTCTATTCTGGAAAAGTTGAGGAACAGCAAATATTTCACCACGATTGATCTACGCAACGATTACTGGCAGATACCCATGGCTACTGAAAGCAAAACTTTCACGGTTCCAGGGCGCTTTCATTTTCAATGGCGCATAATGACTTTCGGCTTACATTCTGCGCCACCAACCTTCCAGAGAGCATTAGACTTCGTGATCAGCTCCGAACTAGACTCATTTGCTTTCGCCTATCTTGATGATATCGATGTGCTCGGTAAAACCCTAGAAGAACATCTACGCAATTTGAAAATCGTTTTAGACCGCCTGGTTGCTGCATAGCTGCGGATCAATGCTGAGAAATGCTCCTTCGCAAAAACAATAATCAAGTATTTAGGCCATGTGGTTAGTGAAAACGGAGTGCACACCGATCCCGAAAAGGTAAAAGTGATTATTGCTCTTGCCGAGCCCACCACTCTCAAAGAGTTAAGGTCATTTCTGAACACGGCCGCTTGGTACAGACGTTTTGCACCCAATTTTTCAACCTTTACCGACCCATTGAATGAGCTTTTAAGGAAAGGTAAAAGGTGGGAATGGGGAACTCGACAGCAGAAAACATTTGAGGAGGTAAAGCAAAGACTCACGGAAGCTCCAACTCTTACTTGTCCAGATTTTACGCTCACGTTCATCCTTCAAACGGACGCTAGCGATACGGGATTTGGTGACGTACTTACTCAAGAGTATGAAGATGGCGAGAAGGTTATCGCATATGCAAGTCGTACATTACTAGCAGCGGAACGAAACTATACAGTTTCTGAAAAGGAGTGCCTGGGGCATCCGTAAGATGAGGCATTATGTCGAGGGATACCATTTCATCATTGTAACCGACCACCAATCACTCAAATGGCTGAATTCGATCCAGTCACCTTTCGGCCGAAATGCACGTTGGGCCCTAGAACTTATTTAATTCGATTACGAAGAAAAGGCAAGTTTAACATTATCGCAGATGCGTTGTCTCGAAGCCCACTGTGCCCAACGGAGGGCACACCTACTATACAAGTCATAAAATCAGTTCCAAATAGTGATCCTTGGTACCAAAATAAGTATAAAATAGTAAAGGAGCAACCCGAAGAGTGCCCCGACTACCAAATTGATGATAACGGAAATCTAAGAAGACACATATATGATTCATCGTCTTATAATGATAAAGATCCCGTGCCATGGAAATTAGTCGTTCCAAAACCAGATAGAAGACGTGTTCTTACCGAAAGTCCTGACGATATTACTGCGGGTCACCTAGGAGTAAACAAAACTATCGCACGCAATTAACGGAATTAAAATAACTTTAGTTGTTAATGCTCATTTTAAAACTAAAAAACAAAAATGTTCAAACTTAAAGCTAAAATTAAAATTAATATTCAGCAAATTAAAATTAAGATTGAGAGTCAGCAGTCTGGTAGTTATGGGATTGTGGTTGTACACAAAAACAAAACTAGCAGATTGCAATGAAGTACAAAATACGTTTTATATATGCATGTATGTATGTATGTATGTATGTATGTTTTTTTTTTTTTTTTTTTTTTTTTTTTTTTTTTTTTTTTTATTCGCGGGGTGAAAAACCATCGAAAGGCACTGGCAGTGATGGTGGTTGCCAGTAGTGCGAGACTTTAACTCGCTAAAAAACACCCCTTCGCCCTGGCCCAGATGCTCCCCGAGGGACTGCCGCAAGGCTTTACGTCTCGGGGTGGGAAAGGTGATACACCCTACATCTAAACTAAACTACATTGATTCTGCTGCGAATCTGTTCTAACCTACGAAGTTCCAACAAAACCAATTTTACAAAACTACAGACGTACGTCCAGTTGCACAAAGATTCCAACATGATTGGAACGATACTGCTCGGACTGATGCTACGTCCTAGAACTGTTTCTAAATATTCCCTATCACTATTAAACCGTGGACAGATGAAGAACACATGCTCAGCATCTTCCAAGACATTACCATCACAACTCGGACAGAACGGAGTACTGTCATGTCCAAAACGGTACAAGTACGACCTAAAACAACCATGCCCAGTTAGAAACTGTGTAATATAGTAGTTCAAATCGCCATGCTTTCTTGATAGCCATGCTCTGATGTCTGGTATCAGTAAGTAGGTCCATCTTCCCTTGTCAGCTGTCGCCCATCTTTCTTGCCATTTTCGCAGACACGATTCTCTCAACCCAACCGAGATGTCCGAAGCGGCCTCTAGCTCGATCGGTATCATGCCGGCAATGACAAAAGCGGCCAGGTCCGATACAGTTCGGAATGCGCTACATACACGCAAGGCGATCAGCCTATACACAGGAGATATCAGGTTCACATAAGTAGGATATCTAAGTGAGCCTGACCATATAGCCGGTGCATATAAGATAATGCTTCTTACTACACTAGAGAGTAATTTCCTCTGCAGATATTTTGGACCTCTTGTATTCGGCATGATCCGGCATAGCGCTGTGCATGTTTTTGATGCTTTACTGCCTATGTACTTCAAGTGCTCTTGAAAAGACAGACGAGTGTCAATCATGACCCCAAGGTATTTTAAACATTCCTTAGATTCTATGCTACACGTGCCAATATTTAGCCTGACAGTTTCCCTAACTTTCCTACTACTAATCAGAACCGCTTCCGTTTTATGGTCAGCTAGAGTTAGGCCCATTGATCTTAGCCAAGATCTTACGATCTGAATACTGGCGTTTGCAATGGTTTCCACCTCTAGTAACTCTTTCCCTTCACACACTAACGCTATGTCGTCTGCGAATCCAACTATCTTCACCTTTTCCGGTAGATCCAATCTTAATACTCCGTCGTACATGACGTTCCACAATAGTGGGCCAAGAACTGAACCTTGAGGCACCCCACCAATGATCTTGCGCCTCTTAGTACCTTTATCGGTATCATAAACTAGCTCTCTATCCCGGAAATAGTCCCGTACAATTGCTAGTAGATACCCTGGGATGTCTATACGGACCAAAGCATTAACTATATGCTCCCAGTTTGCCGTATTGAAGGCGTTTTTTACATCTAGGGTTATAACCACACAATACCCTTTTGTTCCATTCCTCCACCTCTTCCCTTGGATAGCTTGAGCAGCGGTTTCTACTACAACTTTGATAGCGTCCACCGCTGACTTTGCTTTCCTGAAGCCAAATTGGTTATCTGATAAACCTAGGTTAGCTTGTATGCAATCTTCCAATCTTCTGCAGATTATACTCTCCAGAAGTTTTCCACTTGTATCTATCATACAGAGCGGACGATAGGAGGAAGGGTAGTCTAGCGGCTTGTTATCCTTAGGTAACAACACCAATTTCTTCCAAGAGTATTCTTCCTCTTGCGTTTGCTGAGGGACAGCCCCATTCAACAGCCCACGCATTGAAATCACCTGCTATTATTACGGGGGTTCTTCCAACTGCATCCGTTACAATACTGTCAACTATTACCCGAAAGTCTTCTATAGAATACCTAGGGGGTATATAACAGCTGTAAATAGTGATGCCAGATATAACCGCTCGAGCATATCCACATTGCGTTGTTATTCTATCGCGTATGGTTAGCGTGCTGGTGTTCCATATTGCCGATGTACCCGTGTTATCGGAAACCCAGTTTACAGATGCCATGGTCCGATATGGCTCACTTAGAATAGCGACATCTACACTTATATCTCGAACGCTTTGCTTAAGAAGCTCCTGGGCTGCCTGGCAATGGTTGAGATTTAACTGTAATATACGCATTTTGGTGACTTAGGTTCTACTCTACTCCCTAAGTTTCTGTAGAGCTCTTTTATAAAACGGGCAAACTGCACCTCCGGTGACATGGTCACTAACGGTGTCTGCTCCCTTCTTGCAGAGCAAGCAGGATGGTTTATTGGAACAGGTTCCAATTTTGTGGCCCGTTTTGCCACACCGTAGGCAATTCCCTGAAAGGTCTTGCCCCTTACAGTTCCCTGCTACGTGTCCATAATCCAGACATTTAAAGCATCTTTTTGGTGCTACCTTTTCGCGTATTCGGCAAACCACCCAGCCAATACGTATCTTTGCCATCTCTATAAGGCGGCGAGCTATCAGTGCACTCACGCCAATTGTGGCGGTCTGTGTCCCACCGTATGCTCTCCTTAGCGACTTAACTGCCGTAGGGTGCAAAGCTTTAAATTCGTCAGATATTTTGACGAGAGCTTCATAAATATCCTCCTTAGAGGTTACTTCGTCTATATCCCTAATCTCAAGCCTGACCTCATGAGAAAGTGATCTAACCTTAGCAGCATCACCTAGCACCTCTTCTATAGCCGACCTAAATTCGCCCGTATTCTGGTGCGCGGGTCTATTCAGCTCAAACAACAGTTCACCCTTCCCTGTCTTCCTAATGCTCTTCACATTTTGACCCAGGTTGTTTAGCTTAGGGTCCCTCTTCACCTGTCTGAGAATATCCGCATAGGAAGTATCTCCACAGGTTTTAATCACTATAGCATCTGGTTTAACGGACGCTTTCTTTGTTTTAGCCCTTGGGCCAACCTTAACCCAGCCAGGATCTTTAGCACTTAGATCCGGTTTGCCAGCCAAGTTTAAGTTTATAGCCTTGGGTATAGTGTGTCCACCTACCCTGACTACTTTATTAGGGGTTGTTCCCCTATTCTTTTTAGCTCTGTTACCTTTTGGGCTTAAGTCCTCCCTTCTACGCTTTGGAGTTCCGCCCATCACAGGATTGAGCCTTGGTGGTTCGTCTGTTTGAGTATGCGTACTAGTATGTGCTTTCTTTGTACTACTAGCACTTCCACTACTCAATTCATCTGAGACCTGCATGTACAATGCCTGTATCTCACGTGACATTGTCACTATTTCCTTATGCACGTTTGAACGTGCCTTTAGGAAAGCTACGAGCTTTGAGATCTTCTCTCCTAGCCTCTGGACGTTATTTTGTCCATTTTCACTATTTTCAACGGTGCCTGGCACCGGAACGGTCCTACTCACCGCTGTAGGAGGTGATCTGGTTATCACCGATTTCTTAGCAAAAGGGTTTACAATTTCACCCATGCTCAACTCATTTATACTCTCATTATTATTATTATTATTATTATTATTTTTATTCATTTTTTCAATTGGGTCCCCGCTTAAAGCTGTAGTCTCCGTTTGCCGCACACTCAATAAAAAGTTTTTTCTTTGTCCAAAACATTCCCGCATTTTCCGGGTTAAGTTAATTTTATTAAAATTTAGTTCACTTTTTGTTGAGTGAATGTGCAGTTACCCTTGTAGTGACCCCGAGGGATGTATGTATGTATGTATGTATGTATGTATGTATGTATGTATGTATATATGTATGTATGTTTTTTTTTTTTTTTTATTTATTCGCGGGGTGAAAAACCATCGAAAGGCACTGGCAGTGATGGTGGTTGCCAGTAGTGCGAGACTTTAACTCGCTAAAAAACACCCCTTCGCCCTGGCCCAGATGCTCCCCGAGGGACTGCCGCAAGGCTTTACGTCTCGGGGTGGGAAAGGTGATACACCCTACATCTAAACTAAACTACATTGATTCTGCTGCGAATCTGTTCTAACCTACGAAGTTCCAACAGAACCAATTTTACAAAACTACAGACGTACGTCCAGTTGCACAAAGATTCCAACATGATTGGAACGATACTGCTCGGACTGATGCTACGTCCTAGGACTGTTTCTAAATATTCCCTATCACTATTAAACCGTGGACAGATGAAGAACACATGCTCAGCATCTTCCAAGACATTACCATCACAACTCGGACAGAACGGAGTACTGTCATGTCCAAAACGGTACAAGTACGACCTAAAACAACCATGCCCAGTTAGAAACTGTGTAATATAGTAGTTCAAATCGCCATGCTTTCTTGATAGCCATGCTCTGATGTCTGGTATCAGTAAGTAGGTCCATCTTCCCTTGTCAGCTGTCGCCCATCTTTCTTGCCATTTTGGCAGACACGATTCTCTCAACCCAACCGAGATGTCCGAAGCGGCCTCTAGCTCGATCGGTATCATGCCGGCAATGACAAAAGCGGCCAGGTCCGATACAGTTCGGAATGCGCTACATACACGCAAGGCGATCAGCCTATACACAGGAGATATCAGGTTCACATAAGTAGGATATCTAAGTGAGCCTGACCATATTGGCGATGCATATAAGATAATGCTTCTTACTACACTAGAGAGTAATTTCCTCTGCAGATATTTTGGACCTCTTGTATTCGGCATGATCCGGCATAGCGCTGTGCATGTTTTTGATGCTTTACTGCCTATGTACTTCAAGTGCTCTTGAAAAGACAGACGAGTGTCAATCATGACCCCAAGGTATTTTAAACATTCCTTAGATTCTATGCTACACGTGCCAATATTTAGCCTGACAGTTTCCCTAATTTTCCTACTACTAATCAGAACCGCTTCCGTTTTATGGTCAACTAGAGTTAGGCCCATTGATCTTAGCCAAGATCTTACGATCTGAATACTGGCGTTTGCAATGGTTTCCGCCTCTAGTAACTCTTTCCCTTCACACACTAACGCTATGTCGTCTGCGAATCCAACTATCTTCACCTTTTCCGGTAGATCCAATCTTAATACTCCGTCGTACATGACGTTCCACAATAGTGGGCCAAGAACTGAACCTTGAGACACCCCACCAATGATCTTGCGCCTCTTAGTACCTTTATCGGTATCATAAACTAGCTCTCTATCCCGGAAATAGTCCCGTACAATTGCTAGTAGATACCCTGGGATGTCTATACGGACCAAAGCATTAACTATATGCTCCCAGTTTGCCGTATTGAAGGCGTTTTTTACATCTAGGGTTATAACCACACAATACCCTTTTGTTCCATTCCTCCACCTCTTCCCTTGGATAGCTTGAGCAGCGGTTTCTACTACAACTTTGATAGCGTCCACCGCTGACTTTGCTTTCCTGAAGCCAAATTGGTTATCTGATAAACCTAGGTTAGCTTGTATGCAATCTTCCAATCTTCTGCAGATTATACTCTCCAGAAGTTTTCCACTTGTATCTATCATACAGAGCGGACGATAGGAGGAAGGGTAGTCTAGCGGCTTGTTATCCTTAGGTAACAACACCAATTTCTGCCTCTTCCAGATTGTTGGAAAAGTTCCCTGAATCAAGCATGCGCTTATTACTTTCAGGAAATAATCAGGATGGAGCTTAACAGCCTCCTTCAGTACCATATTTGGGATGCAATCTAAGCCTGGTGCCTTCTTGTCTTTGAATTTTGAGACAGCACCTTCTATCTCGACGACCGTAACCGGAGGAATGTCGAATAATTCAGCTGGATAGCTGTGTTGCCATGTCGGAGCTTCCTGTTGAGGAAAAAGATGGTCTACAATTCCGTTGAGGATATTCTCTTCTCTTGGCGGTGATGGGCCAAGACATTTAAGTTTCCTGGTTACTAGCTTATATGCTAAGCCCCAAGGATTACTATCTATTTCATCACAAGCATCCAGGAAACACCTACGCTTGCTCCTACGAATTGCAATCTTCAATGCCTTTCTTTTATCCCTATACAACTGGTGCTGCACGTTATTCTCTAACCGACCCCTCGTTCGTGTATACCGCCTTCGGGCGCTAATATACTCTGAACGCAAGCTAGCAATTTCATCATTCCACCAATACACTGGAGGCTTATTTGGCGATCTTTTTCGCCTTATCATAGCTACATTGCAGGCACTAGTGATATTGCGCACTAATTGCACTGCCATGTCTTCTGCTGAACCAGCCATTTCCATGTTCTCCATGCAGGCTGCGAAGCTATCCTTATCAAAGGTATTTACCTTCCATCCTGTCAAGACACGTGCTTGTACAATAGCACGGGGCTGTGCGTCTTGCACATCTATTATTATAGCGCTATGATCGCTATGTGTATAGATGTCAGATATTCTCCAGTTCACTTGGGTTGCGATACTGGCACTGACGAATGTAATGTCAATTACTGAGCCAGCATCACCCCTTCTGAAGGTGTGTTCAACTCCATTATTGATGAGTACAACACCCAGTACAGAAAAGGCTTCCAAGAGTATTCTTCCTCTTGCGTTTGCTGAGGGACAGCCCCATTCAACAGCCCACGCATTGAAATCACCTGCTATTATTACGGGGGTTCTTCCAACTGCATCCGTTACAATACTGTCAACTATTACCCGAAAGTCTTCTATAGAATACCTAGGGGGTATATAACAGCTGTAAATAGTGATGCCAGATATAACTGCTCGAGCATATCCGCATTGCGTTGTTATTCTATCGCGTATGGTTAGCGTGCTGGTGTTCCATATTGCCGATGTACCCGTGTTATCGGAAACCCAGTTTACAGATGCCATGGTCCGATATGGCTCACTTAGAATAGCGACATCTACACTTATATCTCGAACGCTTTGCTTAAGAAGCTCCTGGGCTGCCTGGCAATGGTTGAGATTTAACTGTAATATACGCATTTTGGTGACTTAGGTTCTACTCTACTCCCTAAGTTTCTGTAGAGCTCTTTTATAAAACGGGCAAACTGCACCTCCGGTGACATGGTCACTAACGGTGTCTGCTCCCTTCTTGCAGAGCAAGCAGGATGGTTTATTGGAACAGGTTCCAATTTTGTGGCCCGTTTTGCCACACCGTAGGCAATTCCCTGAAAGGTCTTGCCCCTTACAGTTCCCTGCTACGTGTCCATAATCCAGACATTTAAAGCATCTTTTTGGTGCTACCTTTTCGCGTATTCGGCAAACCACCCAGCCAATACGTATCTTTGCCATCTCTATAAGGCGGCGAGCTATCAGTGCACTCACGCCAATTGTGGCGGTCTGTGTCCCACCGTATGCTCTCCTTAGCGACTTAACTGCCGTAGGGTGCAAAGCTTTAAATTCGTCAGATATTTTGACGAGAGCTTCATAAATATCCTCCTTAGAGGTTACTTCGTCTATATCCCTAATCTCAAGCCTGACCTCATGAGAAAGTGATCTAACCTTAGCAGCATCACCTAGCACCTCTTCTATAGCCGACCTAAATTCGCCCGTATTCTGGTGCGCGGGTCTATTCAGCTCAAACAACAGTTCACCCTTCCCTGTCTTCCTAATGCTCTTCACATTTTGACCCAGGTTGTTTAGCTTAGGGTCCCTCTTCACCTGTCTGAGAATATCCGCATAGGAAGTATCTCCACAGGTTTTAATCACTATAGCATCTGGTTTAACGGACGCTTTCTTTGTTTTAGCCCTTGGGCCAACCTTAACCCAGCCAGGATCTTTAGCACTTAGATCCGGTTTGCCAGCCAAGTTTGAGTTTATAGCCTTGGGTATAGTGTGTCCACCTACCCTGACTACTTTATTAGGGGTTGTTCCCCTATTCTTTTTAGCTCTGTTACCTTTTGGGCTTAAGTCCTCCCTTCTACGCTTTGGAGTTCCGCCCATCACAGGATTGAGCCTTGGTGGTTCGTCTGTTTGAGTATGCGTACTAGTATGTGCTTTCTTTGTACTACTAGCACTTCCACTACTCAATTCATCTGAGACCTGCATGTACAATGCCTGTATCTCACGTGACATTGTCACTATTTCCTTATGCACGTTTGAACGTGCCTTTAGGAAAGCTACGAGCTTTGAGATCTTCTCTCCTAGCCTCTGGACGTTATTTTGTCCATTTTCACTATTTTCAACGGTGCCTGGCACCGGAACGGTCCTACTCACCGCTGTAGGAGGTGATCTGGTTATCACCGATTTCTTAGCAAAAGGGTTTACAATTTCACCCATGCTCAACTCATTTATACTCTCATTATTATTATTATTACTTTTATTCATTTTTTCAGTTGGGTCCCCGCTTAAAGCTGTAGTCTCCGTTTGCCGCACACTCAATAAAAAGTTTTTTCTTTGTCCAAAACATTCCCGCATTTTCCGGGTTAAGTTAATTTTATTAAAATTTAGTTCACTTTTTGTTGAGTGAATGTGCAGTTACCCTTGTAGTGACCCCGAGGGTGGCTATGCAAGCAGTGAGTTCCTCGCGAGGGTTGACACAAGGCCTTATGAGACTTGTGTACAGAGCCAGGTCGGGAGCTGATTAGGAGTCATCTCAACTAACCCTGCACAGCCAAAAACTATTGGCTACAAACTTTGATCATACTTTAAGCCCCTGCCAGGGTTTTACCGGGACGGAGGTAGCTTCCGCATTAGCCCGTGAGCCATTTCAGCACGATGTCACTCGTGCTTAATCAGGTCACGGAATACGTCAGCTCCCAGCCCATAATCGTCTGCGTCAGGTCGTCATCCAATCCATTATCGCTGTCACACAGTTAGTTCATTCTCAACTTTTGTTGAGAACTATTCAGTAGCGCCACGAGAAGGCCGTGTGACAACTTGGTTTGAGCAGGGACAAGGATCGCTAACTGGCTACACCCGATGGGAAGCCAGCGCTTTACCTTGAACGCTCGCACCCACGCCACCATGTATGTATGTATGTATGTATGTATGTATGTATGTATGTATGTATGTTTTTTTTTTTTTTTTTTTTTTTTTTTTTTTTTTTTATTCGCGGGGTGAAAAACCATCGAAAGGCACTGGCAGTGATGGTGGTTGCCAGTAACTCGCTAAAAACACCCCTTCGCCCTGACCCAGATGCTCCCCGAGGGACTGCCGCAAGGCTTTACGTCTCGGGGTGGGAAAGGTGATACACCCTACATCTAAACTAAACTACATTGATTCTGCTGCGAATCTGTTCTAACCTACGAAGTTCCAACAGAACCAATTTTACAAAACTACAGACGTACGTCCAGTTGCACAAAGATTCCAACATGATTGGAACTATACTGCTCGGACTGATGCTACGTCCTAGGACTGTTTCTAAATATTCCCTATCACTATTAAACCGTGGACAGATAAAGAACACATGCTCAGCATCTTCCAAGACATTACCATCACAACTCGGACAGAACGGAGTACTGTCATGTCCAAAACGGTACAAGTACGACCTAAAACAACCATGCCCAGTTAGAAACTGTGTAATATAGTAGTTCAAATCGCCATGCTTTCTTGATAGCCATGCTCTGATGTCTGGTATCAGTAAGTAGGTCCATCTTCCCTTGTCAGCTGTCGCCCATCTTTCTTGCCATTTTCGCAGACACGATTCTCTCAACCCAACCGAGATGTCCGAAGCGGCCTCTAGCTCGATCGGTATCATGCCGGCAATGACAAAAGCGGCCAGGTCCGATACAGTTCGGAATGCGCTACATACACGCAAGGCGATCAGCCTATACACAGGAGATATCAGGTTCACATAAGTAGGATATCTAAGTGAGCCTGACCATATAGGCGATGCATATAAGATAATGCTTCTTACTACACTAGAGAGTAATTTCCTCTGCAGATATTTTGGACCTCTTGTATTCGGCATGATCCGGCATAGCGCTGTGCATGTTTTTGATGCTTTACTGCCTATGTACTTCAAGTGCTCTTGAAAAGACAGACGAGTGTCAATCATGACCCCAAGGTATTTTAAACATTCCTTAGATTCTATGCTACACGTGCCAATATTTAGCCTGACAGTTTCCCTAATTTTCCTACTACTAATCAGAACCGCTTCCGTTTTATGGTCAGCTAGAGTTAGGCCCATTGATCTTAGCCAAGATCTTACGATCTGAATACTGGCGTTTGCAATGGTTTCCACCTCTAGTAACTCTTTCCCTTCACACACTAACGCTATGTCGTCTGCGAATCCAACTATCTTCACCTTTTCCGGTAGATCCAATCTTAATACTCCGTCGTACATGACGTTCCACAATAGTGGGCCAAGAACTGAACCTTGAGGCACCCCACCAATGATCTTGCGCCTCTTAGTACCTTTATCGGTATCATAAACTAGCTCTCTATCCCGGAAATAGTCCCGTACAATTGCTAGTAGATACCCTGGGATGTCTATACGGACCAAAGCATTAACTATATGCTCCCAGTTTGCCGTATTGAAGGCGTTTTTTACATCTAGGGTTATAACCACACAATACCCTTTTGTTCCATTCCTCCACCTCTTCCCTTGGATAGCTTGAGCAGCGGTTTCTACTACAACTTTGATAGCGTCCACCGCTGACTTTGCTTTCCTGAAGCCAAATTGGTTATCTGATAAACCTAGGTTAGCTTGTACGCAATCTTCCAATCTTCTGCAGATTATACTCTCCAGAAGTTTTCCACTTGTATCTATCATACAGAGCGGACGATAGGAGGAAGGGTCGTCTAGCGGCTTGTTATCCTTAGGTAACAACACCAATTTCTGCCTCTTCCAGATTGTTGGAAAAGTTCCCTGAATCAAGCATGCGCTTATTACTTTCAGGAAATAATCAGGATGGAGCTTAACAGCCTCCTTCAGTACCATATTTGGGATGCAATCTAAGCCTGGTGCCTTCTTGTCTTTGAATTTTGAGACAGCACCTTCTATCTCGACGACCGTAACCGGAGGAATGTCGAATAATTCAGCTGGATAGCTGTGTTGCCATGTCGGAGCTTCCTGTTGAGGAAAAAGATGGTCTACAATTCCGTTGAGGATATTCTCTTCTCTTGGCGGTGATGGGCGAAGACATTTAAGTTTCCTGGTTACTAGCTTATATGCTAAGCCCCAAGGATTACTATCTATTTCATCACAAGCATCCAGGAAACACCTACGCTTGCTCCTACGAATTGCAATCTTCAATGCCTTTCTTTTATCCCTATACAACTGGTGCTGCACGTTATTCTCTAACCGACCCCTCGTTCGTGTATACCGCCTTCGGGCGCTAATACACTCTGAACGCAAGCTAGCAATTTCATCATTCCACCAATACACTGGAGGCTTATTTGGCGATCTTTTTCGCCTTATCATAGCTACATTGCAGGCGCTAGTGATATTGCGCACTAATTGCACTGCCATGTCTTCTGCTGAACCAGCCATTTCCATGTTCTCCATGCAGGCTGCGAAGCTATCCTTATCAAAGGTATTTACCTTCCATCCTGTCAAGACACGTGCTTGTACAATAGCACGGGGCTGTGCGTCTTGCACATCTATTATTATAGCGCTATGATCGCTATGTGTATAGATGTCAGATATTCTCCAGTTCACTTGGGTTGCGATACTGGCACTGACGAATGTAATGTCAATTACTGAGCCAGCATCACCCCTTCTGAAGGTGTGTTCAACTCCATTATTGATGAGTACAACACCCAGTACAGAAAAGGCTTCCAAGAGTATTCTTCCTCTTGTGTTTGCTGAGGGACAGCCCCATTCAACAGCCCACGCATTGAAATCACCTGCTATTATTACGGGGGTTCTTCCAACTGCATCCGTTACAATACTGTCAACTATTACCCGAAAGTCTTCTATAGAATACCTAGGGGGTATATAACAGCTGTAAATAGTGATGCCAGATACAACCGCTCGAGCATATCCGCATTGCGTTGTTATTCTATCGCGTATGGTTAGCGTGCTGGTGTTCCATATTGCCGATGTACCCGTGTTATCGGAAACCCAGTTTACAGATGCCATGGTCCGATATGGCTCACTTAGAATAGCGACATCTACACTTATATCTCGAACGCTTTGCTTAAGAAGCTCCTGGGCTGCCTGGCAATGGTTGAGATTTAACTGTAATATACGCATTTTGGTGACTTAGGTTCTACTCTACTCCCTAAGTTTCTGTAGAGCTCTTTTATAAAACGGGCAAACTGCACCTCCGGTGACATGGTCACTAACGGTGTCTGCTCCCTTCTTGCAGAGCAAGCAGGATGGTTTATTGGAACAGGTTCCAATTTTGTGGCCCGTTTTGCCACACCGTAGGCAATTCCCTGAAAGGTCTTGCCCCTTACAGTTCCCTGCTACGTGTCCATAATCCAGACATTTAAAGCATCTTTTTGGTGCTACCTTTTCGCGTATTCGGCAAACCACCCAGCCAATACGTATCTTTGCCATCTCTATAAGGCGGCGAGCTATCAGTGCACTCACGCCAATTGTGGCGGTCTGTGTCCCACCGTATGCTCTCCTTAGCGACTTAACTGCCGTAGGGTGCAAAGCTTTAAATTCGTCAGATATTTTGACGAGAGCTTCATAAATATCCTCCTTAGAGGTTACTTCGTCTATATCCCTAATCTCAAGCCTGACCTCATGAGAAAGTGATCTAACCTTAGCAGCATCACCTAGCACCTCTTCTATAACCGACCTAAATTCGCCCGTATTCTGGTGCGCGGGTCTATTCAGCTCAAACAACAGTTCACCCTTCCCTGTCTTCCTAATGCTCTTCACATTTTGACCCAGGTTGTTTAGCTTAGGGTCCCTCTTCACCTGTCTGAGAATGTCCGCATAGGAAGTATCTCCACAGGTTTTAATCACTATAGCATCTGGTTTAACGGACGCTTTCTTTGTTTTAGCCCTTGGGCCAACCTTAACCCAGCCAGGATCTTTAGCACTTAGATCCGGTTTGCCAGCCAAGTTTAAGTTTATAGCCTTGGGTATAGTGTGTCCACCTACCCTGACTACTTTATTAGGGGTTGTTCCCCTATTCTTTTTAGCTCTGTTACCTTTTGGGCTTAAGTCCTCCCTTCTACGCTTTGGAGTTCCGCCCATCACAGGATTGAGCCTTGGTGGTTCGTCTGTTTGAGTATGCGTACTAGTATGTGCTTTCTTTGTACTACTAGCACTTCCACTACTCAATTCATCTGAGACCTGCATGTACAATGCCTGTATCTCACGTGACATTGTCACTATTTCCTTATACACGTTTGAACGTGCCTTTAGGAAAGCTACGAGCTTTGAGATCTTCTCTCCTAGCCTCTGGACGTTATTTTGTCCATTTTCACTATTTTCAACGGTGCCTGGCACCGGAACGGTCCTACTCACCGCTGTAGGAGATGATCTGGTTATCACCGATTTCTTAGCAAAAGGGTTTACAATTTCACCCATGCTCAACTCATTTATACTCTCATTATTATTATTATTACTTTTATTCATTTTTTCAGTTGGGTCCCCGCTTAAAGCTGTAGTCTCCGTTTGCCGCACACTCAATAAAAAGTTTTTTCTTTGTCCAAAACATTCCCGCATTTTCCGGGTTAAGTTAATTTTATTAAAATTTAGTTCACTTTTTGTTGAGTGAATGTGCAGTTACCCTTGTAGTGACCCCGAGGGTGGCTATGCAAGCAGTGAGTTCCTCGCGAGGGTTGACACAAGGCCTTATGAGACTTGTGTACAGAGCCAGGTCGGGAGCTGATTAGGAGTCATCTCAACTAACCCTGCACAGCCAAAAACTATTGGCTACAAACTTTGATTATACTTTAAGCCCCTGCCAGGGTTTTACCGGGACGGAGGTAGCTTCCGCATTAGCCCGTGAGCCATTTCAGCACGATGTCACTCGTGCTTAATCAGGTCACGGAATACGTCAGCTCCCAGCCCATAATCGTCTGCGTCAGGTCGTCATCCAATCCATTATCGCTGTCACACAGTTAGTTCATTCTCAACTTTTGTTGAGAACTATTCAGTAGCGCCACGAGAAGGCCGTGTTACAACTTGGTTTGAGCAGGGACAAGGATCGCTAACTGGCTACACCCGATGGGAAGCCAGCGCTTTACCTTGAACGCTCGCACCCACGCCACCATGTATGTATGTATGTATGTATGTTTTTTTTTTTTGTTTTTTTTTTTTTTTTTTTTTTTTTTATTCGCGGGGTGAAAAACCATCGAAAGGCACTGGCAGTGATGGTGGTTGCCAGTAGTGCGAGACTTTAACTCGCTAAAAAACACCCCTTCGCCCTGACCCAGATGCTCCCCGAGGGACTGCCGCAAGGCTTTACGTCTCGGGGTGGGAAAGGTGATACACCCTACATCTAAACTAAACTACATTGATTCTGCTGCGAATCTGTTCTAACCTACGAAGTTCCAACAGAACCAATTTTACAAAACTACAGACGTACGTCCAGTTGCACAAAGATTCCAACATGATTGGAACGATACTGCTCGGACTGATGCTACGTCCTAGGACTGTTTCTAAATATTCCCTATCACTATTAAACCGTGGACAGATGAAGAACACATGCTCAGCATCTTCCAAGACATTACCATCACAACTCGGACAGAACGGAGTACTGTCATGTCCAAAACGGTACAAGTACGACCTAAAACAACCATGCCCAGTTAGAAACTGTGTAATATAGTAGTTCAAATCGCCATGCTTTCTTGATAGCCATGCTCTGATGTCTGGTATCAGTAAGTAGGTCCATCTTCCCTTGTCAGCTGTCGCCCATCTTTCTTGCCATTTCCGCAGACACGATTCTCTCAACCCAACCGAGATGTCCGAAGCGGCCTCTAGCTCGATCGGTATCATGCCGGCAATGACAAAAGCGGCCAGGTCCGATACAGTTCGGAATGCGCTACATACACGCAAGGCGATCAGCCTATACACAGGAGATATCAGGTTCACATAAGTAGGATATCTAAGTGAGCCTGACCATATAGGCGATGCATATAAGATAATGCTTCTTACTACACTAGAGAGTAATTTCCTCTGCAGATATTTTGGACCTCTTGTATTCGGCATGATCCGGCATAGCGCTGTGCATGTTTTTGATGCTTTACTGCCTATGTACTTCAAGTGCTCTTGAAAAGACAGACGAGTGTCAATCATGACCCCAAGGTATTTTAAACATTCCTTAGATTCTATGCTACACGTACTAATATTTAGCCTGACAGTTTCCCTAATTTTCCTACTACTAATCAGAACCGCTTCCGTTTTATGGTCAGCTAGAGTTAGGCCCATTGATCTTAGCCAAGATCTTACGATCTGAATACTGGCGTTTGCAATGGTTTCCACCTCTAGTAACTCTTTCCCTTCACACACTAACGCTATGTCGTCTGCGAATCCAACTATCTTCACCTTTTCCGGTAGATCCAATCTTAATACTCCGTCGTACATGACGTTCCACAATAGTGGGCCAAGAACTGAACCTTGAGGCACCCCACCAATGATCTTGCGCCTCTTAGTACCTTTATCGGTATCATAAACTAGCTCTCTATCCCGGAAATAGTCCCGTACAATTGCTAGTAGATACCCTGGGATGTCTATACGGACCAAAGCATTAACTATATGCTCCCAGTTTGCCGTATTGAAGGCGTTTTTTACATCTAGGGTTATAACCACACAATACCCTTTTGTTCCATTCCTCCACCTCTTCCCTTGGATAGCTTGAGCAGCGGTTTCTACTACAACTTTGATAGCGTCCACCGCTGACTTTGCTTTCCTGAAGCCAAATTGGTTATCTGACAAACCTAGATTAGCTTGTACGCAATCTTCCAATCTTCTGCAGATTATACTCTCCAGAAGTTTTCCACTTGTATCTATCATACAGAGCGGACGATAAGAGGAAGGGTCGTCTAGCGGCTTGTTATCCTTAGGTAACAACACCAATTTCTGCCTCTTCCAGATTGTTGGAAAAGTTCCCTGAATCAAGCATGCGCTTATTACTTTCAGGAAATAATCAGGATGGAGCTTAACAGCCTCCTTCAGTACCATATTTGGGATGCAATCTAAGCCTGGTGCCTTCTTGTCTTTGAATTTTGAGACAGCACCTTCTATCTCGACGACCGTAACCGGAGGAATGTCGAGTAATTCAGCTGGATAGCTGTGTTGCCATGTCGGAGCTTCCTGTTGAGGAAAAAGATGGTCTACAATTCCGTTGAGGATATTCTCTTCTCTTGGCGGTGATGGGCCAAGACATTTAAGTTTCCTGGTTACTAGCTTATATGCTAAGCCCCAAGGATTACTATCTATTATCACAAGCATCCAGGAAACACCTACGCTTGCTCCTACGAATTGCAATCTTCAATGCCTTTCTTTTATCCCTATACAACTGGTGCTGCACGTTATTCTCTAACCGACCCCTCGTTCGTGTATACCGCCTTCGGGCGCTAATACACTCTGAACGCAAGCTAGCAATTTCATCATTCCACCAATACACTGGAGGCTTATTTGGCGATCTTTTTCGTCTTATCATAGCTACATTGCAGGCACTAGTGATATTGCGCACTAATTGCACTGCCATGTCTTCTGCTGAACCAGCCATTTCCATGTTCCCAATGCAGGCTGCGAAGCTATCCTTATCAAAGGTATTTACCTTCCATCCTGTCAAGACACGTGCTTGTACAATAGCACGGGGCTGTGCGTCTTGCACATCTATTATTATAGCGCGATGATCGCTATGTGTATAGATGTCAGATATTCTCCAGTTCACTTGGGTTGCGATACTGGCACTGACGAATGTAATGTCAATTACTGAGCCAGCATCACCCCTTCTGAAGGTGTGTTCAACTCCATTATTGATGAGTACAACACCCAGTACAGAAAAGGCTTCCAAGAGTATTCTTCCTCTTGCGTTTGCTGAGGGACAGCCCCATTCAACAGCCCACGCATTGAAATCACCTGCTATTATTACGGGGGTTCTTCCAACTGCATCCGTTACAATACTGTCAACTATTACCCGAAAGTCTTCTATAGAATACCTAGGGGGTATATAACAGCTGTAAATAGTGATGCCAGATATAACCGCTCGAGCATATCCACATTGCGTTGTTATTCTATCGCGTATGGTTAGCGTGCTGGTGTTCCATATTGCCGATGTACCCGTGTTATCGGAAACCCAGTTTACAGATGCCATGGTCCGACATGGCTCACTTGGAATAGCGACATCTACACTTATATCTCGAACGCTTTGCTTAAGAAGCTCCTGGGCTGCCTGGCAATGGTTGAGATTTAACTGTAATATACGCATTTTGGTGACTTAGGTTCTACTCTACTCCCTAAGTTTCTGTAGAGCTCTTTTATAAAACGGGCAAACTGCACCTCCGGTGACATGGTCACTAGCGGTGTCTGCTCCCTTCTTGCAGAGCAAGCAGGATGGTTTATTGGAACAGGTTCCAATTTTGTGGCCCGTTTTGCCATACCGTAGGCAATTCCCTGAAAGGTCTTGCCCCTTACAGTTCCCTGCTACGTGTCCATAATCCAGACATTTAAAGCATCTTTTTGGTGCTACCTTTTCGCGTATTCGGCAAACCACCCAGCCAATACGTATCTTTGCCATCTCTATAAGGCGGCGAGCTATCAGTGCACTCACGCCAATTGTGGCGGTCTGTGTCCCACCGTATGCTCTCCTTAGCGACTTAACTGCCGTAGGGTGCAAAGCTTTAAATTCGTCAGATATTTTGACGAGAGCTTCATAAATATCCTCCTTAGAGGTTACTTCGTCTATATCCCTAATCTCAAGCCTGACCTCATGAGAAAGTGATCTAACCTTAGCAGCATCACCTAGCACCTCTTCTATAGCCGACCTAAATTCGCCCGTATTCTGGTGCGCGGGTCTATTCAGCTCAAACAACAGTTCACCCTTCCCTGTCTTCCTAATGCTCTTCACATTTTGACCCAGGTTGTTTAGCTTAGGGTCCCTCTTCACCTGTCTGAGAATATCCGCATAGGAAGTATCTCCACAGGTTTTAATCACTATAGCATCTGGTTTAACGGACGCTTTCTTTGTTTTAGCCCTTGGGCCAACCTTAACCCAGCCAGGATCTTTAGCACTTAGATCCGGTTTGCCAGCCAAGTTTAAGTTTATAGCCTTGGGTATAGTGTGTCCACCTACCCTGACTACTTTATTAGGGGTTGTTCCCCTATTCTTTTTAGCTCTGTTACCTTTTGGGCTTAAGTCCTCCCTTCTACGCTTTGGAGTTCCGCCCATCACAGGATTGAGCCTTGGTGGTTCGTCTGTTTGAGTATGCGTACTAGTATGTGCTTTCTTTGTACTACTAGCACTTCCATTACTCAATTCATCTGAGACCTGCATGTACAATGCCTGTATCTCACGTGACATTGTCACTATTTCCTTATGCACGTTTGAACGTGCCTTTAGGAAAGCTACGAGCTTTGAGATCTTCTCTCCTAGCCTCTGGACGTTATTTTGTCCATTTTCACTATTTTCAACGGTGCCTGGCACCGGAACGGTCCTACTCACCGCTGTAGGAGATGATCTGGTTATCACCGATTTCTTAGCAAAAGGGTTTACAATTTCACCCATGCTCAACTCATTTATACTCTCATTATTATTATTATTACTTTTATTCATTTTTTCAGTTGGGTCCCCGCTTAAAGCTGTAGTCTCCGTTTGCCGCACACTCAATAAAAAGTTTTTTCTTTGTCCAAAACATTCCCGCATTTTCCGGGTTAAGTTAATTTTATTAAAATTTAGTTCACTTTTTGTTGAGTGAATGTGCAGTTACCCTTGTAGTGACCCCGAGGGTGGCTATGCATGCAGTGAGTTCCTCGCGAGGGTTGACACAAGGCCTTATGAGACTTGTGTACAGAGCCAGGTCGGGAGCTGATTAGGAGTCATCTCAACTAACCCTGCACAGCCAAAAACTATTGGCTACAAACTTTGATCATACTTTAAGCCCCTGCCAGGGTTTTACCGGGACGGAGGTAGCTTCCGCATTAGCCCGTGAGCCATTTCAGCACGATGTCACTCGTGCTTAATCAGGTCACGGAATACGTCAGCTCCCAGCCCATAATCGTCTGCGTCAGGTCGTCATCCAATCCATTATCGCTGTCACACAGTTAGTTCATTCTTAACTTTTGTTGAGAACTATTCAGTAGCGCCACGTGAAGGCCGTGTGACAACTTGGTTTGAGCAGGGACAAGGATCGCTAACTGGCTACACCCGATGGGAAGCCAGCGCTTTACCTTGAACGCTCGCACCCACGCCACCATGTATGTATGTATGTTTTTTTTTTTTTTTTTTTTTTTTTTTTTTTTTTTTTTTTTTTTTTTTTTTTTTATTCGCGGGGTGAAAAACCATCGAAAGGCACTGGCAGTGATGGTGGTTGCCAGTAGTGCGAGACTTTAACTCGCTAAAAAACACCCCTTCGCCCTGACCCAGATGCTCCCCGAGGGACTGCCGCAAGGCTTTACGTCTCGGGGTGGGAAAGGTGATACACCCTACATCTAAACTAAACTACATTGATTCTGCTGCGAATCTGTTCTAACCTACGAAGTTCCAACAGAACCAATTTTACAAAACTACAGACGTACGTCCAGTTGCACAAAGATTCCAACATGATTGGAACGATACTGCTCGGACTGATGCTACGTCCTAGGACTGTTTCTAAATATTCCCTATCACTATTAAACCGTGGACAGATGAAGAACACATGCTCAGCATCTTCCAAGACATTACCATCACAACTCGGACAGAACGGAGTACTGTCATGTCCAAAACGGTACAAGTACGACCTAAAACAACCATGCCCAGTTAGAAACTGTGTAATATAGTAGTTCAAATCGCCATGCTTTCTTGATAGCCATGCTCTGATGTCTGGTATCAGTAAGTAGGTCCATCTTCCCTTGTCAGCTGTCGCCCATCTTTCTTGCCATTTTGGCAGACACGATTCTCTCAACCCAACCGAGATGTCCGAAGCGGCCTCTAGCTCGATCGGTATCATGCCGGCAATGACAAAAGCGGCCAGGTCCGATACAGTTCGGAATGCGCTACATACACGCAAGGCGATCAGCCTATACACAGGAGATATCAGGTTCACATAAGTAGGATATCTAAGTGAGCCTGACCATATTGGCGATGCATATAAGATAATGCTTCTTACTACACTAGAGAGTAATTTCCTCTGCAGATATTTTGGACCTCTTGTATTCGGCATGATCCGGCATAGCGCTGTGCATGTTTTTGATGCTTTACTGCCTATGTACTTCAAGTGCTCTTGAAAAGACAGACGAGTGTCAATCATGACCCCAAGGTATTTTAAACATTCCTTAGATTCTATGCTACACGTGCCAATATTTAGCCTGACAGTTTCCCTAACTTTCCTACTACTAATCAGAACCGCTTCCGTTTTATGGTCAGCTAGAGTTAGGCCCATTGATCTTAGCCAAGATCTTACGATCTGAATACTGGCGTTTGCAATGGTTTCCACCTCTAGTAACTCTTTCCCTTCACACACTAACGCTATATCGTCTGCGAATCCAACTATCTTCACCTTTTCCGGTAGATCCAATCTTAATACTCCGTCGTACATGACGTTCCACAATAGTGGGCCAAGAACTGAACCTTGAGGCACCCCACCAATGATCTTGCGCCTCTTAGTACCTTTATCGGTATCATAAACTAGCTCTCTATCCCGGAAATAGTCCCGTACAATTGCTAGTAAATACCCTGGGATGTCTATACGGACCAAAGCATTAACTATATGCTCCCAGTTTGCCGTATTGAAGGCGTTTTTAACATCTAGGGTTATAACCACACAATACCCTTTTGTTCCATTCCTCCACCTCTTCCCTTGGATAGCTTGAGCAGCGGTTTCTACTACAACTTTGATAGCGTCCACCGCTGACTTTGCTTTCCTGAAGCCAAATTGGTTATCTGATAAACCTAGGTTAGCTTGTACGCAATCTTCCAATCTTCTGCAGATTATACTCTCCAGAAGTTTTCCACTTGTATCTATCATACAGAGCGGACGATAGGAGGAAGGGTCGTCTAGCGGCTTGTTATCCTTAGGTAACAACACCAATTTCTGCCTCTTCCAGATTGTTGGAAAAGTTCCCTGAATCAAGCATGCGCTTATTACTTTCAGGAAATAATCAGGATGGAGCTTAACAGCCTCCTTCAGTACCATATTTGGGATGCAATCTAAGCCTGGTGCCTTCTTGTCTTTGAATTTTGAGACAGCACCTTCTATCTCGACGACCGTAACCGGAGGAATGTCGAATAATTCAGCTGGATAGCTGTGTTGCCATGTCGGAGCTTCCTGTTGAGGAAAAAGATGGTCTACAATTCCGTTGAGGATATTCTCTTCTCTTGGCGGTGATGGGCCAAGACATTTAAGTTTCCTGGTTACTAGCTTATATGCTAAGCCCCAAGGATTACTATCTATTTCATCACAAGCATCCAGGAAACACCTACGCTTGCTCCTACGAATTGCAATCTTCAATGCCTTTCTTTTATCCCTATACAACTGGTGCTGCACGTTATTCTCTAACCGACCCCTCGTTCGTGTATACCGCCTTCGGGCGCTAATACACTCTGAACGCAAGCTAGCAATTTCATCATTCCACCAATACACTGGAGGCTTATTTGGCGATCTTTTTCGCCTTATCATAGCTACATTGCAGGCACTAGTGATATTGCGCACTAATTGCACTGCCATGTCTTCTGCTGAACCAGCCATTTCCATGTTCTCCATGCAGGCTGCGAAGCTATCCTTATCAAAGGTATTTACCTTCCATCCTGTCAAGACACGTGCTTGTACAATAGCACGGGGCTGTGCGTCTTGCACATCTATTATTATAGCGCTAGGATCGCTATGTGTATAGATGTCAGATATTCTCCAGTTCACTTGGGTTGCGATACTGGCACTGACGAATGTAATGTCAATTACTGAGCCAGCATCACCCCTTCTGAAGGTGTGTTCAACTCCATTATTGATGAGTACAACACCCAGTACAGAAAAGGCTTCCAAGAGTATTCTTCCTCTTGCGTTTGCTGAGGGACAGCCCCATTCAACAGCCCACGCATTGAAATCACCTGCTATTATTACGGGGGTTCTTCCAACTGCATCCGTTACAATACTGTCAACTATTACCCGAAAGTCTTCTATAGAATACCTAGGGGGTATATAACAGCTGTAAATAGTGATGCCAGATATAACCGCTCGAGCATATCCGCATTGCGTTGTTATTCTATCGCGTATGGTTAGCGTGCTGGTGTTCCATATTGCCGATGTACCCGTGTTATCGGAAACCCAGTTTACAGATGCCATGGTCCGATATGGCTCACTTAGAATAGCGACATCTACACTTATATCTCGAACGTTTTGCTTAAGAAGCTCCTGGGCTGCCTGGCAATGGTTGAGATTTAACTGTAATATACGCATTTTGGTGACTTAGGTTCTACTCTACTCCCTAAGTTTCTGTAGAGCTCTTTTATAAAACGGGCAAACTGCACCTCCGGTGACATGGTCACTAACGGTGTCTGCTCCCTTCTTGCAGAGCAAGCAGGATGGTTTATTGGAACAGGTTCCAATTTTGTGGCCCGTTTTGCCACACCGTAGGCAATTCCCTGAAAGGTCTTGCCCCTTACAGTTCCCTGCTACGTGTCCATAATCCAGACATTTAAAGCATCTTTTTGGTGCTACCTTTTCGCGTATTCGGCAAACCACCCAGCCAATACGTATCTTTGCCATCTCTATAAGGCGGCGAGCTATCAGTGCACTCACGCCAATTGTGGCGGTCTGTGTCCCACCGTATGCTCTCCTTAGCGACTTAACTGCCGTAGGGTGCAAAGCTTTAAATTCGTCAGATATTTTGACGAGAGCTTCATAAATATCCTCCTTAGAGGTTACTTCGTCTATATCCCTAATCTCAAGCCTGACCTCATGAGAAAGTGATCTAACCTTAGCAGCATCACCTAGCACCTCTTCTATAGCCGACCTAAATTCGCCCGTATTCTGGTGCGCGGGTCTATTCAGCTCAAACAACAGTTCACCCTTCCCTGTCTTCCTAATGCTCTTCACATTTTGACCCAGGTTGTTTAGCTTAGGGTCCCTCTTCACCTGTCTGAGAATATCCGCATAGGAAGTATCTCCACAGGTTTTAATCACTATAGCATCTGGTTTAACGGACGCTTTCTTTGTTTTAGCCCTTGGGCCAACCTTAACCCAACCAGGATCTTTAGCACTTAGATCCGGTTTGCCAGCCAAGTTTAAGTTTATAGCCTTGGGTATAGTGTGTCCACCTACCCTGACTACTTTATTAGGGGTTGTTCCCCTATTCTTTTTAGCTCTGTTACCTTTTGGGCTTAAGTCCTCCCTTCTACGCTTTGGAGTTCTGCCCATCACAGGATTGAGCCTTGGTGGTTCGTCTGTTTGAGTATGCGTACTAGTATGTGCTTTCTTTGTACTACTAGCACTTCCACTACTCAATTCAACTGAGACCTGCATGTACAATGCCTGTATCTCACGTGACATTGTCACTATTTCCTTATGCACGTTTGAACGTGCCTTTAGGAAAGCTACGAGCTTTGAGATCTTCTCTCCTAGCCTCTGGACGTTATTTTGTCCATTTTCACTATTTTCAACGGTGCCTGGCACCGGAACGGTCCTACTCACCGCTGTAGGAGGTGATCTGGTTATCACCGATTTCTTAGCAAAAGGGTTTACAATTTCACCCATGCTCAACTCATTTATACTCTCATTATTATTATTATTTTTATTCATTTTTTCAATTGGGTCCCCGCTTAAAGCTGTAGTCTCCGTTTGCCGCACACTCAATAAAAAGTTTTTTCTTTGTCCAAAACATTCCCGCATTTTCCGGGTTAAGTTAATTTTATTAAAATTTAGTTCACTTTTTGTTGAGTGAATGTGCAGTTACCCTTGTAGTGACCCCGAGGGTGGCTATGCAAGCAGTGAGTTCCTCGCGAGGGTTGACACAAGGCCTTATGAGACTTGTGTACAGAGCCAGGTCGGGAGCTGATTAGGAGTCATCTCAACTAACCCTGCACAGCCAAAAACTATTGGCTACAAACTTTGATCATACTTTAAGCCCCTGCCAGGGTTTTACCGGGACGGAGGTAGCTTCCGCATTAGCCCGTGAGCCATTTCAGCACGATGTCACTCGTGCTTAATCAGGTCACGGAATACGTCAGCTCCCAGCCCATAATCGTCTGCGTCAGGTCGTCATCCAATCCATTATCGCTGTCACACAGTTAGTTCATTCTCAACTTTTGTTGAGAACTATTCAGTAGCGCCACGAGAAGGCCGTGTGACAACTTGGTTTGAGCAAGGACAAGGATCGCTAACTGGCTACACCCGATGGGAAGCCAGCGCTTTACCTTGAACGCTCGCACCCACGCCACCGTGTATGTATGTATGTAGGTATGTATGTATGTATGTATGTATGTATGTATGTATGTATGTATGTATGTATGTATGTATGTATGTATGTATGTATGTATGTATGTATGTATGTTTTTTTTTTTTTTTTTTTTTTTTTTTTTTTTTTATTCGCGGGGTGAAAAAACCATCGAAAGGCACTGGCAGTGATGGTGGTTGCCAGTAGTGCGAGACTTTAACTCGCTAAAAAACACCCCTTCGCCCTGACCCAGATGCTCCCCGAGGGACTGCCGCAAGGCTTTACGTCTCGGGGTGGGAAAGGTGATACACCCTACATCTAAACTAAACTACATTGATTCTGCTGCGAATCTGTTCTAACCTACGAAGTTCCAACAGAACCAATTTTACAAAACTACAGACGTACGTCCAGTTGCACAAAGATTCCAACATGATTGGAACGATACTGCTCGGACTGATGCTACGTCCTAGGACTGTTTCTAAATATTCCCTATCACTATTAAACCGTGGACAGATGAAGAACACATGCTCAGCATCTTCCAAGACATTACCATCACAACTCGGACAGAACGGAGTACTGTCATGTCCAAAACGGTACAAGTACGACCTAAAACAACCATGCCCAGTTAGAAACTGTGTAATATAGTAGTTCAAATCGCCATGCTTTCTTGATAGCCATGCTCTGATGTCTGGTATCAGTAAGTAGGTCCATCTTCCCTTGTCAGCTGTCGCCCATCTTTCTTGCCATTTTGGCAGACACGATTCTCTCAACCCAACCGAGATGTCCGAAGCGGCCTCTAGCTCGATCGGTATCATGCCGGCAATGACAAAAGCGGCCAGGTCCGATACAGTTCGGAATGCGCTACATACACGCAAGGCGATCAGCCTATACACAGGAGATATCAGGTTCACATAAGTAGGATATCTAAGTGAGCCTGACCATATTGGCGATGCATATAAGATAATGCTTCTTACTACACTAGAGAGTAATTTCCTCTGCAGATATTTTGGACCTCTTGTATTCGGCATGGTCCGGCATAGCGCTGTGCATGTTTTTGATGCTTTACTGCCTATGTACTTCAAGTGCTCTTGAAAAGACAGACGAGTGTCAATCATGACCCCAAGGTATTTTAAACATTCCTTAGATTCTATGCTACACGTGCCAATATTTAGCCTGACAGTTTCCCTAACTTTCCTACTACTAATCAGAACCGCTTCCGTTTTATGGTCAGCTAGAGTTAGGCCCATTGATCTTAGCCAAGATCTTACGATCTGAATACTGGCGTTTGCAATGGTTTCCACCTCTAGTAACTCTTTCCCTTCACACACTAACGCTATGTCGTCTGCGAATCCAACTATCTTCACCTTTTCCGGTAGATCCAATCTTAATACTCCGTCGTACATGACGTTCCACAATAGTGGGCCAAGAACTGAACCTTGAGGCACCCCACCAATGATCTTGCGCCTCTTAGTACCTTTATCGGTATCATAAACTAGCTCTCTATCCCGGAAATAGTCCCGTACAATTGCTAGTAAATACCCTGGGATGTCTATACGGACCAAAGCATTAACTATATGCTCCCAGTTTGCCGTATTGAAGGCGTTTTTTACATCTAGGGTTATAACCACACAATACCCTTTTGTTCCATTCCTCCACCTCTTCCCTTGGATAGCTTGAGCAGCGGTTTCTACTACAACTTTGATAGCGTCCACCGCTGACTTTGCTTTCCTGAAGCCAAATTGGTTATCTGATAAACCTAGGTTAGCTTGTACGCAATCTTCCAATCTTCTGCAGATTATACTCTCCAGAAGTTTTCCACTTGTATCTATCATACAGAGCGGACGATAGGAGGAAGGGTCGTCTAGCGGCTTGTTATCCTTAGGTAACAACACCAATTTCTGCCTCTTCCAGATTGTTGGAAAAGTTCCCTGAATCAAGCATGCGCTTATTACTTTCAGGAAATAATCAGGATGGAGCTTAACAGCCTCCTTCAGTACCATATTTGGGATGCAATCTAAGCCTGGTGCCTTCTTGTCTTTGAATTTTGAGACAGCACCTTCTATCTCAACGACCGTAACCGGAGGAATGTCGAATAATTCAGCTGGATAGCTGTGTTGCCATGTCGGAGCTTCCTGTTGAGGAAAAAGATGGTCTACAATTCCGTTGAGGATATTCTCTTCTCTTGGCGGTGATGGGCCAAGACATTTAAGTTTCCTGGTTACTAGCTTATATGCTAAGCCCCAAGGATTACTATCTATTTCATCACAAGCATCCAGGAAACACCTACGCTTGCTCCTACGAATTGCAATCTTCAATGCCTTTCTTTTATCCCTATACAACTGGTGCTGCACGTTATTCTCTAACCGACCCCTCGTTCGTGTATACCGCCTTCGGGCGCTAATACACTCTGAACGCAAGCTAGCAATTTCATCATTCCACCAATACACTGGAGGCTTATTTGGCGATCTTTTTCGCCTTATCATAGCTACATTGCAGGCACTAGTGATATTGCGCACTAATTGCACTGCCATGTCTTCTGCTGAACCAGCCATTTCCATGTTCTCCATGCAGGCTGCGAAGCTATCCTTATCAAAGGTATTTACCTTCCATCCTGTCAAGACACGTGCTTGTACAATAGCACGGGGCTGTGCGTCTTGCACATCTATTATTATAGCGCTATGATCGCTATGTGTATAGATGTCAGATATTCTCCAGTTCACTTGGGTTGCGATACTGGCACTGACGAATGTAATGTCAATTACTGAGCCAGCATCACCCCTTCTGAAGGTGTGTTCAACTCCATTATTGATGAGTACAACACCCAGTACAGAAAAGGCTTCCAAGAGTATTCTTCCTCTTGCGTTTGCTGAGGGACAGCCCCATTCAACAGCCCACGCATTGAAATCACCTGCTATTATTACGGGGGTTCTTCCAACTGCATCCGTTACAATACTGTCAACTATTACCCGAAAGTCTTCTATAGAATACCTAGGGGGTATATAACAGCTGTAAATAGTGATGCCAGATATAACCGCTCGAGCATATCCGCATTGCGTTGTTATTCTATCGCGTATGGTTAGCGTGCTGGTGTTCCATATTGCCGATGTACCCGTGTTATCGGAAACCCAGTTTACAGATGCCATGGTCCGATATGGCTCACTTAGAATAGCGACATCTACACTTATATCTCGAACGCTTTGCTTAAGAAGCTCCTGGGCTGCCTGGCAATGGTTGAGATTTAACTGTAATATACGCATTTTGGTGACTTAGGTTCTACTCTACTCCCTAAGTTTCTGTAGAGCTCTTTTATAAAACGGGCAAACTGCACCTCCGGTGACATGGTCACTAACGGTGTCTGCTCCCTTCTTGCAGAGCAAGCAGGATGGTTTATTGGAACAGGTTCCAATTTTGTGGCCCGTTTTGCCACACCGTAGGCAATTCCCTGAAAGGTCTTGCCCCTTACAGTTCCCTGCTACGTGTCCATAATCCAGACATTTAAAGCATCTTCTTGGTGCTACCTTTTCGCGTATTCGGCAAACCACCCAGCCAATACGTATCTTTGCCATCTCTATAAGGCGGCGAGCTATCAGTGCACTCACGCCAATTGTGGCGGTCTGTGTCCCACCGTATGCTCTCCTTAGCGACTTAACTGCCGTAGGGTGCAAAGCTTTAAATTCGTCAGATATTTTGACGAGAGCTTCATAAATATCCTCCTTAGAGGTTACTTCGTCTATATCCCTAATCTCAAGCCTGACCTCATGAGAAAGTGATCTAACCTTAGCAGCATCACCTAGCACCTCTTCTATAGCCGACCTAAATTCGCCCGTATTCTGGTGCGCGGGTCTATTCAGCTCAAACAACAGTTCACCCTTCCCTGTCTTCCTAATGCTCTTCACATTTTGACCCAGGTTGTTTAGCTTAGGGTCCCTCTTCACCTGTCTGAGAATATCCGCATAGGAAGTATCTCCACAGGTTTTAATCACTATAGCATCTGGTTTAACGGACGCTTTCTTTGTTTTAGCCCTTGGGCCAACCTTAACCCAGCCAGGATCTTTAGCACTTAGATCCGGTTTGCCAGCCAAGTTTAAGTTTATAGCCTTGGGTATAGTGTGTCCACCTACCCTGACTACTTTATTAGGGGTTGTTCCCCTATTCTTTTTAGCTCTGTTACCTTTTGGGCTTAAGTCCTCCCTTCTACGCTTTGGAGTTCCGCCCATCACAGGATTGAGCCTTGGTGGTTCGTCTGTTTGAGTATGCGTACTAGTATGTGCTTTCTTTGTACTACTAGCACTTCCACTACTCAATTCATCTGAGACCTGCATGTACAATGCCTGTATCTCACGTGACATTGTCACTATTTCCTTATGCACGTTTGAACGTGCCTTTAGGAAAGCTACGAGCTTTGAGATCTTCTCTCCTAGCCTCTGGACGTTATTTTGTCCATTTTCACTATTTTCAACGGTGCCTGGCACCGGAACGGTCCTACTCACCGCTGTAGGAGGTGATCTGGTTATCACCGATTTCTTAGCAAAAGGGTTTACAATTTCACCCATGCTCAACTCATTTATACTCTCATTATTATTATTATTATTATTTTTATTCATTTTTTCAATTGGGTCCCCGCTTAAAGCTGTAGTCTCCGTTTGCCGCACACTCAATAAAAAGTTTTTTCTTTGTCCAAAACATTCCCGCATTTTCCGGGTTAAGTTAATTTTATTAAAATTTAGTTCACTTTTTGTTGAGTGAATGTGCAGTTACCCTTGTAGTGACCCCGAGGGATGTATGTATGTATGTATGTATGTATGTATGTATGTATGTATGTATATATGTATGTATGTTTTTTTTTTTTTTTTTATTTATTCGCGGGGTGAAAAACCATCGAAAGGCACTGGCAGTGATGGTGGTTGCCAGTAGTGCGAGACTTTAACTCGCTAAAAAACACCCCTTCGCCCTGGCCCAGATGCTCCCCGAGGGACTGCCGCAAGGCTTTACGTCTCGGGGTGGGAAAGGTGATACACCCTACATCTAAACTAAACTACATTGATTCTGCTGCGAATCTGTTCTAACCTACGAAGTTCCAACAAAACCAATTTTACAAAACTACAGACGTACGTCCAGTTGCACAAAGATTCCAACATGATTGGAACGATACTGCTCGGACTGATGCTACGTCCTAGAACTGTTTCTAAATATTCCCTATCACTATTAAACCGTGGACAGATGAAGAACACATGCTCAGCATCTTCCAAGACATTACCATCACAACTCGGACAGAACGGAGTACTGTCATGTCCAAAACGGTACAAGTACGACCTAAAACAACCATGCCCAGTTAGAAACTGTGTAATATAGTAGTTCAAATCGCCATGCTTTCTTGATAGCCATGCTCTGATGTCTGGTATCAGTAAGTAGGTCCATCTTCCCTTGTCAGCTGTCGCCCATCTTTCTTGCCATTTTCGCAGACACGATTCTCTCAACCCAACCGTGATGTCCGAAGTGGCCTCTAGCTCGATCGGTATCATGCCGGCAATGACAAAAGCGGCCAGGTCCGATACAGTTCGGAATGCGCTACATACACGCAAGCCGATCAGCCTATACACAGGAGATATCAGGTTCACATAAGTAGGATATCTAAGTGAGCCTGACCATATAGGCGATGCATATAAGATAATGCTTCTTACTACACTAGAGAGTAATCTCCTCTGCAGATATATTGGACCTCTTGTATTCGGCATGATCCGGCATAGCGCTGTGCATGTTTTTGATGCTTTACTGCCTATGTACTTCAAGTGCTCTTGAAAAGACAGACGAGTGTCAATCATGACCCCAAGGTATTTTAAACATTCCTTAGATTCTATGCTACACGTGCCAATATTTAGCCTGACAGTTTCCCTAGTTTTCCTACTACTAATCAGAACCGCTTCCGTTTTATGGTCAGCTAGAGTTAGGCCCATTGATCTTAGCCAAGATCTTACGATCTGAATACTGGCGTTTGCAATGGTTTCCACCTCTAGTAACTCTTTCCCTTCACACACTAACGCTATGTCGTCTGCGAATCCAACTATCTTTACTTTTTCCGGTAGATCCAATCTTAATACTCCGTCGTACATGACGTTCCACAATAGTGGGCCAAGAACTGAACCTTGAGGCACCCCACCAATGATCTTGCGCCTCTTAGTACCTTTATCGGTATCATAAACTAGCTCTCTATCCCGGAAATAGTCCCGTACAATTGCTAGTAGATACCCTGGGATGTCTATACGGACCAAAGCATTAACTATATGCTCCCAGTTTGCCGTATTGAAGGCGTTTTTTACATCTAGGGTTATAACCACACAATACCCTTTTGTTCCATTCCTCCACCTCTTCCCTTGGATAGCTTGAGCAGCGGTTTCTACTACAACTTTGATAGCGTCCACCGCTGACTTTGCTTTCCTGAAGCCAAATTGGTTATCTGATAAACCTAGGTTAGCTTGTACGCAATCTTCCAATCTTCTGCAGATTATACTCTCCAGAAGTTTTCCACTTGTATCTATCATACAGAGCGGACGATAGGAGGAAGGGTCGTCTAGCGGCTTGTTATCCTTAGGTAACAACACCAATTTCTGCCTCTTCCAGATTGTTGGAAAAGTTCCCTGAATCAAGCATGCGCTTATTACTTTCAGGAAATAATCAGGATGGAGCTTAACAGCCTCCTTCAGTACCATATTTGGGATGCAATCTAAGCCTGGTGCCTTCTTGTCTTTGAATTTTGAGACAGCACCTTCTATCTCGACGACCGTAACCGGAGGAATGTCGAATAATTCAGCTGGATAGCTGTGTTGCCATGTCGGAGCTTCCTGTTGAGGAAAAAGATGGTCTACAATTCCGTTGAGGATATTCTCTTCTCTTGGCGGTGATGGGCCAAGACATTTAAGTTTCCTGGTTACTAGCTTATATGCTAAGCCCCAAGGATTACTATCTATTTCATCACAAGCATCCAGGAAACACCTACGCTTGCTCCTACGAATTGCAATCTTCAATGCCTTTCTTTTATCCCTATACAACTGGTGCTGCACGTTATTCTCTAACCGACCCCTCGTTCGTGTATACCGCCTTCGGGCGCTAATACACTCTGAACGCAAGCTAGCAATTTCATCATTCCACCAATACACTGGAGGCTTATTTGGCGATCTTTTTCGCCTTATCATAGCTACATTGCAGGCACTAGTGATATTGCGCACTAATTGCACTGCCATGTCTTCTGCTGAACCAGCCATTTCCATGTTCTCCATGCAGGCTGCGAAGCTATCCTTATCAAAGGTATTTACCTTCCATCCTGTCAAGACACGTGCTTGTACAATAGCACGGGGCTGTGCGTCTTGCACATCTATTATTATAGCGCTATGATCGCTATGTGTATAGATGTCAGATATTCTCCAGTTCACTTGGGTTGCGATACTGGCACTGACGAATGTAATGTCAATTACTGAGCCAGCATCACCCCTTCTGAAGGTGTGTTCAACTCCATTATTGATGAGTACAACACCCAGTACAGAAAAGGCTTCCAAGAGTATTCTTCCTCTTGCGTTTGTTGAGGGACAGCCCCATTCAACAGCCCACGCATTGAAATCACCTGCTATTATTACGGGGGTTCTTCCAACTGCATCCGTTACAATACTGTCAACTATTACCCGAAAGTCTTCTATAGAATACCTAGGGGGTATATAACAGCTGTAAATAGTGATGCCAGATATAACCGCTCGAGCATATCCACATTGCGTTGTTATTCTATCGCGTATGGTTAGCGTGCTGGTGTTCCATATTGCCGATGTACCCGTGTTATCGGAAACCCAGTTTACAGATGCCATGGTCCGATATGGCTCACTTAGAATAGCGACATCTACACTTATATCTCGAACGCTTTGCTTAAGAAGCTCCTGGGCTGCCTGGCAATGGTTGAGATTTAACTGTAATATACGCATTTTGGTGACTTAGGTTCTACTCTACTCCCTAAGTTTCTGTAGAGCTCTTTTATAAAACGAGCAAACTGCACCTCCGGTGACATGGTCACTAGCGGCGTCTGCTCCCTTCTTGCAGAGCAAGCAGGATGGTTTATTGGAACAGGTTCCAATTTTGTGGCCCGTTTTGCCACACCGTAGGCAATTCCCTGAAAGGTCTTGCCCCTTACAGTTCCTTGTTACGTGTCCATAATCCAGACATTTAAAGCATCTTTTTGGTGCTACCTTTTCGCGTATTCGGCAAACCACCCAGCCAATACGTATCTTTGCCATCTCTATAAGGCGGCGAGCTATCAGTGCACTCACGCCAATTGTGGCGGTCTGTGTCCCACCGTATGCTCTCCTTAGCGACTTAACTGCCGTAGGGTGCAAAGCTTTAAATTCGTCAGATATTTTGACGAGAGCTTCATAAATATCCTCCTTAGAGATTACTTCGTCTATATCCCTAATCTCAAGCCTGACCTCATGAGAAAGTGATCTAACCTTAGCAGCATCACCTAGCACCTCTTCTATAGCCGACCTAAATTCGCCCGTATTCTGGTGCGCGGGTCTATTCAGCTCAAACAACAGTTCACCCTTCCCTGTCTTCCTAATGCTCTTCACATTTTGACCCAGGTTGTTTAGCTTAGGGTCCCTCTTCACCTGTCTGAGAATATCCGCATAGGAAGTATCTCCACAGGTTTTAATCACTATAGCATCTGGTTTAACGGACGCTTTCTTTGTTTTAGCCCTTGGGCCAACCTTAACCCAGCCAGGATCTTTAGCACTTAGATCCGGTTTGCCAGCCAAGTTTAAGTTTATAGCCTTGGGTATAGTGTGTCCAGCTACCCTGACTACTTTATTAGGGGTTGTTCCCCTATTCTTTTTAGCTCTGTTACCTTTTGGGCTTAAGTCCTCCCTTCTACGCTTTGGAGTTCCGCCCATCACAGGATTGAGCCTTGGTGGTTCGTCTGTTTGAGTATGCGTACTAGTATGTGCTTTCTTTGTACTACTAGCACTTCCACTACTCAATTCAACTGAGACCTGCATGTACAATGCCTGTATCTCACGTGACATTGTCACTATTTCCTTATGCACGTTTGAACGTGCCTTTAGGAAAGCTACGAGCTTTGAGATCTTCTCTCCTAGCCTCTGGACGTTATTTTGTCCATTTTCACTATTTTCAACGGTGCCTGGCACCGGAACGGTCCTACTCACCGCTGTAGGAGGTGATCTGGTTATCACCGATTTCTTAGCAAAAGGGTTTACAATTTCACCCATGCTCAACTCATTTATACTCTCATTATTATTATTATTATTTTTATTCATTTTTTCAGTTGGGTCCCCGCTTAAAGCTGTAGTCTCCGTTTGCCGCACACTCAATAAAAAGTTTTTTCTTTGTCCAAAACATTCCCGCATTTTCTGGGTTAAGTTAATTTTATTAAAATTTAGTTCACTTTTTGTTGAGTGAATGTGCAGTTACCCTTGTAGTGACTCCGAGGGTGGCTATGCAAGCAGTGAGTTCCTCGCGAGGGTTGACACAAGGCCTTATGAGACTTGTGTACAGAGCCAGGTCGGGAGCTGATTAGGAGTCATCTCAACTAACCCTGCACAGCCAAAAACTATTGGCTACAAACTTTGATCATACTTTAAGCCCCTGCCAGGGTTTTACCGGGACGGAGGTAGCTTCCGCATTAGCCCGTGAGCCATTTCAGCACGATGTCACTCGTGCTTAATCAGGTCACGGAATACGTCAGCTCCCAGCCCATAATCGTCTGCGTCAGGTCGTCATCCAATCCATTATCGCTGTCACACAGTTAATTCATTCTCAACTTTTGTTGAGAACTATTCAGTAGCGCCACGAGAAGGCCGTGTGACAACTTGGTTTGAGCAGGGACAAGGATCGCTAACTGGCTACACCCGATGGGAAGCCAGCGCTTTACCTTGAACGCTCGCACCCACGCCACCTGTATGTATGTATGTATGTATGTATGTATATGTATGTATGTATGTATGTATGTATGTATGTATGTATGTATGTATGTATGTAACTTATGTTTGTATACTCACACATATAAACAGTAGTTATATGTAACTCCTCTACCCTTTGTTAAAAAATTCTCCTGAATTCAATTCTTTATTCTTCTATTTTATTTTATTTTTTTTTTCAATTTCTTTTACTTTGGGAGAAGGTTCATTTATACTAATTTTTACTTGATTTTTCTTCAGAAAGCATGTTAGTGCAATAATTATAATAATAATTGTGATTATCATTGCAAAACTTATTCCATAGTTTATATTTTTATGTAATTTTAATTCTTTTATTTCTTTTATATTTTGATAATTGTTTTCAGATGGGATATTCTGAAAAGATATATTGAAATCTTCTGTAAAGGCATTTATATTAGTTTCATAGTTAAATTTGTCATATGTCATTTCATTTTTGTTAAGATATACATAATTATCAATTTGAATTTCACAATTATAATAAGATATTAAATAATTTTATTCAAAATAAATTTCCTATCGTCACAGTTTTTAATTAGTTTCTTGCTTATGGCATTTTTAATTATTATTGTTTCATCATCGACATTTATTATTTGAAATTTTTTGTTTTGCCTTAACTTGCAGTTTCCTATTAGTATACAGCTTGAGCTTATGCCCATGTATTTTAATGGGGTATTTTCTTTGAATTTGTATATTGTGTTATCAACATTTACAAAATATTCTATATCATCATCTAATTCATAAAAGTTTGAATTTGGAATTGGGAATATTGCCCTTAAATCATTAGTATAAGAATTTAAAGGTATTTTTAGGGCAATCACTAATAAATTGTCTTTGTAGTACATAATGTCTAGTTTTATAAGTTGAAGTTTGTAAAAGTCGATATTATAACTCATGATTTCGTCAGATGTAAGTAACGAGTGATTTTTTTGCTATTATCTTTTTGGCGGTCTACTAACAATAGGCGGCAACTCATAATGCAAATGAGTTGCCGCCTATTGTTAGTAGACCTCCTGTGCCTTTAAGATTCAATTTTGAAGAAGTTGAAAATGCTATTGGTAATCTAAACCTTAAAAAAGCTCCAGGTATGGATAAAATCAGCAACAAAATGCTCGCAGAGCTGCCTTATGTAGCTAAAAGAATTGTTCTTTTTATTTTTAATGCTATTTTACGGCTTGAGTATTACCCTGCAGAGTGGAAAGTGTCCATGACAATGGTTTCTAAGCCAGGGAAGGATCACACGAAAGTAGAATCATACCGTCCAATAAGTCTACTGTCAACAATATCAAAACTTTTCGAAAAATTGCTAAAGGCGAAGTTGGATCCAATGCTTCATAAGGTTGAATGTATTCCTGATCACCAATTTGGTTTTAGAGCGAAACATGGCACCATTGAGCAAACACACAGGTTAGTTAATGTCATAAGAAAGGCATTTGAAGATAAAAAATATTGCTCTGCCTTATTCATCGACGTCTCACAGGCTTTTGATAAAGTGTGGCACGATGGACTAATGCATAAAATAAAGTTTAACTTACCTGCAAACATACATAACCTTTTGAAAAGCTATTTAGATTGTCGCCAATTTATAATAAAAGAAGGCGACTTCATAAGCCCCTCCCAGCCTATTGAAGCTGGAGTTCCCCAAGGCAGCATATTAGGGCCTATCTTATATTTGATTTACGCATCTGACATGCCGACAAGCACCAACATTCACACTTCAACATTTGCAGATGATACAGCATTCCTTAGCACACACCACCAGCAAGCATCAATAAATTTACAGGAACATATCGACAAACTAGAGAAATGGCTCAAGCTTTGGAAAATCAAGGTTAATGAACAAAAGTGTGCCCATGTTACATTCGCACTGCGTCTAGGAACATGCTCACCCATTACTATTAATAATAAAGTAATACCTCAACACAGTGAAGTCAAATACCTCGGAATTCACCTTGACCGTAGACTAACATGGAAGACGCACATCGAGGCAAAAGTAACGCAAATGAAATTGAAAGCAGTGCAAATTAACTGGCTAATAGACAGAAATTCGACTTTGCAGCTTGATTGTAAACTTTTGCTGTACAACTCGATTCTAAAGCCAATATGGTGCTATGGGATTCAATTATGGGGCACAGCCTCTGCATCCAACATTGAAAAAATTCAAAGAAGTCAAAATAGAATTCTCCGTAGAATTACAAATGCTCCATGGTACATTAAAAACTCACGAATCCACGCAGATCTGAACGTACCTTTTGTGAAATCTGAATTTGTGAAGTACGCGACAAGATATATTAACAAACTTGAAATCCATCCAAATCCACTTGCAGTTAATATCCTTAACTTTGGTGGTCATACCCGTCTGAGAAGGAGGGATACTTTGGCTACCATTAGAGCTCTAAACAGATGACTGAATTCTGAAATAATATTCGCATAAAAATAAATTTTTGTCCAGCACTGGTAGGACTTTAATTAAAATTTTTTTTTAGTATTAAGATTTGAATACTTATTGTCATTACATTTTTTATGTAGATACAATAAATAAAATAATAAAGTTAAAAAAAAAAAAATCTTTTTGGCAACACTAGTTTTGGCAGCTCACGCACGTTTTGTATCTTGTGTCACTGTCAAACATCTTCAGTTTGGTCTATAATTTAATCATGAATCGTCTTACAAACGAACAACGCTTGCAAATTATTGAATTTTATTACCAAAATGCGTGCTCTGTTAAGAAAGTTCATCGCGCGCTTCTTCCATTTTATGGTCAGTTTAATCGACCTACTGAGGCTTCTATTCGGGCTGTTGTAAAAAAATTTCGCACCAAATTTACATTGTTGGACATTAAACCACCAACACGCTTACCTAGAGTGCGAACTGAAGAAAATATCGCAGCCGTTCGGCCAGTGTTGGTGATGACCGTGAATTATCGATTCGGCGCCGTTCGCAGCAATTGGGCCTCTGTTACTCCACTACGTGGAAAATTTTTCGGAAGAATTTGGGTGTGAAACCTTATAAGATACAGCTGGTGCAAGAATTGAAGCCAAACGACCTACCACAACGCCAAATTTTTGGTGAATGGGCGCTTGAAAAGTTAGATGAAGATCCACTTTTTTATCGAAGAATTGTGTTCAGCGACGAGGCTCATTTCTGGTTGAATGGATACGTGAACAAGCAAAACTGCCGTATTTGGAGTGAAGAGCAGCCAGAAGCATTGCAAGAGCTACCAATGCATCCACAAAAAACAACCGTTTGGTGCGGATTATGGGCTGGCGGCATCATTGGGCCGTATTTCTTCAAAGATGATGCGAATCACAACGTTACTGTGAATGGTGAGCGCTACCGTGCGATGATAACAAACTTTTTTTTTCCTAAAATGGAAGAGCTTGACTTGCATGACATGTGGTTTCAACAAGACGGTGCCACATGCCACACAGCACGCGAAACAATGGACCATTTGAGAGGCGAGTTCGGTGAACAGTTTATTTCACGCTTGGGACCAGTCAATTGGCCGCCCAGATCGTGCGATTTAACGCCTCTAGACTATTTTTTGTGGAGCTATGTTAAGGCTAATGTCTACAGCGACAAGCCCGCTTCGATTGACGCACTGGAAGCCAACATTGCCAAAATTATTCGTGAGATACCAGCCGAAATGTTGGAAAGAGTATGCCAAAATTGGACTAAGCGGATGGACCATTTGAGGCGCAGCCGCGGCCAACATTTGCATGAAATAATCTTCAAACATTAAATTATGACGACCCAACTATCGATCCAAATAAATATTTCATGCATTTTTCTGAATTTTATGTGTTTTTTTTTTTAAATTTCCGATAGTTCTTATAAAATCACCCATTATATTTGGGTGTAATATGTGGTTCTTAGCTGAAGCAATGCTGTTCTGTATCTGATTAACTTTATCTTCAATATAATTTAGTTTTAGCGTAATTTCTGCATATAGTAGTTGAACTGCTATATAATTATTTTTCGATTTTAAATCTTCGAAGGCAGTATTGATCTGATTTCTTAGTAGACTGAAGCAACTCAATACTTTTATGAAAGTGATCATTTATTACGATTTGTTTGTTGAGGTTTTCTATAGCATAGTGATTATTTCGGATAATAAATTTAAATGGGTTAAAATGTCATATCTATCTTCGTTATCCATAGTACCAAACAAAAATTTCTGTGCTGAACCAATAATATTTAGTAATCCTCTCTTTTTCCTGTGAGTGGAGCTTCGGGGGCTAATTGATTTTATTTTAATTTTAAGTCTTTGTATTTGACTTTCGATAAGACCATTTGGGGGTATATGTAAATTTCTTATTCTTAATTCTATATCTTCTATTATTTTATAATATTGATTAATATCAACTAAATGAAGTACCGTAATGGTTTGATTATTACTTCCACTGGCCTAATTCTAATTATTTCAAATCCTATGTTCTGATGAAGTGTGTTCACTTGAAGTGTACCTTTAGTCGTTGGGATCATTGTTAGGGCAATTATTATCCATACGAGTTTCTGAAAATTTAAAAGGACGTTTGATATTAGTAGGATGTATATTATCTAGTTTTTCTATAGTACTTTGGAACTTCTTTATGTCTAAGGCTTCTTTAATTTTTTATATAGCCCTCTCTTCTGTTTTCGATATATTCTTCTCATTTTTCGTTTTCTTTTTTTAGTACTTTTTTCTTGGGAAGGAAAATACGTCGTCTTTATTGAAGGAGCAAATGACTGCCCAGAAAGAATTTCACAATGATGTGCAGAAGAGGTAGCAGTATGTGTACACGTGTTTCTTCTTTTTTTTATCTTTTTTTTTCGCCGTTGTCCGTGTGTTCTTTATATGTTCAATATTAATATTATTTTTAATGAATTTCAGTAGCTTGTAGTGTGGAAGGTGTTGGACTAAATTTTGCTAATCTGAGCAGTGTCGAAGGTATATACACTGGGCACTGATCAGTTTTAACTAATTTAATTCCAACATTTTAAATGCTGCAATAGAGTTTGTTTCAGTCTTTCGTGTTGTTATCGTTAACATTTCGCGACCACTACTCCCTCTTTCCTCATCATCTTACCCTATTTTCCCAGTTCTAGTACAATGCGCTGCATATGTAGGTGCCATCCCCTGAGTACTGGTCCCAGATAAAAAAAAAATGTTGTAGTTGCTTTCCTCGCTGCCTTCACTTGTAGATCTATATGGAGTCATTAGCCAGGGTTCCAGGGGGTATCCCGCATCACCTATTAAGCTTATTATTACTACTTTATATACAAACAGTGTTATGCGAATGAATACCCAACAGCCAGGTGTTTCTTTCTCCCTCTCGATATTTCCGTTCCAATTGAGACCTCACTTTGCTTAAACTCCATATATGAGCATCGTGATTGGAACCAGGGTATCTTGCATCAATGCTTCTTATGCGCATTTTGCTATCGAACACCTAAATAAAATACATATCTATGTAAAATGAGGGCAAAGCTTTGCTTGCATTATGTGTAGGAAAGGCGACAGAGACTTTGACACTGTGGGTTGAGCCATCCCGACGTTATAATCTGCACCCACTCCGTGTTGATAGCTACCTTCAGCAAAAAATCTTAAAGCAGCTATAACTCGGTTAAGCGGTGATAAAGATGCTAACGTATTAGACGGTGCTTCTAGTGCAAAAGTATCTAACACTACTTGAAGGCATCTTTCTTTAAGCGAAAGTTTTTTTTTTAAATCTATAAAAATTAATTAAATTAATTGTTTCATACAAATTTAAAATAAATATCTTACAATTTATCACTCAGTTCGAATGAATTGCAACTGTCTCTCAACTTCCGCTTTTCTAATCTTGATTCTGCATTCTGGGCCACGTTGTTCTGCTCTTCCAACAACAACGCCGCTGCTATAGATTCCATTTCTTCTCTAATCTAAGTTTCTGTTTTGCTTCAGGATTCTTCACACTGGAATAATTTCGCCACAAACACCGTTAGCGTTTAATCTAGCTATGCTAGCTAGCTAGCATATCTAATGAGTTTTATTAACTATACTTACCACAATATATAGTTTTTATGTATGTATTTATCACTATTTATTAATAAATTTTTGTTAACAACTTAACGGTTAACAACTGTGGTTAAAATTGGGAAATTGTCGTTTACATTTTCTTCTTGAGGATGCATTGTTTCTACTTCCAATGATGATGTAGATCTTTTAGCTATCAGATTTTCGCCTACATTTATATTTTCTGCTGATTCTCCCTCTTCGACACGACTTAGAAAATCCGCAATATGATTTTTTTTTCCCTTGATGTATTCAATTTTAGCATTATAGTCCATAAGGAGTACAAGCCACCTTTGTAATCTGGGGTTAATGTTTTTGCCATTATTTTTGGCTTGTAGCCACTTAAGTGGTTGATGGTCTGTGCTGAGATCAAATTCTACCCCGTATAAATAAGGTCGAAAATACTGAGTGCCCCAGACTATAGCTAAGAGCTCTTTTTCGATGGTTGAGTAATTTTTTTCGTGGTCGTTTAATGTTCTGGATGCATAACAGATTGGATGGCCTCTTGCGTTAAAACAGCCCCCAGTGCATAATTGCTAGCATCAGTTATTAATTTAAATTTTTTATCGAAATTTGGGTACCTTAATATAGGAGGGTTTATAAGAATGTCTTTTAATTTTTGAAAAGCTACAATGAAATTGGGATCACTAACGTTGACTTTTTCATTTTGCTTTAAAAATTTTGTAATTGGAAATGCAATTTTAGCATAATCCTTTATAAATTTTCAATAAAACCCAGTCATTCCTAGGAAAGACTTGATTTTCTTTTGAGTATTTGGAATCTTTAAATTTTGTATAATTTCTGCTTTTTTTGGATTAGGTTTTATACCCTGAGGGGTGAGAATATGACCTAAAAACTCAGTTTGGTGTTGTAGAAAATTACATTTATCAATTTGTATTTTTAATTTAGTTTCTCGGAGCCGATTAAAAATCTTTTTCACGTTAAGTAAATGCTCATCTAAAGATGTGCTGAATATTAGAATGTCGTCTAGATATACGTCGCAAATTTTGTTTATATAGTCTTTCAATATGGAATTCATGAGCCTTTGGAAGGTGGATGGGGCATTTTTTAACCCAAACGGCATTCTTATGACTTCATAATGGCCGAATATAGTAGAAAATGCGGGTTTCTCTCTATCTTCTGGTTTTACCAAAATTTGGTGGAAGCCCTTTGCTAGATCAAGGGTTGAAAAATATTGCGCTTTACCCAATTTATCGAGTATATGCGGAATGGGGAACTTGACTGTTCGTATACTCGTTGAGTTTTCTGTAATCCACAACGAGTCCCCACTTTTTGATACCAGAGTTGTCGATTTTTTTTGGAACTATCCATAAAGGACTGTTGTAAGGAGCATCTCCCGTATTTGATTCTTTTTTTTTTTTTTTTTTTTTTGTTAAGCGTTTTTATTTATTGAATCTTCAAAATGAACTAACAATAAGTATTCAAATCTTAATACTAAATAAAAAAATAAAATGTGCTTTTTACTTACGTCCAGCCAATGCTAGACAAAAAGTTCTATTATGCGGGAGCAATATCGGTAGAATCACCTATTGAACGTTCTGATGGTGGCAACGGTATCCCTTCTTCTCAACCGACTATGGCTGCCAAAATTAAGTATATTGAGCGCAAGAGGGTTTGGATGAAGTTCCAGTTTACTGACATACCATGGAGCTGCGGTAATTGTTGGAAGAATTTTGTTTTGTCGCCTTTGAATTTTTTCAACGTTTGAAGCGGAGGCGGTGCCCCATAGTTGAATTCCATAGCACCATATAGGCTTTAGAATTGCGTTGTATAATAAAAGTTTGCAATCCAGCTTCAATGTAGAATTTCTGCCCATAAGCCAATTCAGTTGAGCTGCTTTTAACTTTAACTGAGTAACTTTCGCATCTATGTGAGACTTCCACGTTAACCTACGGTCCAGGTGAATACCAAGGTACTTGACTTCATTTTGCTGCGGAATAGGTGAATTGTTGATTTGGATGGCTGAACATGTTTGTTTACGTAGCGTGAATGTAACGTGAGTACACTTTTGTTCATTAACTTTAATTTTCCAAAGATTTAACCACATCTCTAATATTGAAATATACTCCTGCAAATTTCGCGAAGCTACTTGATGGTTTTCATGTACGCTGCAGAATGCTGTATCGTCTGCAAAAGTTGAAGTGTGGATTCCGGGTGTCGTTGGCATGTCAGACGCGTAAATCAAGTATAAAGTAGGCCCCAGTATGCTGCCTTGGGGAACTCCTGCCTCGATTGGCTGAGTTGGGCTTATAAAGTCGCCTTCTCTGATAACAAACTTCCGTCCACATAAGTAGCTTTCCAGAAGCTTGTGTGTATTTGCAGGCAAGTTCAACTTTATTTTGTATATCAAGCCCTCGTGCCACACTTTATCAAAAGCTTGAGAAATGTCAATGAATAGAGCTGAGCAATACTTCTTCTCCTCAAAGGTCTGTCTTATGACATTGACTAGTCTGTGCGTTTGTTCTATTGTGCTGTGTTTAGCCCGAAAGCCAAATTGATGATCAGGGATGCATCCCACAGTGTTCAACATTGGACTCAACTTTGCCATTAACAATTTTTCGAACAGTTTTGAAATTGTTGGCAGTAGACTTATTGGTCTGTATGATTCTACTTTAGTGGGATCCTTCCCTGGTTTGGGTATCACAGTAATCATGGACACCTTCCACTCTGCAGGATAATACTCGAGACGTAAAATAGCGTTAAAAATAAAAAGAAGAATTCTACGAGCTACACGAGGTAGCTGCTCAAGCATTTTACCAGTAATTTGATCAATACCTGGAGCTTTCCTGGGGTTTGTGTTACGAATAACATTTTCAACATCTTGAAAACTAAGTCTCAAAGGCACAGGCGGTCTAACAGCATATGGCGGAAATTCAGCAACATCATCCACTGTATCATTTGCAGTAAAAACGTTTTTCAAATGATTAACATACACCATCCCTTTTTCAGAATCGCTTCTTGCCCAATCTCCAGTTGAAGTTCGCAGAGGTGGCTTACCTACTACGGGTCTTTTCAGACCTTTTGTCGCTTTCCATAGAGAATAGTCGGTTTGAGGGGTACCATCAAGACCTTCCAGATAATTTTTAAGGGAAGCCATTCTTTGGATTTCGAGCAGATTTCTTAACTGAGCTATGCACTCTCGTAGCCTGCTTTTAAGCTGGGGAGACCTGCGAAGTTGCCACTCTCTTCTAACTCTTCTTTTTTCTGTTATTCTGTTAGAAGTTGTTCAATTTCAAACGAATATGTTCTGTTGCTCACATTTCTGGATCTTATATGGCTAGTGGTGGCATGTTGTACGGCTAGATTAAGGTGTTCAGAAAATTCGTTAATCGACACATCAATATCCTCAGGCGTTCTCAAGGTAATGTTTTCCGTACAATGTGTACTCAAATATTTCTTATATTTTATCCAATTAACTCGAGTGACGGTCAACGCCAAGTCACAAAACGGAGAACCAACCCCCTGGGGGAACGAAACAGAAACTATAGTTGGTGAGTGATCTGAGGACAAGTCCAATGAAGGCTCCACATGCATCCATTCTGAGGGAAAATTTTTTGTAACTCCAAAGTGAGCAGCATGAACAAAATAATAAATTTTTTTGCTTAAAACGTTTTTGCTGTTTGACCTATTTTTAAATAAAAAAACATGTTGTTTTTTTCTTTTCCCGACGTTTCGTAGATTTTTTGTCTACATTTTCAAGGGAGCGTCTATTGGTAGAAATATAGAAACAATTTTTATAATGTAAATACATATACATATGTGTGAAAATTACCTTAATTACATCTGAATTTATAACAAATTTATTTTTATAAGGATTTTAAAACCAGAAAATATGAAATTAAAAACACAACGTTAATTTAACACAACTCTGTAATTAATGTTAATGTTATCCGTGTCTTCTTTTAAGTTCATCGTTTTGTTGCATCCGTAAGCTCTCAATTGTAAATCTCTTTTTCGCATTATTTTCTATGTCCAAAATTTTAACGTTATCAATATCAGCTGAGTCCAGTTTGTAGAATGTGTTGTGCAAGTGCCGTTGTTTCCTTTTTTCTTTCTATGTCCATTTTGTGTTCTCCCATTCTAGTTTTTAAGCTTCTTTGTGTGGTGCCAATAGATATGCGATCCCATTTTTCGTTGTTTTTGCCATTGCATTAAATTTCATAAACAACGTTACTTTTATGTTCTTTCTGTATTGTTGTTTTTGTTTTTAAGAATATTGTATTTATTGTTTGGTTTAGTCTGTATGGAAAGAATATGTTTGTTTGTTTAGCTGGTTTCCTTAGATTTATGTTTCTGACGTATTATCATTTTGTGTGTTCGTTCTTTTTGTATTTTGAATGTAATTTACTAGTGATTTAATTATATTTGTTGGAAAACTATTTTTTCTCAATATTTTATTAATAAGCTCTATGTTTTTTGAATGAAAACGTTCATTGCTGATATTTAATACTCTTTTTATAAAACTCTTTGCCGTGTTCATTATTTGGCTTTTCGGCAGTGTTGTGTGGAAGTTCATATTCCGTCCAGATGCTATCTCTTTGGAATACCAATCAAAACATAATTTCCGGTTTTCTCTATATATTAATGAGCCTTGAATTTATATATATTAACGAACTTCAATTTGGGATGATAATCATTTAAATTCCTCAAAATTATATCCTTTTCACTGTCCTTTACGATAGCCAATATATCGTCTACATACTCCGTAATGAATTTGATTTTAATATTATTACTTTCTTTTAATTTTGTTATATAATATCTGCTATTGTAGGGGAGAGAGGATTTCCCATGGGCATTCCAAAAATCTGTTAGTATATTTTGTCCTCATATATGAAATAATTATTTTTAATTAAGCAAAATTTTAATGCATTTAAAAATTGATCACGTGAAATATTTGTTAATTTTTGAATATACGGCCATTTCGTCATTATGATTCTAATTGCCATATTGGTATGAATATTTGTAAAAAGCGAGATGACACCGAAAAACACTAAAATATCATATTTTTCTAATTCTATGTTTTTCATTCGATCCTGTAATTGTGTAGTGCTTTTTACGTTGTATTCAGTGGAAACTGTTCTTCTCAAAATGTTACCAATGTATTTGGATAATTCATAACATGGAACATTTACCGATGATACTATTGGTCTAAAGGGGTATTATGTTTGTGGATTTTCGGTAATCCATAAATCCTAGGGGCTATAGCTGTTGATGATGTAAGGTTATTTTTTTTTTTGCCAATTATCATTTTTAAATAATTCTGTCACGATTTTATTGGGCTTAGATGTGGTTTCAAGCGGACACCCCACTTATTGGCCGTCAGACCGACGAAAGATCCCAGATGTTATAGATTTTGGAGTTGCGAAAAATTTTCCTTTAGAGTGGATGCAAGTGGAGCCTTCATTAGATTTGTCTTCAGATCACTCACCCACTATAATCTCTGTTTTGTTCCCCCAAGAGATTGGCTCCCCGTTGACTTTCAATAGAGTTAATTGGTTAAAATACAAAAAATTTTTGAGTACACATTGTACTGAAAATATCGCCTTGAGAACGCCTGAGGATATTGATGTGTCAATTAACGATTTTTCTGAAAATCTCAAACTGGCCGTACAGCATGCTACCACTAGTCATATAAGATCCAGAAATGAGAACAATAGAACTTATTCGTCTGAAATTGAGCAACTACTGTTAGAAAAAAGAAGAGTCAGAAGAGAGTGACAGCTTCGCAGGTCTCCCCAGCTTAAGACTGAAAAGACCCGTAATAGGTAAGCCACCTTTGCGAAGTTCAACCGGCGACTGGGCAAGAAGCGATTGAGAAAAGGGGATGGTGTATGTTAACCATTTGAGAAAAGTTTTTATTACAAATGATATAACAAATGATGCATCTGAATTACCACCATATGTAGTTAGATCGCCTGTGTCTTTGCGATTCACATTTCAAGATGTAGAGCAAGGTATCAGTAACATAAACCGGTAAACTGCTTGAACACTTACCTCGTATAGCTAGAAGAATTCTTCTTTTTATTTTTAACGCTATTTTACGTCTCGAGTATTATTCTGCAGAGTGGAAGGCGTCCATGATTACTATGATACCCAAACCAATGAAGGATCCCACTAAAGTAGAATCATACAGACCAATAAGCCTACTGCCAACAATTTCAAAACTGTTCGAAAAATTGTTAATGGCAAAGTTGAGTCCAATGTTGAACAATGTGGGATGCATCCCTGATCATCAATTTGGCTTTCGGGCTAAGCACAGCACCATAGAACAAACGCACAGACTAGTCAATGTCATAAGACAGACCTTTTAATTTGTTACCAGAGAAGGTGATTTTATAAGCCCAACTCAACCTATCGAGGCAGGACTGCCCCAAGGTAGCATACTAGGGCCTACTTTAGATTTGATTTACGCCACTGACATGCCAATGAGATCCGGAATCCACACTTCTACCTTTGCAGATGACACAGCGTTTTTGAATGTTCATGAAAACCACCAATTAGCATCACGAAATTTACAGGAATTTATTTCAATATTGGAAAAATGGCTGAAGCTTTGGAAAATCAGGGCTACTGAACAGAAATGTACTTATGTCACATTCACACTGGGTAAACAAACATGTGCGCATATCCAAATCAACAACTCACCTATTCCGCAGCACAATGAAGTAAAGTACCTTGGTATTCACCTGGACCGTAGGCTAACGTGGAAGTTTCACATTGAAGCAAAGGTCACTCAGTTAAAATTAAAAGCAGCGCAGCTAAATTGGCTTATGGGCAGAAATTCTACATTGAAATTAGATTGCAAACTTTTGTTATACAACGCAATACTAAAGCCTATATGGTGCTACGGAATTCTGTTATGGTGCACCGCCTCAGCGTCAAACATTGAAAAAATCCAAAGGCGATAAAACAAAATTCTTCGAACGATTACTGCAGCTCCATGGTATGTAAAAAAAACCCTGTAGAAAATAGAATTATAGCCAGTTTACCAATCTCGACAGCCTGCTTGCGTTCGCAATCTAAGCGAAAGAAAATTGATTTGGATTCGTCTAACTTTTTTCTATGCGAACGATGTGTCAAAACTCAATCAAAATACACAAGAATATGCGAACGAATAGTAGTGAGATAGACAAACCCAAATTGATTCGAATGTGAGTGTCTGGCTTTCTTTCGAAATTGGTAAACTGGCTGTGAGACATGTTGTCAGTGATGGTATATATTATTGTGAATTGTAGGATAGCACAAAAACCCTGTTTTGGTACTGTTTGTTTATTTGATAAGTAAACTGTTTAAGTAGTAAAATTTGTATACACACATAATATATTTTAACAAATTTAGAAATTTTCTGTAAAATGGATATAAACACTGCGCACAATTTTTGCAACTGTCACATTATATGTAACCACAACATTTATTCGCCCTGTGATTCTTCAACCGCACAGTCGTGTTTTTAAAAAGTGAAAAAAAAAAAAACAAACCAAAAATCATTGTGCCAACATATTTTTAAACTTATGTACATACAAAAACAATAATATATTGTATTAAATTGCAAAAACAATAACAAATTATTTAAAAAAAAAACAACGGGAAAATAAATTCCTTACATTTCATTAACTAAACAATAAAATAAATTTCAATAAAACAAGTGCGGTGGCAGTGCATTGTTGTTGTTGTTATTGTGCGTGAAGATTACCTACCCAGTGGGAAAAAAACTTGCAAAACCGAAAATCTTTATGACAATTATTTTTATATACTTTTAAATTTAAAAAAATATAAATAAAAAATAAAAAATTGCATGAGTGTACCTAGTAGATGCAATTCTGAGAGGGAGCTTAGCTCCACTAGAAAAAACCTCTGGATTTCTGAAGAGGAATCATTGAAAAAATCGTTGGACAATCTCCTGTCTCTAAGAGATAAAAAACGCACGCGTTCGTGTTCGCCAAACATTGTTGTTACAACAGAAGGCCAACCATCTACCAGTTCAGTTATTGCAGATAAGCCGAAAACACAAGTAGGCATGGACAGGTATGTAACCGTGGTTAAACGTCAGCGAAGCCCGAAATCCGCTCAGATATCATCACAACCAAAGATATCCAAAGAGGATAATACCGCTACAGCAACGCAAAGTAATAGATTTGCAATCCTCCAGACTGATGAGCCAAATACAGCAAAAAAAACATTTAAACCGCCACCAATATATTTGAGAGAATCTACTTCTAATGAGCTGGTAAAACAACTTATTACGGTAATCGGTAAGGACAATTTCAACGTGACATCAGTTAAGCGCGGAAACATCAATGAAACAAAAATTCAGGTAAACCATGAAAACGACTACCGAAAATTGTCTGATGTCTTAGAAAAACAGAAAAGATCATTTTACACTTACCAGCTCAAAAGTGCCAAAGGTCTTCAGGTCGTTATTAAAGGGATTGACCCATGCGTAGACACTGATGATGTAAAAACCGGATTGGAAGATAAGGGTTTTAAAATAAAAACAGTGGTAAACATCAGGAACCGTGAAAAGACCCCTCAACCCATGTTTAGGGTTGAACTAGAACCAGGGGATGTTCTGCTAAAAAAGAGTGATATTCACCCAATATATAACCTCAAATATCTTTTGCATCGTAAGGTTACCGTTGAGGAGCCACATAAGCGTTCAGGACCCGTTCAGTGCCTAAACTGCCAAGAATTTGGCCACACTAAGGCTTACTGCAAGTTGCCCGCTGTTTGTGTTGTATGTGGCGAACTTCACGGCACAACTCAGTGCAATAAGCCAAAGGCCGACGCAAGTGTTAAAAAATGCAGTAACTGTGGAGGTAACCACACTGCAAATTATAGAGGTTGCCCTGTCTATACTCATTTTAAGCGGTCAATGACAAATAAGTCATCGGTTTCTCCAGCAGCCCAGCAGCCAAATGTCATTGGCAAAAACAATTTTCCCCAGGTAGGCCATCCAACCAATTTCACAAACACGCAGAATACCAAACAATTTTCATATGCTAATGTGGTTAAATCCGACCAAAACTTGAACCAGCAACCCAAGCCCCAAATTTCCGATCCAAATTTTAGTAACCTAGAGGCAACTCTGCAGACTCTTGTTCAATCCATTAACACTTTTACCGTCTCTATGACCAACATGATGCAGGAAATGCTAAAAATGCAATCCACTATTTTACAGGCAATTTTAAAAAAATGAATTGGTTAAAAATATGTTTCTGGAACGCAAACGGCATTCGCCAACACAAAAATGAACTTGAGCACTTCCTTATGGAAAAGCAGATCGATATAATGATGATTGCTGAAACCCATTTGACAACTAACAGTTTTTTCAAAATTAATGGCTACATACTGTACGACACAAAAGATCCCCGTGGAAGATCTTGCGGAGGATCGGCAATTCTAATAAAATCCAGAATTAAACACTTTTTAATGAACGAGACATGTGAGGAATATCTCCAAGCTACAAATATATGCCTTAATTATTTTCATGAAAAAATTGTTATATCCTCGATTTACTCACCACCACGATTTTCAATAACAGAAAGACAATATTCAATTTTTTTCAAATCACTTGGTCCTCGATTTTTAGCGGCTGGCGACTATAACGCTAAACACACTTTTTGGGGATCACGTTTAATTACCCCGAAAGGCCGTGTGCTTTTTGACACCGTTTCCAAAATGGGCTTAGGTGTGATTTCAAGTGGACACCCCACTTATTGGCCCTCAGACCAACGCAAGATCCCAGACGTTATAGACTTTGGAGTTACAAAAAATTTTCCCTCAGAATGGATGCAAGTGGAGCCTTCATTGGACTTGTCCTCAGATCACTCACCAACTATAGTTTCTGTTTCGTTCCCCCAGGGGGTTGGTTCCCCGTTTTGTGACTTGGCGTTGACCGTCACTCGAGTTAATTGGATAAAATATAAGAAATATTTGAGTACACATTGTACGGAAAACATTGCCTTGAGAACGCCTGAGGATATTGATGTGTCGATTAACGAATTTTCTGAACACCTTAATCTAGCCGTACAACATGCCACCACTAGCCATATAAGATCCAGAAATGTGAGCAACATAACATATTCGTTTGAAATTGAACAACTTCTAACAGAAAAAAGAAGAGTTAGAAGAGAGTGGCAACTTCGCAGGTCTCCCCAGCTTAAAAGCAGGCTACGAGAGTGCATAGCTCAGTTAAGAAATCTGCTCGAAATCCAAAAAAATGGCTTCTCTTAAAAATTATCTGGAAGGTCTTGATGGTACCCCTCAAACCGACTATTCTCTATGGAAAGCGACAAAAGGTCTGAAAAGACCCGTAGTAGGTAAGCCACCTCTGCGAACTTCAACTGGAGATTGGGCAAGAAGCGATTCTGAAAAAGGGATAGTGTATGTTAATCATTTGAAAAACGTTTTTACTGCAAATGATACAGTGGATGATGTTGCTGAATTTCCGCCATATGCTGTTAGACCGCCTGTGCCTTTGAGACTTAGTTTTCAAGATGTTGAAAATGTTATTCGTAACACAAACCCTAGGAAAGCTCCAGGTATTGATAAAATTACTGGTAAAATGCTTGAGCAGCTACCTCGTGTAGCTCGTAGAATTCTTCTTTTTATTTTTAACGCTATTTTACGTCTCGAGTATTATCCTGCAGAGTGGAAGGTGTCCATGATTACTATGATACCCAAACCAGGGAAGGATCCCACTAAAGTAGAATCATACAGACCAATAAGTCTACTGCCAACAATTTCAAAACTGTTCGAAAAATTGTTAATGGCAAAGTTGAGTCCAATGTTGAACACTGTGGGATGCATCCCTGATCATCAATTTGGCTTTCGGGCTAAACACAGCACAATAGAACAAACGCACAGACTAGTCAATGTCATAAGACAGACCTTTGAGGAGAAGAAGTATTGCTCAGCTCTATTCATTGACATTTCTCAAGCTTTCGATAAAGTGTGGCACGAGGGCTTGATACACAAAATAAAGTTGAACTTGCCTGCAAATACATACAAGCTTCTGGAAAGCTACTTATGTGGGCGGAAGTTTGTTATCAGAGAAGGCGACTTTATAAGCCCAACTCAGCCAATCGAGGCAGGAGTTCCCCAAGGCAGCATACTGGGGCCTACTTTATATTTGATTTACGCCTCTGACATGCCAACGACACCCGGAATCCACACTTCAACTTTTGCAGACGATACAGCATTCTGCAGCGTACATGAAAGCCATCAAGTAGCTTCGCGAAATTTGCAGGAGTATATTTCAATATTAGAGATGTGGTTAAAACTTTGGAAGATTAAAGTTAATGAACAAAAGTGTACTCACGTTACATTCACGCTGCGTAAACAAACATGTTCAGCCATCCAAATCAACAATTCACCTATTCCGCAGCAAAATGAAGTCAAGTACCTTGGTATTCACCTGGACCGTAGGTTAACGTGGAAGTCTCACATAGATGCGAAAGTTACTCAGTTAAAGTTAAAAGCAGCTCAACTGAATTGGCTTATGGGCAGAAATTCTACATTGAAGCTGGATTGCAAACTTTTATTATACAACGCAATTCTAAAGCCTATATGGTGCTATGGAATTCAACTATGGGGCACCGCCTTCGCTTCAAACGTTGAAAAAATTCAAAGGCGACAAAACAAAATTCTTCGAACAATTACCGCAGCTCCATGGTACGTAAAAAACTCACGAATTCATAAGGATCTCTGTGTTCCTCTTGTAAAAGACGAATTTTCAAAGTACGCAACAAGGCATATCAATAAATTGGAACTTCATCCAAATCGTCTTGCACGCAATATACTTAATTTCGAAGGACACTCTCGGTTGAGAAGGAGGGACACCCTTGCCACCATCAGAACGTTAAACAGGTGATTTCACCGATATTGATCGTGCAAAATAAAACATTTTTGTCTAGCATTGGCTGGACTTAATTATTTTTATGTATTTAGTTTTAAGATTTGAATACTTATTGTTAGTTCACTTTGTGAAGATTCAATAAACAAATGAATGAGAAAAAAAAAAAAAAACAGTATTAAATTTAGCTCTGTGATGAAATGAAAATCTAATAATAAAAAATGTATATTTTTAAAGAATAATAATGTTATATATTAATATTATTATATATTATAAGCAATTGGGTTTTATTCATAGCAACCAAAGTGAATTCATAACAGATGAAATTTACAGCGCAGCTGATAACTTTTTTTTATTTTAATCTTTTTCAAATGTCAATGGCATAAATAAAACAAAATTGAAAAAAAAAAATTTTAACAATTTTTTGAGTTATGTATTGTATCTTGAGCACCAGCTATTATCCAGAATCCTACCCAATCTGGCTCGCCATTTTCACCTTTCCGGGCCCTATGATCTTAGACTTTAATTTTCACGAAATAAATAAAAGTTTGTCTTTTCTTATAGATTTTTTTATTCTATAGTTTTTTTTTAATTCCTTTTTGTGTTTATATTTTTCCCTTGACATTTAAAAGAGATTTATTTTTTATAGTGTTGTATTTATCACTCTTGCATATACCTGTTACGAATTCGCCTTGGTAACAACCATTGGTTGCTACGATTTGTTTTTTTTTTTAGAAGTATCGAAACGCGGAGCACAAAAATTCAAACATTTGAGTTTTATTTGTTACACCGCTTTCACAAACGAAAAGTTTACTTTGCAAAGTTTTGAGTTTGGTGGTGGCAAGGGAAAGGAGAGTGGCTCTGTTACACTCTTTATTTTCCCTTGCCACCACCAAACTCAAGACTTTGCAAAGTAAACTTTCTGTGTGTGAAAGCCGTGTTATATTAGCTTCCAATATTGGTACCAATTATAAATAGCTTGTTTTTTATGTTTCCCAGCTGCAGCTTATATGAAATGTCGACATATAGACATAAAAAGAAGTATTAAAAATTTTAGGTAGCACTTAAACAATTTTCGTACTTTTCGTATATGTAATGAGTAATATGAACTCTCATCGCTGCTATGAACAGCTGTATTGCTTTTATTTTATTTTTGTAATTTATGTGATATAATGATATGGACGATGAAAAATTAATTATTTTCTTTAACACACAATAATATCAAAATGAAAAACAGAACATGTGTTTTCTTCACATGTACTTTTGTTTTTTGTTTATGTCAAAAATACATTATACGGTTTTACGTGTTCTATAAGTGCTACTACATTTACATTTACGTTACAGTTACAATTTCTACGGTCGGCCTTTAATCAATTCCGTCATTTTCGCTTGGTAATCTCGTTTGTAAATCATAACTGTTTTGTTGGCCTTATCCGCTTGTGTGATTATTATGTTTTCATGCTGTTTTAGAAAAAGTTTGGTTTCATTAAAAATGGCCAAAATATATTTTTCGCGATCTGTATTTTTAATATTTGTTATGGGTAACCTGCTAACGCGGAACTGAACGAATGCCAGCTCCTCAGGCATGAGACTACTCAGCAGGGGTCCCAACCCTCGTCACATCCACAGGACCATACCAATAAAATTTTCTTGTACTACTACCAAGGCGTATTAATTATTAGGTGGATGCATCGGCGAATTCGATTAATATGGCGCCACTTTCTCTGTCAACCTTTGTTTGCCTTTTTCGGCGCCATTTTAATTTTTGTACATGTTCGCTATCAACTACTTTTGACAGCTTAAGTGTGAATTCGCCTTTTTACACAAACAAAATACCTGTTGTTTTTTTTATTGTTGTAGCGAAGCGGCTACCTTGTTTTTTGTATCATGTACTACTACATACATCCACTGAATCTATCAATTACCTGCATCAACGTTGAGAAGGAGAGAGATGTTGCTCTCCAGCCGCCCTTCCCAACCATTGTCATCAGTTTTCCTTTGTTCAATAAATTTACTCACTCATGATTTTTCTTTTCAAATAAACTTAACCATAATACATATTTTATTTACTATAAAAAAATTAATAACGCTAAACTTTCTTAAATGTTATTTAAAAGTAGAAAATTTCCTCAATTCTTAAATAACTAACTGTCCTTATATGTATGTACATATATAAAAAAAATATAGTTCTTTTAATAATTATGCAGCGGTTTTAGTGGATAAAATTGGAATATTTATTTAGGAATTAAAAACCAGTTTGCTCAGGGTTTTTAGTTTTTACTATCGTAAAACTCTTTTAATATTTTTTAAATACAAAATCATAGAATACTTTGTTTTTCAAGAATAATTATAAATTGTAGAGTATTTTTCCTAACAGGTTTGAAATTCAACAAAAAAACTAACTGGACACTTACAATTAACAAGAATAAAAATTAAATACAATACAAAAAAATTCTGCCTAACAATATTTCCAGTAATCTAATCTTTTAACCTTTTATTCAAGCGTTCAATGTTTGTACGCACTTATTCTGAAAACCACAATTTCATAAAATATACCGGAACTTTTCCCGTCTACCATTGGCTAAAATTAACGGATAGGTCCAAAGCTACTTTTTCTAACTTGAAGGGGCTCCCTAAAGTTGGATCTAAGTTATATCTTTTATTACCGAACAAATAAATACCCACTTAACTTCAGCCTCTGATTTCCTTTATTTTTATGCCAAACAAAACTGACCGAACTACGCCCTCTAATGGCGAATAGATATGGCACGACTACTTGCGTCAACCACTTAATGCTGGAACAAAATGCTATAATTATTCTTACTCTAAACCTAATCTGGAACTGCCTTATCTCTGTAATTTTCACACACTAAAGGTACAAAAAAAAATACGATACACAAAACTTGCGCACTAAATTAAAATCCAATCTTCGCACTATACAAAATTACATATTTACTCATACAGATTTACAAGCACAATTTTTTTTTGCCTGCTCTTTTCTTAACGAATGGGATACAATATTTTTAATTATGCTGGCTGGGGCTTAAATTCCTTTCTTTGTTTTATATCTCTGGACTCATACACAAATTAATTATTTTATATTTTAATTTTTCTTGGCTCTTATAAAAACTTTTTAAATACCTAGTCTCCATGACTCACTGCTTGTTTTTTTTTCTCCATCCATTCTCCATCGACTGCTAATTCTTTTCTTCTTCAGTCGCCACAAATTTCTCCACTGACTCGACCTCTGGAATTTTTTTTTTTTTTGCAGATATCTTCATCAAACCCGGTTCTGCTGCTTACGGTTGATGTTCAGCGTGCCTTCCTCGACAGCTCACAAAACAGTCGGCTTCGCAGCTTCCACCGCTGCTGACCACCAGAAATCTTTTCAAGGATTATCGCCAAATTCAGCCTTTTCCAATCACTCAGCTCTCCAACAAAATTCGGCCTTCCACAGAACACCGCAGCGCAACCAAAAAAAAACAGTTTTTTGCAAAAAAGAACTTGTCTTTGTCCACAGAAATTTTAATTTAATATTTTTAGCAAGAAAATCTGTATTCCCTGCTTCAAGTTCTTGCTCCTTCTATTTTCCTTAGAAATTTTTAATATATTCCTTTTTAGCACGAAAATTCAATCACTATTCACTAGCTTCAAGGTCTTTCTTCTTCTTTTTCTCTAGTTTACTCCGTTTCTCTATATATACCCTCCAGACTAATTTCCATTTCTTCCACTAACGCAACCGTTTGCCCTTACCGTTTTCAAATTTCACGAACTTTCTTCTGTTTTTCCTTTTCACCCCTCAACCGTAAGCACATTCATATATTTGTTGTTTGAAATCAAATTTTTTATACCGGTTTTTTTTTCTTTTTGGCCGCTTTTGAAATAAACATAACATCCCTGCCTTTGCTTAATTTATTTTATACCGGAATCGCCCTGTTATTTCTGCTGTCCCAAATGTGGCATTGCTAAGTCTAACCTAGTGTCTCCACAAAGCAATTTTTATTGCTAAGCTCAAGCAAAAACGTCGGCAGAATAACAGTATAGCGATTGCTAATTGCTCTAGGTGGCGTAAACGTATTACTGCTTCATCACAAATACTAACAAAATTCAACGTGAGAAGTTATAGGAACAACACTGTGTTCGTTGTATGCACAGCACTGTGTTTGTTATATTTGTATACCAAATTACAACAACTGACAGCTCATTGCTTGGCAATGAGCTGTCAGTTGAGTAGAGCAATCATTGCACAATAGATTGCTACCTATAGCAATTTGCAGTCTACATATCGCAAATTTTATGGACGCAATCAAATTTGACAATTGCCGCAATAAATATTGCTATGTGGAGACGCTAGGTAAGGTCAGACACAGTGACTTTAATTGCCGAACTTTTTAGCAATTTTCTTTTGGAATTGCTTTCTTGTCCACACACAAAAACTTGTTTCGGCAATTCCTGAGCAATTCTCTACCTTTTGTTCCATGCAATTTACATTGTATATGCACATACACATACATACATCAGAGAAAAGTAAGGAATTGCTGAGAATTGCCGAGTACCGGCAATTATTTTTCCCTTCTTATTCCCCTCACCGAAAGCTTCTATAAAGTCAAGAATTGCCCAACTAAAGTTGCTGTTGTTACCAGGCACTAACCCTCATCGGTAGAAACAAGGCGAATTAATTATTAGGTGGATGCATCGGCGAATTCGGTTAGTATGGCGGCACTTTCTCTGTCAAGTTTTGTTTACCTTTTTCGGCGCCATTTAAATTTTTGTACGTGTTCTTTATCAACTACTTTTGACAGCTTAAGTGTGTGGGTAGAAATAACAAACTCAGCAGACTAGAATCACCGGCACACATCAACTCAAACAAAAAACATAAAATTTACAAAAAGAAACCATAAAACTTGTAAAAAAATAGATAAAACCCTTTGGTACAAACTTGTTTAAAATGTTAATAGCACCCGAGCTAATTGTTTTCAGTCATTTTAGTGTATTTGAAAAGATATATCCATAAGCTTTAAAATGATACCAATATTATAAGACCATATAGATAAAACAATGTGGCAGAAAAATCGGTGTATATATGAAAACTTCTTCGGTCCATAACTCGGAAACTAAGTGTTTACCTAAATATTGTCATTTTACATTTTCTTATTATTTTTCAATTCTCTATGTAGGTACTTTTTGTTTCTTTTGGAGCTGCATTGGGAAATTAGATTTGTTCCCTTTTTATTAATTTTTTAAAATTAAAGAAATGTGTTTTCAATTATCAGACCGAAATGTGTTGCTAGTGGCAATACACACAATGCTTTGATGGGAATACAGTGTTGTTTTCTTGGGAGGAGCTGACAGTTACAGTGGCTGTAACGCTGCCGCTTCCTAAGGAAACCATTGAATTATTACCGAAGGAGCAGAGCACTCAAACTGTGTAAGTATTTGAATTTCAATAAAACTATCGGTTTAATCTAGTTCATCCACGCAGCTTCAAAATAAAAAAAAACATTTGGAGACTTAGGGTGATAGCGACTTGAAAAAAATAATAAAAATATTAAATGGTAAAATTTTGGGCAACACAAAGTTTTCCAAATATGGGCCTCAGAAGTTTTCATACATATGTATGAATTTTCCTCCAGATTTGTGAACATATGTATATGAACAAAATTGATGCCGTTTAAAAGCTTTTTAATGCATCTTTCCGAACATATAAGCTTTGTTCGAGGAAATTCTGGGTAAAGTCCGGTATAATGAGAGTAAACAAAAAATAATCTCAGAAAACACACAATTTACCAAAAATTGCTGGAACACAAAAAGCCACATTTCAAGCCCGAAATTAAAAACAGCTGTTGTTTATTTATACAATTTTAAAATTCAGTGCTCTCAACTTCTAAATTTTATAATGCATTGAATTCCAATAAAAAACGCGTTTTACTGAGAAAAATAACGAAAAGTAAATTAGCTTTCAATTATTACGTATATGCACAGCCCACTCGCAAATAAAAACTATTTGCAAATTATTAACTGATTGTTTATGCGTCAATTTGCAATTTGCTCGCCATATGAAGTTCGCAAGATACAAATTATTATACTCTCTATTCTTTGATATTCTGTTTCCGTAATCTTTATCTTTTTTTTCTAAAACGAAGGTAAACTTTTATACAATTCAAAAGATTGTTACAAGAAAACATTTTCTTGATTCACTTAGTGTGCTTTTTCTTCCACCACCTCACTCTGCAAAAATTTCACTAAAATGACAAAATTTAAACTTACATTCATAATGTTTGCGCGAAAATCAAAAATTGTTTATTTTTGTGCAAACAAGCTTCAGATATTTGTAAAAACCAGCAAACAGCCCCATAAACAAAAATGTTTGCAAAAACCCAAAATGTTAACATGTTTGGCAACAGTTTGAGTAGTTTATACAGTTCGTAAAATACACCTCAAATATTTTGAGCGTACTATTGTCGAAAACTTGTCCTCGAGGACAAATGTATAAACAAAGTTTTTTTATTCAATAAATTGTTGCATATTTAGTTTGTGGTTTTAACAAATTTCATATAACATGCATTTTTTCTCTAGATGGTAACAAATTAGCAATACTCGTTCAAATAAAATTGTAAAATTTAGGTGCAAGAAATCGAGATCAGTACCAGCAACAATTTATTGAATAAGCCAAAACGAAATGCAGAAAATATATATAAGCAAAGTTTTTTAAATATGCAGCTATCAGTACAGATTGTTTGAAGACTATTACAAGAACATGCACTAAAAATTAAATAAAAGCATCGTACATTGATTTACAAATTCTCTGTGCGATTTTTAAAAACCACTAAAATCGGTATTAAAAGCGCTGAGTTGACAGCGCTGTTGCAATTCAAACGAAACATTTTTGCCAATTTATTTAAACATTTTGAGCTAGATAAAAACGGAAGATAATTTTATTTTAATATAACTTACTTAAATATAATATATTGTTACATTTTCAAATATTTTTTTTATAATTTGCACTTTGCTATTTAATTTTCATAAATAACAAACAGCTGATTAAATGATTTAACAATTTTACCATTCTGCACGGAAAAAAAGTACGTGTAAAGTCTGGTAAAATGAGAAACACAAATTACTCTCTCATTTACCCAATTTTCAACACAAGAAACACTTTTCGTGCAAATTGGGAGCCCGCGGGATCCCGCGGTAACGACGTCGAACACAACTATAATATTTATTTTCAAATTTTAACCCATTAAGTGTCAAAGCAGTTTAAAAAAATATATATTTATTCAAAAGCTTTCGAATGATATCAACTTTGTCTAATAGTCTTATTTATAAAAAAATATTGTGTGTTTATTAACTGTTATTTCTATAGGAAATTTGTAAAAGTGTTTAATAAACATATAATATTTTTTTATGAATACAGCCGTTATTAATATTTTGAGAAGTAACAAGTACTTGTATCGTCCAAAAGATCCCTTAATTCACATAATGTCGTTTATTTCAAAATAAGTTGATATAAAATTTAACTGCAAAGAATGCTCAATCGAACGATTTATTAAATTTTTTGATGCTATTAACCGGGTTGAAGAAATGTCCAATATTTTATGTGGTCTAGTCTATTATTATTGAGATTTGTTGACTGCGTTCATATGTACAGTGAAACTTATTCAAAAGGACACTTCAACAACCACACTAAATGTAAAAAATTATGATCAAAATATCTCTCACAAGCAAACAGAAGCGATGAAAACAAGGCAAATTAATTTTAAAAGTTAACTAACATTTTTTAAAAGTCACCAACTACATCTGTTGTCAATGAAATACACCAACAAAAAAGAGTTGTATTTAATTTAAAACTGTTCAGTCAATCAAATGGCTTCGACGAACCTTTAGAAGCCATTGAAAGGTTTTGCATTGAAGATGACTATTAAAACATTAAATTAAAAAAGATGTTGTGGAGTCAAGATTGTTTGAAGACTCTTAAGATGAAATAACTGAACTGAGGTTAATTTGAACATGTCTAAGTTAAAGCAGACTAACCTGCATACATTTTCTCAACAACCGTAGGCTAGCCTTCATTGTTTTAATAGAATGTAATAAAATATGTGAAATAATAAATGCGTACTTCTTATATTATTATCGGACAAAAGATCGCTTTGGTGAGAGGTTTCGTTAGGTTTAACACACTGGCAGCTGTCATAAAGCCAGCCCACTTGGATGGAAGAAAAAATTAACCTAAATGGAAAAAAAAATTTGTATCTCCACATTGCAGAACAATATTACCAATTTTAAAATGATCAAAAACGGCTGTTCTGAAAGTTAACTTCAAAACAAATGTTAATAATTTTTGCGGCAATTAAAAAAACATTTTTTTGCAAAAAAGTGCTTTTTCACAAAATAGTAGTTTTTAACAAAAGTACTCTTTTTTACGAAGAAATAATTAAAAAAAAAGACTTTTTTGCAAAAAAGAGTACTTTTGTTAAAACGTGCTTTTTCGTAAAAACTGCCTTTTAATAAAAAGTACTTTTTTTATAAAAATAAGTAATTTTTCTTAAAAATCCTTTTTTACAAAAAATTACATTTATGCGAAGAAGTACTATTTTGCCAAAAAGTAATTTTTGTGAAAAATTGCTTATTGTGAAAAAGTAGCTCTGTGAAAAAGTACTTTTTTGTAAAACAGGTACTTTTTTTATTAAAAAGCACTTTTTAAGAAAAAATACTTTTGCCAAAAAGTATTTTTTAAGAAGGCAATTACAATTGTAATTTTATCAAGTTATTCAATCGGCCCTTTTTAGGGCCACCAATTTTATTAAAAAGAGAGAACTTTTTGTTTCATTAAATAGGCTCTTTTTAGGGCCACCAATTTTATTAAAAAAAAGTTTTTTGTTCCATAAAATCTGCCCCTTTTAGGACCGAATTAATTGCTACGCAAAGAAGTTTTTGTAAGCAAAGCCTCATTATATTATTACCCAGTGAAATTTTTGTCACATACATCTTCGATCTAAGACCATTGACAATGTAAGCGTGACCCATCCGAAGTCTGTATACAATTACTACTTACATTTACACAGCGATGGCCTATGCCGTAAGATGCATCCAACACTGTATACATTGTAAGCGAAGATTGGATGAGTTCAAAACTATATTATTAGCATTTGTTTTCTTCTTTGCTTCTTATGTACATTTAATTTCACAATATGAGTAGAAAAAGACTAATCTGAATCGGATGCTAATTGTTTGTTGTGCTAAACATGTTTATTTTCTGTTGACACAATCGCTTACAATCGGATGCTTTGCAAATTGTAATAACTTGTGGACTGCTGGGTTGTGGACTGCTGGGTATATAAAACTTATATACATATGTATATAAAACTTTGTTTAAATTATTGGGAATCAGGTTCTTTATTGAATAAATTAAAAGGTATTATACAAAAAGAGATCACGTTCACGTTTATAAAGAGACTGAAAAACAAGGTGAGTAAAAAGAAAAAACAAAAAGAATATTCTATAACGACTTATGCATTGGTAAAACAGTATTGCCAATCAAGTTCATATTCTGACACTCCTTCTCAATGCGAATGACGTTTACAATTTCAAATTTCTATTCAAATTTCATTAATTTAGAAAAATAACTGTGTTTAGTCTTTGCTAAGTTTTTAGTTAGGATGTCTGCAACAATCTCCTGTGTTGGACAATACTTCAGTACAATATCCCCATTGCGTACAACCTCACGAACATGGTGAAATCTCACATCAATGTGTTTTGTCCTCTTGTGGAAGACTGGATTAGAAGCCAGTCTTTCAGCACCCTGGTTGTCAACATTAAAAACAACAGCTTCGCCACTTGTATAGCCGATTTCATCAAGAAGTCATTTTAAAAATATAGCTTCTTTTGCCGCTTCTGACATGGCCATATATTCGGCCTCAGTATTGCTGAGAGCGACGCAGGATTGTTTTGAAGACAGCCATGATATTGGACAGCTACCGATGAAAAATATGAAACCCGTATAGAATTTACAGTCCAGAGAATTTCCACCCCAATCCGCATCTACGTAACCTTCAATTGACTTGTTACCAGCTTTGTAAATCATTTTCAAATCTACAGTTCCACGAAGGTAACGCATTATTCTTTTTACTGCACTCATATGCTCAGCATGTGGATTTATGTTTCTTTGAGCCAGCTTCGATATTGAATGTAGAATATATGGCCTGGTTGTAATTCCAAGATACATAAGGGCACCAATGATTGACTGATAGTCTTTCTGGGGAATTTCTTTGCAGTTGTTATCATCGCATTTCACTTGATAATTTGTTTCGAGTGGAGTTGATACTGCTTTGCAGTCCTGCATACCATACTCTCTGAGTAAATTCTTGATATACTGCGATTGGCAAATGGAAATTGAACCAATCTCACCTTCTCTTTTTATTTCAAAACCTAAGTAATGATGCAATTGTCCCTTATCGGTGATAGGAAATTCTTTTGCTAACAACTTTTTCACCACTAATACGTGTTTTTTATTTCTGGATGCGATTATTAAATCATCAACATAAACCGTTATTAGAATCAACTCGTCCTCAACAACGGACTTATACAGACAAGGTTCGTTCAAACACTGCTCAAATCCAAAACTCTTTAGAACAAGATCCAATTTAGAGTTCCACTCTTTACCAGATTGTTTTAATCCGTATATGGCTTTATGTAACTTTAAAACTTTATTCGGATGGGCTTCATCAAGAAATTCCTGTGGCTGTCGTATATAAACTTCGTGTTGTAAGTCGCTATTCAAATAAGCCGAACTTTAATCAACCTGATGCATATGCATCTCCCACTGAACAGCAAGTGCTATCACTAACCTAATAGTGGAATAACGAGCAACTGGTGAAAATGTTTCACCATAGTCGATACCAAGTCTTTGGCTACAGCCCTTTGCCACAAGACGTGGTTTAAAGCGTTCTATTTTCCCACGTTCGTCCCTCTTCAAAGCAAACACCCATTTAGTATCAATCACCTTAGCACCCACTAGAAGATTTACCAACGACCACGTTTTATTCTTCTCCAAAGATGTCATCTCACTCTTCATTGCTTCGTACCAATTTTTTCTGTTACAGCCTTTAATAGCCTCCTCAACAGTATTAGGAACATTTTCGCTTGTCATGGCGTTGAGTTGCACTTTGCGAGGCCTTCCTCGCTTACCAGTTCTAATTACTCTTGGGCTAGCACGAGAACTACTAGCCTCAGTCTCCTTCTGACTGTTAACTTCTGCGTTCCATCACTATCTTCAGCAGTTTCAAATCCCAAAAAGTCATTGCTTCCATCATGTGATTTGTCGTCTTTATTTAATAAAAAATATTCCTGACTACTCACTTGATTATCTACCTGTCTGTTTTCAACAATTATTGTTAAATATTCTTTCGCCTCTGCATCTGTTATTTCATTCGGGTTGATCTTAAAATTGTTTTCATCAAATAAGACATCTCGACGTTCAACTATACTGCGACTGTTTGGGTTGTATAATCTGTACGCTTTTGCAACTTGCGAGTATCCCACCATAATAAATTCTTCACCTTTTGCCTCGAACTTCTTACCAACTTTACTTTTATTTAAAGCCACTGCATACGAACCAAACGTTTTCAAATGTTGAAGATTAGGTTTTCTGTTGAACCTACGGCGTTTTATCCTTGATGATTTTGGTAGGACATCTGTTGCGGATATAAACGGCAGTATTTACAGCTTCTGCCCATAAGCCCGGTTGAACTCCGCTGTGCACCATCAGAGAACGAGCCATTTCAACTATGGTACGATTAGCTCGCTCGGCTATGCCATTTTGCTGTGGAGTATGTGGCACCGTGAGCTGTCTAGAAATGCCATTAGTTTCTAAAAAGCTATCAAAATCTTTATTTATATATTCACGCCCATTATCACTACGGATTGTTTTTATCTTTTGTCCGATCTGTGTTTCGACATGCTGTTTGAATACTTTAAACGTTTTGAATAAACCACTTTTAGCTTTCAGAAAATATATAAAAATTCGTCGCGAATAATCATCAATGAACGTTGCGAAATAGCGTGATTCTCCAAGTGAGTTGATGCTGAATGGACCGCATACATCGCTATGTATAACTTCCAATAAATCATTTGTTTTTGTTGTCGTTTCATGCGGAAATGGAGTAACATGAATTTTACAACACATACAAGTTTTGCATTGGCTTTCCTGACTGCCACTATTCAACACCATACCTTTAACCATCTGTTTTCTGTTCATTTCACATAACGAGTTGTAATTCAGATGACCCAGCCTGCTGTGCCACAACTGACTCGTGTTGATAGATGAATGCAAACTTTCGAATTTATTCTCAAACACGAATAAATTATTTTGTTTGACTGCTCTCAATATTACCTTGCCTTTCTTACTTCTTACATCAGTAGTGCGATTCTGTAACTTATATAACGATAATCGAATCATTAAAATAATTATAACGATATTTTATCGTGTTTGCTACTCTGTAACATTTTATTAATGATATTCGTAGTCGATCAAAATCAGCTGTTAATTTTACTGCCGAATTTTCTTGCTGTTTATTCATTCGTTAAAGTGTGTGTTTTTTTTAAATTGTGCATCCATGAAATAAAGTGCTCACAATCAGATTTTTAAGACATAAAAATATTTATTAAATACATAAAATATTTATTTACATTTTCAAAACAAAAATTTCAGTATAATTTTTTAACCGGTAAAATGTATTTTGTGTTGAAATAGCTATTGAACGTTTGTCACTCGGACTTGCAATCGATGAAACAAGTTTGAACGCTTCAAGGGATAATCATTGTGTTTATCGGGTGTTGGACAATTCCTTTGAGTTGACAATTAATGAATTTAAAAAGTTATATTGATTATCAACAGTCTTAGTTGTAGTCATTCTGAACGTATAGAAATTAGTACATACAAACAAATAAATGAAACATATGGACACATATTTTATTTTACTTACCTTATTACCAATTAAATAATATTTATTGTCACTTAAAAACTAAAATCACAACAAATAAAAATCAATTGTATACATATTGTTATGGAAAAATTTATTGTTTTTTCCTTTCTTCTTTGTGGCTTTCGCTTTTTTCTGGCAGAGATCCCACGTGTTGTTTATATGAATGAACAGAAAAATACAGCTGTTTACCATCGTTAGAATTAAGTTACAGAATCACTCAATCGTTAGTGCAAGCGATGAAATTTGATGACAAAAGTTGCGATTATCGAATCGTTAAAAGTTAGAGAATCGCACTACAGCAAATCTTTTATTGAATACCACAGTGTAACCATTATCCACAATCCGACCGACAGATATAAAGTTCATGCTCAATGCGGAAGAATACAAAATATTTTGAAATTTGATTTTCTCATTATTAATTTCAAATTCTACTTCACCCTTTCCTTCGGTTAAAATAAATTTATCTGCTTCACAACGAATTTCTTCTTTGTGCTCAACAAAATTTATAAACAACTCCTTTTTACAGCACATATGTGAAGTTGCACCACTGTCAATACACCACTGTGTGTTTTTCATACTTTGACTTTCCTTCTTCTGCATGGCATGTAATAAATGGTGTTCTTTATTTGACTTTGCGCACTTATTTGCAAAATGTCCATATTCGCCGCAGTTAAAAAATTTGCCTTTCATTTTGCCTTGTTTACGCTTATCCTCTTTTTTAAATTTTTTGTCTCTAACCGCCGTTTTCATAGTAAATACTTGCTGCACACTTGTTGTCTCTTCTTTACCACTTTTCTGCCTATGTCTATCTCCTTCTTCTAGAATTTTCTGTTTTATAACTGACAATTTCGGCAATGCGTTCCGGGTCTCCATTGCTACTACGAAATGTTCGTACTCCTGGGGCAAACTGGAGAGAAGCATAATTACCAAAAGCTCATCTTGGATTATTATTTCCATCTCGTTTAACTTTTCATTTAAATGTGTAAACTCATTTATGTGTTGACTGATGTTTCCACCTTCAGACATCGTTAAATTTATAAGACGCTTATACAGCGACACCTTTTGTAGTGGTCCTCTTGGTTTATAGGTTTCTTCTAAACTCTTCCAAGCTTCATATGATGTTTTGCTGTTTTTAACAAAATTTAACTGCGATGGTTTTAAACAAAGCATTATTGTTGCGAGCGCTTTTTCATCATCTTCCTCCTACATTTTCTTCGTTGCTTCATTCTGGGCATCTTCCTCCTTAATAGCACCAGATACAAGTTTCCACCAACCACTGTCTATCAATACACTTCGCATGAGCACGCACCAGCTATCATAATTTTCTCCATCAAGCTTCTCTATTTGGTATAATGACGCCATTCTTCTTCTTTTTTTTCACAACACGGCACGAGCCTCAATTAAACTTCTTTGAATTAACTCTTATCTTAATTATTCTTCAAACTACCAAAACTTTGTTCTGGGTCCATAACCTGTTTAAATTATTGGGAATCAGGTTGTTTATTGAATATATTAAAAGGTATTATACAAAAAGAGATCTGTATTCGTTCACGTTTATAAAGAGACTGAAAAACAAGGTGAGTAAAAAGGAAAAACAAAAAGAATATTCTATAACGTCTTTTGCATTGGTAAAACAGTATTGTCAATCAAGTTCATATTCTGACAAACTTATATACATATGTATGTAATATGTGCATATGTAATCATTTAAGCTTATCTTGAAAAAAGTTTATTTCTTTTGTCTTAATAATAAGAAATTAAAAACGACGTTTTTATTGAAATCGTTGGAAATTATCTTTAGGTCCTGGGGCCAGATTCCGCAACAATGAATTTTTTTAACAGTGAACACTCAAAGTAAAATTCACCAACAGGCGTAGTGTTCACTTTTCAATAAAAAGCGATTCCGTAAGAATCAACGAATTTTGTTGCGCTGAATGTATTCGTAAACGCGGAATGATAAGCTGAATGCTCAAATCTACTGCCACGCAAGGTTTCTAATGGAAACCTTAATTTACGTAATAAATTTTTTTATTTTTTCAACAACACAATATTTCACAAAAATCAAATTCAAATTACTTTAATGAATTTTTATATAACATATGCCCGTCAGAAGGCTTCCCCCTACACTTTTCTGAAAAAATGTTTAAAACCGGACCAGTAGTTCCAGAGTTTACCTCTTCCAAACAAACTTTTCCTCTTTATATATTAGTATAGTATATGTACATACATACATTTGTATAAAAATTTATAAAATTAATTTTCATAGGAGCTATCCTAATCATCAGTAGACTTTGGAAATTTTTAAAGCTGTTTATAATATTTTCATTGGTATCAATGTTAGAGGCTAATGTAGCGAATAAAACTGAATTGTTAAAATTAATTTTCTTTAGAAATTGAAATTTTATTTTTGCTATTGAAACACTGCTGTACATATGTAGAAAGGCCCTAACAAACATAATTGAAATTTTACAGGACAAGGAAAAATCATAATGGAAACTGTATACCTAGATATATCTAAAAGAAACTTTTTTTGTTCAATTGCTTGTAAGAGCGATATGTATGAAAATATTTAATTAAATCTTCGCGACACTGTGTACTTGTGTGAAACGTAGTAGAATCTCTTAAAAAGCTAAATTCAGGGAAACTGCGAGTTAGGGCCTTTTTGCATGAGACCAACGACATGTAGTTTAAAGGCTTATATTTTATCCATTCTATACGGAAATAGTTTCTTTCTTGTATTGGAAAATTTTTTGTTGCGTAAAGCTTTATCCTTCTTTAAATTATAGTATTTAGGCACAGGCACAGTTGCGCTTTTTATAATATATTTGCATATTAAGAGACAAAGGCAGATGCCTTGTTAGGCAAGCTAGTTGTCAGTAAACTCAAATTATTAATTAAAACTCTCAGATATTTTTTTTTTTTATCTTGGACTAGTACTCAGGGGATGACCCCTACATATGCAGTGCATTGTACTGGAACTAGGAAAATAAGTTATAATAGGATGAAAGAGTTTTTGAACGTCTAACTTGAGCAATAACAACTCTATTACAGCATTTAAAATGTTGGAATTAAATTACATAGTTAAAACTGCTCAGTGCCCAGTGTATATATCTTCGACACTGCTCAGTACAATATAAAATAGGAATTAGAAAAAAACCTAGGCTTTTATTTCTTGAACATGCATGTTGACCATAGCAAAAACAACGTCCGTGCTATAAGCTTTCAGTTTCTCGTTTTAACTTAAGCTCGAACTGGTCTCTGTTATTAAAATCTCCATCTATTATGTATTTTCCTTTTCCAATATTAACAAAAAAAAAGAAAAAGAATAGTTCACAACATATATGACAAAAGAAAATTAATTCATTAAAATTATGTGCATTGCATCGTCTTCTACAAAGACAGCAAAATAAATTCGCTGCTTTAAAGGAAATAATCATTTAAAACCGCTATAAAATGTATATCCATTCTCTTCGCCTGCATTGTCTGTCACCCACGTTCACAATATTATTACAAGAACTTTGCAAAGGCTTACGGCATATCCAGAAAAAGCTTTCATACTCGCTTTTGTATACCAGTTTTTGACCTTATGACCTCGAATCAGACACCAATAATTACCATCATAATGTCTTCAAATGTAGACTCAATGCTTTCCTCAATTTGTGTGTCGCAGCCTGGGACTAACATATGATAAATAGTCTCAATGAAATCAACCACGTTATTAGCACAGTATATAAAGAAACATGTTGCAACACAGTAGTAAGAATATGGAGTTTTATTAACCTAAAATATAAAAGAAAGCAGTGTTTCACTTTGAATTTACAAATAGTTTTTTTATAATTATAATTTACCTTTAAAAATAACCTGCTACTACGGACAGCATGCCACTTGATCAATTTTTTAAAGGACAAACGTAAAAAAAACGCACTGCAGCTACTTGATCAGCTCCAAGGCAGCTTTATACATGCAGTGGCAGAATTACGAATAGTAAAGAAAATTTTGACTAACATTTATTGTAATTTTGCTACTACCTGTATAAAGCTGTATTGATCAGTAGTGCGATTCTGTAACTTATCTATATAACGATAATCGAATCATTAAAATAATTATAACGATATTTTATCGAATTTGCTATTCTGTAACATTCACCCTTATTGTGTTTGGCGTAGTCGTAAAACGACAGCTCTCGTAGTAGCTGTCACATTTACACTCTTACATCTAGTTTACCAATCTCGACTGCCTTCTTGCGTTCGCAATCTAAGCGAAAGAAAATTGATTTGGGTTCGTCTAACTTTTTTCTATGCGAACGATGTGTCAAAACTCAATCAAAATACATAAGAATATGCGAACGAATAGTAGTGAGATAGACAAACCCAAATTGATTCGAATGTGAGTGACTGGCTTTCTTTCGCATTCATTTTCTTTCGAAATTGGTAAACTAGCTGTTATGTTACCGTCTAAAATTTTCGACAAGCAAAATTTTGTAAATGAATCATAATGTAAAAGATTATGCTAATTTAAATCCTGTTAAAGAAGTGCCAAACAAATTTTTATAAATAACAAAGAGAATAAAAATAGTAATATACATGTATTTTTTGATACTGTTCATTTAATTTGTGCAAATGAATTTTGTAAAAATGACGTGTTGCATTTTACTCATCCTCTTAATATGAAGTAGAAAAGCAAACATTAAACTAATTCTATAAAAAGCAGCTGAGACAGCAGCAAGTGAAAATATTTTTGATTTCTAACAAAAAATATGTTAGAAAAGATTGTATTATAACTCCACGGAACAGGATGGTGGACCAATATAATTTAAATTTTCGCAAACGGTGTGCCCCGCCGATGTACTATTAATTTGTTTTAATATATGTACATACATATATAAATACTCATTTCAAATGAGTAAAAATTACGGCAATCATATGTAAAAATGGGGAAAGTAGATTTCATACTTTTATCTTTAATATTTTTTTTATCAGATTTTAATTATTTGTCGTGAAATACGTTGACGACAAATTTGCTCCCTTTTGAAAGACAAATACGCCAAGCACGGTAACATTTTAATGGCGTTTTTGTAATGGATTTGAAATTTGTCGTATCCACTGGCGTTTTTCGCCAATCACGGCACCATTTTTCAAAAACGCCCGTCTTTCGCCATAAAAACGCCAAACACAATAAGGGTGATTATCTTAACGATATTCGTAGTCGACCAAAATCAGCTGTTAATTCACTCAATCGTTATTCAATCGTTAGTGTATTTTTTCAAATTGTGCATCCATTAAATAAAGTGCTTACAATCTGATTTTTAAGACATAAAAATATTTATTATATATTAAATACATAAATAAATACATAAAATATTTATTAAATACATTTTCAAAAACAAAAATTTCAGAATAATTTTTTAACCGGTAACGTGTGTTGTGTTGAAATAGCTATTGAAGGTTTGGCATTTGCATTTGCAAGGGATGAAACAAGTTTAAACGCTTCAAGGGATAATCAGTGTGTTTATCGGTAGTTGGACAATTCCTTTGAGTTGACAATTAATGAATTTAAAAAGTTATATTGATTATCACCAGTCTTAGTTGTGGTCATTCTGAACATATAGAAATTAGTACATATAAACAAATAAATGAAACATATGGACATATATTTTATTTTACTTACCTTATTACCAATTAAATAATATTTATTGTCACTTAAAAACTAAAATCACAACAAATAAAAATCAATATGTATACATATTGTTATGGAAAAATTTATTGTTTTTTCTTTTCTTCTTTGTGGTTTTCGCTTTTTTCTGGTAGAGATGCCACGTGTTGTTTATTTGAATGAACAGAAAAATACAGCTGTTTACCATCGTTAGAATTAAGTTACAGAATCACTCAATCGTTAGTGCAAGCGATGAAATTTGATGAAAAAAGTTGCGATTATCGAATCGTTAAAAGTTAGAGAATCGCACTATAGCTCGGTGTAGATTTATCGTGTTGATGAATTTATGGGCGCAATGTGTGCTTGTTTTCCCGGGAACAATTATTTAATACAAAATTTAATGCTGTAAGCATGAAATAAAATTCATTTGCTTCACATTCGCAATCCCTACAAGCCAACTCATACGATAACCTCCCAAGACCGCACCCAGGAACTAAAATGTTTATTTCATCCACGTTGCTGCAATAGTATAATATAGTTAGTATAGTTTTATAATCACCCCTATTCTGCGTTTCGATTAAGTCTCCGCATTCAGTTCCGTTGCGATCGAAAATTGGTATTCTGATAAAAAACGGAATCGAAAGAAAAAGAAGAAGACAACAATGTTTATAAAATTAATAGCATTACTAAGGCGAATTCATAACAGGTGAAATTGACAGCGCAGCTGATAACTTTTTTTAATTTTAATCTTTTTCAGATGTCAATGGAATAATTAAAACAAATTTGAAAAAAAAAAATATGTTAAAACAATTTTTTAAATTATTTTCGTATCTTGAGAATTCTGGATGATACCTGGTATCATCCAGAATTCTCCCCAATCTGGCTGGCCATTTTCACCTCTTCAAGCTCTATCATCTGAGACTTTAAGTTTCACGAAATAATTAAAACGTTCACAAAATAATTAAGTTTTTCTTTTATTGTAAATTTTTTTAACAGAAATTTGAAAAAAAAAATGTTGAGACAATTTTTTAGGTTTTGTATTGCAACTATCATGCAGAATCCTCCGCAATCTGGCTGGCATTGTTCTCCTTTCCGAGCTCTATGATCCAAGACTTTAATTTTCACGAAATAGTTAAACGTTTCACGAAATAATTAAAAGTTTATCTTTTGTTGTAAATTTTTTTTATTATATATTTTTTTGAATTCCTTTTTGTGTTTATATTTTTCCCCTGACGTTTGAAAAAGATTTATTCTTTGTAGTGTTGTATTTATTGCTCTTGCATATACCTGATATGAATTCGCCTTGAGCATTACTGTGGAATGTGGAAAAGAAATTGCAAAATAAGCAAGTTTGTTATCGTTTTCATAAACAAATGTCAAATTTAATACAAAAAGTTGTTTGTATACATAATTAAAAATAAGTTCTTAATAAGTTTAATAAGAAAAAAGAAATATATACAAAAACAAACTAAAATTAATTGTTCATAAATATATTACAGTGCAAAGAATCTTGTGAAGATAAAGGTACATAATAAAAAAAAATTAACAGTGTTGTGATTAAATATGGAAAGACCAAAATAAAACTTTAATAAAAATTGTAGGGGATTAATTCACTGTGTTGCACTTTTTTTTTATCAATAATTTAATTAATTTAATTTCTATAACAGCTGCATTATTGTTGGTCAGAGAGGAGAACAATATGGGGTATAATGAGGCTGGCATTTTTTTATTGGAGGCCCAAATGCATTGATGATTCCTGCAACTTCCTCCCAGAACACTGCTACTTCTTCCTTTGATCGCTGGTGATATCCACATGCAATGTCTGCATTAGATGACATTTAATTCGCCTATTTTTCATACTGCTCTGGTCTTGTTGTTTTTGACCCAAAATACATTAAAACACATCAGATTTGGGTACAAAAATTAATAATTTGAAACAAAAAAATAAATAAATAAATTTAGCTAAGAAAATAATTTTAAATGTTGTTTTTTTAACCGTTACTAAACATTTTATATCATTTTCTACTTAAATTTTTTTAATTTTTTAACTAAAACACATAAAACGAAAACTTCTCCGTCAACAAAAAAACAACTGAAAAAAACGGAGTTCCGTTCGTAATGCAGAATACATACAATCGAAAGAAACTGAGCGGAATCGAAACGCAGAATACTCAAGTTGCCAGACGGAGAAAATTTCGATCCGAATCGAAACGCAGAATAGCCCCCAATGTAATAAATTATTCTGCTCACCATTCCTTAGGGATAAATATTCTTCAATGGATTGAATTATTGGTTTGTACGACTGTCTGCCGTCGAGTTTTGTTGTGGGCCCTTTTACCAAGAATTTAAAACAATTAACAACACAAACAATTATATTATTTTTTGCACTAACACACAGACCGGCAAATCTTCAATAAATCAACACAACCACTTTCAAAATATAGAATTTTAATTAATTTTTTAAAATACTTAAATTTTGTATCATACTTACTTTTACTTTACTCGTTTTCTTCTTCGCTATTTTTTGTATTTCTTTTTTCGTAAAAAAAAAAAACAACTTTCGGCGAATTTTCAATCTGACATCAGCAATAGTGACCAAAGTATATTTAACAAAGTAGCCGCTTCGCTACGATAACAACAACGTCGAAAAATTTTGCGTGTATTTTGTTTTTGCAATTAAACCCGAATGTCAAAAGTAAGCGACAGAAAAAAGAAGAAAAAGTGGAAAAAAGGAAAACAAAAGTACATCACGTACTTTAAAGTTAGTTGAATTTTATGAATTAAAAGTTAAATTAAAAGAAAAATGAAAAATGTAGTAGAAAATTGCATGTACATATGTATGAAAACTTCTTCGCTCCATAACTGGAAACTAAGCGTTTTCGCCAATATTGTCATTTAACATTTTCTTATTACATATTTTTCTATTTTCTATCGCCCTATGAACTTTTTATTTAATTTGCAGCTGCGTTGGTAAACTAGATTTGTATATTTGGCACTATAAAAAAGGCTACTTACTGTACAAAAGAACACATTTGTGGCAACTTTTCAATAAATGGTTCAGCATTTGGAAGAATGTGGAAGCGTCCTCCAAGATGTTTAATGTTGGAAGGCAAAAAATGATTTCAGCAAATCCTTGCAGAAGCTGTAAATTCAACCCCACAAATTTCACTCCAATTTTTTTTTCATCACCACATCTTTTGGGATACGAAACATAGTTCCGTCTCTCCTTTTGCACACAGCACAAATGGACATTTTTATTATTGTTTTGAAAAAAACAATGAAAAACTTTTTACAAATTTTAATTTAACTTTTTACAATTTTTGACCACAAAAAGACTTGTCTTTCGCAATTAATAATTTTGGCGCGTGCAAAATTGTAAAGAAAACAACAATGTAAACAAACAAGAATATAAACAATTTTTGACAAGTTGGCCACACCAGATGAGTAACGGTTCGACTGACGAGGTTACCTCATTAAGTGTATCCTGATAGTGACTACACTAGCAACAAGGCGAATTCATTACCAGGTGAACTTAACAGCACAGGTGATTATTTTTTGCTTCTCGCGTTTTTTCCAATAAGAATGTCAAATTTTGTTTCTTTTGTTTACAAACTTTTTCGCGCCATTTTAATCTGAAGGTTTTTTTTGCATGATTTAGTGCAATTTCAAGAAATTTGTGTGAATTTAAAAGTGAAAAACTAATATAATCTGTGATTTTAATTACAAACAATTATAAAAGTTTATATTTAACGTTTATATAAATTTTTTTCCCAGCTGAACAATCTTAGGCGAATTTAGATTATGACATTCACGATATGTTTTACAATAACAAAATACATAGTACTGAATTCGCCTTGGTTGCGACAATTTAGTAGCCACATGAAATTAGTCAGATACGAATTGTTTTATAAATTGTTATACCCTCTATTTCGTGATACTCTGCTTCTATAATCTTTAGTTTTTAATATCTACAATGAAGGTAAGCGTTCATACAATTCTAAAACTCAAAAATTGTCCTGTTTTTCTAATTTTAGTAACATAATCTATACGACTTGGAAATATCCTCTAAACTTCAAATCTAATATTCATTACGTTAATTCAACTCCGTCAGTGGTGAAACGATTTCCTAAATTCTATTTACTTATCATCAAACGCAAGGCATAATTAAAACAAAATTGGGGAAAAAGTTTAAAACAATTTTTTATATTATGTATTCTATCTTGAGCTCCAGATATCACCTAGAATCCTTGGCAATCTGGCTGGCCATTTTCACCTTTTCAAGCTCTATGATCTGAGTTTCACGAGAAAATTAAAAGTTTCACATTATAATTAAGTTTTTCTTTTACTGTAAATTTTTTTTTGTGGAAATGTAAAAAAAAAAAATTAAAAATAATTTTTTAATTTATGTATTGCATCTTGAGCGCCAGCTATTATTCTGAATCCTTGCCAATCTTGCTGGCCATTTTCACCTATCCAAGCTCTATGATCTGTGACTCTAATTTTCACGAAATAACGAAAGTTTCACCAAATAATTAAATGTTTGTCTTTTATTGTAAATTTTTTTAATATATTTTTTTTAATTCCTTTTTGTGTTTGACATTTGAAAAAGATTTATTTTTTAAAGTGTTGTATTTATTGCTCTTGCATTTACCTGGTACGAATTCGCCTTGATCAAGCGTATTGGGGGCTATTCTGCGTTTCGATTCGGATCGAAATATTCTCCGTCTGGCAACTTGAGTATTCTGCGTTTCGATTCCGCTCATTTTCTTTCGATTGTATGTATTCTGCATTACGATCGAAACTCCGTTTTTTCCAGTTGTTTTTTTGTTGACGGAGAAGTTTTCGTTATCTGTGTTTTAGTTAAAAAATTAAAAAAATGTAAGTAGAAAATGATATAAAATGTTCAGTAACGATTAAAAAACATTTACAATTATTTTATATAATTTTTTGTTTTAAATTATTAATTTTTGTACCCGAATATGATGTGTTTTTTATGTATTTTGGGTCAAAAACAACAACACCAGAGCAGTATGAAAAATTGGCAAAGTTAATGTCATCTAATGCAGACATTGCATGTGGATATCACCAGCGATCAAATGAAGGAGCAGCAGTGCTTTGGGAGGAAGTTGCAGGAATCATTAATGCACTTGGCCCTCCAACAAAAATGCCAGCCTCATTATATATCAAATTGTTCTCCTCTCTGACCAACAATAATGCAGCTGTTATAGAAATTAAAAAATTAAATTATTGATATAAAAAAAAAATAATTGCAACACAGTGAATTAGTCTCCTACAATTTTTATTAAAGTTTTATTTTGGTCTTTCCATATTTAATCACAACACTATTAATTTTTTTTTTATATTCACAAGATTATTTGCACTAAAATTAATTGTTCATAAATATATTACAATATTTATGAACAATTAATTTTAGTTTGGTTTTGTATATATTTCATTTTTCTTATTAATCTTTATTAAGAACTTATTTTTAATTATGTATACAAACAACTTTTTGTATTAAATTTGACATTTGTTTATGAAAACGATAACAAACTTGCCTATTTTGCAATTTCATTTCCACATTCCACAGTAATGTTATTAATTTTATAAACATTGTTGTCTTTTTCTTTTTCTTTCGATTCCGTTTTTTATCAGAATACCAATTTTCGATCGCAACCGAACTGAATGCGGAGATTTAATCGAAACGCAGAACAGGGGTGATAGGGGTGATTAACTAGCATAATTTTTTCAATATTCAACACATGATACAAAAAAACAAGGTAACCGCTTCGCTACAACAATAAAAAAAACAACAGGTATTTTGTTTGTGTAAAAAGGCGAATTCACACTTAAGCTGTCAAAAGTAGTTGATAACGAACATGTACAAAAATTTAAATGGCGCCGAAAAAGATAAACAAAACTTGACAGCGAAAGTGCCGCCATATTAATCGAATTCGACTGAATTCGCCGATGCATCCACCTAATAATGAATTCGCCTTGATTCAACAGATTAATTTCAATGCTTTGGGTTTGAGATACTTCGACTATAAAGCCTTCAACGTAATTTCACAAGACATAAGTATACATATTATGGACTGCCTGAAAGAAAATATTTACTTGTAAATATGCTGCTAACCAGTACTACAATATTTTTGCACACAGATATTTACTTATTTAAGCCTATAGACCAAGGCAGCTTCAACAGGTAGTGGCAGAATTACAATAAATACAACAGCAACAAACATCAATATGTATTTTGTTGGTAGAATTTACGAACAGTTGTCAAAATTTTGTTTGAAAAAGCAAGGAAGTCTATGTGTTTTTAATAAATTTACGCAAAGAAAACGAAAGACAACTGTTCTTATACCACTACCGTCTTAAAGCTGCCTTGCTATAGACTATAAGTCTGTACAGACTAGAGAGAAAATATAAAGGAGTAGCATTACGTATTTAAGTACAAAATTATTTTTCGTTTTAAAATATTCTTCGATTCAGAGATATCTATAATATGATAAAACTCAACACATTTTTCATGTCTCCAAAGAAGCATTGAAGACCTCGGTTTTTTGAAGGTAAATGAAGTTTATATTTAACGTTTATATAAATTTTTCCCCCAGCTGAACAATCTTAGGCGAATTTAGATTATGACATTCACGATATGTTTTACAATAACAAAATACATAGTACTGAATTCGCCTTTCCGCTTGCACTCACCTGTATAAAGTCGCTTTGACTAGCAAACTGCGTGTTGCAAGGCGAATTAATTATTAGGTGGATGCATCGGCGAATTCAGGCGAATTCGTTTAATATGGCGGCATTTCTTTGTCAAGTTTTGTTTACCTTTTCGGCGCCATTTAAATTTTTATTCATGTTCTTTATCAACTACTTTTGACAGCTTAAGTGTGAATTCGCCTTTTTACACAAACAAAATACCTGTTGTTTTTTTTATTGTTGTATTGTTGTAGCGAAGCGGCTACCTTGTTTTTTGTATCATTATAAAGTACCGCCATATTAACCGAATTCGCCTGAATTCGCCGATGCATCCACCTAATAATTAATTCGCCTTGCGCATGATACAAAAAAACGACGTAGCCGCTTCGCTACAACCAAGGCGAATTAATTATTAGGTGGATGCATCGGCGAATTCAGGCGAATTCGATTAATATGGCGGTACTTTCGTTGTCAAGTTTTGTTTACCTTTTTCGGCGCCATTTAAATTTTTTACATGTTCTTTATCAACTACTTTTGACAGCTTAAGTGTGAATTCGCCATTTTACACAAACAAAATACCTGTTGTTTTTATTATTGTTGTATTGTTGTAGCGAAGCGGCTACCTTGTTTTTTGTATCATGGCTACAACAATAAAAAACACCTTGAATTTTACAAACTAAATTATGATCACAACAAATGAATTGAGTATGCTTCAGTGTAAGCCGTATTTAATAACGCAACAACAGCAAGAGAAGCAACAGAATAAGTTGCGTCCTATTCACAATTTTGGTGTTTCAACATTGCCTAAGGAAGTTAAATCCGAATGGATGGAAAGTGATGCATGTGGAAGTGATAGCAATGATGGGGTGCCAAAAGCTAAAATAAGTTATGTAGAGATTTTCTCTACATTTGTTTCTATGATAATTCGAGCAATAACAATATGGATTAACGTTAAATTAGCTCTAAATTATTATAGCCAAGGACACGATGATTACTTTATATGGACTGTGATATGTATAACAACGCCCATGCTTGTAACGTTCCTTATTCATGCCAACATGTTAGTATATACTTATATTTTTTTTGTGCAATTCAATAGTGTTAAACAAGTAAATACATATGTACTTATTTATTATCTTAATCTTAGTTTATTTGATCTTTTCTTTAAACCACTGCAACTCTAACAATAGCATAACGTAATAGAGGTAATTATTTATATTACATTATACCTATAACTTAAAAATAATCAATTAAATTGAAACTATTACTGCTTAAATTCCTCAAGTTTGTATATTTATTGTAAATTGTCAAGTATTTATTTATTAATGTGCTTCATTTTGTTTTAGGTGTTTCCAAGATGGTAAATTTAAGAGTGGATTTTGCCAAATTTTACAAACTTTTTGGCTAGTCTTAATATCTTCGTTCTTATTTCGTTATTGGAACTCCCTGATATATGCCATTAAATGTAAAAGAGCTGAGTTGATGAATGACAAGGAACAACAATTAAAGTAAATAAGTATGATTTTCAAAAATAGACTCCAAATTTACGCATTTACAAACTTATCTAGGGTCTCTGTATGTGATTAAGATATTGGGGTTTTTAATTAGAGCGATTAGATGTTGAAATTAATTGTATTAACGCAACTCTTATTTGAAACACCCATACGTACCACTATATAAAGAATAACACATCGTCCAAATGTCCGCTGCGGGTGCTTACAGTGGCCACGCTCACAATGAGTCACCTGATGATGCTTATATATGTTGCTTATATGTAATATATGTTTGCGGATTTTTTCTCTTCTGTATACTGATGCAACTTATAATAACTCAAAAAATTATCCATTTCGCCTTGTTGAGGGTCAGTCTATATATTTACCAACTTTTGATTATGAAATAGTTATAATTGGCTTAAAGAAACTTTAAGTTTTCCTACAACTTTGACCCTGAGAAGATCCTCAGTTGTGTTTTGATGAACTGTGCTGGAGCACTAGCCATACCTTTGATTATTATGTTTAACATATCAATCAGACTTGGCTTCGTTGCAACTATATGGAAAACATAGCGTAGTTCCTCTGTTTAAATCAGGCAACAAAGCTAAATTTGAAAATTACCGTGGTATTGCAAAACTTACGTGTTATTCCCAATTTATTCGAGTAATTGATATCTGAGCAGTTATGTTTTCATGTGTTGAGTATAATATCTTCACAACGCGGTTTTGAAAGGGATATTCATCCACCAGGAAGTTGCTCCGATTCACTATCGCCGTAAATCGTGGATTATTTCAAAAGAAGCAAACAGATGTAAATTATACAGATTTCAACAAAGCTTTTGATAAAGTGAATCTTTTACTTCCTGTAAAGAAGAGGCAAATTTTTGGTTTTGTCAAATCTAGCTTTAAAATGGTTATTTTCATATTTGTCAAACAGGACGCAAAAAGTAATTTATAGAAACAGTTTCAAGAAATACACATGTACCTTCCGTTGTACCACAGAAGAACCATCTTGGACCACTGCTAATGACTATATTAGCATATGGTTCGATTATGCAATTGAGTCAGTGCAAAAACAGTTTCTGCTATTTTGCCTTCGAGGGCTACGTTTCAACCCTCAAAATTTGCCTTCGTATACAGCCCGGATGGCTCGCATCAAGCTGGCTTCACTGAAAAGTCGTAAAGCTGATATCTGCTCTGGATTTTTGTTCAATGAACTTTCATTCAACATTCCTCAACGGACATCCCGGTATTTCTTTCCATTATTTGTTGAATCTCTCCAAATTAATTTTGCTGACCCTTTCAGGGGATTGTTTTCGATTCGACCAACTGTTTGATCTTATTGATTTTTCTTTAATCTCAATGTTGTAAAAAATTCAATTATTGTCTATTTAAGTTCATAATTTTTCTCTTTGTTGTTTATAACGCGGGGTTACTCTCAGTTTATAACAAATATAAAATTTATACTAAACATGGAAATAATACTATTAAATTATACTTTTTTATAGAAATTATAAACTAAATATTCGTGAAGAAAGCGATATAGCGTTTATTCGATTATTCGAATGCTTTTTGGAAACAGCACCTCAGAAGATTCTGCAAATTTCAATTGTTCTAGGTAACGTGGAAAAAATGTCAAGTAAGTTTTTGTAACATTTGCAATGAAAGTTTAAACATTGATTGTACTTTTTTACAATATTAAATATTTGTGTTCAAGTGTTGCAAATTATTGCAATTATTTCGTATTTTGGCAGCATGGCTTGGTGTCTTTCAGTCTATCATCGTTATAACCGTTATTCACAAAGCGATAAATATATCATAAACGTAAATGGAGTTATATTACAATTATGTTGGCATTTTTGCATATCAGGTAATATTCATAAGCTGTGAAGTTTGATCTTTCGGCTGATATTGTTTCTTCTTTTCTAGTTTCTCGTACACTTTGCATTGCTTTTGTAGCTAGCGTTTTCCCGGTGTGGATTTTAGTCGCCAGTTTAGTTCATGTATTGTTATTTGGCTTTGTCGCCTTCATTGTAGATAAGCCCAAATTTGCTGAAAACACTTTGTGCAATTTTCTATTTTGTTTGGTGTTGGGTATTGTTTATATTTTTACTTACATTTCAGCACGGGATGCTCCTACGCGTTACAAATATCTAGTCTATTATATATTTTGTTCTCTTGAGAACATTGTCTGTGTAATACTTTTCGTTGTTTATTCTAACGATTTGCGATCATTGGGAAAACTGGTTTATCCATTATGTTCAATGGCATTGTCATTCTACTATGTTGGTATTGTTTTCATGGTTATTTATTATCTGTATTTTCATCCCCGCATAACGGCGCGGACAACGAAACGAATTGTTAACAACAATTGAATTTGTACGTATTGCGAAAGCAATTTAAGTTACTATGCATTACTCTTCGTAATACTAATAATCTAATGTATGCTGCTGTTTATATAAACTCGCAAACAGTTACAAATAGATGAAATTTCAAAAATGTGTATGCTTTGGGTATCCGTGCATATGTTTAACACATACCTATAGTCAGAGTTATGTATACATAATGTATTTAATAAACTAAGTTACTAATCGTTTTATGTGTAACATATTTTTGAATGAACCAAATTTATACATATGTATATATTAGTAATATTTATTTGTTTAATTATTCAGCAGAATAAAGTCTGAGGCTAAATGTAAGAGTGATCAATGGCAGCGTAGACCATTAGCTCTATTTTAAAGAATATCGGCCGTATTCATAAAAAATATAGTAAGTTTATTAGACACTTAATTAACAAATTTTCCATAGAAATTTGTCAAATAACAGCTTAATAAACACAGAATATTTTTTATGAATAAGCTGCAGATTTATAGAAAGAAATGCTTATTTAATGTACTTTTCTACACAATATACAGTTCTAATAAATTTAAAGTTTTTCTGCTTTTTTATAAGTTCTCTAAAGAAACCGGTGGTTGATGTGTTCGCGAATATTCATTTTGAGCTTGAAATTCTAAGCAATCTGACAGGACGTGCTTGACAGTAAACGTTCTGGATGACTGCGAGAAAATGGTGTCCTAGCCGTAATGAAGAGACTATTTTAATCTTACTTTTTGATTCATCACTTGGGTAAATTGTTGCGTTGTGAATAGGATTTATTGTTTAATATTGGTAGTGGGTGATAGCTGTCTCTTTAAATTTTATATAACTTTAGATATAGCGACAGATATCGATCGTTTTTTCCCGTTGTTCCATCTGTTATGATTGGAGCATAGGAACCATATCTTGCGGCGTTGTCAGCGGCTTAAATTTATCATAACAGCCAAAAAGTGCATTTACATTTGCGCAAATATAGTAAAATTTGTACAAATGTTTGAGTAAAAGGACATTTTATTAACTGCACAAAACAATGTTGTGTCAAATCCACCAGCTGTTTCATACTTGAAAATAAATTAACCAACAACATTTACTAATATGATGTTTCCAGAACACAAGCAAGTGACTTGTTTGAAATATTTGTACAGAAATCACTCAAAATATTGAGTGCTTTTGATATAAAATTTCTAGGCTACGCTGCCATTACACAGGAAAGAACTTTCATGAAATTTCTGTATACGTATTACAAATAAAAATTTCAATGAAAATTTCTTGTTCGTCTACACAGGAAAGTGAAAGTTAATTTTAAAAATGTCACCGAGGTAAAGAGTTGCAAAATTTGCCTCTTCTTCTCTCCACTCTTATTTTGTTTGCTTACTAATCAGAGTTGCCGAACTTATTACATATACAAATTTATTAGGCAATAGTTGAAAAAAATTATCATAAATTTTTCTATTATACTATTTTTATAAAAATACTTTAATTATTTTCTTTATGCGTTTAATATACAATAAAAGAAAAAACTATTATAATTATTCTCATATACATCCAAAGAAGTTAATTTTATAATTATTATTTAACTACAATACTGCAACTTTGTATAATTCTTTGTATATGGCAACAGTGATTAGAATTTGTCATTTTACTTTCAGAAAATCTGCAACTTTCATTAAATTACTTTCCTGTCTAAACGGTAGCCAAATCGCTTGCTTGTGATGTGATAGACTTAAGCAAGCCACAGACTATGCGACTAGTTGTACAACATGACGATGTTGGTTATTAGATTGTAAAGTGTGTGGGGTCGTCGTATGAAGTTGTGTCGCGGTTGTACGAAAGATTAAAAAGTTTTGATTTTTTGGGTAGTTGTATCGATTGGTTGTAAAATTTTGGAGCATGTTGTACAACTTTATTTCGATTTGCTCTTATTTTTATATACAATTATTGCATCTGCGGTGATTTTTACTCAACAGAATTTTTTAAGAAATGAAATTGTGAGTTAATGTCGCACAGTTTGTGCGCAAAACACACAACTCCGCAAGCCAACGTGTTGTAGCAACAGTCGCATAGTCTATGGCATGGGTAATGGCATGTTTCTATTAAACATGTGCTTGAGTGTAACATAAAGTACTGCAAAAACAGTTTAACTAAGCTACTATGCATTACTCATTGTTCAAATATTAATAAAATGTTGTATGATACTGTTACGTTTTACTCTGAAGAGCACACTCAACTCACACGAACAAACAAAAATATTTATGTTCTCGTGTACGAGAAAACTTGTCTTCGTGCTTTTTTTAAGGCAGAGCTATTGTCAGCTTAATTATTTGTGAATTATTGGTGATACAACAAGTCTTAAAATTTTTGAGGATTAAGTGCATTACAAAGTGTGGTGTTTTTGAAAAGTTAGAAAAAAGTAGGTATATAATAATACATACGTACATAATAAAACATACATATGCACATTTCAACGAATGCATTATTTTGTTTTTGTAAGGTTTTTTTGTTAGTCAGACAAATAAATTTTTTTGTTGCAGTCAATCAATCAGTACTGATAAATAAAGAACTAATCTTCAAATTTCATTATTGGGTATACTCATTACCTATTCGCAAAAAATGTCCATTCAAACGCATATGCTTCCCAACCCGTACCAAAAATATTTCACTGTACAAAATAAACTGACACTTCAATCAAAAAACAAAACAAAGATAATTGTGCGCATTTTAAAATAATTATTTCCTATAAATACTTAAGTGATATATGCGTCAGCCTCTGGTTTGTACACGTGCCAGCATTAATACACGCATACGCACATGCACTTGTAGTTCTCCAACCCGTGTAGCAATTATTGGAATTTTTTTTGTGCCAAAGTTTCAACTGCGTGGTCAAAGTACAATTTGTAAAGCATTGAGAGCTATAATTATTGTGTTGTGGTTTATTGTCTCAAGCAAAGTAAAACGATTATGTTATTTTCATAATCCCTTTCATTCATACGCATTCACTTTATGCAAAAAAAATACAAGAACCATTAGTACAAGAAACGATGAAAAACTCAAAAATATCTACAAGTATTTGAAATTTCAAAAACTTGTCCGCTTTGAGTGTAACAATGCAGATGTTTAGTTTCCATATACCAAGTCACTCGAAATTGTTTGTTGATTGAGTGAAAAAAAATGTTTTAGGGTTCCACTGCACACATATCAGTTTTTTTTTTTATTAATGTAAGGCTGCCAATTTTTGGTGATTTCTGTATTGCATTTGTGACTATTGTCAAAAACAGACAAGCACAAAGAAGTGCTTGTGTACGTTATAAAATAAAAAACTTTCAGTAATTTTCATAAAAAACAATTTTTTTTTTTTTGCTAAAAGTAAGTAAAATTACATAAATTATATATGCAGATATGGACTTGAACCCTCACCTGGGTAACTACCTTGACGTGGTGTGGGGGCTTAAGTGTATGCTGGACGTCTATTCTCTTTCGAGGGCTTAATCATGGGAGTTCTGTTTCAGGTTCTAATGGTTGAGCCCGAGGAGAGGATAGGGTTTTTTAAGCCGGCCTACATACTAAAGGTTACCCAAACCCTCAAACAGGGGTGTCATGCGACCCGTGCCCATCTGTTCTCTTTGCAGTCGGGGGTCAAGAGACTGTATTCGAACGGAGCTTTGCTGATACCTGGGCACCTCAGCAAATAGACCACGCCCCCTCCACGTTACAGGGGGCTATGACGTGGAGGAGATCCCCTTCCCCCACACTCGTGGGACCAAAATGAACCATTCTAAAATTAACTCCAATACCCAAACTGACATGACGACGACTATGGACAAGACAACGGACTACGGCAACGATGGTACAAGGACCGAAACGCTGACTGCAGGAGGTGTCTTGGGGCAACCTAAGAATACCAAATGCGTGAAAGCATCTTCGGATAGCTATCTTGGCAGTGAGGTGTCCATGGACTTTGAGCCGAACACCTCGAAGGCTGCACTGGCCCGGGCCTTCACGGCACACACCCTTCTTTTGGGAGCTGCTCGTGCAAGTGACAGCGCTGCAACAGCTGCCCAAGTGCCTATTGTGGGAAAGATGACTGCGAGCAAGTTCTCGGCTCTTCGAACTCCACCACCCTCCACCAACAAAGGCGCTGCGAACAAGATTTCGGGTTCCCGCGTTGGTGGTCATCAGGGAAATGTGAGTAAGGGAGCTGCGAACCAGTTTTCGGGCTCTCAAGCTACATCCCTGATACCTTGCGGAAAGGGTAGTAAGGAAACTGCGAACTTGTTTTCGGGTAACCAAGCTGCACCTCAAGCAATAGATAAAAAGTCTCAAAGGCACACAAGTTCCGCGAGACGGGCCTATTTAAGATGGCGTGCCGCCAGTAAGATCTATGGGGAGCTGGGGAAGAAGCCAGCGGATGCCTTAACGGCAGAAGAGAAATCCCGGTTATCATGGGCAGGATCAGTTTTAGCTGAACTGCAGAATTCGCCTCCCCTCGCATCTAAGGATGCACCTAAGCGACAACGCTCTGAGGAAGAGGCAGTGTTGCAGGCACAACAGCCTGCGAATAAGCGTTTAAGACCCCAAAGGTCAATGGACAAATCATTTAGCGATGTCATAAAGGACAAGCTTGTGATGGCTGTCATTGACAGGGGCAACGCGGATTTTGCCATAACCCCTTCGAACTGGGTTATGGTGAAGAAAGAAGTGATGGGGTTAAACATGATCCGGAGAGTTCTTAAAGACAATCCGGGTCCGTACCCCAGGTGTGAGGAGGCTGGCTGGTATCGGCGGCGTATAAAGCTTATGGCCTGTGCAGATGAGCGATCAGCAATGTTGCTTAAACAGGCAGTCGGTCATGTGGGCAAGCCATGGGAAGGTGCCAAGCTCGATGTGATTCCTCTCTCAGAGGTTCCACGTCGTCCTAGAGCTGTTGCCAAGATACCAGACATCTCTGGGTCTGCAGAGGAAATCTTGGAGGTCCTGAGAGGCGGAAATCCTGATATACCTACCCATGATTGGAAGGTAGTCAGGGTCTCCGAACCGAAGGGCAATTCGAGAAATGTCACCATCCTGCTGACTCAGGAGTCACTGGCGCCACTCCGCGCTAGAAAGGGGAAAATGTATTTCTGCTTCGATGCAGTCCTTCTCCGAGTATACCGGGGTGACGACAAGGGCGGCCTGATTCGGGAGGATGTGGATCCTGGTGTGGAAAGCATGTCCGTTGAGGAGACTGCTAGCTTAACATCGTGCGAGGACGCCCTTTCCAACTCTGAGTTGGTAGGGGAGTTCTTCGGGCATGTTGACGAAGCAGTTGACGAGGACGCCCTCTTGGTATCTGATCAGGATGACCAGGTATCTGATCAGGCGAATTCGATTAATATGGCGGTACTTTCGTTGTCAAGTTTTGTTTACCTTTTTCGGCGCCATTTAAATTTTTTACATGTTCTTTATCAACTACTTTTGACAGCTTAAGTGTGAATTCGCCATTTTACACAAACAAAATACCTGTTGTTTTTATTATTGTTGTATTGTTGTAGCGAAGCGGCTACCTTGTTTTTTGTATCATGGCTACAACAATAAAAAACACCTTGAATTTTACAAACTAAATTATGATCACAACAAATGAATTGAGTATGCTTCAGTGTAAGCCGTATTTAATAACGCAACAACAGCAAGAGAAGCAACAGAATAAGTTGCGTCCTATTCACAATTTTGGTGTTTCAACATTGCCTAGGGAAGTTAAATCCGAATGGATGGAAAGTGATGCATGTGGAAGTGATAGCAATGATGGGGTGCCAAAAGCTAAAATAAGTTATGTAGAGATTTTCTCTACATTTGTTTCTATGATAATTCGAGCAATAACAATATGGATTAACGTTAAATTAGCTCTAAATTATTATAGCCAAGGACACGATGATTACTTTATATGGACTGTGATATGTATAACAACGCCCATGCTTGTAACGTTCCTTATTCATGCCAACATGTTAGTATATACTTATATTTTTTTTGTGCAATTCAATAGTGTTAAACAAGTAAATACATATGTACTTATTTATTATCTTAATCTTAGTTTATTTGATCTTTTCTTTAAACCACTTTGCAACTCTAACAATAGCATAACGTAATAGAGGTAATTATTTATATTACATTATACCTATAACTTAAAAATAATCAATTAAATTGAAACTATTACTGCTTAAATTCCTCAAGTTTGTATATTTATTGTAAATTGTCAAGTATTTATTTATTAATGTGCTTCATTTTGTTTTAGGTGTTTCCAAGATGGTAAATTTAAGAGTGGATTTTGCCAAATTTTACAAACTTTTTGGCTAGTCTTAATATCTTCGTTCTTATTTCGTTATTGGAACTCCCTGATATATGCCATTAAATGTAAAAGAGCTGAGTTGATGAATGACAAGGAACAACAATTAAAGTAAATAAGTATGATTTTCAAAAATAGACTCCAAATTTACGCATTTACAAACTTATCTAGGGTCTCTGTATGTGATTAAGATATTGGGGTTTTTAATTAGAGCGATTAGATGTTGAAATTAATTGTATTAACGCAACTCTTATTTGAAACACCCATACGTACCACTATATAAAGAATAACACATCGTCCAAATGTCCGCTGCGGGTGCTTACAGTGGCCACGCTCACAATGAGTCACCTGATGATGCTTATATATGTTGCTTATATGTAATATATGTTTGCGGATTTTTTCTCTTCTGTATACTGATGCAACTTATAATAACTCAAAAAATTATCCATTTCGCCTTGTTGAGGGTCAGTCTATATATTTACCAACTTTTGATTATGAAATAGTTATAATTGGCTTAAAGAAACTTTAAGTTTTCCTACAACTTTGACCCTGAGAAGATCCTCAGTTGTGTTTTGATGAACTGTGCTGGAGCACTAGCCATACCTTTGATTATTATGTTTAACATATCAATCAGACTTGGCTTCGTTGCAACTATATGGAAAACATAGCGTAGTTCCTCTGTTTAAATCAGGCAACAAAGCTAAATTTGAAAATTACCGTGGTATTGCAAAACTTACGTGTTATTCCCAATTTATTCGAGTAATTGATATCTGAGCAGTTATGTTTTCATGTGTTGAGTATAATATCTTCACAACGCGGTTTTGAAAGGGATATTCATCCACCAGGAAGTTGCTCCGATTCACTATCGCTGTAAATCGTGGATTATTTCAAAAGAAGCAAACAGATGTAAATTATACAGATTTCAACAAAGCTTTTGATAAAGTGAATCTTTTACTTCCTGTAAAGAAGAGGCAAATTTTTGGTTTTGTCAAATCTAGCTTTAAAATGGTTATTTTCATATTTGTCAAACAGGACGCAAAAAGTAATTTATAGAAACAGTTTCAAGAAATACACATGTACCTTCCGTTGTACCACAGAAGAACCATCTTGGACCACTGCTAATGACTATATTAGCATATGGTTCGATTATGCAATTGAGTCAGTGCAAAAACAGTTTCTGCTATTTTGCCTTCGAGGGCTACGTTTCAACCCTCAAAATTTGCCTTCGTATACAGCCCGGATGGCTCGCATCAAGCTGGCTTCACTGAAAAGTCGTAAAGCTGATATCTGCTCTGGATTTTTGTTCAATGAACTTTCATTCAACATTCCTCAACGGACATCCCGGTATTTCTTTCCATTATTTGTTGAATCTCTCCAAATTAATTTTGCTGACCCTTTCAGGGGATTGTTTTCGATTCGACCAACTGTTTGATCTTATTGATTTTTCTTTAATCTCAATGTTGTAAAAAATTCAATTATTGTCTATTTAAGTTCATAATTTTTCTCTTTGTTGTTTATAACGCGGGGTTACTCTCAGTTTATAACAAATATAAAATTTATACTAAACATGGAAATAATACTATTAAATTATACTTTTTTATAGAAATTATAAACTAAATATTCGTGAAGAAAGCGATATAGCGTTTATTCGATTATTCGAATGCTTTTTGGAAACAGCACCTCAGAAGATTCTGCAAATTTCAATTGTTCTAGGTAACGTGGAAAAAATGTCAAGTAAGTTTTTGTAACATTTGCAATGAAAGTTTAAACATTGATTGTACTTTTTTACAATATTAAATATTTGTGTTCAAGTGTTGCAAATTATTGCAATTATTTCGTATTTTGGCAGCATGGCTTGGTGTCTTTCAGTCTATCATCGTTATAACCGTTATTCACAAAGCGATAAATATATCATAAACGTAAATGGAGTTATATTACAATTATGTTGGCATTTTTGCATATCAGGTAATATTCATAAGCTGTGAAGTTTGATCTTTCGGCTGATATTGTTTCTTCTTTTCTAGTTTCTCGTACACTTTGCATTGCTTTTGTAGCTAGCGTTTTCCCGGTGTGGATTTTAGTCGCCAGTTTAGTTCATGTATTGTTATTTGGCTTTGTCGCCTTCATTGTAGATAAGCCCAAATTTGCTGAAAACACTTTGTGCAATTTTCTATTTTGTTTGGTGTTGGGTATTGTTTATATTTTTACTTACATTTCAGCACGGGATGCTCCTACGCGTTACAAATATCTAGTCTATTATATATTTTGTTCTCTTGAGAACATTGTCTGTGTAATACTTTTCGTTGTTTATTCTAACGATTTGCGATCATTGGGAAAACTGGTTTATCCATTATGTTCAATGGCATTGTCATTCTACTATGTTGGTATTGTTTTCATGGTTATTTATTATCTGTATTTTCATCCCCGCATAACGGCGCGGACAACGAAACGAATTGTTAACAACAATTGAATTTGTACGTATTGCGAAAGCAATTTAAGTTACTATGCATTACTCTTCGTAATACTAATAATCTAATGTATGCTGCTGTTTATATAAACTCGCAAACAGTTACAAATAGATGAAATTTCAAAAATGTGTATGCTTTGGGTATCCGTGCATATGTTTAACACATACCTATAGTCAGAGTTATGTATACATAATGTATTTAATAAACTAAGTTACTAATCGTTTTATGTGTAACATATTTTTGAATGAACCAAATTTATACATATGTATATATTAGTAATATTTATTTGTTTAATTATTCAGCAGAATAAAGTCTGAGGCTAAATGTAAGAGTGATCAATGGCAGCGTAGACCATTAGCTCTATTTTAAAGAATATCGGCCGTATTCATAAAAAATATAGTAAGTTTATTAGACACTTAATTAACAAATTTTCCATAGAAATTTGTCAAATAACAGCTTAATAAACACAGAATATTTTTTATGAATAAGCTGCAGATTTATAGAAAGAAATGCTTATTTAATGTACTTTTCTACACAATATACAGTTCTAATAAATTTAAAGTTTTTCTGCTTTTTTATAAGTTCTCTAAAGAAACCGGTGGTTGATGTGTTCGCGAATATTCATTTTGAGCTTGAAATTCTAAGCAATCTGACAGGACGTGCTTGACAGTAAACGTTCTGGATGACTGCGAGAAAATGGTGTCCTAGCCGTAATGAAGAGACTATTTTAATCTTACTTTTTGATTCATCACTTGGGTAAATTGTTGCGTTGTGAATAGGATTTATTGTTTAATATTGGTAGTGGGTGATAGCTGTCTCTTTAAATTTTATATAACTTTAGATATAGCGACAGATATCGATCGTTTTTTCCCGTTGTTCCATCTGTTATGATTGGAGCATAGGAACCATATCTTGCGGCGTTGTCAGCGGCTTAAATTTATCATAACAGCCAAAAAGTGCATTTACATTTGCGCAAATATAGTAAAATTTGTACAAATGTTTGAGTAAAAGGACATTTTATTAACTGCACAAAACAATGTTGTGTCAAATCCACCAGCTGTTTCATACTTGAAAATAAATTAACCAACAACATTTACTAATATGATGTTTCCAGAACACAAGCAAGTGACTTGTTTGAAATATTTGTACAGAAATCACTCAAAATATTGAGTGCTTTTGATATAAAATTTCTAGGCTACGCTGCCATTACACAGGAAAGTACTTTCATGAAATTTCTGTATACGTATTACAAATAAAAATTTCAATGAAAATTTCTTGTTCGTCTACACAGGAAAGTGAAAGTTAATTTTAAAAATGTCACCGAGGTAAAGAGTTGCAAAATTTGCCTCTTCTTCTCTCCACTCTTATTTTGTTTGCTTACTAATCAGAGTTGCCGAACTTATTACATATACAAATTTATTAGGCAATAGTTGAAAAAAATTATCATAAATTTTTCTATTATACTATTTTTATAAAAATACTTTAATTATTTTCTTTATGCGTTTAATATACAATAAAAGAAAAAACTATTATAATTATTCTCATATACATCCAAAGAAGTTAATTTTATAATTATTATTTAACTACAATACTGCAACTTTGTATAATTCTTTGTATATGGCAACAGTGATTAGAATTTGTCATTTTACTTTCAGAAAATCTGCAACTTTCATTAAATTACTTTCCTGTCTAAACGGTAGCCAAATCGCTTGCTTGTGATGTGATAGACTTAAGCAAGCCACAGACTATGCGACTAGTTGTACAACATGACGATGTTGGTTATTAGATTGTAAAGTGTGTGGGGTCGTCGTATGAAGTTGTGTCGCGGTTGTACGAAAGATTAAAAAGTTTTGATTTTTTGGGTAGTTGTATCGATTGGTTGTAAAATTTTGGAGCATGTTGTACAACTTTATTTCGATTTGCTCTTATTTTTATATACAATTATTGCATCTGCGGTGATTTTTACTCAACAGAATTTTTTAAGAAATGAAATTGTGAGTTAATGTCGCACAGTTTGTGCGCAAAACACACAACTCCGCAAGCCAACGTGTTGTAGCAACAGTCGCATAGTCTATGGCATGGGTAATGGCATGTTTCTATTAAACATGTGCTTGAGTGTAACATAAAGTACTGCAAAAACAGTTTAACTAAGCTACTATGCATTACTCATTGTTCAAATATTAATAAAATGTTGTATGCTACTGTTACGTTTTACTCTGAAGAGCACACTCAACTCACACGAACAAACAAAAATATTTATGTTCTCGTGTACGAGAAAACTTGTCTTCGTGCTTTTTTTAAGGCAGAGCTATTGTCAGCTTAATTATTTGTGAATTATTGGTGATACAACAAGTCTTAAAATTTTTGAGGATTAAGTGCATTACAAAGTGTGGTGTTTTTGAAAAGTTAGAAAAAAGTAGGTATATAATAATACATACGTACATAATAAAACATACATATGCACATTTCAACGAATGCATTATTTTGTTTTTGTAAGGTTTTTTTGTTAGTCAGACAAATAAATTTTTTTGTTGCAGTCAATCAATCAGTACTGATAAATAAAGAACTAATCTTCAAATTTCATTATTGGGTATACTCATTACCTATTCGCAAAAAATGTCCATTCAAACGCATATGCTTCCCAACCCGTACCAAAAATATTTCACTGTACAAAATAAACTGACACTTCAATCAAAAAACAAAACAAAGATAATTGTGCGCATTTTAAAATAATTATTTCCTATAAATACTTAAGTGATATATGCGTCAGCCTCTGGTTTGTACACGTGCCAGCATTAATACACGCATACGCACATGCACTTGTAGTTCTCCAACCCGTGTAGCAATTATTGGAATTTTTTTTGTGCCAAAGTTTCAACTGCGTGGTCAAAGTACAATTTGTAAAGCATTGAGAGCTATAATTATTGTGTTGTGGTTTATTGTCTCAAGCAAAGTAAAACGATTATGTTATTTTCATAATCCCTTTCATTCATACGCATTCACTTTATGCAAAAAAAATACAAGAACCATTAGTACAAGAAACGATGAAAAACTCAAAAATATCTACAAGTATTTGAAATTTCAAAAACTTGTCCGCTTTGAGTGTAACAATGCAGATGTTTAGTTTCCATATACCAAGTCACTCGAAATTGTTTGTTGATTGAGTGAAAAAAAATGTTTTAGGGTTCCACTGCACACATATCAGTTTTTTTTTTTTATTAATGTAAGGCTGCCAATTTTTGGTGATTTCTGTATTGCATTTGTGACTATTGTCAAAAACAGACAAGCACAAAGAAGTGCTTGTGTACGTTATAAAATAAAAAACTTTCAGTAATTTTCATAAAAAACAATTTTTTTTTTTTTGCTAAAAGTAAGTAAAATTACATAAATTATATATGCAGATATGGACTTGAACCCTCACCTGGGTAACTACCTTGACGTGGTGTGGGGGCTTAAGTGTATGCTGGACGTCTATTCTCTTTCGAGGGCTTAATCATGGGAGTTCTGTTTCAGGTTCTAATGGTTGAGCCCGAGGAGAGGATAGGGTTTTTTAAGCCGGCCTACATACTAAAGGTTACCCAAACCCTCAAACAGGGGTGTCATGCGACCCGTGCCCATCTGTTCTCTTTGCAGTCGGGGGTCAAGAGACTGTATTCGAACGGAGCTTTGCTGATACCTGGGCACCTCAGCAAATAGACCACGCCCCCTCATTTTCCCCCACACTCGTGGGACCAAAATGAACCATTCTAAAATTAACTCCAATACCCAAACTGACATGACGACGACTATGGACAAGACAACGGACTACGGCAACGATGGTACAAGGACCGAAACGCTGACTGCAGGAGGTGTCTTGGGGCAACCTAAGAATACCAAATGCGTGAAAGCATCTTCGGATAGCTATCTTGGCAGTGAGGTGTCCATGGACTTTGAGCCGAACACCTCGAAGGCTGCACTGGCCCGGGCCTTCACGGCACACACCCTTCTTTTGGGAGCTGCTCGTGCTAGTGACAGCGCTGCAACAGCTGCCCAAGTGCCTATTGTGGGAAAGATGACTGCGAGCAAGTTCTCGGCTCTTCGAACTCCACCACCCTCCACCAACAAAGGCGCTGCGAACAAGATTTCGGGTTCCCGCGTTGGTGGTCATCAGGGAAATGTGAGTAAGGTAGCTGCGAACCAGTTTTCGGGCTCTCAAGCTACATCCCTGATACCTTGCGGAAAGGGTAGTAAGGAAACTGCGAACTTGTTTTCGGGTAACCAAGCTGCACCTCAAGCAATAGATAAAAAGTCTCAAAGGCACACAAGTTCCGCGAGACGGGCCTATTTAAGATGGCGTGCCGCCAGTAAGATCTATGGGGAGCTGGGGAAGAAGCCAGCGGATGCCTTAACGGCAGAAGAGAAATCCCGGTTATCATGGGCAGGATCAGTTTTAGCTGAACTGCAGAATTCGCCTCCCCTCGCATCTAAGGATGCACCTAAGCGACAACGCTCTGAGGAAGAGGCAGTGTTGCAGGCACAACAGCCTGCGAATAAGCGTTTAAGACCCCAAAGGTCAATGGACAAATCATTTAGCGATGTCATAAAGGACAAGCTTGTGATGGCTGTCATTGACAGGGGCAACGCGGATTTTGCCATAACCCCTTCGAACTGGGTTATGGTGAAGAAAGAAGTGATGGGGTTAAACATGATCCGGAGAGTTCTTAAAGACAATCCGGGTCCGTACCCCAGGTGTGAGGAGGCTGGCTGGTATCGGCGGCGTATAAAGCTTATGGCCTGTGCAGATGAGCGATCAGCAATGTTGCTTAAACAGGCAGTCGGTCATGTGGGCAAGCCATGGGAAGGTGCCAAGCTCGATGTGATTCCTCTCTCAGAGGTTCCACGTCGTCCTAGAGCTGTTGCCAAGATACCAGACATCTCTGGGTCTGCAGAGGAAATCTTGGAGGTCCTGAGAGGCGGAAATCCTGATATACCTACCCATGATTGGAAGGTAGTCAGGGTCTCCGAACCGAAGGGCAATTCGAGAAATGTCACCATCCTGCTGACTCAGGAGTCACTGGCGCCACTCCGCGCTAGAAAGGGGAAAATGTATTTCTGCTTCGATGCAGTCCTTCTCCGAGTATACCGGGGTGACGACAAGGGCGGCCTGATTCGGGAGGATGTGGATCCTGGTGTGGAAAGCATGTCCGTTGAGGAGACTGCTAGCTTAACATCGTGCGAGGACGCCCTTTCCAACTCTGAGTTGGTAGGGGAGTTCTTCGGGCATGTTGACGAAGCAGTTGACGAGGACGCCCTCTTGGTATCTGATCAGGATGACCAAGAGGACGTCGACGTCACAATCGTGGATAATGAGGGGAAAAATGGTGAAGGTAACTCAAATTAACCTTCACCATTCGAAGGCAGCTTCGGCTGCATTGCTTCTCCGGATGGCGGAGAAAGCGGATGATGTTGTCTTGGTTCAGGAACCCTGGCTGTGTAAGGGCAGGGTTTGTGGACTAAGAAGGGAAGGCTACAAGCTACTACATGTGGGCCAAGGTAGGATTAGGTCCTGTATAGTAGCGAGGAGCAATTTGAATATCTTTATCCTGTCTGATTTCAGTGATGAAGATACAGTGACAGCAGCCTGGGAGACAAGTGTAGGCACCTGCCTGCTTGTCTCAAGTTATATGGCATATGAGAGCGAACCACCACCAACTAAAGTTCGCGATGTTGTTCGGATGGCTGTTGAGAGAAGCCTGCCAGTAATAATAGGAGCCGATGCAAACGCACATCACATGGTGTGGGGCAGCTCCGACACAAATGCAAGAGGTGAGTCGATTTTTGATTTCATACTACGCGCAAATTTAGACGTTGTGAACGTTGGGTCGGAACCTACTTTTGTTGTGGTAAATAGAAGAGAGGTTCTGGATATTACGCTAGTTAGTACTAGGCATGCTGATATGATCAAGGGGTGGAAGGTGTCGAATGACTGTTCATGTTCTGATCACAGGTATATTGAGTTTGAAATAGGAATTCAGGAAATAGGGTTAGTCCCAAGAAGAAACAGGAAGAGGACGAATTGGGAGGAACAGGGTAGAGTTCTCTCGAACCTTCTTTCGGATCCTCCTACTATAAGAGGTTGTGAGGATATTGAGAGAGCTGTAGACTTACTAACTGAGTCTTTCGATACAGCTATCTCGGAATCGTGCAGACCTAGCGTGTGCCGAGGTAAGAGTAAACCACCATGGTGGAACTTAGAGATAGCGAGAGCTCGAAAAGAGTCTCGCAGACTTTTCAATGAGGCAAAAAGACTGGGAGACTGGTCGGAGTACAAAGCCTCCGTAAACAGGTTTAAAAATATGATAAGAAATGCAAAGCGGAGGTCTTGGAGATCCTTCTGCAGTGGCGTAGAAGGAGCCTCTGAGACAAGTAGGCTTCGCAAAATCATATCGACCACGCAGTCCATACCAGGTTTCATAAAGAAACAATGTGGTAATTGGACAACCAGCGGCCAGGAGACCCTTGAGGTACTCATGGATACGCATTTTCCAGGCTGTACACCCTACACGGGGGCAGGTATGGCCGTTGAACGAAACAGACAAGGAGAAGTATGTTTCTCTGTCGATAGGAACCGGGTTCTTTGGGCGTTGAAGAGCTTTGGCCCATATAAATCACCGGGTCCGGATGGTATTATACCAGCAGACTTGCAAAATAATGCGGAACTGATCATGCCATGGTTGATTCGGATTTTTACGGCCTGCCTTAAATGGTCCTACATACCGAAAACATGGCGTAGATGTGTAGTGGTCTTTATTCCTAAAGGTGGAAAGACTTCACACACAGCTCCGAAGGATTACAGGCCGATAAGCCTGACATCCTTTCTCCTAAAGACGTTGGAGCGGGTGGTTGATCTACATCTTAGAATGTCAATAAATCCGTGCCGTTTATCTGCATCTCAACATGCCTATACTAAAGGAAAATCCGTTGAGACTGCGTTGCATTCGCTCGTGGGGTACATAGAAAATTCTCTAGAGCAAGGGGAGTATACATTGGTGGCCTTCCTTGACATAGAGGGAGCCTTTAATAATGTTGCGCCAAAAATCATTACTATGGCTTTGGAAATGCTGAACATTCGTCAGCCGATTATAAGTCTCATATGGAGTCTACTGACTGAAAGGGTCATAACATCTAGTATGGGACGGGCCACCATATGCAGAGTGGCAAACAGGGGTACTCCGCAGGGGGGAGTTTTATCTCCCTTCCTATGGAATCTTGCCCTAAACTCATTACTGGTGGAGTTAGACTCCATGCGTTTCAAGACTGTGGCATATGCCGATGATATTGCTGTGGCGGTGTCGGGTAAATATCCGGACACCCTCTCACAGTGTTTGAATTCCGCACTGAGGATCATAGATGGGTGGAGCACCCATAGTGGTCTCAGTGTGAATCCACAAAAAACGGAGCTTGTACTTTTCACCCGAAAATACAAGACTCCTCCTTTCGATCTGCCAACCCTAAAGGGCGTTGAGCTTAGTTTGGCAGATAGTGCCAAATACCTGGGAATCTATCTTGATTCAAAACTGTCTTGGAAGAAGAATGTCCAATTTAGAGCGGACAAGGCGGCTGTTGCCTTGTACCTGTGTCGTAAGGCCATTGGGAAGACCTGGGGTATAAATCCTTGGAATTCTTGCTGGCTATTTAACATGGTAATAAAGCCCATATTAATGTATGGGGCGCTTGTTTGGTGGACGGCTTTAGAGAAAACCACCTATTGCAGATTCATAGAAAGGATACTGCGGTCATCTGCTTTGATGGTAACTGGTGCTTCTTGTACTACGCCAACTAAAGCACTAATTACGATGATGCATTGGCTGCCAGCTGATCTCATGGCGAAGGAAGTGGCCATGTGCTCGGCAATTAGGCTAAAAGCCAGTGAGATGTGGAAAGAAGCGACAGAAGGTCACGCTTCGATAATAGAAAGAATAACGGACCTCCCGGAGTATATTGATTACTGTGCACCAGCTCTAATGCCCGACAAGAGATTTGACGTGATCTCATCAAGGACGGCCTCGGCAGCGAACCAAATGGGTCGCCAAGAGGACGTGCTTGAAGTTTTCACAGATGGATCCAAGTCGGACATGGGAGTTGGTGGTGGTATCTTTATGCCCCAGTATCAGAGGAGGATCAGTTTTAAGCTATACGATGAGTGTAGCGTAATGCAGGCTGAAATTACAGCTATTTTGAGAGCAGCTAACTGGCTGAAGTACTATAGGGTATACGGGGTGAATATCCGAATCTGTACTGATAGTAAGGCTGCGTTAAATGCGCTTGTGGGTGTCTATACGACGTCCAGGTTGGTTCAGGAATGCCGGATATCTCTTAATGAGATAGCGAGACATTCGAGCCTGGAGCTTTTCTGGGTACCGGGGCACAGTGGAGTGCCCGGAAATATTGTGGCGGATGAGCTGGCGAAAGCCGGAGCTCGTCTACAGAGAGGGGACATTGACACGATGGTTGGATTCCCGCTTAACAGCTGTAAAAACCAAGTGCAGCGTCAACTTGTAGGAACTGCGCAGGACAGATGGTCTGGTGAGGTCACCTGCCGAGTAGCAAGGCTGACATGGCCTGCGTATGATCGTAGTAGAACTGCGGTCTTAAAGGGTTTTCCCCGTCAAAGGTTGCGTACCTTGGTGGCAGTTCTGACAGGACATTGTCTCATAGGGACGCATGCTAGGAGGTTAAATCTTCCATTTAATGATTTCTGCAGAAGTTGCGGGGATGAGGACGAGGAGGAAAGTGTTGAGCATTTCCTCTGTCGATGCCCGGCTCTCAGTTCTATGAGAGCGCTGTACTTAGGCGGACCGATGCTGCACGGGTTAGCAGATATATCGGAATGCCGAGTGAACGGACTGGATTCCTTTATCCGGTTTTCGGGTTGGTTTGAATCTGAACCGTCGGGGGAAGTGTAAGTCTCGCGGGCTGCACTTCTCCCTCAGGCAACACAACGGGACCAAAAGGACCCAAGTGGGCTGGTTTCATGAAACTGGCGGCCTGTAAAACCTAACCTAACCTATGGACTTGAACGATAAAAACTTGTAAGTATGCATATATGTATGTACATGTATAACATGCAGTCTACACCTAACTTCAAATGCAGTTAAAACATGAAGTTAAAACTTGCTGTTTAAATATCTATCTGTTTAAGTCGGCGTACACGTAGTGATGTTAGAGTTATAACTTCTCTTAGTAAAAAAATAAAAATGGTGAAAAACAACTACAAATAGCATGCTGTTGTCAATTTAAGTTATAACAGAGTTTCCAAATGAAATGTTTTAACAACCAAGTTATAACTTTAACCAAACTTCAACATGAGCGGTCCACATTTAACTTTAACTTGAAGTTAGCGTTAAAGTTAGTGTTTTCATGTAAGGTGGAGACCGCACTTAAGAATCAATGAATTTATAAACAAAACTAGCTGTTTTTGCTCAAGAGTTGCCACTGAGTAATGAAATTATTGTGTTTTTGTATGGAAAAAAGAAAACACAGTACAAAAATATTCACTACGGCAATCCTGCAGTTTAATAAAACGTAAAGTACTACGTAAGCTAGACAAGTGGTTTAAAAATACTCATATTTTTACGTACTTGTCTGTGTGGTACTTGTTTGTCTGAACACTTGCCTGCTATGTGGAAACATGCCATGATAATCAGGCTCGACGCCTCAAAATCAGTGCTACCAAGCTACCACCGAAGACAAAAACGAATAGCTAATTATATATTTTTTAAACAATTGAGTTTTATTCACTATATTAGCCTCTAACATTGGTACCAATTAAAAAATTATAAATATCTTGTTTTCTATGTTGCCCACCTGTTTTTTGAAAGATATTCTCATCCAACTGATTTGACAGGCATTATTAAAACATTTTTCTTTTTAAATTCTCTACTATTGAGATTGTTGGGATATAAAATTGCATGTTTCAGAATATCTTTCAAAAAATTCCAAAGCCTATTAGGATGACGATATATAGACAGCTGGGAAGCATAGAAAACAAGTTTTTAATATTTTGATTTATAATTTGTTTTAGCTTTGTTCGAGGAAATTCCGGTAAAATGAGAGCAAACAAAACATACTCTCAGAAAACAAGAAATTTGCCAATAATTGCTGGAACACAAAAAACCACATTCCACGCCCGAAATTAAATATTAGCTGTTGTTTATTTATACAATTTTAAAATTCAGTGTTCTCAACTTCTAGATTTTATAACGCACTGAAATCCAATAAAAAACGCATACTTTTACAAAAATATACACAAAAAAAATGAAAATTTTTATTATTATATAAAATTAACAAACAAATTTATTTTATAAATTGTTTTCACGGGTTGAAAATAAAGAAAGCGGGTTTTCTCCCAATGAAAATAAAGTCAAACACTGGATTGTTTTGTAAAAAATATAAATTAGTTTGTTTTATTAATTCATTAGATTTTGAAAAGTTAGTTTTAAATTATATGCACTGTTTTGGGTGATAAATAATTTATTATTCAGAAATAAATGGTTGTGTTTTAGATTATACTGTATATTTTCTCGTTGGTTAATATTTTCACCATTCGCTGTTTTTTATGAAGATTGAATTTGACCGCTTTTTGTTTGGTTTTTACGGACGTCAAAAAATCTTTTCACATTCTAATAATGTATTCAGACTTCGTCATTTTGTTTGTGTAGAGTTGCGCTAATATTACTTGTTGCCTTACTTATATTTGTATCTGTTCTTGGGCTGGGGAGCCTCGAAAGAAAATTGTTGTAATCCTCTTGATATTTGCTGTTTTTTACTATTTTACTTTGGTATATGTTACTTTTTAAGTTGACTGATATAATTTAATTGTATTTTAAACTGAATTAAGAATGAATATAATTTGTACGTTTTTTTGGTGATAATTAAATTATGTTGTAAATTGGATTGTAGTATATAAGGAATTGAATTGTATTATTATTATTTGGGTTACTCAGGTATATGCACTTATTACTCTTGCTGTGCAGTACTACTTTATTTTGGCCTTGATGGCTTTTGTATTGCTGTATGTTGTAAATAAATAAATATGTTTTCCATCTTACTATACTTTAAAAAAATTTGTAAGTACTCAGCAAAAGAACTGACTACTCCTTTTTTTGTGTTGTCATTTACTGCAACTTTGGTAAACGAACGGCATTTAGTAAAAATTTATTTTTGAGTAAACGTACAGACATAATCGAAGGTTTTCATTTTGGTATCATGGAATTCGATATCGAATGAATTGTATTGCCATAATATAAAAAAGTAACTTCCACTTTCTGTATTTCGACAAATATTTTCATTCGCATAAAAACTATGAAACAAAATTTGTTTTTGTTTCAAATGTATTTATGCGAATGGAAATATTTATTCGAAATAGTGGAAGTGGCAGTTAAACAATTTTTTGTATTCGTACTTTTAGCAAACATATGTTCTACTATCTATTAATTTTTTTAATTACGATCCGTTATGCATCGTTTGCAATAATCTAGATGCATCGTATTGTTATTCGAAACGATAGTTAATTCGATATCGTATGCGGTGATAGACCCCTGATTCTATAAATTCTTATATTTAAGTATTAGCACATTTTACTAATGATAAGTTTGCCGCATACCAATACAATAAAAACATTGGGCCATTTTAAAATTCAACAGCTAAACTTGAACAAGTCTAATCTGCTCAATTTTTTTTCAACCACCTAGCATTATTTTAATAATATGTAAATATAACATATTTGATATAATAAATGTATATTTCTTATAAGCGAACATCCCCCACAATCGGCAAAAATTCCGCGTTTGTGTCCGGCTATGAGAGGTTTCATTATATTTATGGAAAAACAATTTAACCAAAATGAGAAAGATATTCGCATCTCTACATTGAAGAAATATATTAACAATTTTGGTTCAACATTGACAAAAACGGCAGCTCTGAATATAGCCCAAAATATATAATTTATGAAAATAGTCAAAACAGCTGTACCAATATCCAAAATATTTTTTTAGAAAGCTATCTTAATATCCTTTTATCATCTTTCGTTAAATAAATAAAATTTTTGCAGCTTAAGATATTTTTTATAAAAATTTCCAATTTTTAGTCTTTCATTTTTCAATATTTCGCCAGCAATTTGTTGGCTTGGTTAAGAAAAATTAAATAAAGATTATTAATCATTAATTTTTTATAAAAAGCAAGATCTTAAGCTGCACAAATTTACTTATCTAGAAAACTTTACAGCAGTAAGCTAAGCCAGGCAAGTATTAAGCAAGTACCGCCAATTGGAGCCACACTGGCAAAAACTGGCTTTTTGCCGGTAAAAGCACGATAGTAAAGTGTTCCACTGAATAATACAGTTCCTACCGCCATCAGTGTACCAGACTAAAATAAAAAAATCAAGATGTTAACAAGTTGCAAAATCTTTTGCCAAGAAAAAAAATTTATAGACGCTATTAAAAAAAATTATAGATACCATCAATGGATATTTTGCTAAAGGCATTCCAAATAATGCTAGAGTATGAAAAAAATGAAAACGATTAGCAGTATCAAAAATGTTGCGAAGTTCGGGCTTGTCCTGAATATTTGACTGATGGCTGCCGATAGCACCCAATATAACAGCAGTAGCTCCACTCAAACCAGCTAACCGAACAATGCTATAATTATTAGCAACCAATTCCCACAAAGGTGGCAGAATATTTTTAGACATAGCAGAATTTATAACTTTTTTAAACTAATTTAAAACAATAATTGGTTAAATGCTCATATAACATGCACCTTTATTCTGTGCCGAGAAGAAAAACAATATTTTTTTATGTTTGGCGAAGGCGAATTAGATTATTGAATTCGCCTTGCGCAAGGCGAATTAATTATTAGGTGGATGCATCGGCGAATTCAGGCGAATTCGATTAATATGGCTGCACTTTCGCTGTCAAGTTTTGTTTACCTTTTTCGGCGCCGTTTAAAATTTTTTACATGTTCGTTATCAACTACTTTCGACAGCTTAAGTGTGAATTCGCCATTTTACACAAACAAAATACCTGTTGTTTTTTTTTATTGTTGTATTGTTGTAGCGAAGCGGCTACCTTGTTTTTTGTGTCATGGCCTTGCGTAAGCCAGTGTCCAAGGCGAATTCATTACCTGGTGAACTTAACAGCACAGGTGATTTTTTTTGCTTCTCGCGTTTTTTCCAATGAGACTGTCAAATTTTGTTTCTTTTGTTTACAAACTTTTTCACGCCATTTTAATCTGAAGGTTTTTTTTGTATGATTTAGTGCAATTTCAAGAAATTTGTGTGAATTTAAAAGTGAAAAACTAATATAATCTGTGATTTTAATTACAAACAATTATAAAAGCTTATATTTAACGTTTATATAAAATTTTTTCCCAGCTGAACAATCTTAGGCGAATTTAGATTATGACATTCACGAGATGTTTTACAATAACAAAATACATAGTACTGAATTTGCCTTTCCGCTAGCATTCACCTGTATAAAGCCGCCTTGACAATAACCAAGGCGAATTCATTACTAGGTGAACTTAACATCACAGGTGATTATTTTTGGCTTCTCGCGTTTTTTTCCAATGAGACTGTCAAATTTCTTTTCTTATGTTTACAAACTTTTTCGCGCCATTTTATACTGAAGTTTTTTTTTTTGTATGATTTAGTGCAGTTTCAAGAAATTTGTTTGAATTTTAAAGTGAAAAACTAATATAACCTGTGATTTTAATTACAAACAGTTATAAAAATTTATATTTAACGTTTATAGAAAATTTTTGCCAGCTGAACAATGTTAGGCGAATTTAGATATGTTTTACAATAACAAAATACATAGTACTGAATTCGCCTTTCCGCTTGCATTCACCCAAGGCAAACTCATTACTAGGTGAACTTGACAGCTCAGGTGATTACTTTTTGCTTGCCGCGTTTTTTCCAATGAGACTGTCAATTTTTTTTCTTTTGTTTACAAACATTTTCGCGCCATTTTAATCTGGTTTTTTTTTTGCATGATTTCAAGAAATTTTTGTGAATTTAAAAGTGAAAACTCGATTATAATCTGTGATTTTAATTACAAACAGTTATAAAAGTTGTAGCGAAGCGGCTACGTCGTTTTTTTGTATCATGCGCAAAAACTTTTGGGCTATATAAAATATATGTCAAATTGAATCTAAAAAGGTCCTCTTTAACTTGCAAAAGGTTTGGCCCAGGAAGAATTTCTGGTTTGGACTCGGGAGGCCCATTAGTGTTTGAGTGCAATGACAAAATTTTTTTAAAATAGAAACTTTGTTCTACTAAAAACTTTTGGGCTATATAAAATATATGTCAAATTAAAGCTAAAAAGGTCCTCTTTAACTTGCAAAAGGTTTGGCCCAGGAAGAATTTCTGGTTTGGACTCGGGAGGCCCATTAGTGTTTGAGTGCAATGACAAAATTTTTTTCGAATTGAAACTTTGTTCTAGCAAGAACTTTTGGGCTATATAAATTTTATGTCAAATTAAAGCTAAAAAGGTCCTCTTTAACTTGCAAAAGGTTTGGTCCAGGAAGAATTTCTGGTTTGGACTCGGGAGGCCCATTAGTGTTTGAGTGCAATGACAAAATTTTTTTAAAATAGAAACTTTGTTCTACTAAAAACTTTTGGGCTATATAAAATATATGTCAAATTAAAGCTAAAAAGGTCCTCTTTAACTTGCAAAAGGTTTGGTCCAGGAAGAATTTCTTGTTTGGACTCGGGAGGCCCATTAGTGTTTAAGTACAATTACTAAAAATTTTTTAAAATTGAAACTTTGTTCTAGCAAAAACTTTTGGGCTATATAAAATATATGTCAAATTAAAGGTAGAAGGGTCCTCTTTAATCTACAAAAGGTTTGGTCCAGGAAGAATTTCTGGTTTGGACTCTAGAGACCTATTTGTGTTGTTTGAAGATTTTAGGTTTGCTGAAATATAAAGAACATTTTGAACCATATAAATATAACTATACTTTCAAGTACAACATAACTTATATAATTGCACGTAATTTATTCTTTAATTATTAATTTTTCATTAATAATAAGGCATTTTTTTACACATCATTTTTCAGTTATGTCGATTTTATATAGTTTGTTAAAATAGTTTGTTATCTCTCCCATGTAAGAAAACAAGAAGAAGAGTGAGAATTTTCAGAAGTTGCCGTATTTTTTGTAGAAAATGTTCTAAAATTCTACATTTTAGACTTGGTAGCACTAGAAATTTGGTCTGCAAAGGCAAAAATACTCAATTTTTGTCTGCACACAGTCTGCAAAGAGAGAATTATGGCGTTACTCTCTTGAAATTGAGCGAAACAGAAAAAGTTTGTTATCTTAGTTTGTTAACTTCACGGAGATTGATAAAGAACATGTACAAAAATTTAAATGGCGCCGAAAAAGGTAAACAAAACTTGACACAGAGAGTGCCGCCATATTAACCGAATTCGCCGATGCATCCACCTGATAATTAATTCGCCTTGCATTCACCTGTTAAAATTCGTCTTGTTGGCAACACTGTACTAGAGCAAAATCCGTGCATTTGTTATATTTTAACCACAGATATAACATTTTAACATTAAATCTTATATTTAACAATAAATCTTAAAAATATATAGCAGAAAATGGAATATGATGAAACTGGTTGGCAACAGGGCAGACCAAAACACCATGGAGAAAATGAAGTACATGTCATATTGTATTTGTTCAGATAATGTTTTAAAAAATTATCCCTAAACATTTCCAGGATATGCCAGAAGATAATCCTCAAGAGACTATACAGGAATGCCTTGAGAAGTTTCTAACGCCCGATTATATAATGGAACCCGGCATATTCACACAGCTCAAAAGATACTTCCAATCTGGTGGTTCACCAGAAGAAGTCATTATGATGCTATCTGAAAACTATAAAGCTGTTGCTCAAATGGCCAATTTATTAGCTGAGTGGCTCATTTTGGCTGGAGTTAAGGTTACTGAAGTTCAAGCTATGGTTGAAAATCATTTGAAGGATATGATTTTAAAAACATTTGATCCCAAAAAAGCTGATACTATTTTTACGGAAGAAGGTGAAACACCCGATTGGTTAACTGAAATGATTGACCATCCGACTTGGCGTTCTCTTATTTATCGCCTTGCAGAAGAATATCCTGACTGTTTAATGCTGAATTTTACGATTAAACTTATTTCGGATGCTGGATTTCAAAGTGAAATAACTTCCATTTCAACGGCTGCTCAACAAATAGAAGTTTTTTCGCGAGTTTTAAAAACCTCAATAGCTAAGTTTCTTAGCAATCCAGAAGATATACAAGGTGCTATACAAGAATGTGCGCGAATGGTGTGCCACGGTCAGCACACGTATGTTTATTCTCAAGTTTTAATACAAGTTTTGAGCCAAGAACCCAAAGGTGGTTTTAACATGAAACGATTATCACAAGAAATAACGAAATATGCTTTACAAAAGTTTGTTAACATTTTATAATGAAATCGACAATAAGTATTCCATTCTCTCTATTTTTAGCAATCAAAATGTTACTCCCATTACTATGGCTCTGAACGGATCTGCTTCCTACCCTCAAGCCTGTCAGGCACTCTCATCCATGTTGTCCCGGAACACCCTTAATCCCGCAGATATAACAGTTTTGTACCGCAATTACTCCGGTGCAGATTCACCACCCATTGATCTCATAAGAAATCCTCAATTTCTAGAACTTTTAGTCGATTCTCTTTTTAAGGCGGGTGTTAAAATAAATCCTGAACATAAATCAAAATATATTTACCTCTTAGCATATGCAGCATCGGTAGTTGACACACCAGCCAAAAAACGATTTCTTACAGAGAGATTTTTAAATAAGGAAGAGTTAAAGAGTACAATTCAAGCAATAGAAAAAGTACATAACATTTGTAATGTCAATAAAGGTTCAACGGAATTAATAGCAGAGCTGCAAACGTTGTATAATTGCATTAAGTAAAATATCTGCAATACCTATGCATATATACTAACGGATCAACTTTTTTTTAGATATCCTGTTGTAGGTGTTGGCGTGATACGATGGATAGAGAACACGGTTACAGAACCGTCATATTTTAAACTTTCAACCGATAGTTGCCCAACACATTTAGCTATTTTAGATGAGGTAGCAGCTGTTCATCCCACTTTACACCAACAAATTTTAACTCTTTTAATACGCCTTTTCGAATCAAAACAAGATGAATTAGAAATTTTAGTTCAATTGGAAATGAAGAAAATGTTATTAGACCGTATGGTGAATTTGCTTAGCCGTGGTTGTGTCGTACCTGTTGTTAAGTATATCAAACAATGCTGGGGAAAAGGTGATACCGACATCTCGCTTATACGTTATTTTGTCACCGAAGTGTTGGAAACTATAACACATCCTTATTCACCTGAATTTGTCTTGCTGTTTTTACCCATGGTAGAAAATGAAGAGATTACCGGAACAATGAGAGGTGAAGGTGACAATGATCCCGTGTCCGAATTTATAGGTGAGCAAATTTAAAAAAAAATAATAATGATATATAAATAAATATACTTATATGTTTATATTTTGATTCCAGTTCACTGCAAGGCTCATTATACAACGGTATAATAAAATTAATTTTAAAAGATATCTTAATAAAGTGGATAACATAAAAATTTTTTTTTACACAAAATGCCTATTGTTTTCGAGTTGCACGTACTTTATAAAGATACAAATTGGCTTCCACTGTAATTGATAGTAGATTTGAAAGCATTTGAATAGTATAGAACAATACAATCCAACAAAAATTTGTTTTGTAATATTTTTTATTTACTACGAACTACAGAAAATGTGTGTAGCCCAATTAAAGAATTACCTATTCACATGTTACAAAATGTATTTTATCGGTACTAAGCAATACAAAAAAAATATACGTATGTCATAGTAACACACAATATGCAAATAGTTTCCAACTTAATATTTGTTGGCATATACACATGATTTTTATATATACAGCCATGTTCCGAGAAACGCGCGTTCTGAAATCGCAAGGCGCTCTGAAAAACGTTTAATTGATTTTTATAGCAGTGATAAGCCCAGCTGTCTTTCGTTTCCTTTGTGTAAATTTGTCAAAAGTACATAGACTTCCTTGCTTTTTCAATCAATATTTTGACAACTATTCATAAATTCTACCAACAAAATTAATGTTGATGTTTGTTGGTGTTGTATTTATTGTAATTCTGCCACTACCTATAGGTGTGTTCTACGTGAATAACAGAACAGTCCGAACTAGTCCAAAAGCGTTCCACGTAACAATTTTTGTGCAATTTTGAGAGAAAATGAGAGAGTAATTTTTTTCATTTCCTGTAGAAATTAGCCCGAGCTTTTTTCTTTGGGTAAGTTCGGTCTAGAATTGAATAATCAGCTGTTTTATGTTTACATATGTATGAAACTGCAAATATCACAAAATTTGCAAGTTGGAAAAAAGTTTTTCTTTAAAAATTAGTTAAAAGCAAAATGATACATCAAAAATGTGTCCAATCACTTTCGTATCTTGTGTATTTTTCTGAGAGTAAAAGAAACGACCACAAAAAAGAGTGTTGTTGTTATTAGCACTTAGTAACAGAAACATTTTGAGTATTTGATATTTTCGTTCCTAATCGTTTTCTTAAGCATTAGTGATCATCAAAAATCATGTTTTTGCTTGATTAACTCATACGCTAAAATTTGTAATCAACAAAAATCAGGCAACAAAGTTCAACGTTGAGTAAAATCAGCTCGTCTTGATCATGCTCATGTTGATTTTTGCAGGCATGAAAATTTGTTTATGTGTATTTAAGTTATTTAACAATTAAATTTGAAGTTATGCTCGTATATCTAAATGGTTCATTGTTTTCTGGTTAAAGACCAAATCTGGGGTCTAATCACCGCATACGATATCGAATTAACTATCGTATCGAATAACATTACGATACATCTAAATTATGGCAACCGATGCATATTGGATCGTAATTTAAACAAAATGCAATAGATTGAAGACCATACGTTCCCTAAAAGTAGGAATACAAAAAATAAATCCTTTAACTTTTTTATATTATTGCAATACAGTTTATTCGATATCGTATGCCGTGATACCAAAATGAAAAATTTCGATAATTTTGCTCGATATCGTATGCGGTGATTTGGCCCCTGGCTTGCACCAAGCAGGATTTTTATTTTCCTTGTAATACATACCAGAAAATACAAAATTGTTTGCTTTTACTCTTGGGTCACATTTCCTTTTTATTAGCACACAGAACTAAAATTATCCGACATTTTAAATAACAATGCTTTTTGTCAATTCTTTTTGCCAAAAACAGCGCATACGAGTATATGATATAAAAAAATTAGATTTAAATAAGACTTTTTGCTATATAATATACTCGTATAAAGAAACAACATCTAACAAGTAAGAGTGTAGTATATTCGGCTGGGCCGAATCTAAAATACCCTTCACGATAGTCACGAATATGTATAGTATATTAAAAATGTGACCTAAATATGCTCGGTTATATATAAACCGATAGCGGAATTTTCTATGTTCTGTATTTTAGTAACCTTCTTTTATAACGAAAATTGCTTTTCAGCAAAAAAAAAAAATTTTTTTTTAATAGAAAAATCGGTTCAGGCTATATCTCGGGTATATATGGACCGATATCGAAAATTTTAATTTTCCATATTTATATAACCTTATATCATTACCAGAATGCTTTTGAGCACAACAAATTGTTTAAGTTCGCTTACGCGATATTTTCATGAAAACCCCGATTTAGGCTATATCTCGGGTATATATGGACCGATATCAGAAATTTTAATTTTCTCTATTTTCGTAACCTTCTTTTATAAAAAGAACTGCTTTTCAGCAAAAAAAAATTTATTGGAAAAATCGGTTCAGGCTATATCTCGAGTATATATGGACCGATATCGGATATTTTCTTTTTCCATATTTATATAACCTTATTTAATTACCAGAACTGCTTTAAGGTGAAAAAAGTTGTTTAAATTCGCTTACGCGGCATTTTCATGAACACCACGGTTTAGGCTATATCTCTGGTATATATGGACCGATATCGGAAATTTTAATTTTCCATATTGATATAACCTCATCTTATTACCAGAACTGTTTTTAAGCAAAAAAAGTTGTTTAAGTTCGCTTACGCGACATTTTCATGAAAACCCCGGTTTGGGCTATGTCTCGGGTATATATGGCCCAATATCGGAAATTATCAATTTCCATATTTATGTAACCTAATTTCATTACCAGAACTGCTTTTGAGCACAAAAAAGTTGTTTAAGTTCGCTTACGCGGCATTTTCATGAAAACCCCGGTCTAGGCTATATCTCGGGTATATATGGCTCGATATCGAAAATTTTCATTTTTCATATTTATGTAATCTTATTTCATTACCAGAACTGCTTTTGAGCAAAAAAAAAGTTGTTTAAGTTCGCTTACGCGACATTATCATAAGAAACCCGATTTGGGCTATATCGCGGGTATATATGGACCGATATCGGAAATTTTCATTTTTCATATTTATGTAACCTAATTTCATTACCAGAACTGCTTTTGAGCACAAAAAAGTTGTTTAAGTTCGCCTACGCGGCATTTTCATGAAAACCCCGGTCTAGGCTATATCTCGGGTATATATGGACCGATATCGAAAATTTTCATTTTTTATATTTATATGACCCTATTTCATTACCAGAACTGCGTTTGAGCACAAAAAAAATCTTTAAGTTCGCTTACGCGACATTTTCATGAAAAACCCGGTTTGTGCTATATCTCGGGTATATATGGACCGATATCGGAAATTTTCATTTTCCATATTTGTGTAACCTAATTTTATTACCAGAACTGCTTTTGAGCAAAAAAAGTAATTTAGCTTCGCCTATGCGACATTTTCATTAAAAATCCGATTTGGGCTATATCTCGGGTATATATGGACCGATATCTGAAAAAAAAACTTTTTTGTCTTTTAGTCACCATGCTAAATAAGTGTGTGAAGTTTGAAGCAAAACGAACAACTTTTGTTTTCAAAAATTTTCATACAAAACTGCAAAAAAAATGGCTTTTTTCTGAATTTTGAATATATCTCAGCTATACGTGGACCGATATTACTGAATTTCAATAGCAAACCAATGAATCGATGAGGTAAAAGAATGGTGAAAGAAAAAAGTTTCCAAGTCTAATGGTTTTCTCAGAAACGGTATTTCAGCAGCGGACAGACGGACATCGCTTAATCGACTTTTCCATTAATTCTGATTCAGAATACTTTATAGGGTCGCAAAAAAAACTGTAGAAATTACAAACGGAATCACAAACTTATATATACCCTTTACATTTTTGTGAAGTGTATAAAAACAAACATCGCCTCAAACTTGTCTTAAAAATGGGTGCAATCAGCTTTAAAAATGGTTAACATAAAGTGCGGTCTCCACCTGACATGAAAACACTAACTTTAACGCTAACTTCAAGTTAAAGTTAAGTGTGGACCGCTCATGTTGAAGTTTAGTTAAAGTTATAACTTGGTTGTTAAAACATTTCATTTGAAAACTCTGTTATAACTTAAATTGACAACAGCCTGCTATTTGTAGTTGTTTTTCACCTTTTTTATTTTTTTAGTATGAGAAGTTATAACTTTAACATCACTACGTGTACGCCGACTTAAACAGATAGATATTTAAACAGCAACTTTTAACTTCATGTTTTAACTGCGTTTGAAGTCAGGTGTAGACTGCATGTAAAAAGTGCTTAACAGAACATTTTAGCGTAAAATTCTTGTATGAATACAGTTGTTGTATTTGCCCTAAAAATTATATCTAAAGCTTTGGTCTTATTGTTTCAAAGCAATTATTGTTATAATTAAAAATAATCCTTCTTCTTGACTGAAGTTGGACTCGAACTCACAACTAGTTAATCTCGTACATATGTATATCTAAAGCTGTTTAATTTTTTTATGAATACAATTTGTAAATTTCTTTGAAAGAACTAATTTATTTGACTTGATACATTGACATCACTAACAAAGCTTATGTTTGTTGGTGTTGTATTTATTGTAATTCTGCCACTACCTGTGTAAAGCTGCATTGTTTGTACCGGCGAGAAGAAAACAAACATTTTTAACATTTTTTTTTGCATGGTTGAAAAAAAACAGTATTAAAACAAGTAAGAGTAGTATATTCGGCTGGGCCGAATCTAAAATACTCTTCACGATAGTCACATATATATATATATATATATATATATATATATATATATATATATATATATATATATATATATATATATATATATATATATATATATATATATATATATATATATATATATATATATATATATATATATATATATATATATATATATATATATATATATATATATATATATATATATATATATATATATATATATACTATATTTGAAAATGTGACCTAAATATGCTCGGTTGTATATGAACCGATATCGGAATTTTCTATTTTCTGTATTTATATACAAAGTAATACAAAGCCATACGGCCAATTCATATAAAAATATCATTCGCTCTGTGATTCTTCAACCGCGCGGTCGTGTTTTTAAAAAGTAAAAAAAAACAAACCAAAAAATCATTGTGCTAACATATTTTTAAACTTACATATCAAAACAATAATATATTGTATTAAATTGTAAAAACAATAACAAATTATTTAAAAAAAACAACGGGAAAATAAATTCCTTACATTTCATTAACTAAACAATAAAATCAATTTCAATAAAACAAGTGCGGTGGCAGTGCATTGTTGTTGTTGTTATTGTGCGTGAAGATAACCTACCCAGTGGGAAAAAAACTATACACTAAAGTTTTGTTTTCTTGCAAAACCGAAAAACTTTATGACAATTATTTTTATATACTTTTAAATTAAAAAAAATATAAATAAAAAAACAAAAATTGCATGAGTGTACCTATTAGATGCAATTCTGTGAGGGAGCTTAGCTCCACTAGAAAAAACCTCTGGATCTCTGAGGAAGAATCACTTAAAAAATCATTGGATAATCTTCTGTCTCTAAGAGATAAAAAACGCACGCGTTCGTGTTCGCCAAACATTGTTGTTACAACAGAAGACATACCATCTTCCAGTTTAGCTATTGTTGATACACCGAAAACTCAAGTGGGCATGGATAGGTATATAACCGTGGTTAAACGTCAGCGAAGCCCTAAATCCGCGCAAATATCATCGCAACCAAAAATGTCTAAGGGCGATATTACCTCTGCGACAAGGGATAGTAACATTTTTGCTATCCTTCAGACTGGCGAGCCAACTACATCAAAAAAAACATTTAAACCGCCACCAATATACTTGAGAGAACCTACATCTAATGAGCTGGTAAAAGCACTTATTTCGGCAATTGGTAAAGACACCTTCAACGTAACATCAGTGAAGCACGGACAAATAAGTGAAACAAAAATCCAAGTCAACTGCGAAAATGATTACCGAAAACTTTCTGCCGCTCTAGAAAAAGAGAAAAGATATTTTTATACTTATCAACTTAAAAGTGCTAAAGGCCTTCAAGTTGTTATTAAAGGTATTGACCCATGCGTAGATATTGATGACGTCAAAACCGGATTGGAAGATAAAGGTTTTAAAATAAAAACCGTAGTAAATATCAGGAACCGTGAAAAGATCCCTCAACCCATGTTTAGGGTTGAACTAGAACCCAGGGATGTTGTCCTGAAAAAAGGTGGAATTCATCCAATTTATAACCTTAAATTTCTTTTGCATCGTAAGGTTACCGTTGAGGAGCCACATAAGCGTTCAGGACCCGTTCAGTGCCTAAACTGCCAAGAGTTTGGCCACGCAAAGGCTTACTGTAAGTTGCCCGCTGTTTGTGTTGTATGTGGCGAACTTCACGGCACAACTCAGTGCAATAAGCCAAAGGCCGTCGCAAGTGTTAAAAAATGCAGTAACTGTGGAGGTAACCACACTGCAAATTATAGAGGTTGCCATGCCTATACTCATTTTAAGCGGTCAATGACAAATAAGCCATTGATTTTAAATATGCCACCCCAGCAGTCAAACACCATTTCTACAACCAATTTTCCCCAGGTACGCTAGCCAACCAGCCAAATTTGAATCAGGAGCCCAAGCCTCAAAACTCCGACCAACATTTTAGCAATCTTGAGGCAACTCTGCAGACTCTTGTTCAATCTATAAATACATTTACGGTGTCCATGACAAACACGATGCAGGAAATGCTGAAAATGCAATCCACCATTTTGCAGGCAATTTTAACAAAATGAATTGGTTAAAAATATGTTTCTGGAACGCAAACGGCATTCGCCAACATAAAAATGAACTTGAGCACTTCCTTATGGAAAAGCAGATCGATATAATGATGATTGCTGAAACCCATTTGACAACAGTTATTTCAAAATTAATGGCTACACATTATATGACACAAAAGATCCCCGTGGAAGATCTTGCGGCGGTTCGGCAATTTTAATAAAGAACAGAATTAAGCATTATCTAATGAACGGGACACGTGAGGAATATCTCCAAGCTACAAATATATGCCTTAATTATTTTCATGAAAAAATCGTTATATCCTCGATTTACTCACCACCACGATTTTCAATAACAGAAAGCCAATATTCAAATTTTTTCAAATCGCTTGGTTCTCGATTTTTAGCGGCCGGCGACTATAACGCTAAACACACTTTTTGGGGATCACGTTTAATTACCTCGAAAGGCCGTGTGCTTTTTGACACCGTTTCCAAAATGGGCTTAGATGTGGTTTCAAGCGGACACCCCACTTATTGGCCGTCAGACCGACGAAAGATCCCTGATGTTATAGATTTTGGAGTTGCGAAAAATTTTCCTTTAGAGTGGATGCAAGTGGAGCCTTCATTTGTCATCAGATCACTCACCCACTATAATCTCTGTTTCGTTCCCCCAAGAGATTGGCTCCCCGTTGACCGTCAGTAGAGTTAATTGGCTAAAATACAAAAAATTTTTGAGTACACATTGTAGTGAAAATATCGCCTTGAGAACACCTGAGGATATTGATGCGTCAATTAACGATTTTTCTAAAAACCTCAAACTGGCCGTACAGCATGCTACCACTAGTCATATAAGACACAGAAATGAGAACAATAGAACTTATTCGGCTGAAATTGAGCAACTTCTGTCAGAAAAAAGAAGAGTTAGAAGAGAGTCGCAAACTCGCAGCTCTCCCCAGCTTAAAACTAGGCTACGGGAATGCGTAACTCGACTAAGAAATCTGCGTGAAATCCAGAGAATATCTTCCCTTAAAACATACATATTTGGAAAGCTTGGATGGTACTCCGCAATCTGACTATTCTCTGTGGAAAGCGACAAAAGGTCTGAAAAGACCCGTAATAGGTAAGCCACCTTTGCGAACTTCAACTGGCGACTGGGCACGAAGCGATTCCGAAAAGGGGATGGTGTACGTTGATCATTACGACAAATGATTCAGCGGATGCTGCAGCAGAATTTCCGCCGTATGCTGTTAGACAGCCTGTGTCTTTGAGACTTAACTTTCAAGATGTCGAAAAAGTTATCAATAACATAAACCCCAGGAAAGCTCCAGGTATAGATCAAATTACTGGTAAAATGCTTGAACAGTTACCTCGTGTAGCTAGAAGAGTTCTACTTTTTATTTTTAACGCTATTTTACGCCTTGAGTATTATCCTGCAGAGTGGAAGGTCTCTATGATTACTATGATACCCAAGCCAGGGAAGGATCCGACTAAAGTAGAGTCATATAGACCAATAAGTCTACTACCAACAATTTCAAAACTGTTCGAAAAATTGTTAATGGCGAAGTTGTCTCCAATACTTAATGATGTGGGATGTATTCCTGATCATCAATTTGGCTTTCGGGCTAAACATAACACCATAGAACAAACACATAGGCTAGTCAATGTCATACGACAGACTTTTCAAGACAAAAAGTACTGTTCAGCTCTATTCATCGACATTTCCCAAGCTTTTGATAAAGTGTGGCATGACGGAATGATGCACAAAATAAAGTTGAACTTGCCGGCAAATACTCACAAGCTTCTGGAAAGCTACTTATACGACCGGAAATTTGTTATCAAAGAAGGTGACTTTACAAGTCTCTCACAGTCAATCGGAGCAGGAGTTCCCCAAGGTAGCATTCTAAGACCCACTCTATATTTGATTTACGCATCTGACATGCCAACGAGATCCGAAGTACATACTTCAACTTTTGCAGATGACACAGCTTTTTTTAGCGTTCATTTAAACCATCAAGAAGCTTCACGAAATTTGCAGCAGTATATTTCAATATTAGAGAAATGGTTGAAACTTTGGAAAATAAAAGTTAATGAACAAAAATGTACCCACGTTACATTCACACTGCGTAAGCAAACATGTTCGGCTCTCCAAATTAACAATACACCTATTCCGCAGCATAATGAAGTTAAATACCTTGGTATTTACCTCGACCGTAGGCTAACGTGGAAGCCTCACATTGATGCAAAAGTCACTCGGTTGAAACTAAAAGCAGCGCAACTAAATTGGCTTATGGGCAGAAATTCGACATTGAAGTTGGATTGCAAACTTTTGTTATATAACGCAATTTTAAAGCCTATATGGTGCTATGGAGTTCAATTATGGGGAACCGCCTCAACATCTAACATTGAAAAAATTCAAAGACGACAAAACCAAATTCTTCGTACGATTACTGCAGCTCCATGGTACGTAAGAAACTCACGAATTCACAAGGATCTGTGTGTTCCGCTGGTAACTGACGAGTTCTCTAAGTATGCCACAAGGTATATCAGTAAACTGGAACTTCACCCAAATCCTCTTGCACGCAACATACTTAATTTTGGCGGCCACTCTCGGTTGAGAAGAAGGGATACCCTGGCCACCATCAGAACGTTAAATAGGTGATTCTACCGATATTATTCGCGCGAAATGAAACTCTTTTGTCTAGCAGTGGCTGGACTTAAATAACTTTTGTATTTAGTATTAAGATTTGAATACTTATTGTTAGTTCATATTTTGAAGATTCAATAAATAAATGAATGAAAAAAAAAAAAAAAAATATGTATATTATAGCGCATTTACACCAACTCAAAATCTAGTAGATTTGAATTGAAATCTACAACGAAATCTATATCGTTTACACCACCGTTTTTTGACATCTAGCAAGATTTTATTTGCTCAAAAATAATTTATGCATGCGGGTTTGACAATACAATATTATCAGAGACTGAATACACCAGCATTAAAGTGTATATTTTTTGTGCCCAGAGACTGCATACACCACAATATAGTGCATATTGCACAATATAGTGCAATTTTTGTTGCAGCGTAGTATTTTTAAGTACTTTTTGCAAGAAATCACAGTTGCATCGCTTAGTACTGAGTAGATTTCAGGAGATTTCGTCGAAATCTACTCATAAAGTAGATTTCATTTTGTATGGGAAATCTTCTCAAAACCTACTAGATTTGGCTTGAAATCTCGAATGAGCAGATTTCGCTTTGGTGTAAATAGGCTATTACTTAGACTGTATAATGCCTCTGCATACCAAAAATATATAGATATAAAAGTTGGATAAATTTCAATGGATTTTGTTCCCCATCCACAAAACGTAACAAATTCAACTACTGTACGTTACAATAATAATTTTCTAATTTAATACAATATATGAAGCCATAATTAAAGTAGATAATTTTTTATGTCAACGATTTTTATATATTATTGCAGAGTTTACATATTATTGTAGACTTATCATGTCTCCCACATGTAGACTCAAGTAATCAAAGCAATGAAAAAAACGGTCCAGTCACGGAAGTGCATCGTTTAATATCAACACATTTTGCAAGACTGTCACAATGTTGATAGATATCGCCAGAGTTTAAGCTTAAAAACATTATTTGACTGTGTAAAAATACGTAATTCTAAAGGCAAAGTATTCCAATATCTTATAACCCTGATAAGAAAAGAAAAAGCAAATGAGGATCTACAAATTCTAGGAAAAACCAGATGAGGATTTCTAGCACGGGGTGAAAACGAAAAGGTGTTACATAAAGCAATAGGTTTACCACTTTTGATGAGTTTGTGAAATGTTAACAGGCTGCGGAGTTTTACAAAGTTATCAAAAGAGCAGCCCAAAAAATTATTTACGAACCCTGATATGTGATACCTCCTTCTCACTCTATACACAAACCGGACAATAGAATTTACTACACGTTTAAGCCTATTTAATAAGTAATCAAAAGTTCCCGATACCACTACCAAGCCATACACTACTTGTGGCATTAGAATTGCATGAGTTAGTTTCTTCCTTACCTGTAAAGGAAAAAAAATATTCGAATTATACAGTTTACGTAATGAGCCCCAAATTTTACCAGATATGGAATCAATATGGCTACTGAACGACAATTTACTGTCCAGAGTAACGCCCAAGCATTTGTGATGATCAACAAAGCTGATCCTATTTAATCCAAGAAAGATTTGTAGATCCATAAAAAAACGAGTCGTAGGTCCAAACATAATAGCCTTCGATTTAGTCGTATTTACGGTCAAGTGGTTCTTTCGAGTCCAAAGTAAAACATTTTCCAAGCAAGAATTTATATTAGATTCAAAATTTCTCTGACAGTTCATACCACCACTAAACAGAATAAAGACATCATCAGCAAAAATGAAAGTATTACAATGCTCTGACTCCGTAACTCGAGGAAGATCATTAACATAAAGAATAAAAAGCAGCGGTCCAATCACAGACCCTTGAGGGACTCCTGAGGAAAGAAAAAGTGTATCCGAGGTTATATTATCTACCACCACAAACTGAGACCTACCCGTTATATAAGACATCACAAGTTTACAAGCCGTTCTCGAAAAGTTAAATTTCTTGTGAAGTTTAAGAACCATGTTGTTAAAATCAATGGAATTAAATGCTTTAGATAAATCCAATGATACTAATACACTCCGTTTATCTTCATTTACATTGTGTCTGATTGAGTCTGTTAGGCTTAGAAGTAATGAGGCTGTATTTAAACCGTGACGAAAAGCATATTGCGAACATGATATTTTATTGGAGACGAAAAGCATAATTTGATTTTTAAGTACATGTTCAACAACCTTAGAAACTGAGGGAAGTATGGAAATAGGTCTAAGATCATCCACTCTATTCACGACTCTAGCTTTTGGAATAGGAACTATGCGGGCTGTCTTCCAGGATGTGGGAAAGGTAGACATGGTTATGATGGAGTTAACCAAATCAAGAAGAATATCTGCAATGAAAGGGAAGACAATTTTAAGGAATTGTATTGGCATTCCGTCAACACCAATAGATTTGGATTTAACCTTGTCCAATGCCTCTGAGAGTTCAACCACATCAATGCCCCATCGCCGTTTACCAAGTAATCAAGAACTACGCTGTCACCATTAATAGTCGCACTAGAACTGACAAAGTAATTATTGATATCATTTGGATCAAGTTCATCATTTGGCTTTAAACCACATGAAATGCCCGAGCTTCTAATAACTCTCCAAAAGCCATTAGAATCCATGGAACTAAAAAGTCTCGAAAAGTAAATAGCTCGTTCCTTCCGAATTGCATTTTTAGCCTTATTCCTGAGCTTGCAATAACTAAGCCAATTTGAAGGGTTCTGTTTAAAGGCAGAAAAGGCAATATCCCGTAACGACCTCGCCAGAACAACACGCTCAGATCTCATCCAGCTATTATCCGTTCCACGAATTTTTACTCTTTTAACTGGAACAAACCGAAACATGTCATTAAGAAGGGAGTTAAACAGATGACACTTTTGGTCTACTAACGATGAGTTAAAAATTTGTAAATAGTCATAGTCATTGAGAAAAGAGACCAAACCAGACCAGTTAATGTTGTTAAAGTTACGACATTCAAAAAATTCGTCATAATTATCAACGTCATAGCTGAAAGTAGCAAAGATAAGCGAGTGATCTGAGATGGATGGGCATTGCAGCTGGTAGTGGGAGGTGGCAGAAGAGGGAACACTCACCAGGAAGATAAGAGAAGTAGTTCTATTCCTTAAATCATAATGAGTCGGCATGGAATTATGCACAATCGAAAGGTTATACCTTAAACAGAACTGACGAACAGTTTCTGACTTAGACTGTAAAAATAAATTACAATTAAAATCATCCACAACTATAATATTGGCATATTTGCAAAACAGATCACTATGTATCTGTTCAAACAGACTTCAGTTCCCATGCGGGAGGTAAATACATCCAAATAAGATAACAGTGGTATTAGTTCTCAGTTCAACGAAAATGCTTTTACAGCCATAGACTTGCGTTTTAGAAATTACCCTAAATGCAAGCCCTTTAGAAATGTAGATACCCATGCCACCACCTCTTGAAGGGGGTTGTCTATCATTGCGGCAAAACCTATAGCCGGGAATATCAACAGATCTATCAGAGATATTATTATTTAACCAGGTTTCTGTAGTACCAAAAATATCAAAAACTCCTCCCCCTACAATTGATCGAATCTCATCCATCTTAACAGAATTAACTCTAGGCGATAAGCTACGACAGTTTAGATGACCAATCTTGAGTTGACTTATAAACGGGTGTAGAGCGTTTTTAAGGTATACACTATCCCTAACTAGTGGACCAAGATTAGTGTTAAAAGACATCATAGTTTTTAAAAGAGACTACGAGTAGGAGGTAAGTAGAGCAGTAAACAAGAACAGTTTTATTCATAAGTATCAATAAAAATAATAACAGCCAGATTGCATAATGTTGAAAATAGCTAGCGTACAGAGCGACATGCAGAATAAAGTTGGGGAACAAAATTTTTCTAAATATATAAAGATTACACATTGAATTAACAACCAATAATATTACAGTAACAAGTTTTTGGCTCAAGCCAGTCTTAGCAAGTTGTGAGATCTATTTATAAAGGGTGTTTTTTTAAGCCCGATAGAACTTGAAATTGTAAAAAATAACACAAAAAATTAAATTGTAATCAAAATTTTTTTTTATTCGAAAGATCAATACGTGACATTAACATTTGAAAATGATTTCGGGCATATGGGCACCGCGGCTGTTCTTGACGAAGCGCATTCTGGACGTCCAATTTTGGGCCACTTTTTCGAGCACTGCTGGCCGTATGTCACGAACAACACGAACAATGCTGGCCTCCAAGGCGTCAATTGTTGCTGGTTTATCAGCATAAACCAGTGACTTCACGTAGCCCCACAGGAAATAATCGAGAGGTGTCAAATCGCACGACCTTGGAGGCCAATTGACAGGTCCATTTCTCGAAATCAACTTATCGCCAAAATTTGATTTCAGTAAGTCGATGGTTGCGTTCGCCGTATGGCACGTAGCGCCATCCTGTTGAAACCACATCTCCTCCGGATCAATGTCATCCATATTTTCAAACAAAAAATCATTGATCATGGTGCGGTAACGATCTCCATTGACCGTAACGCGAGCTCCGGCCTCATTTTTGAAGAAATAAGGTCCGATGATGCCACCAGCATGAAAACCGCACCAAACAGTGCATTTTTCTGGATGTAATGGAGTCTATAGGGTCTCTTGTGGATTGGTCTCACTCCATATGCGGCAATTTTGCTTATTAACAAACCCGTTAAGCCAAAAATGCGCCTCATCGCTGAACACAATTTTGCGATAAAAGTTGCGCGAATCGACGACTGATTTTCAAAGTAAATTTGGATAATTTCGTAGCGTTGTTCAAGCGTGAGTCTATTCATGATGATTTGTCAGAGTATACTGAAACAAATAAAAAAAATGTTTCATCAAAATTAAATTTTTTGTGTTACTTTTTACAATTTAAAGTTCTATCTAGCTTAAAAAAACACCCTTTATATCAAATTTACAAAAAAAAAAAAATATGAAAATTCATGTTGGTGAAACAGGATACCCAAACCAGAAACATACCAAAATCATCACACCGCAGAGTTCGTAGATTCCCCCGTGCTCAGTAAAGCAGCACACTCATCCAAACCATAAGTATTTTCATTGCCATTTGCTAGAGTTATTTTTACCTTAAGTTTACTAGAATTTAAAATTTTAAATTTCTGTATTGTTTTGAGACGAAGAAGACGCCGACACATAAAGTTTAACTTCCCAGCAGCTAGAGAGAAATTATCATTTAGGAATACGCGCTTATCAATGTCCCAGGTTATCAAATCCTTTAACTTAAGATTACGGGTCTTGAAGTATTCTTTCATAACATTGTCACGCAACGACACACTATTAAATTTAACTAATACAGCTTTCTGATTCAGTATATAGCACACATGGTAAATATCCTTACAGGAAATATTTATTTTATAGTGAGCACAAAGTTTCATGACAATACTTGCTAGATCAGTTAGCCCGGATGGTAAGCCATTTATAACAATATCCGAGCGGTTTAGTTGAAAATGAAGTGAATTATTTTCTTCTTCAAGAGCTACAATTCTCGGTTTTGCCGAAATATCTACTTATTGAATTAGCTTGTTACATGATAAAATGTCACCCTGCAGCTCCTTTCTAAATGGTATCATGTCGGATTTAAACTCCGTTAATGCATCGTTGCAAGTTTTTTTTATGGTGTCGACCTCATCATTCTTACACTTTATTAATGCGTCCATCTTCCTATTAATACCAGCAATCTCTTCATGCAATCTCTTCTCCATATCACTTAACCCTACTGGCGATCTTGGACCGGCAGCACACGCATTACAAAAGAACCCAATTGAAGTCACCTTCTTTATGTTGAGTTTATTTGTGTTAAGTTTCGTTAACATTAAAACCTTTTGATATTATTAAATGTACAATCTAGTTTTCATATATTGAAATGTTCCTACATACATATTTGTACTTATATTTTTTCATTCGAATAAAAACTTTTACTTTAAAAGGTTATGGGCCCAGACAGTTTTCATTGAGAAATAGTTAAGTTTACATTTAAAAAAGTATCATGGATTTTTCAAAACATTTAAAGCCGTTACAAAAAGAAGTTGATTGGCCAATGTGGAAGAGGAAAATCAGGGACATTCTCGACTATCACGAAGGAGCTTTGGACGTGATTGACAGAGTTTTGTTGAAACCAGGCGAATTACCAGAGAATGCAAGTGCTGAAGAAAGAAGATTATATCGATCTAAGGATGATTTATATCGAAAAGCCAATAGTTATGCGAAATCTATGCTCGTAGGTGCGGTATCTGATGACATCTATGAAAGGATCATGGATCAAGAATCAGCTGCAGATACATGGGATGCTTTAAAATCACAGTTTGAAGCTACATCCAAGGACCAAGTATTTAAAATTTGTATAGATTTTTTCAAATTCACTTGGAATAGCAATTCAGATGTTTCAAATAATATCGCAAAGTTGAAGACTTTGTGGAATGAATTAAATAGTGCTCTATTAGCAAGAGAAGAGAATGTTTTACCAAATTTAATTCTTGTATGTAAAATTTTACAAATTTTACCTCAGCAGTTTGAGACATTTAAGTCTAGTTGGCTAATGCTTTCAAAGAATGAAGACAAAACTTTTGAAGAGATGTCAACACAGCTTTGTATGTTCCAACGTAATTTTGGTAATTTAGAAGAAAAGGGGACTGATGAAGCTTTAGTTTTGAGACACTCAAAGAGCAAGAAGGCAGAGGGTACTCAGAACGATAAATATCATAGCAAGAAGACGGACATATGCCATTATTGTAAAAAAAAGGGTCACTGGGTTCGAGAATGCCGGAAGTGGTTAAGTAACGGTAAGCCAGGTAAATCAAGAGCTGATGAAATTAAGATGGTGCACGAGACGTTGCAAATATTTTGTGAAGACGTTAATGCAGTTGAAGAAGGGAAATCTGATGACTGGTGGATAGATAATGGGGCCACGCGTCATGTATGTAACAATATTGTGATGTTTAAAAGTTTTGAAGAATTTTCAAGTCCGTGTGACATAAGAGCTGCCGGAAAGGAAGTTTTAGAAGCAGTTGGAAAAGGAACTATCGAAATTAGTTCAAAAGTCGGTAATAAGACAGTGCTGATTGATCTGACAGATGTCTGGTATGTACCTAAAGTAAATAGAAATTTGTTTTCCGTGATAATGGCTCATGACAAGAGAAAAAACAGTTTGTTTAATTCAACTGCAACATACTGTTCATTTGAAGTTGAGGACCAAATATTATTAACTGGTACTCGCCAAGCCGGAGGATCGTTGTATAAAGCAAATATAAAAGCGTACGTTCCTAAAGATGTTATTAACATTGCAGAGGATGATAAAGTTTTGCAATGCTATCATCAACGCTGGGGACATCAAGATAAACGTCACGTTAGGAAATTGTTGAAATCTGTGCTTAATATCGATGTAAAATTGGGAAATGGTATTTGTGAACCTTGCATTTATGGTAAAGCACATCGGAAACCTTTTGGACAGAGAGCTAAAACTACGAAGCCTGGAGAATTATTATCATCCGATGTATGTGGTCCGTTTACAGAATCTTTTAGAAATAAAAAATACTTAGTTATATTTAAAGATGCGTTTACTAAGTATCGGTTTGGTTATTTACTGAAGAAAAAATCTGAAGTTAAAGATGTTCTAACAACAGTTTTGAATATAGCAAGTACACAATCCAATTAAAGATTTTCTTTCAGATAATGGAGGAGAATTCGATAATCAAGATGTACGTACAGTTCTGAACAAATACGGAGTTACGCAAAGATTTACTGCACCATATACTCCACAGCAAAATGGCGCAAGTGAAAGGGAAAATAGAACTGTAATAGAGATGGCGAGAACATTTAAATACTCAAATAGAGAAGCAGAGTTTCCTAATTCAATTTGGGCTGAATTAGCAACAACCTCCATTTATATTTTGAACCGAACAGGGAAACCTTCAATCGAGGGCAAAAGTCCATATGAGCTTTGGTTTGGAAAATCACCAAGAATATCACATTTAAGAATAATTGGATGCGAATGTTTTGTGCACATACCAAGCCAAAAGAGGAAAAAAATGGACTCAAAAGCAATAAAAGGTTATCTGGTTGGATATAATGGAGATGAAGGTTATCGTATTTTTAGTAAAGAAACCAGAAGCTTAATAGTATCAAGAGGTGTAAAATTTAATGAGAATATTAAAGACTGTCAAGAAAGAAAGGAAACAAAAGAAGTCAATATTAGGCATAATATTTATTTACCAGCATTAACATTTGATAAACAAAGCGGCATTGAAGTGTCTGACGAGGAAGTATCCGAAGCAGATGTTTCCGTTGAAGAGGCAGGTGATGATTTATTTGGAGAAAATCCTATTGATCATATTCAAGAAGATGATATAGATGTTGAAAGGAATAAATATGTCAGTGAAGGACTCCTTCAGTGTAAGAGAAAAATGCTTAGAGAACCAAGAGAAGAATACGAACCAATTTTAAAACGGTTAAGAGATCGAACACTGTTATCAAATTCAATGTACAAAGATTTTGTTATGAGCTCTGAAGATTTTGTTAATGAAGTATTCACACCTCTAACATATACTGAGGCTGCTGAAAGAAACAGAGTTCACGGTGGAAAGAGGCCATGGAGTCAGAAAGCAAGTCGCTACAGGAGAACAAAACATGGGTTATGGAATTTTTACCAAAGGGCGCGAAAGCTCTTTCTTCAAAATGGGTTTACAAGTTAAAAATAAATCCGGATGGAAGTGTTGATAAATTTAAAGCGCGTTTGGTGATAAAAGGTTGTGCTCAAAGAGAAGGCACTGAATTTAATGAAACATTTAGTCCTGTTGCAAAAATGGGAACTATATGAGCGGTTTTAAGTATAGCTGCAAGCCAAAACATGCACTTAGCTCAGTTCGATGTGTCAACTGCCTTTTTATATGGAGAACTAAAAGAAACGATATTTATGCGACAACCAGAAGGTTTTGAAGATGGAAGCAATCAGATATGCAGGTTGAAGAGAAGTTTATATGGTTTAAAACAAGCGCCTAGATGCTGGAATCACAGATTTGGGCAGTATCTTTTAAAACTTGGGTTTAGATCATGTGATTCTGATCCATGTTTATATATACGTGAACGAAATGGAAATAAAGTCATTCTTACACTCTATGTTGATGATGGACTAGTAGCTGCTACTGACGTTAATGATTTAAATTTGTTTCTTCTTGAACTTAAAAGTGAGTTTAAAATTGTTTCGAAGAATGCAACATACTTTTTAGGACTTGAAATTAAGAAAGACGAAGAAAAGATTACGGTAAGTCAAGAAGCGTATGCTCGAAGATTATTGGCGAAGTTTAATTTCTCGGACGCCAAAAGTGTTGCGACACCCATGCTTAAATTGAATACTGATTTTCAATCAGGGGAAGAGAAAGAAGTACAGAGTTCAAGAAAATTTCCATATAGGGAAGCTGTTGGAGGTATTATGTATTTAATGCTTGGAAGTAGGCCTGATTTAGCCTACAGTGTTGGGTTCTTGTCGAGAACTTTAGAGAATCCTTCACCCATTGATATAATACGTCTAAAAAGGGTATTAAGGTACATTGCAGGTACTTTGAAGTATGCCTTAACATTTAACATACTTGAAACTCCTAAATTGGAGTGCTATAGTGATGCAGATTTTGGTGGGTGCACTAAAACAGGAAAATCTACGTCTGGAGTTTTAATAAAGTTTTCTGGCGCTGCAGTATCGTGGCTCAGTCAACGACAGACGATGGTGGCTACTTCAACAACAGAAGCGGAGGTAGTAGCTGCCACTGAAGCAACAAAAGAAATAATTTGGTTAAGTAGGTTGTATGCTGAAACAATTGGATACAGTGATATCCCTATACTACAAGTGGATAATTCAGCAGCAGTCAGGCTTGCACAAAATCCCGAATATCATCGTAGAACAAAACATATTGCTCTCAAACATTTCTTTGTTCGTGAAAATGTTCTCGAACGCAAATTAGAGGTCGAGCAAATTGCTAGTCAAGAACAACTTTCAGATATTATGACAAAACCATTGCAACCACAAAAGCTGAAATACATTCGTGAAAGAATGGGACTATTAAATGTAAACATCACATAACAAGGGGAAGTGTTGAGTTTATTTGTGTTAAGTTTCGTTAACATTAAAACCTTTTCATATTATTAAATGTACAATCTAGTTTTCATATATTGAAATGTTCCAACATACATATTTGTACTTATATTTTTTCATTCGAATAAAACCTTTTACTTTAAAACTTTAAGGCTTTAAGTGCATCTTCGCTAATCATGGCTTTTTGAGCCTAAAAGAGTTGCTTAAGTTCGCTTACGCGGCATTTTGATGAAAACCCCGTTCCAGGCTATATCTGCGGTATATATGGACCGATATCAGAAATTTTCATATTTCATATTTTGCATTTAAGCAAAAAAAGTTGTTTAATTTCGCTGATGCGGCATTTTCATGACAACCACGTTCCAGGCTATATCTCGGGTATGTATGGACCGATATCGGAAATTGTAATTTTCCATATTTATATAACTTTATTTCATTACCAGAACTGCTTTTGAGCACAAAAAAGTTGTTTAAGTTTGCTTTCGCGACACTTTAATGTAAAACCCTGTCTAGGCTATATCTTGGGTATATATGGACCGATATCGAAAATTTTCATTTTTCATATTTATATAACCCTATTTCATTACCAAAACTGCTTTTGAGCAAAAAAATTTGTTTAAGTTCGCTTACGCTACATTTTCATGAAAACACCGGTCTAGGCTATATCTCGGGTATATATCGACCGATATCGGAATATCGGATATATATATATATATATATATATATATATATATATATATATATATATATATATATATATATATATATATATATATATATATATATATATATATATATATATATATATATATATATATATATATATATATATATATATATATATATATATATATATATATATATATATATATATATATATATATATATATATATATACAGTGCTGTTCCTACGCTAAGCAACTCACACTGTATTTTAGAAAAATGTTACTTTTCTCTCAAATAAGAAGACCTTAAGAACTCATTATAATACTTATTTATGACTTGTATGATAGCAAAAAAAAAATGTATAAAAAAATAACAACAAAAACCTTTTTGGATATTTCAATAACAAACAAAAACAAAACTAACTCTATGAGAGGCTGTGCCTATGCTAAGCAACAAATTTTCTTATTCTCTTTCCCTTAAATATAACGGTTCTTTTGCGATGCATTTGAGTTCATTAATTGCAAATTACTTAAATCAATGCAGTTTAGTCCTACTAAGACTTTCTTCGTCTTTAAACTATAAATTTTCAACATGAAGCGCGTTCAATACGATAATAGCTTCAAATCTTCCGTTATATCATTGTGGAAGGCAGGGCAAAGTAAAATTGATATAGCTAATAATTTAAAAATTAACAAATCAATGGTTTCACGGTGGATTCAAAATTATAAAACGATAGGCACTGTCGTAAAACCCAATACAGGCGCACCTCCACGTAAAATTTCCGACTGTGACGACAGACAAATTAAAATATTAATAAAAAAAAAACCATTTATAACTTCAAAAGAGGTAATGAAATCACTTAATTTGAATGTGGATTCCAGCACAGTCAGAAAACATATCATCAAGCTGGGCTTAAAAAGTTATAGGGCTGTCAAAAAACCAATGCTGACAAAAAAACACATGAAAAAACGGTAAGTGAATTTTAATTTACTTTAACAACAAATTCTATAGGACTTTTGTAATTTTTAGTCTTGAATTTGCAAAGCAACACATTAATTGGACTATCACAAAGTGGAACAGTGTGCTCTTTAGCGATGAAGTCAAAGTAAACCTCTTCAATTCAGACGGCATATGCACTGTGCGGCATATGAAAGGAAATCGGCTCGATCCACGCTATTGTAAGCAAACAATGAAACATGGAGGGGGAAACATTATGGTGTGGGCATGTTTCTCTGGCAAACGCCTTGGTCCTGTGCACAAAATAAACGATAAAATGGATCGATTCGTGTATAAGGACATCTTAGAAACGAAAATGCTCCCATATGCAGAATGGAATATGCCACTTCGATGGGTGTTTCAACATGATAACGACCCGAAACACACATCGAAGTTGGTCAAGGAATGGTTTCAGACGAAAAGGATTCAAGTGCTTGATTGGCCGGCACAATCACCCGACTTGAATCCTATCGAAAATTTGTTCGCCATTGTGAAACGACGCCTCGGATCGAGTCGATTTACAAATAAAGAAAATTTGTTAAACGGTTTTCAAAATGAATGGAAAAACATCCCCAAAAGCACATTGCAAAATTTAATTGCCTCAATGCCCAAGAGATGTGCTGCAGTCATAAAAAACAAAGGGTCATATACGAAATATTAATAAGTTGCTTAGCGTAGGAACAGCACTGTATATATATATATATATATATATATATATATATATATATATATATATATATATATATATATATATATATATATATATATGTATATATATATATATATATATATATATATATATATATATATATATATATATATATATATATATATATATATATATATATATATATATATATATATATATATATATATATATATATATATATATATATATATGTAGAGTGGGGCAGCACGGACTAATTACTCAAGACAACACTAAAGTACGAATCTATCCAACCATGAGCAGTTAGTATCACAGATATGAGAGGAGATTATAATTTTTTTGGTAGCAAAGTCAGTTGTTAAGAAGTTGTTAAAAAAGAAGGTCGCTAAGTTGATTAAAGTTGAAAGTTGTATTTAAAGTAAAATTATTAGAAGAGAAAAATAGCAAGAAGTGTATAATCCTAAAACTAGTGTTTAACTTAAATCCGTGCAACGGCTAATTAAATTAATATTATATTTCATTTAACAATTACTTTGAAATCTTATTTCTTAATTATATAAAAATAATATAAACTAATACTAAATTGAATAAAACTTACTTTTTTCTAAAATCATAAGGATTAAATTGTTTCAATTATAACTTTTCCTACATATATATATATATATATATATATATATATATATATATATATATATATATATATATATATATATATATATATATATATATATATATATATATATATATATATATATATATATATATATATATATATATATATATATATATGGACCGATATAGAAAATTTTCATTTTCCATATTTATATAACCTTTTTCATTACCACAACTGCTTTAAGGCGAAAAAAAATGTTTAAGTTCGCTTACGCGGCATTTTCATGAAAACCCCGGTTTAGGCTATATCTCGGGTATATATGGACCGATATCGAGAATTTTCATTTTTCATATTTATATATCCTTAGTTCATTACCAGAACTGCTTTTAAGCAAAATAAAGTTGTTTAATTTGTTAAGTTTTTGTTGAACTTTTTATAATTTTTTAAATTAAAAATTGTTGGTTTGTACATAAGTATGTACAACAGGTTTTTAGTTCAAGTTTTTCCTTTCTTAATTTTTTCCTTAAAAAGTATTTTTTACAATACAAATTTGCTGTGATCAATAATTATTGATTGAAGAAGATAAGAAAAATAATAATCAAATCTTTAGCTGGGGGACAACTAGCTGTTTCGTAGTCGCTACACTACTCATCAGCACCCACTGGGATTTGAACTCGGGACATGACGTATCATGATCTACTGCTTTAACCACTAAGCCACCGAGCATTTAATTATTTTCTATCTATATTCATCTCATATTGAGTCACATATCGATATCGGAAATATCGGTCCATATATTGTTGTGTAATAGCACAGCAAAAACCCCGTGTGTGAAAGTGATATTCATATTTTTGTCCCATTCCATTTGTTTCTGTTAAAAGTCAGACAACTTTGCACAAGAACAATATGGCGCGAGTCCAATTCATTTCCTGGTGGTCACATTGCTACAACAAATCAACATTTTACAACAAGCACAGCAAAACTATTTTTGGGTTAACGTTGAAATGTATAATCATAATCATATTTTTTATCAAAATCTTTGAAAATTTTTTACATATTTTGTAATTTTATTAGTTTACTTATTAAAATATAATAGAAGACAAAGTTTTTTATTCCAAAATCTGCTAAATATGTGGAATATTAATTTTTTTTAAATAAAATTAATATCTGGTATTGAGAGAAAAATATATTGTACTTTAGAGCAAGTTTGAACGATGTCTTTTTTTGTACTTCTCCGTTTTTATTGTTTTTTCATTTTTCTTTTTGATTTATTTAGTGTTTTTTTCTTTTCTTTAGCTGCAAAAATAAGAAATATTTAGTTTTTTTTTTACTGTTTTATTTATATTCTACTTGCAAGATGACTGCATCGATACTCGCAAGAGAATAAACAAGTAAGAGTATTCGGCTGGGCTGAATCTAAGATACCCTTCACGATTATAATTTAATATATCGTATATATTACAAATTTGAACTAAATATATGCTTATGGACCGGTATCGGGGAAAAAATTTTTCTTCCTTGTAATCGCCATGATTTTTTTTTTTTTTTGAGCGTTTTTTATTTATTGAATCTTCAAAATGAACTAACAATAAGTATTCAAATCTTAATACTAAATTTAAAATTAAAAAAAATGTGATTCTAAAGTCCGGCCAATGCTAGACAAAAAGTTTTATTATGCGGGAGCTATTTCGGTAAAATCACCTATTGAGCAATCTGATGGTGGCAGCGGTATCCCTTCTTTTAAGCCGAGTGTGGCCGCCAAAATTAAGTATATTGCGAGCAAGAGGGTTTGGATGAAGCTCCAGTTTACTGATATACCTTGTCGCGTACTTAGAAAATTCCTCTTTTACCAGCGGAACACTCAGATCGTTATGAATTCGTGAATTTTTTACGTACCATGGAGCTGCAGTAATCGTTCGTAGAATTTTGTTTTGTCGCCTTTGGATTTTTTCAATGTTTGACGCTGAGGCGGTGCCCCATAACTGAATTCCGTAGCACCATATAGGCTTTAGTATTGAGTTGTATAACAAAAGTTTGCAATCTAATTTCAGTGTCGAATTTCTGCCCATAAGCCAATTTAGCTGCGCTGCTTTTAGTTTTAACTGAGTGACCTTTGCTTCAATGTGAGACTTCCATGTTAGCCTACGGTCCAGGTGAATACCAAGGTACTTGACTTCGTTGTGCTGCGGAATAGGTGAGTTGTTAATTTGGATAGGCGGACATGTTTGCCTACACAGTGTGAATGTAACATGAGTACATTTCTGTTCATTAACTTTGATTTTCCAAAGTTTTAGCCATTTCTCTAATATTGAAATGTATTCCTGTAAATTTCGTGATGCTAAATGGTGGTTTTCATGAACACTCAAAAACGCTGTGTCATCTGCAAAGGTAGAAGTGTGGATTCCAGATGTCGTTGGCATGTCAGAGGCGTAAATCAAATATAAAGTAGGCCCCAGTATGCTGCCTTGGGGAACTCCTGCCTTGATTGGCTGAGTTGGGCTAATAAAGTCGCCTTCTCTGATAACAAACTTCCGCCCATATAAGTAGCTTTCCAGAAGCTTGTGTGTATTTGCAGGCAAATTTAGCTTTATTTTGTGCATCAAGCCGTCGTGCCACACTTTATCAAATGCTTGAGAAATATCAATGAAAAGAGCTGAGCAGTACTTCTTCGCCTCAAAGGTTTGTCTTATGACATTGACTAGTCTGTGCGTTTGTTCTATGGTGCTATGTTTAGCCCGAAAGCCAAATTGATGATCAGGGATGCATCCCACATTGTTCAATATTGGACTCAACTTCGCCATTAACAATTTTTCGAATAGTTTTGAAATTGTTGGTAAAAGACTTATTGGTCTATATGATTCTACCTTAGTTAGATCCTTCCCTGGCTTGGGTATCATAGTAATCATTGAGACCTTCCACTCTGCAGGGTAATACTCAAGGCGTAAAATGGCGTTAAAAATAAAAAGTAGAACCCTTCTAGCTACACGAGGTAACTGTTCAAGCATTTTACCAGTAATTTGATCAATGCCTGGAGCTTTCCTGGGGTTTGTAATACCGATAACGTTTTCGACATCTTGAAAATTAAATCTCAAAGACACAGGAGGTCTAACAACATATGGTGGTAATTCCGCTGTATTATTCTCTGAATCATTTGTGATAAAAACGTTTCGCAAATGATCGACATACAACATTCCCTTTTCAGAATCGCTTCTTGCCCAGTCGCCAGTTGAATTTCGCAAAGGTGGCTTACCTATTACGGGTCTTTTTAAACCTTTTGTCGCTTTCCACAAGGAATAATCAGATTGAGGGGTACCATCAAGGCTTTCCAAATATGTTTTAAGGGAAGCCATTCTATGGACTTCAAGCAGATTTCTTAGCTGAGTTATGCATTCCCGTAGCCTAGTTTTAAGCTGGGGAGATATAAAGGTAATCTTAAGGCTATATATCGACGGATAATTTTCTGTATTTGGTAACCTCCTTATATTACCGAAACTGCTTTTAAGCAAAAAAAAGTTGTTCAAGTTCGCTTATGCGACATTTTCATCAAAAAATCGGTTTAGGTTACATATTGGGTATATATGGACTGGTATCGGAAATTGTCATTTGTGACCATTTTTTGCTACTGGTAATATAGTAAGCTATTTACGTCATATGTATTGTTTACATTTTTGAAAGTGAATTTAGTGTTTTGTTCTGAATTAAGCCAATAAAAATTATTTTGTGAACATAAACATTATTTAAATAAGAATAATTTATAATTATGAAGAGGTACATTCATAGTTTATAATTGTGAATAAAGTTACAATTATTTTTCATAAACATAGCTTACCAGATGCCTGTTTTTATTGTTGTATTGTTCTAATTTTGCTCTAGTGCTGCCACCGTGTAGACGTTAATGCACCTTGGTCCCAATTTTCACGAGACAATTTTAGTTGCGCAATTCTTATCAAATTTTCTTTTCAACTGGCTTTTATGTTCAGACACAGCAATTTTATTTGAGCAATTTTCGCTTTCTATTGCTTACACTTTCTTAATCTTGCATGTACTGCAAGATTAATATATATATATATATATATATATATATATATATATATATATATATATATATATATATATATATATATATATATATATATATATATATATATATATATATATATATATATATATATATATATAATTATATATATATATATAAATTGCAAAAAATATGTGAAATGTATAAAAAAAGAAAGAAAGGTAAGCAACGTGTATAAATGATAAAGTTTGTTTTTTGTATTTTGACAGGTATTATTAAAACATTTTTCTTTTAAATTCCCAATAATTTATTTAGATTGTAATGATATAAAATTGAATGTTTGAGAATATCTTTCAATATTTCGACATATAGACTGCTGGGAAATATAGGAAACAAGCTGTTTATAATTTTTTGATTGATATATGTACAATTTTTTAAAATATTTGCATGTAGAGATTTATGGTATAAAAGCTCTTGAAGAAAAATTCAACAAAAATGGGAATATCTCGGAACTACAATATTCGCCATAACTCCATGTCTATATCTGATATTAACTCTAGTATAATATAAGAGAGGACGTCAGCATATTAATGAAAAAAAATTATATTTTCGTTCATATCATATTTCATAATTTTTAAACCACCATACGGTCGACATCGTTGTGTGTTGTGTTTTTCTTAAACAAATTTGTACACTCCAACAATAAATGATTTTCTTAAATATTTTATTGATTCCATGACTGTTTTATTCAACTTTTTTCCGAAATTCCAATTAGAATTAACCAACTACATAGGGTTTACCCTGTAAACGGCTAAATTGAAAAAAGTGACAACCCGATATCTTTATTCAGAGGCTCTTCAGCTTAACAAAACAGTTATCAGACCCGCAGCACTTTTACATTTCACGATTTTACAGATAATTTTCTATAAAATGCATGAATATGCCAAATAACCAACTACATAGGGTTTACCCTGTAGACGGCTAAATTGAAAAAAGTGACAACCCGGTATCTGTATTCAGGGTCTTTTCAGCTTTTCAAAACTGTTATCAGACCCGCGACACTTTTATATTTGACGATTTTACAGATAATTTTCTATACATTTGTGGCCTTATTCATAAAAAATATTTTATGTTTATTAAACTGTTATTTGACAAGTTTCTATGGGAAATTTGTCAAATAACTGTTTAATAAACATACAATATTTTTTATGAATACGGCCGTTGATGAATATACAAAATAACAAAAATTATACAGGGCACTCTTAATGGAAATCATTCATATAAACACTTATTAGTTGCTTAAATAACATTAATAAATAGTTTAAAGCTGTATTTTTAATTATTTGCTACACTTTTCATTCATGTTTTTGGAAATTATATATTTTTCGCCTAATGCTGTTTAGCTTTTAACATACTTTTTCATTCGAGATACTTTGGAAATGAATTTTTAGCATCCTTTTTTTGACTAGGAACAAGATGGAATGTGAAATAACGAACTTTTCATAGTTGTAAAAATTAGGATTTTATATTTACAGTTGAAAAAAAAGTATTTTCATACTGTTTTTATTTAGTACTTTTTTCCAACCGTTCAAAAAAGTATGTTAAAAATTTCATTCACAGGAAACTGTTTCAAAAGTCTGATCCACTTGAAAAATTCGCTTCAAAATGGCGTTGTATGCCACACTATTATACAAGTATGATTAAAATAATTTATTTACACAATAAAACAACTAAAAACTTTTATTAACATAATATTTTACATTACTTAAATTTTTTTCTTGAGGAACAAACAATATTCGTATATTTTTCACAATATATACCACACTGATCGCACAGAAACCATAATGTTTTGAAAAGTTTCATAAAATTTTTCAAATCGCACTATTTGTCAAAAACTCTGTCGCACGGTTGAATTTTTAGTACTTTTTCAGCACACATGCTTTATTTAGTAGATCGCACGATCGTGTATGATAGTATAGCAAGGCCTTAAGTTCACACGCGAGTTAATATCGACATATGTTCAGCTATACATACATCACGGATAGTAGTAAAAAAGATAAGAACATGAAACAACCACCATAGAAGAAAGATATCACAACCAAATAAGTGTTAGCGATATCATTTAAGAAACAAACATTTCACGACACAAGAGTAAACACAAGCAGACAGTATTGTAATCCTAAACAAATATACTAATGTATTGCTAACCAGACACAGCCTAAACAAATACATATACTAAGTAATTAAATATATTGCTAACTAGATACAGCCTAAACAAATACATATACTAAGTAATTAAATATATTGCTAACCAGATACAGCCTAAACAAATATATTATCTAAACTCTTTTACCACAAACAAAAATATTGAAGGTCAAGAAGATATCACCTTCCTATAAATAGTTGTTAAGTTACATTTTGTAATTAGTCTTAAGAATATATTAAAATAAAGTGCACGTTTCGGTGCAGCGGAAAAACAATATTATTTTTTTGATTCAATCCTTAGTAGAGGATTTATCTGGGGGCTCAACAACCGGGATACAAGCGAAATAATCTTGTGTCCAGCCAAAATTCATCCATCCTAAAGAAGGATGCAAAACTAAACAGTTCCTGAAATATTGGAAAAATAAAAATTCCTGAAACATTGGAAAAAATAAAAGGATTCCTGAAAAAATTGGAACCAAAGAATCAGAGTGAAAAATTTTAACCTTTACAAAAACTGGATTCCCGCACAAAACGTCATCAACTATTTAATTTATTCCGAAGAATAGGAGAAGACATCAGTATGACTGAAGCCGCAACTCTCCAAGCTCATATTCAAGTGCTAACTGAGCAACTAACGTCCCTAAAAACAGAAATGGAGACGATAAAAAACCAGACACCATTCCAAGTAGCCACAGTTCCTACCATGCCAGCACTCCGGCCGAATATAACAATGGCAAACCAAATAAACACAGAAATCTTCAAATGTCTGCCAACGTTCAGCGGCACGGAAAGTGACTACAACCCATGGAGGAACCAGGTATGGACTCAAATGGAAAACATCAAACAGTTTATAAATAGTCCCGAATATTATAACTGTGTGTGTATAATTCGTGCAAAAATTATCGGAGCCGCATCTAGAGTGCTATCGGTTAACGGCACAGAGCTTAACTTTTATGCCATAATCAACCGATTAGACTACACATATTCTGACAAACGTCCGTTATATGTACTAAAAGACGGATTGTCAAGAATTAGACAAGGGCATAAGACTCTAACCGAATTTCATGACGAGATTCATTAAGCTCTAACACTAATCCAACAGAAAATAGAAACAATGGAAGACGACATGAGAGCAGGGAGACTATCTGATGCTAACAACGACGCTATCCGCGTTTTCATCATGGGACTCCGCAGCAACTACACTAAGGGAATATTGTATACAAATAACCCTAAAAGTCTTGGGGAAGCATATGCCATTGCCTGCACAATATACCACGACAACCAGGACACTCATTTCGAAAACGCACCCATAAGACGACAAGAACACCGTAATGAACAGCGACATTACCAAAAGAATGAGTACCGCCAGTTGAAACCATCATACCAAGTGAAACAAAGACATAATAACTATCCAACACCACAACGAAACCTCCCTGAACCAATGGATGTCGACAACTCAACACACTATAGAAGACCTACAAACTTCCAACAACAACAAGCAAACTGGAGTAATAATAATCCTTCACGGAACAACGCAACACATCATAATCCATTCCGCACCAACAACCAGATACCTGAAAAAAGGGCAAGAAACCATTCATCCTACAACTATAATGCTAATAAAGTGCAACATATAAACCAAACACAAGACGAGGATCTTCAGTCAATTCAACCCCAACACAGCAACGACGATTTCGAAACTGGAAGTGCTTTTTTAGGCGAGTAAATGGTTTACCATGTTTACAACGTACTTGCAGGGAAACAGGTAAATCATTAAATATTCTAATTGATACAGGGGCCACAAATAACTATATAAGTACTAATTGTAAGATAGGGAAATCTATTAGAATAAAGCCAGTAAAAGTCAAAACACTTCATGGATATTCCATAATAAACTCAAAAAAAATAATTACTGTCCTAAATCACCACTTAACTTTTTACGAAACGGAAGCGCTTCAAGAATTCGATATGCTTCTCGGAGAACAGGGCTTACGAACAACCAAAGCAGAAATTAATCTCTTTGACTATAGCTTAAAATATAAATATAAAAAAGAAATGATAAATAATGAACAGAAAATAAACTATACAATAAGTAATGAAACATATAGGGGAGATATTGAAAAGATAATGGAAAGAAACAATAAAACTAGTGAAATATTGCCATTCACTACAACGATTCAGGCATCGATTAGAACAAAATCCGAAGACCCTATTTATGTTAAGCAATACCCTTATCCTATGTCAGATAATGAGTTCATTAACAACGAAATACAAAAGTTATTAGATAACGAAATCATACAGCCAAGTAGGAGTCCGTACAATTCCCCCATTTGGACGGTCGCAAAAAAGGGTACCGACGATCAAGGTAAACCCAAAAGACGAATGGTGGTAGATTTTCAGAAGCTAAATGCTCAAACCATCACCGACCGCTATCCAATTCCTGATGTTGGAATGACAATCCAGAACTTAGGCAAAGCAAAAATATTTACTACGTTAGATTTAGAGTCAGGATTTCATCAAATCCTTATAAAAGAATCGGATAGAGAAAAAACAGCATTCAGTGTGAATGGTGCAAAGTATGAATTCTTGAGGATGCCGTTCGGACTTAAAAACGCTCCTTCTATTTTTCAACGATGCGTTGATGACATTCTCCGTCCGTACATAGGAAAATTTGCGCATGTCTACATAGACGATGTTTTAATATACTCTTCTTCACCTGAGGAACACTTGGAACACATCCGTACTATAGTAAATGCACTCCACACAGCAAACATGAAAATATCTGACGAAAAATCACACTTCTTTCAAGACTCTGTCGAATATTTAGGACACATAATTAAACATAATAAAATAACAGTAGATCCTAATAAAGTAGATGCAATAAAGAATTATCCCATTCCTACAAATTTGAAAGAACTTAGATCATTCTTAGGTTTGGCAAGTTATTATAGGAAATTTATTCAAAATTTCGCAGCCATAGTAAAACCACTCACTGTGCATCTGAGAGGAGAAAATGGTGGAATCAGTAAAAATCAAAGTGCAAAAGTAAAAATTAGTCTTGACCAAGCAGCATTAGACGCATTAAATAAAGTAAAGGATGCTCTTCAAGCGCAAGTCGAACTATTTCAACCTGAATTTACCAAACCATTCGAATTAACTACTGATGCAAGTAATTTCGCTATTGGCGCAGTTCTTTCCCAGAATAAGAAACCTATAGCATTCATTTCACGAACTTTAAATAAAACAGAGCAAAATTATAGCACCAATGAGAAAGAATTATTAGCTATTGTTTGGTCTTTGCAAAAATTGAGAAACTACCTTTACGGTATCGCTGATCTAACAATATATACTGACCATCAATCATTAATCTTTTCCATTTCGGACAAAAACCCTAACACAAAACTTAAAAGGTGGAAAAACTTCATAGAAGAATATGGACCAAAACTAGTGTATAAGCCTGGACATCAGAATGTTGTTGCAGATGCTTTATCAAGGCAGCAAATTAATAATACAGCCTCCAGTTGCTCAGAACACTCAGGACAAAGTTCACCATCAGAGGGTATTAAGAGAGTAAAACAACCCCTTAATGCTTTTAGGAATCAAATAATACCAATATTTGATGAAAATAAAATGATTGAAATAGATACATGTACGGTTTTCCCAGATCGAGTTAGGCATATCGTATATTATAAAACAAAGAACGAGTTGATAGATAGATTAAAGAAAATAGCAAATCCCAAAGTCCAAAATGCACTAAAATTAAACGAAGAAACATTATTTCATGTGCATGAAAATATTATCGCTACTTTCCCACCTAATTTATTTGTTATAGCACAAACACAATTAGAAGACGTAACTGACTTAGATAAACAGAAAGAAATAATAATCAACACGCATAGGAGAGCACATAGAAACTACATAAATAATGCTGAAGAGATATTATTATCATACTATTGGCCAAAGGTTAGGGAAATGTGTAAAAAAGAATGTATAGATTGTAATATTTGCTTACAAAATAAATACGAACGTAGACCAAATAAACAGCCGATAGGAAAAACACCAATACCCACAAAAGTAGGAGAATATATACAGATGGACATATTTTATATGAACAACCAAATGCATATTAGCACAATTGATAAATATTCCAAATACTGTTACATACGAAGGATACATAACAAAACTAATTTCCATGAATACATTGAAGAAATCCTTGCACAAATATACCCAAACACTAAACATTTAATGACTGATAACGAAAACGTATTCACTAGTGTAGTGGCAAAGAGTATTTATGAACGTTTAAAAATACAGCACACAACAACGCCAATCCATCATTCGACAACAAACAGCCAAGTTGAACGCATTCACGGCACTCTAATTGAAATATCTACAGCATTGGCACAGCAGAATAACTCCTCACCAAGAGACGAACTGTTTAATGCAGTGAAACAATATAACAAAACGATTCACTCTACAACAGGATATAGGCCCGAAGACGTTTTTTTCAACAGAGAACGATACCCCGACATCAAAGGAACTCTCGAACATAAACAGGAGAAATTGCTCAACTATCACAACAAAAATAGACACCCAATAAATTATAAGGAAGGAGATTTAATATACGCGAAAACACACCGCCGCAATAAAAACAACATCAAATACTCACAGCATAAGGTAAAAGAAGATCGTGGGGACACAATCTTAACAGCGAAGGGTAAGATTATTCACAAGGACAATATACGCAGACAAGCTACACAATGTACAAATCAGCAGGACTTATGATTATATTTTTTTCACTTACCTTTGGCGACAACATAATTGATTTGACAGATAAAAAATATGTAATTATAGAAACAGACCCAGTATATTTATTTGAAGACACATCATATTTATATCACGTAGTTAACTTGACAAAGATACTAAGACCATATGAAAACATAATGCAAACGTTGTACAATACAGAACAAAGCCAAGAGGAACAAATATTAATAAATAGAATCGAATCATTAAAGACACAGCTAATACCGAATACACACCGCGAAAAAAGATCACTAAACTTCCTAGGTTCAATGTTAAAATTCGTCACCGGTACACCGGATCATGATGACTTAATTGAAATAAAGGGAGGACTTAATCAATTAATAGAAAATAATAATAAGCAGAAAACAGTAAACTCAAGGTTTGAACAAATCTTAGAAACATTAGATCCAAAAGTTATTGCAGACAACATGGTAATCAATGAAGTATATCGAGAACTTGAAGCCATAACAAATACAATAAATTTTGCAAGAAATGGAAATTTTTATTCAGGAACACTGAATTTAAATGATATAACAGAAATAATATCTAATGAAGCTTTTGATTTACCATTAATAAACATCCTAGAATACTCAGACATTCATATATGCTTTTGTAAACAAGCCATAATTTCAATCTATAAATATCCTATCTTAAGAAACATGTGTAAACTATACAATATATATCCACTAGCATATAAGCATGGAAAATTAATATTAGATAAACACATTGCTGTCTGTAACAATAAGTATACCATGGTAAATAAATGTAAAAATTATTTAGGGAGTAATATATGTAAAATTAACAATAACAATAATTGTACTATAGATATACTAGAAAATAGACCAGCTAAATGTGACATAATTCAGGAAAATAACGCACCACTCACAATACTTGAGAACGGTTACATACTCACCGACAACGAACATATTTGGAATGGTCAAATAATTAAAGGTCCTAAATTAATCCAGTTTAATATATCTACAAACATAGATGGAAAAATTTATATCAACCATCAGAAAGAAATAAAAGAAGCCATACATCAGAAACATGATGAACAGATGGAAATTCTTCACATCCTATCTTCGGATTTCATCCACAAATTTTCAAACATACAAGAAATGTCAAAGTATCTAATTCCAATAGAACAGCACCCCATCCGACATACTATTTATTTCATACTCATAATTTTAGGAACAATACTATGCTTATACATTCTAGCAAAACTATTTGATTACCGCGAAACTATAAAACAAGCAAAAAGAAGGAAACTTGCTGAACACATTTACGCAATAGAATTGGCAAGATTAAGAACAAGAACAAATTTAGTATAAAAAGTGAGGACACATTTTTTTAAGAAAGAGGGGAGTTAATATCGACATATGTTCAGCTATACATACATCACGGATAGTAGTAAAAAAGATAAGAACATGAAACAACCACCATAGAAGAAAGATATCACAACCAAATAAGTGTTAGCGATATCATTTAAGAAACAAACATTTCACGACACAAGAGTAAACACAAGCAGACAGTATTGTAATCCTAAACAAATATACTAATGTATTGCTAACCAGACACAGCCTAAACAAATACATATACTAAGTAATTAAATATATTGCTAACTAGATACAGCCTAAACAAATACATATACTAAGTAATTAAATATATTGCTAACCAGATACAGCCTAAACAAATATATTATCTAAACTCTTTTACCACAAACAAAAATATTGAAGGTCAAGAAGATATCACCTTCCTATAAATAGTTGTTAAGTTACATTTTGTAATTAGTCTTAAGAATATATTAAAATAAAGTGCACGTTTCGGTGCAGCGGAAAAACAATATTATTTTTTTGATTCAATCCTTAGTAGAGGATTTATCTCGCGTGTTTAATTGGACTACAACAAGGCGAATTCATTACTAGGTGAACTTAACATCACAGGTGATTGTTTTTGGCTTCTCGTGTTTTTTCCAATGAGACTGTCAAATTTTTTTCTTTTGTTTACAAACATTTTCGCGCCATTTTAATCTGAAGATTTTTTTGTATGATTTAGTGCAGGTTTAAGAAATTTGTGTGAAGTTAAAAGTGAAAAACTAATATAATCTGTGATGTTAATTACAAACAATTATAAAAGTTTATATTAAGCTTATATTCAAGACAGCAGGCTACCGACTACAAAAGCTCAAAATTAAAATACTCGTGTTCTTATCAGAATGGTTATTTTGAAAGCAGCAAGCAGCACGGCTGCAGGTTGTTGTCTATGTTGATTTTCTCGTTGTAGTTCAATTAAACTAATAAAGCATTAAACACATTCGAGACAGCAGTCTACACGAACACACGACTACAAATGCCACTGGCTACAAATGTAGCCTGTAGCCAGCTACCTAAATATAATGAAAACGCCAGCTACATAATAAACAGCTGACAATGTTTTCTTTATGTCTTTACAAATATTTGCATACAAAATGGCTGAGGGAAATTTAGAAAATTCTATAGTAGCTATTGCTAAAATAGTGCGAGCTACTTAGAATTCGGTGTAGTAATATATATAAATATTAGAAAATCACAATCAAAATTTACAATTAAAATTGAAACTTTTAAAATATGAACAGATGCTTTTTTGCGTTTCAGTGGTGCCACTTGCAATTTTTTTTAGATGTTTTTAAAGCTATCACCTAGTGAAGAGCAAGAAAATGTAATGAATTATATGAAGACTAAAGTAATTTAAATAAATATAATTTTGGCCGTTATTAAAATCAACTATTAGTTTTTCTTTTAAATGCACTGAATAATTATATCACACCATTTGTTAGAAAAGTTACAAGCAACGTGCAGAACAAGTTTGAAGGCACGGAAACGACGCGAAACTATATGCAAATTTTCGCTATACTGATTTTCACAATATGCATGAAAAATTATATATATTATGAAACAGTTCCATTACAATTGTTTCATTAAGTTTTATAGTTTCATTAATAAAAATCATTGAATTTATGACTGCAATAAAATTTAGTTTTTTTTGAAAACTCTTTGAATTTTGGTAAAACATATTAATGGACATTTATTAATCTTAACCCAGAGTTTAGGAAAATGTCCAGTTTTTTTTTATCAAAAAGTTAGATTTATGAGTTTCATATATTAATGTAAATTTTATGATTTAATGTAAATTTTTCAGGTACTCAATGAATAATTAAATTAGTTAAATAAAATAACTTCATTGACCTTATGAAGGAGTTTCATATTTTTAATGAAGTTATTCCATATATCTATGAATATATTACATTAGTACAAAGAAGTTATTGCAGTAAATAAATGTTACTTTTTTATTAAATTAATGTACAGTTTTCATGTGCTTTATGAAATTGATTCTTTGATCTAGAGAAATTATTTCACGAATCATATGATTTCTCTTTCATACTTTTAATGAAAATAAGTCATGTTTTTTATTAAAATGTTTCATTACTTTTATGAAGGTTTTCATTAGAACAATCTAATGAAATTTGTTTCGTTATTTCTATGAAAAGTTACAATGGTTGAAAAATAATGAAACAATTCATAAAAGTAATGTCATAATTCAGAGAATTTCTGAACAGAATTTTTTCAGTGTGGAAGTAGGTACTCTGCAATTCTCAGCAATTCCTTACTTTTCTCTCATGTATGTATGTGTATGTGCATATACAATGTAGATTGCATGAAACAAAAGGTAGAGAATTGCTCAAGAATTGCCCAACTAAAGTTGCTGTGTGTGACCAGACACTAATGCAAAAAAAAAAACACCAGCAAATAAAGTAACGAAAAGAAACTGGGCCATTCGAAAAAAAACTTAAAGAAAACCATACATAAGAACAATCGTAAAACTATGCTAAATTGGCGAAAATAAAAAGAAAGTACTGATAACCAAAATGGTTAAAAATTTAAATTAAAAAGAAATATTTTCAACATAAAAATAATGGTACATACATAGGTATGTATATATGAAAAATCAAAAGTGAAAACTAAAGTCACGAATGTTTTGTCAGTTCTCCTGTGACTCTCCAACCGCACGGTCGTACTAATAAAAGCTTAAACTCGTTTAAAATCAATAATATATTGTATAAAATTGTAAAAACAATAAAAAATTATTTTAAAAAACAACGGGAAAATAAATTCCTCACATTTCATTAACTAAACAATAAAATCAATTTCAATCAAACAAGTGCGGTGGCAGTGCATTGTTATTGTTGTTATTGTACGTGAAGATTACCTACCCAGTGGGAAAAAAACTATTCATTAAAGTTTTGATTTCTTGAAAAACCGCAATAAGTGGAAGAGCGAATTTATACAAAAGAAAAAATTTGTGACAATTATTTTTATATACTTTTAAATTAAAAAAATATAAATAAAAAAAAAACAAAATTGCATGAGTGTACCTAGTAGATGCAATTCTGAGAGGGACCTTAGCTCCACTAGAAAAAACCTCTGGATTTCTGAAGAGGAATCATTGAAAAAATCATTGGACAATCTCCTGTCTCTAAGAGATAAAAACGCACGCGTTCGTGCTCGCCAAACAATGTTGTTACAACAGAAGACTAATCATCCACCAGTTCAGTTATTGCAGATAAGCCGAAAACACAAGTAGGCATGGACAGGTATGTAACCGTGGTTAAACGTAAGCAAAGCCCCAAATCCGCTCAAATATCATCAAATCCGAAAATTTCCAAAGATGATAATAGGACTACGGCAAACGGAGTAATAGGTTTGCTATCCTTCAGACTGACGAGCCAACTACATAAAAAAAAAAAACATTTAAACCGCCACCAATATACTTGAGAGAACCTACTTCTAGTGAGCTGATAAAAGCACTTATTACGGCAATTGGTAAAGACACCTTCAACGTAACATCAGTTAAGCAAGGACAAACAAGTGAAACAAAAATCCAAGTCAACTGTGAAAATGATTACCGAAAACTTTCTGCCGCTCTGGAAAAAGAGAAAAGATCTTTTTATACTTATTAATTTAAAAGTGCTAAAGGCCTCCAGGTTGTTATAAAAGGTATTCACCCTTATGTAGACACGGATGAGGTTAAGATTGCACTGCTAGATAAAGGCTTTAAAGTAAAAAATGTGCTAAAAATGCGGAACCGTGAAAAGATTCCTCAACCCATGTTTAGGGTTGAACTGGAACCAGAGGATGTTATTCTCAAAAACAATGAAACTCACCCAATTTATAACCTCAAATTTCTTCTTTATCGTAGGGTTACCGTTGAGGAGCCGCACAAGCGTTTAAGGCCCGTTCAATGCCTAAACTGCCAGGAATTCGGTCATACTAAGGCATATTGTAAACTTCCCTCTGTTTGTGTTGTATGTGGCGAACTTCACGGCACAACTCAGTGCAATAAGCCAAAGGCCGACGCAAGTGTTAAGAAATGCAGTAACTGTGGAGGTAACCACACTGCAAACTATAGAGGTTGCCCTGTCTATACTCATTTTAAGCGGTCAATGACAAATAAGTCGTCGGTTTCTCCAGCAGCCCAGCAGCTAAATATCATTAGTAAAAACAATTTTCCCCAGGTAGGCCATTCAACCAACTACACAAACACACAGAACTCCAAACAATTTTTATATGCTAATGTGGTTAAATCCGACCAAAACTTGAACCAGGAACTCAAGCCCCAAAATTCAGATCCAAATTTTAGTAACCTAGAGGCAACTCTGCAGACTCTTGTTCAATCCATTAACACTTTTACCGTCTCTATGACAAACATGATGCAGGAAATGCTAAAAATGCAATCCACTATTTTACAGGCAATTTTAAAAAAATGAATTGGTTAAAAATATGTTTCTGGAACGAAAACGGCATCCGCCAACACAAAAATGAACTTGAGCACTTCCTTATGGAAAAGCAAATCGACATAATGCTGATTGCTGAAATCCATTTGACAACCAACAGTTATTTCAAAATTAATGGGTACGCATTATATGACACTAAAGATCCCCGTGGAAGATCTTGCGGCGGTTCGCCAATTTATAATAAAGACCAGAAATAAAGACCAGAATTAAGCACTATCTAATGAACGGGACACGTGAGGAATATGTCCAAGCTACAAATATATGCCTTAATTATTTTCATGAAAATATTGTTATATCCTCGATTTACTCACCACCACGATTTTCAATAACAGAAAGCCAATATTCAATTTTTTTCAAATCGCTTGGTTCTCGATTTTTAGCGGCTGGCGACTATAACACAAAACACACTTTTTGGGGATCACGTTTAATTACCCCGAAAGGCCATGTGCTTTTTGACACCGTTTCCAAAATGGGCTTAGCTGTGATTTCAAGCGGACACCCCACTTATTGGCCGTCAGACCAACGCAAGATCCCAGACGTTATAGACTTTGGAGTTAAAAAAAATCAGAATGGATGCAAGTGGAGCCTTCATTGGACTTGTCATCAGATCACTCACCAACTATAGTTTCTGTTTCGTTCCCCCAGGGGGTTGGTTCCCCGTTTTGTGACTTGGCGTTGACTGTCACTCGAGTTAATTGGTTAAAATATAAGAAATATTTCAGTACTCATTGTACAGAAAATATTGCCTTGAGAACCCCTGAGGATGTTGATATATCCATTAAAGATTTTTCTGAAGACCTTAACCTAGCCGTGCAACATGCTACCACTACCCATACGAGGTTCAGAAATAAGAACAATACAACTTATTCGTCTGAAATTGAGCAACTTTTGTCAGAAAAAAGAAGAGTTAGAAGAGAGTGGAAACTTCGCAGGTCTCCCCAGCTTAAAAGCAGGCTACGGGAGTGCATAACTCAGTTAAGAAATCTGCTTCAAATCCAAAGAATGGCTTCCCTTAAAAATTATCTAGAAGGTCTTGATGGTAGCCCGCAAAGCGACTATTCTCTATGGAAAGCGACAAAAGGTCTGAAAAGACCCTTAATAGTTAAGCCACCTTTGCGAACTTCATCTGGCGACTGGGCAAGAAGTGATTCTGAAAAAGGGATGGTGTATGTTAATCATTTGAAAAACATTTTTACTGCAAATGATACAGTGGATGATGTTGCTGAATTTCCGCCATATGCTGTTAGACCGCCTGTGCCTTTGAGACTTCGTTTTCAAGATGTCGAAAACGTTATAAATAAAGTAAACTCAAAAAAAGCTCCAGGTTTTGACAAAATTACTGGCAAAATGCTTGTACAGTTACCCCGTGTTGCTAGAAAAATTCTTCTTTTCATTTTTAACGCTATTTTGCGCCTATAATACTATCCTGCAGAGTGGAAGGTGTCTATGGTTACTATGATACCCAAGCCAGGGAAGGATCCCACTAAAGTAGAGTCATATAGACCAATAAGTCTACTGCCAACAATTTCAAAACTTTTCGAAAAATTGTTAATGGCAAAGTTGACTCCAATATTGAATGATGTAGGATGCATCCCGGATCATCAATTTGGTTTTCGGGCTAAACACAGCACCATAGAACAAACGCATAGACTAGTTAATGTTATAAGAAAGACTTTTTAGGGCAAAACGTATTGCTCAGCTCTATTCATTGATGTTTCCCAAGCTTTTGATAAAGTGTGGCACGAGGGATTAATGCACAAAATAAAGTTGAACTTGCCTGCAAACACTCACAAGCTTCTGGAAAGCTATTTATGTGGCCGTAAATTTGTCATCAGAGAAGGCGACTTTATAAGCCCAACTCAGCCAATCGAGGTAGGAGTTCCCCAAGGTAGCATTCTGGGACCCACTTTATATTTAATTTACACTTCTGACATGCCAACCAGATGTGGTATTCACACTTCAACTTTTGTAGATGACACAGCATTCTGCAGCGTACATGAAAACCATCAAGCAGCTTCTCGAAATTTGCAGGAGTATATTTCAATATTAGGGATGTGGTTAAAACTTTGGAAAATTAAAGTTAATGACCAAAAGTGTACTCACGTTACATTCACACTGCGTAGACAAACATGTTCAGCTATCCAAATTAACAATTCACCTATTACGCAGCAAAATGAAGTCAAGTACCTTGGTATTCATCTCGACCGTAGGTTAACGTGAAAGCCACACATTGACGCGAAAGTCACTCAGCTAAAATTAAAAGCAGCTCAATTAAATTGGCTTATGGGCAGAAATTCTACATTGAAATCAGATTGCAAACTTTTGTTATGCAACGGAATACTAAAGCCTATATGGCGCTACGGAATTCAATTATGGGGCACCGCCTCAGCGTCAAACATTGAAAAAATTCAAAGGCGACAAAACAAAATTCTTCGAACAATTACTGCAGCTCCATGGTACGTAAAAAACTCCCGAATTCACAAGGATCTGTGTGTTCCACTGGTAAAAGATGAGTTTTCAAAGCATGCGACAAGGTATATCAGCAAATTGGAACTTCACCCAAACCCTCTTGCACGAAACATACTTAATTTTAGTGGTCACACTCGGTTGAGAAGAAGGGGTACCGTTGCCACCATCAGAGCGTTAAGTAGGTGATTTTACCGATATAATATGCGCAAAATAAAACTTCTTTTCTAGCATTGGCTGGACTTAGTTAATTTATTGTATTTAGTAATAAGATTTGAATACTTATTGTTAGTTCACATTGTGAAGATTCAATAAATAAAAAAAAGCTAAAAAAAAAAAATCGAATGTTTTGTATAGACTGTACCTACTTAATTATACAACTTCAATACAACAGAAAAAGTAAAACCAAAGCAACTTAATATAGAGAAAATAACGGACCGATTCAAAAACAAAAACCCACCACCAAAATTGTGTATAGTGAAAAAACTCTCACACGTAAAACTTATAAAAAAAGAGAAGAGTAACAACTAAAAACTTGAAGTAAATAACTATGTACATATGTGGTGTACGTGTATCTCTTGCAAAAAGAATAGAAAGAAAATTTAACAGAAAGCGTGCAAGTAAAATCTTTACATAGTCTAAGGTACAGCGATTTTAATTGCCGAACTTTTTAGCAATTTTCTTTTGGAATTGCTTTCTTGTCCACACACAAAAACTTTTTTCGGCAATTCCTGAGCAATTCTCTACCTTTTGTGTCATGCAATCTACGTTGTATATGCACATACACATACATACATGAGAGAAAAGTAAGGAATTGCTGAGAATTGCCGAGTACCGGCAATTCTTTTTCCCTTCTTATTCCCCTCACCGAAAGCTTCTATAAAGTCAAGAATTGCCCAACTAAAGTTGCGTGTTGAAAATTGGGCAAATTGCTTAAATGAGAAAGCTACTGAGAGAGTAATTTGTGTTTCTCATTTTAGCAGACTTTACCCGTACTTTTTTTTCCGTGCAAAATGGTAAAATTGTTAAACCATTTTATCAGCTGTTTGTTATTTACGAAAATGAAATAATAAAGTGCAAACTATAAAAAAAAAAATGTTTGCAAATGTAACAATACGTTATATTTAAATAAATTATATTAAAATAAGATTATCTTCCGTTTTTATCTAGCTCAAAATGTTTAAATAAATTGGCAAAAATGTTTCGTTTGAATTGCAACAGCTCTGTCAACTCAGCGCTTTTCACACCGATTTTAGTGGTTTTTGAAGTGCTGTCCACACCTGACACGAGAACAGTAACAGCAACAGCAAAATACTGCTACTGTCAGTTGTAGACTGCAAATGTTAATGTTTTCTTGCCGTCTTGACACGGCTGTTAAGACGTCTGTTTTAAAAGCTCTGTCTTAACAGAAAATTACATTTTTACATGAAAAAAGTAAATATAGTATCAAATTAAGAGAAATCGCAAAAAAAATTTAAAGTTCTTATTTTAAATTGCAAATTTTGCAATAATAACATATTTTTTTCCACAAACTATAAAAAAGGACATAAAAAGTGATGATGTGCTTTTGTTGACGGAGTTGAAATAATGAAAAATCAAGACTTACGGGTACTCCACCATATAACAATCGAGCCGTCTAAGGTATGTTTTAACAGTATGTCTTAACAGTGTTCATGTCTAATGTAGACGGGCTGTAACAATCGCACAAAGAATTTGTAAATCAATGTACGATGCTTTTATTTAATTTTTAGTGCATTTTCTTTTAATAGTATTCAAACAATCTGTACTGATAGCTACATATTTAAAAAACCTTGCTTATATACCGCTCCTTTATTGCAACATAGTCATATCTCAAAAAATTAGCTTTTCGAGTTAACAATGCAGAATTGTTACCAGTAATACCATTTACATTGTGCCAAAAATTTATTCAAATTGCACTTATACTGTTTCCTTTAGGAGATATTTCCTCAAAAAATTTGCTAAGACTTGTATGGATACTAAAAATTTTAAATGCGTTTTTCTCGAAACGAGCTTTTTTGCGATATGACTCTATGTTGCAATAAAGGAGCGTTATATTTTCTGCATTTCGTTTTGGCTTATTCAATAAATTGTTGCTGGCACTGATCTCGATTTCTTGCAAATAAATTTTACAAATTTTATTTGATATCAATATACGAGTATTGCTAATTTGTTACCATCTAGAAAAAAAATTTATGTTATATGAAATTTGTTAAAACCAAAAACTAAATATGCAACAATTTATTGAATAAAAAAACTTTTGTTTATGTGTCTGTTTATGGGGCTGTTTGCTGGTTTTTACAAATATTTGAAGCATGTTTGCACAAAAATAAACAATTTTTGATTTTCGTGCAAACATTATGAATGTAAGTTTAAATTTTGTCATTTGAATGAAATTTTTGCAGAGTGAGGTGGTGGAAGAAAAAGCACACTAAGTGAATCAAGAAAATGTTTTCTTGTAACAATCTTTTGAATTGTATAAAAGTTTACCTTCGTTTTAGAAATTAAAAAAAGATAAAGATTACGGATACAGAATATCAAGGAATAGAGAGTATAATAATTTGTATCTTGCGAACTTCATATGGCGAGCAAATTGCAAATTGACGCATAAACAGTCAGTTAATAATTTGCAAATAGTTTTTATTTGCGAGTAGGCTGTGCATAAACGTAATAATTGAAAGCTTATTTACTTTTTAAATCGAACAAAATTCGAAAAATAACTAAGTGATACACAATTATTTTTCTCATAAATGTAAAACGCGTTTTTTTTATTGGAATTCAATGCATTATAAAATTTAAAAGTTGAGAGCACTGAATTTTAAAATTGTATAAATAAACAACAGCTGTTTTTAATTTCGGGCTTGAAATGTGGTTTTTTGTGTTCCAGCAATTTTTGGTAAATTGTGTGTTTTTTGAGAGTATTTTTTGTTTACTCTCATTTTACCGGCTTTGCATCTTGAAAATTTTGGAATATTAAAAGATTACTTAAACGTAACAACTAAACAAAACTAACGTAATTAAACAAAGCTAACGTAACAATTAAACAAAAACATAAATTTGGAAATGGTTCCTTGTTCAAGAATCGCTGAATTTTAAATTTCGACATTTAAAAAATTTAACAATAAGTTAAATTAGATCATTTAATTTTGTTTTTCAGCTACATTGTGAAACCTAATAGAATCAAATATTTTTTTTTTGTTAAGCGTTTTTATTTATTGAATCTTCAAAATGAACTAACAATAAGTATTCAAATCTTAATACTAAATATAAAAATAAAAGAATTAATAAAAAAAAAATAAAATGTGCTTTTTACTTACGTCCACCCAATGCTAGACAAAAAGTTCTATTATGCGGGAGCAATATCGGTAGAATCACCTATTGAACGTTCTGATGGTGGCAACGGCATCCTGGTGCCCCATAACTGAATTTCGTAGCACCATATAGGCTTTAGTATTGCGTTGTATAACAAAAGTTTGCAATCTAATTTCAATGTAGAATTTCAGAATCAAATATATGGGTTAAAAAGACTAAAGTTCAGCAAGATAAAATATCTGTAAAGTAAGGAATTATAGGAATTATTTTCAAATAAAAACAAATTTGAATAGTGTTATTCACAAATTAGTTTTCCAAATTAAACTTGAATGGGCATATTCATAAAAATTTAAGTGAATTTGAAATGTATTTTAACTCAAAAATTCCATATAAAACTTTACTAAAATTCATTTCAAATACATTTTAATTTTTTATGAATATGCACAGAAATATTTAAATTAAAGACAAAAATTAAAGACAAAATGTCAGGAGCTAGGGTTGGAGCAGAGGGGCAGAAACTTATTTTGCAAGAAAGGGTAATAAAACATTATAATACGGGACAGAGCACTAGTAAGCCAAATCCAGAGTACGGGGAAGCTGCTTCTGTTATTCGGGAGTCGTCGGACGATGAATATTCGGGTCCTTCTACCTTCACCTTAAGGGATATTGCGGACACATTAGCCAAATTTTCCGGGGAAGGACAACCCTCCATTGGACAATGGTTGAACGATTTTGAGGATTGTGCAGTGACAGTAGGTCGAGGTTGAAGAAGTTTTAGCACAGTTTAATAAAATATGCGTGGCAATAGATGGTCATGATTTTGAATTACAGCATTTAGAGAGACACGTAGGGGGAAAAATAGTAGATATGGCAGGAAACTTACAAACCAACAAAACCTAAAAAATTTCCAGTAAAGATGAAAATTGTGCTGAAGGACGAAATACCAGTTTATCAGCGCCCTCGTAGAATGTCAATCACAGACCAGCAAGCTGTTGACAAACAAGTCATGGAATGGCTTCAGGAAGGCATTGTAAAACAAAGCCATTCAGAGTATTCCTCACCGGTTGTTCTGGTCACAAAAAAGGACGGTACTAAACGATTGTGCTGCGACTATCGTCGACTAAATGAAAAAATTATACGGGATAACTTAACAATAAGTTAAATTAGATCATTTAATTTTGTTTTTCAGCTACATTGTGAAACCTAATAGAATCAAATATTTTTTTTTTTTTTGTTAAGCGTTTTTATTTATTGAATCTTCAAAATGAACTAACAATAAGTATTCAAATCTTAATACTAAATATAAAAATAAAAGAATTAATAAAAAAAATAAAATGTGCTTTGGTTGTGATCGACGACGTTCTACAAAGGTTACAGGAAGCAAAGGTATATACGACGCTTGACCTACGAAACGGTTTCTTCCATGTGCCCATAGAATATTCAAGCCAACGATATACGTCATTTGTAACACATCGCGGACAGTATGAATTTTTATATGTACCATTTGGGTTATCGAACTCGCCAGCGGTATTTTGTCGTTATATAACAGCGGTTTTTCAAGATTTAATAGCAGACGGGACAGTCGTATTATATATGGATGATATGGTTATTCCATCCAAAACGGAGGAAGAGGGTCTGGTAAAACTAAAGAGAGTTCTAGAAGTCGCGTCACTACACGGGCTCAAGATCAAATGGAAGAAGTGTCAATTTCCCATGAAGAAAATAACATTTTTAGGATATATTCTGGAAAATTCGACAATCCGCCCCTCAGAAGAAAAAATATCCGCAATTGAGAAATTTGTGCTCAAAAGTAGTTCTGGTAATGAAGTAAGGTTATATAAATATGGAAAATGAAAATTTCCGATATCGGTCCATATATACCCGAGATATAGCCTAGACATGGGTTTTCATGAAAATGTCGCGTAAGCGAACTTAAACAACTGTTTTTGCTCAAAAGCAGTTCTGGTAATGAAATAAAGTTATATAAATTTGGAAAATGAAAATTTCCGATATCGGTCCATATATACCCGAGATATAGCCTGGAACGTGGATTTCATGAAAATGCCGTGTCAGCGAAATTAAACAACTTTTTTGCTTAAATGTGGTTCGAGTAATAAAATAAGGTTATATAAATATGGAAAATGAAAATGTCCGATATCGGTCTATATATACCGCAGATATAGCCTAAACCGGGTTTTTCATGAAAATGTCGCGTAAGCGAACTTAAACAACTCTTTTAGGCTCAAAAGCAGTTCTGGTAATGAAATAAGGCTATATAAATATGCAAAAGGAAAATCTTCGATGTCGGTCCATATATACCCGAGATATAGCCTAGACCGGGTTTTACATAAAAGTGTCGCGTAAGCGAACTTAATCAACATTTTTGTGCTCAAAAGCAGTTCTGGTAATAAAATAAAGTTATATAAATATGGAAAATGAAAATTTCCGATATCGGTCCATATATACCCGAGATATAGCCTGGAACGTGGTTTTCATGAAAATGCCGCGTCAGCGAAGTTAAACAACTTTTTTTGCTTAAATGCGGTTCTGGTAATAAAATAAGGTTATATAAATATGAAAAATGAAAATGTCTGATATCGGTCCATATATACCGCAGATATAGCCTGGAACGGGGTTTTCATGAATTTCTCGCGTAAGTCAACTTAAGCATCTTTTTTTTGCTTAAAAACAGTTCTGGTAATTTTTGATATCGGTCCATATATACCTGTGAATAGCCCAAACAGCGGTTTTCATGAAAATGTCGCGTACGTGAACTTAAACAACTTTTTTGTGCTCAAAAGCAGTTCTGATAATGAAATAAGGTTATATAAATATGGAAAATGAAAATTTGCGATATCGGTCCATATATACCCGATACATCGGCCTGAACCGATTTTTCTATTAACATTTTTTTTTTCTGAAAAGCAATTCTCGTTATAAAAGAAGGTTACTAAAATACAGAAAATAGAAAATTCCGATATCGGTTCATATAATTACAACCGAGCATATTTAGGTCACATTTTTAAGTATAGTATATATATACGTGACTATCGTGAAGGGTATTTTAGATTCGGCCCAGCCGAATATACTACACTCTTACTTGTTTAAAAGTAAGATTCTACATATAAAAATTAAAATAAATAAATTAATTTTAATATAATATCTTTTTAAAACAAATAAAAGTGAGAAATCCCTTATTGAAATTTTAAGTATTGTAAAGTAAGAATGATCAATTCACATATGTATATTGATCATTCTTTCTGAAAAAGGGAGGTGTAGTGTGAGTAATTAGTTCATTTGAATTTGTCCACATTATATGTGTATGACTGTAAGTCGTCATGACGTCAGCATGACACTTGATATGCACACATTGTTGCAGCTAATTACCCACACATACCAAGCAGCTGGTCGGTAGCAGAAGAAAATTATAAAATATTTTAAGTGAGAATAAAACTAAACGTCAAGCGCAAGCGGCTGATCAGCAATCTAAATAAAAATATAAAAATTAAAATAATAAACTTTACATTAAGCTGATCAGACTGTTAAGCGGCTGATCAGCAACTCAACAAAACAAAAAATAAATAGTTTTATTTATAACAATTTAATCATTTTGTCTCATATTTTAATCAATTTAATCATTTTGTCTCATATGTGTAAGACCGATTTATCAACACACGCTATAAATTTTTCACTTTTTATTTCCATTATATCAATGTGAAGAATTTCGGTTGGATAAGATGGAATCGGGGTAGGTTGTAATTCTGGTTTAGATGGGTGTCTATCATATTTGTTTCCGCTACATACTTCACATGTTCCGGTAATATCCTTAATGAGTTATGTCATATTTGGGAAGTAATATTTTTCCAAGATTTGCTCTTTATTTTCCTTGGCATTCCTGTGAGCTCTCTTATGTTCGTTTTTAATAATCAAAAATTGACTTGCCTTATCCATTACGTCCTCAACTAATTTTTGTGTAATTCGTATTTTAAATTTTGAAAAATATTTCCTAAAGACTGCGATTTTACCCTCCGGAATTTTTATTCCGTTGATTACGTTAGGATTTAGTTTGTCTTTTAATATTTTAATTAAGGTATTCTCGTTCAGTCTATTTATTTTTACATAATGTCGCTGAAAATCCTGATGGGGTTCTTTAAGGTAATTGGATTTAAAATCTGCTGAAAATATTATTTGGTTTCTAAAAACGTTTATTGGGGCTTCGCAGTGGTGTATTAGATCTGTACTGTCTTCTTCGGCACTATGTTGAGAACAGTCTGATATGGTTAATACGTTAACTTGAGTTGGTATTCGTGAAAGTGCGTCGGCGACGGTGTTGGTTTTGCCAGGTTTATAAACTAATTTGTAATTATATTCCTCTATTCTGGACTTCCAGCGTTTCAGCTTAGCATTATTGTTCGCGTTGCTTAATGCGAATGTTAAGGGTTGATGATCTGTGAAAATTTTAATTTCCCTAGCACCATATAAATAATTGCGGAGCTTATCGAGGGACCATACTATAGAAAGCATCTAATTCTCTTCTGCTTTATTTAGAGATCTAAATAGGTACACAATTGCACGGTCTTCACCAATTTCTCCTTGTGACAGAACTGCTCCTAAAGCAAAGTTAGATGCATCTGTCGTTAGGATAAACGGTTTCTGGAAATCTGGAAAAGCTAGAATCTCTGATGACGTTAATAATTCTTTTAGGTCCCTAAAAGACTTAACTGCTTTTTCATCCAGATGTATGGCGATAGTTTTGGATCTATTCGCCTTGATTTGTGCGTTAGGACCTCTGGTGAGGTTCGTAAGTGGTTTCGCTACGGCCGCGTAGTCCTTTATAAATCTTCGATAGTACGATGCCAGCCCGAGGAACCTTTTGAGTTCCTTTAAATTCTTTGGAATCAGAATTTGTTGAATTGCGGCTACTTTACCAGGATCTGGTCTAATGTCTTCTTGAGATACTGTATGTCCTAGAAACTCTACACTTTTTTGTAGAAACTTGGATTTTTGAAAATTTACTTTTAGGTTAGCTTTTTTTAATAGAAGGAAAACTTTGCTTAAGTTTTCGATATGATCATTCTTATTTTTTCCGAAAACAATGATATCGTCGATATAGACATTTTTTTTTGTAGCGTTTTTTATTTATTGAATCTTCAAAATGAACTAACAATAAGTATTCAAATCTTAATATTAAATTTAAAAATTAAAAAATGTGATTCTTAAGTCCAGCCAATGCTAGACAAAAGTTTTATTATGCGGGAGCTATTTCGGTAAAATCACCTATTGAGCAATCTGATGGTGGCAACGGTATCCCTTCTTCTCAACCGAGTGTGACCACTAAAATTAAGTATGTTTCGTGCAAGAGGGTTTGGGTGAAGTTCCAATTTGCTGATATACCTTATCGCATGCTTTGAAAACTCATCTTTTACCAGTGGAACACACAGATCCTTGTGAATTCGGGAGTTTTTTACGTACCATGGAGCTGCAGTAATTGTTCGAAGAATTTTGTTTTGTCGCCTTTGAATTTTTTCAATGTTTGACGCTGAGGCGGTGCCCCATAACTGAATTCCGTAGCACCATATAGGCTTTAGTATTGCGTTGTATAACAAAAGTTTGCAATCTAATTTCAGTGTCGAATTTCTGCCCATAAGCCAATTTAGCTGCACTGCTTTTAGTGTTAACTGAGTGACCTTTGCTTCAATGTGAGACTTCCATGTTAGCCTACGGTCCAGGTGATTACCAAGGTACTTGACTTCGGTGTGCTGCGGAATAGGTGAGTTGTTAATTTGGATAGGCGGACATGTTTGTAACATGAGTACATTTCTGTTCATTAACTTTGATTTTCCAAAGTTTTAGCCATTTCTCTAATATTGCAGTATATTCCTGTAAATTTCGCGAAGCTACTTGATGGTTTTCATGAACACTCAAAAACGCTGTGTCATCTGCAAAGGTAGAAGTGTGGATACCGGATATCGTTGGCATGTCAGAGGCGTAAATCAAATATAAAGTAGGCCCCAGTATGCTGCCTTGGGGAACACCTGCCTTGATTGGCTGAGTTGGGCTTATAAAGTCGCCTTCTCTGATAACATATTTCCGCCCATATAAGTAGCTTTCCAGAAGCTTGTGTGTATTTGCAGGCAAGTTTAGCTTTATTTTGTGCATCAAGCCATCGTGCCACACTTTATCAAAAGCTTGAGAAATATCAATGAAAAGAGCTGAGCAATACTTCTTCTCCTCAAAGGTTTGTCTTATAACATTGACTAGTCTGTGCGTTTGTTCTATGGTGCTATGTTTAGCCCGAAAACCAAATTGATGATCAGGGATGCATCCCACATTGTTCAATATTGGACTCAACTTCGCCATTAACAATTTTTCGAACAGTTTTGAAATTGTTGGTAGTAGACTTATTGGTCTATATGACTCTACTTTAGTGGGATCCTTCCCTGGCTTGGGTATCATAGTAATCATTGAGACTTTCCACTCTGAAGGATAATACTCAAGGCGTAAAATAGCGTTAAAAATAAAAAGTAGAAGCCTTCTAGCTGCACGAGGTACCTGTTCAAGCATTTTACTAGTAATTTGATCAATGCCTGGAGCTTTTCTTGGGTTTGTATTTGCGATAATGTTTTCGACATCTTGCAAATTAAGTCTCAAAGACACAGGGGGTCTAACAAGATATGGTGGTAATTCCGCTGTAATATTCGCTGAATCATTTGTAATAAAAACGTTTCTCAAATGATCGACATACAACATCCCCTTTTCAGAGTCGCTTCTTGCCCAGTCGCCAGTTGAAGTTCGCAAAGGTGGCTTACCTATTACGGGTCTTTTTAAACCTTTTGTCGCTTTCCACAAGGAATAATCAGATTGAGGAGTACCATCAAGGCTTTCCAAATATGTTTTACGGGAAGCTATTCTATGGACTTCAAGCAGATTTCTTAACTGAGCTATGCATTCCCGTAGCCTAGTTTTAAGCTGGGGAGATCTGCGAAGTTGCCACTCTCTTCTGACTCTTCTTTTTTCTGACAGAAGTTGCTCAATTTCGGACGAATAAGTTCTATTGGTTTCATTTCTGGATCTTATAAGACTAGTGGTAGCATGCTGTACGGCCAGTTTGAGGTTTTCAGAAAAATCGTTAATTGACACATCAATATCCTCAGGCGTTCTCAAGGCGATATTTTCAGTACAATGTGTACTCAAAAATTTTTTTGTATTTTAACCAATTAACTCTATTGACAGTCAACGGTGAGTCAATCTCTTGGGGGAAAGAAACAGAGATTATAGTGGGAGAGTGATCTGATGACAAATCTAATGAAGGCTCCACTTGCATCCACTCTAAGGGAAAATTTTTCGCAACTCCAAAATCTATAACATCTGGGATCTTTCGTCGGTCTGACGGCCAATAAGTGGGGTGTCCGCTTGAAACCACATCTAAACCCATTTTGGAAATGGTGTCAAAAAGCACACGGCCTTTCGAGGTAATTAAACGTGATCCCCAAAAAGTGTGTTTTGTGTTATAGTCGCCAGCCGCTAAAAATCTAGGACCAAGTGATTTGAAAAAATTTGAGTATTGGCTTTCTGTTATTGAAAAGCGTGGCGGTGAGTAGATCGAGGAAATAACGATTTTTTCATGCAAATATTCAATGCATATATTAGTTGCTTGGAGATACTCCTCACATGTCTCGTTTATTAAAAAGTGTTTAATTCTGGATTTTATTAGAATTGCCGATCTTCCGCAAGATCTTCCACGGGGATCTTTTGTGTCATACAGTATGTAGCCATTAATTTTGAAATAACTGTTGATTGTCAAATGGGTTTCAGCAATCATTATATCGATCTGCTTTTCCATAAGGAAGTGCTCAAGTTCATTTTTGTGTTGGCGAATGCCGTTTGCGTTCCAGAAACATATTTTTAACAAATTCATTTTTTTTAAATTGCCTGTAAAGTAGTGGATTGCATTTGTAGCATTTCCTGCATCATGTTTGTCATAGAGACGGTAAAAGTGTTAATAGATTGAACAAGAGTCTGCAGAGTTGCCTCTAGGTTACTAAAATTTGGATCGGAAATTTGGGGCTTGGGTTCCTGGTTCAAGTTTTGGTCGGATTTAACCACATTAGCATATGAAAATTGTTTGGAATTCTGCGTGTTTATGAAGTTGGTTGAATGGCCTACCTGGGGAAAATTGTGTTTACCAATGACATTTGGCTGCTGGACTGCTGGAGAAACCGATGACTTATTTGTCATTAACCGCTTAAAATGAGAATAGACAGGGCAACCTCTATAATTTGCAGTGTGGTTACCTCCACAGTTACTGCATTTTTTAACACTAGCGTCGGCCTTTGGCTTATTGCACTGAGTTGTGCCGTGAAGTTCGCCACATACAACACAAACAGCGGGCAACTTACAGTAAGCCTTAGTGTGGCCAAATTCTTGGCAGTTTAGGCACTGAACGGGTCCTGAACGCTTATGTGGCTCCTCAACGGTAACCTTACGATGCAAAAGAAATTTGAGGTTATATATTGGGTGAATTTCACTCTTTTTTAGCAGAACATCCCCTGGTTCTAGTTCAACTCTAAACATGGGTTGTGGGATCTTTTCACGGTTCCTGATGTTTACTACTGTTTTTATTTTAAAACCCCTGTCTTCCAATCCGGTTTTGACATCATCAATATCTACGCATGGGTAAATCCCTTTAATAACGACCTGAAGACCTTTAGCACTTTTGACCTGGTAAGTGTAAAATGATCTTTTCTGTTTTTCTAAGACATTAGACAATTTTCGGTAGTCGTTTTCATGGTTTACCTGAATTTTAGTTTCACTGATGCTGCCGCGCTTCACTGATGTGACGTTGAATTTATATTTGCTGATTGCCGTAATAAGTTGTTTCACCAGTTCACTAGAAGTCGGCTCTCTCAAATAAATTGGTGGGGGTTTACATATATGTTTTTTTTTGGAAGTTGTTGGTTCATCTGTCTGAAGGATAGCAAACCTATTATTATCCGTTGTCGCAGAGGTAATATCGTCCTTAGACATTTTTGGTTGCAACGCTATTTGCGCGGATTTAGGGCTTCGCTGACGTTTAACCACGGTTATATACCTATCCATACCCACTTGCGTTTTCGGTTTATCAGCAATAGCTAGACTGGAAGATGGTTTGTCGTCTGTTGTAACAACAATGTTTGGCGAGCACGAACGCGTGCGTTTTTTATCTCTTAGAGACAGGAGATTGTCCAATGACTTTTTCAATGATTCCTCTTCAGAAATCCAGAGGTTTTTTCTAGTGGAGCTAAGCTCCCTCTCAGAATTGCATCTACTAGGTACACTCATGCAATTTTTTTTTTATTTATATTTTTTTTAATTTAAAAGTATATAAAAATAATTGTCATAAAGTTTTTCGGTTTTGCAAGAAAACAAAACTTTAGTGTATAGTTTTTTTTCCCACTGGGTAGGTAATCTTCACGCACAATAACAACAACAACAATGCACTGCCACCGCACTTGTTTTATTGAAATTGATTTTATTGTTTAGTTAATGAAATATAAGGAATTTATTTTCCCGTTGTTTTTTTTTTTAATAATTTGTTATTGTTTTTACAATTTAATACAATATTTTATTGTTTTTATATGTAAGTTTAAAAATATGTTAGCACAATGAGTTTTTGGTTTGCTTTTTTTTTTCACTTTTTAAAAACACGACTGTGCGGTTGAATAATCACAGAGTGAATCGATACAGACATAACATGCCTTTCCAAGCAATGGCAAAAGGATGTCATCCATCTTGCGCTGGAATATAACCTTAAAAATTCAAATTTCCCGTTATTAGTGGAAAATGCGGTTTTTTCAATGTCGCACTCTTTCATCCTAATTTGGTGGAACCCAGAGGTTAAACCAAGAGTTGTTAAGTATTCATTCTGACCCAAATTAGAACGTGTATTGTTAATATCCGGGATAGAGTAAGTGTTAGATATTGTGACAGCGTTAAGTCGCTTAAAATCTATCACGACCCTATATTGTTTTTCCCCACTAGGCTTGGGTTATTTTGCAAGTTATATGGGCTTTTCGAACGTCTTATTATACCATCGTTAAGCATTTGGTTTATTTGTTTTTCTACTTCTACATATATGACCATGACACAAACTTGGCTTATATGTGAATACTCCAGGTCCTGGGCTCGAGGGGAACATAAGGCAGAGGAATACACCAATCCGCTGTCATGTGCTAACCTCGGGTCAGGTGGCATACACCCCGAATACCACGAGGTGTATGAGACCCGCGGACCAAAATGTCCCACTGAAGGCCAAGGTTGTAGAAGCTGCGCCGAGGGTCTGTGTGGCTAGTCAGTGGATAAAAAAGACTAGTTGCGAGTAGTTTCTCCTCCGGTCTAGGGCACGGACCGGTTGTAGTTTGTAGTTGCCTAGTCCATACACGCCGTCACTGTATGGATGGTCCTTTCTTTACTGGCCTACTCGTGGGAACAAAATGAATTTAAATTTAAACAAAATAAAATCAAATAAAACAGAACAAAACACGACAGTCCATCAGGCTGGCAAACCCAAGCTGATGGACTGTCGTCAAAAACCGGTCAAACCCTCAATGGGAACCGGAAACAGCAGTAGTCAGATGTACGAAGCTGAAAGGCCTAATACATCGACTGCTGCAATACCAAAAACAAAAGCTGAAAACACAGCAATAAAGTGCGGGGTGTGCCTAAAAAGCCAAAAACACTCTGCGAATTACTCGGACGTGCCAGGGAGCTCAAAACTGGTAAAGCCAACAACATCCGGAAAAACCCCGGATGTGCTAGTCAGCAGAGAGCGAACTGGACAATCCACGTCCAATACAACACAAATGGTGGAGCGGGAGCAAATCACCAGCTCCCGCAAAACCTTGTTGAAAATCAGAGCGGCTCGACGATATGTCGAAAAGCTCGGAAATGCAGCCGAAGAGTCTATGTCAAGCAATGACAAACAATGCTTGGCATGGGCCAAGGCATATATAGCCGAAAACCCGGATCCGGATGTCGCTACTGTCGTCGAGGCAGCTTGCAAAAGGCAACGGTCCGCGGAAGAAACACCCAATCCGAGCAAAAAGCCGAGGAAGGGGTCCTTGGTCATCAACAGACCTTACAGTGAGGTTGCAAAAAACCCACTGAACAGAGCTGTTGTTGATCGAAGCAACTCTGACGGAGCAATCACCGGCGAAAAGTGGGGGTTGATCAGCCAGAGATTGCTGAATAACTTCGTAAAGGCGCTCGAATGTAGCACCGGTCCTCCACCACAATTCACTGATGCAGGGTGGATTCAGGGCCGAGTTAAACTTATTTCATGTGTCGACGAGAAATCGGCCAGCGCCATGAAAGAAGTTATAGCATCACTAGGGGAAGTGTGGCCCGGAGCACAGCTGGAGTTGATTTTGGTCACCGACATCCCTCGTCGGCCAAGAGCGGCTGCAGTTGTTCCTGCGGAGCCACATGAACCTGATGCGATTCTCCGGATCTTTCAGGCCGCGAACCCTGACCTCCCCACACAAGACTGGAAGGTAGTCAGTGTCGCGGAGACTAAAGGATCCAGTAGGAAGGTGGTTGTGGTCCTTAACAAGGAGTCTCTGCCGTTACTCCGAGACAGACAGGGCATGGTTTTCTATGGATACCAAGGAACCAGGCTTTGTCTGTATCGGGGTGATGACAAGATGGACCACAACTCCGACAAAAAAGCCAAAGAGCCCACAGAAGTGCAGGATGTGGAGGTCGAGGGGGATTCCCATTCAACACAGAGCTCACAATCAAACTCTAGTTTGGTTGGAGGGTTCTTTGGAGGATTGGAAAACGCCACAGTTGATGATGAGGACAGTCTTCTGGATTCCGATCCGGAGAATGCCACCATCATCAACTTCGACCTCGACACCATATAAACGATGAAGGTTACACAAATTAACCTTCATCACAGTAAAGCAGCGTCAGCTAGCCTTGTGTATCGTCTCGCCAAGCGAGACGTTGATATTGCGCTGGTGCAAGAGCCATGGACAAACAGTGGCAAGATCCTTGGACTAGGCGCGAAGGGCTACAAATTAATATATGCAGCAAAGTCAGGTAATGGGGATATAACCATAAGATCCTGTATCTTAGCCAAAAAGCACATAAATATCTTCATTTTATCTGATTACAGTGATGAAGATACCGTAACTGCCACGACGGATGTAGGGGGATCCAACATATGGATCTTATCATGCTACATGGCTCATGGCAAGGATGAATCATCACCAGGCAAGCTGGTGGAAAAAGCGGTAAGAGACGCCAAAACCAAAAGCATACCGTGCATTATAGGCGCGGATGCGAATGCACACCACCTGATCTGGGGAAGCTCAGACACAAACAAAAGAGGTGAGAATTTAATAGAATTTATTCTAGATAATGATTTAGTAATTTTAAATCAAGGGAACAAACCCACTTTCGTGACTTCGAACAGGCAAGAGGTGTTAGATATTACGCTTGCCAGTTCGAATATCGCAGATCAAATACAGGAATGGAGAGTGTCAGAGGACTGCTCCTTTTCCGATCACTGCTATTTAGATTTCAAAATAAGCAAACAACATAGAATAACATTCTATCGTAACAGGCGGAGAACGGACTGGGGAAAACAGAGTGAATTTCTGAGTAGAGACCTAGCCCAATTCCCGACCATAACCAATGTCATAGACATTGAAAGATCAGTGGGAAACTCAATGACGCTTTCAAGAACGCCACAAGACGATCTTGTACACTATCTGTAAAAAGGGAAAATAGCAGACCTAAATGGTGGTCAGCAGAACTGTCTGAGACAAAAAAGAAATGTCGTAGGCTTTTTAATGAAGCTAAAAGAACAGGTAACTGGGATGACTATAAAGCTTCGGTGAACAAATACAAAAATCTCATCAGGAACTCGACGCGAAGATCCTGGAAGGAGTTTTGTAGTAACGTGAATAGTACCTCTGATACATGCAGACTTCGGAGAATACTTTCTAAACAACCGACAATCCCAAGTCTAATACAAAAGGCAGATGGATGTTGGACCACAAATTGCGAGGAATCGCTTGAAGAATTAATGAACACCCATTTTCCGGGTAATCAGACATTGAGGGCGAACGATAGTTCTCCCCTGCCACACGCCCGGAATGCAGTATATCTGGTTATAACAAAAGAGATGCTGCACTGGGCAATCAAGAGTTTCCAACCGTTCAAATCACCAGGACCGGATGGAATCATTCCTGCAGATCTCCAGAATAATCTGGATCTGATCACACCCTGGCTCCTCGAGATATATAGAGCAGCCCTAAACTGGTCGTACATTCCAACAGAATGGACCAAAAGTAACGTAATCTTCATCCCAAAGGGAGGGAAAACGTCACATACTAAAGCAAAGGAGTATAGGCCAATTAGCCTGACATCCTTTCTTTTAAAAACGCTAGAGAGGATCATAGATATACATATAAGGTCCAATATAAGCAAAAACCAGTTGTCGCCATCTCAGCATGCCTACACAAAGGGCAGATCAGTTGAAACGGCGCTACATAGTTTGGTCAGTCATATTGAACGGGCCAATCAATACAAAAACTATACCTTAGTGGCCTTCATGGATATTGAAGGTGCTTTCAATAATGTCGAGACACAGGCGGTCATAGATGCACTTGACGGTCTGAAAGTTGATCGACCTACAATCATGCTCATTACGAGCATACTAAAGCGCAGAACTATAACTGCAACAATGGGGAACTCCAGAATTACGAGAAAAGTATGCAAGGGTACACCCCAGGGAGGGGTACTATCCCCCCTCTTGTAGAATGTTGTAGTGAATACTCTGCTTAACGATCTAGATAAAAATAAGATAAAGACTGTAGCCTACGCCGATGACGTAGCGATTGCAGTCTCTGGTACCCGTTTAGACACCATAACAGAGCAGTTGGAATACGCTCTGAAGATGGTAAGTCAATGGAGCGTACAATGCGGACTAAAGACAAATCCAGCGAAAACGGAAATCGTACTTTTTACTAAGAAGTATAAAATTCCACATTTCGCACCTCCAAAAATGGATGGTACCGCACTTATCCTATCGAATAAGGCAAAATACCTAAGCGTCATTCTTGATAGCAAACTATCATGGAAAGAGAACATACAGGCTAGAGTAACCAAGGCTACAATAGCCATCTATCTATGTAAAAAAGCAATAGGCTCAACATGGGGCATACAACCAAAAGGAGTTGTGTGGCTTTATGACATGGTTATAAAACCGATAATATTTTATGGAGTATCAGTATGGTGGAAATCACTGGACTCCGCAACCAATAGACTGCAAATTGAAAAAGTCAGTCGAATCATGGCAATACTGACCACAGGGGCCATGAGGACAACTCCAACCAAAGCACTTCTTGCAATTATGAGCTGGATGCCATGTGACTTAGAAGCCAGGCAGATAGCACTAAAAGCCGCGATCAGGTTGAACGCGACAGGAGCATGGACCCACAGACCGTGGGGACATGCCAATATACTGGAAATTGGAAGGGACCTAATCCCCGATCTAATTGACTACTGCATCCCAAAACCATTCCTCTCAAGGAGCTTTGGCTACCAAATCGAGGAATCCCCCCTAGAATCTGGATACTTCTATGTCTACACGGATGGGTCCAGAAAGGGGGAAAGGGTTGGGGGTGGCGTTTACATAGAAGAATTTAACACTAAAATATCCTTCAGATTATCAGATGGATGCAGTGTTCTTCAGGCTGAAATATCGGCCATAAATAAAGCGTCCAGATGGTTGACGTTTTACAAGATATTCGGTAGGGATATCATGATAGTAACGGACAGCAAAGCCGCCATCAAATCCCTGATTGGAATATACACCAATTCTAGTCTAGTCCAGGAATGCCGGACATCTTTAAACAAGATGGCGAGACATTCTAACATAACCCTAAAATGGGTACGTGGACATGGGTCCAGCAATGGCAACAACATCGCCGACGACTTAGCCAAAAAAGGGACAGCCCTAGAAAATAGGGATATAAACCCCTTTTGCGGACAACCATTAACAGCGTGCTGGAAAAGAATAAAACTCCACACACTGGAACGTGCACAAGAAAAGTGGCTCACAGAGCCCACATGCCTTATATCAAGGAACTTGTGGCCGCATATTAACTCTAAGAGAACGTGGGAGCTACTAAAACTGCCCAGATCTCAACTAAGAGTGACTGTAGCAGTCATCACTGGCCATTGCCCGTTTGGGAACCATGCTAGGAGACTAGGACTACCCCATAACGACTTCTGTAGAAGCTGCCAAGACGAGGAGGAGGAGGAGACGATCCTTCACCTCCTCGGCACATGCCCGGCATTGGAGCATCATCGTCTAAGACACTTAGGCGAGCGGAGCTTCAATAGCCTATCTTGTCTGGCCAAGATCAAACCGACCGCGCTAGCCTCTTTCATAAGAAGCTGCGGATGGCTAGTATAGCAGCATGTAACGCTACACTAAAAGGTTCCCGCCTCTCCGTTCCACCACCGCCCATCCTTTCCTCTCACTATATTCCTATAACTTCTTTTCTTCACTCCACTATCCTATTTTTTCAGGCAATCACAAAGGGAACGACTACAGGACCCAAGTGAGCTGGACAACCTAGATTATTCCGGGGTACCCAGCGGCCTGCCTACCTAACCTAACCTAACCTATGAGTAATTAGAGCTTGGCCTGTTGCTGATTGTATTTTAAATCTAGATTTTACGAGATGATATTTTTATTTGCACAAGTATCTATTAAGAATTCTAAAATTCGTCCTTCCTTAGAGGTAAGCTCTAGGTATGGAAGGCTAGATAAGCTTCCGTCATAAAATTTAACTCGTTTCCTTCGTGTTCTTGTAATTCTTCGTCTTCAGTGTTGTCTTCGTACTGTCCGTAGTTGCTTTCACCGTAGCCTTCTGGTTCTTCTACCTCTTCCATTGTATTGGTGTGGAACAATCGTTGTTGTTTCCTAGGGACATTGGACGAGTATGCCGAGTTGGATAAGGGTGAATTTTCTGCTCTGTTCATATAGTTCACGCGATGTGATTTTATAGTGGGGTCAACTTCCATTGGCACGGGTGGTTTTGGTTGAGTTGGCCTAGGTAGTGGCGAGGCTTGGTGTGGGTTAGTTTTTACTGGTGTTGGTATAGGTGTGTTAAAAATACGTATCTTTTCGCTTGCACTGAGTTTCCTTGGTGGTAATTGCAGTCTGTTTGAATTTCCTGTTTTGTACATTTGGTTCATTGGTGTAGTTATTGTGTTGGGATAACGAGGATGAATAGAATTATTTCTGAAATTTAAATTCTGAAATTCGAAGCATGAGGTGTATGCCTCAGGCAAATTTTTTGGCCTCTGGATTGCGAGCATCCTAGAAAAGTCTCCATTTAACCCACGGATAAAAATATCTAAGGCCCTATTTCGATAACTAGATATTAGTACTTCGACTGTTTCGCCTGCATAAGTGTCTGTTTTGATTTTGTTTATTATTAGGGAAAGTTGGTGGTTTATCTTGGCGTAATATTCGTCTACTGTATTATAGCCCTATCTCATGACACTTAGTTCGTATTCTAGTGTTTGGATGTGTCGTTTGTCCGCGTAATGTGAGGAGAGACAGTTTTTAATTTTCTCCCAATTTTCATAAAAAATGTTATATGATATTAGTGCTGTATCTGCAGCACCCCTGACCTTGTACCTGATGTGATGAAGTATTGCGCTGTAAATAGGTTTTGTCTTGACAATTTCATAATCCCTAAGAATGGACTCCACGCTGTGGACCCATGATATGTATTGGATGATATTACCGTCAAATACCTGCAAGTCCCTAACACTGTCTGGGAGTTTGCTTATTGTTTTAAGATCCTCTTCAGAGCTTGGCACTGATAGTGAAACTTCCTGCTGTTGGGGGTTTCTGGAATTTGCTTCTAAACTAGCTATTCTAGTAGCAAGAATTTTGGTTGGCTCAATCTGGGCAATAAGTGCACCAGTAAGTTGAGTAATAGCGTTTTGTAATTGATCCATCCTTCTTGTGTGTTTGTGTTGTGTGTTTTAGAAATATTTTCACTGAATTGGAATTTGAACCTTATTCTAATTTTTGTTTTTATTCTTGAATTAATATATTTTAATAATTGGTTTGTAAATTAATTTAAACAAATTTTTTATTCTTGAATTTCGCGGAGGATCGGCAATTCTAATCAAATCCAGAAATAAGCACTATTTAATGAACGAGACACGTGAGGAGTATCTCCAAGCAACTAATGTATGCATTGTATATTTTCATGAAAAAGTTGTTATTTCCTCGATTTACTAACCGCCCCGATTTTCAATAACGGAAAGCCAATATTCAAGTTTTTTCAAATAACTTAAGCCTCGATTTTTAGCGGCTGGCGACTATAACGCTATAACACTTTTTGGGGATCACGTTTAATTACCTCGAAAGGCCGTGTGATTTTTGACACCGTTTCCAAAATGGGCTTAGATGTGGTTTTAAGTGGACACCCCACTTATTGGCCGACAGACCGACGAAAGATCCCAGACGTTATAGATTTTGGAGTTGCGAAAATTTTCCTTTAGAGTGGATGCAAGTGGAACCTTCATTAGATTTGTCATCAGATCACTCACCCACTATAATATCTGTTTCGTTCCCAAAGAGATTGGCTCCCCGTTGACCGTCAATAGAGTGAATTGGTTAAAATACAAAAAATTTTGAGTACACATTGTACTGAAAATATCGCCTTGAGAACGCCTGATTGATGTGTCAATTAACGATTTTTCTGAAAACCTAAACTGGCCGTACAGCATGCTACTATTAGTCATATAAGATCCAGAAATGAGAACAATAAAACTTATTCGTCTGAAATTGAGCAACTTCTGTCAGAAAAAAGAAGAGTCAGAAAAGATTGGCAACTTCGCAGGTCGCCCCAGCTTAAAACTAGGCTATAGGAATGCATAACTCAGCTGAGAAATCTGCTTGAAGTCCATAGAATGGCTTCCCTTAAAACACATTCATTCAATCTGTGATTCTTCAACCGCACAGTCGTGTTTTTAAAGAGTGAAAAAAAAAAACAAACCAAAAACTCATTGTGCTAACATATTTTTAAACTTACATATAAAAACAATAATATATTGTATAAAATTGTAAAAACAATAACAAATTATTAAAAAAAAAAACAACGGGAAAATAAATTCCTTACATGCAGTCTACACCTAACTTGAAACGCAGTTAAAACATGAAGTTAAGACTTGATGTTTAAATATCTATATGTTAAAGTCGGCGTACACGTAGTGATGTTAGAGTTATAACTTTTCATAGTAAAACAATAAAAATGGCGAAAAACAACTACAAATAGCAGGCTGTTGTCAATTTAAGTTATAACAGAGTTTCCAAACGAAATGTTTTAACAACCAAGTTATAACTTTAACCAAACTTCAACATGAGCGGTCCACATTTAACTTTAACTTGAAGTTAGCGTTAAAGTTAGTGTTTTCAAGTCAGGTGGAGACCGCACTTTACATTTCATTAACTAAACAATAAAATCAATTTCAATAAAACAAGTGCGGTGGCAGTGCATTGTTGTTGTTGTTATTGTGCGTGAAGATTACCTACCCAGTGGGAAAAAAACTATACACTAAAGTTTTGTTTTCTTGCAAAACCGAAAAACTTTATGACAATTATTTTTATATACTTTTAAATTAAAAAAATATAAATAAAAAAAAAATTGCATGAGTGTACCTAGTAGATGCAATTCTGAGAGGGAGCTTAGCTCCACTAGAAAAAACCTCTGGATTTCTGAAGAGGAATCATTGAAAAAGTCATTGGACAATCTCCTGTCTCTAAGAGATAAAAAACGCACGCGTTCGAGCTCGCCAAACATTGTTGTTACAACAGACGACAAACCATCTTCCAGTCTAGCTATTGCTGATAAACCGAAAACGCAAGTGGGTATGGATAGGTATATAACCGTGGTTAAACGTCAGCGAAGCCCTAAATCCGCGCAAATAGCGTCGCAACCAAAAATGTCTAAGGACGATATTACCTCTGCGACAACGGATAATAATAGGTTTGCTATCCTTCAGACAGATGAACCAACAACTTCCAAAAAAAAACATATATGTAAACCCCCACCAATTTATTTGAGAGAGCCGACTTCTAGTGAACTGGTGAAACAACTTATTACGGCAATCAGCAAATATAAATTCAACGTCACATCAGTGAAGCGCGGCAGCATCAGTGAAACTAAAATTCAGGTAAACCATGAAAACGACTACCGAAAATTGTCTAATGTCTTAGAAAAACAGAAAAGATCATTTTACACTTACCAGGTCAAAAGTGCTAAAGGTCTTCAGGTCGTTATTAAAGGGATTTACCCATGCGTAGATATTGATGATGTCAAAACCGGATTGGAAGACAGGGGTTTTAAAATAAAAACAGTAGTAAACATCAGGAACCGTGAAAAGATCCCACAACCCATGTTTAGAGTTGAACTAGAACCAGGGGATGTTCTGCTAAAAAAGAGTGAAATTCACCCAATATATAACCTCAAATTTCTTTTGCATCGTAAGGTTACCGTTGAGGAGCCACATAAGCGTTCAGGACCCGTTCAGTGCCTAAACTGCCAAGAATTTGGCCACACTAAGGCTTACTGTAAGTTGCCCGCTGTTTGTGTTGTATGTGGCGAACTTCACGGCACAACTCAGTGCAATAAGCCAAAGGCCGACGCTAGTGTTAAAAAATGCAGTAACTGTGGAGGTAACCACACTGCAAATTATAGAGGTTGCCCTGTCTATTCTCATTTTAAGCGGTTAATGACAAATAAGTCATCGGTTTCTCCAGCAGTCCAGCAGCCAAATGTCATTGGTAAACACAATTTTCCCCAGGTAGGCCATTCAACCAACTTCATAAACACGCAGAATTCCAAACAATTTTCATATGCTAATGTGGTTAAATCCGACCAAAACTTGAACCAGGAACCCAAGCCCCAAATTTCCGATCCAAATTTTAGTAACCTAGAGGCAACTCTGCAGACTCTTGTTCAATCTATTAACACTTTTACCGTCTCTATGACAAACATGATGCAGGAAATGCTACAAATGCAATCCACTACTTTACAGGCAATTTAAAAAAAATGAATTTGTTAAAAATATGTTTCTGGAACGCAAACGGCATTCGCCAACACAAAAATGAACTTGAGCACTTCCTTATGGAAAAGCAGATCGATATAATGATTGCTGAAACCCATTTGACAATCAACAGTTATTTCAAAATTAATGGCTACATACTGTATGACACAAAAGATCCCCGTGGAAGATCTTGCGGAAGATCGGCAATTCTAATAAAATCCAGAATTAAACACTTTTTAATAAACGAGACATGTGAGGAGTATCTCCAAGCAACTAATATATGCATTGAATATTTGCATGAAAAAATCGTTATTTCCTCGATCTACTCACCGCCACGCTTTTCAATAACAGAAAGCCAATACTCAAATTTTTTCAAATCACTTGGTCCTAGATTTTTAGCGGCTGGCGACTATAACACAAAACACACTTTTTGGGGATCACGTTTAATTACCTCGAAAGGCCGTGTGCTTTTTGACACCATTTCCAAAATGGGTTTAGATGTGGTTTCAAGCGGACACCCCACTTATTGGCCGTCAGACCGACGAAAGATCCCAGATGTTATAGATTTTGGAGTTGCGAAAAATTTTCCCTTAGAGTGGATGCAAGTGGAGCCTTCATTAGATTTGTCATCAGATCACTCTCCCACTATAATCTCTGTTTCTTTCCCCCAAGAGATTGACTCACCGTTGACTGTCAATAGAGTTAATTGGTTAAAATACAAAAAAATTTTTGAGTACACATTGTACTGAAAATATCGCCTTGAGAACGCCTGAGGATATTGATGTGTCAATTAACGATTTTTCTGAAAACCTCAAACTGGCCGTACAGCATGCTACCACTAGTCATATAAGATCCAGAAATGAAACCAATAGAACTTATTCGTCCGAAATTGAGCAACTTCTGTCAGAAAAAAGAAGAGTCAGAAGAGAGTGGCAACTTCGCAGATCTCCCCAGCTTAAAACTAGGCTACGGGAATGCATAGCTCAGTTAAGAAATCTGCTTGAAGTCCATAGAATAGCTTCCCGTAAAACATATTTGGAAAGCCTTGATGGTACTCCTCAATCTGATTATTCCTTGTGGAAAGCGACAAAAGGTTTAAAAAGACCCGTAATAGGTAAGCCACCTTTGCGAACTTCAACTGGCGACTGGGCAAGAAGCGACTCTGAAAAGGGGATGTTGTATGTCGATCATTTGAGAAACGTTTTTATTACAAATGATTCAGCGAATATTACAGCGGAATTACCACCATATCTTGTTAGACCCCCTGTGTCTTTGAGACTTAATTTGCAAGATGTCGAAAACATTATCGCAAATACAAACCCAAGAAAAGCTCCAGGCATTGATCAAATTACTAGTAAAATGCTTGAACAGGTACCTCGTGCAGCTAGAAGGCTTCTACTTTTTATTTTTAACGCTATTTTACGCCTTGAGTATTATCCTTCAGAGTGGAAAGTCTCAATGATTACTATGATACCCAAGCCAGGGAAGGATCCCACTAAAGTAGAGTCATATAGACCAATAAGTCTACTACCAACAATTTCAAAACTGTTCGAAAAATTGTTAATGGCGAAGTTGAGTCCAATATTGAACAATGTGGGATGCATCCCTGATCATCAATTTGGTTTTCGGGCTAAACATAGCACCATAGAACAAACGCACAGACTAGTCAATGTTATAAGACAAACCTTTGAGGAGAAGAAGTATTGCTCAGCTCTTTTCATTGATATTTCTCAAGCTTTTGATAAAGTGTGGCACGATGGCTTGATGCACAAAATAAAGCTAAACTTGCCTGCAAATACACACAAGCTTCTGGAAAGCTACTTATATGGGCGGAAATATGTTATCAGAGAAGGCGACTTTATAAGCCCAACTCAGCCAATCAAGGCAGGTGTTCCCCAAGGCAGCATACTGGGGCCTACTTTATACTTGATTTACGCCTCTGACATGCCAACGACATCCGGAATCCATACTTCAACCTTTGCAGATGACACAGCGTTTTTGAGTGTTCATGAAAACCACCAATTAGCTTCACGAAATTTACAGGAATACATTTCAATATTAGAGAAATGGCAAAAATTTTGGAAAATCAAAGTTAATGAACAGAAATGTACTCATGTCACATTCACAGTGTGTAAGCGAACATGTGCCCCTATCTAAATTAACAACTCACCTATTCCGCAGCACAATGAAGTAGAGTACCTTGGTATCCACCTGGACCGTAGGCTAATGTGGAAGTCTCACATTGAAGCAAAAGTCACTCAGATGAAACTAGAAGCAGCGCAACTAAATTGGCTTATGGGCAGAAACTCGACATTGAAGTTGGATTGCAAACTTCTGTTATACAATGCAATTCTAAAACCTATATGGTGCTACGGAATTCAATTATGGGGCACCGCTTCAGCGTCAAATATTGAAAAAAATTCAAAGGCGACAAAACCAAATTCTTCGAACGATTACTGCAGCTCCATGGTACGTCAAAAATTCACGAATTCATAACGATCTGAGTGTTCCGCTGGTTAAAGAGGAATTTTCTAAGTACGCGGCAAGGTATATCAGTAAACTGGAACTTCATCCAAACCCTCTTGCACGAAACATACTTAATTTTGGCGGCCACACTCGGCTTAAAAGAAGGGATACCACTGCCACCATCAGATTGCTCAATAGGTGATTTTACCGAAATAGCTCCCGCATAATAAAACTTTTTGTCTAGCATTGGCCGGACTTAAGAATCAATATTTTTTAATTTTAAATTTAGTATTAAGATTTCAATACTTATTGTTAGTTCATTTTGAAGATTCAATAAATAAAAAACGCTACAAAAAAAAAAAAAAAACATATTTGCAAAGCCTTGATGGTACACCTCAGTCTGATTATTCCTTGTGGAAAGCGACAAAAGGTTTAAAAAGACCCGTAATAGGTAAGCCACCTTTGCGAAGGGAATGTTGTATGTCGATCATTTAAAAACGTTTTTATTACAAATGATTCAGCGAAATTACCACCATATGTTGTTAGACCTCCTGTGTCTTTGAGATTTAATTTTCAAGATGGCGAAAACGTTATCGGTAATACAAACCCCAGGAAAGCTCCAGGCATTGATCAAATTACTGGTAAAATGCTTGAACAATTATCTCGTGTAGCTAGAAGAGTTCTACTTTTTATTTTTAATGCTATTTTACGCCTTGAGTATTATCCTGCAGAGTGGAAGGTCTCTATGATTGCTATGATACCCAAGCCAGGGAAGGGTCTGACTAAGGTAGAATCATATAGACCAATAAGTCTTTTACCAACAATTTCAAAACTATTCGAAAAATTGTTAATGGCGAAGTTGAGTCCAATATTGAACAATGTGGGATGTATCCCTGATCATCAATTTGGTTTTCGGGCTAAACATAGCACCATAGAACAAACGCACAGACTAGTCAATGTCATAAGACAGACCTTTGAGGAGAAGAAGTATTGCTCAGCTCTTTTCATTGATATTTCTCAAGCTTTTGATAAAGTGTGGTACGACGGCTTGATGCACAAAATAAAGTTAAACTTGCCTGCAAATACACACAAGCTTCTGGAAAGCTACTTATATGGCCGGAAGTTTGTTATCAGAGAAGGCGACTTTATAAGCCCAACTCAGCCAATCGGGGCAGGTGTTCCCCAAGGCAGCAAACGCGCTGACTTACGCCTCTGACATGCCAACGACATCCGGAATCCACACTTCTACCTTTGCAGATGGCACAGTGTTTTTGAGTGTTCATGAAAACCACCAATTAGCATCACGAAATTTACAGGAATATACTTCAATATTAGAGAAATGGCTAAAACTTTGGAAAATAAAAGTTAATGAACAGAAATGTACTCATGTCACATTCATACTGTGTAAACAAACATGTGCGCATATCCAAATTAACAACTCACCTATTCCGCAGCGCAATGAAGTCAAGTACCTTGGTATTCATCTGGATCGTAGGCTAACGTGGAAGTCTCACATTGAAGCCAAGGTCACTCAGTTAAAACTAAAAGCAGCGCAGATAAATTGGCTTATGGGCAGAAATTCTACATTGAAATTAGATTGCAAATTTTTCTTATAAAACGCAATACTAAAGCCTATATGGTGAATGGAATTCGCTATGGGGCACCGCCTCAGCGTCAAACATTGAAAAAATCCAAGGGCGGCAAAACAAAATTCTTCGAACGATTACTGCAGCTCCATGGTATGTAAAAAATTCACGATCTGAGTGTTCCGCTGGTAGAAGAGGAATTTTCTAAGTACGCGACAAGGTATGTCAGTAAACTGGAACTTCATCCAAACCCTCTTGCGCGTAATAGACTTAATTTTGGCGGCCACAGTCGGTTGAGAAGAAGGGATACCGTTGCCACCATCAGATTACTCAATAGGTGATTTTACCGAAATAGCTACCGCATAATAAAGCTTTTCGTCTAGCATTGGCCGGACTTAAGTAACATTTTTTTTTTTTTTTAATTTTAAATCACACTTTTTGTTTTAACTTTAAATTTAGTATTAAGATTTGAATACTTATTGTTAGTTCATTTTGAAGATTCAATAAATAAATAAATGCTACAAAAAAAAAAATTCTTGAATCAATATATTTTAATAATTGGTCTGTAAATTAATTTCGATTGTTTATTTTTAATGGTTTGTTCTTGAATTCATATATTTTAATAATTGGTTTGTAAATTAATATAAAAAAATTTATATTTTAATAATTGATTTGTAAATTAATTTCGGTTGCTTTTTGGCAAAAAATTTTTTACTTTAATCAAAATTTCTTAACTTTGGTGACTTACAATAAATATTATCAGCATTTCTTCTGGGACAGTAGTATTTATCCTTTTCGCTTCTCTACTAGGGTACCGCTTGTCCAATGACTACTGATTCACTTTGACTCCGGTTTCGCGGTTCGTTCAGCTTCAGAACTTCTAATCCTTTGCAGATTTATACTTCTAAGTTTCTTGGCTTCAACTTTCACTCGGGGTTTCGTCTACATTTTTATCTCCTTTTTGCTTTGCGGTAGTTTTCTTGTGAAAAAAAATTTATGTCCTTTTTCCGCTTTTTTGCACTTTTTAATTTTAAAAAATTTAAAAATTTTAAAAAATCTTTCAATAAAAACTACTTTCGCTCGGTTTTTGTTTTTCCGTCCTTTTCTCGCTTTTATATTTTTATCAAACGGTACTTTTTAAGAAATTAACAAAAAATTTATTTTTACACTTTTTGCTCGGTTTTTGTTTTTCTGTCTTTCTCGCTTTTTTTATATTTCAATCAAAGGGTACTTTTTAAAAAATTAACAAAACCTTTTTTAGCTCGGGCGCCAGTTAAACAACACGGGTTTTTGGGTTGATGTCTTTATCCAGAGTGAATTCTTTATTTCAATTTCTCGGTTTTATACTTAAAATTAATAACTTAGTTTGAATTAATAAATCAACAATTTTAGCTTAATTGACATAAATAAAAAGTGTTACAATTTTTCTTTTTATATTATTTTCATGTTATTGCGAAATGAAAATATTTTATTCTTTTGTTAATAACAGTTTATATTTCGTGTATTCAGCATTAAAGTGTTACAATTTTATTTTAATTGAAATTAACAGAGGTTTGTTAGTTTATTGTTTTGCTTGCGATAAAGAAATTGTTTTAAGAGAATGTGTTAACTTGTATGTATGTTAAAACTATTTTAATTTCCAAACAATTGAGTTTTTGGTCGCTATTTTAGTTCCTAACATTTATACCAATAAAAAATTATAAATAGCTTGTTTTCTATATTTGCCAGCTATCTATATGTCGACATTTCATAGGAACTACCCTAATCATCAGTAGACTTTGAAAATTTTTGAAAGATGTTCTCAAACATTCAACTTTATATCCCAACAATCTAAATAAATTGTTGAGAATTTAAAAAGAAAAATGCTCTAATAACACCTGTCAAAACACAAAAAACAAGCTTTTTCATTTATACACGTCTAACATTTCTTTACACCTTTCAAACAAATGAACAACCGTTGGTTGCTACGCTTTGCTTTTTGAAAGAATCAAAATGCAGAGAACAAAAATTCAAACAATTGAGTTTTTTATTCGATATTTTAGCTTCTAACATTGATAACAATAAAAAATTATAAACAGCTTGTTTTCTATGTTTCCCAGCTATGTATCTAATGTCGACATTTCATAGGAGCTACCCTAGTCATCAGTAGACTTTGGACATTTTTGAGAGATATTCTCAAACATTCAACTTTATATCCCAACAATCTAAATACATTTTTGAGAATTTAAAAAGAAAAATGCTCTAATAATACTTGTCAAAACACAAAAAACAAGCTTTTTCATTTATACACGTCTAACATTTCTTTACACCTTTCAAACAAATGGACAACCGTTGGTTGCTACGCTTTGCTTTTTGAAAGTATCGAAAAACAGAAAACAGCAATGGCGACTATATGTCGAGCTGGGAACAAGCTATTTATAATTTTTTGTTTTCATTTCCTTCCAAATAATTTGTAAACAAAAAAAAAATTACCTGAAGAAGTCTTCCGAAGGAAGACGAAATATTGAATTAAATAAACAATTAAAAAATAGTTTATAAAAAAGACCTCAAGCTTGACGAGCATTACTTCTTAATTTACGAAAAAGGTCGAAAAATTCGGATAAAGAAAAAACCCCCAGTTTACGCTATATATCGGTTATATATGGACCGTTATTGGAAATTTTCATTTTCCATATTTATATAATCTTATTTTATTACCAAAACTGCTTTAAAGCAAAGAAAAGTTGTTTAAGTTCGCTTACGCGACATTTTCATGAAAAACGCGGTTTAGGTTATATCTCGGGTATATATGGACCGATATCGGACATTTTAATTTTCCATATTTATATAACCTTATGGCCTTATTCATAAAAAATATTTTATGTTTATTAAACTGTTATTTGACAAATTTCTATGGGAAATTTGTCAAATAACTGTTTAATAAACATACAATATTTTTTATGAATACGGCCGTTATTCTATTACCAGAACTGCTTTTAAGCAAAAAAAAATTGTTTTAGTTTTCATATTCATAAACAACCCGGTTTAGGCTATATCTCCGATATATGTGGACCGATACTTTTTTTAAGCAAACAAATTTGTTTAAGTTCGCTTACGCGGCATATTAATGAAAGCACAGTCTAGGCTATATCTGGGGTATATATGAACCGATATCGGAAATTTTCATTTTCCATATTTATATAACCTTATTTTATTACCAGAACTGCTTTTAAGCAAAAAAAAAAAGTTGTTTAAGCTCGTTGACGCGACATTTTCATGAAAAACCCCGATTTAGGCTATATTTCGGGTATATATGGACCGATATTTGAAATATTTTTTTTTTTTGCCTTTTAGTCACCATGCTTAATGAGTGTGTTAAGTTTGAAGCAAAACCAACGATTTTTTTCAAAAATTTTCACACGAAATTGCAAAAAAAAAATCGACTTTTTCGGAATCATGAATATACCGGAATATGTGAAGTTTGAAGCAAAACAAAAAATTTTTTCCAAAAATTTTCATACAAAAATGCAAACAAATTTATATTACTGAATTTTAATAGCAAACCCATGAATCGATGGGGTGAAATAATGGTGAAAGAAAAGTCGAACGGTTTTCTCAGAAACGGTATTTCAACAGCGGACAGACGGACATCGCTTAATCGACTTTTCCATTAATTCTGATTCAGAATATATATAGTTTATAGGGTCGCAAATAAAAACTGTAGAAACTACAAACCATGGTGCAATTATTAGGTGGCAGCATAAGAGTTATTGTACTACATACATAATATTTTGTTTGTGTAAAAATTCCGGACGCTGTCAAAAACATGTTTACAAATCAGAAGAAAATGAAGAAAGAAACGCTCATATAAAAAAAAATGAACGAGGAAAATTAATACAATTGTTTTTATAAATTGTTTTGAACGCATTTTAAGCAATTAAAATATTTTTTAAAACTTTTTTATTGGGTTTCTTGCCCTTTTTCCAACTGTTTAAAATATTTTTATTTTTTCGCTTCAGTTTGTGTAAACATATACAATTTTTGACACCCACAATTTTATGAAACAAAAAATTATCACCTGCGCTAGTGATGCCACCTGGTTAAATGCACCATGCTACAAACGTAATCACAAACTTAAGGCCCATTTAGCCGACCGTAAATGTAGAAATGTAAATGTAGTCGTAACAGCTGATCGTTTTTGTTATACGAGCAACAATGAAAACGCTTATCTGACTGTAATGAAATGTAACCGTAAAGGCCCATTTAGCCGACCGTAAATGTAGATATGTAAATGTAGTCGGAACAGCTGATCGTTTCTGTTATACGAGAAACAATGAAAATGCTTATTTGACTGTAATGAAATGTAACCGTAACGTCTGAACCTGTAGAAAATAGAATTTCATTACGTGTTTACGTGACAAATGTTGTCAGTGATGGTATTTATTATTGTGAATGGCAGGATGGCCCAAAAACCCTGTTTTCGTACTTTTTGTTTATTTGATAATTGCAATGTTTAAATAGTTATATTTGTATACACACATAATATATTGTAATAAATTTAAGACTTTTCTGTGAAATACGCAAAATGGATAAACATGGTAGCATAATTTATACAAAGCGCACAATTTTTGCAACTGTCACATTATACGTAACCACAACATTTATTCGCCGGATTTCCAAAAATATATTTATTAAGTACAATCTTCCAACGATAAAATGAATTTTAAAAATTGGGTTATAATATAGAGTTATGCTGATATAAATGTAAGAAAGCAATACAGTATAAATTTAAGTCTGTGATGAAATGAAAATGTAGTAATAAACAATTTTTAACATTTTTTAAGTACAATAAGCTAATAATTATATATAACTAGCATTTTAATACTTTTATACACAAAAATGTAAAGGGTATATATAAGTTTGTGATTCTGTTTGTAATTTCTACAATTTTTATTTGCGACCGCATAAAGTATATATATACTGAATCAGAATTAATAGAAAAGTCGATAAAGCGGTGTCCATCTGTCCGTCCGTCGGTCGGTGAAATACCATTTCTGAGAAAAGCATTAGACTTAGAAACGTTTTTTTTTTTCATCATTCTATTACCCCATCGAGTTATGGGATTGCTATTGAAATTAAGTAATATCGGTTCACATATAGCTGAGATATGTTGAAAATTCCAAAAAAGGTCATTATTTTTTGCAATTTTGTATGATAATTTAAAAAAAAATTTTTTTTGGTTTGCTTCAAACTTCACACACTTATTATAGTAATAAAAGGAGGTTACTTAAATACAGAAAAAGAGAAATTCCAATATCGGTCCATATACGATTTTTCCATAAATGTTTTTTTTCTGCTTAAGAGATGTTTTGATAATACAAGGAGGTTACCATATAGAGAAAAAAAAATTTCCGATATCGGTCCATATATACCCGAGATATAGTCTAAACCGATTTTTTAGTGAAAAGTTTCTTTTGCTTGAAATCAGCTCCGATTATAAAACGAGGTAATTACTTGTAAAATACAGAAAATGGAAAATTCCATTATCGGTTCATATTTAACCGAGATATAGCCTAAACCAATTTTTGCATAATAATTTCCATGAAAGATTTCCTTTTTGGAATGGTGAATACAAGGGAAACATATTTTTTCCCCGATGTCGGTTCATATACACATATCCGAGCATATTTAGTTCAAATTTTTAATATATACTATATATATGTATATAGGTGACTATCTTGAAGGCTGGGCCGAATCTAAATACGCTCCTGTTATATATTAATATTATTATATATTATAAGCAAATAAATTTGTTTTTTAGAAGTACTACAGAGCAGAGAAATAAAATTCAAACATTTGAGATTTATTCGCTATATTAGCTTCCATCATTGGTATTAATGAAATAAATTATAAACAGCTTGTTTTTTTATATTTTCCAGCTGTAGCTCACATGAAATGTCGACAATAGACAGAAAAAAAATATTAGAAATTTTAGGTACCATTTAAACAATTTTCGTACCTATTGTATATGTACTGAATACTATGAACTCTCATCACTGCTATGAACAGCTGTATTGCTTTTATTTTATTCTTGTAAATTATTTGATATAAAGACATGGGTGATGAAAAATTAATTATTTTCTTTAACATACAATAATATAAAAATGAAAACAGAACACTTTTTCTGTAAATAAGTAATAAGTGAACACTTTTTCTTCACATGCACTTTTGTTTTTTTGTTTGTATCAAAAACACCTGATACGGTTTTACGTGTTCTATAAGTGCTACTACATTTACATTTACGTTACATTTACATTTACCTTACAGTTACAATTTCTACGGTCGGCTAAATGGGCCTTAACGTCTCAACCTGTAGAAAATAGAATTTCATTACGTGTTTACGTGACAAATGTAGTCAGTGATGGTATACATTATTGTGAATGGCAGGATGGCCCAAAAACCCTGTTTTCGTACATTTTGTTTATTTGATAATTGCAATATTTAAATAGTTATGTTTGCATACACATATAATATATTTTAATAAATATAAGACTTTTCTGTAAAATGCGCAAAATGGATATACATGGTAGCATAATTTATACACAGCGCACAATTTTTGCAACTGTCACATTATATGTAACCACAACATTTATTCGCCGGATTTCCAAAAATATATTTATTAAGTACAATCTTCCAACGATACAATGAATTTTAAAAATTGCTTTATAATGTAGAGTTATACTGATATAAATGTAAGAAAGCAATACGGTATAAATTTAGGTCTGTGATGAAATGAAAATGTAATAATAAAAAATTTTTAATATTTTTGAAGTATAATAAGCTAATAATTATATATAACTAGCATTTTAGAGAAAACCATTAGACTTAGAAACGTTTTTCTTTCACCATTCTATTACCCCATCGAGTCATGGGATTGCTATTGAAATTCAGTAATATCGCTTCACATATAGCTGAGATATGTTCAAAATTCCGAAAAAGGCCATTATTTTTTGCAATTTTGTATGAAAATTTTTGAAAAAAAAATTTTTTTGCTTCAAACTTCACACACTTATTATAGTAATAAAAGGAGGTTACTAAAATACAGAAAAAGAGAAATTACGATATCGGTCCATATACTCGTATACCCAAGATATAGCCTAAACCGATTTTTCCATAAATGTTTTTTTTTTTTGCTTAAAAGAAGTTCTGATAATATAAGGAGGTTACCACATAGAGAAAATGAAAATTTTCGATATCGGTCCATATATACCCGATTTTCTTTTGCTTGAAATCACCTCCGATTATAAAATGAGGTAATTACTCGTAAAATACAGAAAATGGAAAATTCCGTTATCGGTTCATATATAACCGAGATATAGTCTAAACCAATTTTTGCATGATAATTTCCATGAAAGATTTCCTTTTTGGAATGGTGAATACAAGGCAAACATATATTTTCCCCGATGTCGGTTCATATACATATATCCGAGCATATTTAGTTCAAATTTTTAATATATACTATATATAGGGTGTTTTTTTAAGCTAGATAGAACTTTAAATTGTAAAAAGTAACACAAAAAATTAAATTTTGATGAAACATTTTTTTTATTTGTTTCAGTATACTCTGACAAATCATCATGAATAGACTCACGCTTGAACAACGCTACGAAATTATCCAAATTTACTTTGAAAATCAGTCCCGTTGTTTTATCGCAAAATTGTGTTCAGCGATGAGGCGCATTTTTGGCTTAACGGGTTTGTTAATAAGCAAAATTGCCGCATATGGAGTGAGACCAATCCACAAGAGACCCTACAGACTCCATTACATCCAGAAAAATGCACTGTTTGGTGCGGTTTTCATGCTGGTGGCATCATCGGACCTTATTTCTTCAAAAATGAGGCCGGAGCTCGCGTTACGGTCAATGGAGATCGTTACCGCACCATGATCAATGATTTTTTGTTTGAAAATATGGATGACATTGATCCGGAGGAGATGTGGTTTCAACAGGATGGCGTTACGTGCCATACGGCGAACGCAACCATCGACTTACTGAAATCAAAATTTGGCGATAAGTTGATTTCGAGAAATGGACCTGTCAATTGGCCTCCAAGGTCGTGCGATTTGACACCTCTCGATTATTTCCTGTGGGGCTACGTGAAGTCACTGGTTTATGCTGATAAACCAGCAACAATTGACGCCTTGGAGGCCAGCATTGTTCGTGTTGTTCGTGACATACGGCCAGCAGTGCTCGAAAAAGTGGCCCAAAATTGGACGTCCAGAATGCGCTTCGTCAAGAACAGCCGCGGTGCCCATATGCCCGAAATCATTTTCAAATATTAATGTCACGTATTGATCTTTCGAATAAAAAAAAATTTTGATTACAATTTAATTTTTTGTGTTATTTTTTACAATTTCAAGTTCTATCGGGCTTAAAAAAACTTGACTATCTTGAAGGCTGGGCCGAATCTAAATACGCTCCTGTTATGTATTAATATTATTATATATTATAAGCAATTAAATTTATATTTTTAGAAGTACCAAAGAGCAGAGAACAAAAATTCAAACATTTGAGATTTATTCGCTATATTAGCTTCCAACATTGGTACTAATCAAAAAATTATAAACAGCTTGTTTTTCTATGTTTCCCAGCTGTAGCTCATATGAAATGTTGACTTATAGACAGAAAAAGAAATATTAGAAATCTTAGGTACCATTTGAACAATTTTCGTACTTTTTGTTTATGTACTGAATACTATGAACTCTCATCACTGCTATGAACAGCTGTATTGCTTTTATTTTATTCTTGTAAATTATTTGATATAAAGACATGGATGATGAAAAATTAATTATTTTCTTTAACATACAATAATATAAAAATGAAAAACAGAACACTTTTCTGTAAATCAGTAATAAGTGAACACTTTTTCTTTACATGCACTTTTGTTTTTTTGTTTGTATCAAAAACACCTGATACGGTTTTACGTGTTCTATAAGTGCTCCTACATTTACATTTACGTTACATTTACATTTACGTTACATTTACAGTTTCTACAGTCGCCTAAATGGGCCTTTACACCCAATTTTCACGACGACTTTTAAAGACATGTTTGTTTTTTATTTTATTTTAAAGCTGCTACCAAAATCATGTTACATTTTCATCATGATATTTTAAGACATGTCTTTTTTCAATTGAATTTGCAAAATAATATCGTTTGTCTCTTTTTATCCTTTAGTTAGCATCGATGTAATCATCTTGCCAAACGAATGTAAACGAAAAATAATAACAAAATCACAAATGATAACAAAAAGAAATTAGGAAAAAAAAAACACGAAAAACGGAGTTCGTGTCTTTTTGTTTACCCCTCTTTCATTTCTTGCAAATTTGCCCACAAATATGAAAGACATGACTTCTTAAAGGCGTTTGAAAAAATCATCGTGAAAATTGGGTGTTATATATACCCTTTATATTTTTGTGAAGTGTGTAAAAACAGCATACGTCCTAACTTCTTCGATAATTCTTTTGTTATTATTTACTTTTTGTTCTTGCGTTAATATAGTTTTAAAACTTTAATATATCACGACAAGTATTTATAAATTTCAAAATCATGGTTTTTGTTTACAATGTTGTGAAATTCGCAAATTATTCAAAAAGTATGGCAACATCTATAAGAGAATAAAAAATTTATAGAATACAAAAGTCCGCAATGAAAATAAAATTATTTAATTTTTATTAAATGATTAAAAGTTTTACAAAATAATTCAGTTTTTCTTTTATTGTCAATTGTTTTTAATAGAAATTTGGAAAAAAAACATTTTTAAAACTACGTATTGTATCTTGAGCGCCAGCTAACACCCAGAGTCCTCCCCAATCTGAGATTTTAATTTTCACGAAATAATTAAAAGTTTCACGAAATAATTAAAAGTTTGCATTTTCTTGTAAATTTTTTTATTATATTTTTTTCAATTCCTTCTTATACCCTTCACAAAAATGTAAAGGGTATATATAAGTTTGTGATTCCGTTTGTAATTTGTACAGTTTTTATTTGCGACCCTATTAAGTATATACATACATATATTCTGATTCAGAATTAATGGAAAAGTCGATTAAGCGATGTCCGTCTGTCCGCTGTTGAAATACCGTTTCTGAGAAAACCATTAGACTTGGAAACTTTTTTCTTTCACCATTCTTTTACCTCATCGATTCATTGGTTTGCTATTGAAATTCAGTAATATCGGTTCACATATAGCTGAGATACATCCAAAATTCCGAAAAACCCCATTTTTTTGCAATTTTGTATGAAAGTTTTTGGAAACAAAAGTCGTTTGTTTTGCTTCGAACTTCACGCAATTCGGTCCATATATACCCGAGATATAGCCCAAATCGGATTTTTAATGAAAATGTTGCATAGGCGAAGCTAAATAACTTCATTTTTGCTTAAAAGTAGTTCTGGTAATAAAATAAGGTTATAATGAAAAAAAATGAAAATTTCCGATATCGGTCCATATTTACCCGAGACATAGCCTAAACCGGGTTTTTCATGAAAATGTCGCGTAAGCGAACTCAAACAACTTTTTTTTGCTTAAAATCAGCTCTGGCAATAAAATAAAGTTATATAAATATGGAAAATGAAAATTTCCCATATCATATATATACCCCAGATATACCCTGAACCGGGTTTTTCATGAAAATGCCGCGTAAGTAAACTTAAACAACTTTTTTTGCTCAAAGGCAGTTCCGGTAATTAAGTAAGGTTATATAAATATCGAAAATGAAAATTTCCGATAGCGGTCCATATATACCCAAGATATACCATGAATCGGGTTTTTCATGAAAATGTCCCGTAAGTAAACTTAAACAACCTTTTTTGCTCAAAGGCAGTTCCGGTAATAAAGTAAGGTTATATAAATATGGAAAATGAAAATTTCCGATATCGGTCCATATATCCCAGATATAGCCTAAACCGCGGTTTTCATGAAAATGTCACGTAAATGAACTTAAACAACTTTTTTTGCTTAAAAACAGTTCTGGTAACGAAATAAGGTTATATAAATATGGAAAATGGAAATTTCCGATATCGGTACATATATACCGGAGATATAGCCTATATATATATATATATATATATATATATATATATATATATATATATATATATATATATATATATATATATATATATATATATATATATATATATATATATATATATATATATATATATATATATATATATATATATATATATATATATATATATATATATATATATATATATATATATATATATATATATATATATACAGTACTGGACAGTTCAAACTTTTCTAAAAATTTATTTATTTATTTTTAGAAGTCGAAAATCAAAAATTATTTCTAAAGAAACTTGACAAGTATTTCAGAATTTCATTTTATAGATTCTTTTTGATATATAAACAAAAAAATAATAACATAAAAATAACGTAGTTCTAAAATTATAAAGAAAAATTAAAAGTATAAAATGTTTGGGGTTCGACAAAACAATGGAAACTTTTACAATTCTGCACGAAAGATGACTAAAGCAAAATGTATTGATGAAAAAACGAGGCAAAATGCATAATAATTTACCGTTATTTTTTAAATTACTCTCTTGCCAGCTTCTTTTTACAAATATTTTAAACACAAGAATCTTGAATACATAATTAGTAAAAATGGCTAGAGTCAAGATAAGTGAAGATTTAAAAATAAAAATAATAAATGATTTTAATGCTGGATTAAAACAAAAAACTATTTGTGATAAATATTCGATGAATAAATCAGCAATTTCGAAGATTATCAAGAAATTTCGTGAAACGGGTACTGTTAAAACTCTGCATTCAGGAGGAAGACCACGTAAAACTACTCCAAGACAGGATAATTTAATATCAAGAGAGTTCAAAAAAGACCCCCAAATGGCATCAAGAGAGGTTAAAAATGTTCTTGGATTGGATGTTAGCTCTCGAACAATCAGCCGTAGAGCCCGCGAGGCTGGTCTTGGTTGCTTCCGCCCTGCGAAAAAACCTCTGATATCGGAGAAAAACCGTGCTGCTCGTTTAAAATTTGCCAGAGAGCACATAAATTGGTCTAAAGAGAAATGGAACACTGTCCTTTTTTCAGACGAGTCCAAATATAATTTATGGGGCAATGATGGAAGATCATTTGTAAGGCGGCCAAAGGGAAAGAGACTAGACCCAAAGTACACAAGCAAGACAGTCAAGTTTGGAGGTGGCAATATTATGGTGTGGGGCTGTCTTTGTGGGCAAGGAATGGGCCCAATTCACATTATAAAGGATACAATGACTGGTGTCGGCTACAGATCCATTTTAAACGACATAATGTATCCATATGCAGAGGAGGACATGCCACTAATTTGGAGATTTCAGCATGACAATGATCCAAAACACACCTCTAGGGTTGTAACTGACTGGTTAATATCAAATGAGGTCCGTGTTTTGAAGTGGCCTGCCCAATCCCCGGATCTCAATCCCATAGAAAATCTATGGGAAATTGTAGAACGCAAGATAAGAACTAGAAATTACACATGGAAGGAAGATTTATCCAATGCAGTTTTGAGTGAATGGCGAAAGATACCAAAGGATACAATTGACAAATTAATTGGGTCAATGCATCGTCGCTGTGATGCAGTAAATAAAAACAAAGGATACCCAACAAAATATTAATTTTTGATAATAGGCCGAAGGTTTTTATTGGAGTAAATTTTAAGTTTCCATTGTTTTGTCAATACCTCAAAATTTTATACTTTTAATTTTTCTTTATAATTTTAGAACTACGTTATTTTTATGTTATTATTTTTTTGTTTATATATCAAAAAGAATCTATAAAATGAAATTCTAAAATACTTGTCAAGTTTCTTTAGAAATAATTTTTGATTTTCGACTTCTAAAAATAAATAAATAAATTTTTAGGAAAGTTTCCATTGAATTGTCCAGTACTGTATATATATATATATATATATATATATATATATATATATATATATATATATATATATATATATATATATATATATATATATATATATATATATATATATATATATATATATATATATATATATATATATATATATATATATATATATATATATGGAAAATATAATAGAAACGACGTCCAGTGTTCTTTATCTTTAGAATATTTCTTATAAAAAAATTTTATTTTGGGAGTCTATATATTTTTTTTATAACAGAACACATTTATGTAAAAAAAATAGAAAAACTCAGCTGAGTTGTATTTGTGTAACAAAATATATGACGGGACTCATTTCATTGCCCTTGGAAAAAATAATAGAAACAACAAACTTAAAACTCATTAACATAAAACTTTTTCTTTAAAACAATAAATAAAAAGTTTAAATGAAATCTAAATTGATATTTGGTTGTTCCACCCTTGTTTTTGATAACTTCGGTACAACGTCGGCCCATTGAGTCTACCAACCTAGCACAAACTAATGGGTCTATATTGTACCATTCGTCCTGGACTTTCTCCCACAAATCGGTTTTATTTCTAGGCTTACATCTAGCAATTTTCTTTTTCAGAATGCCCCAAAGGTGCTCGATGGGGTTTAATTCCGGGGACTGCGATGGCCATTCCAACAGGTGGACATTGTTGTCTTTGAACCATTTCTTCACTATTTTAGATGAATGTTTGGGGTCGTTGTCCTGCTGAAACTGCCACTTCAAAGGCATTTCTTCCCGGGCGTATGGATGCATGACTTTCTCTAAGATGTTTGTGTAGTCGACAGCACACATCTTATCCTTTACCCAGAACAACGGCCCAACACCTGACGATGAAAAGCATCCCCAAAGCATTATATTCCCTCCCCCATGTTTAACTGTTTTCAACGTGTGCTTTGGATCGTATGCAGTGTTTTTTGGGCGTCGCACATGCACCTTGCCATCAGAGCCAAACAAATTAATCTTCGTCTCATCAGACCATAACACGTTTTTCCAATTTCTGCGCAGAAGATGTTTCCTTGCAAACGATAACCTGTAGTTTAAGTTCTTTTGGCTAAGGTATGGTACTTTCCTTGCACTATATGCCTTCAAACCCGCAGATATCAATCTATTTCGGATGGTACGACTGCTTACTGTTGCGTTTAACGCATTTTTTAGGTCTTCTGAGGACAAAAATGGATTTTTTTTGACTCTCGTATGAGCGGTTGATCAAATTTCTTTGATGTTGCGCGTTTTCGTCCTCGGTTTTCCACCGTAGGTTTAAAATGAACCGCAGAAAATACCTTTTTTCGAGCATTTCATTAAATCAGCAATCTGAGACATGGAAAGGCCATCATTTTTTAATTTTTTTATAACTTCCCTTTCTTGAACTGTACAATGTGTACTACGACCCATCTTGAATGAGAAATTAATAATTTATGAAAAATTTACTGCTGTAATGTATCACTGTTTTACATACCTTCCCCACAAAGTATAAAACACTTTTTAAAAAACAAAATTTTATTAATTTAAAGCGGAATTATTTAAAGTTTCCGAAACGTTTCTATTTTTTTTTCCAACGAAACCACGTGGACACTGCACTAAATGAATACTAAACTCAAAATCTTTGCGATCATGCATACAAAAATGAACTCAAAATTAGGTACCGTTATCAAAGTGTAGAATACAGTACGTGTCTGGTGAAATAATTACCTTACAAGCTAAAAATTTGATATAAAATAGGCAAGTATATAGTTGTCGTTTCTATTAATTTTTCCAGCACCGTATATATATATATATATATATATATATATATATATATATATATATATATATATATATATATATATATATATATATATATATATATATATATGTATATATATATATATATATATATATATATATATATATATATATATATATATATATATATATATATATATATATATATATATATATATATATATATATATATATATATATATATATATATATATATATATATATATATTTAGTTTTTTTCTAAGAGTTATTAAGTATATTTATTATTGATAAGAACTAAAATGAAAATTTATTAGTTAAAAAAAAATTTTATTATTAAAAGAAAAAAACACCAGTGAAAAAAAGTGGACACATAAATGGCACAATATCTAAATATAAGAAAAAAATGATTTTAGTATTGAATTATTTGGGTTTTTGGTATGTGAAAGTATTTTACCGTTAATATTACCTTTATTTCGGATGACCGCTTCGCACCTACGATCCATACTTTCTACAAGTTTTTGGCATTTTGCTTTGGGTGTGGCATACCAAGCTTCTTGCGTGGCTGACCACAAATCGTCCATATTTTTATATTTTTTTTTTCGCGATTTCAACCTTGACTTCGTTCCAAAGGTTTTCTATTGGATTTAAGTCAGGACTCTGGGCTGGCCAATCCAAAACGTCGATCTGCTTTGCACTAAACCAATTTTTTATTAGATTGGAGGAGTGTTTGGGGTCATTGTCTTGCATGAATTTCCACTTAATTGGCATCGAATCGAAAGCGTATGGTTCCATATGGTTTTTTAAAATGTCTAGGTACTGAAACTTGTTCATTTTCCCATTAATTTTTACAAGAGGACCTACGCCACGCCAAGAAAATACACCACATAATGCTACCTCCGCCGTATTTTACCGTCCTCTGAGTGAACCGATGATTGTATTCTTGTCCTTTAGGACGATGTACAAAGGTTCTGCCATCTGGTCCTATTCTATTTATTTTAGTTTCATCACTCCATAATACGTTTTTCCAAAAACTAATAGGTTTTTCTTTGTGCGTTCTGGCGAAGACTAGTCGTTTGGAAATATTCTTTTTTGAGAGGAGTGGCTTTTCTCTGGAAATTCGCCCAAAGAAATTTGCCTCATTTAATCTTCTTCTAACAAGTCTGCTAGATATTTCCGCGCCCAAATATTCGTTAATTTCAGATGCTATCTGTCGTGAGGACTTAAATCGATCAATTTTCGCCATTCTGACAATAGCTCCATCCGTACGCACATTTGTTTTTCCAGGCCTTGACTTTCGAGTTTAACCCTTAATCAATACATCGGGGTTCTCAACACATGATTTGATTGCGTTATACACTTTTTTTCTAGAAACTTTCATTACTTCAGCAATTTCTGACACTTTTTTTCCGTCTTCATGCAGTTTCCATATTATTCGCCTTTCCTCAGTTGTTGTATGTTTGCCTGAACCCATTTTTAAAAAATTTTCACTCTTTACAATTATTTTTTAACTAGGAAAAATAAGAAGTGGTTTGAAATAAATTTTCGCGAGAACTACCTTCTTTAAGTAAATTGTGCCATTTATATGTCCATAGCTGTATATATATATATATATATATATATATATATATATATATATATATATATATATATATATATATATATATATATATATATATATATATATATATATATATATATATATATATATATATATATATATATATATATATATATATATATATATATATATATATATATATATATATATATATATATATATATATATATATATATATATATATATATATATATATATATATATATATATATATATATTTAATATTTTAATCGTATTTTTATATAAATTTAATGCTTTGTTATTCCTACTTCTAAAAAAAAATTTAATTAAGAAAGTAAAAATATATGCGTAATAATAAAAAAATATTTGTGCAATACATAAAAGAGAAGTTGGATTGGGAAATACCCAGTAAAATTTTTGTCACATATATCTTCGATCTAAGACTATTGACAATTTAAGCGTAACCCATTTTCAAAATTCATTTTATGTGTTCCAAATTAACTGTTATATGTTTTTTTCTCTGTGCAATAAAAAAAAAAAAATTAATATACATACATAAATAAAACAAATTTAAAATCACATTAAATGCACATTAAAATTACAACAGCAATAAAACCAAATTAAATATAAAAAAAAAAGAAAAAAAAACTATCCCATCAAAAATAATAATACAAATCAGAAAACAACAACAGTCACCAAATATATTAACGGCCGTATTCATAAAAGCAAACAAAAATAAAAAAAAGGAAAACAACAACAGCCACTAAATATATAAAATTACATGCAGTCTACACCTAACTTGAAACGCAGTTAAAACATGATGGTTAAACTTGCTGTTTAAATATCTATCTGTTAAAGTCGGCGTACACGTAGTGATGTTAGAGTTGTAACTTTTCATAGTAAAACAATAAAAATGGCGAAAAACAACTACAAATAGCAGGCTGTTGTCAATTTAAGTTATAACAGAGTTTCCAAATGAAATGTTTTAACAACCAAGTTGTAACTTTAACCAAACTTTAACATGAGCGGTCCACATTTAACTTTAACTTGAAGTTAGCGTTAAAGTTAGTGTTTTCAAGTCAGGTGGAGACCGCACTTTACATACATACAATTATCCAAGAACAACAATAAATCAAATAACAAATCTCACCATGCAAGCAAACCCAGCAAACCATGCAATATCAAATACATAAAACATGCACAAACATAAAGTGAAAAATAAATAAATAAAATTTTGAATAAAAAAAATAATAATTATAAAATAACTTGTTTTGCATTATAAAATACATAGCCAGATCAGGGCTTTTATGACCCTTTTTTTTACGGGCGTTGTATCAATTCCCTTCCGTGTCCGTTAAATAATAAAAAAAAAATATAACAATTAATTAATAACGTTGGGGAGGTCGGATTAATTGTTGTGGATTATTATGGTATCGAAGGTATACACACTGGATGCTATATGGTCATCCCAGCAACTTTCACAGCTGAGTCAACATTTGTCTTTGTCAATTTTCCAGCGTGATGGCAGGAAACTTTAAGATCGATTTTTGTAATATACGTGGGCTAAGAGCGAACTTCTTCGCTGTTTACGCCCACACTTGTCTCCATCGGCCGGATATTTTCGCCTTATGTGAAACCCAGGTATCTGAGAATGCTGATCCACAGGATTTTCATATACCTGGGTATCAACTTCTATCCCTCTTTAATATCCATCGGGGCCTTGTAATTTACGTTCGCGATGAAGTTGTGTTCCAATGCCAGCAACCATTAGGCATGCATGATGCAGAATTTACCTGTCTTTGGGTTAAATTCAAAATCAGGTCACACTTTTTGCATATCGGGTTTCTATACAAAAGTCCAAATGCGGGGAGGGATACTATCTTTTCTGGTCTCCGACTCCATATCGAAGATCCTGGAAAGTTGTCCGAGCAGTGAAATCGTTGTTGCTGGTGATTTCAATGTTCACAACTCATCCTGGCTTCGCCATTCGAGTCATACAACTCCAGAAGGCCAATATGTCGAGTTATTCGCTGCGCACAACCACCTAGCGCAATTAGTGAATGAGCCAACGCATATTCCATGTGTTGAAGGGCACCATTCAAACACACTTGACCTATTCCTGACTTCACACCCTGAAAAGTATGAAGTCAGAGTTAGTGCACCTCTCGGCAATTCGGATCATTGCACCATTTCTGCCTCCTTTTCGATCTCGGGACTTCGTAACGTTTCAAAATCAGCTACGAAACGTTCAATATTTATTTACGAAAAGGCGCGTTGGGCTGAGCTCAACCAATTTTATGAGCATTTTAATTGGAAACTTTGTTTTCTAGATAACGACATAAATGCTTCGGCAAAAATGGTCGAGAACATGATATTGCTAGGGATGAAATCATTCATCCCCTCCAAGCTGATTTCGGTTAAACCAAGAGTGAAATCCTGGTTTAATCAGACGTGCAAAAATGCAGTCAGATCCAGAGAGGAAGCATTCAGTAATTGGCGTTTGAACAAAAACCCAGACACTGATTTGCTACGCAAAAAGGCAAGGACTTCGTGTGCCAAGGTACTTAGGCGTGAAAAGTTTCTTCACGAACAGCGTCTTCGTGCCAAGGTCCTTACAGCTCCCCGGGGAAGTAAGACCTTTTGGTCATTCGTTAAAAGAGTAAAGAACAATGCTAGTTCATCAATTCCAACTCTCTTAATGAATGACCAAGTATTCACCGACCCTAATCTGTTGGCTGAAATTTTTGCAAGCAATTCTTACTTGCCGGAAAGCAGTCAGCCACTCCCCGAGCTCGAAAGAGTATCTGTAACTATGCCAAAGATGTTCTTCCGGGCTCGAGCAGTTAAAAGGGTTTTGACAGACCTCGACATAAATAAGACTCCTGGACCGGATGGCATTCCAGCACTGGTCTTGAAGCAGTGTTCTTCTACGCTTGCGTGTCCGTTAGCACACCTCTTCAGCAAACTTTACCGTGTTGGTGAGTTTCCATCGTGCTGGAAGGTTGCTAATGTAACGCCAATTCCCAAAAAGGGTGAGGCAAATAACCCTGAAAATTACCGCCCAATTGCAATTTGCTCTGCGCTTTCCAAAGTTATGGAAAGTATGGTCAATTACCATCTTGTAAGGTATCTAGAGTCGCATAAATTACTTTGTGATCGTCAATATGGATTTCGTAAGAGTCGTTCTACGGGAGATCTTCTGGCATATCTCTCTGAGAAATGGTGCCAATCAATCCATCATTTTGGCGAAAGTAAGGTGGTAGCTCTCGATATCTCCAAAGCGTTCGACAGAGTGTGGCATGCTGCACTACTGGCAAAACTTACTGCTTTTGGTGTCGGTGATGACTTCTATCGATTTATATCGAGCTTTCTCAGAGACCGCACTATACGAGTTGTTATAGATGGGGTCTCATCAAACGAGTTCAAGATTAATTCAGGGGTACCACAAGGCTCCGTTCTCTCTCCTACTCTATTTCTTATTTTCCTGAATGACCTTCTCTATCAAACTTCCAACCCTATCCACTCTTTCGCGGATGACAGCAGCATTTGCCACTCATACTCTTTTAGTTATAGACCCAGCCTATCAGAGGTCGCTGCTAAGAGGCTAAATATGAATGATTCACTGAATAGTGATCTTCTATTTATCTCCGAGTGGGGTCGTAAAAATAGGGTCGCCTTTAACGCTCGTAAGACCCAATGTTGCTTAGTAACACACAAACAAACGACCGCAGATGCTGCTTCATCCGTACACATGGATGGTATAAATATTGAGGAATCGGATGCTCTTGATGTTCTTGGTATGAAGATACAGTGTGATGTTCGCTGGACTGAACACATTTTTCATATCTCTAAAGAAGCATTCAAGTGCCTAGGTTTTTTGAAACGGTGTAAAATGTACTTCTCGCCATCCGATCTCCTTACTATTTATACCACCTACATCCGACCGAAAATGGAATACAACTCTCATGTTTGGGCCGGTGCCTCAAAGTCTATTTTGGGGTTACTCGACCGTGTGCAGGAGAGGGCGAAGAAGCTCATCGGTGACAGTAGGGTATCCAACTCTATTGACTCACTGGAGCATCGACGCAGTGTGGGGTGCGTTACTCTGTTCTATCGTTACTACAATGGATTTTGCTCTGACGAGATTAGGGATCTTGTTCCCGAAACGCGCACATTTTTACGTAGTACGCGCTCATCGTCCAGAGCTCATCCATTTGTGGTTGATTGTCCGAGGAATCGTACTACGCATTACAGAGAGAATTCGTTTTTTGGCCGTACGCTTCGTCTGTGGAACATGTTGCCTGCAGACGTGTTTCCTGTCTATTATAACGTTGGAAGGTTCAAGTCAAATGTTCACAAACACTACTCCCTCTTTCCTCCTCCTCACAACCTATTTTCCTAGTTCTGGTACAATGCACTGCATTTGTAGGGGTCATCCCCTGAGTACTGGTCCAAGATAAAAAAAAAAAAAAGTCTGTACACAGTTCCTACTTACATTTACACAGCGATGGCTTAGGCCGTAAGATGCATCCAACACTGTATACATTGTAAGCGAACATTGGATAAGTTCAAAACTATATTATTAGCATTTGTTTTCTTCTTTGCTTCTTATGTACATTTAATTTAACAATATGAGTAGAAAAAGACTAATCTGAAACGGATGCTAGTTGTTTGTTGTGTTTAACATGTGTATTTTGATTTTTTCTGTTGACACAATCGCTTACAACACAGATATAACGCTTACAATCTGATGCTTTGCAGATTGTAATAACTTGTGGACTGCTGGGTACTTATTTGATTGATAGAGACTTTGAAAAAACTCTTCTGGCAACACTGCTTGCAAGTACGTATAAATGTAGTTCTGCTGTAAAAGTGAACATAATCAGCAATTTAATAAAAGACTAAAAAGTTTAATAGACTGAAAAACAAGTAATTTATTAATTTGAATAAAAACATTAAGAAGATACCACCATGGATCTTTTGGGTTCAATACTAAATGCCATGGACAAGCCTCCTTCCGCTAACGAGGAACAAAAGAAATTAATCAAGAGACAAAAAGAAATGGCAGAACGTTTGAAAAATAAACAAAAGGAGGAACTACTTAGATTCAGAAAATATGTGGAAGAGAGAATAGGACGCTTTGCCAAAGATGATCGCCATCATATAGAATTTCAGCCATTGGACAAGGTACATCGGTCTGTTATACATGAAGTGGCTGAATATGGTGGCTTTATATGCATGAGTTTTGGTTGTGAAGAAACTGATCGCTATTCGGTTGTGTATAAAAAAGAAAATGCTCCAACAGAGGATGAGATAGCCGCAAGACGCAATGGTGACGGCTGGAATGATGAAGTAGCTAGAGATTACGCCCAAAAAAGGATGAAGCAGAAAGAACTTGAAATGGAACAAAAAATACTAGCCCGTGCTTCCACTCTTGCATCAGCAAAAGCAAATACCGCCCAGTCTCCACCATCAGCGTCAGGCTACAAATCAACTGCTAACTCACCACAAGCGGCTGAAAGCGAGATAAAACCTACATTTAACTATAAGGATAAATATGCCCATTTAATTGGTCAGGATGCAGCTTTGGAGGCTGCACGAAAAACTGAAACAAATGTAAGCTATGGTTTTGTACCTAGTAAGAACAAAAAGGATATGAGATCTATAGAACAAACTTTAGCTGATATACAGGCTAAAAAAAAGCTCAAGTTGCAGCAACAACAAGAACAGCAACACCAAGCAGTTATAGGAAATTTACACAATGGTACTGTAACAAAATCTAACATCACTAAACCTGCTCCCGTAGCCAAGACATTACACTGATAATTTTACTGTTGTACGAAGTACAATTGTTTGTTTTTTTTTAATGTAAGCTGAGTTTTTCGATTACTGGTAGTTTGCTGTTATATTTTTCATTTAAAAATCAAGAAGTATTTTCAAAACAAAAAGTAAATTGTAGCAACAAATGAATAATTTTAAATAAAATCTTGATTAGAAACCTTAAAAAGTAAACTTTTTTACTTTTCTGGAACATGCCTCTTATTTTTAAACACTGTAGTTTTGTTCTATGCCATGACCCCTAATTAAAAAAAAAAACAGCAAAAACAAGAGAAAACAATTTTCAAAATTTTTCAGTAGCTAGATATGTTTTATTATTTTTAATAAGCTTTACTTCAATTAATCATTATCATACTGATTAAGAAAACTTTTAGTCATTAGCTTGGTTTCATTATTATTTCTGAGTTTAAATTTAGTTACGTGAAGAAAATCGCAAGAAAAAGGAAAATTTTGAAGAAAAGAAAATCATGTTTTTTCATGCTTAACGCAAATGTTATGAGTGATATATTTAATACATATAGGTAAATACATTCACACGCAAATATATATATGTATATATATATGTAACGAAAATGAATTCACTTATCTAAACATCTGTTCACTTATTTAAATATCTGTTTTGTAATTGTTTGAATTCTGGTGTATAAACTAAAGAAGAAACACATGTTTTATCATTTTCTTTTATCATATTATTTTATCATTTCTAACATAGAGAAGAAAGAGTTAAAGTTTCTAAATTATATTGGAAAACAATTTATACCGAAATAATAAACTTTAAATGTCGTTTCTTTGTTTACAGAGAAACTCAATTTCGTTTATTTATTTGGTGTTAGCTCTCAAATAAGGATAAATCATATTATAAAACGACATTTTGTTTTGGTTTATGATAAAAATGGATAAATTAAAATTCGAGTTTATACTAAAATCAGCAAGCGATGGAAAATCAAATTTTTTAGCCCTAACCTCAATAACTACGACAGAGGATAAAACGTTTTATATGCCGGAACAATTCCAAGATGTATCACAACACACAGAAATTATAAAAACCGCAACATTTAAAAAAGTAAAAAATTCTATTAAACAGAGACATCAAACACGAAGAGTCTGGATACAACTAGACGAGAAGTTATCAGCAGTTTACTTGGATGAAGGGGAAAATGTGCAATTTAACGATTATTTTTTGGAAGAAGTTGAGTCTTCGCAGCCTGAAAGAAAAGTAGCTAGTGATAGTGCCATAACAGAAGAAATAGTAACAAATATATTGCATAAAATCTCTACAAGAAAAGAGGACGTTGTTTGTGTCAAAGATATGAGAAATTTGTCAGGAAAATTTGTATTGGGAACATTCTCTAATAAGAGTTCAAATGTAAATCAATGGATAGAGGATTTTGAAAGTGAATGTGATCGTCTGGAAATAAGAAAAGATGAAGAAAAAATTGAAGTTATGCGATTTTTTATAGAAACTTCCTGTTTAGACTGGTATAGATCCATGCTTATAAAGCTTACTATAGACTCAAAGTGGAGCGACTGGAAAGACAATTTTTGTGAAACGTATGCAGATAAGGGATGGACTCCAGTAAAATATGCCATATCTTATAAATATATAAATGGATCTTTACTAGATTATGCGCTAAAGAAGGAGAGGATTTTACTAGAAATGAATAAATCAATAGATAAGAGAACTTTAATTGATATAATTGCAACGGGATTACCGGATCAAGTGATAGACAGACTAAATAGAGAAGACTTAAAAAAAACACAAGACTTATTTAATGAATTGAGAAGTCTAGAGCATTTAATGAAAGGAACTATACCCGAAAAAAGGAAAATTATGCATCAGAGTTTTAAAGAAAGTTCACAAGAGAAAAGCCCATGCAAGATATGTGAAAAACGGGGAAAAAAACATCGTTACCATTCTGAACAATCATGCTGGTTCAAGGCAAGTGAAAAATCTTACGCCGAAAAGAATAATGAAATCAAATATGTTCACAATTCCGAGATAGAGGCCGAATTAAATAATACACATCCAAAAAACTAATAATCTCACCATTAATAAAAATAAAAATACTACTACACAACTCACTAGAGACAAGCGGTATATATGATTCTGGTTCTAATGTTTCTTTGATAAATTCTAAACTAATAAAAGATACACACAAAAAGAAAAATAAACAAATCTATGCAAATCTTCGAACTATTAATGGTGAGAAAAAAACGAATGGCATGATTCGAATAAAAGTAAAAATTTTAAATATTGAAAAAGAAGTGGATTTATTTGTAATAGATCAGAAAAACTTTCAATATGATGTCTTAATTGGCTTAGACATGATAAAAATGTTTAAATTAAATCAAGATGAAAATTTAAATATAACGCAAACATTGTTTGATTCTAATATGAATAAAAGGGTAACGGCACTTCCTAAAAATGATTGCAGTACAAATGAAAGCGATAGTATAATACCTGAAAAATATACATACAATAAATTTTAATGAACACTTAGATATAGAGAATTTTAAAATCTCTATAAATCATGCGTCTGTTAAACAACAGTCAGATATACATGCACTCATTGATAAATATAAATCAATTTTCGCAAAAGATAAATATGATACGGGGACAGTAGGAGACTATGAAGCCCACATTGATCTAAAAGTAGATAAATACTGCAGTAAAAGGCCATACAGATGTTCTATAGAAGACAGAATTGAAATTGAAAAACAAATCGGGATCTTGTTCCCGAAACGCGCACATTTTTACGTAGCACGCGTTCATCGTCTAGAGCTCACCCATTTGTGGTCGATTGCCCGGGGAATCGTACTACGCATTACAGAGAGAATTCGTTTTTCAGCCGCACGCTTCGTCTGTGGAACAAGTTGCCTGCAGAAGTGTTTCCTGTCTGTTATAACGTTGGAAGATTCAAGTCAAATGTTCACAAACACTACTCCCGCTTTCCCCCTCCTCACAACCTATTTTCCTAGTTCTGGTACAATGCACTGCATATGTAGGGGTCATCCCCTGAGTACTGGTCCAATATAAAAAAAAAAAAAAAAAAAAAAAAATTGCAGAATTGCTAAAAAATAATTTGATCGAAGAGTCCTATGGTCCCTTTGCAGCTCCGGTCACATTAGCTTTCAAGAAGGAAGATAATAAAAAATCTAGACTATGCATAGACTTCAGGGAGTTAAATAAGATTGTTATTCCACAGTCGCAGCCATTCCCTCTTATTGAAGATCTAATGGATAAAACAAGAGATTGTAAGTTTTTTTCAACACTGGATATAAATTCAGCTTTTTGGGCCATTCCGTTAAGAATTCAGGATAGAGAAAAAACCGGGTTTGTAACTCAAGAAGGCCATTTTCAATGGACCTGCCTCCCATTTGGGTTAAAAACATCACCTGCAATTTTTCAAAGAATATTGAGCAATATTATAAGAAAACATAATCTTTCAAACTTTACAGTGAATTATATAGACGACATCCTAATATTCTCAAAAAATTTTAAAGAACATATTGATCACTTAGACAAACTATTAGAAGCAATAATGGAAGAAGGCTTCAGACTGAAACTCTCCAAATGTAACTTTGCAGCAGACTCAGTAACATACTTAGGGCACATTATAAAAAATAACTCGATAAGCCCTTTGAAAGATAACTTAATTGCAATAAAAATGTTTCCAATTCCTAAAACTCAGAAAAACGTCAGACAGTTTTTAGGAAAAATAAATTTTTATAACAAATATATACCAAAAAGTTCTATTATACTAGATCCATTGCACAATCTGTTAAGAAAAGATAGCAAATTTATTTGGTCAAAAGAATGCAATGAATCGTTCGAGTGCATAAAAAAGTTACTCTGTTCACAGCCCATCTTAGCAATTTTTGATAAGGACTTGCCAATAACTATTTACACAGATGCCAGTTTAAAAGGTGTAGCAGCAGTTTTCAAACAAAGACAAGATAATGGTGAAGAAAAACCAGTAGCATATTTTTCGAAAAAATTAAACCAATGTCAGTTGAAAAAAAAGGCTGTCTATTTAGAATGTCTGGCAATAAAGGAGGCTGTTAAATATTGGCACTATCGACTCATGGGTACTAAATTTACGGTAGTTTGTGATCACAAACCACTAGAGAATATGAATATAAAGGCTAGGACAGATGAAGAATTAGGGGATTTGACATATTACCTATCGCAGTATGACTTTACCATAAAATATGCCCCCGGAAAAGAGAACTTAGAAGCTGATTGCTTGAGCAGAAACCCGGTGCTAGAAGCTAACGAAAACAACGATGATTTTTTAAAAGTAATAAATTTTATTAAACTTGAAGAGATCCTAGCTGATCAGAGAGAAAATTTAAATGCAGATAAAGATAAATATATATTAAAACGAAAAGTTTATTATAAAATATCCCGGAAAAAAGAGAAAATCGTCCTATCTGAGAAATTTTCTCTAGAATTTTTAAAAAAAATTCATGACCATTTTTGTCATATAGGAGTGAATCAAATGCAAAAAAAGATTTCTCCTTTTTATACAGCTGAAAATTTAACTCATAATATTAAAAAAGTTTGCAAACAGTGTGAAATATGTATAAAGAATAAGTCAAGAGATGGAGATAAAATTGGTCTACTGTCGCATTTAGGTCCTGCTCAAAAACCGTTTGATATAGTCTCAATAGATACAATTGGAGGATTTGGAGGCTCACGATCGACAAAAAAATATCTACATCTTCTTGTCGACCACTTTACCAGATATGCATATATATTAACGTCGAAGACACAGAATGCACAAGATTTTATAAAGTTAATTAAAAAAGTAGATGATAACTACAAAATTGGCATAGTTCTATCAGATCAATATCCCGGATTAAACTCGAAAGATTTTAAGAATTTTTTATCAGCTAAAGGTACTCTAATCGTTTTTACTGCAGTAGATACACCCTTTTCAAATGGTCTAAATGAAAGACTCAATCAAACAATCGTAAATAAAATTAGATGCAGGTTAAATGAAAAGGAAAAAAAGAGAGCTTGGACGAAAATAGCGCAAGAGTGTGTCCAGATGTACAACGAAACCGAACACACAATTACAGGATTTACACCGAAATATTTATTAGAAGGCACGTATAGTTCAATATTACCCCATGAATTAAGACAAAAAAGCAGTTATGAAGACTGGCTGCACAACAGGGAAAAAGCTTTGCAGAATACAATTAAATCCCATAACTATAACAAACAAATATTTGATAAAAATAGAAAACATTTTGAATTTCAAGTAGGAGACATGGTATATGTTGCAAACGGTAATAAATTAAATCGAAAAAAGTTGGACGAATTAAAAGTTGGCCCATACAGAATTACGCAAAAATTGTCAAATTCAATTTACAAGATAAACATAGGACACGGAGATTCTCAGTCAAGTCTCTTTCATATCACAAAATTAATTCCAGTTTCCCACTTTGAATAGAAAAAATATCTCAAGAAAAAAAAAAAATGATATAATTTTTTTTTTCTTCCTCGTGGAGGGAGATGTAACGAAAATGAATTCACTTATCTAAACATCTGTTCACTTATTTAAATATCTGTTTTGTAATTGTTTGAATTCTGGTGTATAAACTAAAGAAGAAACACATGTTTTATCATTTCTAACATAGAGAAGAAAGAGCTAAAGTTTCTAAATTATATTGGAAAACAATTTATACCGAAATAATAAACTTTAAATGTCGTTTCTTTGTTTACAGAGAAACTCAATTTCGTTTATTTATTTGGTGTTAGCTCTCAAATAAGGATAAATCATATTATATACATATATATATATATATATATATATATATATATATATATATATATATATATATATATATATATATATATATATATATATATATATATATATATATATATATATATATATATATATATATATATATATATATATATATATATATATATATATATATATATATATATATATATATATATATATATATATATATATATATATATATATATATATATATATATATAAGCAACCTCAACTTTTCAATTTTTATCCAAATAAATTATATATATTCAGCATAATAAACAAAATTAAAAGGAAATAAATGTACTTGTTCCAGTTTGTTGATTATTATTTGGAAACCGAAAAATATTTTCAAACATAAAACTATAGGTACCTATATTCCATAACTTCAAATAAAAGGAAGCGTCTAAATAAATTTTATTATGATTTTAATAATAACTTTTTATTCATTGTTTTTTTTTTTATATATTTATTTCTTTATTTATTACTATCAATCGAGCCTAGGGGGCCGTATATGATTAAAAATAGGGTTTACAAGTTAATGAAACAATAATACTACTAGATATTGAAATAAAAGAGTTTATTGAAAATATACCTTTTTTTAAATTTAACAGTTTTAAAAACATTTATTTTACTAAAACTTTTTTAGGTTACGAAACAATTTGTTTTTTGCAATTTTGCTTATAGACATCTCCATTATACTTAGTTTAGTTTAGAAAACGGAAAATAAATAAAATAAAAATAGTAAACGGAAATACTACGATATAAGTTAGGAAATTTAAATCTACAAGTTTTTTTTATAATTAATATGTATTATTATTAAGAAAGAAAACAATAACAAGAAACAAGCTAGGACACTTAAATCTAAAAGTCTTTTTTTTATAATTAATATGTATAATCATGAAGAAAAAGCGTAACCACTACATTCAGTCAAATGCAGTCTTTTGAAATGTACTTGTCTTCAAACTATAAAGAAATAAGTAAGAAGTTAAAAGCTGTAATTTGTTTTTAGTATATACATAGCTGGTGAGGCCTAACTTTTTTTATGTCAATAAAAATGCAAAATCTTTATTACATATTTTTCCCAACGTTTCGTGAATTTTATGTTCATTTCTTCAGGGGATTTTGTCTATTTTAAAAAGAAAGTTTTTTTATGAAATTACATTAATATCTTAAGTAGAAAACAATATTTGAGGAACTTACTTTTGTGATTTTACAACATTAAACACAAAATTATTGAAATTATATTTATAGTCAAGTAATACAACATTTATACACTAATTTCCTTAAGCACTATTTTTTATAATATTATTATAAATGGCGCTTAAGTTGTTAGTATCTTCTTTTTTGTTCATTGTTCTGTTTATTTTTTGCTGTATTCTTAAGCTTTCTGTTGTGTAATGTTTTTTAACATTATTTTCTTTGTCCTGTATTTTGATGTTGTTAAAGTCGGGTATATGTTTGGTTTGTACAGTATGTTGGGATAAAGCAGTGCTTTCTTTTTTCTTGTTAATGTCTGTCTTATGTTCATTTATTCTAACTGCTAAACTTCTTTTTGTTGTGCCTATGTAAACGAGATCACAGCTGTTGTTATCATCACCTCTACATGGAATTTGATAGACAACGTTGTTTTGTTGTGTTTTTGTTTTTGTGAATATTGTGCTTAAAATCTTATTTGGTTTAAAAGCCAATGTTATGTTATTATTGTTTATTGCACATTTTATATTGCGGTTGTCTGTTAATCCAGGTATATATGTATTTGATGCTGTAATATTGTTTGCTTTCATTGTTAGGGTTGCCATTGCTATTGCTTTTTGGATGATTTGGTGTATTTATGATATTTTTGATAAGATATGGCGGAAAACTATTTTTGGTTAGTATTTCCGAAATTTTCTTTTTATTCTTGTTATGAAATTTTTCATCACTTATTTGTAATACCTTGTTTACTAAATTTTTGGCTGTGTTGATTATTTGTGATTTGGGTTGGGTTGAATAATAGTTGATTATTCTTCCTGATGAGATGCTTTTGGTATGCCAGTCGAAATATATTTTGTCATCTTGTCTATAAAATGTGGTGTCTAGATAGGAGATTTTTCCTTTATTTTCTACTTCAATAGTGAATTTTATTTTGGGATGATATACATTTAGAGTTTAAAATTTCATTTTTATTGTCAGTATTTATTACAGCTAAAATGTCATATACGTATTTTGTTATATATTTTATGTGAATATTTTTAAATTTTAAAATAGACAAAATCCCCTGAAGAAGTGAACATAAAATTCACGAAACGTTGGGAAAAATATGTAATAAAGATTTTGCATTTTTATTGACATAAAAAAAGTTAGGCCTCACCAGCTAAGTATATACTAAAAACAAATAACTAAATACGTTGGCCTAAAATATTATTACTACAGTTAAAAGCTGTATTTAAACAGTTAATTGTTTTAAACTTATCTTTGAACTTCTCATGAATGGGAAATTTCGTCTCAACAACTTAAGTGACTGTCCTTTTTCGATCATATGGGTTGTTCCTCTGCCCTTGTTTTGACCCATCGCTTTCTGAAATAAGAAATATGAATAAAAAATAAGAAAAATTAAAAGCTGCATTTAAATAGTCAATTATTTTATATTTATCTTTGGACTTCTCATGAATGGGATATTTCATCTCAACAACTTAAGTGGCTGTAAATAACTTAAGTGGCTGTGTCTGTTAACAACTTAAGTGGTTGTCTTTTTTAATCTTTTTCTGGCCTATGGGGATGTTCCTCTGCCCTGTTTTTTGCCCATCGATTGCTGATTTGCCTTCTCATCCATCAAATTTTTATTTAATTGGCGTACTCTGAAATAAAGGCGACATTTGAAAAAGAATTATTTTATATTTTCTCAAGATTCACAAATTTGCTTCGAGGAAGAATATTTTGGCAATATGACAAGTTATCGCCATTTAAATTTTGAAATACTCCCTCTAACTTTTTTATCTCAAAAATTTTTTGGCCTAAATCTAGTTTACCAACTCAGCTCCAAATGAAATAAAAGGTACATAAGGCTTTTATGCATAGGATTTTCTCCTGTATGGTATAAAAGATCTATTAATAAGCTTTCAAATGATACCAATATTGACCATATGGATTGAAAAATTTAGTATTAGATTGAAGAATTTAGTAGCATGTATGTATGAAAACTTTTCGCTCCATAACTGAAAACTAAGTGTTTTCGCCAATATTGTCATTTAACATTTTCTTATTACATATTTTTCTATATTCTATCGCCCTATGAACTTTTTATTTAATTTGCAGCTGCGTTGGTAAACTAGATTTGTATAATTGGTAGTATAAAAAAAGGCTACTTACTGTGCAAAAGAACACATTTGCGGCAACTTTTCAACAAATGGTTCAGCAGTTGGAAGAATGTGGAGCGTCCTCCAAGATGTTTAATGTTGGAAGGCAAAAAATTACTTGAGCAAATCCTTGGAGAAGCTGCAAATTCAACCCCAGAAATTTCACTCCACTTTTTTTTTATCACCACATCTTTTGGGATACGAAACACAGTTCCGTCTCTCCTTTTGCACACATTACAAATGGACATTTTTATTCCTGTTTTGAAAAAAAAAAACACAATGAAAAACTTTTTACAAATTTTAATTTCACTTTTCACAATTTTTAACCACAAAAAAAACTTGTCTTTCGCAATTAATAATTTTAGCGCATGCAAAATTGTAAAGAAAACAACAATGTAAACAAACAAGAATATAAACAACTTGTGACAAGTTGACTGTACCAGATGAGTCCCCCCGGGGAACAGGTTTTGCCTTGGCGTATTCCTAACTTAGGCGCTCTGTTTTTCGGGGAAAAGAGGGGAAGGGGTCCCTCGTTTGATGCGGCAAACAAAACTCTAGGAAGCCACATGACTTATGTTGTGTTGGCTTCCGAAACCCTTACCAAGGGTATAAATTGGCAGAACGGGGATCAGCATGGCCCCTGGGAAGTTCTGCTTGCGGTTCGACCCAGGCTGAACCTAAAACGCAGGAAGGGAGTGTTAGTATCTGTTGAAGATATGGCAACCACACAACGTGAATGTCTCTATTCCTTTTTGTTTCAATAAGCAATTTGTACCTTATTCTTTTTACTTTTTAATCATTCTCATAAGAACCATTGAAGGCATATGTTCATTTTTCGTTTTAATAAAATTACAATTGAAATAAATTAACAGGTTATGGGCCCAGGTGGCGTAACCAGAAAAAATGAACAATATTTTCCAAATTGATAAGTTGGACGATTCCAACTATGAGACATGGTCAGTACAGATGAAAAGTGTTCTGATACATGGTGGTTTTTGGCAAAATGCATCTGGAGGCATAAAAAGAGAATCCGCTGCTAACGATGAAGAAAAGGCGAAATGGGACGCGGTTGATGAGAAGGCTCTAGCATCAATTGTTTTAAGCGTTAAACCGACACAGCTTGGTTATATCAAAAACGCTAAAACATCATTGGAAGCGTGGAAAAAATTGCAAGAAATTTACCAACCAAAAGGCCCAATACAGAAGGTTGCATTATATAAACGTTTACTGAGCATGCAAATGAAAGAGGGAAGCAATGTCGTGGCACATGTAAAAACATTCACAGAAAATGTTGAAAAATTGGCAGAAGCTGGGATAGAAATACAAAAAGAGCTTCTGAGCATAATGTTGTTGTGCAGTCTCCCAAAAGATTTTGAGAATTTTGTGATTGCCATGGAGACACGCGATGACCTTCCAGATCTTAATTTTCTAAAACAAAAGCTAATTGAAGAAGCTGAGAGAAGAAAAGAGAAAGATGAAGAAGAAGCATCATGCAGTCAGCAACAAGCATTTAATGTACGCTCAACTAAAAAATATTACAAAAATAGCAACAAATGCTATAACTGTAATATGGTGGGACACTTTGCCAGTCAATGTGAAAAGAAAAAGAAACAGTAACGACAACAACAAGCATTATCAATAGTGGCAGAGGCAGGTCAAAATCTACAGCCAACTATTTGGTACATCGACAGCGGCGCGACTACACATATGTGCAAGGATAGAAACATGTTCACCAGGTTTACAGAACATAACGAGCAAATTGCATTAGCCGGCAAGAAGTTCATTACAGCAATAGGAAAAGGTGATGTATTTGTTAAATTAGACAACGTTGATATTACATTTCAAGATGTATTATACTCTCCCGAGTTGCAGGGTAATTTCATTTCTGTAGCAAAGATCGTTGACAGAGGCTTGACTGTGAAATTTGATGTTAATAATGCTGTCATCAGAAGGCAAGATGGTACAGTTATTGTTCGTGCAAAAAGGGAAGACAACCTTTTTACTGTTCGCAAATTAAACGAAACATCATTTGCAATGCTTGAAACGAACGAGCTATGGCACAACAGGTTTGGTCACCTGAATTACAAGGCATTAGGCGATTTAAACAAAGCAGGCGTGGTGACAGAATTAAGCGTTAAGAATGAAAATAAGCATTGCCGAACATGTATGATGTGCAAAATTCATGTTCTGCCATTTCCGAGAGAGAGCCAACATGTCTCACAGCACTTGTTGGAGTTGGTCCACTCTGATGTATGCTGTCCATTTCAAACACAATCGCTTGGTGGTGCAAAGTATTTTATTACCTTCATTGACGACAGATCACGAAGAATATTCGTCTACTTTATGAGAGCAAAAAATGAGGCTTTGGAGAAATTCAAGAGATTCAAAAACCAGGTGGAAAATGAAACGGGTTGTAAGATTATCAAATTGCGCACTGACAATGGAACAGAGTATATCAACAAAGAATTTGAATCATTTCTACAACAACATGGTATACAGCATCAATTAACAGTGCCGTACACACCACAACAAAATGGCGTGGCAGAACGCTGTAACAGAACGTTAATAGAAATGAGTCGTTCTATGTTGTATCATTCTGGCGTGCAGCAAAATTTGTGCGCAGAGGCTGTAAATACTGCAGCATATCTGCGTAACAGGTGCCCAACAAGTATACATGGTATAAAAACGCCATTTGAAGTGTGGTGTGGCAGAAAACCTATTGTCAAACATTTACGAACATTTGGTTCTTTTGCGGTTGCCTTAAAGAAAAGCAGAAGATTGAAGTTTAAACCAAAGGGAGAGAAATTCATAATGGTTGGTTATTCGACAGTATCAAAAGCATACAGGCTGTTCCACAAAGAAACGCAACGTATAGTAGAACAAAGGGATGTTTTGTTTGATGAGAACGTGTTCGATAACAACAACAAGAGTAATGATGATAAACAATACAATTTATGCAATACAGATAATTATTTAAAAATGTGTATAGAAAATGAAGCTGAAGCTATAAATGTTTCAGATGCAAAACAGATTGAACATGTTGAGGCTGAGCGAACTAATATTTCCGAAACACAGCAGACTGCACTTGCTGAAAGAACGAATGAAATAAAAACAGATATAAATGACGGCGAGGAGTTTAATACAGCCGACGAAGATAGTATGTCTGATTTAGAAGAAAATATCATCGAACATAAACCGAAATTCATTGGAAAAGGTAGGCCAAGACTTATAAGAGATGGTAAACCTGGAAGACCACGTAAACAATTCAATGAATTAAATTTAATGACTGAAATAAAAATCCCTCAAACTCCAGAAGAAGCAATTTCATGTAATGAAAACAATCTGTGGCTGGCTGCTATGAATGCAGAAATTTCTTCGCTTGAAAAGAATGGCACTTGGACATTGTCAAATCTACCAGATGGCCATAAAGCAATTGCATGCAAATGGGTCTATGCGATAAAGAGAGACAAAGAAGGAAATGTTGATAGATACAAACCGCCTTTGGTAGCAAAGGGTTGTAGCCAACAATACGAAGTTGATTATTTTGAAACGTTTTCACCTGTCGTGAGATATTCAACTATTAGAATTTTACTTGCATTAGCTGTTGAGAACAAAATGTATCTACACCAAGTTGACGTCAGCGCAGCCTATTTAAATGGCGAATTGCACGACGAGATTTATATTAAACAGCCAAAATATTTTGAAAATAAAGACAACCCAAACAAAGTATTGAGACTTAAGAAGGCTATATATGGCCTTAAGCAGTCATGTAGGCAATGGAATTGTAAATTGGATGCAGTATTAAAAAATTTTGGATTTCAACCAACGGAATCAGATAATTGCATTTATAAAAATATAATTAACAATAAATTGGTATTATTGGCAGTTTACGTCGACGATATTATTATTGGCTGTGCAGATAAGCAGATAGTTTTGAATGTAAAGAAACAAATATGCAGTGAATTTGAAGTTTGTGACAAAGGAACGTTACAACATTTCTTAGGAATTGAAATCGATCGATGTGGGGGGACGGGTGAAATAAAGCTTGGTCAAAAGCAATACATCAAAAATATGTTGGAAAAATATGGTATGGACAAGTGTAAAACAGTTCTAGTGCCACTTGATGCTGGTTACCAGCCAGAATGTACAAATGAATGCGAAAAAGTTGATAAGCAAGAATATCAGTCAATGATTGGTACACTGATGTATTTATCTCTGACAACTCGGCCAGATATTTCACATTCGATTTCTAAATTAGCTCAACGCAACTCTGACCCTCACCGTGAACACTTACAGGCAGTGAAGCATGTATTAAGATACTTAGCAGGTACAGCGGATCTGAAGTTGTGTTACAAAATTGCGGGGAATTGTTCAGTGACTGGCTACGTGGATGCTGATTGGGGTGGTGACCTATCAGACCGGAAGTCTTATACTGGTTCTACATTCTTTTTGGGTAATTCTTTAGTGTCATGGGAATCCAGAAAACAAAATTCAGTGGCGTTAAGCAGCACCGAAGCGGAGTACATGGCAGCATCTGAAGCAGCTAAAGAGGCAATACATATACGCAGACTATTAATGGAACTGGGATACTCGAAGGGTGAGGCCGTAATGCTTAAAATAGATAACCAGGGAGCCCAGAAATTAGCAAGTAACCCCGTGTATCACAGAAGAAGCAAACATGTTGACATAAAATACCATCATATCAGGGAAGTTGTTGGTGCAAATATGATTGTGTTGGACTATTGTCCGACGAATAGTATGGTGGCAGATATTTTAACTAAAAATTTGTGCAGAACAAAACATAATAATTGTACGAACTTAATGAATTTAAAATAGATATTGTAAGGATACATCCACGTTGAGGGGGCGTGTTGAAGATATGGCAACCACACAACGTGAATGTCTCTATTCCTTTTTGTTTCAATAAGCAATTTGTACCTTATTCTTTTTACGTTTTAATCATTCTCATAAGAACCATTGAAGGCATATGTTCATTTTTCGTTTTAATAAAATTACAATTGAAATAAATTAACAGTATCCTTGATAATTGTGTGGTGATGGCTTTTTTCGAGGGCTAACAATCTCCCGAGGATCTGTTGCCTATACAATCGACAGTACACGTGTAACCAGTGGTGATGATTGACGGGTGAGTTGGTTTAAGGGCTGATGCTCTTAATGGACTTCGGCCTACCAACTCATTAAGCAGCTGTCAAAATACAAAAAGTAAACAAATAAGAGGAATAATATAGGAAAAATGTATCAAACAAAAATAAAATTTAAGAAACAAATGTTTAGCAGTGAATAAAACAATGGAATTAAGTGTTATAAATGAAATAAAATTGTGTCAATCAATAACATCCAAATCATAAATAAATTTCATAAAAACTTTCAATAAGGTATAGTTTTGTGGTGATGGGTGCTGACCAATATAACCGGCGAAACATGTTGCGCATTTACAGCCAGAGATTAAGGGCTGCAACCGACCGGTTTTTAATTCCTGAACCGATGAGGGAAGCTTCCCGCATTCGAGACAGGCTAAAATTAAGATTTTGCCATTAAATTTTTAATTTATCATACTGTATGTATGTGCATAAATATTAAGAAATAAAGAAAAAACCAAAAAAATTTAATTCATAATTTTTATATATTTATTATATTATATCTTTCAATTTTCTAAAATAAAAAGAAGAAATTAATAATGAACTACATTCAATATCTGCGTATTCATAATAAATAATTAACACATAACAAAGGTTTAATTGACAAATTTTGTGTAAAAATATGCATGTCAAGTAAACTTGTACTAATTGCAAATTATTTTTTATGAATACGACAATATGTGTATAAATATTTAAAAACTTTACCTTTTCTACACTTTTTGCATTCATTATGTCAATTATATACTTTTAAATTTATAACTTCCGCAACTCTTTTATTTGTGAAAAGTTTTGACAGCTCTAGCGAGAAACTTCTCGCAAAATTTTAATACAGAAACAGGTTTACTCACAAGCTTCCAATGAATTACGTCAAAAAAGCTATTTTGACAGATATTTCTCGCTTCTTAAAGATACAGAAACATTTGTGTGAGAAACTCCACTTTTTGTTTCAATTCGCATAGTTTCTCTGTCAATTTCTTTGTTTCTTGTGAGAAATTTCTAGATGCGAGTAATACAGAAACGAGGCACTGGTCTGAACCAAGGCGAATTTATACAGGTGAATGCAAGCGGAAAGGCGAATTCAGTACTATGTATTTTGTTATTGTAAAATATATCGTGAATGTCAAAACATAAATTCGCCTAAGATTGTTCGGCTTTGAAAAAATTGTATATAAACGTTAAATATAAACTTTTATAATTGTTTCACTTTTAAATTCACACAAATTTCTTTTTAAAAAGTGAACAAAAAAAAAAAGCAAACCAAAAAATCATTGTGCTAACATATTTTTAAACTTACATATAAAATCAATAATATATTGTATTAAATTGTAAAAACAATAACAAATTATTTAAAAAAAACAACGGGAAAATAAATTCCTTACATTTCATTAACTAAACAATAAAATCAATTTCAATAAAACAAGTGCGGTGGCAGTGCATTGTTGTTGTTGTTATTGTGCGTGAAGATTACCTACCCAGTGGGAAAAAAAACTATACACTAAAGTTTTGTTTTCTTGCAAAACCGAAAAACTTTATGACAATTATTTTTATATACTTTTAAATTAAAAAAAATATAAATAAAAAAAAAATCGCATGAGTGTACCTAGTAGATGCAATTCTGAGAGGGAGCTTAGCTCCACTAGAAAAAACCTCTGGATTTCTGAAGAGGAATCATTGAAAAAATCATTGGACAATCTCCTGTCTCTAAGAGATAAAAAACGCACGCGTTCGTGCTCGCCAAACATTGTTGTTACAACAGACGACAAACCATCTTCCAGTCTAGCTATTGCTGATAAACCGAAAACGCAAGTGGGTATGGATAGGTATATAACCGTGGTTAAACGTCAGCGAAGCCCTAAATCCGCGCAAATAGCGTCGCAACCAAAAATGTCTAAGGACGATATTACCTCTGCGACAACGGATAGTAATAGGTTTGCTATCCTTCAGACTGACGAGCCAACTACATCAAAAAAAAAAAAAACATTTAAACCGCCACCAATATACTTGAGAGAACCTACATCTAATGAGTTGGTAAACGCACTTATTTCGGCAATTGGTAAAGACACCTTCAACGTAACATCAGTGAAGCACGGACAAATAAGTGAAACAAAAATCCAAGTCAACTGCGAAAATGATTACCGAAAACTTTCTGCCGCTCTAGAAAAAGAGAAAAGATATTTTTATACTTATCAAAAGCAAAAGTGCTAAAGGCCTTCAGGTTGTTATTAAAGGTATTGACCCTTGCGTAGATATTGATGACGTCAAAACCGGATTGGAAGATAAATGTTTTAAAATAAAAACCGTAGTAAATATCAGGAACCGTGAAAATATCCCTCAACCCATGTTTAGGGTTGAACTAGAATCCAGGGATGTTGTCCTGAAAAAAGGTAAAATCCATCATATTTATAACCTTAAATTTCTTCTGCTTCGTAAGGTTACCGTTGAGGAGCCACATAAGCGTTCAGGACCCGTTCAGTGCCTAAACTGCCAAGAATTTGGCCACACAAAGGCTTACTGTAAGTTGCCCGCTGTTTGTGTTGTATGTGGCGAACTTCACGGCACAACTCAGTGCAATAAGCCAAAGGCCGACGCAAGTGTTAAAAAATGCAGTAACTGTGGAGGTAACCACACTGCAAATTATAGAGGTTGCCCTGTCTATACTCATTTTAAGCGGTCAATGACAAATAAGCCATTGATTTTAAATATGCCACCCCAGCAGTCAAACACCATTTCAACAACCAATTTTCCCCAGGTACGCCAGCCAACCAGCCATACACATGTGCAAAACCCCCAACAAATTTCTTATGCGAATGTGGTAAAACCCGATAAACCAAATTTGAATCAGGAGCCCAAGCCTCAAAACTCCGACCAAAATTTTAGCAATCTTGAGGCAACTCTGCAGACTCTTGTTCAATCTATAAATACATTTACGGTGTCCATGACAAACATGATGCAGGAAATGCTGAAAATGCAATCCACCATTTTGGAGGCAATTTTAAAATGAATTGGTTAAAAATATGTTTCTGGAACGCAAACGGCATTCGCCAACATAAAAATGAACTTGAGCACTTCCTTATGGAAAAGCAGATCGATATAATGATGATTGCTGAAACCCATTTGACAACCAACAGTTATTTCAAAATTAATGGCTACACATTATATGACACAAAAGATCCCCGTGGAAGATCTTGCGGCGGTTCGGCAATTTTGATAAAGACCAGAATTAAGCATTATCTCATGAACGGGACACGTGAGGAATATCTCCAAGCTACAAATATATGTATGCCTTGATTATTTTCATGAAAAAATCGTTATATCCTCGATTTACTCACCACCACGATTTTCAATAACAGAAAGCCAATATTCAAATTTTTTCAAATCGCTTGGTTCTCGATTTTTAAGGGCCGGCGACTATAACGCTAAACACACTTTTTGGGGATCACGTTTAATTACCTCGAAAGGCCGTGTGCTTTTTGACACCGTTTCCAAAATGGGCTTAGATGTGGTTTCAAGCGGACACCCCACTTATTGACCGTCAGACCGACGAAAGATCCCTGATGTTATAGATTTTGGAGTTGCGAAAAATTTTCCTTTAGAGTGGATGCAAGTGGAGCCTTCATTAGATTTGTCATCAGATCACTCACCCACTATAATCTCTGTTTCGTTCCCCCAAGAGATTGGCTCCCCGTTGACCGTCAATAGAGTTAATTGGCTAAAATACAAAAAATTTTTGAGTACACATTGTAGTGAAAATATCGCCTTGAGAACACCTGAGGATATTGATGCGTCAATTAACGATTTTTCTAAAAACCTCAAACTGGCCGTACAGCATGCTACCACTAGTCATATAAGACACAGAAATGAGAACAATAGAACTTATTCGGCTGAAATTGAGCAACTTCTGTCAGAAAAAAGAAGAGTTAGAAGAGAGTCGCAAACTCGCAGCTCTCCCCAGCTTAAAACTAGGCTACGGGAATGCGTAACTCGACTAAGAAATCTGCTTGAAATCCAGAGAATATCTTCCCTTAAAACATACATATTTGGAAAGCTTGGATGGTACTCCGCAATCTGACTATTCTCTGTGGAAAGCGACAAAAGGTCTGAAAAGACCCGTAATAGGTAAGCCACCTTTGCGAACTTCAACTGGCGACTGGGCACGAAGCGATTCCGAAAAGGGGATGGTGTACGTTGATCATTACGACAAATGATTCAGCGGATGCTGCAGCAGAATTTCCGCCGTATGCTGTTAGACAGCCTGTGTCTTTGAGACTTAACTTTCAAGATGTCGAAAACGTTATCAATAACATAAACCCCAGGAAAGCTCCAGGTATAGATCAAATTACTGGTAAAATGCTTGAACAGTTACCTCGTGTAGCTAGAAGAGTTCTACTTTTTATTTTTAACGCTATTTTACGCCTTGAGTATTATCCTGCAGAGTGGAAGGTCTCTATGATTACTATGATACCCAAGCCAGGGAAGGATCCGACTAAAGTAGAGTCATATAGACCAATAAGTCTACTACCAACAATTTCAAAACTGTTCGAAAAATTGTTAATGGCGAAGTTGTCTCCAATACTTAATGATGTGGGATGTATCCCTGATCATCAATTTGGCTTTCGGGCTAAACATAACACCATAGAACAAACACATAGGCTAGTCAATGTCATAAGACAGACTTTTCAAGACAAAAAGTACTGTTCAGCTCTATTCATCGACATTTCCCAAGCTTTTGATAAAGTGTGGCATGACGGAATGATGCACAAAATAAAGTTGAACTTGCCGGAAAGCTACTTATACGACCGGAAATTTGTTATCAAAGAAGGTGACTTTACAAGTCTCTCACAGTCAATCGGAGCAGGAGTTCCCCAAGGTAGCATTCTAGGACCCACTCTATATTTGATTTACGCATCTGACATGCCAACGAGATCCGAAGTACATACTTCAACTTTTGCAGATGACACAGCTTTTTTTAGCGTTCATTTAAACCATCAAGAAGCTTCACGAAATTTGCAGCAGTATATTTCAATATTAGAGAAATGGTTGAAACTTTGGAAAATAAAAGTTAATGAACAAAAATGTACCCACGTTACATTCACACTGCGTAAGCAAACATGTTCGGCTCTCCAAATTAACAATACACCTATTCCGCAGCATAATGAAGTTAAATACCTTGGTATTTACCTCGACCGTAGGCTAACGTGGAAGCCTCACATTGATGCAAAAGTCACTCGGTTGAAACTAAAAGCAGCGCAACTAAATTGGCTTATGGGCAGAAATTCGACATTGAAGTTGGATTGCAAACTTTTGTTATATAACGCAATTTTAAAGCCTATATGGTGCTATGGAGTTCAATTATGGGGAACCGCCTCAACATCTAACATTGAAAAAATTCAAAGACGACAAAACCAAATTCTTCGTACGATTACTGCAGCTCCATGGTACGTAAGAAACTCACGAATTCACAAGGATCTGTGTGTTCCGCTGGTAACTGACGAGTTCTCTAAGTATGCCACAAGGTATATCAGTAAACTGGAACTTCACCCAAATCCTCTTGCACGCAACATACTTAATTTTGGCGGCCACTCTCGGTTGAGAAGAAGGGATACCCTGGCCACCATCAGAACGTTAAATAGGTGATTCTACCGATATTATTCGCGCGAAATGAAACTCTTTTGTCTAGCAGTGGCTGGACTTAAATAACTTTTGTATTTAGTATTAAGATTTGAATACTTATTGTTAGTTCATATTTTGAAGATTCAATAAATAAATGAATGACAAAAAAAAAAAAACAAATTTTTTAAAATTGCACTAAATCATACAAAAAAATCTTCAGATTAAAATTTCGCGAAAAAGTTGAAAAGGTACATTCATAGTTTATAATTGTGAAAATACTTACAAATATTTTTGAAAAACATAGCTTACCAGATGCCTGTTTTTGTTGTATTGTTGTAATTTTGCTTTAGTGCTGCTACCGTGTATACTTTAATGCACCTTGGTATTAATTTACGTACTACGTACGTAGTTGTATTTTAATCTACAAAAATCGTCAAAGTACCTTTTTCAATACTCAAAGTCGTCGATTGTCGTTAAATATGACAATCTTGTTGATAACCCTGACTGTAGACGTTAACTGGGGTCTCCATTAGCCATGAACATGGTATGAGCATCATGGCGAACATCGCAAATGGCTAATGTGGACCGCTTATGGCCATGTTTCGTTCATGTTCTGACATCGACGTTCGAGCATATGGCTGAGCATCAATGTTCGCCATGAAGTTGGCCATCACGTACAAAAATACACAAAATGGCGCCGAATTGAACACTTTGATAAGGTAAATCCTAACATACGTATTCGCCACATACAGAACATTAACTTTTTTTTACATTCGCTCTGCCGACGTTATGTTCATGCCATGTTCAAGTCGATGGCACGTGAAGACACGGTGTTATGTTCATGCCATGTTCAAGTCGATGGCACGTGAAGACACGGCGTTAAATGCATCTTGGTTGAAGCCAAGGTGCATTAACGTATACACGGTGGCAGCACTACGGAATATGACAGTTTTTTGCTACTGGCAATATATTAAGCTATTTACGTGAAATGTATTGTTTACATTTTTGAAAGAGAATTTAGTGTTTTATTCTGAATTAAACATATAAAAACTATTTTGCGAACATAAAAATAACTCAAATAAAAGCAATTTATAATTATGAAAAGGTGCATTCATAGTTTATCATTGTGAAAATAGTTACAATATTTTTGGCAAACATAGCTTACCACATGCCTGTTTTTGTTGTATTGTTGTAATATTGCTCTAGTGCTGCCACCGTGTATACATTAATGCACCTTGGTTGAAGCTTTGTGAAAGAAACAAAAACAACTCTGACGACACAAAAGTAAAAACACTGAGGTTAAAACAAAAGGTTGGTTTAAAATTGTATTTATATTAAATTACAACGTTTTTGAACTAAAGAGTAATAATTATCGGAGCAAGTCCAGTTTACGCACAGAGCTGCGAATTCAAAAACAAGATTAAAATATTAAGTGAACAAGTTGGCTGAAAAGCACAGTGTCGGAGTTAAGGGCCTCTAAAGTTTTGATATACGTGTACATGAAATTGCGGTATTTCTCAAGGTATTTATACAAAATTGGTGTCATTCTAAAGATTTTGAATAGATACATTTATATTATGCAAAAATCTTTTAATTTCTTAAGTGATGATACAGTTTTTAAAAAAATTTTAATTAAAAAAGTGCTAGAGGTTAATATATAAATATACAACCTTTTTTATAGAAACGAAAGCGTGATTAAAATTTTAGTAAATAACACGGGATTAACTAACAAAATTGCCTTTGTGTTGCAGGCCAGTGGAGGAATTTTCTCCTCTATGGTATAACAAACACCGGCTTCGCTGACTAAAGCAAACACCTGCATTGCTGACTAAAATTTCTCTTTATGACGGAGGCATTTTCTCCTCTATGGTATAACAAACGCCGACTTCGCTCTCTAAAGTTTCTCTACATGGACAAGAAAAATGTTCTCGTCTAACAACCACCAGCTTGACTACAAGTTTCTCTGCATAGCCACACTTTGGCCGGGCGGAAGGGGTTTCTCTTCTACTATGATATAACAAACACCGTCTTCGCTGATTAAAGTTACCCTTTGGCCAGGCATAATATAATAAATGACACAAATTTTTTATACCTTAGCCATAGCCTTTATATTTTTAAAAATTTGTACTGCTTCTAAAAGGGTTATAAAGATAAAAAATTTGCATGTCCAAAAAGGCCTATTATAAGGCTTTCAGATGGTACAAATTTTACCCATATAACTTTGGATCTTCAAAATGAACTAACAATAGGTATTCAAATCTAAATACTAAACATAAAAAAATTATTTAAGTCCAGCCAATGTCAGAGAAAAAAAGTTTTATTTTGCGGGAACTTTATCGGTAAAATCACCTATTTGACATTTCGATGGTGGTGAGGGTATATTTTATTCTAAACCGAATGTGAAAGCCAAAATTAATTAGTTGTGTGCAATAGGATTTGGATGAAGTTCCAGTTTACTAATATACCTTGTCTCGTACTTAGAAAATTTCTCTTACTAGCGGAACACTCAGGTCTTTATGAATTCGTGAGTTTTTTACGTGCCATGGAGGTGCAGTAATCATTCGAAGAATTTGGTTTTGTCGCCTTTGAATCTATCAATGTTTGACATTGACGCGGTTCCCCATCACCATAACTAAATTCCGTAGCACCATATAGGCTATGGAATTGTTTTGTATAATAAAAGTTTGCAGTCCAACTTCAATGTCAAATATCTGCCCATAAGCCAAATTAGCTGCGCTGCTTTTAGTTTTAACTGACTGACTTGATTCAATGTGAGACTTCCACGTTAGCCTACATGCTAACAGGACGTAAATGGGTGACGAGTCAAATTCATTAAACATTTGCATACAATATATGTAGTATAAAATATCAGCTGACAGGGAAAGTGATAAAAAGGAAAACAAATGGTCAAAAAATTTTAATAAAAATTAGAAAAGAAAGAAGTTTGTAAAAACTATTATAAATTAAGTACAATGGAGAAATGCTTCTGCGTGTTATAAACTAGTTTGACTCTATAAACTTGCACTTTTATTGGCAGGGTGAACAAAAAAGGGAACGGCAAGCTAACTGAAGCACCTTTTCCAGGCTGTGTCTATAGTTATAGCCCTATGTGACTATAGTTATAGCCCTATGTGCTTTTGACAAATTTAAGCAAAGGAAACGAAAAACAGCTGCGCTTATACCACCACCATTTTAAAGCTGCTTTGTTACAGACGTGTTTTAAAATTTACTCACAAATCATGATACAAAAAACAAGGTAGCCGCTTCGCTACAACAATACAACAATAATAAAAAGAACAGGTATTTTGTTTGTGTAAAATGGCGAATTCACACTTAAGCTGTCAAAAGTAGTTGATAAAGAACATGTACAAAAAGGTAAACAAAACTTGACAGAGAGCGTGCCGCCATATTAACCGAATTCGCCTGAATTCGCCGATGCATCCACCTAATAATTAATTCGCCTTGCTCACAAATTATAGTAAGTGCGTGTTTATTGTAGGAGCTTTCTTAGAATATTAGAAAGAATAGATACAGAAATGTATGTATGTCAACTACGATAAAATCATGATACAAAAAACAAGGTAGCCGCTTCGCTACAACAATACAACAATAAAAAAACAACAGGTATTTTGTTTGTGTAAAAAGGCGAATTCAAACTTAAGCTGTCAAAAGTAGTTGATAAAGAACATGTACAAAAATTTAAATGGCGCCGAAAAGGTAAACAAAACTTGACAGCGAAAGTGCCGCCATATTAAACGAATTCGCCGATGCATCCACCTAATAATGAATTCGCCTTGGATAAAATATAAGTTAAAATAAAGCTTTCACATTAACAGGGTAACTCCAATACTCCTCCTTAATCTGAAATTTGTTATCGTACACACAAGGACTCCCGGAGTTTCGCAAACTTGGTCTTATTGCGCGGCTTTGTTAAAATGTCTGCAACTTGTTGCTCAGTATTTATATAATTTAGTTTTAAAACTCCTTGCGCCAACGTATCCTGAATAAAATTGGTGGCGTATATCAATATGCTTCGTTCTTGGGTTTAACCCACCACCAGATGCAATTGCTATTGCGCTTTGGTTATCACAATGTATGTTGAACGTTTTATTGGGGCTGGAAAAATGAGACTTTATTCCATTCCACCATATTGCCTCCCGAATAGCTGCCGTCAGAGCTATATATTCGGCTTCACAGGACGATAGTGACACTGTTCTCTGCTTCTTCGAACACCAAGATATGACACAACCTTGAATCATAAAGACATAGCCTGTTGTTGGCTTTCGATCATCAAGGTTGGATGCTCAGTCCGCATCAGTGTAACCAACAATATCATATCCGTCAACGCCTTCCAAATAAGTGTAATATAGTTTTAAGCTTGACGTTCCACGTAGGTACCAGAATAGATGTTTGCCCAGTGACGAAGTCCAGGATTAGAATTATAACGACTCAGTTTGTTTACGGCAAAACAGATATCTGGCCGAGTAAACTGCGACAGATACATTAAACAACCTACGGCTTCTTGATATGGAGAGTTTTTCATCTTATGAATGCTCTCATATGTTGTTGGGCAATCATCTTTAGAAATTTTCTCACTCGAGTTCATAGGGATTGCGACTGGCTTTGCGTTTTCCATTCCAAACCTCTCCAGAATATTCTGTATGTAGAGTTCTTGATCTAATATTATAAAATGTCTACCTTTTTTTATTTGCATTCCAAGTATGTGTGTAGCAGCACCCAAATCTTTCATTTGATATTTCTCACTTAGGAAATTCTTTACGTTTTTGAGCCAATTGTCTTCGTTACAGAATATGAAGATATCATCCACGTAAATTGCTATTATTAAAAGCTTCTTCTTCTCAAGTTTGTAAAACAAATGATTGAAGTGCTACATTCAGTTCGAAATTCCAAATTCTGTTTGACTGCTTGAGCCCGTAAAGGCTTTGTTCAAACGACATACTTTTTGCTTGCTATTTTGATCTGTGTAGAGTGTGGTCTGTTCCATATATATTTCATCTATTAATCGGCCTTGTAGAAAGGCTGTAACAGCGTGCATTTGTTCAATTCTCAGATTCAGTTGAGCGGCAATTATGAAAAGATATCGCAGCGAACTATGACGTACGACAGGTGCATATGTCTCCTCATAGTCTATCCCCTTTCGCTGTGAGTATCCTTTTATAACTAAGCGAGCCTTATAATGATCTATGTAGCTAGTTATGTCACGTTTTGTGCGGAATACCCATTTGTATTTTATTGCCTTGCGGTTCGGAGGTAAATCTTGAAGTGACCATGTGTCATTTTCAATTAAAGATTGATATTCCCTCCATTGCCAGCTTCTATTGGTCTGAATCAGGACGAGATAATGAAAACAATTTGAGGCAGTACTTGATTGACTTAAAAATGAATTATCAGAATACTTGCCTGTAACATTGCGCCCCTCAACGCTAAGCTTTGACACAAATTGCCTTGATGGAGGCGCGACGAGATCCGGAAAATCATGAAAGTATTCTATTGCCGATGACTTTTCCTCTATGGATTCAGCTGAATCATAATTATCTGATGAGGATGTACCTTCAGTTTCAATGATGAAATAGTTTAGCTTCTTCGGTTTTTGTCTGATTCTTTCGCTGCGTCTTAGGTAGTTCCTTCGTAAGATTTGGCGGGCTTGATATATTCGGCTGGCTTGTACTCGGTTGATCTGCAGCTCCATTATCAATATAAGAGTCGTCAATGAACCTCAAGTCCACACCTGCAGTGTTATTGCTCATTTTTGATAATAATTTAGATGAAAGTTCCACAGAATCCTTGGTTTCATCAATAAATGAAACATTTTGGCTTTTAAAAATTACGTTTATAACTGGATCATAAAGGTGATAGCCTTTGGTGTGTTAGTCATAGCCAGTCATGATACATTCATTTTTGGTATCTGCACCATTGACACTGTGCCAAAAACCTTTATACGCGACAAGTCAGGTTTTCTACCACTCCAGGCCTCTTCTGGGGTTATGCCTGTGCCTTTAGAAGGCGAACGATTGAGTAAATAAACAGAGTATGCTAATGCTTCAGCCCAAAAAGCTTTTGGCAAGTTTGCATCATAAAGCATACATCTTGCCTTTTCAACAATGGACCTGTTGTTTCTTTCGGCTACACTATTCTGTTCTGGCGTGTGCACATTTGTGCTTTGGTGATTTATACCATTTTCCCTTATAATCCCCTGAAAACTTCTGTTTAAATATTCCTTGCCGTTATCGGTGCGAAAGGTTTTAAATTTTTGACCACTTTGCCTCTCACAAAAGTATAAAATATCTTTAAAAGCTTTTAAAACTTCACTTTCACCTTTTGTTTTTAAAAAATAAACAAATATTTTTCGCGTCTTATCGTCTATTAGGGTTAAAAAATATCGATTTCCATCCAAGAGTCTTCTTCCATCGGGCCACAAATGTCTGAATGCACTAACTCAAGAATGTGAGAATCCCGCGTGGCATGTTTGTTAAACGGCAGTCTTATTTGTTTACCGATTGGACATATTTTGCAGTCAGCCATATTTGTTTTCGCAAACTGTATTGTATGCCAGTTGCTAAACCATTTTGTAATTGTTGCAAACTTTTGAGGTTAAGATGACCCATTCTCCTGTGCCATAGGCGCAAAATGTCTATTGGACTTCATGCAAACGCTGTATCAGCAGGTACTATCGCACAGTTCAATTTAAACAAACCATTCGCATGAGAGCCAGTAGATATAATTTTTCCAACGGGATTTACGACTTGCACAGCACTATTTTTATTTTTTAAATATTACTTTATGGCCTCTTAACTATTTGACTTACCAACAATAAATTCGTTGACAGCTCAGGTACGTACTGAACGTTGTTTATATCTATAGGTGAATCGTTACAGTCTGGTTGAATTCTAATATTGCCTAATACTTCAATTGGTATTGTACCCTTATTGGCAGTTAACACGGTACCCTGTTTTGTTTGCATATTGCTCAAAAAATCCGAATTTAAGGTCATATGAGATGTAGCACCTGAGTCAAACTACCAGTCACGACCGCTATTATTTTCAAATGTTGATAATGCCACTGCTGAATACGCATCATACCGTTTTTCCGTATGATGTTCAGTTTGCTGTGTTTTTGTACGGCAATATGGCCGAAATTATGGCATTTTCTACATTTAGGGCCTTTTTTGTGTGTTCTTGGTGCACCTTGACGAACGGCAGTTGGAAAAGCTGAATTTTCGCTTGCGTTTGGTACTTCCTGTAAAAGTTTTACTTTAATGCTGTCACCACTGATAGTGATTCCTCAATTTTCGAGTGCCATAATCATTGGACGATAACTTTTCGGCAGTCCAGCCAACAAAAGTGATCTAATCCATTCCTCACTTATTGGAAAACCAATACCATTCAACGCTTGAGCCGTCGTAACAATCTCCTTGACATAAACGTCCATAGAATTGCAATTTGAAAGAGTGGTTGTTATTAGTTTACGCAAAAGTGCCACTCGACGAGTTAGGCCACTGTCTTCGTAGGCATTTGTTAATCGTTCCCACAACTCTTTAGCGGTTTTTGCATTCTGTATATGGACATAACACAACGGGTGAGTGTCATGAGTGTTAATTTGACGCCTTTGGGTTACCTTCTTCATCGACTTCATAATCTATTGTGGTTGTCCAAAGATTATCCAAGTCCAAATAAGCCTGCGCAGCAATTTTCCAGGTTGCGTAGTTTTCTCTACCAAGCAGCCTGTCTATGGTTAAACTATTCGTGCTACTTTCCGGCTTCAACATGTTTTTAAACACTTGTAATATATTTAATAATAATTCACGAATACTCTAAATAGCTTTCTTATTTTCTGGTCCCTTAACCTGTAGTAAGTGCGTGTTTATTGTAGGAACTTAGAATATTAAAAAGAATAGATACAGAAATGTATGTATATCAACTACGATCAAATATAAACTAAAATAAAGCTTTCAGATTAGCAGGGTAACTCCAATATGGACCTCTGAAGTTTTGATGTACATTGGGAACATTACATTACGCACGCAGATCCAAAACACAGGGCGATAGATAATTGAAAAATAATAAGAAAATATTAAATGGTGAAATTGGGGGAAGCGCATAGTTTTCGAGATAAGGGCCTCAGAAGTTTTCATATACATATGTATATGAGATTTTCCACTACAGTTGTGCACACAAGTGGTGTCATTTGGAAGCTTTTGAACAGGTCTTTCCGCAGTTACAAAATTTTTTAAAAATGTGATCTTTTGCTATCACTTCAGTTCCAATAAAATTTTTCTTCAAAATGTTGTGGAAGTGACCAAGGTAAATAAAAATATTTTTCGGTTAAAAGTGCAATCAAAATTTTAATTATAGCAAACATCGGCGTCACTGACTAAATTTTTCGTGTCTAGCCGGAATGGTTTCTCCCCAATGGTAGAACTGTTGAACAAAATAGCTTTTATATAAAAATGTCTGCAAAGCAGTGAAATAGATGATGAATAAAATAAATTCGGTTTTTATTTAACAATATAATTTATTATTTCCTTCTGTCCAGCTCGACAATTAAATCAGAAGTGAAGAAAAAATATAATATATATATATATAGGGTGTTTTTTTAAGCCCGATAGAACTTGAAATTGTAAAAAATAACACAAAAAATTAAATTGTAATCAAAATTTTTTTTTATTCGAAAGATCAATACGTGACATTAACATTTGAAAATGATTTCGGGCATATGGGCACCGCGGCTGTTCTTGACGAAGCGCATTCTGGACGTCCAATTTTGGGCCACTTTTTCGAGCACTGCTGGCCGTATGTCACGAACAACACGAACAATGCTGGCCTCCAAGGCGTCAATTGTTGCTGGTTTATCAGCATAAACCAGTGACTTCACGTAGCCCCACAGGAAATAATCGAGAGGTGTCAAATCGCACGACCTTGGAGGCCAATTGACAGGTCCATTTCTCGAAATCAACTTATCGCCAAATTTTGATTTCAGTAAGTCGATGGTTGCGTTCGCCGTATGGCACGTAGCGCCATCCTGTTGAAACCACATCTCCTCCGGATCAATGTCATCCATATTTTCAAACAAAAAATCATTGATCATGGTGCGGTAACGATCTCCATTGACCGTAACGCGAGCTGCGGCCTCATTTTTGAAGAAATAAGGTCCGATGATGCCACCAGCATGAAAACCGCACCAAACAGTGCATTTTTCTGGATGTAATGGAGTCTGTAGGGTCTCTTGTGGATTGGTCTCACTCCATATGCGGCAATTTTGCTTATTAACAAACCCGTTAAGCCAAAAATGCGCCTCATCGCTGAACACAATTTTGCGATAAAACAACGGGTCAGTTGCCAACTGCTCTAGAGCACAATTTCGTAGCGTTGTTCAAGCGTGAGTCTATTCATGATGATTTGTCAGAGTATACTGAAACAAATAAAAAAAATGTTTCATTAAAATTTAATTTTTTGTGTTACTTTTTACAATTTAAAGTTCTATCTAGCTTAAAAAAACACCCTTATATATATATATATATATATATATATATATATATATATATATATATATATATATATATATATATATATATATATATATATATATATATATATATATATATATATATATATATATATATATATATATATATATATAAATGTATATAAAAAAATCAGTGTTGCCACTATCTTTTTTTAAATAAGATTACTATATTACAGCACCTCCATAATCTTATTACTCTATGTTTACATTTTTGATATTAAGCAAATTTTTAAAGAAACAACATTTAGTTTTAGCTCGTGCCTTTGTAAAGATATATGCTATTTGATTATCAGTCTGTATATAAATAAATAAATAAAATAAATATACTGCAACTGATATTTCAACTCTATATGTTTAGATCTTCTAGTTTCCTTCTTGTGCTGTTGTACTCAATGCAATATATTCGGCTGCTGTTGATGATAAGGTTATGGTTTTCTGTTTTGTTGTACGCCAAGCCAATACATTTTCATATGATTTAAAACAAGTAAGAGTGTGTTATATTCGGCTGGGCCGAATCTAAAATACCCTTCACGATAGTCTCGTATATATATAGTATATTTAAAAATTTGAACTAAATATAATCGGTTATATATGAACCGATATCGGAATTTTCTATTTTCTGTATTTTAGCAACCTTCTTTTATAACGAGAATTGCTTTTTAGCAAACAAAAAGTTAATGGAAAAACCGTTCAGGCTATATCTCGGGTATATATGGACCGATATCGGAAATTTTCATTTTCCATATTTATATAACCTGATTTTATTACCAGAACTGCTTTTAAGCAAAAAAAGTTGTTTAAGTGCGCTTACGCGACATTTTCATGAAAAATCCGGTCTAGTCTATATCTCGGGTATATATGAACCGATATCGGAAATTTTAATTTTCCATATTTATATAACCTTATTTCATTACCAAAACTGCTTTTGAGCAAAAAAAGTTGTTTAAGTTCGCTTACGCGACATTTTCATGAAAAACCAGGTTTAGGCTATATCGGGTATATATGGACCGATATCGTAAAATTTCATTTTCTATATTTATATAACCTTATTTCATTACCAAAACTGCTTTTGAGCAAAAAAAGTTGTTTCAGTTCGCTTACGCGATTCATGAAAAAATCCGGTCTAGGCTATATCTCGGGTATGTATGAACCGATATCGGAAATTTTCATTTTCCATATTTATATAACCTTATTTCATTACCAAAACTGCTTTTGAGCAAAAAAAGTTGTTTAAGTTCGCTTACGCGACATTTTCATGTAACACCCGGTTTAAGCTATATCTCGGGTATATACGGACCGATATCGGAAATTTTCATTTTATTTATTTAGTTAAACACACCAATACAATGCAAGCCTTCATGGCCAATGTAGTTTGTATTGGAAATATAAAACTATGCAAAATAAAAAATATACAAGTTATAACATTAATCTAATGCTACCTGCTAATAACAGAAATTGAAAGTTGTGGCTCCCCAGGCATATGAATATAATAAAAAATGAAGTAAAAGTATGTATTTATTAAATATAAAACGTTCCTATAGCCATGGATTAATATGCTCCAATATGCTTCCGTACCCAATACGTAAAAAGATTAATTAAGAGTAGTTAACCGGGCCCAGCTACAATCACCAAAGTATTTAAGGAGTTTCTTCCTATAAGTAGGATAGGAGTAGAAAAAAACTTTCAGTTCAACTGGAAGTAAGCCCCATGAATGGTGTATACGCTTTACAAAAGATCTGTCCGAAACCAAGTGTCGACTCAGTGGTACCAAAATTTGTGTGTTACGCGTAGAGTTAGTAAAAGAAAATTCATGTACAAGCTGTTGCGATCGTCCATATTTCATAACCTTATAAAAATTAAGTAAAATACGTAGTTTTATATAATTGTTAAAATTGCATTTTAAAAATATTGGAATAAGTAGAGAGGTTCGATTGTGTTCATGAGTTCTAACATTATATACATAACGTATGACTTTTTTAACTAGTGAACGAATAATATTTAAGTTATATGCAAAAGTGGCTGAAAAAACTTCAATACAATAGTTTATCTGAGACATTATTAGTGCTGACGCTAGTCTCTTCCTAACATGCTCCGGAGTGTATGGTTTTAATGCATATAATCTCCTTATGGTAAGACAACAACTATTAGCCACCAGATTTGTTGTAAAATGAAAAAATGTCGCTTTAAGATTAAAATAAAGTTTAATGGTTGTTTTATTCACAGAGGTTTAGTTAGGACTGATTGAAAAAATACAAAAAGGCAGTTAATTCAATTTATGCATTAGCAGAGTACAAATTAAAGGAATAACAAATGATAAATGTCATAATAGGCAATATTTAAGATTAAGCGTTGCCATCTCATTCGAAAGTACTTCGCTCTTTCCAACAAGATTAATATGATTATCGAAATTAAGACGACTATCTAAAATGAATCCAAGACATTTAATCCTATCAACAACAGTTATAGTTATAGCTATCCGGTATATGAAAATTTAAGGCTTGTGTTCATCCAATTAGATATATTATTAATATGATTATTTGCATAAGTCTCGAAACCATCAGCAGATTCAGTATCACTAGAAAATAGGAAAAATATATCGTCCGCAAAAACGAATGATTCACAAATATTACTACTCAAAAGAGAAACGCAATCATTAAGATATATGAGGAAAGATATTGGGCCTAACACCGAACCCTCAGGAGCACCAGATGTGACACTGCCTACACCAGAGTTGTGGCCATTAAGCGATACATATTGCGATCGATCAGAGAGGTAAGAATATACCAGTTTACAAGCTATTTTTGAAAAATTAAAAAACCTATTTAGTTTGAGTATAAGACAGTCATGATTGATTTGGTCGAACGCTTTAGTAAGGTCGAGAGCCAGTAGAGTGCATGACTTACGTTTATCCAACTTACGCCTTATAGATTCTCTAAGCGCTAAGAGTAGGGAAGTCGTGTTGACATTACGCTGAAAAGAATATTGATTTGAATGAATTAATGGACGCTGTTCACAATGAGACAATATTTGTGTTTTCATTATGTTTTCAATAATTTTTCACATGGCTGGTAATATACTAATTGGTCTTTGGTTGTCTATTTCAAATCGGCCACCTTTTGGAATAGGTACTATGCGCCCTAGTTTCCAAGAGCTTGGAAATATAGAGAAAGTAAGAATCGTATTTATAAGATGCAGAATAAGTGGCGAAACCAATGGATATATTATTTTAATGAATTTAATAGGAATTTTGTCCTGTCCAGTAGCATTGGATTTGATTGAGTTTAGCGCAATAGCAAGATCGTACTCCGTAATTGGCGTAAATGAAAAGGAATCTGAATTATCAGTAAAGTTGTTAAAATCAAAATCTAGAGTCTTAGATTATTCAAGAATGTTGTAGCTACCTCATTTACATCAATTTCGCTGGTTTCAAAGCTATCCGAACCGTTACAACCCAAACTTCGCATTCTACTCCATAATTGACTACTGTTATACCCAGAAAATTAATTTTCACCGTATATTCGACGATATTTCTTTATTGTAGATTTGGCTCTATTTCTTAACTTACAATAATTTTTACGATTAACCTCAGACCGATTCCTGAGATATTTCTGTCTGGCTTGCAAAATGTCCGAAGAATTCATCCATGCAGAATCTCTATAGTGTGGATTCTTGCGAACATTAGGCACCAATTCATGAAGACCATTTACCAGTCCGACCAAGATGTTTTTAATACATCATTTGTATTAAAAACATCTGAAGCGATGAATAACACTGTCAAAATTCAAACGATTATAGTCCCTGAAAGTAACGTGGGTTCTCCGAACGTTAGGGAAAAATTTAACTGAAATATAGATGAGACTGTGATGTGAGATAAAAAATGGAAACTGTGCCTGGTTTTGATAAACAACTGTTGAGGGTTGGCTAATAAGGAAATAATCTAGCAGGGATGTCGTATTATTTGGCAGGAAACAATGAGTTGGTAGACAATTATGACGACAATCAAGACCACATCTAGTCGTAATACTCCGTAAAATGTTCGATTTAGTAACGTCAAAGAGATTATAGTTAAAATCTCCCATAACAATGATGTTGGCAAAACGATCAAATATATGAGATTGAATATCTTCAAACACCCTAATGTCACCAAAAGGCAAGTACACTACACCTATAACTAAGGTCACCCTATTACCAAAAATTTAAACAAAAAGGGATTCGCATGTACCATACTGTACGCTGCGAAAAATAATACGGTACCGAAGTTTGTTTGAAACAAAAAGGCACACACCACCTCCTCTTAAGGTTCTACCGTTGGCCGTTTGCCCTGCACGGCTTGCAAGGCAAGCGACTGTGACGATATATGGGCTTTAAGCCAGGTTTCAGAGACTCCTATAATATCTAAGAGGGAATGTCCAAAAACGTGTTTAAACTCTTCTAGTTTCGTGTTATTGGAAGGTCACAAACTTTGTGCATTAATATGAGCTATATTCAAGAATTCAGACGAGCGAGAAAGGCAATTATTAAAGATGGAGCTATTCCAAGCTATAGGACCAAGGTTATAATTTAACATAATAAATGTTCATATGGTGGGAGCAAAAAATTCAATTTAATAACAGTATATAATCATTTTTAAAGCAGTTACTAAATTCAATATAAACATCTATTTATATTAGAAACTGAAGTTACACAAAGCCTTTTTCCATCTTGATAGTGAAAACAAAGAATTGAATCAAGAATATAAAAAATTACATTAAAACAAAGGCTAAAATATATTGCTTAAGCAAAAAACAAATAAAAATGAGCATTAGTTATGTACATATTTCTATCGAGGGAGTAAAAAAAAAATAAAAATTATAAAATGCGAAAAATTTGCGTAAGCAATAAATATATCAGCGTTACATGATGTTACCTTTACTTTAGCCCAATAATATAAAGTAATTATAAACCCCGATAATAATAATAATCACAGTTATGTGATGGTAAACGAAACGAAAAAATCATTACAACTTTAGAGTTGCTTTCAACACCATTAATATAAATTTCCTTACTTTTTAGGCAAAAAGCCTTTTAATAGCGTATTACCCTTTAAGAGAGGAATACAAAGATTATATAAAAGGCATATACATATACAAGACGTAACTTTCAAAAATTGTTTCGCTTCAATTGACAACCGTAGTTAGCAAAAATAACACTGGGGAGAAAAAAATGCAAGTAATCGTAAAGCTTACAATGTATCAAAAACGGGTTATATGGTTCAGAGAGGAAAAAGAATACAAACATATTAATTAGTTCAAGATCTCCAATACATTCCCCACTCCATTATTAAACGCACTAATACAATAATAGAAAATATTTTAAACGAAATTGATAGACCATAATAAAAAAGAAAATTCACAATATGTTGATAAAAATCAGTCAGTGTTAACTTTGTAGGTAGTGAGGCATTCGCGATAGTTGAGCGATGTAGTTTGTCCTTCTAGCGTAGTAATCCTAGCCAATAACACTTCCTTGTTGACAATGATGTATGCGTTGATCTTTTTGTACTTCAAAACTTTTGAAATTTATTGGCCAACAAAGATAAATTATCGTTTAAATAAACACGAGTATCCGCTCCACCCAGGATAACTTCAGAAACTCTTAGTGATTTCTTCTTATGATATATGGACATAAACATATCCCGTTTTGCAATTTGAAAAAAATTTACAAATATTGCATTCTGATTCTTGATGTACAATTCATTTAATAATCGCTCGCATCTATAGTAACATCAAGTTTTGCGCAAAGATCACGAATTGTCAAATTTATATCAGGTAGGTTAATTGGTAGACCAGTAACTACAATGTCTGCCCTATTTAAGCGATGTTGAAGGGCGAGATTTTGCAGCTCTAGTTCATAGAACTTTTATTTATACTGAGAATCATTTTCACCAATAGCAATAGCTTGTTTTCTATGTTTCCCAGCTATCTATATGTCGACATTTCATAGGAACTACCCTAATCATCAGTAGACTTTGAAAATTTTTGAATGATATTCTCAAACATTCAACTTTATATGTACATATATATAAAAATCAAATCAGTGTTGCCAGCATCTTGTATTTTAAATAAAACTAACATATTACAACAATAGCAAACACTGGCTTCGCTGACTAAAGTATCCCTGCATATATAAAAATTTGAAAAAGTAAATGAAGACTTTACTAGCAAAAATTTGCAAGTTAGAGTAATATTGTTATGTATAGGTATATATGAGCACTTAATAACTACCCATTTTTTGGACAAATTATAAATATACATATGTATATTATAAAATTAATGTGATTATTGTCATTTATATTCAGCATTGTTGTGACTGGCGTTTTTCGAGTATGGCTTGTAATAGAATAATGAAAAGTTTTACAATTTTATTTAATCTAGCACTAGGCTTAGTCGAAATACGCTAAACACTATAAGCGTGATTAGCTACTTTTAAATAAAATATCTATTTTTAATTAGGGTGCATAACCCATAGACGTTTCAACTCAATTGGCAACTGAGTCGGTCGTTGTTCAGATCAATACGTGTATGGTTTTGTAAATTTATTAGTTTGGCGGTTGTCGAGTTAGTTGAAGAAAAATCAATCGATTTTGATTTCGATTGTGCTGTGTGTATTCGAATCTCCTAATCAGCAGTCAAAATTTACATTTGTAGTTTTTTTGCAAAGAAAACGTTAAATATCTTTAAAATTGTCTTTGAATCTGATAGTTGGATGAAAATCTTTCAAATCAGTTTATGAAGTGTGTGGCCAAGAACCAATTCAATTGAAATACTCAATTGACTATTGAATTGAAACCTGTATGGGCCGCTTTATACGTTATAACAGCCTGCCTACACTTAGCATATTTATTTTAAATTAATTTCAAAGTGTAGTTACTCGGTACCTAGGTACTCATAATATTTACAATACTAAAAATAATAGCTGGTCTGTAAAAATTAAAGAAACAAAAAACAAAAACATTTCAGAGGTTAAAACTAGAAAAATATTAATATAAATAAAAATTGAAGGATCTAAGTGTCAATTTAATTGCTTCCCTAAAAGTTTTAAACACATTCAAGCAAGTAAATTTGCCGGAACATCCTTTGCCACTGATGTGCCAGATACTGTGTTGCTTAGTTCATTTCCATTCGACGTCTTATTTTATTTCTGTTGTTCCTAAGTTACACAAAAATAAATTTGTAATCTTTTTAATACATTTTAACGTTTTAAAAGTTTACGAACACTTACAATTTCTCAAAAATTTCCAAAATATTTTTATTCTAACTTAATTTAGAAATATTGTTTTATTTGTTTGAATAATTATTGCAAGTAAAAATTTTACTTGTAAAAACTTGCAGGAATTTTTCTGTCTCTCAATTTTGTACGCTCTTTTGACGCTCTCTCGTTGCAAATTTTTTGGGTAATGAACGTTTTCTAGTAACAATTGTCACAAATTTGTAAAAATTGTTAGTAAATGAACACAACTATCCGTCCGCCCGAACGAATTCTGGCTATGCAAAGACAATTTTAATAATTAATCCGGTGTTATTTAATAAAATTTTTATCACATTTTCGTTTATATAAAAATTATATTTATAAATTAACCTCGAGTACGTTTATCTATTTTTTTAACTCATCATTTAACACCGTGTCTACAACTGATATTAACTCTGATACAGGGTGGCCCAGAAAGACCGAAGTGGTATGAATCCAAAAATATTCCCCATAAATTTAATGTATTTAAAAAAAAAAAAAATTAAAAAAATATCTCTTAAATAAAAAGTTATAAGGAATTCACACCACTTCGGTCTTTCTGGGCCACCCAGTATAATATGAGAATGCACGTCGGCAGATTATGGAGAGAAATATATATTTTCGGTCATATCTAGCATGGGGCCACGTTATTTTGCAAATATAATATTTCACCATTTTTAAGCAACCGTGCAGTGAATGCCGATGAGTGTTATGTTTTATGTTTCTTAAACAAATTTATACACGTTTGTTTTTTTACGTTTTTTGACAGTTCATATCATGATATGAGTTTCTAAATATATATTATCAAAACAATATTATGATATCTGGTGTAATATATTGCAATAATATTTGATATTTAATTATTTGATCTTGTTTAAGTATTTATTTCTTATTTTTGCAGCTAAAGATCGTTTTATTTTATATAAAAAATTTTTTATCAGTGTTTATTTTCAATATTTCGATAAAAATTTGGTATCATCGTCAGGAAAATTAATACATATTAATTTTCCACCTCAACCTCCACATCCTGTAATTTTTTAGGCTCTTTGGCTTTTTCGTCGGAGTTGTGGTCTACCTAGTCCTCACTCCGATACAAACAGAGCCTGGTTCCCTGGTATCCATAGAATACCATGCCCAGTCTGGCTCGGAGTAACGGCAGACTCCTTGTTAAGGACCACAACCACCTTTCTACTGGATCCCTTAACAATCGCGACACTGACTACCTTCCAGTCTTGTGTGGGGAGGTCAGGGTTCGCGATCTGAAGAATCCTGAGAATCGCATCAGGATCATGTGGTTACACAGGAACAACTGCAACCGCCCTTGGCCGACGAGGGACCAAGATCAGCTCCAGCTGTGCCCTGGGCCACACTTCCCCCAATGGTGCGATAACCTCTTTCATGGCGCTGTCCTATTTCTCGTCCACACACTAGGACTTGTCTCGGCCCTGAGTTATATATATATATATATATATATATATATATATATATATATATATATATATATATATATATATATATATATATATATATATATATATATATATATATATATATATATATATATATATATATATATATATATATATATATATATATATATATATATATATATATATATATATATATATATATATATATATATATATATATATATATATATATATATATATATATATATATATATATATATATATATATATATATGTACATATGTATTTATTTACATATATACCTATATACATATATTAATTCAATGAACTTTAATAATTGTTTATATTTTATTCTGTTGATAATTTCGTATTTAAAACTTTTGTTATCTTATTTTGTATTACATACATATATATCTTTACTTTAACTTTTCACTTTATTGTTTTTATAAATATTGTAACGACACTTACGCTTTATGCTGGGATAGCTGAGCGTGGTCCAAAATCGTTTCAACAAAGAAAACACAGAATTAGTCTTCAGTATGGCTTCTTTATTTAAATCAACTAATACAAATTCGGTCTTATGTGTTTGGTCACGTGCGGCTGTGGCACCACCTACGGCTGACGTTGGAGCGGGGTTGCGGGCCGCTATGGACGAACTCGCTTCCCCACCGGCCTACTGCCTCTGGTGTCGCGTTGGAATGGAATTAAATACTCCTCTGGCGGATGGTGAAGATATTAATAACACCTTTACTCTCAGTTGCCCTCCAACGTTGTCAACTGTTTTCAGGAGAATTCAAAACTCTCCCTCGAATACCAACCTGACGCTGAGGCAAACCAGGCAAATATGAACCACTCAAGAGTAAAATGTTAGGAATTAAGAACTCCTCACTACCCCTTATTGGTACTTTGCCACGGCTATGCTCACTCAAAAAAAAAAACTATATGCTTTGAATTAGAATTAAAAACTCTATTTCAAGGCACTTCACAGCTATGGCCACTAAAAAACTAGGTGCTTTGAATGAGAATTAAAAACTTCTTCAAGGCACTTCACAGCTATGGTCACAAAAAAAACTAGATGCTTTGAATTAGAATTAAAAACTCTTCTTCAAGACACTTCTTACCTACAGGCCGTCCACTTACCAAAACTCCCAAAATGTTCTGATGCTCGTGCTTTTATACTCTAACCTGAGCACACATACACGTACTAACACCTACGAGTGACCGACCATATGTGTGGCTGTGTTTAGCATACATTGTCTCATGGTTGCTATTCGTTCATGGTGTGGTGGTGCCATCTATGCTGACCGTTAATTTTAAATAAAGTGTTCAAAATTAGAAATAATTTAACCTACATTACATGTAACTTATTATACTACATTAATTATTAATTCAAAAGCAAATAGAACAACGCTTCTTGTGTTGATAGTTAATAATGAATGAAATAATTAAATGACTAACTAAATAAATAGAAATATATGAAAAAACGGGAACACGACTTCACGTGTGTTGCTCCAAAACGAGGCCTCCGACTTTGAGCGTTACACTGCCTCCTCCGATACGCCAAAAAGAAAAATGTTCAATGGTCTGGGGAAGCCGGTATATTGTCTACCCTCACTGCACTAGCTCGACTAATGTTGATCTGGTACGATTTGCCATCAATTTTTCGGCGGAATCTGAGCCGTCGGTGTGGTCTTTTGCGGGAAACTACTTCTTGTACACACTGCTCCGGTCCTGCTAAAATTAGTTGACGGGGACTATGCTCAGGATAATCTGACATAGGTGGTATTGTTCTATCTGCCTCGGCTTCCACCCACTTGGCATCCGCCCTTTGGGGCGAGATAGACCTTGTTGTAGCCGCCCTTGGTGGGGTGATATCACCGCCTAGTGTCCCTGCTGATAAGGGTGATGAAGTATTCGGGGAAATTGGGGAAGATGACGTGGTGGCGCTATTTTGGATCGGGGACTCAGAAGTGGTGGTTATCTTGACTGGCCTTGGGGTTGTAGGAAATGCTGATATTAAGGGGGTGGCCTTATTGGCACCTGGCAGCTTTTCCGTCTTGACTTGCCGCTGCCGACCGGACAGTCCTGAGCGTACAAGCCGGTGGCTCTTTGCGACACGTGCCTCCTTTTTCGATATCTGATAACGCCATCCCCTTCCTGGAGTATACGGGACATTAAGGTTGGGTGTGGGACCTTTCTCTTTTTTGGAGTGCCCTGCTTTTCTCGTTAACGAAAAGATGCTGTTTACCTTAACCATGTTCGTTTTGTGTTTTTCCCACCGTGGCTTCAACTGTGAGTTGGTCGTCAGTCCTGCACAGCTTACTGTAGTTTTAAACAGTTGTAGAGCATCCATGCCCAGAACCACGTTTGCCATTGCATCTGGCATGATAAGGAACCGACAGACACCGGTAGTGTTGCCTAGAAGAATGGTCATATCTACTGCCTCGGTAATGACCTTCTTGGAACCATCACCTAAATAGACTATGATGTCAGTCGGCACGTAGGCCGGTTTGCGGATGAGGCGTTTGACCTGCATTGCAGAGATAAAACTCATCGTCGCCCCAGTGTCGACAATGCAATTTATTAGCTGGCCGGCCATTCAGGCAACCGCCTTCACTTTGCCTTCCTCTCAGACTAACCGGGTTGTTTTGGCTAAGGCTTTACTCCTTTTGTTCGCATTTTTCACATTGCCGCCGCTATTGTTGCAGCCTGGGTATCATTACCCTCGGTTATTTTGGGGGTACTAGGAATGTTTTCCAAGTCTTCGACCACTTGAATGAGCTCCCGGAGTGACGCAAAATCCTTCCTACGGACATACCATAGAACCTCTGGCAATGCATTTCGAATTATTCTTTCTAACTTTTGCTGCTCTGTAAGGCTGGTGTGTCGCATCCAGTGTTACCAAGCGTAGGGATTTTCCCTTTTTGTACAGATTTATTTGTTTATTTCCACATGTAGGGAAAAAAGGACAGGTTTTCTCTGAATAGGCTTATTGTAGGGAATTTTTAAATTACCATGAATTTTTAACATTCAGGCCTGTCATAGAAATTATTCGGAATGGATTTGGTTACGAATTTTCATTTCGATCGAATTTGTTTTGGCTTCTTCAGACTTTGATCGATTTACTTCATTACGACAAAGTTTATATTTGGTAGTTTTAGGTAAGTGTGGCAATATTTTTCATTAAACGTGGTAATAGTGTGCAAATCAAAACAAAAACATATGTTTAAAAGCAGTGCGAAAGCGCAAAAATTTGTTCAAACGAATTTTAACAAAATTTAAAACAATTAAGCAAAATGCCTGGATTTTCAGTTGTTGCAGTGTTAAACGAACAAAGATGGGAATAATCCACCGAAATATTGCAGTGAAGAATTTCAAGGGATGTATCAAGTCCAATTTCAAACAGCACTTGATTAAAGTTTTTGTTGCTTATGTTTTTTTACTTCAAACATAAAAGGTTTTTGGAAATAATAAAAAATATCAATAAATTGTGTTTCATAATTTAAAAAATAGATTTCTATGGGAATAGAAATGGTTTGTACTCGTTTTAATGCTATTGCATATATAAACTTCTAATTCGATCGCAAAAATAAAAGTGATTTCATTTCGAGAAAATTTAACGGTTTTAATTTTCTGAAGAAGCTTTTTCGGAATTGAAATTTATTTCGATCGAAATTAATTTCTATGACACGCATTATTTATTGTTTGTTTTTATACCTACTATTATAATTTTCCCGACTATGACTAACATTACTCGTATTATTTATCATTATACTGCTATAATTTTCCCAACTATCAGGAAAAATCTTTGCCGAAATTGGATATCGATGCATTTACATCTAATTTATGTACAACGTTAAATATTGTAACAATAAGTATATCCCAAATTTATCAAAATCGTTTTACAGCTGATGGGAGTGTTTTTTTCTATAACTTGTACGAACGTACAAAAAGAAAGAAAATAAGCCGTGAAGTTTCAAATTCTATATGCCTTAAAAGATCTCTTTCAATAAATTACATACATTTTAGATGTACACCCCTAACCTCCTTAAAAAACTTTAATCAGAAATGTCTCCTAACTCGCATTTTTCCCTCATTTAAGTTTGTTAATGATTTGAACAAATTTTAAGTAAGATTTAAAGGAATAAACAACGGGCTTTCACACGCAATTTTACAATAAAAGTCGCATATTGGTAAAACTAGTTTCAGCTGTGTTTTTTCCTGACCTGCAAAGTTGCATTTATGTTAACGTTTGATATTCTTACAAATTTCATCACAAAACGCAAATACTGTTGCGGGTGGCCTAAAAGCACTGAAATGTATGCTAATGTTATTGGCTTTCCTAGGTGATGTGGTTTATGTACACAGTTATGGTGTGTGGAAGAAATAGGAAAGGCGAAATTTTGGTTTGCAAGATTTTATTTATTTTTTCGTATACCACTGGGTGATTGTGATTGTATGTATGGGGTGGTTGTTTGTAGATATGTATGGAAGAAGTTTGGCTGGTCGAAGATTGAGTTTTAGTATGGATCTGGATCAGTGTGTGCATGAATCAGAGGTATGAATGTGTATGCTGGATGCGATTGGTTGTAGGTACGTCCGTAAGGCGACAGGAATTAGCTGAAAAAAGGAATATATATTGGTAAAAAGGTTGAAAATATGTATAGACTAAATTACGTCATCTCAAATTGTACTGTATGTGGTGTGTGAATGTGCGTGTGAATGAATTGATGAAATAGGTTATGGCTCCGTGTGTGATTGTGGTTGCCGATGTTGAGTCTTGGTGGAAGTCTTTATAGTTGGATGTGCCTGTAGGTGGATGAATCGCGATTTTCTGGCGAGTTTTGTTAATTTTTTGTAGTTTATGAAGTGAATTTCTGTGTGAATGGTAAAATTGTGTGAGAATGATAACTTGCCGGCGAGTGTTAGGGTGATTTGTTTAGTATGAAATTTGTGGTTTTTCAGCGTTGCAGTGCTGGATAACAGAGTGACACTAGAAGAGTCGGTAAAACAGGGTTATGCTGTGTGTCCGTCATGCATGGTTTCTGGATGATTGAGAAGTTAGTTTTTTTTTTGTTAATTTAAATTAATTTATAGGCATGAATGAGACGTATGGTTTTAATTAGGGATTAATTAGGGAAAATTTAGTAGGGTTAAGAGTATGAATGTGTATGGTATGAGAAAATGAATGAAGGTTCGCAATGATGGATTAATGGATGAACGTTAACTGAGTTCAAGGTCGGTCATGTAATAAAGCGGGAAATTAGAGCGGTTATTTTTTGGAAAATACAATGGAAAATTGGAAGGTCTAATAGAAAGTGAGAGTAAGAACTAAATGGTAGACAAAATCGGCGAACAGTTAAAAGCAAGTGGTAATCGCGAGAAGTTCATATGAAACAGTGAGTTTGGTTTTAAACTTTTGGAAAAAAAGAGTAGAAATTTTCAGAAAAAAAGGTATGTAGTTTTGTTCGGGTGTATAGGAAAAGTGCGGATGTATATGTATATATTTTTTTGGTGTATAGTGCTTTAGAGAACAAGTGACCGGTGGTTAAGTTTTGGCACTAGTTGGCGTGCGGCACCGGAATCTTACGAGCAAAAGGAGATTACGTGAGTAGACATGATAAAAGAGGAGTTGAATTTTTGGTGTTAATGATAGAATTTATGCGTAGCTGGCTGATCCGGAGATTTTTGGGAAATTTATGAACGAGCGATAACCACGGAAACGGAGGTGAAAGTATTGAGCAATAATAGAAGAAAATTGCACCCATAGGATAGCCAGGTAATGAAGTATTGTTTTGTTTGTGTGATATCCGGAAAAAAAAACGCCTAACAAAGTATCAGAGGCAGTGAAAGAGTTTAACAAAATGGCGGTGGTGCGGTCAGGAAAATTTTAGAGATAAAATTTCTGAGCAAATGTGGTGAAGAAAGAAAAGAAATTGTAAAAGGAAAGGACACTGCGTGAAACTGAAAGTTTAAAGAAGTTTGTGTGTAGAGAGAAAATATACGAAGAAGCAGCCTAGCAAGGATACGTTTTTATAAAAATCTAGTTTTGCTAGAGTTTGGTGTGCTAGTAGAGGAAAATAGAAGTTTTTAATATTTTTGTATAAGCGTACGATTTGTGGTGTTTTTCGAGCACGCTATTATCATTGGGAGTTCCTGGGGATTAAAATTATCAGAAGTGATTATTGAATTGGGTTTATAAAGTACCCAGGTGGTTTGCTGGAATTAGTGTATAGAGTAGTGTTAGTAGTTAATGTTAGGTGTCACTGGTTATTATAGTAGTTAAGCAGGAAATAAAAAAAAATCATTGTAAGTAACAAAAAGGTTCGCAGCAGAGTGTGTATTTTATTTATCGTTTTAAATAGCATTTTTTTTTTAAATAATATTTATTTCGAGGGTCAGGAATTCGTCTAGTGGTAGGAAGCTCCTTATAGCTAGGAATTTTGGCCGGTGAGTGTATATATAGTTGTTTTTTAAAAGCCGCGGAGAATATACAGGCTGTGAGGAAACCTAAAGTTACAAATAGGGTTTTTTTTTTAGTTAGTCTGTTAAGGAAGAAAGTTGTGAAGTATAAATTAAATAGATTAAGATTATTGTAGGCGATTTTATATTGTAGTAGAATTAAGTGAATAAAATATGTATGTGTGAAAAGAGGTTACATGATGTTAAAATTGGAATAAATTGATTTGAGGTAAGCAAGAAGCTGAGATAAGGTAGGAAAAGTCGAGTGGGTTTTGGGGTCGCAAATTAAAATATGATCGGATAAAGTATTTGTGACATGGTTGGGAGGGCAATATCCAAGGCGAACACCTGTCCTTGCTGTGGTGGTATTATGTGGACAAAAGGGTAGAATAGTAGAAGTGCAAAGTTTAAGTGTATGGGGTTTTTTTTTTTTTGGTTGGGTATACATTGTGAACATTTTTGGTTTTTTTTTGTGTAGAAATTTTTGTTTGTTTTTATGTCGGCATACCCAGAGGGTGGATTGGAACCCCCCGAGTGATCAAATGCTTGTAAATATGGCTAGTCGGAAACCCCTCTGGTAACAATACTAGTTTGAATTACAAACATTTTTAATCAAATGAATTATTGATGTTATATTTTTTACACTACTTTTTAGCAAAAATTTCTACCTCTTTGTATATAAAATAAACATAAAAATAGTATTAAAATAATTTATTTGCGCAAAATTTAAATGAAAAACTGCGTAGGAAAAAATGTAGGGAAATGTTTTTTTGATTGTAGGGAAAAATAAAGATTTTTATGCGCTATGGTAGGGATTTTACAAAAAATCTCCTGGCAATACTGGTCGCATCAGACCCTGTAAGACTAACACGTAGTCTTTGAAGTATTCCCGTGGGACGGAAGGAAGAATATTAAGAAATCGTTCTTGAACGCCATCCAATTGTCCCAATCTCGGTGATTGTTTCGAAACCACACGATCGCTCTATCTCTTAGCATCTCCGGCATGGCCCATGGGAGCTGGTTGAAGTCCACCCCATACATTTGGGCGAGCTCTTCGACTCGTTCTATTAAGTCGAGGGGATCTTTGCCTCCATTGTATTTGAGGTCCCATTTTCGAATGAGCTCAATCGCCGTAATACGGTCTTCGCAAGAGGATACGGTTTTATTTGGTTGGCTCGAAGATTTTATCCAGTTGTTAATTGCAACTGCTGAAAATTTTTCTGGTAGACTTTCGCGCATTTTAGTGGTTGGCCTGAGTTTGGGTGTTTTCTCCCGTGGTGCCGACTGTTCCTCGACCTTCATGGGTGATTCTGGGGCCCCCTGTAGTGTAGCCGCGGCAGCTTCATCATGTGCGGCCGGAATACTCAGACTTCCATCCGAAATGGTGTCGTGTTTAGCTTGCAGAGTAAGTAGCGTCTCACACCGGCTGGCTTCGTGTGCACTGTTTACGAATTTTGCCAACCGCTTCCGCAGTTCTTCAACGTTTCCAGTGGTGTCCAATTCACTCAGGTAGGCCGTTAACTCCTCCTTTCGTAGAGTAGTGCTCGCCAAACATAGTTGTTACAACAGACGACAAACCATCTTCCAGTTTAGCTATTGTTGATAAACTGAAAACGCAAGTGGGCGCTAATATCATCGCAATCCAAAATGTCTAAGGACGATATTACCTCTGCGACAACGGATAGTAATAGGTTTGCTATCCTTCAGACAGATGAACCAACAACATCCAAAAAAACATATAAGCCATCACAAATTTATTTGAGAGAGCCGACTTCTAGTGAACTGGTGAAACAGCTTATTACGGCAATCGGCAAAAATAATTTCAACTCAACGTCACATCAGTGGCAGCATCAGTGAAACTAAAATTCAAGTAAACCATGAAAACGACTACCGAAAATTGTCTGATGTTTTAGAAAAAGAGAAAATATCTTTTTACACTTACCAGCTCAAAAGTGCTAAAGGTCTTCAGGTCGTTATTTAAGGTGTTGACCCATGTGTAGATATGTAGGAAGATAAAGGTTTTAAAATAAAAACCGTAGTAAACATCAGGAACCGCCAAAAGATCCCTCAACCTATGTTTAGGGTTGAACTAGAACCAGGGGATGTTGTGCTAAAAAAGAGTGAAATTCATCCAATATATAACCTTAAATTTCTTTTGCATCGTAAAGTTACCGTTGAGGAGCCACATAAGCGTTCAGGACCCGTTCATTGCCTAAACTGCCAAGAATTTGGCCACACTAAGGCTTACTGTAAGTTGCCCGCTGTTTGCATTGTATGTGGCGAACTTCACGGTACAACTCAGTGCAATAAGCCAAAGGCCGATGCAAGTGTTAAAAAATGCAGTAACTATGGAGGTAACCACACTGCAAATTATAGAGGTTGCCCTGTCTATACTCACTTTAAGCGCTCAATGACAAATGAGTCATCGGTTTCTCTAGCAACACAGCAGCCAAATGTCATTGGTAAAAACAATTTTCTCCAGGTAGGCCATTCAACCAACTACACAAACACGCAGAATTCCAAACAATTTTCATATGCTAATGTGGTTAAATCCGACAAAAACTGAAACCAGGAACCAAAACCCCAAAATTCCGATCAAAATTTTAGTAATATAGAGGCAACTCTGCAGACTCTCCAATCCATTAACACTTTTACCGTTTCTATGACAAACATGATGCAGGAAATGATAAAAATGCAATCCACTATTTTACAGGTAATTTTAAACAAATGAATTGGTTAAAAATATGTTTCTGGAACGCAATCGGCATCCGCCAACAAAAAAAAAAAAAAAAAAAAAAGAAATGAACTTGAGCACTTCCTGATGGAAAAGCAGATCGATATAATGATGATTGCTGAAACCCATTTGGCAACCAACAGTTATTTCAAAATTAATGGTTACACACTATATGACACAAAAAATCCCCGTGGAAGATCTTGCGGCGGTTCGGCAATTTTGATAAAGACCAGAACTAAGCACTATTTAATGAACGAGACACGTGAGGAATATTTCCAAGCTACAAATATATGCATTGATTATTTTCATGAAAAGATTGTTATATCCTCGATTTACTCACCACCACGATTTTCAGTAACAGAAAATCAGTATTCACATTTTTTCAAATCGCTTGGTTCTCGATTTTTAGCGGCTGGCGACTATAACGCTAAACACACTTATTGGGGATCACGTTTAATTACCCCGAAAGGCCGTGTGCTTTTTGACACCGTTTCCAAAATGGGCTTAGATGGGGTTTCAAGCGGACAGCCCACTTATTGGCCGTCAGACCGACGAAAGATCCCAGATGTTATAGATTTTGGAGTGGCAAACAATTTTCCTTTAGAGTGAATGCAAGTGGAGCCTTCATTAGATTTGTCATCAGATCACTCACCCACTAGTAGAGGAAAATAGAAGTTTTTAATACTTTTGTATAAGCGTACGATTTGTGGTGTTTTTCGAGCACGCTATTATCATTGGGAGTTCCTGGGGATTAAAATTATCAGAAGTGATTATTGAATTGGGTTTATAAAGTACCCAGGTGGTTTGCTGGAATTAGTGTATAGAGTAGTGTTAGTAGTTAATGTTAGGTGTCACTGGTTATTATAGTAGTTAAGCAGGAAATAAAAAAAAATCATTGTAAGTAACAAAAAGGTTCGCAGCAGAGTGTGTATTTTATTTATCGTTTTAAATAGCATTTTTTTTTTTAAATAATATTTATTTCGAGGGTCAGGAATTCGTCTAGTGGTAGGAAGCTCCTTATAGCTAGGAATTTTGGCCGGTGAGTGTATATATAGTTGTTTTTTAAAAGCCGCGGAGAATATACAGGCTGTGAGGAAACCTAAAGTTACAAATAGGGTTTTTTTTTTAGTTAGTCTGTTAAGGAAGAAAGTTGTGAAGTATAAATTAAATAGATTAAGATTATTGTAGGCGATTTTATATTGTAGTAGAATTAAGTGAATAAAATATGTATGTGTGAAAAGAGGTTACATGATGTTAAAATTGGAATAAATTGATTTGAGGTAAGCAAGAAGCTGAGATAAGGTAGGAAAAGTCGAGTGGGTTTTGGGGTCGCAAATTAAAATATGATCGGATAAAGTATTTGTGACATGGTTGGGAGGGCAATATCCAAGGCGAACACCTGTCCTTGCTGTGGTGGTATTATGTGGACAAAAGGGTAGAATAGTAGAAGTGCAAAGTTTAAGTGTATGGGGGTTTTTTTTTTTTGGTTGGGTATACATTGTGAACATTTTTGGTTTTTTTTTGTGTAGAAATTTTTGTTTGTTTTTATGTCGGCATACCCAGAGGGTGGATTGGAACCCCCCGAGTGATCAAATGCTTGTAAATATGGCTAGTCGGAAACCCCTCTGGTAACAATACTAGTTTGAATTACAAACATTTTTAATCAAATGAATTATTGATGTTATATTTTTTACACTACTTTTTAGCAAAAATTTCTACCTCTTTGTATATAAAATAAACATAAAAATAGTATTAAAATAATTTATTTGCGCAAAATTTAAATGAAAAACTGCGTAGGAAAAAATGTAGGGAAATGTTTTTTTGATTGTAGGGAAAAATAAAGATTTTTATGCGCTATGGTAGGGATTTTACAAAAAATCTCCTGGCAATACTGGTCGCATCAGACCCTGTAAGACTAACACGTAGTCTTTGAAGTATTCCCGTGGGACGGAAGGAAGAATATTAAGAAATCGTTCTTGAACGCCATCCAATTGTCCCAATCTCGGTGATTGTTTCGAAACCACACGATCGCTCTATCTCTTAGCATCTCCGGCATGGCCCATGGGAGCTGGTTGAAGTCCACCCCATACATTTGGGCGAGCTCTTCGACTCGTTCTATTAAGTCGAGGGGATCTTTGCCTCCATTGTATTTGAGGTCCCATTTTCGAATGAGCTCAATCGCCGTAATACGGTCTTCGCAAGAGGATACGGTTTTATTTGGTTGGCTCGAAGATTTTATCCAGTTGTTAATTGCAACTGCTGAAAATTTTTCTGGTAGACTTTCGCGCATTTTAGTGGTTGGCCTGAGTTTGGGTGTTTTCTCCCGTGGTGCCGACTGTTCCTCGACCTTCATGGGTGATTCTGGGGCCCCCTGTAGTGTAGCCGCGGCAGCTTCATCATGTGCGGCCGGAATACTCAGACTTCCATCCGAAATGGTGTCGTGTTTAGCTTGCAGAGTAAGTAGCGTCTCACACCGGCTGGCTTCGTGTGCACTGTTTACGAATTTTGCCAACCGCTTCCGCAGTTCTTCAACGTTTCCAGTGGTGTCCAATTCACTCAGGTAGGCCGTTAACTCCTCCTTTCGTAGAGTAGTGCTCGCCAAACATAGTTGTTACAACAGACGACAAACCATCTTCCAGTTTAGCTATTGTTGATAAACTGAAAACGCAAGTGGGCGCTAATATCATCGCAATCCAAAATGTCTAAGGACGATATTACCTCTGCGACAACGGATAGTAATAGGTTTGCTATCCTTCAGACAGATGAACCAACAACATCCAAAAAAACATATAAGCCATCACAAATTTATTTGAGAGAGCCGACTTCTAGTGAACTGGTGAAACAGCTTATTACGGCAATCGGCAAAAATAATTTCAACTCAACGTCACATCAGTGGCAGCATCAGTGAAACTAAAATTCAAGTAAACCATGAAAACGACTACCGAAAATTGTCTGATGTTTTAGAAAAAGAGAAAATATCTTTTTACACTTACCAGCTCAAAAGTGCTAAAGGTCTTCAGGTCGTTATTTAAGGTGTTGACCCATGTGTAGATATGTAGGAAGATAAAGGTTTTAAAATAAAAACCGTAGTAAACATCAGGAACCGCCAAAAGATCCCTCAACCTATGTTTAGGGTTGAACTAGAACCAGGGGATGTTGTGCTAAAAAAGAGTGAAATTCATCCAATATATAACCTTAAATTTCTTTTGCATCGTAAAGTTACCGTTGAGGAGCCACATAAGCGTTCAGGACCCGTTCATTGCCTAAACTGCCAAGAATTTGGCCACACTAAGGCTTACTGTAAGTTGCCCGCTGTTTGCATTGTATGTGGCGAACTTCACGGTACAACTCAGTGCAATAAGCCAAAGGCCGATGCAAGTGTTAAAAAATGCAGTAACTATGGAGGTAACCACACTGCAAATTATAGAGGTTGCCCTGTCTATACTCACTTTAAGCGCTCAATGACAAATGAGTCATCGGTTTCTCTAGCAACACAGCAGCCAAATGTCATTGGTAAAAACAATTTTCTCCAGGTAGGCCATTCAACCAACTACACAAACACGCAGAATTCCAAACAATTTTCATATGCTAATGTGGTTAAATCCGACAAAAACTGAAACCAGGAACCAAAACCCCAAAATTCCGATCAAAATTTTAGTAATATAGAGGCAACTCTGCAGACTCTCCAATCCATTAACACTTTTACCGTTTCTATGACAAACATGATGCAGGAAATGATAAAAATGCAATCCACTATTTTACAGGTAATTTTAAACAAATGAATTGGTTAAAAATATGTTTCTGGAACGCAATCGGCATCCGCCAACAAAAAAAAAAAAAAAAAAAAGAAATGAACTTGAGCACTTCCTGATGGAAAAGCAGATCGATATAATGATGATTGCTGAAACCCATTTGGCAACCAACAGTTATTTCAAAATTAATGGTTACACACTATATGACACAAAAAATCCCCGTGGAAGATCTTGCGGCGGTTCGGCAATTTTGATAAAGACCAGAACTAAGCACTATTTAATGAACGAGACACGTGAGGAATATTTCCAAGCTACAAATATATGCATTGATTATTTTCATGAAAAGATTGTTATATCCTCGATTTACTCACCACCACGATTTTCAGTAACAGAAAATCAGTATTCACATTTTTTCAAATCGCTTGGTTCTCGATTTTTAGCGGCTGGCGACTATAACGCTAAACACACTTATTGGGGATCACGTTTAATTACCCCGAAAGGCCGTGTGCTTTTTGACACCGTTTCCAAAATGGGCTTAGATGGGGTTTCAAGCGGACAGCCCACTTATTGGCCGTCAGACCGACGAAAGATCCCAGATGTTATAAATTTTGGAGTGGCAAACAATTTTCCTTTAGAGTGAATGCAAGTGGAGCCTTCATTAGATTTGTCATCAGATCACTCACCCACTAGTAGAGGAAAATAGAAGTTTTTAATACTTTTGTATAAGCGTACGATTTGTGGTGTTTTTCGAGCACGCTATTATCATTGGGAGTTCCTGGGGATTAAAATTATCAGAAGTGATTATTGAATTGGGTTTATAAAGTACCCAGGTGGTTTGCTGGAATTAGTGTATAGAGTAGTGTTAGTAGTTAATGTTAGGTGTCACTGGTTATTATAGTAGTTAAGCAGGAAATAAAAAAAAATCATTGTAAGTAACAAAAAGGTTCGCAGCAGAGTGTGTATTTTATTTATCGTTTTAAATAGCATTTTTTTTTTAAATAATATTTATTTCGAGGGTCAGGAATTCGTCTAGTGGTAGGAAGCTCCTTATAGCTAGGAATTTTGGCCGGTGAGTGTATATATAGTTGTTTTTTAAAAGCCGCGGAGAATATACAGGCTGTGAGGAAACCTAAAGTTACAAATAGGGTTTTTTTTTTAGTTAGTCTGTTAAGGAAGAAAGTTGTGAAGTATAAATTAAATAGATTAAGATTATTGTAGGCGATTTTATATTGTAGTAGAATTAAGTGAATAAAATATGTATGTGTGAAAAGAGGTTACATGATGTTAAAATTGGAATAAATTGATTTGAGGTAAGCAAGAAGCTGAGATAAGGTAGGAAAAGTCGAGTGGGTTTTGGGGTCGCAAATTAAAATATGATCGGATAAAGTATTTGTGACATGGTTGGGAGGGCAATATCCAAGGCGAACACCTGTCCTTGCTGTGGTGGTATTATGTGGACAAAAGGGTAGAATAGTAGAAGTGCAAAGTTTAAGTGTATGGGGTTTTTTTTTTTTTGGTTGGGTATACATTGTGAACATTTTTGGTTTTTTTTTGTGTAGAAATTTTTGTTTGTTTTTATGTCGGCATACCCAGAGGGTGGATTGGAACCCCCCGAGTGATCAAATGCTTGTAAATATGGCTAGTCGGAAACCCCTCTGGTAACAATACTAGTTTGAATTACAAACATTTTTAATCAAATGAATTATTGATGTTATATTTTTTACACTACTTTTTAGCAAAAATTTCTACCTCTTTGTATATAAAATAAACATAAAAATAGTATTAAAATAATTTATTTGCGCAAAATTTAAATGAAAAACTGCGTAGGAAAAAATGTAGGGAAATGTTTTTTTGATTGTAGGGAAAAATAAAGATTTTTATGCGCTATGGTAGGGATTTTACAAAAAATCTCCTGGCAATACTGGTCGCATCAGACCCTGTAAGACTAACACGTAGTCTTTGAAGTATTCCCGTGGGACGGAAGGAAGAATATTAAGAAATCGTTCTTGAACGCCATCCAATTGTCCCAATCTCGGTGATTGTTTCGAAACCACACGATCGCTCTATCTCTTAGCATCTCCGGCATGGCCCATGGGAGCTGGTTGAAGTCCACCCCATACATTTGGGCGAGCTCTTCGACTCGTTCTATTAAGTCGAGGGGATCTTTGCCTCCATTGTATTTGAGGTCCCATTTTCGAATGAGCTCAATCGCCGTAATACGGTCTTCGCAAGAGGATACGGTTTTATTTGGTTGGCTCGAAGATTTTATCCAGTTGTTAATTGCAACTGCTGAAAATTTTTCTGGTAGACTTTCGCGCATTTTAGTGGTTGGCCTGAGTTTGGGTGTTTTCTCCCGTGGTGCCGACTGTTCCTCGACCTTCATGGGTGATTCTGGGGCCCCCTGTAGTGTAGCTGCGGCAGCTTCATCATGTGCGGCCGGAATACTCAGACTTCCATCCGAAATGGTGTCGTGTTTAGCTTGCAGAGTAAGTAGCGTCTCACACCGGCTGGCTTCGTGTGCACTGTTTACGAATTTTGCCAACCGCTTCCGCAGTTCTTCAACGTTTCCAGTGGTGTCCAATTCACTCAGGTAGGCCGTTAACTCCTCCTTTCGTAGAGTAGTGCTCGCCAAACATAGTTGTTACAACAGACGACAAACCATCTTCCAGTTTAGCTATTGTTGATAAACTGAAAACGCAAGTGGGCGCTAATATCATCGCAATCCAAAATGTCTAAGGACGATATTACCTCTGCGACAACGGATAGTAATAGGTTTGCTATCCTTCAGACAGATGAACCAACAACATCCAAAAAAACATATAAGCCATCACAAATTTATTTGAGAGAGCCGACTTCTAGTGAACTGGTGAAACAGCTTATTACGGCAATCGGCAAAAATAATTTCAACTCAACGTCACATCAGTGGCAGCATCAGTGAAACTAAAATTCAAGTAAACCATGAAAACGACTACCGAAAATTGTCTGATGTTTTAGAAAAAGAGAAAATATCTTTTTACACTTACCAGCTCAAAAGTGCTAAAGGTCTTCAGGTCGTTATTTAAGGTGTTGACCCATGTGTAGATATGTAGGAAGATAAAGGTTTTAAAATAAAAACCGTAGTAAACATCAGGAACCGCCAAAAGATCCCTCAACCTATGTTTAGGGTTGAACTAGAACCAGGGGATGTTGTGCTAAAAAAGAGTGAAATTCATCCAATATATAACCTTAAATTTCTTTTGCATCGTAAAGTTACCGTTGAGGAGCCACATAAGCGTTCAGGACCCGTTCATTGCCTAAACTGCCAAGAATTTGGCCACACTAAGGCTTACTGTAAGTTGCCCGCTGTTTGCATTGTATGTGGCGAACTTCACGGTACAACTCAGTGCAATAAGCCAAAGGCCGATGCAAGTGTTAAAAAATGCAGTAACTATGGAGGTAACCACACTGCAAATTATAGAGGTTGCCCTGTCTATACTCACTTTAAGCGCTCAATGACAAATGAGTCATCGGTTTCTCTAGCAACACAGCAGCCAAATGTCATTGGTAAAAATAATTTTCTCCAGGTAGGCCATTCAACCAACTACACAAACACGCAGAATTCCAAACAATTTTCATATGCTAATGTGGTTAAATCCGACAAAAACTGAAACCAGGAACCAAAACCCCAAAATTCCGATCAAAATTTTAGTAATATAGAGGCAACTCTGCAGACTCTCCAATCCATTAACACTTTTACCGTTTCTATGACAAACATGATGCAGGAAATGATAAAAATGCAATCCACTATTTTACAGGTAATTTTAAACAAATGAATTGGTTAAAAATATGTTTCTGGAACGCAATCGGCATCCGCCAACAAAAAAAAAAAAAAAAAAAAAGAAATGAACTTGAGCACTTCCTGATGGAAAAGCAGATCGATATAATGATGATTGCTGAAACCCATTTGGCAACCAACAGTTATTTCAAAATTAATGGTTACACACTATATGACACAAAAAATCCCCGTGGAAGATCTTGCGGCGGTTCGGCAATTTTGATAAAGACCAGAACTAAGCACTATTTAATGAACGAGACACGTGAGGAATATTTCCAAGCTACAAATATATGCATTGATTATTTTCATGAAAAGATTGTTATATCCTCGATTTACTCACCACCACGATTTTCAGTAACAGAAAATCAGTATTCACATTTTTTCAAATCGCTTGGTTCTCGATTTTTAGCGGCTGGCGACTATAACGCTAAACACACTTATTGGGGATCACGTTTAATTACCCCGAAAGGCCGTGTGCTTTTTGACACCGTTTCCAAAATGGGCTTAGATGGGGTTTCAAGCGGACAGCCCACTTATTGGCCGTCAGACCGACGAAAGATCCCAGATGTTATAGATTTTGGAGTGGCAAACAATTTTCCTTTAGAGTGAATGCAAGTGGAGCCTTCATTAGATTTGTCATCAGATCACTCACCCACTAGTAGAGGAAAATAGAAGTTTTTAATACTTTTGTATAAGCGTACGATTTGTGGTGTTTTTCGAGCACGCTATTATCATTGGGAGTTCCTGGGGATTAAAATTATCAGAAGTGATTATTGAATTGGGTTTATAAAGTACCCAGGTGGTTTGCTGGAATTAGTGTATAGAGTAGTGTTAGTAGTTAATGTTAGGTGTCACTGGTTATTATAGTAGTTAAGCAGGAAATAAAAAAAAATCATTGTAAGTAACAAAAAGGTTCGCAGCAGAGTGTGTATTTTATTTATCGTTTTAAATAGCATTTTTTTTTTAAATAATATTTATTTCGAGGGTCAGGAATTCGTCTAGTGGTAGGAAGCTCCTTATAGCTAGGAATTTTGGCCGGTGAGTGTATATATAGTTGTTTTTTAAAAGCCGCGGAGAATATACAGGCTGTGAGGAAACCTAAAGTTACAAATAGGGTTTTTTTTTTAGTTAGTCTGTTAAGGAAGAAAGTTGTGAAGTATAAATTAAATAGATTAAGATTATTGTAGGCGATTTTATATTGTAGTAGAATTAAGTGAATAAAATATGTATGTGTGAAAAGAGGTTACATGATGTTAAAATTGGAATAAATTGATTTGAGGTAAGCAAGAAGCTGAGATAAGGTAGGAAAAGTCGAGTGGGTTTTGGGGTCGCAAATTAAAATATGATCGGATAAAGTATTTGTGACATGGTTGGGAGGGCAATATCCAAGGCGAACACCTGTCCTTGCTGTGGTGGTATTATGTGGACAAAAGGGTAGAATAGTAGAAGTGCAAAGTTTAAGTGTATGGGGTTTTTTTTTTTTTTGGTTGGGTATACATTGTGAACATTTTTGGTTTTTTTTTGTGTAGAAATTTTTGTTTGTTTTTATGTCGGCATACCCAGAGGGTGGATTGGAACCCCCCGAGTGATCAAATGCTTGTAAATATGGCTAGTCGGAAACCCCTCTGGTAACAATACTAGTTTGAATTACAAACATTTTTAATCAAATGAATTATTGATGTTATATTTTTTACACTACTTTTTAGCAAAAATTTCTACCTCTTTGTATATAAAATAAACATAAAAATAGTATTAAAATAATTTATTTGCGCAAAATTTAAATGAAAAACTGCGTAGGAAAAATGTAGGGAAATGTTTTTTTGATTGTAGGGAAAAATAAAGATTTTTATGCGCTATGGTAGGGATTTTACAAAAAATCCCCTGGCAATACTGGTCGCATCAGACCCTGTAAGACTAACACGTAGTCTTTGAAGTATTCCCGTGGGACGGAAGGAAGAATATTAAGAAATCGTTCTTGAACGCCATCCAATTGTCCCAATCTCGGTGATTGTTTCGAAACCACACGATCGCTCTATCTCTTAGCATCTCCGGCATGGCCCATGGGAGCTGGTTGAAGTCCACCCCATACATTTGGGCGAGCTCTTCGACTCGTTCTATTAAGTCGAGGGGATCTTTGCCTCCATTGTATTTGAGGTCCCATTTTCGAATGAGCTCAATCGCCGCAATACGGTCTTCGCAAGAGGATACGGTTTTATTTGGTTGGCTCGAAGATTTTATCCAGTTGTTAATTGCAACTGCTGAAAATTTTTCTGGTAGACTTTCGCGCATTTTAGTGGTTGGCCTGAGTTTGGGTGTTTTCTCCCGTGGTGCCGACTGTTCCTCGACCTTCATGGGTGATTCTGGGGCCCCCTGTAGTGTAGCCGCGGCAGCTTCATCATGTGCGGCCGGAATACTCAGACTTCCATCCGAAATGGTGTCGTGTTTAGCTTGCAGAGTAAGTAGCGTCTCACACCGGCTGGCTTCGTGTGCACTGTTTACGAATTTTGCCAACCGCTTCCGCAGTTCTTCAACGTTTCCAGTGGTGTCCAATTCACTCAGGTAGGCCGTTAACTCCTCCTTTCGTAGAGTAGTGCTCGCCAAACATAGTTGTTACAACAGACGACAAACCATCTTCCAGTTTAGCTATTGTTGATAAACTGAAAACGCAAGTGGGCGCTAATATCATCGCAATCCAAAATGTCTAAGGACGATATTACCTCTGCGACAACGGATAGTAATAGGTTTGCTATCCTTCAGACAGATGAACCAACAACATCCAAAAAAACATATAAGCCATCACAAATTTATTTGAGAGAGCCGACTTCTAGTGAACTGGTGAAACAGCTTATTACGGCAATCGGCAAAAATAATTTCAACTCAACGTCACATCAGTGGCAGCATCAGTGAAACTAAAATTCAGGTAAACCATGAAAACGACTACCGAAAATTGTCTGATGTTTTAGAAAAAGAGAAAATATCTTTTTACACTTACCAGCTCAAAAGTGCTAAAGGTCTTCAGGTCGTTATTTAAGGTGTTGACCCATGTGTAGATATGTAGGAAGATAAAGGTTTTAAAATAAAAACCGTAGTAAACATCAGGAACCGCCAAAAGATCCCTCAACCTATGTTTAGGGTTGAACTAGAACCAGGGGATGTTGTGCTAAAAAAGAGTGAAATTCATCCAATATATAACCTTAAATTTCTTTTGCATCGTAAAGTTACCGTTGAGGAGCCACATAAGCGTTCAGGACCCGTTCATTGCCTAAACTGCCAAGAATTTGGCCACACTAAGGCTTACTGTAAGTTGCCCGCTGTTTGCATTGTATGTGGCGAACTTCACGGTACAACTCAGTGCAATAAGCCAAAGGCCGATGCAAGTGTTAAAAAATGCAGTAACTATGGAGGTAACCACACTGCAAATTATAGAGGTTGCCCTGTCTATACTCACTTTAAGCGCTCAATGACAAATGAGTCATCGGTTTCTCTAGCAACACAGCAGCCAAATGTCATTGGTAAAAATAATTTTCTCCAGGTAGGCCATTCAACCAACTACACAAACACGCAGAATTCCAAACAATTTTCATATGCTAATGTGGTTAAATCCGACAAAAACTGAAACCAGGAACCAAAACCCCAAAATTCCGATCAAAATTTTAGTAATATAGAGGCAACTCTGCAGACTCTCCAATCCATTAACACTTTTACCGTTTCTATGACAAACATGATGCAGGAAATGATAAAAATGCAATCCACTATTTTACAGGTAATTTTAAACAAATGAATTGGTTAAAAATATGTTTCTGGAACGCAATCGGCATCCGCCAACAAAAAAAAAAAAAAAAAAAAAGAAATGAACTTGAGCACTTCCTGATGGAAAAGCAGATCGATATAATGATGATTGCTGAAACCCATTTGGCAACCAACAGTTATTTCAAAATTAATGGTTACACACTATATGACACAAAAAATCCCCGTGGAAGATCTTGCGGCGGTTCGGCAATTTTGATAAAGACCAGAACTAAGCACTATTTAATGAACGAGACACGTGAGGAATATTTCCAAGCTACAAATATATGCATTGATTATTTGCATGAAAAGATTGTTATATCCTCGATTTACTCACCACCACGATTTTCAGTAACAGAAAATCAGTATTCACATTTTTTCAAATCGCTTGGTTCTCGATTTTTAGCGGCTGGCGACTATAACGCTAAACACACTTATTGGGGATCACGTTTAATTACCCCGAAAGGCCGTGTGCTTTTTGACACCGTTTCCAAAATGGGCTTAGATGGGGTTTCAAGCGGACAGCCCACTTATTGGCCGTCAGACCGACGAAAGATCCCAGATGTTATAGATTTTGGAGTGGCAAACAATTTTCCTTTAGAGTGAATGCAAGTGGAGCCTTCATTAGATTTGTCATCAGATCACTCACCCACTAGTAGAGGAAAATAGAAGTTTTTAATACTTTTGTATAAGCGTACGATTTGTGGTGTTTTTCGAGCACGCTATTATCATTGGGAGTTCCTGGGGATTAAAATTATCAGAAGTGATTATTGAATTGGGTTTATAAAGTACCCAGGTGGTTTGCTGGAATTAGTGTATAGAGTAGTGTTAGTAGTTAATGTTAGGTGTCACTGGTTATTATAGTAGTTAAGCAGGAAATAAAAAAAAATCATTGTAAGTAACAAAAAGGTTCGCAGCAGAGTGTGTATTTTATTTATCGTTTTAAATAGCATTTTTTTTTTAAATAATATTTATTTCGAGGGTCAGGAATTCGTCTAGTGGTAGGAAGCTCCTTATAGCTAGGAATTTTGGCCGGTGAGTGTATATATAGTTGTTTTTTAAAAGCCGCGGAGAATATACAGGCTGTGAGGAAACCTAAAGTTACAAATAGGGTTTTTTTTTTAGTTAGTCTGTTAAGGAAGAAAGTTGTGAAGTATAAATTAAATAGATTAAGATTATTGTAGGCGATTTTATATTGTAGTAGAATTAAGTGAATAAAATATGTATGTGTGAAAAGAGGTTACATGATGTTAAAATTGGAATAAATTGATTTGAGGTAAGCAAGAAGCTGAGATAAGGTAGGAAAAGTCGAGTGGGTTTTGGGGTCGCAAATTAAAATATGATCGGATAAAGTATTTGTGACATGGTTGGGAGGGCAATATCCAAGGCGAACACCTGTCCTTGCTGTGGTGGTATTATGTGGACAAAAGGGTAGAATAGTAGAAGTGCAAAGTTTAAGTGTATGGGGTTTTTTTTTTTTTTGGTTGGGTATACATTGTGAACATTTTTGGTTTTTTTTTGTGTAGAAATTTTTGTTTGTTTTTATGTCGGCATACCCAGAGGGTGGATTGGAACCCCCCGAGTGATCAAATGCTTGTAAATATGGCTAGTCGGAAACCCCTCTGGTAACAATACTAGTTTGAATTACAAACATTTTTAATCAAATGAATTATTGATGTTATATTTTTTACACTACTTTTTAGCAAAAATTTCTACCTCTTTGTATATAAAATAAACATAAAAATAGTATTAAAATAATTTATTTGCGCAAAATTTAAATGAAAAACTGCGTAGGAAAAAATGTAGGGAAATGTTTTTTTGATTGTAGGGAAAAATAAAGATTTTTATGCGCTATGGTAGGGATTTTACAAAAAATCTCCTGGCAATACTGGTCGCATCAGACCCTGTAAGACTAACACGTAGTCTTTGAAGTATTCCCGTGGGACGGAAGGAAGAATATTAAGAAATCGTTCTTGAACGCCATCCAATTGTCCCAATCTCGGTGATTGTTTCGAAACCACACGATCGCTCTATCTCTTAGCATCTCCGGCATGGCCCATGGGAGCTGGTTGAAGTCCACCCCATACATTTGGGCGAGCTCTTCGACTCGTTCTATTAAGTCGAGGGGATCTTTGCCTCCATTGTATTTGAGGTCCCATTTTCGAATGAGCTCAATCGCCGTAATACGGTCTTCGCAAGAGGATACGGTTTTATTTGGTTGGCTCGAAGATTTTATCCAGTTGTTAATTGCAACTGCTGAAAATTTTTCTGGTAGACTTTCGCGCATTTTAGTGGTTGGCCTGAGTTTGGGTGTTTTCTCCCGTGGTGCCGACTGTTCCTCGACCTTCATGGGTGATTCTGGGGCCCCCTGTAGTGTAGCCGCGGCAGCTTCATCATGTGCGGCCGGAATACTCAGACTTCCATCCGAAATGGTGTCGTGTTTAGCTTGCAGAGTAAGTAGCGTCTCACACCGGCTGGCTTCGTGTGCACTGTTTACGAATTTTGCCAACCGCTTCCGCAGTTCTTCAACGTTTCCAGTGGTGTCCAATTCACTCAGGTAGGCCGTTAACTCCTCCTTTCGTAGAGTAGTGCTCGCCAAACATAGTTGTTACAACAGACGACAAACCATCTTCCAGTTTAGCTATTGTTGATAAACTGAAAACGCAAGTGGGCGCTAATATCATCGCAATCCAAAATGTCTAAGGACGATATTACCTCTGCGACAACGGATAGTAATAGGTTTGCTATCCTTCAGACAGATGAACCAACAACATCCAAAAAAACATATAAGCCATCACAAATTTATTTGAGAGAGCCGACTTCTAGTGAACTGGTGAAACAGCTTATTACGGCAATCGGCAAAAATAATTTCAACTCAACGTCACATCAGTGGCAGCATCAGTGAAACTAAAATTCAAGTAAACCATGAAAACGACTACCGAAAATTGTCTGATGTTTTAGAAAAAGAGAAAATATCTTTTTACACTTACCAGCTCAAAAGTGCTAAAGGTCTTCAGGTCGTTATTTAAGGTGTTGACCCATGTGTAGATATGTAGGAAGATAAAGGTTTTAAAATAAAAACCGTAGTAAACATCAGGAACCGCCAAAAGATCCCTCAACCTATGTTTAGGGTTGAACTAGAACCAGGGGATGTTGTGCTAAAAAAGAGTGAAATTCATCCAATATATAACCTTAAATTTCTTTTGCATCGTAAAGTTACCGTTGAGGAGCCACATAAGCGTTCAGGACCCGTTCATTGCCTAAACTGCCAAGAATTTGGCCACACTAAGGCTTACTGTAAGTTGCCCGCTGTTTGCATTGTATGTGGCGAACTTCACGGTACAACTCAGTGCAATAAGCCAAAGGCCGATGCAAGTGTTAAAAAATGCAGTAACTATGGAGGTAACCACACTGCAAATTATAGAGGTTGCCCTGTCTATACTCACTTTAAGCGCTCAATGACAAATGAGTCATCGGTTTCTCTAGCAACACAGCAGCCAAATGTCATTGGTAAAAATAATTTTCTCCAGGTAGGCCATTCAACCAACTACACAAACACGCAGAATTCCAAACAATTTTCATATGCTAATGTGGGTAAATCCGACAAAAACTGAAACCAGGAACCAAAACCCCAAAATTCCGATCAAAATTTTAGTAATATAGAGGCAACTCTGCAGACTCTCCAATCCATTAACACTTTTACCGTTTCTATGACAAACATGATGCAGGAAATGATAAAAATGCAATCCACTATTTTACAGGTAATTTTAAACAAATGAATTGGTTAAAAATATGTTTCTGGAACGCAATCGGCATCCGCCAACAAAAAAAAAAAAAAAAAAAAAGAAATGAACTTGAGCACTTCCTGATGGAAAAGCAGATCGATATAATGATGATTGCTGAAACCCATTTGGCAACCAACAGTTATTTCAAAATTAATGGTTACACACTATATGACACAAAAAATCCCCGTGGAAGATCTTGCGGCGGTTCGGCAATTTTGATAAAGACCAGAACTAAGCACTATTTAATGAACGAGACACGTGAGGAATATTTCCAAGCTACAAATATATGCATTGATTATTTTCATGAAAAGATTGTTATATCCTCGATTTACTCACCACCACGATTTTCAGTAACAGAAAATCAGTATTCACATTTTTTCAAATCGCTTGGTTCTCGATTTTTAGCGGCTGGCGACTATAACGCTAAACACACTTATTGGGGATCACGTTTAATTACCCCGAAAGGCCGTGTGCTTTTTGACACCGTTTCCAAAATGGGCTTAGATGGGGTTTCAAGCGGACAGCCCACTTATTGGCCGTCAGACCGACGAAAGATCCCAGATGTTATAGATTTTGGAGTGGCAAACAATTTTCCTTTAGAGTGAATGCAAGTGGAGCCTTCATTAGATTTGTCATCAGATCACTCACCCACTATAATCTCTGTTTCGTTTCCCCAAGAGATTGGCTTACCGTTGACTGTATATAGAGTTAATTGGCTAAATACAAAAAAATTTTGAGTACACATTGCACTGAAAATATCGCCTTAAGAACGCCTGAGGATATTGATGTGTCAATTAACGATTTTTCTGTAAACCTCAAACTGGCCGTACAGCATGCTACCACTAGTCATTGAAGATCTAGAACAATAGAACTTATTCGTCTGAAATTGAGCAACTTCTGTCAGAAAAAAGAAGAGTCAGAAGAGAGTGGCAACTTCGCAAATCTCCCCAGTTTAAAACTAGGCTACGGGAATGCATAACGCAGTTAAGAAATCTGCTTGAAGTCCATAAAATGGCTTGCCTTAAAACATATTTGGAAAGCCTTGATGGTACTCCTCAATCTGATTATTCCTTGTGGAAAGCGACAAAAGTTTTAAAAAGACCCGTAATAAGTAAGCCACCTTTGCGAACTTCAACTGGCGACTGGGCAAGAAGCGATTCTTAAAAGGGGATGTTGTATGCCGATCATTTGAAGAACGTTTTTATTACAAATGATTCAGCAAATATTACAGCAGGATTACCACCATATGTTGTTAGACCTCCTGTGTCTTTGAGACTTAATTTTCAAGATGTCGAAAACGTTATCGGTAATACAAACCCCAGGAAAGCTCCAGGCATTGATCAAATTACTGGTAAAATGCTTGAACAGTTACCTCGTGCAGCTAGAAGGCTTCTACTTTTTATTTTTAACGCTATTTAACGCCTTTAGTATTATCCTACAGAGCGGAAGGTCTCAATGATTACTTTGATACCCTAGCCAGGGAAGGAAGTAGAATCATATAGACCTATAAGTCTATTACCAACAATTTCAAAAGTGTTCGAAAAATTGTTAATGGCGAAGTTGAGTCCAATATTGAACAATGTGGGATGCATCCCTGATCATCAATTTGGGTTTCGGGCTAAACATAGCACCATAGAACAAACGCACAGACTAGTCAATGTCATAAGACAGACCTTTGAGGAGAAGAAGTATTGCTCAGCTCTATTCATTGACATTTCTGAAGCTTTCGATAAACTGTGGCACGACGGTTTCATGCACAAAATAAAGTTAAACTTGCCTGTAAATACTCACAAGCTTCTGGAAAGCTACTTATATGGGCGGAAATTTGTTATCAGAGAAGGTGATTTTATAAGCCCTTTACAGCCAATCGAAGCAGGAGTTCCCCAAGGTAGCATATTAGGGCCTACTTTATATTTGATTTATGCCTCAGACATGCCAACTAGATCCGGAATCCACACTTCAACTTTTGCAGATGACACAGCATTCTGCAGCGTACATGAAAACCATCAAGAAGCGAAAGTTGCAGGAGTATATTTCAATATTAGAGAAATGGTTAAAACTTTGGAAAATTAAAGTTAATGAACAAAAGTGTACTCATGTCACATTCACACTGTGTAAGCAAACATGTGCACCTATCCAAATAAACAACTCACCTATTCCGCAGCACAATAAAGTCAAGTACCTTGGTATACACCTCGACCGTAGGCTAACGTGGAAGTCTCACATTGAAGCAAAAGTCACTCACTTGAAACTGAAAGCAGCGCAACTAAATTGGCTGCAGTTGGATTGCAAACTTCTGTTATACAATGCAATTCTAAAACCTATATGGTGCTACGGAATTCAATTATGGGGCACCGCCTCAGCGTCAAATATTGAAAAAATTCAAAGGCGACAAAACCAAGTTCTTCGAACGATTACTGCGGCTCCATGGTACGTAAAAAATTCATGAATGCATAAAGATCTGAGTGTTCCGCTGGTAAAAGAGGAATTTTCTAAGTACGCGACAAGGTATGTCAGTAAACTGGAACTTCATCCAAACCCTCTTGCACGCAATATTCTTAATTTTGGCGGCCATACTCGGCTTAGAAGAAGGTACACCGTTGCCACCATCAGATTGCTCAATAGGTGATTTTACCGAAATAACTCCCGCAAAATATAACTTTTTGTCTAGCATTTTTTTTTTTAGTTTTAAAACACATCTTTTTTAAATTTAGTATTAAGATTTAAATACTTATTGTTAGTTCATTTTGAAGATTCAATAAATAAAAAAATGCTAAAAAAGTTGTTGCGGCTGCTGTTCTTGTTGCCGCTGATGTAGTTATTATTGTGGACACTGCCAGTGTCTCTGCTCGGGCGTTAATTGTAACGACACTTACGCTTTATGCTGGGATAGCTCAGCGTGGTCCAGGGTCATTTCAATAAAGAAAACAAAGAATAAAAAACACGGAATTACGGCCGTATCCAAAAAAACTTAACTAAGCTTGGTAAGCAATTGTTAAGAAAAATTTCCCAACGTTCTATGCAAAAACAATTGTTAACTTACCATTTGTTTAAAGTTGAAACGGGTATACTTTAACTGTACGTTAAAATGACGTTTAACTTCTTGATTTTTATGTTTTTTTTTTAAACACAATTATGTAAAACCAATGTTTTATGCTTACTAAATAAAGAAATTAACATTTTGCATTGTATACAAACTGAAATTTTTAGTTTTGAAATAATAATAAAAATAAGATATATATTAGTGATGCACTTTCTATCAAACGAATAGAACGAAAAACAGTATTCGAATAAAAAAAAATTTCTAGTATAAATAATCCTATTAATTTTTCTCATTTTAATTAACATGCTATATATTACATATTCATCATTCATTTAAAAGATAAATCCAAGAAATTTTTGTCAAAAATGTGTTATTTTATGTAACAAAAGGAACATTTTTTTTGGAATTCGGTTTTCGGTCAAATATAATACGAGCCCTAACCACTATTAATTCGTACACCAAGAATTTTTTTGACAAGTCAACATTCAAAGCACCATATTTAAAAAAATTGTATTGAATGAGGCACAAATCTTACATATTCTGAAAAGTTGTTTTATTATCTTTAAATATATAAAAAAAAAATTTGTACATATTAGCCTAATTGTTTTGAAAATAAAAACCTAAAATAAAGTTCATTGTTTTCATAAAAAATTATTTGACCACTATTAATTCGTACAGTAGTTACTTTTAGTCTTTAAAACTGCGTTACGCCTCCCTTACTTTTCATAACAGCTTCTATTCGTTTTGGCATTGTATTAATTAGCTTTTTACAATCTTCAGGGGTTATTGAGTCCCATATTTCCTGGATTTTGGCCTTCAATGCACTTACAGTACGTTGAGGGTCATTTCGCAGCTTCCTTTTCATGATTGCCCAGAGATTTTCTATATGGTTGAGTTCTGGGCTTGACGATGGCCAATCCAAGACGTCTATTACATTTTCTTGCAGCCATTTTTTTGTGATTTTTGCGGTGTGTGAAGATGCACCATCATGTTGGAATATATATTCGCCACAGTCGGCTAGGTTTTGTACTGATGGAAGTAGATTTTCTTGCAATATTTGGATATATTTTTCAGCATTTACTGTTCCATCAATGAAGTGAAGCCTACCAACACCCTTGGAGGACATACATCCCCATACCATAAGGCTAGCTGGGAACTTAACAGTGCGCTTTAAACAGTCCTTATTATATGCTTCCGTGGTTTTACGAATAACTCTTTTTCGGGCATCACCGCCACATACGTCAAACTTTGATTCGTCGCTGAAAATAATGGTATCCCATTGCCTTTGAACCCATGAACGTTTTTGCTTTACCCATAATAAACGTTTTTTCATTTGAAATGCTGTAAGCAAGGGCTTTTCTTTGGCCTAAAAAATAAATTCAATGACATGCTTTTTACGACATCGAATATAACTAACCTTATAAAATCCATAACCAATATTTTTCATTTGCTGGCGCGTCCATTCACGTTTTACGGGTTTTGCTATTGCTTCAGACCACTTTGAAGCTACGTCTCTGACACTGCTCCGGCGATTTTGCTTAATTATAGCCGCTAAAACTCTTTTGTCGCGAGCCGTAATCTTGGAGACCCGGCCTCTGTTTGCAATGTTGTTGCTATAACTTTTGCTTTTTTCATATTTTTTAATAATGCCCTGCACTAGAGTTGGGTAGTTCGCGAACGAACTAGTGTCACTGAACTATTCACTTCAGGGAGCTAAGTGAGCTGATCATTTCCTGCGAGCTCTTTTAGTTCCGTAGTTCATGTTTCTTTCTTTTGTCTTCAAGTTTTCTTTTTCGTTTATGTTTCTTTCTTTCTGGTAGGTATGTATACGGAAGTAGTCAAACATCTATGTTATATACAACTATTCAGAATATTAGACAGCTCAATTTTACTTTGGTTTTTTGTATTATAAAAATAAATGATATGATATGCGACCATAATTGAATATAAAAATATCGAGACATCATCACAAATATATCGTTTTTTTTTTTTTTTTTTTTTTTTTTTTTAATAAAATTATTTTTTATCACACCTGAACATTTCTAATCTCATCTTTTATTAATCCTTATAATAATTGTACTTTTCATTTGTTTACAGCAATTTTCTTTTGCTTTTCTTTATCATGAAACCTGAACAGAGCCGTTCATTGAAAATATTATTTACGGAGCACTGAACTATTGAACTAAAAGAAAGACATATTTCAGTAAAAAGAGCTGAACTAAAAAGAGCATTCTCTCAAAAGAGCTCATGAACTCAACTCTACCCTGCACTGTTGATCTAGGAAGCTTAAGATGAGTCGATATATTCCCATAACTCTTACCCGATTTGAATTTATTAATAATTAAAACTCGAATTTCTTCACAAACTGGCTTACCACGCGCCATTGTTTAACCAATTAAAATACAACAAGATAAATACACCACTTTTTGCTGGTGTTCTGGCATTCCTCTTCTTCTACTATAACGGTACATTTTCGTATTTTGCTTATGATCTTATTTTGTGTATTATTTTAAGAACAATTTATACGCTGTACGAATTAATAGTGGTCAAATAATTTTTTATGAAAACAATGAACTTTATTTTAAGTTTTTATTTTCAAAACAATTAGGCTAATATGTAGAAATTTTTTTTTATGTATTTAAAGATAATAAAACAACTTTTCAGAATATGTAAGATTTGTGCCACATTCAATATTATTTTTTTAAATATGGTGCTTTGAATGTTGACTTGTCAAGAAAATTCTTGGTGTACGAATTAATAGTGGTTAGGGCTCGTATTCATTTTCTTGCATCACTATTCAAAAAATTACAACTGAACATAGCAGCATTGCCCGAATAAAGCAATTAAATTCCTTACTACATATAAAAGTTAACGTACTGTTTTTGCATAAACTTTTTTAACAAATGTTTGGTAGTGTTAATGGGTTTGGTAACTAACATATGCGTTAATACTCAAGTAAGAATTTTTTTTTGCATACGGCCCTTAGTCTTCAGTGTGGTTTCTTTATTTAAATCAACTAATACAAATTCTGTCTTATGTGTTTGGTCACGTGCGGCTGTGGCACAACCTACGGCTGACGTTGGAGCGGGGTTGCGGGTCGCTATGGAGGAATTGAAAACTCCTGCACGGACGAACTCGCTTCCCCACCGGCCTACTGCCTCTGGTGTCGCGTTGGAGTGGAATTAAATACTCCTCTGGCGGATGGTGAAGATATTAATAACACCTTCACTCTCAGTCGCCCTCCAACGTTGTCAACTGTTCTCAGGAGAATTCAAAACTCTCTCTCGAATACCAACCTGACGCTGAGGCAAACTAGGCAAATATGAACCACTCAAGAGTAAAATGTTAGGAATTAAGAACTCCTCACTACCCCTTATTGGTACTTTGCCACGGCTATGCTCACTCAAAAAAAAACTATATGCTTTGAATTAGAATTAAAAACTCTATTTCAAGGCACTTCACAGCTATGGCCACTAAAAAACTAGGTGCTTTGAATGAGAATTAAAAACTTCTTCAGCGCACTTCACAGCTATGGTCACAAAAAAAAACTAGATGCTTTGAATTAGAATTAAAAACTCTTCTTCAAGACACTTCTTACCTGCAGGCCGTCCACTTACCAAAACTCCCAAAATGTTCTGATGCTCGTGCATTTATACTCTAACCTGAGCACACATACACGTACTAACACCTACGAGTGACCGACCATATGTGTGGCTGTGTTTAGCATACATTGTCTCATGGTTGCTATTCGTTCATGGTGTGGTGGTGCCATCTATGCTGACCGTTAATTTTAAATAAAATTTTCAAAATTAGAAATAATTTAACCTACATTACATGTAACTTATTATACTACATTAATTATTAATTCAAAAGCAAATAGAACAACGCTTCTTGTGTTGATAGTTAATAATAAATGAAATAATTAAATGACTAACTAAATAAATAGAAATATATGAAAAAACAGGAACACGACTTCACGTGTGTTGCTCCAAAACGAGGCCTCCGGCTTTGAGCGTTACAATATTTAAATAACTTTTGATTTAGATTTCAAATATATAAAATTTGATTTTATTCAGTTTAAGGCATTCAACACACTGAAGCCAGCAAACAACCGACTTCAATATGTCAAATATAAAATACATATTTTGACAACAGCAATACGACACGACTGCAGGTTGTTGTCCATACTGAATTTTTTGCCGCAGTCGAATTAAACTAACTGACTACAAAATAAAAACGTGACCAATGTGTGTAAAAATAATTTAGCTCTTGGATATATCTTATTTTATAATAACGAGTGATTTTTTTGCTATTATCTTTTTGGCAACACTAGTTTTGACAGCTCACGCACGTTTTGTATCTTGTGTCACTGTCAAACATCTTCAGTTTGGTCTATAATTTAATTATTTTGGTGAATGGGCTCTTGAAAAGTTAGATGAAGATCCACTTTTTTATCGAAGAATTGTGTTCAGCGACGAGGCTCATTTCTGGTTGAATGGATACGTGAACAAGCAAAACTGCCGTATTTGGAGTGAAGAGCAGCCAGAAGTATTGCAAGAGCTACCAATGCATCCACAAAAAACAACCGTTTGGTGCGGATTATGGGCTGGCGGCATCATTATAACATAAAAAAACAACAAAATGTAAATGCTGTTTTAAATAAATTAATAAATATATTGGCACTTTTGTTAAATATATGCATACATACTTACGGCCGTATTCATAATATATATTACCAGTTTTTTAATAAATAGACAATATTTTTTATGAATAAGGCCATTAGACTCAAAACAAAAAAAATAATTTTATTAAATAAGTAGGATGTGCATATACCAGTTGATTTTACATCACGTACAAGTAGTTCGTTTCTTTAACGCTGTTCTCATTATAGATCAGAAGTTATATCCGATTATATTAAACTTTGAAGGCCCAACTAAACTGAGTTAATCGTAGTAAACGAAAACCTTTTTAATTTAATTTACTCTTTTTATCTTCTTAAGACGTTACTTTTCAGACAGAAGAACATATTCATGAAAGTTTGATATAAACAGATCTTGTTCTATAAATCAACAAATTTTGTGAAGCTAAAATCTCTTAGGTGGCCACACTGAAATATAATTTTTTGAAAATGAATTTATGTTGCTGCCGTGTTCAAAAGAATTCAGTAGTGCCCTACACGATGAGCTCTGGAGCAGGGGGAGTATGCATTGGTTGCCTCCCTTGATATAGAGGGGGCATTTAATGTGTTGCCAAGGGCCATAATAATGGCTCTGGAAAGGCTGAACGTTCATCAGTCAATTGTTTCATAAAGAATTTACTAACCAATAGGGTCATTACTTCCAATATGGGGCGAGCCACAATTTGCAGAGTGGCTAGTAGGGGCACTCCACAGAAGGGATTCTGTCTCCTCTTCTATGGAATTTAGCTCTGAATTCGTTATGGATGGAATTAGATTCCATGCTGTTTAGGACAGTGGCATATGCCGATGATATTGCGATTGCTGTGTCGGGTAAGTACCCGGATATGGAGCAGCGAAGTGTCCGGAAATCTAGTAGTGGATGAACTGGCAAAGGCCGGTGTACAGTTACAACAAAGAGATATTGATGGGATCGTTGGAATCCCGCTTGCGAGCTGTAAGAAACAAGTACAGCGTCAACTTTTTCAAGGCTGGCATGGCCCAGATATGATAACAGGAGGACTATCATCCTTAGGGGCTTGCCCCGACGGAGGTTGCGTTCTGCTGTGGCGGTCCTGACGGGACACTGCCACATAGGGACGCAAGCGAGGAGGTTAAATCTTCCATTTAATGACTTCTGTAGAAGTTGCAGAGACGAGGAGGAAGAAGAGAGCGTTGAGCACTTCCTCTGTCATTGTCCAGCTCTTTCTTATATAAGGGCATTGTACCTAGGCAAACCGATGCTGCATGATTTGACGGAGGTATCGGAATGCGATGTACGTGGATTGGACTCCTTTATCCAATCCTCGGGTTGGTTCTAAACCAGTGATATGTAGATCTACTGAGATACATATATCCAGGCAACACAACGGGACCTGACTGGACCCAAGTGGGCTGGCTTTACAATAGCTGGTAGCCTGTCAAACCTAACCTACATGATTACAATTCCCGGTTGCAGCATTTTATGTTGTGAAGTCGCGTAGTCTGCTATGGTCTATGTGTTTAATACTTAAGTTCAGAATTTTAAATGTATAAATCGTTTATTTTTATATAGACATAAAAAGTTTTGTACAATATTACATAAAAAGAAATTATTTTAAAAAGGAAATTAAATAACTTAATTGGCGCAGTCGGACCATCTATTTTGTATTATATTTAAGAAGAACCGAAGAAGAATTATTCAGAAGTGAATCTGAGCAAAAAACGACAAGCTGATGTAGTACATATTAATCAATAAAAATTCTATTCACCCAGAATACACCAAAAAAGAGAAGCTGATATAAGTACACAAAATCCAATTAACCAAAAGAAGCAGTTCAAGATACAATGGCAAATATCCTAGATGTTATTGCAAGTATTCCAGATTTTGATGGGAAACCTGAAGAGTTGAATATCTTTATTAAACATGTCGATGAAGTACGCAAATATGTAGACTCACAGTTTTTCAATCTTTTTGACATCAGAGTCCGGAATAAAATTGTAGGAAATGCAAATTTAACCGTTATTAATAATAATAATCCTTCTAATTGGGAAAATGTGAAACAAGTTCTAAAAATGAATTTCAATATTTCGGAGAGCGTTGAATCATTAACAAATAAAATAAAAATGACAGACTTTAAAACTAGTATAAGTAATTTTAAAGATTATTTGCCAGGGTTATTGGCAAAACTTAATTTAATTTAGTTGTGGAAGAAATGAAAAGATGGTTCTTAAAATTTTTATAGGTAAATTACCTGTGAACCCAAATTAATTCTGAATGCAAGAAATCCTGATACGTTGTTAAAAGCAAAAGAAATTCTCATAGAGACAGATTATTTTTACGGCAGGTTTGAAAACGAAAAATTTAATTTGCAATCTCTGTCCTCTGATTAAAATAATAAAAATTTTTATAATTTCAAAAATAAAATGTCACATCCCTATAACAATTATAAGAGCATAAGTACGAATTCGTTTCAAAATTTGAATGGACATTTTGATAACAAAAAAAACTTTAAGAGAAACGGTACGGACAATTTTATCGAAAAACAGAATCCTTATGAAAATGGAATTAGTGAAACAACCAGGAGATCTAAAAATAAAGTTACTATGGAGATTGATAACATTATGCAACTCAGTCTTCGACTATCACTCATCGTGTTCAGTCATAACTTTCCTCAAATCGTCGCGCGCTGTGTACAATTGCTTTTTACTTAAAAAGATATGTAAGACAATAATAGTTACTTTCATTTGTTTGCTATTCTTGTTATTGAAATTCCATTAATTTTCGGCGGTCTCCACAATTATGCCCCTTGGGCCCCCCCTTATAGGGGACAACAGGTTCGCTTTACTCGCAGACCATAGTCCCCAAAGAAAAAGAAAAAAAAGGAATAAGGGCGAATCATTAACCGAATTTCCTATACTCCCAGCAAAGAAAACATCCAATCCTAAATATGTTGTTATAAGTGCTGTTGACAAAAATAAACCTCTTTCAGAGTATTCATGCTTCGGTATTCACAGATCTCTTTACCTGATATGTAAAGAGATATTATCAACTAATCAGTTAAGAGATGGCAATTTACTTTTGCTTGTTAAAGATAATTTAGCAGCAAAAAAGTTTATCGATGCAAAAGAATTACATGGCATTTGTCCCATAGTTTGCAAATATCATGAACAACTAAATTTCACGAAAGGCACAATTTATGCACCTTATTTAAAAGCCCTACCCGATAAAGAAATTGTTAATGAATTAAGTTCCCAAGGAGTTGTGGATATATATAAATATGAGAAAACAGTTGATGGTAAGAAGGTTCCTTCAGGGGTAATTCCATTGACATTTGGCTTGTATGCTATCCCAGACTCAATTGATGTTTTATGGTACAAAGTTAAAGTCCGTGAGTACATACCAAATCCTATGAGATGTAAAAGTTGTCAACTATTAGGTCATACCATGAAACATTGTAAAAATCCCCCCGTCTGTGTTAGTTGTAATTTGCCACCACATGGTGGTACTCAATGTACAAGAGTTTATTGCGCCAATTGCTCAGAAAGTCACCCTGCTTCTTCTAACACCTGTGCAAAATACATCCAACAAAAATAAATTCTAAAAATAAAAACAAAAAGAAAATGTTCAATGCGCGAAGCAAGGACGATAGAGACCAAGTTAAAAACATTCCTAACCCAATCTCATTCTCATCTGTATTAACAAACAATGCCTCTCCTCCATCTTTAATGACAATCGAAAACCCTGAATGTAAGACAAGTGGAGCAAATTGCAATAATTCTTCTTCAATCACTGGCCCTAGTAATCCCAAATTAAATGTGAACAAAACCACGAATATCCCAACAACAAACTCTTCAAAAAAATTAAGTAATAATCAACAGCAAACAACAATACTACCTAATGTTTCAAGTTCTTTAGCTCTCCCGTAAATACTCTTAATTTATCAGAGGTAAGCTCTGATAATGAATCAAATGAGATTGAATTTATAGCAACAGAAGATGAATTAGCATAATACCGTTAATCCCTTCTCGCAAAAAAAAAAAAAAAAAAAAATTTAAAAAAATAAAAATTTTTTTTTAACAAATAAAATAAGTTAAACTTATTTTCTTCTCCTTTTTATCTTTTATTATCTTATGCTTAGTATTCTTCAATATTCGCTCATACCAAAAAAATTACACTGAGTTACAAATTCTCATTTCCGAAAAGAATCCTGATATAATTTGTTTACAAAAAACAAAATATGGACAGTATTTTACCCCAATTACTCCTAAGGAATACATTGGATACTTTTATAATCCTAATTCAACTGCAAAATAAGGAGCAGCCATACTTATTAAAAAAAATATACCACGTAAAGTCATCAACAAAACCCAAACACTCAATGGCGTAGGTTTGGAAATAAACCTACCCATAAAATTAACAATTTTCTCGCTATATTTTCCGCCTCAAAACCCTATTTTGTTATCAGATTTAAATAGCTTTACAACAAATATCAACAATCCAATTATTATTACAGGCGACTTTAACGCATGGAGTCCCGTTTGGGGGCCTTCTTCACAAAATAATAGAGGACAGCAGAATTAGCATTTGTACATGATCTTTCCATCGCAATAGCGGGAAACTTTAGAATAGACTTTTGCAACATACGTGGGCTGAGAACGAACTTCTTCTCCGTCTATGCTCACACGTGTCTCCATCGGCCGGATATTTTCGCCCTATGTGAAACCCAGGTATCTGAGAATGCTGATCCACAGGATTTTCATATACCTGGGTATCAATTCCTATCCCTCTTTAACTTCCATCGGGGCCTTGTAATTTACATTCGCAATGAAGTTGTGTTCCAATGCCAGCAACCATTAAGCATGTATGATGCCGAATTTTCCTGTCTTTGGGTAAAATTCAAAATCAGGTCACACTTCTTGCACTTCGGGTTTCTTTACAGAAGTCCAAACGCGGGAAGGGATACCTATATATAGATAGAGAATAATTAAATGCTCGGTGGCTGAGTGGTTAAAGCAGCAGATCATGACCCGATTTCAAATCCCTGTGGGTGCTGATGAGTAGTGTAGCGACTACGAAACAGCTAGTTGTCCCCCAGCAAAAGATTTGATTATTTTTCTTGTCTTCTTCAATAAAAAATTATTGATCACAGCATATTTGTATTGTAAAAAGTCCTTCTTAAGAAAAAATTTAAGAAAGGAAATACTTGAACTAAAACCCGATGTACATATGTACAAACCAAAAAATGTTTAATTTATTATAAACGTTGTTTTGCCTTGAAATTTTATTAACATTGATATAGGTAAAAGGGAAGAAAAACGTAGAAACATGGGTTTTCATTGCGAAAGCACGCCGTAATGATGGAATAGTGTATTTCTCGAAACCATTAGAATTCATGGTATCAAAACGTCTTCCTCTTTATAATTTTATTCAAGTATTCTTGCTTTTTTAACGTTGTTCATCATTTTTTTCACCGAAAGTCAAGTATCATTACAGATATGTGGTTGGTTTATACTTTGTAACATAGTGTTTACCGATCCAACTTTAAGTTACAGATCGTGAGATAGCAATCCGGGTAATTATAACGAGCTTAAAAACTGGATTGTATCATCTTGGGAGGTAAAGAGAGTCACTGATTTCTACATCATCAATTCGCAAGCAATATTGAATTCGAAAATCCAAATCGACGACATCACATTCGTTCAACAAATCATGATTTTTGTAATTTTGTGAAATGTTAGAGAGCACATTGGGGTGAGCTTAGAATTCGATTCGGTCAAATGGTAGAAAGCGTCAGGAAACTGAACACAGTCGGTCGAAATGCCAAAGTGGAATTTACGATTGCCAATATCCAGTAATTTATTTTAAAATACTTGAACATATTGGTCATTCTGCAGCTCGACACACACGTCCATAGTCAGTTTAAGTTTCTTCATGTGTTTTTACAAAATGGATGGTTTTGATTATGCATTAAATTCACCGTATGTTAAGCTAAAGTATTAAAAATGCATACATCTACTGAGTCGTAATACCGAACTAAGCCATAGCAATTGATGAATGATACTTTAGTTTATATCTTGTAACACTATGATTACAGATCTGACATTAAATTGCAGATTGTGAAGTGGCAATCTAGGTAATTCTCGGTTGTATAGTTAACGACATCATATTGGGAAGTAGAGTCACCAAATTTGACATTACCAATGCGCAAGCAATATCACCTTGCATCCGAAAATTCATATCGCCGACATCACGTCCGCCCAACTAATCATGATATTTGTAACTTAGCGAAATGTTTGAGAGCACATTATGGATGAGCTCAGATTTTGATTCTGTAAAATTGCACAAAAAGATGGTAAATTGAATACAGCATGGTTGCTGTATTCAATTGGTGGAGTAGATTGCAATATTTCAAGATATGATTCACCTTTCACAAACTATCAATCTGATATGAATAGTGGTGAGCTGAACTTACTTTTTTGTTAGCTTCAGTATATAGAACTCCATGTAAATAAAATGAATGCATATCCATTGCAATGGTTATCCATTGTTCGTATTGATTATTCGATGAAACATACATAATTCACAGAAATTAAATTTTACGTGATTTTCTTTCCCAAGAATTTGAAAAAGGCGGGCGTTGAGAACTTTGCACAAAACTTTTTCTCTCCGTAAAAACTGTATTTAAGATAAATTTAAAAAGTGGATGTGATACAATAAATTTATCGTTTCAATAAAATTTTGAAGTGGGTTATGGCGAGCACTTGGTAAAAAAGATTATCCTAATCATCGGTCCAGAAGTCCCTATTACACTTAAAAATTTCTTTCTTTCTGTTAGTTCAATTATTTGCACAGATAAGTGCACATATATACGTTAAAAAATCTGCCTTATCTTCCATAATAAGGTAACTTTTTAGGAAATAATTAAGGCTTGTCCTCTATCTTGTCGCACCAAAAGAAGTCCATCCATGTAGACTGCCATTAATTTCGCGCTCATAATTAAAATTATAGCGATACTGTTAATTATAGCGATACTGAATTTCTTGAATTTGGAATTGGATCCGCAGATGTATTTAAGATCGTGCTTAGCATTGCAATTGGTGATCTCTTTTGAAGTAATATATTATTGGTAGAACGTGCACGACGACTTACATTTGATCGAGCAGTTCAGTGCATTACTTTCAAAGTGAAAAAAAATCTAAAATGTAAAGATTTGTAACAACTAAAATTGCACATACATATGATTTCAATGCACGTGAAACCACTTCTCTTTTTCATTAGAAAAATATTCAAACTTGCATGAGTTGCAGAATAGACTGAAATTGAACACGTTAAAATCACCGCCCTAACAACATCAATTTGCCACTATTTTGTTTGCATTGCGTTTTTGTCACTATAAATCAATGATTGAAAATACTTGCATGAGAAATTTGAAAATTTTTCGTGTATAAATTCGCTCGAAAGATCTTTTGAAATGATGAAATGATTGTGGACAAAAAGTATTGGAATGAATGATATTAAATAAAGCCAGAGGTAAAAAGGCATGTGCCCAGCTTAGCGTTCAAATAAGAAAGACCGAACGTCCTTTCTAATCAAAAAATGTTATGATTTGCATGAAAGTATCGTTTTAACAGTAAGAACAACAATAAGGCATACCTATGACACAATGCAGGTGTATAGCAAGTGCAATATTGAATGGTAGCGCATAAACAAAACGACGGTCGAAACAATACCTGAAGAGATTCAGCTGAACAGACCAAATGTCGTTGTATTTATAAGACATTACGATACGTGGTTTGATAACTTTTCAAGTGATAATATTGAAAATGAAAGTCGTTTTGCCAATATTTATATGGGAATATACATATATCAAAATTTAAATGACATATCTCCGAAACCACTGGGCCGATTTCGTGCAAATCACAGACCATCACCAATGTACCTTTAAATTTTGGTTGCAACCAATCGACCCGTTTGCGCAGTTACATCCAAGTTTACATTTATTTTTTAATATACATATATAGCAGATTTGAAGTAACCCGTTTAGTTATAAGTCGTGTAGACTGAATTACACAATTTAAAAGAAAGTAATCTCTAAAGAGGGCGCGATCGAAAAAAGGCATTCTTAGTCAGTCATACCTGTGAGATTTTTTAGGTCATTCCAGCGGTCTGGCCTTCCCGGCAGGCATTTTCTGCAAGAGATTGGGCGTGAAACGGGGCGTGTAGGAAACTTTATTTTTTTACCTCGCCTAGTGTAAGTTTGTTAAAATCCACGAAGAATAAATTACTCAATTTAAAAAAAATTACCGTTAAAGTCGACATGGTCAAAAGAAAGAAGTTTTCTATAAAACATACCAGTGCTTACCTTTGGTGGTACGTAAGCTGTGAAAATTTCATGTAGATCACTCCAGCGGTCTTATCTCCCCAGCAAGCGTCGTATCACATGAGATGGGGCGTGAAAATGTGTATGGCATATAAAACGTAAATTTTTGCCTCGCCTACAGTAAGACGTTAAAAACTTGTTAAAACTCATTTGGAATCAATTACTCAATTAAAAAAAGTGGGTGTCAAAGTGGGCATGGCCAAAAGAAGGAAGTATCGTATAAAAGATACCAGAACTTCAGTGGCGTGCTGTGAAAGTTTCAGGCAAATCGGTCCTAACGGCAAGAGTCGTCCCGTATAGGATGGGGCGCAAAATGGGCGTGGCACATAAAACTTTTATTTTTACCTCGCCTATAGTAAGATGTATATACAATTTGAAGTAAATCTGTTAAAACCCATGTATTGCGCAATTTAAAAAAGTGAGCGTTAAAGTAGGCGTGGTCGCGCCAACCTAGAAACCTTCCCGGACTCATGCACAACAACTTTGTCAAAGATCATCACATGCTCAAATGCATAGTTTAAGATTCTAATTATAAAGGACAAACATACAAACATTCATTTATATATATATAGATAGATAGATTTTGTCGATTTCCGACCACAGGACAAACTTTAGTATATATAAAAAGTCGTTTTATCTTTTTTCAAATTAGTGAACATGTCCTCATTAATCGAATATACTGAGCCAAACTGGCGTGGTCTTGATATGCGTCAATTAAAAGTGGATGAAGCGTATCTATTGCTAAAGAGTTTTTATCATAAAGCTACTTTTATGTATAGTCTATCTGAAGAATGCTACACGGTATGTATATTTTATTTTTATTTTAAAACAAACTTTTAACATACATACATCTGCACATATTTATTTATTGGTTAATTTCAGTGTCCCTTTACGAAAGTAAAGGTTTTGCATGGATATAATAATGATATAATAAATGCTTCAGTGAGCATAAATGTTGCACATGGTTTAAAATTCAAAATTCTGGCCGACGATGTGGGACATTATAGCTTCAATAATGAGTATGCATATTTTTAACTAACGGCATATTTATTTATTAACAAAACTTGTTATAGAACATCATTATGTGAATTGGACCCACAAGAGCTGAATGAATTTGGTGTTTATAACTTGACTCTATATGAAAATGGTACTTGCAATTGGGATGTCGATAAAGCAGGAGTTAATGTATATACTTGTAAGTATATTTTTTTTATTTATTGTTTTCAACTATTTTCTTCCAAATTTAAATTTCACTATAGTACACCAAATCCATGCAGGGGAACTTATTCTGTTTTATTATATACCATATAGAATGAAAATATCTTTAGTTTTTCTAGATTATATTGATTTTACAACCGTAAATGCTAGTAAAATCGGATTTCTTTTGGTTTAATGTTAAAATAGTTAACTTTTTATCAAACCTGTTTTTTTTTGTGTAAATTTTAGGGCCCGTCCAATGCCTAAACTGCCAAGAATTTGGCCATACTAAGGCCTATTGTAAGTTGCCCGCAGTTTGCGTTGTGTGAGGTGAACTTCACGGTACATCACAGTGCAAAAAACCTAAGACTGACGCGAGCGTTAAAAAATGCAATCAATGACAAATAGGCCATCAATTTTAAATATGCCACCCCAGCAGTCAAACACCATTTCTAAAACCAATTTTCCCCAGGTACGCCAGCCAACCAGCCATATACACGTGCAAAACCCCAACAAATTTCTTATGCGAATGTGGTAAAATTCGATAAACCAAATTTGAATCAGGAGCCCAAGCCTCAAATCTCCGACCAAAATTTTAGCAATCTTGAGGCAGCTCTGCAGACTCTTGTTCAATCTATAAATACATTTACGGTTTCCATGACGAACATGATGCAGGAAATACTGAAAATGCAATCCACTATTTTGCAGGCAATTAAAAAAAAAATGAGTTGGTTAAAAATTTGTTTCTGGAACGCAAACGGCATCCGCCAACACAAAAATGAACTGGAGCACTTCCTTATGGAAAAGCAAATCGATATAATGTTGATTGCTGAAACCCATTTGACAATCAACAGTTATTTCAAAATTAATGGCTACATACTGTACGACACAAAAGATCCCCGTGGAAGATCTTGCGGAGGATCGGCAATTCTAATAAAATCCAGAATTAACACTTTTTAATGAACGAGACATGTGAGGAGTATCTCCAAGCAACTAATATATGCATTGAATATTTTCATGAAAAAATCGTTATTTCCTCGATTTACTCACCGCCCCGTTATAGATTTTGGAGTTGCGAAAAATTTTCCTTTAGAGTGGATGCAAGTGGAGCCTTCATTAGATTTGTCATCAGATCACTCACCCACTATAATCTCTGTTTAGTTCCCCCAAGAGATTGGCTCACCGTTGACTGTCAATAGAGTTAATTGGTTAAAATACAAAAAATTTTTGAGCACACATTGTAATGAAAATATTGCCTTGAGAACACCTAAGGGTATTGATGTGTCAATTAACGATTTTTCTGAAAACCTCAAACTGGCCGTACAGCATGCTTCCACTAGTCATTTAAGATCTAGAAATGAGAACAATAGAACTTATTCATCTGAAATTGAGCAACTTCTGTCAGAAAAAAGAAGAGTCAGAAGAGAGTGGCAACTTCGCAGGTCGCCCCAGCTTAAAACTAGGCTACGGGAATGCATAACTCAGCTAAGAAATCTGCTTGAAGTCCATAGAATGGCTACCCTTCAAACATATTTGGAAAGCCTTGATGGTACCCCTCAATCTGATTATTCCTTGTGGAAAGCGACAAAAGGTTTAAAAAGACCCGTAAGAGGTAAGCCACCTTTGCGAAATTCAACTGGCGACTGGGCAAGAAGCGATTCTGAAAATGGAACGTTGTATGTCGATCATTTGCGAAACGTTTTTATCACAAATGATTCAGAGAATAATACAGCGGAATTACCACCATATGTTGTTAGACCTCCTGTGTCTTTGAGATTTAATTTTCAAGATGTCGAAAACGTTATCGGTAATACAAACCCCAGGAAAGCTCCAGGCATTGATCAAACAGCTACCTCGTGTACCTAGAAGGGTTCTACTTTTTATTTTTAACGCCATTTTGCGCCTTGAGTATTATCCTGCAGAGTGGAAGGTCTCAATGATTACTATGATCATATAGACCAATAAGTCTTTTACCAACAATTTCAAAACTATTCGAAAAATTGTTAATGGCGTAGTTGAGTCCAATATTGAACAATTTGGGATGCATCCCTGATCATCAATTTGGCTTTCGGGCTAAACATAACACCATAGAACAAACGCACAGACTAGTCAATGCTATAAGACAAACCTTTGAGGAGAAGCTTTCTCAAGCTTTTGATAAAGTGTGGCACGACGGCTTGATGCACAAAATAAAGCTAAACTTGCCTGCAAATACACACAAGCTTCTGGAAAGCTACTTATATGGGCGGAAATTTGTTATTAGAGAAGGCGACTTTATAAGCCCAACTCAGCCAATCAAGGCAGGAGTTCCCCAAGGCAGCATACTGGGGCCTACTTTATATTTGATTTACGCCTCTGACATGCCAACGACATCCGGAATCCACACTTCTACCTTTGCAGATGACACAGCGTTTTTGAGTGTTCATGAAAACCATCAAGTAGCTTCGCGAAATTTACAGGAATATACTTCAATATTAGAGAAATGGCTAAAACTTTGGAAAATCAAAGTTAATGAACAGAAATGTACTCATGTTACAAACATGTCCGCCTATCCAAATTAACAACTCACCTATTCCGCAGCACAACGAAGTCAAGTACCTTGGTAATCACCTGGACCGTAGGCTAACATGGAAGTCTCACGTTGAAGCAAAGTTCACTCAGTTAACACTAAAAGCAGTGCAGCTAAATTGGCTTATGGGCAGAAATTCGACACTGAAATTAGATTGCAAACTTTTGTTATACAACGCAATACTAAAGCCTATATGGTGCTACGGAATTCAGTTATGGGGCCCCGCCTCAGCGTCAAACATTGAAAAAATCCAAAGGCGACAAAACAAAATTCTACGAACGATTACTGCAGCTCCATGGTACGTAAAAAATTCTAGCATTGGCCGGACTTAAGAATCACATTTTTAATTTTAAATTTAGCATTAAGATTTGAATACTTATTGTTAGTTCATTTTGAAGATTCAATAAACAAAAATGCTTAAAAAAGAAAAAAAAAAAAAAAAAAAAAAATCTGCAAAAGTTGAAGTGTGGATTCCGGAGCTGGTTGGCATGTCTGATGCATAAATCAAATATAAAGTATGTCCCAGTATGCTACCTTGGGGAACTCCTGCTTCGATTGGCTGTAAGGGGCTTATAAAATCGCCTTCTCTGATAATAAACTTCCGGCAGCATAAGTAGCAAGTTTAACTTTATTTTGTGCATCAAGCCGTCGTGCCACACTTTATCAAAAGCTTGGGAAATGTCAATGAATAGAGCAGAACAATACTTTTTGTCTTCGAAAGTCTGTCTGAACTGAGTTATGCATTCCCGTAGCCTAGTTTTAAGCTGGGGAGACCTGCGAAGTTGCTACTCTCTTCTGACTCTTCCTTTTTCCGACAGAAGTTGCGCAATTTCAGACGAATAAGTTCTATTGTTTTCATTTCTGGATATTATATGACTAGTAGTAGCATGCTGTACGGCCAGTTTGAGGTTTTCAGAAAAATCATTGGTTGACACATCAATATCCTCAGGCGTTCTTAAGGCGATATTTTCCGTGCAATATGCACTCAATTTTTTTATATTTTAGATAATTCACTCTAGTGACGGTCAACGGGGAGCCAATCTCTAGGGGAACGAAACCACTCCAAAATTTAGAACGTCTGGGATCTTTCATTGGTCTGACGGCCAATAAGTGGGGTGTCCGCTTGAAGCCACACTTAGGCCCATTTTGGAAACGGTGTCAAAAAGCACGCGGCCTCTCGGGGAAATTAAACGTGATCCATAAAAAGTGTGTTTAGCGTTATAGTCGCCAGCCGCTAAAAATCAAGTGATTTGAAAAAATTTGAATAATGGCTTTCTGTTATTGAAATTCATGACGGTGAGTAAATCGAGGAAATAACGTTTTTTTCATGGAAATAATTAATACATATGTTTGTTGCTTGGATAAACTCCCCACGTGTTTCGTTCATTAAATAGTGATTAATTCTACATTTTATTAGAATTGCCGATCCTCCGCAAGGTCTTCCACGAGGATCTTTTGTGTCGCGCAGTATGTAGCCATTAATTTTGAAAAAACTGTTGGTTGTCAAATGAGTTTCAGCAATCAACATTATATCGATTTGCTTTTCCATAAGGAAGTGCTCAAGTTCATTTTTGTGTTGGCGGATCCCGTTTGCGTTCCAGAAACATAATTTTAACCAATTAATTTGTTTAAAATTGCCTGTAAAATAGTGGATTGCATCAGCATGTTAGTCATAGAAACCGTAAATGTGTTTATGGATTGAACAAGAGTCTGCAGAGTTGCCTCAAGATTGTTAGAATTTTTATCGGAATTTTGGAGCTTGGGCTCCTGTACGAAATTTGTTTGGGGTTTTGCATGATTATGTGGCTGGTTGAGTGGCCTACCTGGGGAAAATTGTTTGTAGGAATAATGTTTGCTTAAAGGTAATAGATGACTTATTTGTCATCGACAGCTTAAAATGAGTATAGACAGGACAGCCCCTGTAATTTGCAGAATGGTTACCTCCAAAGTTGCTGCATTTTTTAACGCTCGAGTCAGTCTTTGATTTTTTGCACTGTGATGTGCCGTGCAGTTCTCCACACACAACACAAACTGCGGGCAGTTTACAATAGGCCTTAGTATGCCCAAATTCCTGGCAGTTTAGGCATTAGGGACCTAAACGCTTATGCGGCTCCTCTACGGTAACCACAATAAAATGGCGTGGCAGAACGCTGTAACAGAACGTTAATAGAAATAAGTCGTTCTATGCTATATCATGTGCAGCAAAATTTTTGGGCAGCGGCTGTAAATACTGCAGCTTATCTGCGTAACAGGTGCCCAACAAGTATACATGGTGTAAAAACGCCGTTTGAAGTGTGGTGCGGAAGAAAACCTATTGTCAAACATTTACGAACATTTGGTTCTTTTGCGGTTGCTTTAAAGAAAAGTAGAAGATTGAAGTTTAAACCAAAGGGAGAGAAATTCATAATAGTTGGTCATTCGACAGTGAAATCTGAATTTGTGAAGTACGCGACAAGATATATTATCAAACTTGAATTCCATCCAAATCCTCTTGCAGTTAATACTCTTAACTTTGGTGGTCACACCCGTCTGAAAAGGAGGGATACTTTGGCTACCATTAGAGCTCTAAACAGATGACTGAATTCTGAAATAATATTCGCATAAAAATAAATTTTTGTTCAGCACTGGCAGGATTTTAATCACAATTTTTTTCTTTTTTAGTATTAAGAATTGATTACTTATTGTCATTACATTTCTTATGTAAATTCAATAAATAAAATAATAGTTAAAAAAAAAAAAAAAAAAAATGGACAGTATCAAAAGCATGCATGCGACAAAGAAACGCAACGTATAATAGAACAAAGGGATGTTTTGTTTGATGAGAACGTGTTCGATAACAACCACAACAGTAATGATGATGAAACAATTTATGCAATACAGAAAATTATTTAAAAATGTGTATAGAATGAAGCTGAAGTTATAAATGTTTCAGATGGAAAACAAATTGAAATGTTGAGGCTGAGCGAACTAATGTTTGCAATTTCATGCAATGAAAGCAATCTGTGGTTGGCTGCTATGAATGCATATATTACTTCTCTTGAAAAGAATGGAACTTGGACATTGTCAAATCTACCAGATGGCCATAAAGCAATTGCATGCTAATGGGTCTATGCGATAAATAGAGACAAAGAAGGAAATGTTGATAGATACAAACCGCCTTTGGTAGCAAAGGGTTGTAGCCAACAATACGAAGTTGATTATTTTGAAACGTTTTCACCTGTCGTGAGATATTCACCTATTAGAATTTTACTTCCATTAGCTGTTGAGAACAAAATGTATCTACACCAAGTTGACGTCAGCGCAGCCTATTTAAATGGCGAATTATACGACGAGATTTATATAAAACAGCCAAAATATTTTGAAACAAAGTATTGAAACTTAAGAAGGCCTTAAGCAGTCATGTAGGCAATGGAATTGTAAATTGGATACAGTATTAAAAAATTTTGAATTTCGACCAACGGAATCAGATAATTGCATTTATAAAAATATAATTAACAATAAAATGGTATTATTTGCACTTTACGTCGACGATATTATTATTGGCTGTGCAGATAAGCAGATAATTTTGTATGGAAAGAAACAAATATGCAGTGAATTTAAAGTTTGTGACAAAGGAACGTTACAACATTTCTTAGGAATTGAAATCGATCGATGTGGGGAGACGGGTGAAATAAAACTTGGTCAAAAGCAATACATCAAAAATATGTTGGAAAAATATGGTATGGACAAGTGTAAAACAGTTCTAGTACCACTTGATGCTGGTTACCAACCAGAATGTACAAATGAATGCGAAAAAGTTGATAAGCAAGAATATCAGTCAATGATTGGTACACTGATGTATTTATCTCTGACCGAAAGATCGTTATCACCCTACCATTGAAATCAGCTACAATTTATTTACGGATAATCTAACAAAGGAAACTTCTAATCAAAAAAGTTTTCTGGTTTAGACGAGCTAATTGTACGGAACTTAATGACCGCCCATTTACCACTAACTGGCTTGAATTACTGTCGGCTCCAAAAAGCTCGCCGTATTTTATTGATGACTTGGCCAACATTTTTTATAAAACTATTTTCACTTTCCAAAGCACATTCCGCGCAAAAAATTTGGACCGCCTTGGAATTCTAAACAACTAGCGTCTTTGAAAAATCTAAAAAATAAGTATTTCAAGAAGTATAAAAACATCGGCACTTCTTTTCATTTTGGAAAATATTTAGTTGCACGTGCAGAATACAATTTGCTTAGCAAAGAACTGTACAAGATTTACCTACGTGATGTTAAAAGAAAATTTGTGCTAAATCCTAAATCGTTCTTCAATTTTGTTAATTCCAAGAGGAAATCCACTGGTTTTCCTAAGGTCATGAAATATTTACGTCGTGAATCTAGTAATGATTTGGTCATTAGTAATATGTTTGCTGACTTCTTCGCTACCACATATTCTGAAGCTCTGTACAACGCTAATAATGTATACCCGTATAAACTAAATTTTAATCAAGATATATCTACTGGCACTATCACTACCACTATTATTCTAAACTGTTTACAAAGTACTAAGACATCATCTTTTAGTGGTCCTGATGGCATACCAAGCTGCGTTTTAAAAAATTGCGCAAATGCTTTGGCAACACCTTTGTGCATTCTTTAAATTGTGGTTACTTTCCGAAAGCGTAGAAAGTTTCATATATCATTCCTCTATTTAAATCTGGAAATAAATCTGATATATGCAATTACAGAGGTAAAGCTAAATTAAGTGATATACCAAAACTCTTTGAAAAATGTATAATCGATTGCCTTACTCATCAAGTTTCTGCCTTATTGTCTCCACTACAGCATGGCTTTCAGAAAGGATTTTCTGCTATGACTAACATCCTTGAATTAACAACATTAGTTAATAGAGCTTTTTCTATCGGTCAACATACTGACGTTATTTACACCGATTTCAGCAAGGCATTTGACAAAGTTAACCATGCATTATTATTGAAAAAATTAGATGGAATTGGTTTTAATAGCAAATTCTTGAGCTGGATTAAGTCTGGACTCAATATGAAAAATTTAATGCCGCAGCTTCGAAGAAAATTGACGTAGTTTCTGGAGTACCATAGGGAAGTCACATAAAAAATTTCACCTACTCTTTTGCAGTTGCTGGTTGCAAGCTACAATCGGTTGACACAATAATAGATTTGGGAATACTGTTGGATGCTAAACTCAACTTTGTTCAACACATAACGATGAGTGTAAATAAATCCCGCTGCGTTTTTGCTTTTATTAAAAGATGGGCAAAAGAGTTTAATGACCCCTTTATCACAAAAAACCTTTACACTTCACTGGTTAGACCCATTTTGGAATATGGCAGTATCCTTTGGGACCCAATCTACAAAATTCACAGCGATCGTATTGAATCTGTTCAAAAACAATTTGTTATTTTCTGCTTAAGACGTGTTTATAGTTTATAGATGGTTCTACCATCGTACCCAATAAGACTATCTGAAATCAATTTACCAACATTGAAAAGCCGGAGAACTATGCTTAACGTATCCTTCATGGTCAGGCTTGTAAACGAAAACATCCATTCAGAATATTTGTTAACCAATGTAACCTTCAATACTCCTCATCGCTTACTTCGTTCGTTAAACCCTCTATGCGTGAGGACATGCTATGTCAGATCCTCTAAGGAAATTAAGCTGCTGTTACAATGATATGTATAACTTTATTGATTTTTCTCTGAGTATTTATACCATCAAACGCAATATTATATTATTTTTAAATCAGTAATGTTAACTGTAACTAAATAGATTTACTATTGAAGCACTTTAAGTAGTCTGTAAGGAAATCGTCCATAGACTTAATACTAAATAAATAAACTCGACCAGATATTTCACATTCGATTTCTAAATTAGCTCAACGCAACTCTGACCCTCGCCGTAACACTTACAGGCAGTGAAGCATGTATTGAGATACTTTGCAGGTACAGCGGATCTAAAGTTGTGTTACAAAATTGCGGGAAACTGTTCAGTGACTTGCTACGTGGGTGCTGATTGGGGTGGCGACCTATCAGATCAGAAGTCTTATACTGGTTTTTCAATCCTTTTGGGTAATTCTTTAGTGTCATGGGAATCCAGAACACAAAATTCAGTGGCATTAAGCAGCACCGAAGCGGAGTACATGGCATCATCTGAAGCAGCTAAAGAGGCAATTCGTATGCGCAGACTATTAATGGAACTGGGATACTCGAAGGCTGAGGCCGTAATGCTTAAAATAGAATCAGACGTGCAAAAACGCAGTCAGATCCAGAGAGGAAGCATTCAGTAACTGGCGTTTAAACAAAAACCCAGACACTGATTTGCTACACAAAAAGGCAAGATCTTCATGTGCCAAGGTACTTAGGCGTGAAAATTTTCTTCACGAACAGCGCCTTTGTGCTAAGGTCCTTACAGCTCCCCGGGGCAGTAAGACCTTTTGGCCTTTCGTTAAGAGAGTAAAGAACAGTGCTTCGTTAAGAGAGTAAAGAACAGTTCGTCAATTCCAACTCTCTTAAAGAATGACCAAGCATTCACCGACCCGGTTGACAAGGCTAACCTGCTGGTTGAAATTTTTGCAAGCAATTCTTACTTGCCGGAAAGCAGTCAACCACTTCCCGAGCTCGAAAGAGTATCTGCAACTATGTCAAAGAGATTTTTCCGGGCTCGAGCAGTTAAAAGGGTTTTGGCCGATCTCGACATAAACAAGACTCCTGGACCAGATGGCATTCCAGCACTGGTCTTGAAACAGTATTCTTCTACGCTTGCGCGTCCATTAGCACGCCTCTTCAGCAAACTTTACCATAATGGTGAGTTCCCATCGTGCTGGAAGGTTGCTAATGTAATGCCAATCCCCAAAAGGGTGAGGCAAATAACCCTGAAAATTAACGCCCAATTGCAATTTGCTCTGCGCTTTCCAAAGTAATGGAAAGTATGGTCAATAACCACCTTGTCAGGTATCTAAAGTGGCACAAATTACTTTGCGATCGTCAATATGGGTTTCGTAAGAGTCGCTCTACTGGAGATCTTTTGGCATATCTCTCTGAGAAATGGTGCCAATCAATCCATAATTTTGGCGAAAGCAAAGTGGTAGCTCTGGATATCTCCAAAGCGTTCGACAGAGTGTGCACTATGCTGTACTACTGGCAAAACTTACTGCTTTTGTTGTCGGTAAAGACTTTTCGCGATTTATATCGAGCTTTCTTAGAGACCGCACTATACGAGTTGTTATAGATGGGGTCTCATCAAACGAGTTCAAGATTAATTCAGGGGTACCGCAAGACTCTGTTCTTTCTCCTACCCTATTCCTTATTTTTCTAAATGATCTTCTCTATCAAACTTCAAACCCTATTATTAACATACAAACAAACGACCGCAGTGTGGGGTGCGTTACTCTGTTCTATCGTTACTACAATGGGCTTTGCTCTGACGAGATTAGGGATCTTGTTCCCGGAACTCGCACATTTTTACGAAGCGCACGTGCAACGTTAAGAGCTCATCCATTTGTGGTAGATTGTCCAGGGAATCGTACTACGCATTACAGAGAGAATTCGTTTTTCAGCCGTACACTTCGCCTGTGGAATATGTTGCCTGCAGACGTGTTTCCTGTCTGTTATAACGTTGGAAGGTTCAAGTCAAATGTTCACAAACACTATTCCCTCTTTCCCCCTCCTCATAACCTATTTTCCTAGTTCTGATACAATGCACTGCATACGTAGGGGTCATCGCCTGAGTACTGGTCCAAGTAAAAAAAAAAAAGATAACCAGGGAGCCCAGAAATTGGCAACTAACCCCGTGTATCACAGAAGGAGCAAGCATGTTGACATAAAATACCATGATATCAGGGAAGTTGTTTGTGCAAATATGATTGTGTTGGACTATTGTCCGACGAATAGTATGGTGGCAGACATTTTAATTAAAAATTTGTGCAGAACAAAACATAATAATTATACGAATTTAATGAATTTAAAATAGATATTGGAAGGATACTTCCACGTTTAAGGGGCGTGTTGAGGATATGACAACCACACAACGTGAATGTCTCTATTCCTTTTCGTTTCAACAGGCAATTTGTATTTTATTCTTTTTTACTTTTTATTCTCATAAGAACCGTTGAAGGCATGTGTTCATTTTTGTGTTTTAATAAAATTACAATTAAAATAAATCAACAAATTGTTATTAACTATTTTTTTCTTCTTTCTTTTGTTGCAATAAAATGTTTATTTTTGTTTTTTAAAAGCTTGACCCTTATTTTCTTAAGGCTCTGACACATGGTCTACCAAATATAACACGTGTGCTGAAAAAATACTAAAAATGCTACTATGTGATTTTTGACAAAATTATTTGAAACATTAAATGAAAAATTCTTCTGTGCGATCAGTGTGCTATATATTGTAAAACTATGACACGATTCTATGACTGTAATTAAATGTAGCCGGAACGTCTCAACCTGTAGAAAATAGAATTTCATAACGTGTTTTCATGACAAATGTAGCCAGCAATGGTATATATTATTGTGAATGGCACAAAATTCCTGTTTTAGTACGTTTTGCTTATTTGATAATCGAACTGTTTAAATAAATATATATGTATACACACATAATATATTTTAATAAATTTAAGACTTTCTGTAAAATACGCAAAGTGGATATACTTAAATACATTGGTAGCATAATTTATACACTGCGCACAATTTTTGCAACTGTCACACTATATGTAACCACAACATTTATTCGTCCGATTTCCAAAAATATATCCTCAAGCACAATTTTCCAACGATAAAATGAATTTTAAAAATTGGTTCACACTATAGAGTATAAATTCAGGTTCGTGATGAAATGGAAATGTAATAAGAAAAATAAGGTAATAATAAGGATATTTTACAAGTTTTATGAGGTATTCTTATGTGAAGGCATAATTCGTTATAGTTAGTCACAGCGCCGCTGCAAATTAGTGTTAATACCATCGTGGACATAAGGTCTTCGTTACTCCGCCCATGCTGTGCGTCCTATATTTTGCAAATTTTTGTTACAACAGAATAGTTAATTGAATAAAAACGCAATCGTTTAAAAACTAACAACGCTCGTAGTTGTCTAGCAAAAACCCTTGCTTAACAATGACATGGTATACATCTGCTTACATGGGACCATGTTGTAACTGGTTTAGTTCAGCTAAAATAGACCACATAGTCTAATATTATTTGCAGGGTATTTACTTTAGTCTAAGAGTTATGCGATTAATGAATAAATAATAATAATAATAACAGGTTAGGTTGTACAGACCGCCAGTTTCATGAAACCAGCCCACTTGGGTCTTTTTTTTATAATAATAATAATGTTTTTTTTTTAATTTCTAGCTCTCATATCTGTTGTTCTTCTGTTTGGCTTAATATTATGTGTGCTAAAAATATCTTTATGTGCTTGGCGTTCATATCGTTATGAAGAAGTTTTAGCAAATGCGGCTGCAAATGAAGCTGATTTAACAACGAAAAATGTACAACAACGTAAACGTATGCGCAGCTTGGACACCTTTAGAGGGTAATTATTTAACATTCTTTATATATTTTGACGATTTTGCTACTCTGTGAAGTAACAAAATCGAGTCAGCTGATTTTGTTAAATAAGGTGTTTAAACGAAAAAACCAGCATGGATTTAATGGAAAAACACATGCTGTCACTGAATCTTAATGTATAAAATTGAAAACGACTAAACGACTAATCTAACTTTTGAGGGATGAAGTTATCGCAAATTGACCACCCCAATATATATATATATATATATATATATATATATATATATATATATATATATATATATATATATATATATATATATATATATATATATATATATATATATATATATATATATATATATATATATATATATATATATATATATATATATATATATATATATATATATATATATATATATATATATATATATATTCGATTCGCTCTGTGATTCTCCAACCGTGCGGTCATATTTATAAAAATCGAACAAAAAAAAAAAAAAACAAAAAAAAAACTTTGTGCTCACATACTTTTAAACTAAAATACATATATAATCAATAATATATTGCATTAAATTGTAAAAACAATAACAAATTATTTAAAAAGAAACAACGGGAAAATAAATTCCTCACATTTCAGAAAATAAACAATAAAATCAATTTCAATAAAACAAGTGAGGTGGCAGTGCATTGTTATTGTTGTTATTGTGCGTGAAGATTACCTACCCAGTGGGAAAAAAACTATACATTAAAGTTTTGTTTTCTTGAGCGGACGTGTTAGTTTTTGATCGGAAAGTAATAAAAAAAACCGTAATAGGTAAAAAGAGTGATCCTATATAAAAGAAATATTTTGTGACATTTTTTTTTTTTAAATAATTTTTTTTTTTTTTTTTTTTGTTAATAAAAAAAAAAAACTGCATGAGTGCACCTAGCAGATGCAATTCTGAGAAAGAGCTTAGCTCAACTAGTAGAAACATTTGGATTTCTGAAGAGGAATCTTTAAAAAAATCGTTAGAAAATCTTCTTTCTACAAGAGAAAGAAACCGCACACGTTCGTGTTCGTCAAATATATTTGCAACATCTGAAGAAAACACATCTAGTTCAACTAGCGCTAATAAGCCGAAAACCCAAGTAGGCATGGATAAATACATCACCGTTGTGAAACGGCAACGAAGCCCTAAATCTGCCCAATTATCATCAAAGCCTAAAATACCCAAAGATGAGGACCCCGGTAAATCTTCTGATAATAATAGGTTTGCTATTCTACAAACGGATGAGCCAACAACTTCAAAAAAATCGTTTAAACCTCCACCAATTTATTTGAGAGAGCCTACATCTAAAGAACTGGTAAGCAAACTTATTTCCGTAATAGGTGAAAATACCTTTAGCGTAACATCTGTGCAGCATGGAAATATTAAAGAAACAAAAATCCAGGTAATTCATGAAAATGATTACCGCAAATTGACAGACGACTTGGAGAAAGAAAATAGAGCTTTTTACACCTATCAGCTTAAAAGTGCGAAAGGCCTCCAAGTTGTTGTAAAAGGCATTGATTCTGGCGTAGATCCTAATGACGTTAAATTTGGTTTGGAGGAGAAAGGGTTTAAAATTAAGAATGTTTTCAACATCAGAAACCGAGAAAAGATACCTCAGCCCATGTTTAGGGTGGAATTAGAACCTGGAGATGTCACATTAAAGAAGAATGAGGTTCACCCAATATATAATGTTAAATACCTTCTACACCGGAAAGTTACTGTAGAGGAGCCTCATAAGCGTTCAGGACCCGTGCAGTGCATGAACTGCCAGGAGTATGGCCACACTAAGACATATTGTAAATTGTCCACTGTCTGTGTTGTGTGTGGTGATCTCCATGGCACATCAAAGTGCACCAAATCAAAAACTGACACAAACGTAAAAAAATGTACTAATTGTGGAGGCAATCATACTGCTAATTACAGGGGTTGCCCCGTTTATACCCACTTCAAACGCTCAATGCCAAATAAATCATTAACTCCTCCCAAGCCGTTCCAGCAATCGCAATTCATTTCAAGCAACAATTTTCCTCAAGCAGGTCAGTCAACAACCCAAATAAATGTTCCAAGCTCTAACCAAGTTTCTTATGCCAATGTGGTTAAGACTAATATACCAAACGCGAATCAGAAGTCCAACTCTCAACAGCCCGACCCATATTTTAGCAACCTTGAAGCCACATTGCAGACTTTGGTTCAATCAATAAACACTTCTACAGCTTCTATGACCACCATGATGCAGGAAATGCTAAAAATGCAATCAACTATTTTACAGGCTATTTTAAAAAAATGATTTATTTAAAAATATGTTTCTGGAACGCAAACGGCATACGCCAACACAAAAATGAACTTGAACACTTTCTGAGGGAAAGGCAAATCGATGTTATGTTGATTGCTGAAACTCACCTGACGCCAAGAAGTTATTTCAGGATAAATGGCTATATACTATATGACACTAAAGATCCACGTGGAAGATCTTGTGGAGGTTCGACTATTCTAATTAAAAATAGAATTAAACATTACTTGTTAAATGAGACATGTGAAGAATATTTTCAAGCAACAAATATTTGTATTGAACACATTCACAGTAAATTGGTAATTTCATCAATTTATTCCCCGCCTCGGCCTTCAGTTACAGAAAACCATTACTCAAATTTTTTTACTTCTCTTGGATCCCGTTTTTATAGCTGCTGGTGACTATAATGCTAAACACACATTTTGGGGCTCAAGATTAATCTCCCCGAAAGGTCGGGTGCTTTTTGATACTATATCAAAATTGGGTTTAGATGTAATCTCCAGCGGGAGTCCCACCTATTGGCCATCTGACCAGCGAAAGATCCCAGATGTTATTGACTTTGGAATTGTAAAAAACGTCCCCTTAGAATGGATGCATGTGGAGCCTTTATTGGATTTGTCCTCCGTTCACTCACCTACTATGGTCTCTATATGTTTCCCCCAGAACATTGGATCCCCATTTAACGACATAGGTGTATTCCAGTCTAGAGTGAATTGGTTAAAATATAAAAAATATTTAAGTACTCACTGTACGGAAAATATATCTTTGAGAACTCCAAAGGATATTGATGAGTCAATTAATGATTTTTCCCAAAATATTATAAAAGCCGTGCAACATGCTACCACTACAAATTTTAGAAATATGAATAGCAGAACTTGTTCTTCTGAAATCGAACACCTTGTTTCAGAAAAAAGAAGAATCAGAAGAGAATGGCAACTTCGCAGGTCTCCCCAGCTTAAAGCTAGGTTTCGAGAATGCGTAAATCAATTAAGAAATTTGCTTGAAGTCCAAAGAGTGGCTTCCCTCACAACCTATTTGGAAAGCCTCGATGGTAGTCCTCAATCCGATTATTCTTTATGGAAAGCAGCAAGAGGGTTAAAGAGACCCATTAGATCTAAGCCACCCTTGCGTACTCCAACTGGGGACTGGGCCAGAAGTGACTCCGAAAAGGGAATGCTGTACGCTAACCACTTGAGAAGCGTGTTTGCCATTGACGAACTGAATAATTTTTTATTTTTTTTTTTTTTTTTTTTTTTTTTTTTAAACAAACACAAAAACTGCGAAGCTTTTTTTGCTTGTCTGCAGTAACACCCAGGGTCTGTGGCAGGAATCGAACCTGCGACCTCGAGACTGTTGGTCGAGTACTCTACCAAATCAGCCATCGATGAAGCTAATATGCCGCCATATGCCGTTAGACCACCCGTACCTTTCAGACTTCGTTTTCAAGATGTCGATAATGCTATTAGTAACTTAAACCCCAGGAAAGTTCCTGGTATTGATAAAATTACCAACAAAATGCTTGTGCAGTTACCCCGAGTAGCTTTCCTTTTTATTTTTAATGCTATTTTACGTCTCGAGTACTTTCCTACTGAGTGGAAGGTGTCTGTCATTACTATGATACCAAAACCAGGAAAGGATCCTACAAAAGTTGAGTCATATAGGCCGATAAGTCTATTGCCAACAATTTCAAAACTGTTCGAGAAATTGCTAATGACGAGGTTGACCCCAATATTGAATGAAGTAGGATGTATTCCTAACCATCAATTCGGTTTTAGGGCTAAGCATAGCACCATAGAACAGACACACAGGCTGGTGAATGTTATCAGAAACGCGTTCGAAGATAAAAAATATTGCTCAGCTCTATTTATTGACGTTTCCAAAGCTTTTGACAAAGTGTGGCACAAAGGCTTAACTCATAAAATAAAATTAAACTTGGCTGCAAACATTCACAAGCTGCTAGAGAGCTACTTATATGACCAGAAATTCGTCGTTAAGGAAGGTGATTTCAAAAGCTCGGCTCAGCCAATCGAAGCTGGAGTTCCCCAGGGTAGCATATTGGGTCCAACCTTATATTTGATTTATGCTTCAGATATGCCAACGAGCTGCAAAATTCACACTTCAACTTTTGCAGATGATACAGCATTCATCAGTGTCCATGAAGACTATAAATTAGCATCACAAATTTTGCAAGAACATTTTCTTATATTGGAGAAATGGCTGAAACTTTGGAAAATCAAAGTAAATGAACAAAAATGTACCCAAGTTACATTCACACTACGTAGAAAAACTTGTTCGGCTATTAAAATCAACAACTACATTGTTCCGCAGCACACTGAAGTCAAATACCTTGGTATTCACCTCGACCGTAGGCTCACGTGGAAGTCTCACATTGACGCTAAAGTCACCCAGATGAAATTAAAAGCGGTGCAACTAAATTGGCTCATCGGCAGAAATTCTATCTTGAAGTTAGATTGCAAACTTTTGTTGTATAACGCAATCCTAAAGCCAATATGGAGCTATGGAATTCAATTGTGGGGTACCGCCTCTGCATCTAACATTGAGAAAATTCAAAAGCGCCAGAATAAAATTCTCCGTATAATTACTGCAGCACCATGGTATGTTAAAAACTCTCGAATTCACAAAGATCTAGGTGTACCCTTAGTGAAAGATGAATTTTCAAAACACGCGATAAGGTACATTAACAGACTGGAGTCTCACCCGAATCCTCTCGCACGTAGCATCCTTAACTTTGGTGGCCACACTCGACTGAGAAGGATGGACACCCTTGCAACCATCAGAGCGTTGGAAAGGTGATTTACCAACAAAATACACGCAAGAAACAACTTTTCGTCTAGCATTGGTTGGACCTAAGTAAATAAAATTTTTCAATATTTTTAATAATTCTTTTTTCATATAAAAACATATCCACAAAATTGTTTTCTTAAAAACTGAAAGTGGCGGAGGTTGTCGTAATTCCCCGCCTCAAAAATTCATTATCAAAAAACTTCAGCATTTGTGGACCAATTTTTTTTCCATTCATTTATTTATTGAATCTTCACAAAGTGAACTAACAATAAGTATTCAAATCTTAATACTAAATACATAAAATTAATTAAGTCCAGCCAATGCTAGACAAAAATATTTTATTTTGCACAGTCAATATCGGTAAAATCACCTACTTAACGCTCTGATGGTGGCAACGGTATCCCTTCTTCTCAACCGAGTGTGACCACTAAAATTAAGTATGTTTCGTGCAAGAGGGTTTGGGTGCAGTTCCAATTTGCTGATATACCTTGTCGCGACTTTCGCGTCAATGTGAGGCTTCCACGTTAACCTACGGTCGAGATGAATACCAAGGTACTCGAGTTCATTTTGCTGCGGAATAGGTGAATTGTTAATTTGTATAGCTGAACATGTTTGTTTACGCAGTGTGCATGTAACGTGAGTACACTTTTGTTCATTAACTTTTATTTTCCAAAGTTTCTTGATGGTTTTCATGTACGCTGCAGAATGCTGTGTCATCAGCATGTCTGAGGCATAAATATAAAGTAGGTCCTAGAATGCTACCTTGGGGAACTCTTGCCTTGATTGGCTGTAAGCGGCTTATAAAATCGCCTTCTCTGATAACAAACTACCGGCCGCATAAGTAGCTTTCCAGAAGCTTGTGAGTGTTTGCAGGCAAGTTCAACTTTATTTTGTAAATTAATCCCTCGTGCCACACTTTATCAAAAGCTTGGGAAATGTCAATGAATAAAGCTGAGCAATACTTTTTGTCTTCAAAAGTTTGTCTTATGACGTTGACTATAGGGCTATGTTTAGCCCGAAAGCCAAATTGATGATCAGGGATGCATCCCATATTGTTTAATATTGGTGTCAACTTCGTCATTAACAATTTTTCGAACAATTTTGAAATTGTTGGCAGTAGACTTATTGTTCTGTATGATTCTACTTTAGTGGGATCTTCCCTGATTTGGGTATCATAGTAATCATGGACACCTTCCACTCTTCAGGATAATACTCGAGACGAAAAATAGCGTTAAAAATAAAAAAAAAAAGAATTCTACGAGCTACACGAGGTAGCTGCTCAAGCATTTTACCAGTAATTTTATCAACACCTGGAGCTTTCCTGGGGTTTCTGTTACAAATAACATTTTCAACATCTTGAAAACTAAATCTCAAAGACATAAGCGGTCTAACAGCGTATGACGGTAGTTCAGCTGAATTATTCGCTGTATCATTTGTGGTAAAAACATTTCTCAAATGATTAACATACAACATCCCCTTTTCAGAATCGCTTCTTGCCCAGTCGCCATTTGAAGTTCGCAAAGGTGGCTTACCTATTACGGGTCTTTGTAAGCCTTTTGTCGCTTTCCACAAGGAATAATCAGATCGAGGAGTACCATCAAGGCTTTGCTAATATGTTTTAAGGGAAGCAATTCTGTGGATTTCAAGCAGATCTCTTAACTGAGTTATGTACTCTCGTAGCCTGCATTTAAGCTGGAGAGACCTGCGAAGTTACTCTCTTCTAACTCTTCTTTTTTCTGTTAGAAGTTGTTTAATTTCAAACGAATATGTTCTATTGCTCACATTTCTGGATCTTATATGGCTAGTGGTGGCATGTTGTACGGCTAGATTAAGGTGTTCAGAAAATTCGTTAATCGACACATCAATATCCTCAGGCGTTCTCAAGGCAATATTTTCCGTGCAATGTGTACTAAAACATTTCTTATATTTTATCCAATTAACTCGAGTGACGGTCAACGCCAAGTCACAAAACGGGGAACCAACCCCCTGGGGCAACGAAACAGAAACTATAGTTGGTGAGTGATCTGAAGAAAAATCTTATGAAGGCTCCACTTGCATCCATTCTGAAGGAAAATTTTTTGTTACTCCAAAATCTATAAAGTCTGGGAGAACCAAGTGATTTGAAAAAATTTGAATATTGGCTTTCTGTTATTGAAAATCGTGGCGGTGAATAAATCGTGGAAATAACGATTTTTTCATACAAATATTCAATGCATATATTAGTTGCTTGGAGATACTCCTGTTTCGTTCATTAAAAAGTGCTTAATTCTGGATTTTATTAGAATTGCCGATCCTCCGCAAGATCTTCCACGGGGATCTTTAGTGTCATATAATGCGTACCCATTAATTTTGAAAAAACTGTTGGTTGTCAAATGAGTTTCAGCAATTAACATTATATCGATTTGCTTTTCCATAAGGAAGTGCTCAAGTTCATTTTTGTGTTGGCGGATGCCGTTTGCGTTGCAGAAACATATTTTAAACCAATTTATTTTTTTAAAATTGCCTGCAAAATAGTGGATTGCATTTTCATCATGTTTGTCATGGAAACTGTAAATGTATTTATAGATTGAACAAGAGTCTGCAGAATTGGCTCAAGATTGCTAAAATTTTGGTCGGAGTTTCGAGGCTTGGGCTCCTGATTCAAATTTGGTTTATCGGATTTTACCACATTCGCATAAGAAATTTCTTGGGGGTTTCGCACGTTTATATGGCTGGTTGGCTGGCGTACCTGGGGAAAATTGGTTGTAGAAATGGTGTTTGACTGCTGGGGTGGCATATTTAAAATCAATGGCTTATTTGTCATTGACCTCTTGAAGTGAGTGTAGACAGGGCAAACCCTGTAGTTTGCAGTATGGTTACCTCCACAGTTACTGCATTTTTTAACGCTCGCGTCAGTCTTAGGTTTTTTGCACTGTGATGTACCGTGAAGTTCACCACACACAACGCAAACTACGGGCTACTTACTATAGGCCTTAGTATGACCAAATTCTTGGCAGTTTAGGCATTGAACGGGCCCTAAACGCTTATGAGGCTCCTCAACGGTAACTTTACGATGCAAAAGATATATGAGGTTATAAATGGGATGCACTTCATTCTTTTTTAAGGCAACATCTCTAGGTTCCAATTCAACCCTAAACATAGGTTGAGGAATTTTTTCACGGTTTCTGATATTAACCACGTTTTTAATTTTAAAGCCATTGTCTTTTAGTCCGGTTTTGACATCATTCGTATCTACAAAAGGGTCAATCCCTTTTGTAACGACCTGAATACCTTTGGCACTTTTAAGCTGATATGTGTAAAACGATCGTTTCTCCTTCTCCAGGACGTCAGACAACTTTCGATATTCATTTTCACTGTTTACCTGGATTTTCGTTTCATTGATGCTGCCGTGCTTAACCGATGTTACATTAAAAGTGTCTTTGCCGATTGCCGTAATAAGTTGTTTTACCAACTCACTAGAGGTAGGCTCTCGCAAATATATTGGTGGCGGTTTAAATGTTTTCTTAGATGTTGTTGGCTCATCTGTTTGAAGTATAGCAAACTTATTACTATACTTTGCCGAAGTCCTGTTATCATCTTTAGTAATTTTCTGTTGAGATGATATTTGAGCTGATTTGGGACTTCGCTGCCTCTTGACCACGGTTATGTACCTGTCCATGCCTACTTGTATTTTCGGCTTATCATCAACAATTAAACTGGAAGATGTTTTGTCTTCAGTTGTAACAACAATATTTAGCGAACACGATCGCGGGCGTTTCCTATCTCTTAGAGATAGGAATTCCAATGATTTTTTCTCTGATTCTTCCTCAGAAATCCAAAGGTTTTTTCTACCGGAGCTAAGCTCTTTTTCAGAATTACATTTAAAACGGTATTAAAAAAAATGTCACAAAGTTTTTCTTTTAAATAAAATCACTCTGTTCACCTATTACGGCTTTTACTTAATCCCGTTTTTTTTTTACTTTGCGATCAAAAAACAAACACGTCCATTCACTATCGAAGCTAAACAACGGCTGACCAATTTTTAAAACTTTTTTTGGACGCAAAAAAGTTGTACTAATTTCTATTTTTTGGTAAAATAGGGGAGGGAGGTAAATAGCCAGCTCCAATAATTGATTATCAAGCAACTTCGTCAAATGCGAACCCATTTCGAAAATTTCTTTTGCATATGAAAAAGGTCCAAATTGAGATGACGGAGGATAGAATCGCTAATGTATTTTATTGTAAAGTTACGAGTTTTCGTAGAACGTGGTGCTGGATATATGTTGTTGAATGGCAGAAACACGGAATGCCTTATTTCACCATTCGGATATGGTTGGTTGACAAAATTACGCACGATAAAATAGATGAAATTACTTCAGCTGAAATACCTGATCCATTGAACATTGGTCCACACTTACATGAAGTTGTCATTAAAACCATGCTTCATGGTATTAATACAAATCCGCCATGCGTGGTCGATGGGAAACGTACGGAAAGATATCCTAGATAATTGCTTCAAGAAATAATCTGTGCTGTTGATGGCTACACACGATTTACCGTCATAGAGCAACGGTGGTGGACAATCAATTACATATAATGTGCAAAACAATGAAATTGATGTTGACAATCGTTCAATAGTGTTATTTGGCACAGTGCTTTCAAAATCGTACAAAACACGCATTGATTTCGTCAAATCAATTAAGTTTATCTTCAAATACGTAACCAAACGATAAAATTACACAATCACTCTTATTGTGTTTGGCGTTTTTACGCGAAATACGGGCATTTTTCAAAAATGGTACCGTGATTGGCGAAAAACGCCAATGTATACGACATTTTTCAAATCTATTACAAAACGCCGTTAAAATGCTACCGTCAAAAGGGAACAAATTTGTCGTTAAAGTATTTGCTAACGATGTTATTTAAACTAGTTCACAAATAATTAAAATGGAATCAAGCAAAATGTAAGTAGACAAAAAATATAAAAATCTAGCATGTTTCACAAAAGTAAATGGAAATTGTAAAAGCAATATACTAATATGGTGCTACCAATTTCAGAATTAAAATTACAACTCCCGCACAGTTCGCCAAATTAGTGGAAATAATGGAGCAAAAACCCCATTTGGCAAAAAATTTTCATAAAAGTTGCAAACCAATTAATATTAAAGAAGAGTTGAACGCCATTTCCAAAGAATTAAATTGTATTGGTCCACCAACTCGTTCAGGGGAGGGTTGGATGAAAGTGTGGGCAGATTTTAAATTTAAATTGAAAAAAAAAAGCTGGCGCATAATAAAGCTGAAAGTTATGCTACTGCTGGCGGTCCTTACAAACAACTTGCCTTTTCAGCTGTCGAAGAAGCAGCAATAAATCTACTAGATATGCGTACGATTCTTCAACACAAAGACGCATTTGGTCTTAAAAGACCGCAAGCTGTTTCACCAGACCCAGAACTTAATACCAGTACAACAAATATTGCTAGTACCACAAATATTGATGAAATTCAAGAATCCTGTACTCCACCTCCGCAAAAAAAAAAGTTAGAAAAACTAATAATCAAGGGAGAGTCATACTTTTACAGGAACAGGTGCAATTGCAAAAAGAGTTATGCCTACAGCTGAAAAATAAATTGAATGAAATCGAACGGTACACAAGAAGAATTTTTAGAGCCAAAGAAGAAAAATTAATTTTATATAAAGCAGAACTTGCGAGTAAAAATAAATATAGAAAATCTATTTTAGAAATTCGGAAAGCTGAACTCGAAATTAAGAAAAGAAAAATAGAACTCGATGAGTTAAAAAATGATATGCGTTAATACAATGAAATACTTATGTATGTACACATATATATGAATTATTTTTAGTTTCTTATTTGAAAACTTCCAATACAAAATAAATTTTGAAATATAATATAAATTTTCTTTTATATTTAATAATACGAGTTTAAAAATATAAATTGGAAAAAGTTAAATAAGTTATTGCATAATTTTAGTTCTAATATTTGAAGCGCTTAAGTTGTCTTCATCAATATAATCATGTATTACTTCATCGCTTATATCAATTTCGGATCATTCTATTTTGTAATGAATACAAATATTATGAAGAGTAGCGCAAACGGCTACAATTTTTCCAGCAAAGTCAGGTTTATAGTAGAGTTGTCTGGCTCCAAGCAAACACCGGAATCGGTTTTTAGGACTCCTATGCACCGCTCTACTACATTTCGTGTTCTGGAATGAATGCCATTGAATTTGCTTTCTGTGCCAATCGAAATGATGTTATTAAATAGGGCTCCAACGGATAGCCTACATCTCCTGGAAGTTAACAGAAATTCAATTAATTTAGCACAAAAATAAAAATGTGACAATATATTTACCTAATAACCATGAGTTTCTCTCTCCATTTTCATAGTTTTCTTTTAAATAGTGTTTTAACTCACTTATATTCCATATTAGCGAGTTGTGGCTGGACCTAGGAGAATGCGTATGGATATATCTAATGCGAAGTTTGTGATCACAAACCTATAGTAGTTTAAATGTTTTTAAAAATATTATTATTTCGAACTTACGAGCATGACATTAAGTGAATAAAATCCTTTTCGGTTGAAATATTTGAAACGTTCTTCAATTGAGGGTGGTATAATTGAAACGTGAGTTCCATCTATGGCACCGATTACGCCAGAGAATCCCGTTTTTCTATAGAAATTGCTTTTAATTTCATTTCGTTCAGCTTCGTCCATTTCAAACGAAATCCATTTTGGGCAAAGCTCGGTGTACATAGTTTCTATGCACTCATGAAAACACTCGCTTACTGTTGTTTGGCAGAGATTTACATGGTGGTCATTGCCAGCACCTTTTTGGTAACTGCCCTCGGCAAGTAATCTCATTGCCGCTGTAAGCTTATTTATATTCGAAACACCTGTATTTCTTTTCGGCTTCCGCAATTTTGGTGAGATTTTATTTAAAATATAATGAAAAGCGTCCTTGTTTATTCTAAAATAACTTATAAATCTAAAAAAAAATTTTTTGCATTTACATATGTATACGAATATAATTACAATATGTTGTTTTTGAATATACCTTTTGTTAGGAGGCGCGAATATATTCGATTGTTGTCTCAAATACTTTCTTTCACTATTGACTTGCTGTGTACTGGTTGTATCTTCATCTTCAGAAGATGAATAAAATGCAACGCTTAACATATTCGCACAAATATGATAAACAAGAATATTTTTCCTTATTTAATTTGTTTTTTAATTATATATTGACAAAAAATGTTCCAATTTGTGTATTTTTATTTTCGGTAGTTATAAAACTTTGTTTGACAGTTCTTTGACAGGCTGTTTCATAATCAAATACTTTAACATAATCTTTTACATTATCATTCATTTACAAAATTTTGCTTGTCGAAAAATTTAGACGGTAACATAAAATTGTAAATGCGACAGCTACTACGACAGCTGTCGTTTTACGACTACGCCAAACACAATAAGGGTGAATATCCAATGGCCGGATACATTAGCAGCAATGAAGCTGTTTGGCGAATTTTATTATTCCCAAATCCTTGAGCGTCATCCAACTGCCGTGCATTTATAAATTGACACATTATTTGAAGATTCAATAAATATATAAAAGCTTAAAAAACATCGAAAATGAACAGACAGCACGTTTATTTTACGGAAGTTAAAGCACAACAAGGGCTGCAATGGCCCCAGCTACAACGTAAACTTCCATTTTCGATACATACAAAAGTTGCTATATGCTCAAATTCTAACTTACAAATGTGTGCCAAAAGCCAAAAATTTATTAGAAAACGATTCACAACGCAAATGTATCAATATCTAATCATCTAGAGCCAGGAGAGTATTATTTGCTATCACATTGGTAACTTGCTTTCCATACAAAACACATCAACTTTGAAATACATATGAAGCACATATCGAAAGATTACCTGCAACAACATAACAATTGAATTTCCAAATGAAACTTATAATGAGGCATTGATTCTAATAGAAGATAAATGTTTGCAAATAAATAACAAGACACTCTCGGAAGTTGTTATGATAATGATGGTCTAACCAACATCTACAACAGGAAAGCAAATGCAACCCACACGACTTAGAACTATTTATGGATGAAAATCGACCACACTTACAGCAGGGGCAACTCTCGGCATACAATATTTTAATGAGAGCACTTACTACTGAAAGTGTTGGATTGTAGTTTGTGGATGGATCAGATAGGACAGATTTCGTTAATAGTGACTAAAGTTCAATCGCACAATAATAATGCACTAGCCCTTGCATCGTCCGGCAGAGCAGCAATACTTTTGTATGGTGGCAAAACAGCGTATTTGGCACTTAAATTACCTCTAAAGCCACAACTCTAAGATACTCACACACACAATCATAAAAAACACTCCTCAAAATTTAAAGTGGACTAAAGAACTTTTGTAACATGGCACAATGCATTGAAGAGTTACTTGATTCTGTATTTCCAAATGTACGGAATGCAATTTGAAAAGTTAACAGTGGTTACGTGAGTGAGCGTCACTTCCCGCCAAAAACAAAGATGTCATTCCATTAACCAAAAGAGTTCTAAATAAAATCATCGAATCTACAGTTACACAAAAATCGATCGATACCATGATAAGAGATAAGGGTGTTGTCAATTATCCTTTTGAGTTTTTAAACTCACTTGATGTTCCAGGACTTCTACCATATGTGCTGCAACTCAAAATTGGAGGTACCAATTATTCTACTGCGCATCAGCGATCAACTATAACTTTGCAATGGCACTCGACTTGCAGTAAAAAAACTGCGACACAAGTTAATCGAAGGAATCATTATAAATAGCACAAATAAAGGTACAAATATGCTATTGCCACGAATTCCAATGACTCCAACCGACTTGCCATCTAATTTCAAAAGATTGCAGTTTTCTGTTCGTTTAGTGTTTGCAAGGACAATTATTAAAGTTCAAGGTCAATCTTTGCATGTTTGTGGCTTGAATTTGTCAAGTCCATGTTTCTCCTACCGACTGCTTTACGTTGCATATTCTCATGTAAGAAAAACTAAAGACTTATTATTATTTTACATTTCGTATAGACAAACTAAACATTATTGTATATCCTAAAATTATTGTATATCCCAGCGCGCTATAATGGTTAGCAAAATCATATATGGCGAATAAAACATTTTTTAAATTATATAATCACTTTTTATTTCATTGTAATTATGGGGTGCCAATGCACACCGGGTTAAGCTATTCTAAATATAAAATACTATTATTTTAAGTTTGTTTTAAAGAAAATTGTAATAGCCGTAGGAATCTACTTTGTGTTTTATTAATTATTATTTACAAATATCTTATGCAGCCCATATGAGTATAGTGCGTTCATACAAACAATCATGATTTAGGATTAGTTCAGATTTTTATTCGGTAAATTGTCAGAAAGTTAATGCAATTATCGTGAGCAATAAACAATTAGTATGTTGGCTAACTGCACAAGTTTTGAACTTTAATACTCTAAGAAACAAAATTTTCTTTAAGCTTTTATTTATTTATTAAATCTATAAATTGTGAACTACCTACCAATAAGTACTCAAATCTCAATACTAAACAAATTAAAACAAAAAATATTTTTTAAATCCAGCCATTGCTAGAAAAAAAGGTATATTTTGTGGAATGATGGTGCAAAGGTATCCCTTCTTAACCAAGTATGGCCAGCAATATTAAGTATGTGAAGTAAAGTATAGTTAAACTACGAAATTGAAAAAATTGGGAAAAATTTCAAAGTAAAAAGTGTTTTACAAAACGTACTATTCTTTTTAGAATGCGTTCTAATTTGATAAGATTGTGGCCAAACGTGACAGAGTATACTTCAATGCCATAATTAATGTGTGACATAAATAAGGCATGAGTTAATTTCTTTTAACTTCTATGGGCAAATATAGAAAACTACTGTATAGCTTTGCCAGATTTAAAGTAACTTTGGACGACACAAAGTCAATAGGCTCACCGAAATTTAAACAGTCATCAATATAACGCCCAAACACTTAATTGAATGAACAAAATCAATTTCACAAATTTTAATTTGTGGATAAATATATTGCTACTGAAGCTTCTAAACATTCGATTTGGAAGGGTTTGCACACAATTCATTTCGTATCTTCCACATATTCCAACTACTAAGTGAATGAGTTATTACTGCTTCTAGTACATCTCGCAAATCTCTGTTCTTAACGAAAATTAATTGTATGTCATCTGCGATTATAAAAGGTGTAACTTGGCTTAAGACCAATGAATCAATACAATCGTTCAAATACAATATAAAAATAATTGGTACAATTACTGACCCTGCGGAATACCTGAATGAATGGACAATGTATCTGATACTAAGCCACCAAAAATTACAAATTGTTACCTCCCTTTTAAGTATGAGTAAGTTAATTTACATGCTGTTTTTGAAAAAATAAACTTCTCTTTTAATTTTATGATCAAGACGTTTGAATGTTTTAGGAATGTCAACTAACACCATGACACAACTCTTCTTCTGGTCTACATATATCGCTCCTTTATTGCAATATAGTCATATCTTATATAATTAGCTATTCGAGTTAACAATGCAGAATTGTTAACAGTACTACCTTTTATATTGTGCCAAAAAATTATTTAAATTACTTTTAAACTGTTTTCTCTAGAAGATATTTTCTAAAAAAAATTTTTCTAACCTGCGATAATATCTGAGATGAGAATGTCAAATTCAATCGCAGAGAGAATTCTGTTACGTGTAGACTTAAAATCACTGTTATCGCAGTCTTATAATAATTTTTATGAGAGCGTTCTTATGAGAAATCTTATGGCAACGATCTTATAATAAGAGCTGTCAAAAAAGCGATTGTGTGTGTGTTTGTTTACAAAAAGACGCCATTGCAATTTTAGCGATTATTAATTTTGCAAAATATCTTTTAAAAAACCATTTTAAATGGAAAATAATTTACTTTTATGCATTTAATATATACTATAAGTGTTTATTTTCGTACAAAATGTGTGCATTTACAAAATTCATGTAAGATTTTATTCATCGCAAAGATGTGTTTTCTTCTCGGCTTTCATTGATTTATGAATTCTTATAAGATTAACAAAAATACGTGTACTCCTTGTTAGACATTAAAATGGACATAAAGAAATTCGTTCTCTCATTCTGCCGACGTTTTGTCAGATATTATCTCAGAGTTAATCGCAGTTGTAGACACTATGTAAGACTTGCATGGAGCTAAAAATTTTAAATGTGTTTTTCTCGAAACAAGCTTTTTTGCGTTATGACTATATTGCAGTAAAGGAGCGATATAATCTCTTTAGTTTCTCAGTTATACCCAAAAGCATACCTGAAGTGTTGTGATACTCTCTATAAACATACTGATGCACATTTAATAAATTGTATTGATTAACTAACATGATATAATATTTGTTCTTTTAGAACATATTCCATAACCATGGTGAGACAGGGCAAGATACTTATAGGACCAAAATCGATTTTATGGTTGCCTTTGGATATTGGAACTACGCGAGCGAGTTTCCATCCATTTGGATATGATGAAGAAGTGATAATATAAATAAAAAGATATAATACCGGTTCCAAGTTTAAAGTTAAAATTCGCAAACTTAATATAAATTTAATCAATGCCAATGGCATTGGATTTAACCTTGAATATTGCAACCTGCAGTTCTTCCGCATTTATGTATATTACTAAAAGAGAAGTCTCCGAACTCTTCTTCAAAAATATGAATATTATGGTCGTTTAAATCTCATCTACTGATAGAAACAAAAGCATTATTTATAGCATTTACATCAATGTCAGCTATTTCAGCACTGGTGGAATATCTAAGGTGTTTAATAGTGCTCCAAATTTCTTTACTGGATTCGCCATCAAATTTTTCAATGCAATGCGAAATTTACGAATTAGTGGTTTTAGTTTGTTTCTACATTTGCAGTAAGCTTTGCGACTTCTTTATAAGATATATCTCTAAGGTGTTTAGTTTCAGTTACTGCTCTTTCGTCATGGGTCTTTTCTAGGTTTTGCTCTGAATTTTACTTTAGGAACACATTCTAATAACTCAGACAGCAATGAATTAAGAGAAGGTAGTCTGGAACTTACACAATCACTGTAATAAAATGTGGAGAAATCAAAGATCTCTACTTTATATTGCAACACTTCAAAGTTACCACGATCAAAGTTTTTAAATTCAACATAAGTATAAAGTTTAGCCGGACAAAAGAACAAAGGAATGTAAATGAGAGCATGACGAGAGTTCAAAAAAGAAACTTGACCTTCTCCTAACGCTTTAACTCTAGCAGGTTTGTTAACAAAGAAAAAGTCAATTAGGGCATTAGTATTGCGATCAACATTCCAATGTGTTGGAATCGAGTTATGAATTACTGTTAACCTATTGCGCAAGACCTTAGAGACGAAGATTTGCCGGGTTGAAGTAAGTTACAGTTAAAGTCTTCCATCAAAACAAACTTTTCATATTGAGTGATGATGATACATAAAGTTTCCTACATCATATATAGATTGCCATTTCGCAAATATACTACTTCAAATAAGATATTGCATGTAATTTCAATTAATAGTACTTAACATAAATTATATCTATGAGGCGAAAATACCTACAATTAAAATACCTGCAGCACCCGCTCTTATATGTTCAGGCCTATCACTCCTGCAAAACGTATATCCGGGTATTTTTATAGCATTCTTTGGCATGCTAGACTTTAACCAAGTTTCTGAAAGTCCAATTATATTGGAGTTCAAAACCGAGTGTTTGAGGGTTAATACTTGATAATCATGATACGTCATGTCCCGAGTTCAAATCCCAGTGGGTGCTGATGAGTAGTGTAGGGACTACGAAACAGCTAGTTGTCCCCCAGCTAAAGATTTGATTATTATTTTTCTTGTCTTCTTCAATCAAAATTATTGATCACAGCAGATTTGTATTGTAAAAAATCTTTCTTAAGAAAAAACTTAAGAAAGAAAAAACCTGAAAAAATTTAATTTAAAAAATTATAAAAGTTCATCAAAAATTCAATAAATTAAAAAAAAAATTGTTAACATATTGACAACAAGTTGTCGTGATAGTACTAATAATAATAAGAGTTTGACGCAACAAAAGGTTCTGTTAATATACTTATATTTATACATATATATATACTCACATATACGCATACATATATATATATGTACATATGCTTGCTGATATGTCCAGTCCACCCTAACAAAATTACTCTGCTGGGACTTCATGATTTGGGGAATCATTTGGAGATAAACACATTTCTTCCACAATGAAACAAAACAACATTTAATTTTATTTTTATATGATTATTTTATTTTAAATTTAATATTAATTTAATTATAACTAAATTTAGTTCCTTATTTCCACAATAAAACAATATAGTATTTTTATGTAAATCATTAATGAGCGAACTTTTTTAGTTATATACATATGGATTATTTTTAATTATAACAATGATTGCTGTGAAACAATAAGACCAAAGAAGAACAGAAAAAATAATTGAATACCATTAGCTGGGGGACAACTAGCTGTTTCGTAGTCGCTACACTACTCATCTTTGGTCTTATTGTTTCACAGCAATCATTGTTATAATTAAAAATAATCCTTCTTCTTGACTGAAGTTGGACTCGAACTCACAACTAGTTAATCTCGTACATATGTATGTAAATATAGTATTTTATTTCTATATAATAGTTTTATTTTGTATTTAATGTTAATTTAATTCTTAAAAGATATTTATTAAACTTCACTATGTGACCACAAATAACATCTGACCAATGACTTAAGAGCAACTCGTTTTTATAGCCAAAAAATGTACTAAAAATGTTTAATTATTTTATTTTGGGATGACAGAATCTTAAGTCGCCTTGGTAACAAATAAAATTACTTATTTATTATCGCTTATTTTGCATATGCATTTAGCGTATGCAAAAAAAGAGATAAAAATATGCATGCATGATCATGTTTCCAACATAAGTACATATATTATATTGTAATAAAATAACGCAACAACAAACTTGATGGGATTGCATAATATTTGATACTAGCTTTACATAGGCAGTGCAGTTTGTAAAGAAGTTAAAATACTTGTAGATCGATCAGTTTTATTGCTTAGTAATAATTGCTTGGTGACAAAAAAAAACAACAACATAGTTGGGCATTAAGAAATAATTTTAATTCAGCAAGTGTATCCTTTGCTTTTCTCATACATGTATGTATGTATTAATGTTTGTTCTAAATGTGAACAGAAGGTGCACAAATCGACACATTAAGGAGGTTCACTGTCAGAGGTGTTCGCACATATAACTTGAAGAGTTATACAGCTTGTATTCAAGGTTTCCGACCCAGCCTCTTTAAAGTAAGCAACGCACTCATCATAGTTTAATATTTTTTCTGATGTGTCTTTGAAGTGTATTTTCACTCTTGGCAAATCTGAATTTAAAATTCTAAATTTGGCTGTCTCTTTTTAGTTTACGGCAATGACGGCTTAGTTTACCATCTCTCTCTGTTAAATGACTATTCAAAGATATGCATATGTACTATGCTTCGAGGTGTTTTCCGCGAAATCTGAAGCAGCTTCAAGGAACTTTAAAATATCGATTGTGGCATCTTTAACTTGTAAACCTTTTCTTGGCAAACAGTTAATGATTATTGTTGACACCTAGGTCAACATATTATTTTATTACATTTATTACATTTTAATTTATTACATTTATTACATTTTAATTTATTACATTTGTTACATTTATTGACATATTAATTATTACATTTTGCTTGTCACTGTTGCAACCTGCATTTGAGGTATTACTAAATTCCGCAACTCTTGCAGTTATTTAACAATTAGGGCATTGATCGCTTGACTTCCGCATTAACCAAGAAAAATGCTAAATTGCAGAAAACACAATTATTGTTGAATCATTCCGTATTAAATTTCTTTTGTATTTACTTAATTAATTGTATAAAAACAATTGAACAAATAAATTATTATGTCAGTAATAAAACCCAATTTAAGGTGTAATCATTGCTAACATTGGGTTCTTCAGGTTAAAGTGCTTGAAGAACATTAGACAAATAAAATAGGTTTAATACAAGTTCATGTGCTTGTGTTGAAACCTATTGTCAAACTCAACATTTGGTGACCCCGACGTGATTTCTGTTTGTTGAGTTAAGAATGCATGTATGTCGTGCTCGATATTTTCACTGCATAATTTGTCTTGTAATTGCTGCATCGTTTTCATGTTGTATTCGACTTCCTTTTGCATGACGTCTAGTTGTTGCCTTGAGTACTGGAATTCGCTTGTTAGTATGTCGTTCAGTGTGCTCATGATTTTGGATATAGTGGCATCTCGCATTTTTAATAGATTGTGTTTCACTTCTGATTCTTGCTCACTTGCAAGACCTGAGCCGGATGCTTGCGTTTTTGCATGTTCCTTCTTTATGCTTTGAACATTTTTCTGTATGTCGTCATCAGCTTCTCTGTATCTTTGGCTCATAATTTCGTGCACCTTTTGGACCAGGTAAGGATGATCTTCTCTTGTTGTGGAGTCTCTTCTTATATAGTTGTCATACCTTTCGAAATTTTTCCAAAGTTCATCAAGCTCCTTTGACTTCCTTTGGTAATATTCTAACGATCTCCTTTCTTTGGGAGTCTTTTTTATGTTTGAAATAAACCGATTGATTTCTTCCGCATTTCTTTCTTGCGTTTGTACCAGCTCTTCTAGTGTCGGCATTTTCTTCTCTAGACGAGTAGAACGATTTGGTGTTGTCGTTTTGTACTACTGTTGTTAGGTACTTATAATAGTCCTTGGTGGCACTAAATGTGGGGTGTGTCTATCCTTTATAGTTTTGCACAACGCTTCCACAATTAGATGGATGTTTTCCGATGTTTGATAAGTGCTGCGCGATCCGTTTTTATCGTTAAAAGGTTCCTTACCACTGTTGGAGGAAACTTATAACACCTAAAAACTTCTGGGGTCACCAAACAGAAATCACGAACAAGATAATACAACTTGAAGACCTAAAGGCAACTTTAAATCCAGAACCAATCAATCAAACAGCATTACAACAGGATAACCACACACTATATCTTCCAAAGGTAACAATACCAAAATTTAATGGGGATTACATGAGTTGGCAACCTTTTTATGACATGTTCAACGAGATGATACACAAAAAGGCAATGCCAGCTATCCAAAAAATGTGGTTTTTAAAGACAAACATATCCGGAGAAGCCGCAAGATTAATACAAAACCTTTCTTTAACGGAAACTAACTACGAAACGGCTTGGAAAACACTGCAAGACCGCTTTAATAATCCACGAATATTGACAAATAACATCATAAACAGATTGTTGAATCAGACAAAAATATCTGAGAACCCCTCTTCTGCAGCTATAAAGGGGTTACACGACACAACACGCGAATGCTGTGCAGCACTCAACAATTTGAACATTAATACATCGACTTGGGACCCCATATTGGTCAACATATTATTAAAGAAACTAGACCATGGAACGCACATATTATATGAACAGTCCGTACAGCTGCCAAGATCGTTGCCATCATTAGAAGAAGTGTTGGGATTCCTGGAAACCAGATTTCAGTCACTAGAAGCCGTCGGAAGAACACAAACTACTCCAAAAAGAACTTCATCTGCAGCAACCACTTCTCAAGAAAACAACCATTGCAAATTATGCAACAATGGAATTCATCAGTTGTATTATTGCAACCGTTTTTTATCGTGGTCAGTGCCTGAACGATTAAAGTGGATACAGCAACAGAAACTCTGTGTTAACTGCTTCAAGGGTGATCATATGTCAAGACAATGCACATCAAGTTCCTGTAGAAAATGTAAAAAAAAACACAACAGTTTAGTACATTTAGACAGTCATCCACAAAATACCAAAATACTAAATTCAACATCCCAAAACTCTTCCAGCGACGCTCCCACTGGTAGCAATACACAACCATCAACGGTAGCATCAGCTAACCACTCTGGGGCGCGGAAGGGCTACGTGCTATTAGCCACAGCTCGCGTAAAAATTACAGGCAATAATGGACGATCTGGAGTCTTCAAAGCAATTTTAGATTCAGGGTCACAAATCAACATTGTGACTAATCGACTACTAAATCGTCTATCACTTAAGCCTTCGCAGACATCCTTATGCATCGAAGGAATTGGCAATCAATCCAGAATTACGAGTCAACGTATTAATTTGAATCTTCAATCTACAACAAGCAACTTCAGTACAAGGCTCGAGGCTTTCGTACTTCCTAACATTATTCCAGCCCAACCCTCAACCGAGTTGAACTGCAATTCTTGGCCAATACCAGACAACATCCAATTGGCGGATCCAGAATTCAGCACCACTGCAAATATTGACGTTTTATTAGGCGCTGAATACTACCTCGAGTTGTTGACCACCGGTAAAATCCAACTCTCACCAGAATTACCAATTTTAAGAAACACAAAGCTGGGTTGGATTGTAAGTGGAAGAATAAGAGATAATACCAGCAACTCAGCAATATGCGCAGTGCACGGTGTAAGCGAAGCAGACACAGATGAGCTAATACAAAGATTCTGGAGACTAGACGAATTTGATGCTGACAACACCTTCAGTGCACAAGAGAAACTATGCGAACAACAATTCATTCAAACAACCACGAGAAATAATGAGGGTAGATTTGTAGTACGCCTTTGCCTTTCAGATAACCCAAGCTGTTTAGGAGATACGAAAGGGTTGGCCTTTTCAAGGTTGCTTGCCTTGGAAAGGCGTCTTGCAAGGAGTCCAGACCTAAAGAAGCAATATGTTGACTTCATGAAGGAGTATGAAGAGTTGGGCCACATGACCCGTATAACCAACTCTGAGGTTATGGATCCTCACTATTACATCCCGCATCATTGTGTAATCAAACCTGAAAGTAAAACTACAAAACTACGAGTAGTGTTTGATGCGTCGGCAAAATCATCATCAGGAATATCCCTCAACGACATATTATGTGTTGGCCCACCAACACAAGGAGACCTCTTTGGAATGATATTACGATTTCGAACTCCAACATTTGTGTTTTGTACGGACATTGAAAAAATGTATCGACAAATTCTCATTGATCCCGAAGACCGTAACATGCAACTTATTTATTGGAGAAATAGTTCAAATGAACCAGTAGGAACATACCAACTTAACACTGTGACGTATGGAACTTCTGCTGCCCCATATTTGGCAACAAAATGTTTGCAGCAATTAGCAGATAGAAATATGGAAAAATATCCATTAGGCGCTACAGCATTAAAACACGACTTTTATGTGGACGATGGTATGAGTGGATCCAACAGCCTCCTAACAGCAATTGAAATACAACGGCAATTGACAAGTCTGTTACAAGAAGCTGGTTTCAAACTAAGAAAATGGTGCGCAAATCACTCCAAGCTGTTAAGTGGCATTTCCCCCGAAAATATACAGCTGAACCTAGATTTCGATAACCAATCGACCAAGATCTTGGGACTAACATGGAATCCCAAGGCAGATGTTTTTTGCCTCAGAGCAGACATTCAAGAAACCAATAAAATTACCAAACGCACGGTAACATCAGATCTGGCTCGAATATTTGATCCTTTAGGAATCGCCGGTCCAGTGGTGGTCTCCGCTAAAATGTTTATACAACAACTATGGCAATTACAACTCTCATGGGATGAACCATTACCAGCAAATCTTCATAATCAATGGGCTACATTCCGTCAAAATTTGAAACATCTTAACAATTTAAACACCAAGAGGCACGTTTTTGATGGCGAAAGTGCAAGCGACGCACAGATACACACATTCGTAGATGCCTCTGAAAAGGCGTACGGCGCCACAGTATACATACGTTCCAAGCTTCGAGATGGGCGACTCATAGTGAGACTTCTATGTGCCAAGTCACGTATTGCTCCTATAAAAAGGGTGACTTTACCAAGGTCGGAGCTATGTGCAGCTCTTCTTGGGGCCCAACTCACTACAAAGGTGAAAAAGGAACTACGAGCTGAAAACACACCTACATATCTATGGTCGGATTCTGAGATAGTGCTTCATTGGATCAATTCAGCACCATCCTCTCTTCGCACCTTTGTAGCAAATAGAGTAAGTAAGATCCAAGAGCAAACCATAGGCATGCAATGGCGACACGTCAGTTCAAAGCAAAATCCGGCTGATCTCATTTCAAGAGGTGTGAATCCAGAGAAATTATCGCAGTGTAGCCTATGGTTTTTTGGCCCAATGTTTTTGCACGGTAACATGAATCAATGGCCAAAAGAGTTTAATAAACATCAGACACCGTCTTCCTCCGAGGAATTAAAACAAATTTCTGTCAGTGCTTTTTCAACAACTTCAGCTTCATTAGAAGATATCATATATAAAATCGAAAATCGCAACTCATTCAAGACACTTCTAAGGATTGTAGCATACATACAGCGTTTCATTCGCAATACTAAGATACCGAAGAATGAAAGACCGGCTAGCAATACACTAAGCCCTCTAGAACTCAATTCAGCTAAACTTCTTATAGTCAAGGCCATGCAATCTTCAGAATTTAAAAATGAAATGAGTACACTTAAGAGAGGAGATGAACTCGATAGGACAAGTTCTATATGCGGTTTGTCACCTTTCCTTGATGAAAATGATATACTACGCGTCGGTGGAAGGTTAAATGCTTCAAGAATTTCATACAATGCTAAACACCCAATACTCCTTCCATACAACGATCCAATTTCAAAATTAATAATGCGAATGCTGCACAACGACAATCATCATTGCGGCCCACAAACTTTACTATCCGTCTCTAGACAACAATTTTGGGTAATAAAGGGGAAGTCAATGGCCAGACACATCGTTCAATCTTGCGTTCGATGTACTAGAGCAAGACCGAAGCTAATGCAACAAATTATGGGAGAATTGCCAGCCTGTAGAGTGACCCCTGCTCGGCCATTTTTAATATCAGGAGTTGACTACTGTGGTCCACTGTGGGTCCACTACAAGTTAAGAGGTAAAAGACCTCACAAGGTGTACATTGCAGTATTCATCTGTTTCTCAACAAAGGCAGTACATTTAGAAGTAGTAAGCGACCTTACTACAGAAGCATTCATTGGAGTTCTCAAGAGGTTCGTTGCACGCCGAGGACGTTGTCAAACCATATATTCGGACAACGCAACAAACTTCATTGGGGCACAAAATCAGCTTAATGAACTGAAGACCGCTATATTCACCAAACATGCACAAGAAACGATAACTCGTTCTTGCAGTAATGATGGAATAGAATTCAAATTTATTCCTCCTCGCGCTCCCCACTTCGGGGGGTTATGGGAGGCAGCTGTTAAATCCGCAAAACAATTGTTACTACGTAGCGTATCAACGGCTTCTTTGACACATGAGGAATTAGAAACAGTCATCATTGAAATCGAGGCTATTCTGAACTCACGACCACTAACACCTCTATCTAGTGATCCAAATGATTTAACGGCATTGACTCCCGGCCATTTTTTAATCGGAGAACCACTGACGGCACAAGTAGACTCTGAAGCAACGAATACAACTACTTCCTTGGCAAGGAGATGGAATCTTGTATCACAGCTTAAGCATGAATTTTGGAATCGATGGTCCGTGGAATACTTGCACCACCTACAAGAAAAACAGAAATGGAAAACGTCATCTGAAACTGCGAAGGAGGGAAGGTTAGTCATAATAAAGGAAGACAATTTACCAGTAATGCAATGGCCGCTGGGAAGAATCCTCAAAACGTATGAGGGTACCGATCGCAAGGTTAGAGTGGCAGATGTAAAGACAGCCTCCGGAATAAAGCGAAGACCCATTCATAGATTAGCGCCACTAATTCAGGAGGAAGAAGTGCAAACAAGTAAGGCGTCCAAGCCCACTCACTCAGTACAGGCTGATGAAACAGACATTCCACCATTTAAAAAACCTAGGCCTGCTTCCAGCTCAATATTGCTCACATTGATAACAACGTTACTCCTACTTCCCGCGGTAATGAGCGGGAACGTTAAAATAAAAAATTTTCATAGTGACCCAGGATTGTACTTTGAGGGAATCGGAAGCGTAAAACTGATCACGGCTGAATGGAGACTAATGATCTACTACGACCTATCACCATTTATTTCCGAGTTAAGGGCTTTCCAGTCAGGAACAACTACCTTGCAACAACTATGCTCACCCATTATACACAATTCCACTTGCAACATCTTGACGACGAACTTAAATCAATTAAGGGAAGAATTGATTGAAGAGAAGGAGCTATTCTCAAGCAGCAGAGTAAAGAGGGGAGCTTTCAACATTGTAGGGAACGTCGCACGGTCCTTGTTTGGAGTTCTGGATTCCGACTATGCAAATGAAATGTCAAACACCATAAGGCAGGCTAAGGGTGAAACAGATTATCTTTTTCAACTACTTAAAAATCAAACATCTATTATTGACTCAACTATCAATATCATCAAACAAGATGAACGCAACTCTCAAGGACAATTAATGGAAATTGTCAACAAGGTCAATGAACAGGAGAATGCAATAGCCAAGCAATCTGACCAGATCAGTCGAACACTTTCAATATCTCTTTTGGCCAACCAATTGACATTAACCGCAATAAATTTACAAAGAATTGAAAGGGAAATCGTTGATGTATTAACCGACACCCACCATGGGAAAATTAGCCCACTTTTGTTATCCCCAACAAAGCTAAAACACGAGTTAAGTATGATAAAGGCGCATCTTCCAACACAACGAACCCTTCCAATTATAGACGACGGTTTAATACAACTATACAAATTAATGAAGGTCAAGGGAGCAGTGACAAGAAGCGAAGTGATATTCGAAGTCATCCTGCCTTTAGTCAACCATCAGTTCTTAGAACTGTTCAACATAATACCAGTCCCAACTATAAAGAACAATACTCTAATATCAATCAATGGAGAAGAATCAATTCTAGCTATAAACCACCACAGAGACGAATACATTCCATTCACAACTCACGAACTATCGAACTGCATCACGGCTAAGAGTGACGTCTTTATCTGCAATAACAAGCAGTTCAAATTAAGAAAAAATGAAGAGAACGATTCCTGCGAATTCAACATATTTAACAATCGACAAACAACCAAGTGTAAGCTCATTCAATTAACAGGCAATTCAACTTGGACACAACTAAAAAATCCAAACAAATGGATCTTCGCAACTACCGCAAAATTAGACATTTCAGCAGTTTGCGGTGCCAACTCTACCCAATACACATTAAGAGACACTGGAATAATGGAGCTCGAGCCAAGCTGCACACTCAAGGGTACCTTCATCACAATTCAAGGTCATGTTGGGTTATCTAACACCTTACATACGTCATACACACAACTGATGCCTATAGATTACATTAGCGAACCACAGGAGATAACCAAAATATTCAACACCACCAACAACCAACTCGAGACCCATCTGAACCAATTAAATTCACTTAGAAGACAATTAAATGAATCAACCGTTATTCGCATACCCGAACTCATCAAGTCCAATAGTCTCCACCATCATACCGTAAGCTACTCCGCACTGGTCATCTCCGTATTCCTCCTGATAACCATCTTAGGCTTCAAACTATATTCAAAACAGCACAAGAACACCAATTATAGATGCAACAACCATATTCCTCAGCCAGCCCCACGCCCAGGGGCTTTCATCATTGATGTAGTGGACACCTGAATTCGATTAACTTGCGTCATCACCGACCATGAGTTAATGCGGGGGAGAATGTTGACACCTAGGTCAACATATTATTTTATTACATTTATTACATTTTAATTTATTACATTTATTACATTTTAATTTATTACATTTGTTACATTTATTGACATATTAATTATTACATTTTGCTTGTCACTGTTGCAACCTGCATTTGAGGTATTACTAAATTCCGCAACTCTTGCAGTTATTTAACAATTAGGGCATTGATCGCTTGACTTCCGCATTAACCAAGAAAAATGCTAAATTGCAGAAAACACAATTATTGTTGAATCATTCCGTATTAAATTTCTTTTGTATTTACTTAATTAATTGTATAAAAACAATTGAACAAATAAATTATTATGTCAGTAATAAAACCCAATTTAAGGTGTAATCATTGCTAACATTGGGTTCTTCAGGTTAAAGTGCTTGAAGGACATTAGACAAATAAAATAGGTTTAATACAAGTTCATGTGCTTGTGTTGAAACCTATTGTCAAACTCAACAATTATATCATTCTATTAAAACGTTTTTTTGCAAGCTCTCATTATTATTCTCAAGCATCCTGATTTGCTTACTGCTTTCTTCATCAACGTGCTTAATCAATTTGTTGCAGTTTATTACTTGGCCATGCAAACGTTGTAGCAGCGTATAATAATTTCCAATCTTCTTCAGTATACCGTCTAATTTAGAGTGGATTCTATTATTAGACTCTCAAAATTCTCTCTTAACCCTGCTGTTTTCACAGTGAAAGTGGAGTTTGCCTTACTTAAGAAATTTCTCTCATCTGCCGACATATTGACATAGGAGAAATTAAACCACTTTACATGCAGGCTGCAAACAACGCCTCCTGTTTTATTGGTTACAGTTTTTCCACAAACATAACAAGATGACGATTCTTTTGTAGACATCGTAAAGAAAATATCAAAAAACGCGCCAAGAAAAAAAATTTAGGTTATAGGTATTACTCTGCAAAAAGTGATTTTCAATTAAAATGCGAAAAATCCAAAATATATTTATCGGTGCGCAAACTTATTTAGTTTAATTTCAGTGCACAAAAATGTTAGAAAGTTGTTTAATTTCTTGTATAAAATTTAAGTTCTATCAGGACAACTCTACTGTGTAAAAATCTCAACTTTCCATTATGATGCTGCCAGACTTTTTCTCAGCGATATGTACTTCTACTAAATTCTGTACTCGTGCTTTTCTTCTATTCATTTGTTTCCTTTATTCCAGAATGGCAATTATCCTGATGATATTTGTTAATAGTGGCGGCGGTAATTATTGGTGGATTGAACATGCTCCGTGGAATGGATTACACTTAGCTGATATAGTATTTCCCTCATTCCTGTGGATAATGGGTGTCTGTATACCAATATCTATTAAATCGCAGCTGGCTAAAGGAACAACAAAATGTCGAATATGTCTGAGAATTATGTGGGTAAGAAACATAAATAAGTAAATTTGGTTTTTTGTTGAGGTTATTTGCGAATAAAAATATTGTAAATAACAAAAATTGCCGCATAAACAGCGAATAAAATTTTTATTTGTGAATAGCTAACTCTTAAAACTTATTTGCAAATAAGGCATAAAAAGTTGCCACTTTATTTCACACATTCAAAGATTTTGCCGATGTGGCACACATGAAATGTGGTAAAAATTACAAGCAGAAACAAATATGTATACAAAATTGTTCATTTTTATTATTATGTGATTTAATAGAACTGGAAAAAATTTAATTTTTTGTTTGTTCTATTATTATTTCAGTAATCAAAATGCTATTTACACCAACAGTGCTACCAATTATTTTTGTTTTCAACATATGACATGCTAAAAAATAAAATTTTTCCATATACAAATTGTTGCATAAACAGTAAGTTAGTTATTTGCGAATAGGCTGCGAATAAACGGAATATACATTACTATAAGGTAAAATAAACTTATGTAATATTTTATCAAAAACTATAAACAGCTTATTTTCTGTTTCCCAGCTGTCTATATGTCAACATTTCATAGAAGCTACCCTAATCATAATTAGGTTTGGAAATTTTTTAAAGATATTCTCAAGCATTCATGTTTATATCCCAACAATCTAAATAAATTATTGAGAATTTAAAAAGAAAAATGTTTTTTTAATACCTGTCACACAAAAATAAGCTTTTTTCGGTTATACAAGTCTCTACCTTTCTTTACACCTTTCAATAAAACTCAATTATAAGAAATGTATTCAAAATACAAAAGAGACCATAACAAACCAACGATTTAAAAATATTTTTTTTCTGTAAAATAAAAAAAAAATAAAATTACGGTCTTATTATGTGCACCGAGCCTATGACAACCATGAAGTGATTTGAGGGGGGTTACTCTCTATTGCGATGAGAAAGCAAGTTTGATGCGACAGGTAGATGCGATAAGAGTATAATTTGGTATTCAGTGCTGTTTGCGCAAACTTTTTCGCGAAATAGTTTAAAAATGAAATAGCACTGGTATCACAAAATAAACAATAGTGAAGAATGATAAAATAAAAAGTGCGAAAGAGGAAATTAAATGCGAAAAGAATATACGAAAACACAATACAGGGTACCAATTCTTCGTTTTTTTTTTTCGCATCACAATAGAGAGTAAACCCCCTGAAAATAGTTTGACTTTTAGAAAAAGAGAAAAGATGATTTTACACTGGCCGGCTTAAAAATGCTAAAGTGCTTCAAGTCGATATTAAAGGTATTGACCGTTGTGTAGATACTTATGGCGTCAAAACTGCATTAGAAGACCAAGGCTTTAAAATTAAAATCATAATAGACCGTGTTAAGAGTTGAACTAGATAAAACCAGGGAATGTTGTTCTGAAAAAAACGAAATTCATCCAATTTATACCGCTTAATTTCTCTTACATCGCAAGGTAACCGTTGAGGAGCCGCATAAGCGTTTGGGATACGTTGACTGCTTTAACTGCCAGGAATTTGGTCACACTAAGGCTTACTGTAAGTTGCCCGCAGTTTGTCTTGTGTGTGGTGAACTTCATGTTACATCACAGTGCAAGAAGTCAAAGATTGATTCAAGTGTTAAAAAATGCAGTAAATGTCGCAAATTACAAGGGTTATCCTGTCTATACTCACTTTAAGCAGTCCATAACAAATAGGTCATCAAGTTTTGACAGTAGTGCATGGTTCATTACTATCAAAGCTTATCGGTTTTGGTATCGGTGATGATTTTTCTCGGTTTATTCCGAGCTTTCTCATACACTGCTGTATGCGATATAGATGGTGCTTCATCAAATGAACTCAAGATTAATTCAGGGGTACCGCAAATTTCGGTTGCTTATTTCTCCTACTATATTTCTTATATTTCTATATTACCGTCCATGTGCAACTTCTAACCCTATGTAGATGACAGCAGTATTCGCCAGTCATACTCATTCAGCTATAGGCCCTATCCGAGATCGCTGCCAAGAGGCATAATATGCATGAATCATTAAGTAATGATCTACTTTTAATATATGATGATCTACTTTTTATCTCTAATTAGAATCGCTAAACGGGTCGACTTCAACGCTCATAAGAGCCAATATTGTTTATTAACCCTTAATAGACTACTGGTTCCGTTGGGAACCAACCAAAAAAAATTAAAACTTTGTTTTTCTTTACGCAGTGTCTTTTATATTGTTTTTGCTTTAATCGTTATCATTTGTGCTCATCGCCGCTTGAATCTACGCATGATTAGCAGGTGAATGCTAGTTAGTGCGTGACAACAGCGACAAGAAAGTATATGTGCGTAATTGTGTGTATTGTAAAGCAAGTTTTTGTGCTAAGTTCTCCGAAATCGTAATGGAAAAAAATATTTCTATAATCTTTGTATTGTTTAAAAGAGCGTACAGTTCGTGATTTTCGAACACATGAGAAACTTTCCGAGTATGTTAACTCAATTGCGTGGTCAGATAGAGAATTTTTCCTGTGATGACTCGGAACTCGACTCATATTTCGACTTCGAAGTTGCTGGGAAATTGCATACAGGAGGGACTAGAAGGCCCAAACTCCTCAGCAAGAAGTTGCTCATATGGAAAAACCTGATACCTATGTGAACCCAGTCAGCCACACAGGGGCGCTGGTGAATCGTGGTCCATCATCAAATAAGGCCGTAAATTTAGGTGCTGATGTAAATCTTTCTCACAACTGCTCCCAGCGAGATCCGCGGGGTACAGGTTTTGCCTTGGCGTATTCCTAACCAGGACACTCTGTTTTACGGGTAGAGAGGGGAAGGGGTACCTCGTTTGTTAAAGCAAATAAAACTCTAGGAAGCCGCATGACTTATGTTGTGTTGGCTTCCGAAACCCTTACCAAGGGTATAAATTGGCAGAACGGGGATCAGCATGGCCCCCGGGTGGGTCTTCTTGCAGTTCAACGCGGGCTTATCACGGTTGAGGTGTATACCTTGGCTGAAATGTTCTGAAAGGAGTGTTAGTATCCTTGATAATTATTTGGCGAGGCTTTTTTCGGGGACTAACAACCTCCCGAGGATCTGTTGTCTTTACAACAGATACCTGTACTGTGAGAAACCAGTGGTAATGGTTGACGGGTGAGTTGGTTTAAGGGTTGATGCTGCTAGAGGGCTTCGGCCTACCAGTTCATTAAACCTTGTCTTCCATTGATTGCTGGGAAATTGCATATAGGATGGATTAGAAAGCCTGAACTCCTCAACAAGAAGTTGATCAGCAGAATTTTTCTTTATTTTTTGTTATTTTCTTGAATAAAACTTGTTTATTTTTGTTTAAAAAACATTGTGACCTAGAATATGTATGTGTTCAAATTTTGAAATCCGGGTGCCCACTGGTTCCTCCCAGAACCAACCGGGTTTTTTAAAAATATTCCAGTTAAATACCACTTGTAACAAAAGTTGTGGAATAAAAGTTGCTTAGAATTGCAAGTTTTACAACATACATTTAGTTCAGCCAAGAAAAAAAATCAGGATATTAAGGGTTAACATATAAGCGCATGGCCGTGAATTCTGCTTCATCTGTACTCATTGATGGTATAAGTATTGAGGAATAGGAAGTTCTTGGAATGAAAATACAGTGTGATGTTCGATGGACTAAACACATTTTTCATGACTCCATATTTGTAAATGATTTTTTCAGTTTGAAAATAATTTCTCTTTCCTATTAAGAATGCTCTGTTTTTCAATTTTATTTCAAATCAGTTTTAAACGTTCCTCATTTGAGAAAGCGTTTGATCCTTAGTGTTATTTGGGTAAATATGTTTTAATTTACATTGCTATAAATTTAACACGTAAATTTTTAAGCCGAAGCGCTGTCATGCTTGAACTGAATATTAAATTGTTTATATTTCTTTTTTTTCAGAGATCTGTGAAATTGTTTACAATAGGCTTGTGCTTAAATTCTATAAATGGGCCGAATTTGGAAAACTTGAGAATTATGGGAGTGTTACAACGTTTCGGTATTGCATATATGATATGCGGTGTAGCGCACACTATATTTGCACTAAAGGAACATATAGAACCGCAAGTAAGTTATGTATACATCAAGAAAATTATTCTTACTGATCGGACGTGGTTTTTTATTCTGCTCCGTTGTAATTAATATGTGTTTTTCTTTCTAATTTACCAATTTAAACTTAAAAAAATTAAAACAAAATTGAATTGTGTAATCGATCGGCTTTCATGCGGAAGAGTATTGTTAAAAATCATACAACAATTACAAAAGCTAATCTGTAAATTTGTTTGGCTCATGAATGATTATCTGTTTTGCATTTTTTTCTAATCTAAGATTCAAAAAGTGGAATGGTCAATAATATAAAGAGACTATACAAATTACAACAAAATAACTTATGTACACATTAATATGATATTTTTAACCAAAATGATAACAACATGCAATTTTATTCAAAAATGATTTTTTTCCTCAAAGAAATTAATGATAAATTATTATAAAAAAGCCAAAACTGAAAGGACAAAAGCCTCCTTTTAATTACTGAACATCATTGAAAGCAACATCAGATTAATGAATTTATGAACCTTTAATAAAATAATGAAGCAAATTACAAGAACACTCACGTAAACAGCAACATATATAGCAGAACAAGAATGATTAGATTACGACCCGAACACAAAAATTAAACGTTATGCTCAGGTGGGTCAAATGACGTCACGAAATAGTCTGATATTACAAAATTGTAGAAACATAACAGTGGGGTAATTTCTTATTTTTCCCTATAAATTAAGGCGAATTCATAACAGGTGGCTTTCTTATTACAACAATACAACAGCACAAAAAACAACATGGTGTTCGCCAAGGCGAATTAATTATTAGGTGGATGCATTGGCGAATTCAGGCGAATTCGATTAATATGGCGGCACTTTCTCTGTCAAGTTTTGTTTACCTTTTTCGGCGCCATTTAAATTTTTTTTACATGTTCGTTATCATGATACAAAAAACAAGGTAGCCGCTTCGCTACAACAATACAACAATAAAAAAAACAACAGGTATTTTGTTTGTGTAAAAAGGCGAATTCACACTTTAGCTGTCAAAAGTAGTTTGTGAAGAACATTTACATTTTTAGTATTTCGTATATATACAAAGTTTTTTTGTGCATAATAAAAAAATAGTGGAAAAAGTTTGTGAAGAACATTTACATTTTTAGTATTTCGTGTACTAAAATATACAAAGTTTTTTGTGCATAATAAAAAAATAGTGGAAAAATGGTTTTTGAAAACCTAATTTCATTACTAATGTTCCTGTTTTGACTGGTAAAACAAAATGTAAACATTATTTTACGTATTTTGAATCGTGCCATTCCTGACCAGTTGACCAAAATTTAGACTATTGTTGATGAAGACCACGATGAAATGATATTTTCATCTATTGCACCTGAGGAGTTGAAGGCCGTAGTGGCACAGTTTGATGCCGGTGAACAAATAACACAGCGTTATGTAAGACATTTAGTATATAATATTTACATAGTACCTATTTGGTGAAAGTAAAATTCAATTCTTTTTGTAGATGGTATCTCAAAGAGTATCTGAAGAACGTGCTAAACAATTCGGCTTTATTTAGATGATATTTCCATCACTGATTTTACACATTGGTTGCTCAACAAGAATTTAAAAAAGCTCGCTTCGTTGTAGAAAGGCTGAACAACAAAAATTGTCAGCTATTATTTCGGCTAAGGGTGATGCTGCAGCTGAAGAACTTGTGGCCAAATCATTTGCGGAGGCTGGTGATGGTCTTGTAGAATGTAGAAAAAGTTTATTTCGATATTCATTTGTGTTTTAATTCAACGCATTTTAACTTACAAGTTGTTTTTTTGTTAATAAAACAATTTAAGTTTAGAAGCAATGTTTTCCTTGCAGTGAATAGTCATTAGAGGAAGTAAAAAGCCGGATTACAAAGCGATCCAAATACATATGTACTTATTTATATTTTTAAAGGCATTCGTTTGAGAAAACTTATGTACTTCCTCTCTTTGAATATTTTTATTCTGATGACGCTTTTTGCTGTTAAATTGTCAAAATTTTTATTTACACTATGTGTTTATTTAACTTTCGGTAACCACGCAAACTTAGTACTTTTGAATGAAACAGAAGTTTCTTTAAAATGTTTTCATATTATAATATTTATTCTTTTTTATTTTGTATTATAAGCTTTAAATGTAAGAATAACTTTTTTCGTATATTTAAATGTAAACTGTAATTGTTTTAAAATATTAAAATAAACACTAACATTTTTCTGCTTACATAGTTTTGAGTGTTATTCCACAAATATGTATGTAATAAGTGTAGCATTAATGGTTTAAGATGGTAATTAAATTTTTATTAGATGTTGCAATTATCATTTGAAATAGAAAGTTTCAATTTCGGTATCTTCTATAATTTGTTGAACAAAAGAGAACAAATTTCATTATTATTTTTTATAGTACTAAGCAAACCGGGCACTTGTGTCGCAAAATGAACTTTCCTTTTCATAGCATTTTTAGAAGCAATTAGATAAACTTCTTTAACATTTTAAGAAAATAAAACTTCAAACAATAAGCAAATTACTTTCGAGATTATTTCTACAGCAGACATTCATTAGTCACAATACTGTTGAAGTTGTACTCTTATATTGCCCCATTTCGTTTACCTGAAAAGAAAAAATGACTATTACGTTAGATGAGTTAAAAACTTATTAAAATTGTAAAAAAATTACAAGCAGTACTTTCCTTTTTCACCGTAGACATTCATTAGTCACAATCCTGTTGAAGTTGCACTCTTATATTGCCCCATTTCGTTTACCTGAAAAGAAAAAATGATTAGTAGGTTAGATGAGTTAAAAACTTATTAAAGTTGTAAAAAAATTGCAAGCAGTACTTCCCTTTTTCACAGTAGATATTCATTAGTCACAATACTGTTGAAGTTGCACTCTTATATTGCCCCATTTCGTTTACCTGAAAAGAAAAAATGATTAGTAGGTTAGATGAGTTAAAAACTTATTAAAGTTGTAAAAAAATTACAAGCAGTACTTCTGTTTTTCACAGTAGATATTCATTAGTCACAATACTGTTGAAGTTGCACTCTTATATTGCCCCATTTCGTTTACCTGAAAAGAAAAAATGATTAGTAGGTTAGATGAGTTAAAAACGTATTAAAGTTTGTGTTGCTCCTACACCCTTTTCAAATTCTGTTTGCGTACTTTGGTCTTTTTTATTTTCCTCTGGTACCCAAATCCCGAGTCCGATGCAAAGCGATGACTGGGCATCCTCAACATAAGAATTGCCAACACTTGGAATTAGCATCTGCGGTTGGCTTAAGTACGGAGATCTTAAATTTAGAGTACTTTTTTATTATGAATATATATATATATATATATATATATATATATATATATATATGTGTTACTTTAAGAACTTATACTTACTGTTTCACAAGTTTCTTTTGGTAAGGTTCCGCATTTGGCAAAAGTGATGGCTTGTTTCCAACATGAATAATGCTGGAAGGTAAAAATGGGCACTGCAAACTTTACCATAATACGGAAGTTTAATTCCACAAATTTCACTCCATCTGTTACGACATTCAGTTTCCTTGGGAACACAGAATAAAGGTCCATTTCCCTTTTCAAATTTATTTTTACAAACGGAACAAGTTCTCATTTTTAATATTTGTATCACTTTAATATTTAATATTTGTATCACACAGAGTATTTTTTGTATAGTATAAAAAGTTTAAGTGGCGCCGAAAAAAGTAAACAAAACTTGACAGAAAAAGTGTCGGCAAATTGACCGAATTCGCCTGAATTCGCCGATGCATCCACCTAATAATGAATTCGCCTTGGTTCGTTATCAACTACTTTCGACAGCTTAAGTGTGAAGTCGCCTTTTTACACAAACAAAATACCTGTTGTTTTTTTATTGTTGTAGAGAAGCGGCTACCTTGTTTTTTGGGTGTTCTGTATCGATATTTTTAATAGATATAGTCATAGTAAAATATATCAAAATTAAAAAAATATGAAAATTGTATATTATTTTCACCAGCTAGCTGTTTAATCAAATATGGCCTGTGGGCCCAATTAAAAAAATTGAAATAAATGAAGTGAAAAATGAAATAAAATAATTCGCTGCCAATGCAAACAATTTTTAAAACCAATATGTATTGAAAACATTTGCTTTCGAAATTTTCACTTAACTACCACCACCATGATCTACCCATTCATTATTTCTTTAATGCTTTTATATATGTACATTTTGTATACAATGAATAAAAAAAAATAAACTTTTTTGTTAATAATTACTTCCAGTTTTAGTTCGACAGTAATGGCTTAATCGCGTTTTTGAAAATAGATACACAATTTGAATATATTTTATTTCAGCGTTACCGCTTAGCATGTACTCGTAATTATCCAAAATTGGAACAAAATAAAAAATTTCTGATAATTTTTTTGCAATTAAATTTTTTCATAAATTCTTTGTATTTTACAGCATCATCATATTTTTATTCAAAATTGTTAATGAAATATATTTATCAATTGAAAATAATTCATTGTTGTTAATAACATTTACGTTTTCGAAACTCATTTTCTTAATCTGACACAAATTGTTCTGAAGACTTTAAAAATTTTCTTATTAGACATAAATATATATTTGCACATGTAAATTTAAAATTTATTATAGTGAAAATTTTATTCAACTAAAACAATCTGCATTTCGTTGCAAAAAAATCTAACCAAAAAATAATTTTCCACACGTATAATAATGGGTGATTTTATAAGAACTATCGGAAATTAAAAAAAAAAACACATAAAATTCAGAAAAATGCATGAAATATTTATTTGGATCGATAGTTGGGTCGATATAATTTAATGCTTGAAGATTATTTCATGCAAATATTGGCCGCGGCTGCGCCTCAAACGGTCCATCCGCTTAGTCCAATTTTGGCATACTCTTTCCAACATTTCGGCCGGTATCTCACGAATAATGTTGGCAATGTTGGCTTCCAGTGCGTCAATCGAAGCGGGCTTGTCGCTATAGACATTAGCGTTAACATAGCCCCACAAAAAATAGTCTAGAGGCGTTAAATCGCACGATCTGGGCGGCCAATTGACTGGTCCCAAGCGTGAAATAAACTGTTCACCGAACTCGCCTCTCAATTGCTCCATTGTTTCGCGTGCTGTGTGGCATGTGGCACCGTCTTGTTGAAACCACATGTCATGCAAGTCAAGCTCTTCCATTTTGGGCAAAAAAAAGTTTGTTATCATCGCACGGTAGCGCTCACCATTCACAGTAACGTTGTGATTCGCATCATCTTTGAAGAAATACGGCCCAATGATGCCGCCAGCCCATAATCCGCACCAAACGGTTGTTTTTTGTGAATGCATTGGTAGCTCTTGCAATGCTTCTGGCTGCTCTTCACTCCAAATACGGCAGTTTTGCTTGTTCACGTATCCATTCAACCAGAAATGAGCCTCGTCGCTGAACACAATTCTTCGATAAAAAAGTGGATCTTCATCTAACTTTTCAAGAGGTCATTCACCAAAAATTTGGCGTTGTGGTAGGTCGTTTGGCTTCAATTTTTGCACCAGCTGTATCTTATAAGGCTTCACACCCAAATCCTTCCCCAAAATTTTCCACGTAGTGGAGTAACAGAGGCCCAATTGCTGCGAACGGCGCCGAATCGATAATTCACGGTCATCACCAACACTGGCCGATACGGCTGCGATATTTTCTTCAGTTCGCACTCTACGTAAGCGTGTTGGTGGTTTAATGTCCAACAATGTAAATTTGGTGCGAAATTTTTTACAAAAGCCCGAATAGAAGCCTCAGTAGGTCGATTAAACTGACCATAAAGTGGAAGAAGCGCGCAATGAACTTTCTTACCAGAGCACGCATTTTGGTAATAAAATTCAATAATTTGCAAGCGTTGTTCGTTTGTAAGACGATTCATGATTAAATTATTGACCAAACTGAAGATGTTTGACAGTGACACAAGATACAAAACGTGCGTGAGCTGTCAAAACTAGTGTTGCCAAAAAGATAATAGCTAAAAAATCACTCGTTACATCCAAAATGTATTTATATTCTACACTAAAAATAAAATCAATTATTAGTCTTACTCTCGTTGATTTACAAAACTTTTAATAAGTTCCTAATTCCAATAGTTTGTTTAATGTTTTCCTAGATAGGCCCAAATCATCACCGACAATTTCTTATACCTTCTCTAGCAAAAAACAATGAAGAAATCGTACAATATATATATTTCTAATTTCCAGCTTTTAATCTTTAAAGTTTGCTAAAAGCTTTCCACTTAATATATTCAAAAGTGGACATATTTAAAGACAATTGATTATTATTACAATTTAAAAATATTTTCTTCCTTAATTTTTATATTCTCAAAAAACGAAAAGAATTTTCGGATTTTGTGTAATATCGAGCTCTTGGCTGTGGAAAATTAATTTACGTTTCCGGCAATACTGATTTGTTCAATAGAATTTAAGGCGAATTCAGTATGTTTTTGATACATTGGTAATTTTATATAGGGTGAACACCATGTTGTTTTTTGGGTTGTTGTATTGTTGCACTAAGACGGCCACCTGATATGAATTCGCCTTGGGAAATATGAAGTGGCGCGCATGAAAATTTGTGAAAAAAATATGAAAATATAAACAAATTTTTATAGTTGGGTAATGAGCACCTAAAACAGCTGTCGATCAGCTACGCTAACGAGGCCACCTGGTACTAAATTCGCCTTGCCTATAAATACTATTTTAATTTCTTTTTTATTTATTACTTATTTTTTAACGATATTATTTTCTTTTTTTTTTCATTCATTTATTGATTGAATCTTCACAAAGTGAACTAACAATAAGTGTTCAAATATTAATACTAAATACACAAAACTAATTAAGTCCAGCCAATGCTAGGTTTTTAACGATATGAAAAAATTATATATTCTAGAAGTATATAAAACTAAATAACAGTTAAAATACATAATTATATAATTTAGATTATACATACGTCTTGTTGTATATATGTATTCACAGTATTTGGCATCCCTACAAGTTATCATGAATAAGTCACTTGTCAAATAAATAAACAAAAGGCTCAAGGCAGAATTAGTTTGTACGTTCTTTTTCGTTCTGAATCAGCTGTCTTGTTTCTGTTCAATGTAAACTATATGTACATGGTTTGTTTTTACTTTTACGTTCTGTTCTGTTGCGGACTAATCTGTTGAAAATAGAATTCAACGTTAAGTGACAGCCAGATATGTCTATGTTTTACTTTTTTCTGGTATGGAGAAACTAATTTTTTTAGTCATATGAATACAAATTTTTTTTATCGAAAGCTAAAATAATTTGTTTTAATTAAATTTTTTCAAACTTAATATATATTAATCAATTAAGCCACTATGAATGATCAATATAATTTTAGCGAATAAACATTATATTTTGTATAAGAAGTGTCGTAAATTCTGCAGATCGTGAGAGAAAAGTTGGCTGTTTTGTCACCATTTCTAAGTAATTAAATTGTTTCTTTTTTTGTTTTTTCAAATAAAACAATTTTTACGAAAAATCTTAATTCCAATATTTTTCTTTTTTGCTTTACTGTAAAAAACAGCTGAACTTTTTCACAGAAAAAGTAATTGTAAAATATTTGCTACAGAAAAGAACGTCACAGAACGGCAACTGAAAGTAAAAACTAATGAGGCCTTCAGTCGTTAATCGCAGAGTCATAAAAGAATAACACACGTCTTGTTTGTTATTTTACTAAATTTTATTTTTCTGTTTCTTCTATTTCGATTAATTTTGATTGTGTTCCATAGTACATCCAAAATCTTTTCACTTATTCGCTTCCGTTTACATTATTTTTTGCTTCAACCAAATGTTTTTCGAAGTAATTTGTCGACTTGTAAATTTTTTATGTTAAGTCGCGACTGCTTCCGGTCTCAATTTCAGAGTTGATCTATTACTAAATCCCATGCGTAATTTTTCCACAAAGAATTGTCAAAGTAAACCAAAATACTTCTTTCTAACATACTCATTTCATATTGCAAATTTCTTTTAAATTGTCTTGTTTGTTCACTATTTTTTGAAAAACTGTAAAAGGACACAGCTGAAAATTAGCCTTTAGTACAATTTCTCACATGCTTTTTTCCATCGTTTTGCTTGCATTTGCCCCCTGCGCACGACATGTTTACAATTTACTTTGAGTTTTTAAAGACGTTTTTAGCACTTTAAGCTTTTAATACACTTCACGCATAGTTTTAATAATAATAATAATAATTTTTTTATACAATATTTTATAAATTTCAGCACAAAATTATTGATCTATAACGAAATATAGGCTGACTTCGTAAATTTAGTTTGCATTATAATATTGCAAAGAAACATATTTACAAGGTAAAGTAATATTGAATGGCAACACTGCTTTGTAAAATAATAGGTGTGTTCCACGAGATCTTGGACTAATTCGGGCTAATGAGAGTAAAAAGCAAATTACTCTCTAAATTTGCAAATTTTACGCGAAACTGCTGGAACGCAAAAAACCACAATTGTACATCTTGCAATACTAGTGTTGCTTACTTTTTAGATTAAAGTATATTTTAGTGATTTTAGACACTTAAAATGCATAATATCATATAATCAAAACATTTGCATTATTGGCAACAGGTGTAAAATTAAATGCAATGTAAAATTTTCAATAGATTTTTATAATCATATTTATAAAATTAAAATCCAAATAACAATTGATTATATTTTCAGTTTCATTCTAGTCCGAACTTACCCAAAGAAAAATTTCGGGCTAATTTGTGCAGGAAATTAAAAAAATTACTCTTTCATTTTCTCTCAAAATTGCACAAAAATTGTTACGTGGAATGCTTTTGGACTAGTTCGGACCTAATGCGGTAACATTTTGGTACATTTATGAACGCAAAAATGACAAAAGTTTCGTTCCTGCAGTAAAAGTTTTTCATTCCAAGTGGACCCCAGAAATTTTGTGCTATTCTTTTGAAGATTGCCTTCGAAATTGGATGGCAAAAGAAATAAAAACATACTTAAAACGTACTTCTATGAGCAGATTTTTCTTTCGTGATTCCAATTTTTTTTACTATATACAAAAAGTTTCATGTTAAATCACATATTTATATTGAATTAGATTTTATTTACAACAAATCTGCCATTTCTACCAAAAAATTTTTGCCGCCATTAAAGATGTGTACTTAAATGTTTACAAAGAATCACAAATAAAAACCATGCAAGAAATTAACAAACAATGCGCTTTGAAGCGTTGCTATGCAATAATGAACATGATGCATTGCCAAAACTAATTTTGCTGGTTTTATGAACACCATGCATTCTCAAGTTACATCGCAAACTGCATTTATGAAGTCAACTGCAGGGTTGCCGAATCTCACATAGCATATAAACTATTCCAGGTATTATAGAATTATTATAGGATATATTGACTTCTCAGACTTTTGAAATTGTTTTTTACCGATGACTAATTTGAGTTCACGAAACAGAGATATTTTTCATCAGAATCCTTTACTTAGGAAGCAGTAAAAAATAGTACTAGCTGGTATCAGTTTTGTAAGCTATAAAAAGCCAGGAGTCACTACCAGCACTAAAGATCTACGTGGAGGTTCTAATTAAAAACAGAATTGGACATTAATTGTTAAATGAGACATGTGAAGAATATTTTTAAGCAACAAATATTTGTATTGAACACATTCGCAGTAAATTGGTAATTTCAACGATTTATTCCCCGCCTCGGCTTTCAGATACAGAAGTAAATTTTTTTACTTCACTTGAATCCCGACTTATAGCTGCTGTTGACTATAATGCTAAACACACATTTTGGGGCTCAAGATTAATCTCTCCGAAAGGTCGTGTGCTTTTTGATACTATATCAAAATTGGGTTTAGATGTAATTTCCAGCGGGTGGCCCACCTATTGGCCATCTGACCAGCGAAAGATCCCAGAGGTTATTGATTTTGGAATAGTAAACAAGTAAGAGTGTAGTACATTCGGCTGGGCCGAATCTAAAATACCCTTCACGATAGTCACGAATATGTATAGTATATTAAAAATGAGACCTGAATATACTCGGTTATATATGAACCGATATCGGAATTTTCTATTTTCTGTATTTTAGTAACCTTCTTTTATAACGAGAATTCCTTTTCAGCAAAAAAAAAAAAAACAAAAAATTAATGAAAAAATCGGTTCAGGCTATATCTCGGGTATATATGGACCGATATCAAAAATTTTAGTTTTCCATATTTATATAACCTTATTTCATTACCAGAACTGCTTTTGAGCACAACAAATTGTTTAAGTTCGCTTACGCGACATTTTCATGAAAAACCCGGTTTAGGCTATATCTCGGGAATATATGGACCGATATCGGAAATTTTTATCTTCCATATTTATATAACTTTATTTGATTACCAGAACTGCTTTTAAGCAAAAACAGTTGTTTAAATTCGCTTACGCGGCATTTTTATGAAAACCCCGTTCCAGGCTATATCTGCGGTATATATGGACCGACATCGGAAATTTTCATTTTTCGTATTTACATAACCTAATTTTATTACCAGAACCGCTTTTAATCAAAAAAAGTTGTTTAATTTCGCTGACGCGGCATTTTCATGAAAAACCCGTTCTAGGTTATATCTCGGGTATATATGGACCGATATCGGAAAGTTTCATTTTCCATATTTATATAACTTTATTTCATTACCAGAACTGCTTTGAAGCACAAAAATGTTGTTTTAGTTTGCTTACGCGACACTTTTATGTAAAACCCGGTCTAGGCTATATCTCGGGTATATATGGACCGACATCGAAAATTTTCATTTTTCATATTTATATGACCCTATTTCATTACCAGAACTGTTTTTAAGCAAAAAAAGATGTTTAAGTTCACTTACGCGACATTTTCATTAAAACCGCAGTTTAGGCTATATCTCGGGTATATATGGACCGATATCGGAAATTTTCATTTTCCATATTTATGTAACCTAATTTCATTACCAGAACTGCTTTTGAGCACAAAAAAGTTGTTTAAGTTCGCTTACGCGGCATTTTCATAAAAACCCCGGTCTAGGCTATATCTCTGGTATATATGGACTGATATCGGAAATTTTCATTTCCCATATTTATGTAACCTTATTTCATTACCATAACTGCTTTTGAGCACAAAAAAGTTGTTTAAGTTCGCTTACGCGACATTTTCATGAAAAACCCGATTTGGGCTATATCTCAAGTATATATGGACCGATATCGGAAATTTTCATTTTTCATATTTATGTAACCTAATTTCATTACCAGAACCGCTTTTAAGCAAAAAAAGTTATTTCAGTTCGCTTACGCGACATTTTTATGAGAAACCCGATTTGGGCTATATCTTGGGTATATAGGGACCGATATCTGAAAAAAAAAATTTTTTTGCCTTTTGGTCACCTTACTTAATGAGTGTGTGAAGTTTGAAGCAAAACAAACAACTTTTTTTGTCAAAAATTTCCATACAAAATTTCAAAAATTCCTGGCTTTTTTCGGAATTTTGAATATATCTCAGCTATACGTGGACCGATATTACTGAATTTCAATAGCAAAGACATGGGAATATGGAGTAATAGAATGGTGAAAGAAAAAAGTTTCTATGTCTAATGGTTTTCTCAGAAACTGAACAAACTGAATCACAAACTTATATATACCCTTAACATTTTTGTGAAGGGTATAAAAACATCCCCTTAGATTGGATGCATGTGGAGCCTTCATTGGATTTGTCCTTCGACCACTCACCTACTATTCTCTCTATATGTTTCCCCCAGGAGATTGGATCCCCATTTAACGACATAGGTGTAGTGAATTGGCTAAAATATAAAAAATATTTAAGTACCCATTGTATGGAAAATATATCTTTGAGAAATCCAGAGGATATTGATGAGTCAATTAATGATTTTTCCCAAAATATTGTAAAAGCCGTGCAACATGCTACCACTACACAGAATTTGTTCTTCTGAAATCACACATCCTTGCCTGAAAAAAAGAATAATCAGAAAAGAATGGCAACTTCTCAGGTCTCCCCAGCTTAAATCTACGCTTCGAGAATGCATAAGTTAACTAAGAAATTTGCTTGAAGTCGAAAGAATGGCTTCCCAATCAATCCGATTATTCTTTGTGGAAAGCAGCAAGAGAGTAAAGAGTTCCGTTAGAGCTAGGCCACTCTTGCGTACTCCAACTCCGAAAAGGGATGCTGTACGCCAACCACTTGAGAAACGTGTTTGCCATTGACGGACTGAATGATGAAGCTGATATGCCGCCATACGCCGTTAGACCTCCCGTACCTTTTAGACTTCGTTTTCAAGATGTCGAGAGTGCTATTAGTAACTTGAACCCCAGAAAACTACTAACAAAATGCTTGTGCAGTTACCCCGAGTAGTTAAAAGAATCGTCCTTTTTATTTTTAATACTATTTTCTTACAGAGTGGAAGGTGTCTGTCATTACTATGATGCCCAAACCAGAAAAGGATCTTAAAAAAGTTGAGTCATATAGGCCAATAAGTTATTGCCAACAATTTCAAAACTGTTCGAAAAACTGCTAATGACAAAGTGTACCCCAATTTTGAATGAAGTAGGGTGTATTCCTAACCATCAATTCGGTTTTAGGGCTAAGCACAGCACCATAGAACAGACACAGGCTGGTGAATGTTATCAGAAACGCGTTCGAAGATAAAAAATATTGCTCAGCTCTATTTATTTTGACAAAGTGTGGCACAAAGGCTTAACTCATAAAATAAAATTAAACTTGGCTGCAAACATTCACAAGCTGCTAGAGAGCTACTTATATGACCAGAAATTCGTCGTTAAGGAAGGTGATTTCAAAAGCTCGGCTCAGCCAATCGAAGCTGGAGTTCCCCAGGGTAGCATATTGGGTCCAACCTTATATTTGATTTATGCTTCAGACATTCCAACGAGCTGCAAAATTCACACTTCAATTTTTGCAGATGATACAGCATTCATCAGTGTCCATGAAGACTATAAATTAGCATCACAAAATTTGCAAGAACATTTTCTTATATTGGAGAAATGGCTGAAACTTTGGAAAATCAAAGTAAATGAACAAAAATGTACCCATGTTACATTCACACTACGTAGGAAAACTTGTTCGGCTATTAAAACCAACAACTACATTGTTCCGCAGCACACTGAAGTCAAATACCTTGGTATTCACTTCGACCGTAGGCTCACGTGGAAGTCTCACATTGACGCTAAAGTCACCCAGATGAAATTAAAAGCGGTGCAACTAAATTGGCTCATCGGCAGAAATTCTATCTTGAAGTTAGATTGCAAACTTTTGTTGTATAACGCAATCCTAAAGCCAATATGGAGCTATGGAATTCAATTGTGGGGTACCGCCTCTGCATCTAACATTGAGAAAATTCAAAAGCGCCAGAATAAAATTCGCCGTATAATTACTGCAGCTCCATGGTATGTTAAAAACTCTCGAATTCACAAAGATCTAGGTGTACCCTTAGTGAAAGATGAATTTTCAAAACACGCGATAAGGACATTAACAGACTGGAGTTTCACCCGAATCCTCGCACGTAGCATCCTAAACTTTGGTGACACTCGACTGAGAAGAATGGACACCCTTGTAGCGCTATCACCGTTACTACTAATGTATACAGCGCTGGCACTTTGTACTCTAGATATTTAAGAATGTTTAAATAAAAGACAACACAGTTGATGATTGAACATTGAAGTAAATGGTTGTGGCCTTTTTATTTAAACTTACGACATGGCGACCGTTTGGGAAGAAGTGTAATAAAAAAACAAAAGACATAATAGCAAGAAAAAATAAAATAGCTAAAGATAAATTTCCCAAAATGTACTAAAAAATGTGTTTAAACATAAAAAAAGTTATTTAAAAAAATAAAAATTATAAATAGCTTGTTTTCTATGTTTCCCAGCTATCTATATGTCGACATTTCATAGGAACTACCCTAATCATCAGTAGACTTTGGAAATTTTTGAAAGATATTCTCAAACATTCAATTTTATATCCCAATAATATAAATAAATTGTTGAGAATTTAAAAGAAAAATGCTCTAATAATACCTGTCAAAACACAAAAAACAAGCTTTTTCATTTTTAAGGAACTTAATTGTTTAAAAAAATAAAATATATAATAAAATTATTTTTCTGAAGCTGGCAAAGTGGCTTACAACACTAACGGCCGTATGCAAAGAAACTTAACAAAGCTTGGTAAGCATTTGTTAAGAAAATTTACCTAATGTTCTATCCAAAAACAATTATTATCTTACCATATGTTTAAATTTGAAATAAGCCACTTTAACTGTACGTTAAAATGACATTTGATTTGTTGACTTTGATTTTTCTTTAAGTTCACAATTATAATGAAAATATTTACAAAATCAATTGATTATGCTTGGTAGATAAGTAAATTAGAACTTTACATTTTATATGAATTGAAAAAAATAATTTTGAAAAGAAAATATAAATAAGAAATATGTTAGTGATGCAGTTTTCATTAAACGAATACTACGAAAAACGGCATTCCAATAATACAAATGCTTAAGGTATAAGTAATCCTGCTAATTTTTCTCAATTTTATTAATAAACCAAATACTGTACACTCGTCATTTATTAAAAAGCTGAATCGATTAAACGTTTGTCAAAAATGTGTGATTTAAGGTAATAATAATAATTCTTTTTTTTTAATTTCTTTTTCGATTTTCGAATATTAGTTTTCATGCATCAAGTGCTGTCCACACCTGACATGAGAACACTAACAGGAACAGCAAAATACTGTTACTGTCTGGTGTAGCCTGCAAATGTTACTGTTTTCTTGCCGTCTTGACACGGCTGTTAAGACGTCTGTTTTAAAAGCTCTGTCTTAACAGAAAATGACATTTTAATATGAGAAAAGTAAAAAAATTTAATTCTTATTTTAGATTGCAAATTTTGCAATAAAAACATTTTTTTTTTCTACAAACGAAATTAAAATAATAAAAAATCAAGACATACGGGTACTCCACCATGTAACAATCGGGCCGTCAAAGGTATGTTTTAACAGTATGTCTTAACGGCGTTTCATGTCTAATGTAGACGGGCAGTCACTATTCAAAAAATTACAACTGAACATAACGGCATTGCCAGAATAAAACACGTACTGTTTTTGCATAAACTTTTTTAACAAATGTATGGTAGTGTTAAGGTACAATTATGCGAACGTCCACGTACGTTTATGGAACGGTCGTTAGTATTTAAGTATACATTAATGATGTAAGTGCTTACTGAAATTAACTGTCACGTTGCCGGGACATCTCAACCTGTTTAAAATAGAATTTGACGCCGTTGTTACGTGACATTCGTAGACCTGTGCTGGAACTCTTATATGAGAGATGGTATTCTGGCACATTAACCCCTTTTTGGAACTTTTTCAGTGATGCAAAAATAATATAATTTACAGTTTTTGCCATTTTTATCATAAGAGTTATAAGAATACTATTTAATAAAATATATTGAGTTTGAATAATGACAATAGAAACGTAAATATATGTGTACAACTACTTCTTTAAACATAAACGTATGTATTAATGTTAATGTTAATTATTTTTCCTGTCTTCTTTGATCAAGAGTTATTGATCGCGGCAATTATTGTTATAATTATAAATAAAAATATTTCTTGGCTTTAGTCAGGATTGAAGTCCAGCTAGACGAATGATACCAACCCATCATCATATAATATTAGAAATTTTAAACATAAGCTTTATATTTCTTGAAGCCAATTGGTACTTATTTGACTATAGCAAGTACGAAAACTGACTTAAAAATGCCCATCACTATGTTGAGAAGCTCAACACTGTTTCGAACAGCCGACAATAATTGACAAAAAAAATTCAATTTGGCTGGAAAATATAAATAGTTTTATTTTTATAAGTGAAAATTGTTTTGTTAATAATAAAAAAAATTAAAAAAAAAGATATGGATGCTCTTTTTTTTAATTAGAAACACCGAAAAATTAAACAAAACATTGCACACTAGCTGTGTAATGTCTTGTTTATTTTTTGTTGACATGTGGTACGTTTTTTAAAGTTCTATAACCAGATACCTGCGCCGAAGCGGCTATAGCCGACTAAGTCGAGCCGCCGATGATATTCGATAGCCGCCGCCGCCGAAATTTTTACGGCTAATTTTGGCTAAAAATGATGCCGATGCTAGGTAACGAAATTATTAAATATAAGCCAAATTGTACGTTTTGTAGCTATAAATGCCAAACTTAACTTAAAAAATAGCATAACACAATGGATACACATTTTCTGCGCAACACATTTAGCGCTTCTTGTTCGTCAGAACAAATTAACGATACTCTAGCGATTTTTGAGACTATCGTAATGTTTTCACCGAAAGAAATTAAAAAAAAACATTGTTTACTTGGAATTTGATACGGCAACAATGATAACGTTCGTTTTTCGTTTTTAATACGGTAACTCAATCAAGTGCAGTGATGCAAACTCTATGATAATTACCGCTTTTTACGGTAATACGGTAAATATAGTTATTAGCTATTGTACTTAATCTCTTTTTGTTTATATGTTTTCTATTTTATCTACATCTATACAAATCTTAAAAATAGTATATGATCTCGAGGTTATAAAACAATAATTAAAACCTTTTTATTCAATATTTCGTTTTTCTTTAGAAAACTTCTTAAGGATTGTATTTGTTGATTAATTATAAAATCGAAAAAAATTTCTGACTGAAAATAAAACAACATCAAAAGCTTTAACATACATACATAATTACATTTAACGTAAAAATAATGTGATTTTATTTCCTATCAAAACATGTTTGATTTTACAATTAATTAATACTTTCCTTAAGAAGTTTTCTGAAGGAAAACGAAATACATATTGAATAAAAAACTTTTTAATTATTGTTTTATATGAAAATATTATTATATTTTATATAAAAATATTATTTATTTTTGTTGTTTACTACCTTTTATTGTTTTTTGTTTGTTTTTTATTAAATAAATAGTTTATTAGATAAATTTAATAAAATAAATATGTAAACAAGATAAATCAACATTTTTTTAGTTAAACCTGCAAAAAAGGCGGTATTAATTAATAACTATTTATGTGGTTAAATATAACTGCTGCCTGAAACAGCTGATTTTAAAACCCAGCATACGGTGTTTAAAGTACCGTAATAATTTTAATGGAAATATAGGGTGTTTTTTTAAGCTAGATAGAACTTTAAATTGTAAAAAGTAACACAAAAAATTAAATTTTGATGAAACATTTTTTTTATTTGTTTCAGTATACTCTGACAAATCATTATGAATAGACGCACGCTTGAACAACGCTACGAAATTATCCAAATTTACTTTGAAAATCAGTCCCGTTGTTTTATCGCAAAATTGTGTTCAGCGATGAGGCGCATTTTTGGCTTAACGGGTTTGTTAATAAGCAAAATTGCCGCATATGGAGTGAGACCAATCCACAAGAGACCCTACAGACTCCATTACATCCAGAAAAATGCACTGTTTGGTGCGGTTTTCATGCTGGTGACATCATCGGACATTATTTCTTCAAAAATGAGGCCGGAGCTCGCGTTACGGTCAATGGAGATCGTTACCGCACCATGATCAATGATTTTTTGTTTGAAAATATGGATGACATTGATCCGGAGGAGATGTGGTTTCAACAGGATGGCGCTACGTGCCATACGGCGAACGCAACCATCGACTTACTGAAATCAAAATTTGGCGATAAGTTGATTTCGAGAAATGGACCTGTCAATTGGCCTCCAAGGTCGTGCGATTTGACACCTCTCGATTATTTCGTGTGGGGCTACGTGAAGTCACTGGTTTATGCTGATAAACCAGCAACAATTGACGCCTTGGAGGCCAGCATTGTTCGTGTTGTTCGTGACATACGGCCAGCAGTGCTCGAAAAAGTGGCCCAAAATTGGACGTCCAGAATGCGCTTCGTCAAGAACAGCCGCGGTGCCCATATGCCCGAAATCATTTTCAAATGTTAATGTCACGTATTGATCTTTCGAATAAAAAAAAATTTTGATTACAATTTAATTTTTTGTGTTATTTTTTACAATTTCAAGTTCTATCGGGCTTAAAAAAACACCCTTTAATTGCGGCTTAAAAAGCATAGTGAATCGCACTATAGGTATTTTTATTAGACGCAATTTTTAATATTTCTATAATTGCAATTGGTCTATTATTGAGAACTATAGTTTCTGTTCAATTATGTAAAATTCCACATAAATTCTTAAGGTGCTTGAAAGTAATAAATAGAATTGTGTAAATATTTATTAAATTTAGTTTTCTTGTAGACCTGTTTTATTCTCAAATAAATTACTATACGCGATCTTCTACTTCATAAAAAATTAAGGCCAAATCAAAGCTTTATGTAAATTTAATTAGTTCCGTTATTGCATTCCAAGTGAAATTTTCACGTTGAAGGTCTTGTTTTAATTTCCGTTTTTTTTTTATCAAAACTGCTAATAAAGTTTTAAAAGTTCCACGTGGAATGTAGAATATGTTCGAATATGTTTTCAGAAACCCATGTTTAGGAACAAATACTTTTTATTGATTTTTAGCCGATTTTTTATAAGAGCCGATAGGGAAAAAGCTAGCCGGTCAAATCCTGGCTATAGCCGACTTTGAGCCGCCGCCGAGTAATATATCATCAGCCGCCGCCGCCGATAAAAATGGACGGCGCAGGTCTCTGTCTATAACTATACAAACGGCCGTACGTTAAGGTACGTTAAGTTTTTCTAACATCAAGGTTCGCATAACGAGGCCTTTAACGTGTTTGGTAACTAACGTATACGTTAATACTCAAGGAAGATTTTTTTTTGATATGGCCCTAAATGTTTTATTGAATTGGGTTTTATACCAACGACTGCTACATAATCTTTACTAGCTTTTTACACACTTAAATTAAAAAACCACGTGTACGTGAGTAGGATATTTTTCATTTTCAAAAAAAAAAAAAAAAAAAAAAAAACAAAAACAAAAACGCTCGACACAATTAATATAAATTTGTGGAAAAATGTAATAATCTAAAACGATTATAAAAATATGGTTCAAACCAAATATGTTAAATGCGTTACAATGTGTACAAAGATACCAAGATCGGAAAAACATAGAGTGAACTTCAAAAAGAAAAATCAACACCAAGTTTTAAGCAAAAAAATAATCAATTTTAAAAAGAAACTGAACAAAACCAAACTTTTGTATAACCTCATCTTGGTTAAGTGCTGAAAATACATTATAAGTTCAAACAAACCAATTATACTTGACGTTTCAGTAAATTTATATGGAACTTGAACTTTTAAATAAGTAATGGCTATGGTGGAAAAACTTAAAAAAAAGCATTATGCATTTCGTTTTTATATTTTTGTGGAATTTTTACTTTAAATATTTCCGATAAAAGTGTAATTTAAAATTCATCAAAAAAAAAACCTTAAAATATATATTAAAAAAAAAAAAAAAAACAAATGAGTACATACATACATACATATGTACAGAAAATAATTTTGAACAGTGAAGTCATGCAATAATGTAAAAATGTGCTTGCATAAAAGTGAACATTTAAAGAGCATCAAGAAATAAGAATATAAAACTAAAGAAAATAACGAAAATTACAGTTACGGAAAACCGTTAAAAAAAATTTTTGTAACAAAAATATGACTGAGAAGAGAGAAAAGATCGAAGCAACAAGGCAAAATAGAGAAACTAACTTAAAAGAAGATGAAGCATAGAAAGGAACAAGAATCAATAAAGAGAAATACAACAAATGAATAAATTGAAGAGGACACAAAACAACACCACGAGAAGAGCCAACACCAGAACAACAACAACAGCAGCTTAAAATAAATGTGGTAAAAATATAAGAACACAAATAAAAATAAAAAAATTTAAAGGAATATACAAATTCCCATATTAATTTTTTTTTCTATTCATAACTATTCCTTTAAATTTTTCCTATATATATATATCTACATGTATACTTATAAAGACTATTTAATAATAATATTAATTAATTTTTTTTCCTGATTTCCCATATAAGGAAAAAAAAAAACAACAAAATAAAATAAAACAAAAAAAAAATTTTTGCTTAAACGTTTTTGCTGTTTGACCTATTTTTAAATAAAAAACATTTTGTTTTTTCTTTTTCCCGACGTTTCGTAGATCTTTTGTCTACATTTTCAAGGGAGCGTCTATTCATATAAATATAAAAACAATTTTTATAATCTAAATATAGGGTGTTTTTTTAAGCCCGATAGAACCTGAAATTGTAAAAAATAACACAAAAAATTAAATTGTAATCAAAATTTTTTTTTATTCGAAAGATCAATACGTGACATTAACATTTGAAAATGATTTCGGGCATATGGGCACCGCGGCTGTTCTTGACGAAGCGCATTCTGGACGTCCAATTTTGGGCCACTTTTTCGAGCACTGCTGGCCGTATGTCACGAACAACACGAACAATGCTGGCCTCCAAGGCGTCAATTGTTGCTGGTTTATCAGCATAAACCAGTGACTTCACGTAGCCCCACAGGAAATAATCGAGAGGTGTCAAATCGCACGACCTTGGAGGCCAATTGACAGGTCCATTTCTCGAAATCAACTTATCGCCAAATTTTGATTTCAGTAAGTCGATGGTTGCGTTCGCCGTATGGCACGTAGCGCCATCCTGTTGAAACCACATCTCCTCCGGATCAATGTCATCCATATTTTCAAACAAAAAATCATTGATCATGGTGCGGTAACGATCTCCATTGACCGTAACGCGAGCTCCGGCCTCATTTTTGAAGAAATAAGGTCCGATGATGCCACCAGCATGAAAACCGCACCAAACAGTGCATTTTTCTGGATGTAATGGAGTCTGTAGGGTCTCTTGTGGATTGGTCTCACTCCATATGCGGCAATTTTGCTTATTAACAAACCCGTTAAGCCAAAAATGCGCCTCATCGCTGAACACAATTTTGCGATAAAACGACTTTGCGAATCGACGACTGATTTTCAAAGTAAATTTGGATAATTTCGTAGCGTTGTTCAAGCGTGAGTCTATTCATGATGATTTGTCAGAGTATACTGAAACAAATAAAAAAAATGTTTCATCAAAATTTAATTTTTTGTGTTACTTTTTACAATTTAAAGTTCTATCTAGCTTAAAAAAACACCCTTTACATATACATATGTATGTGTGATAATTACCTTAATTAATGTTGTTACATCTGAATTTTTAACAAAATTATTTTGATAAGGATTTCAAAAAAAAATTTCATTTTCTAACTTGCATATGTTATACTATTAAACATTTTTTTTACTAGCCTTACACATAAAAACATGAATTCAGTGGAAAAGACGGTAATAAACATATACAGTCTAATTTATAAAAATATCTTAATTTAAAGTTAAGCCTTACATTAGTTATTCAACGGTTTTCACCGTATTAAAAAGGCTTATTTATAAATTCTTAATAATATCAAATTAACTATTAAATACTCTTGTGGAATTTTATAATTTTTTGAGTCAATTTGTTTTGGAAAAATATAATATTGTGTTTTTCTCTTGGAAAATAGAATGTAAAAAATTATCGAAAATAAATTTTTTATTTTTGAAAGGGTTTGTGAGCAAGCTAAACACATAAAAAATTCAGGATATGCAGTAAATGTGAATAAACATTTGAAATTCTTTATTTTTCCATAAGAACTTTTTATGTAAAACAAGTAAGAGTGTAGTATATTCGGATGGGCCGAATCTAAAATACCCTTCACGATAGTCACGAATATGTATAGTATATTAAAAATGTGACCTAAATATGCTCGGTTATATATGAACCGATATCGGAATTTTCTATTTTCTGTATTTTAGTAACCTTCTTTTATAACGAGAAATGCTTTTCAGCAAAAAAAAAAAAAAATTTTAATGGAAAAATCGGTTCAGGCTATATCTCGGGTATATATGGACCGATATCGAAAATTTTAATTTTCCATATTTATATAACCTTATATCATTACCAGAACTGCTTTTGAGCACAACAAATTGTTTAAGTTCGCTTACGCGATATTTTCATGAAAAACCCGATTTAGGCTATATCTCGGGTATATATGGACCGATATCAGAAATTTTAATTTTCTCTATTTTCGTAACCATCTTTTATAACAAGAACTGCTTTTCAGTAAAAAAAAAATGTTATTGGAAAAATCGGTTCAGGCTATATCTCGAGTATACATGGACCGATATCGGATTTTTTCTTTTTCCATATTTATATAACCTTATTTCATTACCAGAACTGCTTTTGAGCACAAAAAAGTTGTTTACTCGGCATTTTCATCAAAAAACCTGTCAGGCTATACATCGGGTATATATGAACCGATATCGGAAATTTTAATTTTCCATATTTATATAACCTTATTTTATTACCAGAACTGCTTTAAGGTGAAAAAAGTTGTTTAAGTTCGCTTACGCGACATTTTCATGAAAAACCCGGTTTGGGCTATATCTCGGGTATATATGGACCGATATCGGAAATTTTCATTTTCCATATTTATATAATCTCATCTTATTACCAGAACTGTTTTTAATCAAAAAAAAGTTGTTAAAGTTCGCTTACGCGACATTTTCATGAAAAACCCGGTTTGGGCTATATCTCGGGTATATATAGACCGATATCGAAAATTTTCATTTTCCATACTTATACAACCTTATTTTATTACCAGAACTACTTTTAAGCAAAAAAAGTTGTTTAAGTTCGCTTACGCGGCAATTTCATGAAAACCACGGTTTAGGCTATATCTGCGGTATATATGAACCGATATCGGAAATTTTCATTTTTCATATTTATATAACCTTATTTTGTTACCAGAACCGCTTTTAAGCAAAAAAAGTTGTTTAATTTCGCTTACGCGGCATTTTCATGAAAAACCCGTTCTAGGCTATATCTCGGGTATATATGGACCGATATCGAAAATTTTCATTTTTCATATATATGTAACCTAGTTTCATTACCAGAACTGCTTTTGAGCACAAAAAAATTGTTTAAGTTCGCTTACGCGGCATTTTCATGAAAAACCTGGTTTGGGCTATATCTCGGGTATATATGGACCGATATCGAAAATTTTAATTTTTCATATTTATATGACCCTATTTTATTACCAGAACTGCTTTTGAGCACAAAAAAGTTGTTTAAGTTCGCTTACGCGACATTTTCATGAAAACCCCGATTTGGGCTATATCTCGGGTATATATGGACCGATATCGAAAATTTTCATTTTTCATATTTATATGTCCCTATTTCATTACCAGAACTGCTTTTGAGCACAAAAAAGTTGTTTAAGTTCGCTTACGCGACATTTTCATGAAAAACCCGGTCTAGGCTATATCTCGGGTATATATGGACCGATATCGGAAATTTTCATTTTCCATATTTATGTAACCTAATTTCATTACCAGAACTGCTTTTGAGCACAAAAAAATTGTTTAAGTTCGCTTACGCGGCATTTTCATGAAAACCCCGGTCTAGGCTATATCTCGGGTATATATGGACCGATATCGAAAATGTTCATTTTTCATATTTATATGACCCTATTTTATTACCAGAACTGCTTTTGAGCACAAAAAAGTTGTTTAAGTTCGCTTACGCGACATTTTCATGAAAAACCCGGATTTGGGCTATATCTCGGGTATATATGGACCGATATCGGAAATTTTCATTTTCCATATTTATGTAACCTAATTTTATTACCAGAACTGCTTTGGAGCAAAAAAAAGTTATTTAGCTTCGCCTATGCGTCATTTTCATTAAAAATCCGATTTGGGCTATATCTCGGGTATATATGGACCGATATCTGAAAAAAAAATTTTTTGCCTTTTAGTCACCATGCTTAATAAGTGTGTGAAGTTTGAAGCAAAACGAACAACTTTTGTTTTCAAAAATTTTCATACAAAACTGCAAAAAAAATGGCTTTTTTCGGAATTTTGAATATATCTCAGCTATACGTGGACCGATATTACTGAATTTCAATAGCAAACCCATGAATCGATGGGGTAAAAGAATGGTGAAAGAAAAAAGTTTCTAAGTCTAATGGTTTTCTCAGAAACGGTATTTCAACAGCGGACAGACGGACATCGCTTAATCGACTTTTCCATTAATTCTGATTCAGAATATATATACTTTATAGGGTCGCAAAAAAAAAACTGTAGAAATTACAAACGGAATCACAAACTTATATATACCCTTTACATTTTTGTGAAGGGTATAAAAACAGAATTCATAAAAGTTTAAAATTTCTGCAGTCGTTAACAAGTCTGAAAGATAATTTAAAAATTTGCTTAAATATAAAATACAACTTGAAATAAAACGGGAATGGGATGAGACCAATTGGAAATGAATGTTGGCGTTACAAAATCATCAATAATCTTTTTTTTAGTTCAGTGAACGATTTTTTTATACACATTCGAAATTGGCAGAAATAGAATGCTGTCTAACAAGGAAGAATCATTATAAAATTGGTCAAATAATGCTTATTTAGTTTTATTATTCTGGAAAGTTGTAGCATTTGCTATTTTTTGAGCCGAGGAAGTAATTTTTGAGTTTTATTTTTACCTAAAACTACCACCAGACGGCGCTGCATACCAGACGTGTTATTGTTTATAGATTTTCATAGAAAAAACGGTGTATATACTGTTTCCGATATAATATTTGAACCCTTAATGAATTTCTACAAAAAACAAGGCAATAAGACAATAAAATTGAGTAACACACAAATTAAAATGCAGAAAGAAACCTGACGTTTAGCTAAGGTTCACATCAAACATCGGCCCTTAAAATTTAACCACTCGAAAGAAATAGCACCATTTCTATGACAGCACGATATATAAAAACGATAGCTCACTTTATATACATTGCCTGAAAAAGCGAATAGATCGATTCTCTCGCTATAAGTTTTGTGGCTCCTTTTGAGTAATGATATATCTACACAATTTTTGCTGGAAATGCAAATACATGTATACTCGTATATGTATGTATATATTTGTTACACACTTACCGATAGTATCAATTGAATTTATAAAGTTCGTTTTATTTTATTTCCATCTCCAAAATTCTCTAAATTTGCGCACAAAATCTTTTTATAATTATAAATTTCAACTTATTAAAGGTCTAGAGAAGGGTAGAGGCTACAATAAATTTTTGGAAATTATTAATCGTTAATAACAGCTGAATAGTGCTATTAAGTGTTTATAAATAATGTTTTTTCGTTTTCTTCTTATTAACTTTTAATAAAGCAGTCAAAAATTTTTATAAATTTGACTGATATACTTTATTAACATATACCTACTGAATTTTAAACACATTCTATAAACTATATACATACCTAACAAAAGGAAAGAAAAACAAAACAAAGAATTAATTGCATACAATTCTTTCTCATTATTCAATAATTGACATTACCCTGTGTTAAATCCTTTTTCTTGTGTTACTTGAATGTTTTGAAAAAACCGCATGAGTGTACATACATATGTAAATGTATTGTCAATATGCATACTTATATGTATGTTAAGATTACATATAATTATCCATGTTTACAAATACATACATATTTATATATAAGAAAAAAAAGGGAGAAGTGAAGAAAAATTAGTCCCAATTTTCACGAGGCAATTTTAGTTGCGCAATTCTTATCAAATTTTCTTTTAAAATTGCTTTTATGTTCAGACACAGCAATTTTACTTGAGCAGCTTTCGTTTTCTATTGCTTACACTTTCTTAATCTTTCATGTACTGCATTCTCAGATTTGTCCATTTAATTTTCACTTCTTTTAAATTAATACTGCTGTGTATTTTTTAAAGTTGTCCACAATATTAAAAAAAAAAAAAAAATTCAAATGAATTAAAATATCACAATTTCGCGTCAATATTAATTTCATCTCAGACAACATATCAATACATAAAAGAAACACAAATGAAAGAAAATGTAAAATTTCTGACATTACGAAAGATAGCACAAAACGACTTTCCGAGTACAAGCAAGCAAGTCAGTACTCATTTTTACACTCCCCACTCTTTCCTCACTTATTTGTCCACATACTCAAGAAATGCGCAACTAAAGTTGCCTCGTGAAAATTGGGACTTAAGCAATTTTATTATTTTTGTATAACTGTTTAAAAGAAATGAGAATGAATTTAATTTAATTTGAGAATGCAAATAAAGGAAAAACTGTTTTGTTTAAGCTGGATTCACCCATTGTTTCCGAGCAAAATTTTTGTCCGGACAAAAATTTTTTTACTGAGAGTTTTCCGCAGCACAATTCACCCATTGCAAAAAAATGTTCCGGAAAATCAGAGCTGCCATATGTAAACAAAATCTATTAGTTTTACAAGGTGGTAGCACTGCTTGTTATTATTTTGGTTTATTTTCCTGGCGTATTTTACATATTCTTAATTATTAGTAAATACTGTGTGATAATAATGGAAAAAAGAAAACTGTTTTTGATTATGGTCATACATAAATACATAAAGCATTATTATTAGCCAAGTAAATATGTATATGTATATATAAAAACATAAAAAAAGAGTTGCAGTGATGTCTTTTAAAACAAAGAAAAGGAATGGGTTATTTTTACACATTATATACATACACTCTCTTCCTGGATTTTTCATTTCTGCAATAAGTTTTTGGGCAATCAATTCATTTATTTCCATATTAAAATTATTACTTATTTTTTAATAACTATTAAAACAATGTACACACATATATCAAATGGCTGCCACAATTGAAATTTCATCCGAATAAAATTACTATAAAGATCTTTAGCTGGAAAATTTAGAAAAAAAAAAAAATAATAATATATAAACAAGATGAAATAATACGAATATTTAATTACTATGCAAATTTTTTATCCGATGGCATCTCATTTCAATTTTGTACGGACAAAAATTTTGTTCGGAAACAATGGGTGAATCCAGCTTTACTTTCAAATAAAATTAGTGTGAAAGAGATTCCTAATTGAAATCCAAAAAATTATTGACTTCAGTACAAAATTATCTAAATATGTATCTACATAAGCGAGTTACCGTGCTACCTCGTATAATGGAAACATCCACTATTTTCTATAAATTTTCCATTAATATGAAAAAGTAAATTTCATTTAATTTAATAAAATAATAATTAATTTAAAAAAAAAGAAAAAGCAAAAACAAAACTGAATTAAATTTTCCTTTTTCATAAATTTTCTTTCCCCCATTATAAAAAACTCAATTTACAAGTATAGTATAAAACGTTAGGTTTGCTATATGAAATATTTTTAACTCTCAAAATAAATAATTTAACAATAAATTATTTGTTTAAGCAATGTTTTTTTTTATTTCAGTTTCATATGAAACATTAACGTCATCTAATGTTTTCATATGGTTTAAACTAAGATATAATGCATATACATAATTTAAAATTGGCTTCAACAAATTAATTTAAAAATAAATTCGAAAAAAGGACCAATAGAAACATAATGTTTAAATGCCTGGTTTTGACGACACAAGTTTTAAAGAACTTATTTTAAATTATAACGTAGTTGTAAAAAGAGTTTGGCACAACTGACCTGTCACAAAAAATATATCTAAAATAAATGAGTACATCAATCTTCTCACAGAAAAATATAGTTCGGTTATTGCAATGGCCACTATTGAACAGAAAAGATCCTACATTAGCATGTGTGCGGCGATAGTTTAAGACAATTATGACGGAAATCCTTTAACACTACCTTCATTTTTAGATAAAATAGCTTTAATAGAAGATCTAACTGATGAAAGTCTGCAAACAACATTTTTAAACTTAATAAAATCGAAGTTAGAACGGAAGGCTCGAGAAGCACTACCTGATCGCATTGGAACTATAGAAGATATTAAATCGGCATTAAGTAATACGATTAAGCCAGAAAATTCAAAAATAATAGCTAGTAGAATAGGAGCTCTTAGTGTCAAGGATGGTGATTACAAGGAATTTGCAAAGCAAACTGAGGATCTTGCTGACGCATTAAAACGTTCCTTGATAATCGAGGGCGTAACACGAAACAAAGTACAGTGGCTGTGTTCTGTAACTCTCGCCACGAGAAACTTTTCGACTGAAACGTGTGAAATGAAACAAAGTTGAAACAAACAGCTGCTTTTCTCACTAAACTGTATCTATAACTTTTCTTTGTAAGTAATAGCTGTCACGTAAGGAAATTACTCGCCATTTTACAGAAAAACTGTGTCTGTAAAACTTTTGCGAAACAATTTCCCGCTTTCAACTGTCATTATTTCTCGCAAATAAAAAGGCTGTGAGATAGTATTCCAAATAACAATAATCATCATTAAATGAATAATAATGCTAAAAAATAAGTATTTTGCAGTTAAATTAAGTTTCACATATATATTCACACAGTTTAGAATGATCGCTTTTTTATTTTAAATTATTTAATTTTTATACCCTTCACACAACAAGTTTTAAGGGAATACTTATATAAGTTTGAAATTTCTACAATTTTAATTTCCGACCCAACAAAGTATAGGGTGTTTTTTTAAGCTAGATAGAACTTTAAATTGTAAAAAGTAACACAAAAAATTAAATTTTGATGAAACATTTTTTTTATTTGTTTCAGTATACTCTGACAAGTCATCATGAATAGACTCACGCTTGAACAACGCTACGAAATTATCCAAATTTACTTTGAAAATCAGACCCGTTGTTTTATCGCAAAATTGTGTTCAGCGATGAGGCGCATTTTTGGCTTAACGGGTTTGTTAATAAGCAAAATTGCCGCATATGGAGTGAGACCAATCCACAAGAGACCCTACAGACTCCATTACATCCAGAAAAATGCACTGTTTGGTGCGGTTTTCATGCTGGTGGCATCATCGGACCTTATTTCTTCAAAAATGAGGCCGGAGCTCGCGTTACGGTCAATGGAGATCGTTACCGCACCATGATCAATGATTTTTTGTTTGAAAATATGGATGACATTGATCCGGAGGAGATGTGGTTTCAACAGGATGGCGCTACGTGCCATACGGCGAACGCAACCATCGACTTACTGAAATAAAAATTTGGCGATAAGTTGATTTCGAGAAATGGACCTGTCAATTGGCCTCCAAGGTCGTGCGATTTGACACCTCTCGATTATTTCCTGTGGGGCTACGTGAAGTCACTGGTTTATGCTGATAAACCAGCAACAATTGACGCCTTGGAGGCCAGCATTGTTCGTGTTGTTCGTGACATACGGCCAGCAGTGCTCGAAAAAGTGGCCCAAAATTGGACGTCCAGAATGCGCTTCGTCAAGAACAGCCGCGGTGCCCATATGCCCGAAATCATTTTCAAATGTTAATGTCACGTATTGATCTTTCGAATAAAAAAAAATTTTGATTACAATTTAATTTTTTGTGTTATTTTTTACAATTTCAAGTTCTATCGGGCTTAAAAAAACACCCTCTATATTGTAACACTTTTATAATGTTTTTTTCAGAATTCACAAATTGCAATTGCTTTTTAATGTTACAAAATTTTGTACATATGTATGTAAGTATCTATGTATTATGTATTTGTAAATAAAATGTAAACGTTAAAGCCATACCATACATTTTCTAGAACAGCCGGCGAATATAGTATGACGCCGCCGAACAATATTTCTTAACTTTATACGCAGTTTTTTCTCACTTTTCGAGAAACGATGGAATAATTTGTTTCACAAGTTTTCGACGCGAGAACTTCTCGCCAAAGTTACAGAACACAGCCACAGATTAAAAACAAAAATGAAAAAAAAACCTGTAAAATTATTAATATGCATATGTTTTAAATTAGTAATGTAAATGTTTTCTACACAGCAAGTTCTGGTATAAAAGAACTTCAAAACTAAAACGCTTATTGCACTTTATTGGTTATACACAATTTTTCTGTTTTTTTGTAAACGTAAAATCAGTGGCTGTGTTCTGTAACTTTGGCGAGAGTTCTCGCGTCGAAAACTTGTGAAACAAACTATTCCATCGTTTCTCGAAAAGTGAGAAAAAACTGCGTATGTAACTCATATCGAAAACTATCCAAAGCGATTACGTCGTTACGTTAGAAATGTCTGAAAATATAAAACGATGCCGACATGCAATTTTAAAAATGAAAGCGCCAGCCACAATTAGTACCGCCGCCGACCAAAAATTACTATACTTAAGAAATTTTGTTCGACGGCGTCACATTATAACCGCCGGCTATTCTAGAAAATGTATGGTATGGCTCTAACGTTTACATTTTATTTACAAATAAATACATACATACATATTTATGCACAAAATTTTGTAAAATTAAAAAACAATTGCAATTTGTGAATTCTGAAGGAACATTATAAAATTATTACAATATACTTTGTTGGGTCGGATATTAAAATTGTTGAAATTACAAACTTAAGTATTCCCTTAAAACTTGTTGTGTGAAGGGTATAAAAATTAATTAAAAAGTTAAAATAAAAATAAATAAAAACAATCATGCTAAACTGTATAAATATGTATTTGATACTTAAATTAACAGCAATATACTTATTTTTTCAGTATTATTATTCATTTAATGTTGATTATTGTTATATGAAATACTATCTCACAGCCTTTTTATTTGCGAGAAATAATGACAGTTAAAAGCGGGAAATTTTTTCGCAAAAGTTTTACAGACACAGTTTTTCTGTAAAATGGCGAGTAATTTCCTTACGTGACAGCTATTACTCACCAAAAAAGTTATAGCTACAGTTTAGTGAGAAAAGCAGCTGTTTGTTTCAACTTTGTTTAATTTCGCACGTTTCAGTCGAAAAGTTTCTCGTGGCGAGAGTTACAGAACACAGCCAAAGGGTAGCATTTAAAAATGTTGCCTAATCACATGTAACATTTATTTTTAAGGAATAATTTCTTTTTTTTTAGATTACTTGGAGACGTGAACTCCGCGAATTAATTTTGCTTAAAGGTGAAATTTGCATTATGCTTATTCTTGTTATAGTTCATTTAGGAATTGTTTTTGGCCTAAATGTGCCCACCTGTCCGAGGTATTTTTCCATATTTTTTATATTTGTTATTGAAATTAAAATCAAAACTATTTTAATAATCAAAGGGGCTATTTGGGGCCAGGTGGCAAGCACAATAATGCCTCATATCCTGATTGTATAGGTGGTGCCACTGGCTTTATTGATTTACAGATATTGGGAAGTTCTCATATTTATCAACATCCCACAGCAAAATATATTTATGACTCGAAGGCCTTTGATCCAGAAGGACTATTTGGTAAGATGAAACATACATAAAATCAAAAATACCTGTGTAAGCACATAATTATTACAACTTGCTCTCATTTTTTAGGCAGTTTGTTAACAGCTGTGCAGGTTTTCTTTGGTGTCTTGGCTGGAGTTATCATTTTAGTTCATACCGAGTGGAAAGCACGTATAACACGCTGGTTGTTATGGTCCATGCTATTAACTGTGATAGCGACAGTTTTAAGCGGATTTTACAAAGAATCGGGCATAATACCAATAAATAAAAATCTTTGGTGAGTAAGAAATCATGTGCGTATACATAAGTACATAGATATGTATGTGTATATGACATAGGATACGTATAGATATATATGTATATAGTAATTCTTCGAAATATTTGTTTAAACATGCTCCCGATCTTATATTGTCAACTTGATTTGAGAATACATTTATTTTAGCTTTGATTAATTTATTGAATTTTCAAAATGTGAACTAACAATAAGTATTCAAATCTTAATATTAAATACAAAAATTAACTAAGTCCAGCCAATGCTGGACAAAAAGTTCTATTTTGCGTCAAGTAGATCAACGAAACCATCACCTATTTAACGCTCTGAACGTGACAAGGGTATCCCGTCTTCTGAACTGAGTGTGACCGCCAAAATTAAGTATGTTACGTGCCAGAGGGTTTGAATGAAGTTCCAGTTTGCTGATATACCTTGTCGCATACTTTGAAAATTCGTCTTTTACTAGTGGAACTGACAGATCCTTATGAATTCGTGAGTTTTTTTACGTACCACGGAGCTGCAGTAATCGTTCGAAAAATGTGATTTTGTCGTGTTTGAATTTTTTCTACGTTAGATGTTGAGGCGATACCCCATAATTGGATCCCATAGTTCTATATAGGCCTTAGAATTGTGTTGTATAATAAAAGTTGCCATCTGGCTCCAATGTCGAATTTCTGCCTATAAGCCAATTTAGCTGCGCTGCTTTTAGTTTCAACTGAGAGAACAAAAATGTCCTCATGTCACAATCACACTGTATATGCAAACATGTGCGCCTATCCAAATTAACAACACACCTATTCCGCAGCACAACGAAGTTAATGAATACCAAGGTACTTGGTATTCACCTGGGCCGTAGGCTAACGTGGAAGTCTCACATTGAAGCAAAAGTCACTCAGCTGAAACTAAAAGCAGCGCAACCAGATTGGCTTATGGGCAGATACTCGACATTGAAGTTGGATTGCAAACTTCTGTTATACAATGCAGTTCTAAAGCCTATATGATCCTACGGAATTCAATTATGGAGCACCGCCTCAGCTTCAAATATTGAAAAAATTCAAAGGCGACAAAACCAAATTCTTCGAACGATTACTGCAGCTCCATGGCACGTAAAAAATTCACGATTTCATAAAGATCTGACTGTTCCGCTGGCAAAAGAGGATTTTTCTAAGTACGCGACAAGGTATGTCAGTAAACTGGAACTTCATCCAAACCCTCTTGCGCGCAATATACTTAATTTTGGCGGCCACACTCGGCTTAAAAGAAGGGATACCGCTGCCACCATCAGATTGCTCAATAGGTGATTTTACCGAAATAAAACTTTTTGTCTAGCATTGGCAGGGCTTATGTAAAAAGCACATTTTTAAAATTTAGTATTAGGATTTGAATACTTACGAGTATTGTTAGTTCATTTTGAAGATTCAATAACCAAAAAATGCTTGTTATTTCTTAATATCGACCCTCCGGGGTTTTTTTAATTTCTTTTATCTGCCAATATTTCGCTCTCCTTCGGATAGCTTCTTCAGGCCAAATAATATGTATTTTATTTCAATTTTTATATTTCTACAAAATTTTTGAATAACAAAAACAACAAAAACAAATAAATTGAAATAAAAACATTTTCAAATTAACATTTTTTGGTTTGTACATATGTATGTATGTATGTACATCGGATTTTAGTTCAAGTTTTTCCTTTCTTAAGTTTTTTCTTAAGAAAGCTTTTCTACAATACAAATTTGCTGTGATCAATAATTGTTGATTGAAGAAAAAAAAAATAATAATAATCAAATCTTTAGCTGGGGGACAACTAGCTGTTTCGTAGTCGCTACACTACTCATCAGCACCCACTGGGATTTGAACTCTGGTCATGACGTATCATGATCTGCTGCTTTAACCACTCAGCCACCGAGCGATTAATTATTCTTTATCTATATTCATCTCATATTGAATCACATATGCATTTTTGTTAATTGCCCGCATTGTTTGTACAGCATATGCTGTCTCAGAACTAGCGGTATTTCTTATTTAGCTATTAACATACATATTTTAATATTCTCCGTACCCAGAGATGTTAATATTAATTTGTTAAATTTTTGTTGAACTTTATAATTTTTTTTAAATTAAAATTTTTTTGGTTTTTACACATGTGCAAAGAACTCAAGTAGCTTTCCAAAGGCAGACAAGGGAGAAATTTGTTTCTGAATTGGTACAACAAGGGCTATTCTCCAAGCTTTTGGAAAATAGCCAATATTGTAGCAATGGTTGAACAAAATAGCCAAAGATTCCCATGTCATACTATTTGTCTTTTTTAGGACAAAATCCGGTATACTATCTAAATCCGGATCTACCATCTCTTGTTAGCTCTCAGCCTTAATGCTTTGCCAATAAGCTCACAATTGGCATGTTGTTGTCAGTTATTTCCCCGTCAGCAGTAAAGTCAGGTCCAAAAGTTGTTAAAGGCGCAGGTTTGTCTAAGGTTAACACAGAATTGCGCACACTCATACTGAAAGCATCATTTCGATCCACCTGGCCCGAAGATAGCCGAAAGAAACAATTTGCCAATAGACGAACTATTCCCGGCGCATACGCAATATCAGTAAAATTGGTCGAGCATTCAGTCCTGCAGCGGCTTTGACGTTTCTGAATGTCCTGTTATTAATCCGTATATTTTGTAAAAATTTTGTCTAGTGGTCCCTCTCAAGAACGGCTATGGCTTCCTGGATTATCCTGTCAAAGTTACGTAAGTCAGCTCTGAGAATATTCAGGTCTCAGCCGTTTCTTCTCGGCGATAAAATTCAACATATGCTGCGGACGCTTCAACATACCTCGGCCTCCTACAGGAACCCTTGGTATTGAATGTTCCATAGCATCCTGAAACGCAGTGTCCAAAGACACAAAATATTCGTCTATTTCGGTCTCAGTTACGTTCCTGTCAATTGGTAGTGCAAATGTGGCAAGACAGTCTGTCTGTAAAATTACGTCTGCCGATGCGGTCATAGTCATACCTAATAAATCGTTTTCTGGTTAAACAGTAATCTGTGTAGAACACCATGTCAACAGCCCTATGGTCTGATTCATAATCTAGAGTCCTTAGTAGATTTGAGTTAATGGGAGTGATGTCAACGGTTGTCATAAAAAGATCCAAGTAAGATCTTTGTCTCGTTGGCCCATCTGTAAGATGAATCCCAAGGTCAGAACTTGAAAGCAAAAAATCTCGAAGATTCCGTCCACTTGCGTTGACGTTGTGATCGCCCCAATAGGGATGTATTGCATTAAGATCAGCGCCAATTACGATACTGTAGCTCTCAAAAGAGGCTGAATTGCGTCCATATCTAATGCTGAGAAAGTGTCACGTGGTCTCAAATACATCGAAATCACGATCAAATCATACGAGTTCGACCTTCGGATTCGTACGGCAGTATTCTTAATCAGACCAGTATCAAGTAAAACCCCTTCATTGTGTAAGGTTTCTCTAATGAAAACAGCAGTACCTCCCCTTAGTCCGCTCTGTCGGTCACGTCTAAATATTTTGTACCCTGAAAAGTTAATCTTGTGTCGGGAGCTGAGGTGGTGTTCAGCTACCAGAAGTATGTCTGGCTTTTGCCGTCTTAGAAATAAGTCCAAGTCTCTTATGTCGTGAAACAATTGAACTTACGTTAATAAAAATAGTCTTAAGTCGATTAGCCATCCTGCCTATCTAGGTATTTTAAGAACCCACCTCCAAAGAAACGCTGGCAATCTTTCTTAATAAGGTCAAACTGAGACATTGTCATTTCCAACGATACTTCACTGTTAATTACTTTTCCCTGTTCGCTAGCTCTATACTCAAGTGAAGAGTTTATCTTTTTTGCAGGAGCCACAGGTGTATATAGTGGGTGCAGCAATTTTTCCGCTGCACTGGCATAAGATATGCCAGTTTTCACCATAGTACTGGTCTTTGAGCGTACAATAGGTCGCGTTGTATTTTCGCCCAATCGTTTTTTCTCCAACTTAAGAAGTTTCTTCCTTTTGGGGACATTCGTTAGAATTGGCCGCATGCCCCTCTGTGCCACAAACAACACATCGCAGCGGAATTCCAAATCTCTTGGAGATGTGACCACTTATAGGATCTTTAACAATATTCTCCTCATTATTCTGCGCCTTGGAGGGAAAACTACATTTAGCAGACCGCATGCCCCTCTGTGGCATAAACAAGACATCGCAGCGGAATTCAAAATCTTTTGGAGATCTGACCACTTATAGGGTCTTTAACAATATTCTTATTATTCTCCGCCTTGGAGGGAATACTACATTTAGCAGGCCCATGTGAGCCACCGCATTTCACGCATCTACATGGCATGCGATAATTGGTTCTAACATGCCCATATCATTGACAGTTGTAACACTGTGTTGTTCCAGTGCGTTTATATTTTCGAATATTATCTTTACAGCGTAAGATGTATTTAATGTCAAAAAATTTGTCAAGCTGCGAGTCCCTAGAGAGCCTGACAAGCCATTTATCGGCACCAAGCAATTTAATGCCAAAAATGTTTAGGTTAATCTGAAGACCGTTAAGGTATTCAGTTATTTCCTCTGCTTCAAAAGTAGAAGGCACCCCCTCAATCACCAAGGATAGGGGATTAAGACTTTTAGGTGTATATGTAAAACTACAACTACTAAGTCCTTCAAACTACAGACCTTTACGTTAGTTGTCCCATTCTTTAGAACTTTAAAATTATAATTTTTATGCCCTAAATGTCGATCAATCTGTCCAATTCATTTTTTTTTTTTTTTTTTGTCAATGTTTTGTGTCACAATTAACGGCACAGACTTACTTGCTTTATTTTCCTGATTCTTGACATCCTTCTTCGTCATCTTGTTACTGCTTCGAGTTTCTGCACTTTTTTTCGTATTTAAAGCATGACTGCTCTCTGGAATAATGGATTCTCCCTCATCAAATTCTATATCCTTAATCGTTCCTATTTGAATTCCGAGCATTTTGATTAAGCCGCTCATTCATGTTATTTACCTTTCTCCTCAGCACTTCATTTTCGTCAAGTAGAAGCCCAATTTTTCAGTCGGCATCAGTTAGCCTCTCTAGCAGGCGGAAATTAATATCTCGCAACTCCTTAATATCGCTTTCGCGCCTTTCGTTTGCAGATTTTTTCCTCTTCTTAGAGAAAACATCAACCTCGCCATTCATCCCGGCAAGTTGAGGGTTATAATCTCCGAATAGTTGTTCACAAGTATTGTATTCACCCATTGACACGAAACTGCTTCAAACTTTAAAGAAATACTTTGCTGCTTACTGCTCGCTTCTCAAAAACCAGATATAGTTAAGAAAAACTGCTATCGTTGTACGACAACTTCAACAAAAAAATTTTATCTGTCGTTATTTTTTTTTTTATTTAATATTCAATTATTTGATCTTGTTTTGGTAAATATTTCTTATTTTTACAGCAAAAAATCGTTTCATGTTATATAAAAAAATTTAACAGTATTTATTTTCAAAATATTTCGATAACAATTTGTTATCATCGTCAGGAAAATTAATAAGTTATTAAAAAATTTTTTAATTTTCCTGACGATGATAACAAATTGTTATCGAAATATTTTGAAAATAAATACTGTTAAATTTTTTTTTATATAACATAAAACGATCTTCTGCTGCAAAAATAAGAAATGTTATTTTTTTTCTATTCACACGTAGTCACCACACGACTCTCCGTTTTCTCACGCGATGACTTCCTTCTTTCTTTGCCATCTTATACTTCTCAGAGCACGAACTGTATGAGAATTATTATTAACTATCATTCACTCTGTGATTCTTCAACCGCACGGTCGTGTTTTTTTTTTTTTTTTAAAGTGAAAAAAAAAACAAACCAAAAAATCATTGTGCTAAAATATTTTTAAACTTGCATATAAAAACAATAACATATTATATTAAATTGTAAAAACAATAACAAATTATTTTAAAAAACAACGGGAAAATTTCAATAAAACAAGTGCGGTGGCAGTGCATTGTTGTTGTTGTTATTGTGCGTGAAGATTACGTACCCAGTGGGAAAAAAATCTGGAAAATAAAAAATTAAATAAAAACTGCATGAGTGTACCTATCAGATGTAATTCTGAGAAAGAGCTCAGCTCCACTAGAAAAAGTCCTTGGATTTCTGAGGAGGAGTCCTTGAAAAAATCATTGGAAAATCTGTTGTCGCTAAGAGAAAGAAACCGCACGCGCTCGTGTTCGCCACTTATAGTTGTTACAACGGATGACAAACCATCTAACAGTTCAGTTATTGCAGATAAGCCGAAAACACAAGTAGGCATGGACAGGTATGTAACCGTGGTTAAACGGCAGCGAAGCCCAAAATCCGCTCAAATGTCATCTCAGTCCAAAATACCCAAAGATGATAAGACCACCACGACAATAGATAGTAATAGGTTTGCTATCCTTCAGACTGATGAACCAGCAATACCTAAAAAGACCTTTAAGCCGCCACCAATATATTTGCGAGAGCCTACCTCTAGTGAGTTGGTAAAACAACTTATAACGGCAATTGGCAAAGACAGTTTTAATGTAACATCGGCTAAGCACGGCAGCATCAATGAAACCAAAATCCAGGTCAACCACGAGAATGAATACCGAAAATTGTCTGACGCTCTGGAGAAGGAGAAACGATCGTTTTACACATATCAGCTTAAAAGCGCCAAAGGTATTCAGGTCGTTATAAAAGGGATTGACCCTTTTGTAGATACGAATGATATCAAAACCGGATTAGAAGACTATGGTTTTAAAATTAAAAATGTAGTAAACATTAAAAACCGTGAAAAAATTCCTCAACCCATGTTTAGGGTTGAATTGGAACCAAGAGATGTTGTGTTAAAAAAGAATGAAGTGCATCCAATTTACAACCTTAAATATCTTCTGCATCGTAAGGTTACCGTTGAGGAGCCTCATAAGCGTTTAGGGCCCGTTCAATGCCTAAACTGCCAAGAATTTGGCCATACTAAGGCCTATTGTAAGTTGCCCGCAGTTTGCGTTGTGTGTGGTGAACTTCACGGTACATCACAGTGCAAAAAATCTAAGACTGACGCGAGCGTTAAAAAATGCAGTAACTGTGGAGGAAACCATACTGCAAACTACAGGGGTTGCCCTGTCTACACTCACTTCAAGAGGTCAATGACAAATAAGCCATTGATTTTAAATAGGCCACCCCAGCAGCCAAACACCATTTCTACAACCAATTTTCCCCAGGTACGTCAGCCAACCAGCCATATAAATGTGCAAAACCCCGAACAAATTTCTTATGCGAATGTGGTAAAATCCGATAAACCAAAGTTGAATCAGGAGCCCAAGCCTCAAAATTCCGACCAAAACTTTAGCAATCTTGAGGCAACTCTGCAGACTCTTGTTCAATCTATAAATACATTTACGGTTTCCATGACGAACATGATGCAGGAAATGCTGAAAATGCAATCCACCATTTTGCAGGCAATTTTAACAAAATGAATTGGTTAAAAATATGTTTCTGGAACGCAAACGGCATTCGCCAACATAAAAATGAACTTGAGCACTTCCTTATGGAAAAGCAGATCGATATAATGATGATTGCTGAAACCCATTTGGCAACCAACAGTTATTTCAAAATTAATGGCTACACATTATATGACACAAAAGATCCCCGTGGAAGATCTTGCGGCGGTTCGGCAGAATTAAGCACTATCTAATGAACGGGACACGTGAGGAATATCTCCAAGCTACAAGTATATGCCTTGATTATTTTCATGATAAAATCGTTATATCCTCGATTTACTCACCACCACGATTTTCAGTAACAGAAAATCAGTATTAACATTTTTTCAAATCACTTGGTCCTCGATTTCTAGCGGCTGGCGACTATAACGCTAAACACACTTTTTGGGGATCACGTTTAACTACCTCGAAAGGCCGTGTGCTTTTTGACACCATTTCCAAAATGGGTGGGGTGTCAAGCGGACACCCCACTTATTGGCCGTCAGACCGACGGAAGATCCCAGACGTTATAGATTTTGGAGTTGTGAAAAATTTTCCCTTAGAGTGGATGCAAGTGGAGCCTTCATTAGATTTGTCATCAGATCACTCACCCACTATAATCTCTGTCTCGTTCCCCCAAGATATTGACTCCCCGTTGACCATCAATAGAGTTAATTGGCTAAAGTACAAAAAATTTTTGAGTACACATTGTACTGAAAATATCGCCTTGAGAACGCCTGAGGATATTGATGTGTCAATTAACGATTTTTCTGAAAACCTCAAACTGGCCGTACAGCATGCTACCACTAGTCATATAAGATCCAGAAATGAGAACAATAGAACTTATTCGTCTGAAATTGAGCAACTACTGTCAGAAAAAAGAAGAGTCAGAAGAGAGTGGCAACTTCGCAGATCTCCCCAGCTTAAGACTAGGCTACGGGAATGTATAACTCAGCTAAGAAATCTGCTCGAAATCCACAGAATGGCTTCCCTTAAAACATATCTGGAAAGCCTTGATGGTACTCCTCAATCTGATTATTCCTTGTGGAAAGCGACAAAAGGTTTAAAAAGACCCGTAATAGGTAAGCCACCTTTGCGAACTTCAACTGGCGACTGGGCAAGAAGCGATTCTGAAAAGGGGATGTTGTATGTCGATCATTTGAGAAACGTTTTTATTACAAATGATTCAACGAATAATACAGCGGAATTACCACCATATGTTGTTAGACCTCCTGTGTCTTTGAGATTTAATTTTCAAGATGTCGAAAACGTTATCGGTAATACAAACCCCAGGAAAGCTCCAGGCATTGATCAAATTACTGGTAAAATGCTTGAACAGTTACCTCGTGTAGCTAGAAGGGTTCTACTTTTTATTTTTACGCCTTGAGTATTATCCTACAGAGTGGAAGGTCTCAATGATTACCATGATTCCCAAGCCAGGGAAGGACCTGACAAAGGTAGAATCATATAGACCAATAAGTCTTTTACCAACAATTTTAAAACTATTCGAAAAATTGTTAATGGCGAAGTTGAGTCCAATATTGAACACCGTGGGATGTATCCCTGATCATCAATTTGGTTTTCGGGCTAAACATAGCACCATAGAACAAACGCACAGACTAGTCAACGTCATAAGACAGACCTTTGAGGAGAAGAAGTATTGCTCAGCTCTATTCATTGATATTTCTCAAGCTTTTGATAAAGTGTGGCACGACGGCTTGATCCACAAAATAAAGCTAAACTTGCCTGCAAATACACACAAGCTTCTAGAAAGCTACTTATATGGGCGGAAGTTTGTTATCAGAGAAGGCGACTTTATAAGCCCAACTCAGCCAATCAAGGCAGGAGTTCCCCAAGGCAGCATACTGGGGCCTACTTTATATTTGATTTACGCTTCTGACATGCCAACGACATCCGGAGTCCACACTTCTACCTTTGCAGATGACACAGCGTTTTTGAGTGTTCATGAAAACCACCAATTAGCTTCACGAAATTTACAGGAATATATTTCAATATTAGAGAAATGGCTAAAACTTTGGAAAATCAAAGTTAATGTACTCATGTCACATTCACTCTGTATAAGCAAACATGTGCGCCTATCCAAATAAACAACACACCTATTCCGCAGCACAGTGAAGTCAAATACCTTGGTATACACCTCGACCGTAAGCTAACGTGGAAGTCTCACATTGAAGCAAAAGTCACTCAGTTGAAACTAAAAGCTGCGCAACTAAATTGGCTTATGGGCAGAAACTCGACATTGAAGTTGGATTGCAAACTTCTGTTATACAACGCAATTCTGAAGCCCATATGGTGCTACGGAATTCAATTATGGGGCACCGCCTCAGCGTCAAACATTGAAAAAATCCAAAGGCGACAAAACAAAATTCTTCGAATGATTACTGCAGCTCCATGGTACGTAAAAAATTCACGAATTCATAAAGATCTTAGTGTTCCGCTGGTAAAAGAGGAATTTTCTAAGTACGCGACAAGGTATGTCAGTAAACTGGAACTTCATCCAAACCCTCTTGCGCGCAATATACTTAACTTTGGCGGCCACACTCGGCTTAAAAGAAGGGATACCGCTGCCACCATCAGATTGCTCAATAGGTGATTTTACCGAAATAGCTCCCGCATAATAAAACTTTTTGTCTAGCATTGGCCGGACATAAGAATCATATTTTTTTAATTTTAAATTTAGTATTAAGATTTGAATACTTATTGTTAGTTCATTTTGAAGATTCAATAAATAAAAATGCTCAAAAAAAAAAAAAAAAAAAATTATTAACTATGGTTAACTTCAATCAACATTAAGAAATGTAAATTCAATCAATTTAACAAAAAAGCCACCAGCTTTCGTGGGTGTTGCTGTATTTTTCAGTTTGTATACCTCATGCATATCAGTCATGGGGTATAAAAAATGTATGCTTTGTTGCAACAACCATTATTCTCTGTGGGTATGTTGTATTTTATCCATTCCTGTTAGTTTGTGCTTTTATATGCCCTAACGTATTAACCATCGTGATCAGTTGATGCTAATTATATATAAGGAATATTATGTACGAAGCAACATAAAAATGTATACTTCGTTGCAAGGTAGATATATTTAAATATTACAAGAATGTATAAGAAAATTTTTAGCTACTAATCACTAGAATATTGAAATTTCATTTTACCCACTTGTGAACAAAATACACAGTCTGGGAGAGCTGTGCGGTAGAGTAAAATGAGTAAAAAACTCACTCTCCTTGTCTAATACCTATCGAAAATAATTATAGTTTTGAATTATATGCACTTGTGCTAATTGCAAATTTGTCCTATAATAAAATATGCACACGAAATATATTAAAAGTAAATTTATTTAAAAATTTGTTCTTTTAGGTCTCTGTCGTTTGTGTGCATTACAACTGCCTTAGCCTTGACTTTGCTCAGCTTGTTGTACTACATTATTGATGTGCGTCACTGGTGGACAGGCTATCCATTTGAGTCATGCGGCATGAATTCAATTATAATGTATATTGGTCATACTGTCATGCACAAAATGTTGCCATGGCATTGGCGCATTGGCCCAATGAATACTCATTTTGTTTTACTCTTGGAAGCTGTATGGAATACGATGCTTTGGGTCGGCATTGCTCTTTATTTAGATCATATACATTTTTATTACAGTGTATAGAATTGATTGTATCACTTTTTATTCAATATCTTAAAATTCTTGGAATTATTTTTGTTAAAGAGTACTGTCACGAAATTAAGGTGAAAAACCATTCTTTCAATAATTACGAAACGCAACAAAAATAAGATAAACTATCGGGATATTAATTTCTCTACGGATCGGATATACAATCTGAAACAACAATATTACCATCAGTAAATCACTAAAAATTTATATGTAACATATAAGTAGAATATCATTGTTCTGGGGTAAAATGGCCCTAGTTCGCATTTTTCTTCGAATTAAAATTTTTTAGTGATTTTAATAGCGCAACCTAAACTAGCGCGCCAACCGTATTTTATCCGTCAGAACTACTGATGCATGTATTGTTCAAGTTTGAATGGTGGATATTTCCGAACCCTGGCTACTGTACTGACATCTAAGGGGCGACGCTGAAGTTCGTGCTTTAAGAAGTCTGGTTGAATTTTGTGCTAAAAGGAGTTCTCCGCTATCATTCAGAAAAACTGATTCTTATAGTATCGTGCTTTGTCTTTGCGTTCCATTTTGGCTGCCTGGCTGTTTCGAAGCTTAAGGGCAGACATTTTTATTGGTCCAATCGAACCGGATTTCTTCGTTGGGGAACCGAAGCATTCATCAAAAAGACGAAAATTTTAAGGTGATACAACTTTTATAAAGTACGTATTCATTTTTTTATTTTTATTGTTGGTATTGTTTTAAACATAAAAAACAATATAAAGCACCTATTGATATTTTGTAGTGCAGTTTGAGAATTACTGGATAAAGTCTTTGATTATCACAAACTGCATTATCTATTATCACTAAACTTAGCCGAGTCACGAGCCAAATTTTTATTTTGTAATTACCCTGTGCTCAAAATTCAACTACCCACATCTTGTTCCTTTCAATAGACATTTATCATCTTTCTTTCATTAGTTTTCATATTTTGTTTACAAATTACTAAAGTTTATTTGTGATTAGCTTTAGTAATTTTTAAATTAATTTTTTAAATCTTAAATAATTTGTAAATGCAAATTAAAATTTGTTAAATATCGATAAAGGTGATTGTGTTGTGAAAGGTTTTCTTTTTTTTTGCAAAGTGTGGTGTAAACTGTGTGCCGGTACATAAGTACATAAGTACATACGTTGAAAATATTTTTGAAGCTAACATAGCTTCGTGTGCATATTTGAGCCTTATTGGTGAGTGTCAACAGTATATTTTATTTTATAACTTTAATTCTTGGTAGCACTGTCTCAATCCAAGAATTAGTTCATCACAACCTGGAACTGTGCATAACTGTGTATATGTTTCTATATAACCAGGAATTATATTGATATACATACATATGTACACTATTTGAAACAAAATATATAAATTCATTTCGTTTTATTTTATATTAGATATATAAACTTACAACTAAATTGGTTTGAGTTTTATACTAACTTTAAAAATATTTTGGCTGTTAGTTTTTTGTATCAGCTGCTGTGTGAAATACATAAGAATTTCCTTTTACTTAAAAGCGCATTAGGGAAGCGCGCAAGTTTTGAAATTTTTTTTCTTGTGATAAAAGGTTAGTTTTTATCAACATACGATCAGAATTAATTATTTGCAGTAAAATAAAATACCGAAAAACTAAAACTCATATCCAAAAGAGTAAAATTAAATATTTCTAATTAAAAGATACATATACATATAGAAATTGGGTGTGTTGCGTTTTTTTCCTGCCAAGTAATTACAATTTGTTGGTAATAACATAGGGTGGTTATTATACTTCGAAAGCGGTGTTTAGATCTGTTTAGGTGCGAATAAAACTTCAAATAGCGCAACTTATTTTGTTTAGCATTATATCAACGAAAAAAAAAGGGAAAATGACTAAATCTCAGCATTTGGTAAGGTTTGAGACATTGGCTTCAATGTTCCTTGAATTCGAGAAAGATTTTGAAGGGTTCTCAGAAGAACACCAAAATTATTTTACTGTTGACCTACAGCAAAAGGAATTCAAGTCGTTATGGGAAGGTGTAAAAACGTCTTACGTCCTACAGATTCTGAAACGGACTGCGATGATGCAAAGCAGTTATATAAGGACTGTAGGCTAGCTTATATCACAATGGGTGCTCTATTAGGTGAATTGTCTCAAAGTTTTGTAAACAAGTCGATTTTGACTTCGACGCAATGTGGGACGGGACCCAATGCAACTGCAAGTGCGATGACAAACCGTAGTTCAAGTCATCATATGAAGTTACCACCCTGTACTATGGAAGTTTTTAAGGGTTACTATAAGACTTGGTCAAGCTTTCGTGACATGTTCACCGCAGTTTATATAAACTGTGATGACTTGTCAGGGGTTGAGAAGCTATTTTATTTACGGCAGTTCACTAGTGATGAAGCATTAGAAATTGTCAAAGACTCGCCTTTGACAAATGCTGGTTTTCAGAGTGCATGGGATAATTTAACTGAAGCCTACGAAAATAAGAGGATTTTGGTCAATAGCCAGTTGAAGATTTTGCTCAACTTATCGCCAGTGAAAACTGAGTCCGCAAAAGATATTAAAAGGTTGCAAAGGGATATAAACAACAGCATATCGGTGTTGAATTTGCACGAAATAAATATCTCTTCTTGGGATCCAATTTTTGTTTATCTCTGCTCTATTAATTTGCCAGTTCTGACTTTGTCGCTGTGGGAGCAAGGCATCAAAAATAAAAAGGATATTCCCAAATGGCAGGAATTGGATTCTTTTTTGACATGCAGGTTCCAGTCGCTAGAAACTGTCTACGATATTAGAAATTCAGGCTCGAGTAGTGAAATGAGAGAACCTGAGCACTTCGAACAACGGAAATATCAGGGGGATAGATCCGGTACTAAGTCGGGCGCTTTCAATAATAGGAAGATCAGAACTTTCCCGTTGAAAGTATCGAAGAGGTCATGCGTTTTATGTTCAAAAGACCATTTGCTTAGGTTCTGCTCAAAATTTCTGGAAATGAGCGCTGTAGATAGATTTTTAATAGTAAAGAAACACGATCTTTGCATTAATTGTTTAAGTGAGGGTCACAAATTAGACTCATGCAAAAGTAAATTCAGCTGTTCCATCTGCAAACTAAAACACAACTCATTGCTACATCGAAATGCAACCGAATCATCAACAATGAATAAAATACAGGAGCAGCCAAGCACTAGTAAATCTGCGTGCCAAACTCAAGAGGTTCAAAATTGCTTTGCAGTGGCCAAACAACAAGTTTTATTAGGGACTGCCATAGTCACTATAATATGTAGAGGAGAAACTTTTACGGCGCGTGCTCTGATCGACTCTGGCTCTCAAGCCACTTTTATTACAGAAAAGTTGCAGAGAATGCTCAATCTACCAGTGAGCGGCACAAGAGCTTCTGTATCTGGCCTAAACGGGGCATTAGCTGGTACAGTTCAAAAGCAATGCTCTTTTGTTCTAGGGTCTCCAATCGACGCGAAGTTTGAGTTGCCAGTACAGGGTTTAGTTTTGCCACAACTGACTGGACGACTACCTGTCGATTCAATTGACTTTTCTAAGATGGACCTATCGAATTTAAGTTTGGCGGATCCCTATTTTGCTAAAAGTGGTCAAATTGATATCCTCATTGGGGGTGATATTTACCCACAAGTCATGCTTAGTGGGGTAAAGAAAAACGTATCGGAGACCCTAATGGCTCAGCAAACTAGATTCGGGTGGATTTTAACAGGTCCCATTCGTAGTGCCAATGGTGTACCTCTCAATACTACCGTTTCATTCTATACAGATGTCAGTCTGGACAAGGAAATTGAAAGATTTTGGGCTCTAGAAGAACCCCCACAGTCCTCTCGGTTTACGCCTGAGGATGAATACTGTGAAGAGCACTTTAAAAATACAGTTAGGCGAACTTCTGAAGGGAGATATATTGTTTCGTTGCCTTTTAAACCCGAGTATACCGTTGACAGAAAGCTAGGAAACTCCCGTTATAAAGCTAGAAAACAGTTTTTAAGGAACGAAGTTTCGTTGAGTAGAAACCCGAACCTGAAATTGATCTATGACAACGTTCTATCTGAGTATGAAATTTTGAATCATATGGTTGAAGCACGATATGTTGAGTCAGATACCTTACCTGCTTTTTATTTTCCTCATCACGCAGTTTTTAAGCCTGAAAGCTCTTCTACGAAAGTCCGAGTAGTGTTTAATGCGTCTAGTCGCAGTTCGTCTGGGTTGAGCTTGAATGATATTTTGTATGCTGGCCCCGTTCTGCAAAGCGATTTAACGATGCTGGTAGTCAAGTGGCGGTTCTACCAATACGTGTTTAATGGCGATATCGAGAAAATGTATCGTCAAATTTTAGTTGATCCTAAAGAGACTCGATTCCAAAGAATTGTTTTTCGTACAAACCCTCTAGAGGAATTGAAAGATTATGAGCTAAAAACTGTTACTTTTGGTGTAAATTGTGCGCCATTTTTAGCCATCAGAACTTTGCATCAACTAGCTCAGGACGTGGAGGTGAAATTTCCCCTAGCTTGTAACATTTTACGCTGCATGATGTATGTGGATGATGCCTTAGTGGGTGCACATGATATTTCTTCAGCGATAGAAGCTCGAAATCAACTGAACCTAGCCCTATCAACAGCAGGATTTTCTATGAAGAAATGGACCTCAAACGATGAACGCATTCTACATGATCTGCCTTTGGACCACCGCTTAAACGAAAACTTTATAGAGATTAACGATGAGAGCGTAGCCAAAACTTTAGGTATACGTTGGAACGCTAAACTAGATAGATTTTTCTTCACTACTTCTCCAGTCATCATGAAAGAAAATTTTACTAAACGGGAAGTCTTATCCGCAATAGCTAAAATTTTTGATCCCGCAGGTTGGTTAGGGCCAATTGTGGTAATCGCAAAAATATTAATGCAACAAATTTGGAGTGAAAAAACAGGTTGGGATGAAGTCATTTCTCATGTTTCTGATGTGAAATGGAAACAGTTTCTTAATGACTATAAACTGATTGATGACATTCAAATTTGTCGGTGGATTGGGTTTTATCCTTCAACAACCTTGGAAATACACGGTTTTTGTGATGCTTCTGAGCGAGCATATGGCGCTTGTGTGTACTCACGGGTGCAAGACGAATATGGTAAGATACATACAAATTTGTTGATAGCAAAGTCAAGAGTGGCTCCCCTTAAAACGGTATCCCTGCCACGTTTAGAGCTATGTGGGGCTCTTTTGTTGGCAGATTTGCTGGAGACGCTTGCAAAGGCTTTGACTTCGGACAAAAGAGAACCCAATGTTTTTGCTTGGAGCGATTCTATGATTGTTTTGGCGTGGCTTCAAAAGCCTTCTAATTCGTGGACAACGTTTGTTGCCAATAGAGTGTCGAAAATTTTGGCCAAGACCGACAAAGGGTGGTGGAGACACGTAAGCTCGGGTGATAACCCTGCCGATTTAATAAGCCGTGGGGTACGTCCTCAGGACCTGAGAGAAAATTCCTTATGGTGGCATGGACCTCCTTGGCTTCGGACTTCGAATCATTTTGCTTCTCCTGCCTGTCGTGTTTTTAGTACACGAGAAGAAGAGAGAGTTCATAAGGCGTTTTTTTTCGTATTTCGAAACTTTTGAGGATTTGTTAGACCGTTTTTCATCATATCCTAAGGCTCTTAGGGTAATGGCTTATGTTTTTCGATGGAGACATAGAATTCTTAGAACCGAAGGGGTGTCGCTCATGTCGACCGAAATTTTTTCGGAAGAGTTGAAATTAGCAAAAGAGAAACTGATTATTATCGCCCAAAAGGTTCACTTTGGCAATGAATATAGAAAACTTTCAAGTAACATATGTCTAGACGGTGGCAAATTGTTAAATTTGAATCCTTTTGTAGATGAAACAGGGTTAATGCGTGTGGGTGGTCGTCTTGCACATGCTGCTAACTTAACGAGGAATGAGAAATTTCCTATTTTATTGCCTGCGAATTGCCACTTCGCCACATTACTACTAAATTTTATTCATGAAATTACTTTACATGGAGGTAATCAGTTGGTGCTAAGAGTACTGCGTACCGAATTTTTTCTCCCTCGAGCGAAGAATCTAATTAAAACTATAATAGGACGTTGTAAAAGCTGTACGATTCAGCGCAAAGCTACACGTAGCCAAATTATGGCCGCACTTCCAGTTTCTCGTACTGTTATTTCACGGCCTTTTACCACAACTGGAGTGGATTTTACTGGCCCCTTCGAAATCCGAAACTTTACCGGACGGGCCTGCTTAATAACAAAAGGTTACGTGTGTATTTTCGTGTGCTTCGCAACGAAGGCGATTCACTTAGAAGCAGTTAGCAGCTTGTCAACGCCTGCATTTTTGGCAGCATTTACCAGATTTATATCGCGACGTGGGTGTCCCAAAAATATGCACTCTGATAATGGTACGAATTTCGTTGGTGCATCAAAAGCATTAAGGGCTGAGTTTCGGGGATTTCTTCGTGAAATAAATTCTGAGGTAAACACGGTGTACGCATATCAAGATGTTAATTGGCACTTTAATCCCGCTGGGGCTCCTCATATGGGAGGTCTTTGGGAATCGGGAGTTAAAAGTTTAAAGCATCACTTTCGGAGAGTCGCAACTGGGTTAAAATACACATTTGAAGAATTTTCTACACTACTTGCACGTATAGAGTCATGCTTAAATTCAAGGCCTTTATGCCCACTGTCTGATAATGTCGAGGATTTAGATTATTTAACTCCGGGTCATTTTCTTGTTGGGGGACCGTTACTGGCTCCCCCTGAGCTTCCGATTGACGAAGTTCCGATATCTATTGTAAATCGTTGGCAGAGAGTTAAAGCCTTGAACCAACGCTTATGCTCTCGTTGGAAGGATGAGTATCTGAAAGAGTTACATAAAAGGAATAAATGGAAGTGTGTACGCCAAGATTTGCAAGTGGGCGATATGGTTGTTATCAAGGAGGATAATATGCCGACAAATGAGTGGCGTCTTGGCCGGGTAGAAAAACTGCACCGAGGAAAAGATAACCATGTAAGGGTTGTAGAGTTGAGAACAGCTCGTGGCTCGGTGACCAGACCAGTTGTGAAGCTCGTCGTTCTTCCGACGGATTAGGTATTTATTTATATTATCATTTCAGGAACATGGTCCATCCCAGTAAATATGCTGACAGTCGCCGCAAAGACAATAAAATGGTTTGTCGTGTTTGCCTGAAAGATCATCCCATTCGGTTTTGTAAGAAGTTTAGACAAGTTGGCTACGAGGAAAGAATGCGCCTTGTCTCAATTTATAAATATTGCGCTGGCTGTTTAGGTCATGACCATACCTGGCGTACGTGTGAGAGTACAGGTAGATGTAAGCGGTGCGGTGATATGCATCACACATTACTGCATAAAGAGGGTAGAAGGCCTCGTTCGCCGACCCGTAAATCGTACAAACGCTTACGTAAAGGACCGAGTTCGTCCGAAAACTTAGAGCGAAATGGGCCTAGTTCGTCTCACAGCTCTGCCAGGGGGCCTCGTTCGTCCAATGGTCATGAGGAGGAGAGGCCTCGTACGTCTCAAGCCTTGGTTCTTAGGACGTCTAAGAATCGTACTACCCATCGCGAACAGAGATCCATGCAAAAGAAAGCGCTAAAACCTCGATCTAAGGATACCGTGGCGCTGCCAACATATCATATAAAGGAGTCAATTTTGTTGAAGCCAACCGCAATTATAAAATTGGAGTCAGGTGGACGATTTGTTACCGAGCGAGCGATTATCGATCCAAGCTCTGAGGTGTCGATTATATCAGACGAGGTGGTACGGCGGATTTCAGCTAAGAGGTTACGCATTGGGGAAAACGAGAGATGCTATTTGAGGGTGACGGGGCATCATGACATAAGCACAGTGGTTGAAGCTTACGCAGAGGTACGCCGGAAATATAAGGTTACGACTCCAGGACGATCTATAGATAGCAGGATTCTATATGAGTTTCCAGGGCTGATCCCCAATTTAACGTGGCGGCTCCTGTAAGTTTGTTGCTAGGAGGAGATGTTTATAGCCGAATTATAAGGAACGGGATTTATGGCGGGTCTTTCGGCAAACCATTGGCGCAATTTTCTATTTTCGGATACATTATATCTGGACCATGTACCCCATAAAGAACAATTTAATAAATTTTTCAAATTTGTGATTTACGCATGTAAATTTTTATATACTTTATATCTTTTTGGTCCTAACTGAACTCCCAAGGATCCAATAAAGGGTTTATATATTTTTTATTTTTCTTTTTATTTGTTTTTTTTTTTTTCTTCTTTTTTCTGTAAGATGTAGGTGAATTCGAAATGAATTGCTATACAGCAAGTTAGCCGGGATGTTCAAGTTTGAATGGTGGATATTTCCGAACCCTTGCTACTGTACTGACATCTAAGGGGCGCTGCTGAAGTTCGTGCTTTAAGAAGTCTGGTTGAATTTTGTGCTAAAAGGAGTTCTCCGCTATCATTCAGAAAAACTGATTCTTATAGTATCGTGCTTTGTCTTTGCGTTCCATTTTGGCTGCCTGGCTGTTTCGAAGCTTAAGGGCAGACATTTTTATGTATGAAACCAACACAAATAGTTTGGCGTCATCGTTTTGCAATTGCAGAGCGTTGACAAGAAAAATCAAATTTTGATAGAATGTAAGAGAGTAAACTTTACTCTCCGCCAGTAAAGTTGGCTTCAAAACAAATGTTACTCATTTTTGGCGGCCATTAGTAATCGCACTTTAGGTGCTTGCGTACTAATTCAACGACTTTATTATTATTTATTGTTTCTAAAACAATTAATATAAAATTAAAGCGTTAAATTGCGTTGCACTTTTCGCTCTAATTTAGATTGCGCTGTAATACACTTCACCCAAATGCACCATATCACAAAAATCTCCTGGAGGAGTTTCATAAGAAGCGGATTTACAAGCAACTGTACAAAAGAAGTTACATATTGATAACTACAGTCTCTATTAAATGCTGTCCACACACAGGGCTGGATAGTATTTGAAATGCTTGTATTTGAAAGTATTTTGTATTTCAAATACATGTGGCTCAAAAATACGTCTTTACAAAATACATTTATTTAGCATTCGGAGTCTAGCTTCGATAGTGAACGGACGTATTTGTTTTTGATCGAAGAGTTAAAGAGAAAGAAACCGGCCGCGTTCGTGTTACAGATAAGCCGAAAACGCAAGTAGGCATGGACAGGTATGTAACCGTAGTTAAACGTCAGCGAAGCCCCAAATCCGCTCAAATTTCATCACATTGGAAAATTTCTAAAGATGATAATAGGACTACGGTAACGGATAGTAATAGATTTTCTATCCTTCAGACTGATGAGCTAACTACGTAAAAAAAAAAACATTTGAACCGTCAGCAATATATTCTAGTGAACTGGTAAAAGCACTTATAACGGCAATTGGTAAAGACATCTTTAACGTAAAATCAGTGAAGCACGGCAGCATTAGTGAAACAAAAACCCAAGGCAACTGCGAAAATGATTACCAAAAACGCTCTGGAAAAAGTAAAAACATATCAACATAAAAGTGGTGAGGGTCTTCAGGCTGTTACAAGAGGTATTGACCCTTGTGTAGACACGGACTGTACATTAAGACTGGATTAATAGATAAAGGCTTTAAAATAAAAAATGTGGTAAATATGCGGAACCGTGAAAAGATTCCTCAACCCATGTGTAGGGTTGAACTGTTGGATGTTATTCTCAAAAAGCGCACAAGCGCTTAGGCATATTGTAAACTAATCGCAGTTTGTGTTGTGTGTGGCGAACTCCACGGCTTATCATAGTGCAAGAAGCCAAAAACTGACTCAAGTGTTAAGAAATGCAGTAACTGTGGAGGTAACCATACTGCAAATTACAGGGGCTGTCCTGTCTATATTCACTTTAAGCAGTCAACGACAAATAAGCCATCAATTACCTTTAAGCAACCCAAGCAGACAAACATAATTCCTACAAACAATTTTCCGCAAATAGGCTAGTCAACCAGCCACATAACCATGCAATACCCGAAACAATGTGGTCAAAACCGATATACAAAACTTGAATCAGGAACCCAAGCCCCAAAATTCTGATAAAAATTCTAACAATCTTGAGGCAACTCTGCAGACTCTTGTTCAATCCTTAAACACATTTACAGTTTTTATGACAAATATGATGCAGAAAATGCAATCCACTATTTTACAGGCAATTTTAAACAAATGAGTTGGTTTAAAATATGTTTGTGAAACGCAAAAATCCTTTTCCTTATGGAAAAGCAAATCCATATAATGCTCATTGCTGAAACTCGACGCTCACAAGTTATTTCAAAATGGCTACACACTATATGACACTAATAATCCCCGTGGCAGATCTTATGGAGGCTCGGCAATTCTGATAAAAGGCAGAATTAAGCACTATTTGCTAAACGGGGATAGAATGAAAAGAAGCTAAGTTTCGTAGCAAGAATAAAACACAGTCACTGGGTGAAAGTGAAGACACTATTTCTACAACACGCCAATCTGAAATCACAATGGAAACTAATCCTAATAACGAAATACACCAAGAATTCATAGATATTATAAACTCGGCGTACATGGGACACTTGCAAAACGATGAGCTGCAGATCAAACATTTAGAGGAACACAGACAGGATACAATTAAAATAATTGGTAATTACTCGTAGGTATCGGTCGTGTCAACCAGATTATTTTCCGATAAAAATGAAAATCATTCTTCATAACGATAATCCTGTTGCGCACAGTCCTCGTAGAGTAAATTATGATGACCAACATTTCATAGATAACCAAATCAAAGAATGGCCAGAAGAAGTATTATAGTGCCAAGTTATTCCGACTATTCAGCTCCGGTCGTACTATGGAGCTGAATATTCAAGACGTTTGCGTTTTGATTTCCGCAGACCAAAATCCCCAAACAAGTTTCTTATGCGAATGTGGTAAAATCGGATAAACCAAACTTGAATTAGGTGCCCAAGCCTAAAAATACCGTGCAAATTTTAGCAATTTTGAGGCAACTCTGTAGACTCTTGTTCAATCCATAACAACTTTTACGGTTTCTATGACAAACATGATGCAGAAATGCTAAAAATGCAATCCATTATTTTACAGGCAGTTTTAAACAAATGAGTTGGTTTAAAATATGTTTCTGGAACGCAAACGGCATCCGCCAACACACAAATGAACTTGAGCACTTCCTTATGGAAAAACAGATCGATATAATGTTGATTGCTGAAACTCATTAGACAACCAATAGTTATTTTAAAATTACTGGCTACACAGTATATGACACTAAAGATCCCCGTGGATGATCTTGTGGAGGCTCAGCAATTCTAATAAAAAATAGAATTAAGCACTATTTTCTGAATGAGACACGTGAGGAGTATCTCCAGGCAACAAATCTATGCATTGAACACTTTCACATCAAAATAGTTATGTCACCAATTTACTCATCTCCCCGATTTTCATTAACAGAAAGCCAATATTCAAATTTTTTCAAATCACTTGAGCCTCGATTTTTAGCAGCAGGTGACTATAATGCTAAGCACACTTTTTGATGATCACTGTTAATTTCCCCGAACGGTCATGTGTTTTTTGACGCTATTTCCAAAATGGGCTTAGATGTGCTTTCAAGCGGACACCCAACTTATTGGCCGTCAGATCGACTAAAGATTCCAGATGTTATAGATTTTGGAGTTACAAAAAATCTAAAAAATATTTGAGTACACATTGTACGAAAAATATTGCCTTGAGAACCCCTGAGGATATTGATGAGCCAGTTAACGAATTTTTTGAAAACCTAAAGCAAGGTGCTACCACTAGCCATACAAGATCCAGAAATGTGAGCAATAGAACTTATTCGTCTGAAATTGAACAACTTCTGACAGAAAAAGAAGAGTTAGAAGAGAGTGGCAACTTCGCAGGTCTACCTAGCTTAAAATTATGTTTTTACCACAAAAGATTCAGCTGAACTACCGCCTATGTCTTTGAGACTTAGTTTTCAAGATGTTGAAAACGTTATTTGTAACGCAAACCCCAGGCGAGCTCCTGGTAAAATGTATGAGCTGTTACCTAGTGTATCTAGAAGAATTCTTCTTTTTATTTTTAACGCTATTTTACGTCTCGAGTATTATCCTGCAGAGTGGAAGGTGTCCATGATTACTATGATACCTAAACCAGGGAAGGATCCCACTAAAGTAGAATCATGCAGACCAATAAGTCTACTGCCAACAATTTCAAAACTGTTCGAAAAATTTTTAAAAGTGGGATGTATCCTTAATTATAAATTTGGCTTTCGGGCTAAACACAGCACCATAGAGCAAACACAGAGACTAGTTGTAATGATATGACATGAAATGATTAAATTATGTTCATGTCATGACATACGTAACATATTTGTTAACCTATTGATTAGTGTAAATAAGTTTGCAACATTGTCAGATTAGTTTTAAGTTGGCATTACTTTATTTTCGCAAAATGGCACTTCTGATATATTGTACAACAAGCAAGCTTAAGAAATAACAAATTATACCATTATTGAGAAGCTATTTTAAATTAACATTGGCTACTACTCCATTGTTACATGGTGTCATAAGTGGGATTCAGTGGATAGAAAGTGCTGTATCTTATAAACATTTACTTCAAGTAATATAACCCACGTGCGACAACAACCTTTCACAACAATTGATAAAAAATAATCGGAGCAAATCCAGCATTGCAGCGTGGTCCAGACAGCAGTTATTAGACATCGGTGATCGACAAAGTGTACATCCTTGGTTGGGAGGACTATTTGAAAGTAGTGACACATACGATGGCGTTGAACGATCGTTTGCCATCAGAACTAGATTGCTTAAATCTAGCAAACGAATAGCCAAACTGGAAGCGTAGTTTTATGGTCTACATGATCGCTAGTGGCAAGATGAAAGAGCCCGAAGCAACGAAAATTGCGAATTTTCTTTGGCTCATTGGCCCTGGTGGTGCAAACATATACAACACGTTGTTTCCGAATGATGGAAGGGAGAAGTCATTGTTAGGCACAGTAGTCACTGGTGATCGTTTGCCATCAGAACTAGATTGCTTAAATCTAGCAAACGAATAGCCAAACTGGAAGCGTAGTTTTATGGTCTACATGATCGCTAGTGGCAAGATGAAAGAGCCCGAAGCAACGAAAATTGCGAATTTTCTTTGGCTCATTGGCCCTGGTGGTGCAAACATATACAACACGTTGTTTCCGAATGATGGAAGGGAGAAGTCATTGTTAGGCACAGTAGTCACTGGTGATGCGGTTACTTAACAGACATTGATCGAGGTCCTGAACAAATTTGACCAACATTGTCTACCGCAGAGAAATGTAGCAATGGAATCGTTCAAATTCATCATGATTTGTCAGAAAGAGCGTCAATCCTTTGCCGAATTTGAAACTGAGTTACGCACACATATTCGTTACTGTGAGTATAAATACCCTTGGGGCGAATTGTACGAGAATCGTATGTTGCGGGACCGAATAAGTGTTAGTGTGCACGACAAAAAACTGCAGCTAAAATTGTTGGATGGCCGAGAGGAACCATTAAATCGTGTTGTAGAGATGTGTAAAACGTATGAAACCGCAAATGCAAATAAATGTCTGTTAGATGCCAAAATTTTAACCATCAGTACCATAAAAGAAACTGAAAAAGTGGAAGCAACAACAGTAGCAGCAATTAATCGTTTTTGTTTCAACTGTGGGGGACCATGGAAAGTTGGTCACCCCAGTGAGTGTAAGGCCAAGGATGTCAAATATTATGCATGCTTCAAAAGAGGACATTTCCAGAGAATGTGCCGTAAACCTCGAGAAAAATCAACAGAAACAAAACAGTTCAACTGGAATAACAACAGCAAGCAGAAAGTAGCTGGCCTTAATTGGAGTGAAGCAGACGGTAGCACAAGTGGTAACATTAGAAAATTAAGTATTGTGTTAAATCTAATCTAATCATACTCTTAGGTTAATATCACTAACATCTGTAAACGAGCGTTTGATCAAGAAATATGTTATAGAAGATGAGATTGTATCATTTAAATTGGACACGGGGGCGGACGTAAATTGCATACCATTGAAGCTAGTTAGGAAACTGAATATAGATTTGTTTAATAGGGAGAAAGATTTTCCCATATTTGACTACAATGAAAATAAAGTTAGAATTTTTGGTACTTGTAAACTTAATTGCGTTGATTTGATTTCAGGGTTGGATACACCAGCAGAATTTGTAGTCGTCTGCGACAAGTGTGAGCCAGAACTTGGGTTGAAAACATGCAGGGATTTTAAATTAGTTGAGCGATTGGACGTGAATAGTATTACTAGCACGGAATTGAGGGCATCATTCATGGACAGATATAGCGACGTTTTTTAGGGACTTGGAGAATTTCCAAAAAAAATTTTAGATTGTGTTGAAAGAAAATTCTAAATCTGTACTTCATTACAGGAAGCGTATACCAAACGCATTACTAGGTAGATTGAAGTCGGAGTTGGAACGGTTGGTCAAGGATGGAATAATATTTCCAGTCGATTATCTGACTGATTGGGTGAACAATTTACAATTAGTTGAAAAGCCCAATGGCGAGCTTCGAATTTGTTTATACCCAAAGGCACTTAACGAATGTATTAAACGCGAACATTTTTTGATTCCGACAATTGATGACTCAACATCAGGACTGTCAGATAAACGGATTTTTTCTGTTTTGGACCTAAAAAGCGGGTTTTGGCACATGATGCTTGATAAGCCAAGTTAGGATTTAACAACATTTCTAACGCCATTTGGCAGATTCAAATTCACTCGAGTGCCTTTTGGTTTCAACTGCGCACTGAAAATTGTTCAACAGGAGATGGTGAGGGTTTTTGGAGATATACCAGGAGTGTTAGTTTATTTTGACGATATAGCCATATGCGCGGGTAGTAAAGAGGAACGTGATCGAATCATGGATTTATTAATGATCAGAGCACGGAAAAACAATATCAAATTTAATCCGGACAAAATTCAGTATCGACAAAGCGAAGTTAAATTTATGAGTAATATTTTATCGGAAGGGAAAATTAAAGTGGACACGAAATATGACAATGCGATAACGGGAATGAAGAAACCTGAGGACAAGGCGGGGGTGTTAAGGCTGTTGGGTCTCCTCAAGTATCTAGCTAGATTTATTCCTAACTTATCGAAACAATCTGTGGAATTGAGAAATTTGACTCGGAATGATGTGGTATTACAGTGGACGGACAAGCATGATAAGGAATTTGAGAACTTGCTTAGAATAGTGGCGGCAGAACCTGTGTTGGCAGTTTATGACCCAAGATTACCCGTATTCATACAAACTGACGCTTCGAAGGACGGTTTAGGATATGTATTAATTCACATCCTAAACCGTCATCCTGTACAATATGCATCTAGAACACTTAGTAAGAGTGAACAGAAATGGGCCCATATTGAAAAGGAACTCTTAGCTATTGTTTTTGCATGTCAACGTTTTCATTATTTCCTTTACGGACGGGAATTCACTGTTGAGAGTGATCATAAACCCTTAGAGACGTTGATAAAACGTGATATTGATGACGTATCAATGCGACTCCAACGCATGTTTATGTTTCTCCTGAAATATCCGAACTTGTCCTTTGTGTATAAACCAGGTAAAGAAACGTTGATGGCTGACTGTTTGTCAAGAGCTCAACTATCAGACGATACAGAGATATCAGAATTTTCAGGTGTTATACATGCGCTAACAAAATCCGTTTGTTTAACTGATGAAAATTACAGGTCTTATCGAAACTCGCTTAATAGTGATCAGGAATATTCACGCATTCGTGATTACATTGAAAACGCATGGCCAGGATTCGACAGGCTAAACAACCTAAGTCAGAAATTCTACAAGTTGAAATCGGAATTGCATGTTGAAAATGGGCTGATCTTTTTGAACGGTAGGCTAGTAACTCCATTTGAGTTACAAGGAACGATTACGAATTGGTTACATTCATCTCAGTTCTCTTGTGACTCTCCAACCAAACGGTCGTAAAAAGTGAACAAAAAAATAAAATAAAATCATTGCTTAAACGCTTTCAAAATTAAATTGTAAAAACAATAACAAATTATTTTAAAAAACAACGGGAAAATAAATTCCTTACATCTCATTAAATAAACAATAAAATCAATTTCAATAAAACAAGTGCGGTGGCAGTGCATTGTTATTGTTGTTATTGTGCGTGAAGATTACCTTCCCAGTGGGGAAAAAACTATACATTAAAGTTTTTGTTTTCTTACAAAACCGCAATAAGTGGAAGAGCGAATTTATACAAAAGAAAAACTTTATGACAATTATTTTTATATACTTTTAAATTAAAAAAAAATATAAATAAAAAAAAAAATTGCATGAGTGTACCTAGTAGATGCAATTCTGAGAGGGAGCTTAGCTCCACTAGAAAAAACCTCTGGATTTCTGAAGAGGAATCATTGAAAAAATCATTGGACAATCTCCTGTCTCTAAGAGATAAAAAACGCACGCGTTCGTGCTCGCCAAACATTGTTGTTGCTACAGACGACAAACCATCTTCAAGTCTAGCTATTGTTGATAAACCGAAAACTCAAGTGGGTATGGATAGATATATAACCGTGGTTAAACGTCAGCGAAGCCCTAAATCCGCGCAAATATCATCGCAACCAAAAATGTCTAAGGGCGATATTACCTCTGCGACAAGGGATAGTAACAGGTTTGCTATCCTTCAGACTGACGAGCCAACTACATCAAAAAAAAACATTTAAACCGCCACCAATATACTTGAGAGAACCTACATCTAATGAGCTGGTAAAAGCACTTATTACGGCAATTGGTAAAGACACCTTCAACGTAACATCAGTGAAGCAGTGAATTTTAAAAACCGATTTTTAATACTGGATAATGATAAAAAGGAACGTGCTTCATTGACTAAGCCTTCAAAACCTCCACCGATTTTTCTCAGAGAAAAAAATTCGAATGATCTCATAAAAAAATTAGTCACGGCCATTGGTGAGAACGCGTTTCATGTAATACCGATAAAACGTGGTAACATACATGAAACCAAAACTCAAATTTACGCTGAAGGAGATTATCGTAAAATAACTGCAGAATTCGAAAAACATAAAATGATTTACTACACCTATCAGCAAAAGGTATGCAGATAGTACTAAAGAGCGTCGAGTCTTGTGTGGATCCTGAAGAGGTAAAAAGAGCCCTAGTAGAGCAAGGATTTAAGATTAAAAACGTTGCTAATATAAGAAATCGGGACAGAGCCCCACAACAAATTTTTCGAGTAGAACTAGAGGCAAATGATATTAAATTGAAGAAAAATGAAATTCATCCCATTTACAATCTAAAGTATCTATTACACCGTAAAATTACTGTAGAAGAACACCACAAACGTGCCGGTCCTGTGCAGTGCCATAACTGCCAAGAATATGGACATACAAAAGCTTACTGTAAATTGCCCACAGTGTGCGTCATATGTGGCGAACGTCACAGCACAGCCGATTATAATAAGCCGAAAAATGATCAAAATCATAAAAAATGCAGCAAATGCCGTGGTAACCGTACCGCTAACTACAGAGGTTGCCCTGTTTATTCGTTTGTAAAACAGTCAGTGACAAAAAAATCCAAAATAATTCCAGCTCAACTACGTAATAAGTACCCTACCACTTATCATTATAATATTCAATCAGGCACTCCCCATATTTCGTATGCTGATTCTGTGAAGATTAGTACTAATCCAACGCAATCTAAGGTACCAACAAATAATTTATCTAATATAGACCCAGAGCATAACTTTAGTAACTTTAGTCGTCTTGAAGCTACTATAGACAACTTAATGCAAACGATAAACAATTTTACTGCAAATATGACTAGCATGATGCAAGGTATGCTGCAAATGCAGAATACTTTGCTTCAAGCAATAGTTAATAAGCAATGAATAGGTTGAAAATATGTGTCTGGAACGCAAACGGCATTCGCCAACATAAAAACGAACTCGAGCACTTCCTTACGGAAAAAAATATTGATATAATGCTCGTCTCGGAGCTGACTTTGAGGAGTTTATTTAAAATTAATGGATACACATTATATGATACAAAGGACCCGAAAGGAAGAGCTTGTGGTGGCTCAGCAGTTTTAATAAAATCGAGACTCAAACATCACTTTTTAGGCAACACTTGCGAGGAATTTTTACAAGCAACGAATGTCTGTATTGAAAATTTTGGTGGAAAAATGGTGATATCTTCAGTTTACTCATCTCCCAGATACTCAATCACTGAAGATCAATACAAACGTTTTTATGAATCGCTAGGAACTCGTTTCCTTGCAGCTGGCGACTATAATGCAAAACATACATACTGGGGTTCCCGTCTTATTACTCCTAGGGGTCGAGCATTATATAACGCGACTTCAAAAATTGGTTTGGACATCATCTCGAGCGGAGAGCCTACATTCACATTCTGGCCAACTGACAGACAAAAAATTCCGGATGTAATAGATTTTGGAGTCACAAAAAATATCTCTAGGGAATTGATCCATGTAGAAGCCTCTTTTGATTTATCCTCTGATCACTCTCCTACTATTGTAACAATCTGTAATCCACAAAGAAGCGTTTTTTCCTGCACATATGTGAAGTTAATAATAGAATTAAGATTTGAAAACTTATTGTTAGTTCTGTAATGAAGATACAATAAATAAAAGATTTTATTATAAAAAAAAATAAAATAAAAAAAAATGCGCAGATAAAAAAACATTCATTTCGTAACAGAAGTCGCCGAGGCAATTAAGAGGTGCCAATTGTGAAAATATATATGTATGTATGTTCTACTTCAAGGAGAACATTATGAAGTTTTTTTAAAAATTTGTTCGAGTTTTTTTTAATATGGTGACCAGAAATTTTTTTTTTTTACTTGACGTGGCATAATTTGTTTTGCTAAAGAAAAATAACGAACCGAGGAGGAAAAAGGTGAAAAAAGAACGAGCTAAAAAGTGACAGTTTCAAAAAAACAATAAATAAAAAATAAGGAAATAATTTAGTGAAGAAACGCAGTTAAAAAAAAAAAGAAAACTACAGAAAAAGTTTAAAAACAATTTTTAAATAGAAACAAAGGAAAAACAGTTTAAAATAAAAAAAATAAAATAAAATATGTATATTGCAGCACAAAAAAAAAATTGAAACGAAAAACAGCAAACAATCAGGTATGTGATGAAAAGCAATTATGATATGAAAACGATTTAAAATCAATAAAAGGCGTGATGCATGTGGCAACATCGTTTTGTCATTGATTTCAAATTCCATTTTGTTTCAAGTAAAAAGCAATAGTTTTAATATGTGATGCAAGGCGAATTAATTTTACCAGGTGAAACTGAAAAAACATATGTACTACTTTTTTCTATTTGTAAAACATCAAGTGTCAAAAGCTGTCTCTACCCTGTCGGATAATCAGTAGCTGACTACAAAAATAGCCAACTTTTAATTAATTTTTATGAACAAATTTTAAACTATCATGTGCACAATGCAAAAACGCATTTTCAATGTTCCCACCTAGTAGGCGCCGTAGATTTCCGTTTTTATTAACACTACTGCGTGATATTGAAGCCTTTTTATTTAGGTACATATAAATTTTTCAATTCTGTGGAAGTTTTCTAAAGTAAAATTTTTTATGTAAGTACATATGTCAAATAATAAAGATATTAATATTGTTTTAATTTTAATTTAAAGTGCAAGAATGAGAGTCGTTAGCAAAAGACATTTAAGAAGCCTTTTTTTACAAACAAACAAACATTTGATACAATATTATTTGTTTAAATTATTTCTGAAATTTTCAAGTTTTTTGCAACATGCAATGTAATATTTTTTGTTTGGTGCAATATGTAATATAAAAATGAAAAATTACAAATAAATGCGTTAAAAATGTTGACTAATTTATTTTATTACGAAAAAATCTTACATGAACGAATGATCTTTAGGTGTCAGCTAGTTACAAAAAGTTGTTTTTCAACTATAGTGTCAACAATTAATATTTCGTTGATTTAAAACTAACTAACTTATGGTTGACTTAAAAATATTGCTAGCTTCAAAAAGTTAACTGAAAATGTTAAAATAATTAGTTGCTTCCATTGAAAAGTAATCCAAATGTCAGTCAGCACTTAAGTTAGTTTAAAGTTAACTGATTTTCCGACAGGGTGGTTTGCTCACATACAAACATCAGCACGTAAAGTGTGTAACTGTGTGTATGTATGTACTAGAGGGCTGCTCAAGCACAATAAAAATGTGTTACAAAACATCGTAGTATTTTCAAGTAAAAATACTTCAGTGCCGAAATGTTCTAAACACACAAACGAATACTGTCTTATAAGCATTTAGAAAAAGCAGAACCAAACACAAGTAGAACCAAATGAAATATAACAAATTTGAAGTAGAAATTCAAGCATTGAAATAATGTTCTACTTCAGTTTAGTTTGTAAAATTTGTTGTTGTTGTTGTTCATGGTTTTTGTCCTTGCATTAGTGCACAAGTGCTGGGGTCTAATCACCGCATACAATATCGAATTAACTATCGTATCGAATAACATTACGATACATCTAAATTATGGCAAACGATGCATATTGGATCGTAATTTAAACAAAATGTAATAGATTGAAGACCATACGTTTCCTAAAAGTAGGAATACAAAAAATAAATCCTTTAACTTTTTTATATTATTGCAATACAGTTTATTCGATATCGTATGCCGTACCAAAATGAAAAATTTCGATAATTTTGCTCGATATCGTATGCGGTGATTTGGCCCCTGTATGCACAGCATGCTCATGTGTGCGTGTTGTTGTTCATGAGTTTTGCCTTTGTATTAAGCACAAATATACATATAAGACGCAATATGCTCAAATGCCAATGTGCTTGCTGTTATTCATCGTTTATTTGCTTTATTGTTAGGTTTTGTTTTGGATTTTCCTTGGAACTTCTACACTATAGTGAGCAGTGTTTTTTAGAACATTCTGTGCAGCCCTTTAGTATATACATATTTTCCATGATATAAAAAATACAAGGTAGTTTCATTCTCTTTATTATTTGTAATAAGGATTTTTGAAGTTTATTTTTAGAGAGAAATATAAAAATGCGTTGCCACACAGTTGAATAAGTGAATTTACTCCTAGAATGGATTTTTCCTGAAATGTGTAGTGCATTGTTCATATTAGAAAAAGCTAGAAATAAGTAGGTATCTGTGGTCGTTTTGAAACCCACGTTAGGTTAGGTTTAACAGACTGCCAGCTATTGTAAAGCTAGCCCACCCCACTTGGGTCCAATTTGGTCCCAAAAACTAAAAGCACGGACTTCTGCTTATCAGTAAACTTTACGATAGCATTCAAACGAATGCCTATTTTAAAGAAAATATTTTTACATTTAAAAGAAAATGCTCTTTAGATATTGAAAACAACGGAAAAAGTTTGATGCTTGTGGTTTATAAATATATAAATAATTATTTCTACTAGAATGCCCCAGGATGCAGTGACAAAACTAATGCATGTAACCTTGAATATTCTTCATTACTTACAATAAGAAAAACCTACTTCCAAAAGATGTCATTATTCAGTGCATTTAAAAGAACAAATAATAGCTGATTTTAATAATGGCCAATAAGTGACCCCATTTACAAAAAAATTTCACAATCACCAAGAATTATAAGCCGTTTTCGTCGTTCAGGTACTTTTTTTACAGAACATAAAAGTCGACGTTCCCAAAAAACCAGTAAACGAGATGGCCAGGCAATAATACGTTTGATAATTCGTGTCGTCAAGAACACAATTGTCATTAAATGTTACCCCCAGAAGGATTCAAAGGCAGGCTGCAGAAGGCGGACTAAAAGCATACCACACAAAAGTCACGGAAAAATAGACCTCGACACAAAGGAATTCCATACTATTCTCCGATGAAACCAAATTAAATTTAAAAGATTCCGACTGATTAGATGACCGAAACGACAACGTCTTAGTCCATGTTATACTAAAGGCACATTTAAAACATGGTGTCGGTAGCATTTTAGTCTGAGAATGTTTTTCAGGCAACTTTTATATATTTTAGATTTATGTATGTATTTTATTTAATTTTTTTTTTGTTAGAAGTCATAATTATACCCTTCACAAAAATGTAAAGGGTATTTATAAGTTTGTGATTCCGTTTGTAATTTCTACAGTTTTTTTTTTTTGCGACCCTATAAAGTATATATATTCTGAATCAGAATTAATGGAAAAGTCGATTAAGCGATGTCCGTCTGTCCGCTGTTGAAATACCGTTTCTGAGAAAACCATTAGACTTAGAAACTTTTTTCTTTCAACATTCTTTTAACCCATCGATTCATGGGTTTGCTATTGAAATTCAACACGTATCGCTGAGATATATTCAAAATTCCGAAAAAAGCCATTTTTTTTGCAGTTTTGTATGAAAATTTTTGAAAACAAAAGTTGTTCGTTTTGCTTCAAACTTCACACACTTATGAAGCATGGTGACTAAAAGACAAAAAATTTTTTTTTCAGATATCGGTTTATATATACCCGAGATATAGCCCAAATCGGATTTTTAATGAAAATGTCGCATAGGCGAAGCTTAATAACTTTTTTTTGCTCAAAAGCAGTTCTGGTAATTATATAAGGTTACATAAATATGGAAAATGAAAATTTCCGATATCGGTCCATATATACCCGAGATATAGCCCAAATCGGATTTTTCATGAAAATGTCGCATAGGCGAAGCTTAATAACTTTTTTTTGCTAAAAGCAGTTCTGGTAATTGTATAAGGTTACATAAATATGGAAAATGAAAATTTCCGATATCGGTCCATATATACCCGAGATATAGCCTAGACCGGGGTTTTCATGAAAATGTCGCGTTAGCGAACTTAAACAACTTTTTTTTTTGCTCAAAAGCAGTTCTGGTAATGATATAAGGTTATATAAATATGGAAAATTAAAATTTTCGATATCGGTCCATATATACCCGAGATATAGCCTGAACCGATTTTTCCCATAACATTTTTTTTTGCTGAAAAGCAGTTCTTGTTATAAAAGAAGGTTACGAAAATAGAGAAAATTAAAATTTCTTATATCGGTACATATATACCCGAGATAAAGCCTAAATCGGCTTTTTCATGAAAATGTCGCGTTAGCGAACTTAAACAACTTTTTTTTTTGCTCAAAAGCAGTTCTGGTAATGATATAAGGTTATATAAATATGGAAAATTAAAATTTTCGATATCGGTCCATATATACCCGAGATATAGCCTGAACCGATTTTTCCATTAAAAAAAATTTATTTTTTTTTTTGCTGAAAAGCAATTCACGTTATAAAAGAAGGTTACTAAAATACAGAAAATAGAAAATTCCGCTATCGGTTCATATATAACCGAGCATATTTAGGTCACATTTTTAATATATTATACATATTCGTGACTATCGTGAAAGGTATTTTAGATTCGGCCCAGCCGAATATACTACACTCTTACTTGTTTTATTATTATTTTCAAACACAACTAAAAACAAAACTGAAAACAAGGGAATGTATAAACTAATACGGTAGCACAATTTTATGGAAAATGTCACAATCCTTATACTTGTCAGATGGTGATTGTTAAGGAAAATTGAGAGAATAAAACTACCTTGTATTTTTTATATCATGATATTTTCTATACAAATTTTTTGACACACCAGCCGCTCAAGCAACAACAAATGCCTATGTTGTTTTTGCATTGTTGTATTTATTGTAATCCCAGTTTCACCTGGTAAAATGAATTCGCCATGTATGTGATGAAAAAGAGTAAAATCAGTTTGAAATTGTTTCTAAATCAAGGCAATAATCTTTTTTCACACTTATAAAATTTAAGTTTTTTTTTTTGCTTAATCCTAGAAGGAAGGATGACGGTGCAGAGTTAAAAACGTTTAATAAATTATAATTTTTTATACGTATTTGAGGGGAATGCACAAAAATTCAAGACATGAAGACGCATTAATAGAATTTATGCAAAATCATTTGGATTTGGCCGGGGGATTCACACTAATAGCGCATTTACACCAACTCAAAATCTAGTAGATTTAAATTGAAATCTACAACGAAATCTGTATCGTTTACACCACCGTTTTTTGACATCTAGCTCAAAAATAATTTATCTCAATCAAATAAAATCTCAACCATTGCCAGGCAGCCCAGGAGCTTCTTAAGCAAAGCGTTCGAGATATAAGTGTAGATGTCGCTATTCTAAGTGAGCCATATCGGACCATGGCATCTGTAAACTGGGTTTCCGATAACACGGGTACATCGGCAATATGGAACACCAGCACGCTAACCATACGCGATAGAATAACAACGCAATGTGGATATGCTCGAGCGGTTATATCTGGCATCACTATTTACAGCTGTTATATACCCCCTAGGTATTCTATAGAAGACTTTCGGGTAATAGTTGACAGTATTGTAACGGATGCAGTTGGAAGAACCCCCGTAATAATAGCAGGTGATTTCAATGCGTGGGCTGTTGAATGGGGCTGTCCCTCAGCAAACGCAAGAGGAAGAATACTCTTGGAAGCCTTTTCTGTACTGGGTGTTGTACTCATCAATAATGGAGTTGAACACACCTTCAGAAGGGGTGATGCTGGCTCAGTAATTGACATTACATTCGTCAGTGCCAGTATCGCAACCCAAGTGAACTGGAGAATATCTGACATCTATACACATAGCGATCATAGCGCTATAATAATAGATGTGCAAGACGCACAGCCCCGTGCTATTGTACAAGCACGTGTCTTGACAGGATGGAAGGTAAATACCTTTGATAAGGATAGCTTCGCAGCCTGCATGGAGAACATGGAAATGGCTGGTTCAGCAGAAGACATGTCAGTGCAATTAGTGCGCAATATCACTAGTGCCTGCAATGTAGCTATGATAAGGCGAAAAAGATCGCCAAATAAGCCTCCAGTGTATTGGTGGAATGATGAAATTGCTAGCTTGCGTTCAGAGTGTATTAGCGCCCGAAGGCGGTATACACGAACGAGGGGTCGGTTAGAGAATAACGTGCAGCACCAGTTGTATAGGGATAAAAGAAAGGCATTGAAGATTGCAATTCGTAGGAGCAAGCGTAGGTGTTTCCTGGATGCTTGTGATGAAATAGATAGTAATCCTTGGGGCTTAGCATATAAGCTAGTAACCAGGAAACTTAAATGTCTTGGCCCATCACCGCCAAGAGAAGAGAATATCCTCAACGGAATTGTAGACCATCTTTTTCCTCAACAGGAAGCTCCGACATGGCAACACAGCTATCCAGCTGAATTATTCGACATTCCTCCGGTTACGGTCGTCGAGATAGAAGGTGCTGTCTCAAAATTCAAAGACAAGAAGGCACCAGGCTTAGATTGCATCCCAAATATGGTACTGAAGGAGGCTGTTAAGCTCCATCCTGATTATTTCCTGAAAGTAATAAGCGCATGCTTGATTCAGGGAACTTTTCCAACAATCTGGAAGAGGCAGAAATTGGTGTTGTTACCTAAGGATAACAAGCCGCTAGACGACCCTTCCTCCTATCGTCCGCTCTGTATGATAGATACAAGTGGAAAACTTCTGGAGAGTATAATCTGCAGAAGATTGGAAGATTGCGTACAAGCTAACCTAGGTTTATCAGATAACCAATTTGGCTTCAGGAAAGCAAAGTCAGCGGTGGACGCTATCAAAGTTGTAGTAGAAACCGCTGCTCAAGCTATCCAAGGGAAGAGGTGGAGGAATGGAACAAAAGGGTATTGTGTGGTTATAACCCTAGATGTAAAAAACGCCTTCAATACGGCAAACTGGGAGCATATAGTTAATGCTTTGGTCCGTATAGACATCCCAGGGTATCTACTAGCAATTGTACGGGACTATTTCCGGGATAGAGAGCTAGTTTATGATACCGATAAAGGTACTAAGAGGCGAAAGATCATTGGTGGGGTGCCTCAAGGTTCAGTTCTTGGCCCACTATTGTGGAACGTCATGTACGACGGAGTATTAAGATTGGATCTACCGGAAAAGGTGAAGATAGTTGGATTCGCAGACGACATAGCGTTAGTGTGTGAAGGGAAAGAGTTACTAGAGGTGGAAACCATTGCAAACGCCAGTACTCAGATCGTAAGATCTTGGCTAAGATCAATGGGCCTAACTCTAGCTGACCATAAAACGGAAGCGGTTCTGATTAGTAGTAGGAAAATTAGGGAAACTGTCAGGCTAAATATTGGCACGTGTAGCATAGAATCTAAGGAATGTTTAAAATACCTTGGGGTCATGATTGACACTCGTCTGTCTTTTCAAGAGCACTTGAAGTACATAAGCAGTAAAGCATCAAAAACATGCACAGCGCTATGCCGGATCATGCCGAATACAAGAGGTCCAAAATATCTGCAGAGGAGATTACTCTCTAGTGTAGTAAGAAGCATTATCTTATATGCATCGCCTATATGGTCAGGCTCACTTAGATATCCTACTTATGTGAACCTGATATCTCCTGTGTATAGGCTGATCGCCTTGCGTGTATGTAGCGCATTCCGAACTGTATCGGACTTGGCCGCTTTTGTCATTGCCGGCATGATACCGATCGAGCTAGAGGCCGCTTCGGACATCACGGTTGGGTTGAGAGAATCGTGTCTGCGAAAATGGCAAGAAAGATGGGCGACAGCTGACAAGGGAAGATGGACCTACTTACTGATACCAGACATCAGAGCATGGCTATCAAGAAAGCATGGCGATTTGAACTACTATATTACACAGTTTCTAACTGGGCATGGTTGTTTTAGGTCGTACTTGTACCGTTTTGGACATGACAGTACTCCGTTCTGTCCGAGTTGTGATGGTAATGTCTTGGAAGATGCTGAGCATGTGTTCTTCATCTGTCCACGGTTTAATAGTGATAGGGAATATTTAGAAACAGTCCTAGGACGTAGCATCAGTCCGAGCAGTATCGTTCCAATCATGTTGGAATCTTTGTGCAACTGGACGTACGTCTGTAGTTTTGTAAAATTGGTTTTGTTGGAACTTCGTAGGTTACAACAGATTCGCAGCAGAATCAATGTAGTTTAGTTTAGATGTAAAGCCTTGCGGCAGTCCCTCGGGGAGCATCTGGGTCAGGGCGAAGGGGTGTTTTTTAGCGAGTTAAAGTCTCGCACTACTGGCAACCACCATCACTGCCAGTGCCTTTCGATGGTTTTTCACCCCGCGAAGAAAAAAAAAAAAAAAAAAAAAAAAAAAAAAAAAAAAAAAACCATACATACATACATACATACATACATACATACAGGTGGCGTGGGTGCGAGCGTTCAAGGTAAAGCGCTGGCTTCCCATCGGGTGTAGCCAGTTAGCGATCCTTGTCCCTGCTCAAACCAAGTTGTCACACGGCCTTCTCGTGGCGCTACTGAATAGTTCTCAACAAAAGTTGAGAATGAACTAACTGTGTGACAGCGATAATGGATTGGATGACGACCTGACGCAGACGATTATGGGCTGGGAGCTGACGTATTCCGTGACCTGATTAAGCACGAGCGACATCGTGCTGAAATGGCTCACGGGCTAATGCGGAAGCTACCTCCGTCCCGGTAAAACCCTGGCAGGGGCTTAAAGTATGATCAAAGTTTGTAGCCAATAGTTTTTGGCTGTGCAGGGTTAGTTGAGATGACTCCTAATCAGCTCCCGACCTGGCTCTGTACACAAGTCTCATAAGGCCTTGTGTCAACCCTCGCGAGGAACTCACTGCTTGCATAGCCACCCTCGGGGTCACTACAAGGGTAACTGCACATTCACTCAACAAAAAGTGAACTAAATTTTAATAAAATTAACTTAACCCGGAAAATGCGGGAATGTTTTGGACAAAGAAAAAACTTTTTATTGAGTGTGCGGCAAACGGAGACTACAGCTTTAAGCGGGGACCCAACTGAAAAAATGAATAAAAGTAATAATAATAATAATAATGAGAGTATAAATGAGTTGAGCATGGGTGAAATTGTAAACCCTTTTGCTAAGAAATCGGTGATAACCAGATCACCTCCTGCAGCGGTGAGTAGGACCGTTCCGGTGCCAGGCACCGTTGAAAATAGTGAAAATGGACAAAATAACGTCCAGAGGCTAGGAGAGAAGATCTCAAAGCTCGTAGCTTTCCTAAAGGCACGTTCAAACGTGCATAAGGAAATAGTGACAATGTCACGTGAGATACAGGCATTGTACATGCAGGTCTCAGATGAATTGAGTAGTGGAAGTGCTAGTAGTACAAAGAAAGCACATACTAGTACGCATACTCAAACAGACGAACCACCAAGGCTCAATCCTGTGATGGGCGGAACTCCAAAGCGTAGAAGGGAGGACTTAAGCCCAAAAGGTAACAGAGCTAAAAAGAATAGGGGAACAACCCCTAATAAAGTAGTCAGGGTAGGTGGACACACTATACCCAAGGCTATAAACTCAAACTTGGCTGGCAAACCGGATCTAAGTGCTAAAGATCCTGGCTGGGTTAAGGTTGGCCCAAGGGCTAAAACAAAGAAAGCGTCCGTTAAACCAGATGCTATAGTGATTAAAACCTGTGGAGATACTTCCTATGCGGATATTCTCAGACAGGTGAAGAGGGACCCTAAGCTAAACAACCTGGGTCAAAATGTAAAGAGCATTAGGAAGACAGGGAAGGGTGAACTGTTGTTTGAGCTGAATAGACCCGCGCACCAGAATACGGGCGAATTTAGGTCGGCTATAGAAGAGGTGCTAGGTGATGCTGCTAAGGTTAGATCACTTTCTCATGAGGTCAGGCTTGAGATTAGGGATATAGACGAAGTAACCTCTAAGGAGGATATTTATGAAGCTCTCGTCAAAATATCTGACGAATTTAAAGCTTTGCACCCTACGGCAGTTAAGTCGCTAAGGAGAGCATACGGTGGGACACAGACCGCCACAATTGGCGTGCGTGCACTGATAGCTCGCCGCCTTATAGAGATGGCAAAGATACGTATTGGCTGGGTGGTTTGCCGAATACGCGAAAAGGTAGCACCAAAAAGATGCTTTAAATGTCTGGATTATGGACACGTAGCAGGGAACTGTAAGGGGCAAGACCTTTCAGGGAATTGCCTACGGTGTGGCAAAACGGGCCACAAAATTGGAACCTGTTCCAATAAACCATCCTGCTTGCTCTGCAAGAAGGGAGCAGACACCGTTAGTGACCATGTCACCGGAGGTGCAGTTTGCCCGTTTTATAAAAGAGCTCTACAGAAACTTAGGGAGTAGAGTAGAACCTAAGTCACCAAAATGCGTATATTACAGTTAAATCTCAACCATTGCCAGGCAGCCCAGGAGCTTCTTAAGCAAAGCGTTCGAGATATAAGTGTAGATGTCGCTATTCTAAGTGAGCCATATCGGACCATGGCATCTGTAAACTGGGTTTTCGATAACACGGGTACATCGGCAATATGGAACACCAGCACGCTAACCATACGCGATAGAATAACAACGCAATGCGGATATGCTCGAGCGGTTATATCTGGCATCACTATTTACAGCTGTTATATACCCCCTAGGTATTCTATAGAAGACTTTCGGGTAATAGTTGACAGTATTGTAACGGATGCAGTTGGAAGAACCTCCGTAATAATAGCAGGTGATTTCAATGCGTGGGCTGTTGAATGGGGCTGTCCCTCAGCAAACGCAAGAGGAAGAATACTCTTGGAAGCCTTTTCTGTACTGGGTGTTGTACTCATCAATAATGGAGTTGAACACACCTTCAGAAGGGGTGATGCTGGCTCAGTAATTGACATTACATTCGTCAGTGCCAGTATCGCAACCCAAGTGAACTGGAGAATATCTGACATCTATACACATAGCGATCATAGCGCTATAATAATAGATGTGCAAGACGCACAGCCCCGTGCTATTGTACAAGCACGTGTCTTGACAGGATGGAAGGTAAATACCTTTGATAAGGATAGCTTCGCAGCCTGCATGGAGAACATGGAAATGGCTGGTTCAGCAGAAGACATGTCAGTGCAATTAGTGCGCAATATCACTAGTGCCTGCAATGTAGCTATGATAAGGCGAAAAAGATCGCCAAATAAGCCTCCAGTGTATTGGTGGAATGATGAAATTGCTAGCTTGCGTTCAGAGTGTATTAGCGCCCGAAGGCGGTATACACGAACGAGGGGTCGGTTAGAGAATAACGTGCAGCACCAGTTGTATAGGGATAAAAGAAAGGCATTGAAGATTGCAATTCGTAGGAGCAAGCGTAGGTGTTTCCTGGATGCTTGTGATGAAATAGATAGTAATCCTTGGGGCTTAGCATATAAGCTAGTAACCAGGAAACTTAAATGTCTTGGCCCATCACCGCCAAGAGAAGAGAATATCCTCAACGGAATTGTAGACCATCTTTTTCCTCAACAGGAAGCTCCGACATGGCAACACAGCTATCCAGCTGAATTATTCGACATTCCTCCGGTTACGGTCGTCGAGATAGAAGGTGTTGTCTCAAAATTCAAAGACAAGAAGGCACCAGGCTCAGATTGCATCCCAAATATGGTACTGAAGGAGGCTGTTAAGCTCCATCCTGATTATTTCCTGAAAGTAATAAGCGCATGCTTGATTCAGAGAACTTCTCCAACAATCTGGAAGAGGCAGAAATTGGTGTTGTTACCTAAGGATAACAAGCCGCTAGACGACCCTTCCTCCTATCGTCCGCTCTGTATGATAGATACAAGTGGAAAACTTCTGGAGAGTATAATCTGCAGAAGATTGGAAGATTGCGTACAAGCTAACCTAGGTTTATCAGATAACCAATTTGGCTTCAGGAAAGCAAAGTCAGCGGTGGACGCTATCAAAGTTGTAGTAGAAACCGCTGCTCAAGCTATCCAAGGGAAGAGGTGGAGGAATGGAACAAAAGGGTATTGTGTGGTTATAACCCTAGATGTAAAAAACGCCTTCAATACGGCAAACTGGGAGCATATAGTTAATGCTTTGGTCCGTATAGACATCCCAGGGTATCTACTAGCAATTGTACGGGACTATTTCCGGGATAGAGAGCTAGTTTATGATACCGATAAAGGTACTAAGAGGCGCAAGATCATTGGTGGGGTGCCTCAAGGTTCAGTTCTTGGCCCACTATTGTGGAACGTCATGTACGACGGAGTATTAAGATTGGATCTACCGGAAAAGGTGAAGATAGTTGGATTCGCAGACGACATAGCGTTAGTGTGTGATGGGAAAGAGTTACTAGAGGTGGAAACCATTGCAAACGCCAGTATTCAGATCGTAAGATCTTGGCTAAGATCAATGGGCCTAACTCTAGCTGACCATAAAACGGAAGCGGTTCTGATTAGTAGTAGGAAAACTAGGGAAACTGTCAGGCTAAATATTGGCACGTGTAGCATAGAATCTAAGGAATGTTTAAAATACCTTGGGGTCATGATTGACACTCGTCTGTCTTTTCAAGAGCACTTGAAGTACATAGGCAGTAAAGCATCAAAAACATGCACAGCGCTATGCCGGATCATGCCGAATACAAGAGGTCCAAAATATCTGCAGAGGAGATTACTCTCTAGTGTAGTAAGAAGCATTATCTTATATGCATCGCCTATATGGTCAGGCTCACTTAGATATCCTACTTATGTGAACCTGATATCTCCTGTGTATAGGCTGATCGCCTTGCGTGTATGTAGCGCATTCCGAACTGTATCGGACTTGGCCGCTTTTGTCATTGCCGGCATGATACCGATCGAGCTAGAGGCCGCTTCGGACATCACGGTTGGGTTGAGAGAATCGTGTCTGCGAAAATGGCAAGAAAGATGGGCGACAGCTGACAAGGGAAGATGGACCTACTTACTGATACCAGACATCAGAGCATGGCTATCAAGAAAGCATGGCGATTTGAACTACTATATTACACAGTTTCTAACTGGGCATGGTTGTTTTAGGTCGTACTTGTACCGTTTTGGACATGACAGTACTCCGTTCTGTCCGAGTTGTGATGGTAATGTCTTGGAAGATGCTGAGCATGTGTTCTTCATCTGTCCACGGTTTAATAGTGATAGGGAATATTTAGAAACAGTCCTAGGACGTAGCATCAGTCCGAGCAGTATCGTTCCAATCATGTTGGAATCTTTGTGCAACTGGACGTACGTCTGTAGTTTTGTAAAATTGGTTCTGTTGGAACTTCGTAGGTTAGAACAGATTCGCAGCAGAATCAATGTAGTTTAGTTTAGATGTAGGGTGTATCACCTTTCCCACCCCGAGACGTAAAGCCTTGCGGCAGTCCCTCGGGGAGCATCTGGGTCAGGGCGAAGGGGTGTTTTTTAGCGAGTTAAAGTCTCGCACTACTGGCAACCACCATCACTGCCAGTGCCTTTCGATGGTTTTTCACCCCGCGAATAAAAAAAAATAAAAAACATACATACATACATACATACATACATACATAACTTTTCCTTCTTTTTTTGTTTTATTTGAATGTGGTTCTATATGTTTCTCCACGAATCGTGTTATAATCATTTTTCATTCGACTTGTGTATTCATTTATTTGTTTTTATTAAAACAGAATATGAATTCCTTCCCATTCAATTGTGTGTGATACGAAGCTTTATTTATTCAAAAAGCAAATGAATATATTCAAATCCCGTTTCAGTGTAATAATGCAGACGTTTAGTATATACTTAAGCCATAATTACACTTTTTTCAACTTTTCTTAATTTAAGATTGAAAGAAGGAAATAGTCAATAATACAAAAAGACGATTATATAAGTAGCAACAAAAGTTGCACATAAGTGTAAGTGCAAAAATTGTTTTTAATTATTGAAGTGGAGGAATGGTTTCGTCTATAATTTTTAGCGTAATTTTAGCAAATTTAAATTATAAAATATTTTTTGTTGTTTTTGCGTTTTTATGTTTAACATTCAGTGATGCATCTTTATTATATGAATGAAAAAATTGTTTAGTTGAGAACAAATCTGTACATTCAAGGATAAATCTAAACAGTTTCTTGTTTTTTTTTGACACTTCCCACTTATCGATAACATGTTGAAAAAGTAATGTTTTTAGATTTGTTTTAATATAGCTGAACTCTTTGCTCGTAATAATAATATCAATTGCGATACATCTATACTCTTCTGGAAAAGCTTAAAAAGACAGTAAAAAGGAAGAATCATTACGCCTTTGCTAACCTAAACACATATGTATGTATGTCGGTACGTTGTTACACGGGTGCAAAGGAATTTGCATACGTATGTCCTCATATAACGAACATTGTAACTCCAATTATTGCTTTATTGTTGAATAACCCATATGTCGGAGCAAATGAAATTTCTATCTGGATATTTGAAAAAGAAATTTAGTTCATAAGTACATACAAGGCGAATTCATTTCTACTAGATGAACATTTTATTTGTTTAGTGGGTAGAAACATTAAATAAAATACACGTTTGTTTCCTCATTTTTTATATTTGACAGTTCCCAACTTAAAGCAGCAATAAAAAAAGCCTTGTTGTTTCTTATTTTGTTTTTATTCAGTATATTATTGTTCCATGATACATGTGTAATATAAGCCTTTTGTTCATAATAATTTGTATATTTAAGGAAATTTTAATATATTATATATTATTTACTCACCTATTTAACAGTTTAATATAACAAAATTTTACATTTTTCCTCGTGTATGATTCCTATCTCAACGGAATTTATAAGCAAATGACATTTTTAATTTCAATTTTATTTCTTAAATTGTATGTACCCGTTGTTGTTTTCATTGTTGTAGCGAAGCAGCTACCTTATTTGTATAATTGGTGAGTACACGTGGTATTGAACTTGTGCTTACTAAGCCGCCGTTTACATTTAGACAATATTGTTTAATTTTGCACCTTTGACACCATTTTAGTTTTTTGCATATATAAAAGATGTTTTATTAATTGTTTACGAATGAAATTACAAAGCGGTGAGAGTAGAAATGAGTAAGATGCCTATTAGTTATCGTTTTTCCGTATCGAGTCTTCTATGTATAACTTGTGCTTTCAAACCCCAGTAACTGGTTGTAAAATAAATTAAGCTTGTAATGCTACCATTTTGACTGCCCAAAATTATTGAAATGTCTCATTATTCAATTTTATAGGTTTTAATATTAGTTTGCATTAAGGGAAGATATTTCTAAAGCTGAACGTTTATACCACGCGTTATATGCGCTGTGCATTATATATTTTACGCGTTTCAAACATTCTACGCGTTCTACACCTTTTCTAAACTCAAGTTACATGCAACGCTTTTTGTTGTGTGTGAAGTATTTTTTCAATCAAAACATTTTTTTAACACAAAACCATAAAATAACAATCTACAGGACAAATATTCTTACCAATAACTTTGAAAAAATAAAATGAATTTTGATCTGTGGCTATCAAAAACAACTGACAGTTTTCATAACGCTTATGACGTGTACAAAATTAGAAAGTAAACCTACTTTTGGCGTCGTACGCGTTTAATGCAGTAAAACTTGTCACATAAAAGTACACTGATTATACTTTTTTGACAGACGCTTAGGACGCGTTGCCGCGTAGAACGCGTGTTATGGGCTTTCAGCTTATACTGAAATTTTGCTTATAATTTATAGTTCTACTGATGAAGCTCAATAAAAAAAATATTGAATTTTTCGATCAGTTATCTGATGCTTAGTAGGCACGCACGCGTAGGCACATTCAAACACACGTACATGTAGTTCGTAAATGCGCGTGGCATTTTTTGCCACTTAAGTTTAAGACGTGACAATTACAAATAGATGAAATTTTAAAATTTGTATACTTTGAGTATATCCGTAAATATGTTTAGTATGTACCTAATACATACAGTATACATAAACCATCAAATCCGTAACACTTTTTGCTTGGAAAAGCGACAAAGCTTGTGTGTTTTCTCAGAAAAATGTAGCTCATAAGCATCATTTTGACACGGAAACATAAGATAGCTGTGCCTGGTAAGGCTTTGGTACCACTCTCTTGATACAGAGCAGCAAAACAAGTTTTGTCATAAACGTAAACCATATTTAAAAAATGAATCACTTAAAGCGTGCTTATATTATCTCAAAAGAAAGACAATCTACATAATTTCACAGTTAAAAAAATCACGTTTTATATGTCATACAAAAATTTATTTGATTAATTAGCATTAAGCATATAATTGGACTAATATCTAAGAGAGATACGAAAACCATCCCTAGTCATAAGTACAGCGAAAGGAAAAACACTATGAAATAGAAAAATACATGTAGTATGTCAAGAAACCGAAAACACGTTATGCATCAGATAGCAGTAAAATATCAACAAAATAAGTCTTTTTACTACTTTGATATTTTTCATGATGGGAATTACCCGAAATATCGTATCACGAAAAAATTCATATCAAAGATTATAAGCTGGGGTTCTAATAGTAGTATCAAAAAGAATAAAAAGTCACCAACATAGCACAACTTTCCACTAGCAAAAAAAAGTTTTTCTGCTGCGTGAGTGAGCATGTGTAATATAATATGTAATATAACATGATACAAAAAACAAGGTAACCGCTTCGCTACAACAATACAACAATAAAAAAAACAACAGATATTTTGTTTGTGTAAAAAGGCGAATTCACACTTAAGCTGTCAAAAGTAGTTGATAACGAAATTGTACAAAAATTTAAAAGCGCCCAAAAAGGTAAACAAAACTTGACAGTGAAAGTGCCGCCATATTAATCGAATTCGCCTGAATTCGCCGATGCTTCCACCGAATAATTAATTCGCCTTGGTAATATAAAATATGTAATATAAAGTTCATAACAATTTTGATATATAAATAGGAAGTATTAATATATTACACAAGTATTATTTATACCCTAATACATACTTTAATACAATAAAAAATTGATATTTCTGTCTTGTATGAATCCCTTCTAAATAAAATTTATGAGCAAATGACATTTTTAATTCAATTTGATTTCTTAAATTATATGTACCCGTTGTTTTTGTTTTATTGTTGTAGCGAAGCAACTACCTTTTTTTTTTATTGTGCCATGGCTACAACCACGTGGTATTGAATTCGCCATGACTTAGGCTCACTAAGGCCAATTTACACTAAGTTTACACGTGCAAGTAACTTGTTACAAGTAGCGTGTACATATTAACAACCAATACATCGAAAAAAATAATAAAAACACTTGCAATTTGCACGATTGTTTACACACGCAAGTGCAAGTTCATTTTCAAAATGTCGTCGAAGACAAACGTTGTACGCCTTTGTACTACATGCGCTTTTGATGTCTGTGCTGCCAAAGTTTTAGCCCAGCAATATTACAGGGGAATTATATTAAGTACATAAATTTTTCACAATATAAATAATAAATTTGTAATCCAAAGAAAAAATAAGTTATAGATGTTTATTTATTTTTGTGTTTTTATATTATGTTTTCGGCATATAACTAAAAATATTAAAATTTAAAAAATTTTTCCTTGAAAAATACCTATTAAAGTCAAAATGAAATATCTATGGGCAACACTGTTTGTTTCTGCTTGCATGCATGATACAAAAAACAAGGTAGCCGCTTCGCTACAACAATACAACAATAAAAAAAACAACAGGTATTTTGTTTGTGTAAAAGGCGAATTCACACTTAAGCTGTCAAAAGTATTTGATAAAGAACATGTAAAAAAATTTAAATGGCGCCGAAAAGGTAAACAAAACTTGACAACGAAAGTGCCGCCATATAAACCGAATTCGCCTGAATTCGCCGATGCATCCACCTAATAATTAATTCGCCTTGCTTGCATGCAAGTGAAAAAATCACTGCCAACCAAAATCAGTTGCAAGTGAGGCTACTACTTGCAGGTGTGTGTATGTATTAGTAAAAAAATGGTAATGTATTGGGTTTTTTGCACTTGCACTTGCGTGTGTAAACATTAAGTTACATTTAGACAGACAGTAATATTTAATATTAGCCCTTTTACACCATTCTAATACTTTGTTTTAAGCTTATCACAAAATCAAATGTCTTCAGTGACTGCAACTATATATACATATATATGTACGTAATTTTATATGTTTTTTGTATATATTATGAATACGTATGTATGTATAAATAAATACATAATAAATAAATACATAATTTTTTCAACTTTTTTATACCCTTCACAAAAATGTTAAGGGTATATACATATAAGTTTGTGATTCCATTTGTAATTTCTACAGTTTTTTTTTTTGCGACCCTATAAAGTATATATATTCTGATTCAGAATTAATGGAAAAGTCGATTAAGCGATGTTGAAATACCGTTTCTGAGAAAACCATTGGACATAGAAACTTTTTTCTTTCACCATTCTATTACTCCATATTGTCATGTGTTTGCTATTGAAATTCAGTAATATCAGTCCACGTATAGCTGAGATATATTCAAAATTCAGAAAAAAAAGTCATGCATTTTTGAAATATTGTATGGAAATTTTTGACAAGAAAAGTTGTTTGTTTTGCTTCAAACTTCACACACTCATTAAGCAAGGTGACTAAAAGGCAAAAATTTTTTTTTTCAGATATCGGTCCATATATACCCGAGATATAGCCCAAATCGGGTTTTTCATGAAAATGTCGCGTAAGCGAACTTAAACAACTTTTTTTTGCTCTAAAGCAGTTCTGGTAATGAAATTAGGTTACATAAATATGGAAAATGAAAATTTCCGATATCGGTCCATATATACCCGAGATATAGACCAAATCGGGTTTTTCATGAAAATGTCGCGTAAGCGAACTTAAACAACTTTTTTTTCCCAAAAGCAGTTCTGGTAATGAAATTAGGTTACATAAATATGGAAAATGAAAATTTCCGATATCGGTCCATGTATACCCGAGATATAGCCTAAACTGCGGTTGTAATGAAAATATCGCGTTAGTGAACTTAAACATCTTTTTTTGCTTAAAAAAAGTTCTGATAATGAAATAAAGTTATATAAAGTTAAAAAAATGGCAAGAAAGATGGGCGACAGCTGACAAGGGAAGATGGACCTACTTACTGATACCAGACATCAGAGCATGGCTATCAAGAAAGCATGGCGATTTGAACTACTATATTACACAGTTTCTAACTGGGCATGGTTGTTTTAGGTCGTACTTGTACCGTTTTGGACATGACAGTACTCCGTTCTGTCCGAGTTGTGATGGTAATGTCTTGGAAGATGCTGAGCATGTGTTCTTCATCTGTCCACGGTTTAATAGTGATAGGGAATATTTAGAAACAGTCCTAGGACGTAGCATCAGTCCGAGCAGTATCGTTCCAATCATGTTGGAATCTTTGTGCAACTGGACGTACGTCTGTAGTTTTGTAAAATTGGTTCTGTTGGAACTTCGTAGGTTAGAACAGATTCGCAGCAGAATCAATGTAGTTTAGTTTAGATGTAGGGTGTATCACCTTTCCCACCCCGAGACGTAAAGCCTTGCGGCAGTCCCTCGGGGAGCATCTGGGTCAGGGCGAAGGGGTGTTTTTTAGCGAGTTAAAGTCTCGCACTACTGGCAACCACCATCACTGCCAGTGCCTTTCGATGGTTTTTCACCCCGCGAATAAAAAAAAATAAAAAACATACATACATACATACATACATACATACATACATACATACATACATGGTGGCGTGGGTGCGAGCGTTCAAGGTAAAGCGCTGGCTTCCCATCGGGTGTAGCCAGTTAGCGATCCTTGTCCTTGCTCAAACCAAGTTGTCACACGGCCTTCTCGTGGCGCTACTGAATAGTTCTCAACAAAAGTTGAGAATGAACTAACTGTGTGACAGCGATAATGGATTGGATGACGACCTGACGCAGACGATTATGGGCTGGGAGCTGACGTATTCCGTGACCTGATTAAGCACGAGTGACATCGTGCTGAAATGGCTCACGGGCTAATGCGGAAGCTACCTCCGTCCCGGTAAAACCCTGGCAGGGGCTTAAAGTATGATCAAAGTTTGTAGCCAATAGTTTTTGGCTGTGCAGGGTTAGTTGAGATGACTCCTAATCAGCTCCCGACCTGGCTCTGTACACAAGTCTCATAAGGCCTTGTGTCAACCCTCGCGAGGAACTCACTGCTTGCATAGCCACCCTCGGGGTCACTACAAGGGTAACTGCACATTCACTCAACAAAAAGTGAACTAAATTTTAATAAAATTAACTTAACCCGGAAAATGCGGGAATGTTTTGGACAAAGAAAAAACTTTTTATTGAGTGTGCGGCAAACGGAGACTACAGCTTTAAGCGGGGACCCAATTGAAAAAATGAATAAAAATAATAATAATAATAATAATGAGAGTATAAATGAGTTGAGCATGGGTGAAATTGTAAACCCTTTTGCTAAGAAATCGGTGATAACCAGATCACCTCCTACAGCGGTGAGTAGGACCGTTCCGGTGCCAGGCACCGTTGAAAATAGTGAAAATGGACAAAATAACGTCCAGAGGCTAGGAGAGAAGATCTCAAAGCTCGTAGCTTTCCTAAAGGCACGTTCAAACGTGCATAAGGAAATAGTGACAATGTCACGTGAGATACAGGCATTGTACATGCAGGTCTCAGATGAATTGAGTAGTGGAAGTGCTAGTAGTACAAAGAAAGCACATACTAGTACGCATACTCAAACAGACGAACCACCAAGGCTCAATCCTGTGATGGGCGGAACTCCAAAGCGTAGAAGGGAGGACTTAAGCCCAAAAGGTAACAGAGCTAAAAAGAATAGGGGAACAACCCCTAATAAAGTAGTCAGGGTAGGTGGACACACTATACCCAAGGCTATAAACTTAAACTTGGCTGGCAAACCGGATCTAAGTGCTAAAGATCCTGGCTGGGTTAAGGTTGGCCCAAGGGCTAAAACAAAGAAAGCGTCCGTTAAACCAGATGCTATAGTGATTAAAACCTGTGGAGATACTTCCTATGCGGATATTCTCAGACAGGTGAAGAGGGACCCTAAGCTAAACAACCTGGGTCAAAATGTGAAGAGCATTAGGAAGACAGGGAAGGGTGAACTGTTGTTTGAGCTGAATAGACCCGCGCACCAGAATACGGGCGAATTTAGGTCGGCTATAGAAGAGGTGCTAGGTGATGCTGCTAAGGTTAGATCACTTTCTCATGAGGTCAGGCTTGAGATTAGGGATATAGACGAAGTAACCTCTAAGGAGGATATTTATGAAGCTCTCGTCAAAATATCTGACGAATTTAAAGCTTTGCACCCTACGGCAGTTAAGTCGCTAAGGAGAGCATACGGTGGGACACAGACCGCCACAATTGGCGTGAGTGCACTGATAGCTCGCCGCCTTATAGAGATGGCAAAGATACGTATTGGCTGGGTGGTTTGCCGAATACGCGAAAAGGTAGCACCAAAAAGATGCTTTAAATGTCTGGATTATGGACACGTAGCAGGGAACTGTAAGGGGCAAGACCTTTCAGGGAATTGCCTACGGTGTGGCAAAACGGGCCACAAAATTGGAACCTGTTCCAATAAACCATCCTGCTTGCTCTGCAAGAAGGGAGCAGACACCGTTAGTGACCATGTCACCGGAGGTGCAGTTTGCCCGTTTTATAAAAGAGCTCTACAGAAACTTAGGGAGTAGAGTAGAACCTAAGTCACCAAAATGCGTATATTACAGTTAAATCTCAACCATTGCCAGGCAGCCCAGGAGCTTCTTAAGCAAAGCGTTCGAGATATAAGTGTAGATGTCGCTATTCTAAGTGAGCCATATCGGACCATGGCATCTGTAAACTGGGTTTCCGATAACACGGGTACATCGGCAATATGGAACACCAGCACGCTAACCATACGCGATAGAATAACAACGCAATGCGGATATGCTCGAGCGGTTATATCTGGCATCACTATTTACAGCTGTTATATACCCCCTAGGTATTCTATAGAAGACTTTCGGGTAATAGTTGACAGTATTGTAACGGATGCAGTTGGAAGAACCCCCGTAATAATAGCAGGTGATTTCAATGCGTGGGCTGTTGAATGGGGCTGTCCCTCAGCAAACGCAAGAGGAAGAATACTCTTGGAAGCCTTTTCTGTACTGGGTGTTGTACTCATCAATAATGGAGTTGAACACACCTTCAGAAGGGGTGATGCTGGCTCAGTAATTGACATTACATTCGTCAGTGCCAGTATCGCAACCCAAGTGAACTGGAGAATATCTGACATCTATACACATAGCGATCATAGCGCTATAATAATAGATGTGCAAGACGCACAGCCCCGTGCTATTGTACAAGCACGTGTCTTGACAGGATGGAAGGTAAATACCTTTGATAAGGATAGCTTCGCAGCCTGCATGGAGAACATGGAAATGGCTGGTTCAGCAGAAGACATGGCAGTGCAATTAGTGCGCAATATCACTAGTGCCTGCAATGTAGCTATGATAAGGCGAAAAAGATCGCCAAATAAGCCTCCAGTGTATTGGTGGAATGATGAAATTGCTAGCTTGCGTTCAGAGTGTATTAGCGCCCGAAGGCGGTATACACGAACGAGGGGTCGGTTAGAGAATAACGTGCAGCACCAGTTGTATAGGGATAAAAGAAAGGCATTGAAGATTGCAATTCGTAGGAGCAAGCGTAGGTGTTTCCTGGATGCTTGTGATGAAATAGATAGTAATCCTTGGGGCTTAGCATATAAGCTAGTAACCAGGAAACTTAAATGTCTTGGCCCATCACCGCCAAGAGAAGAGAATATCCTCAACGGAATTGTAGACCATCTTTTTCCTCAACAGGAAGCTCCGACATGGCAACACAGCTATCCAGCTGAATTATTCGACATTCCTCCGGTTACGGTCGTCGAGATAGAAGGTGCTGTCTCAAAATTCAAAGACAAGAAGGCACCAGGCTTAGATTGCATCCCAAATATGGTACTGAAGGAGGCTGTTAAGCTCCATCCTGATTATTTCCTGAAAGTAATAAGCGCATGCTTGATTCAGGGAACTTTTCCAACAATCTGGAAGAGGCAGAAATTGGTGTTGTTACCTAAGGATAACAAGCCGCTAGACGACCCTTCCTCCTATCGTCCGCTCTGTATGATAGATACAAGTGGAAAACTTCTGGAGAGTATAATCTGCAGAAGATTGGAAGATTGCGTACAAGCTAACCTAGGTTTATCAGATAACCAATTTGGCTTCAGGAAAGCAAAGTCAGCGGTGGACGCTATCAAAATTGTAGTAGAAACCGCTGCTCAAGCTATCCAAGGGAAGAGGTGGAGGAATGGAACAAAAGGGTATTGTGTGGTTATAACCCTAGATGTAAAAAACGCCTTCAATACGGCAAACTGGGAGCATATAGTTAATGCTTTGGTCCGTATAGACATCCCAGAGTATTTACTAGCAATTGTACGGGACTATTTCCGGGATAGAGAGCTACTTTATGATACCGATAAAGGTACTAAGAGGCGCAAGATCATTGGTGGGGTGCCTCAAGTTTCTTGTTTTTTTTTTGACACTTCCCACTTATCGATAACATGTTGAAAAAGTAATGTTTTTAGATTTGTTTTAATATAGCTGAACTCTTTGCTCGTAATAATAATATCAATTGCGATACATCTATACTCTTCTGGAAAAGCTTAAAAAGACAGTAAAAAGGAAGAATCATTACGCCTTTGCTAACCTAAACACATATGTATGTATGTCGGTACGTTGTTACACGGGTGCAAAGGAATTTGCATACGTATGTCCTCATATAACGAACATTGTAACTCCAATTATTGCTTTATTGTTGAATAACCCATATGTCGGAGCAAATGAAATTTCTATCTGGATATTTGAAAAAGAAATTTAGTTCATAAGTACATACAAGGCGAATTCATTTCTACTAGATGAACATTTTATTTGTTTAGTGGGTAGAAACATTAAATAAAATACACGTTTGTTTCCTCATTTTTTATATTTGACAGTTCCCAACTTAAAGCAGCAATAAAAAAAGCCTTGTTGTTTCTTATTTTGTTTTTATTCAGTATATTATTGTTCCATGATACATGTGTAATATAAGCCTTTTGTTCATAATAATTTGTATATTTAAGGAAATTTTAATATATTATATATTATTTACTCACCTATTTAACAGTTTAATATAACAAAATTTTACATTTTTCCTCGTGTATGATTCCTATCTCAACGGAATTTATAAGCAAATGACATTTTTAATTTCAATTTTATTTCTTAAATTGTATGTACCCGTTGTTGTTTTCATTGTTGTAGCGAAGCAGCTACCTTATTTGTATAATTGGTGAGTACACGTGGTATTGAACTTGTGCTTACTAAGCCGCCGTTTACATTTAGACAATATTGTTTAATTTTGCACCTTTGACACCATTTTAGTTTTTTGCATATATAAAAGATGTTTTATTAATTGTTTACGAATGAAATTACAAAGCGGTGAGAGTAGAAATGAGTAAGATGCCTATTAGTTATCGTTTTTCCGTATCGAGTCTTCTATGTATAACTTGTGCTTTCAAACCCCAGTAACTGGTTGTAAAATAAATTAAGCTTGTAATGCTACCATTTTGACTGCCCAAAATTATTGAAATGTCTCATTATTCAATTTTATAGGTTTTAATATTAGTTTGCATTAAGGGAAGATATTTCTAAAGCTGAACGTTTATACCACGCGTTATATGCGCTGTGCATTATATATTTTACGCGTTTCAAACATTCTACGCGTTCTACACTTTTTCTAAACTCAAGTTACATGCAACGCTTTTTGTTGTGTGTGAAGTATTTTTTCAATCAAAACATTTTTTTAACACAAAACCATAAAATAACAATCTACAGGACAAATATTCTTACCAATAACTTTGAAAAAATAAAATGAATTTTGATCTGTGGCTATCAAAAACAACTGACAGTTTTCATAACGCTTATGACGTGTACAAAATTAGAAAGTAAACCTACTTTTGGCGTCGTACGCGTTTAATGCAGTAAAACTTGTCACATAAAAGTACACTGATTATACTTTTTTGACAGACGCTTAGGACGCGTTGCCGCGTAGAACGCGTGTTATGGGCTTTCAGCTTATACTGAAATTTTGCTTATAATTTATAGTTCTACTGATGAAGCTCAATAAAAAAAATATTGAATTTTTCGATCAGTTATCTGATGCTTAGTAGGCACGCACGCGTAGGCACATTCAAACACACGTACATGTAGTTCGTAAATGCGCGTGGCATTTTTTGCCACTTAAGTTTAAGACGTGACAATTACAAATAGATGAAATTTTAAAATTTGTATACTTTGAGTATATCCGTAAATATGTTTAGTATGTACCTAATACATACAGTATACATAAACCATCAAATCCGTAACACTTTTTGCTTGGAAAAGCGACAAAGCTTGTGTGTTTTCTCAGAAAAATGTAGCTCATAAGCATCATTTTGACACGGAAACATAAGATAGCTGTGCCTGGTAAGGCTTTGGTACCACTCTCTTGATACAGAGCAGCAAAACAAGTTTTGTCATAAACGTAAACCATATTTAAAAAATGAATCACTTAAAGCGTGCTTATATTATCTCAAAAGAAAGACAATCTACATAATTTCACAGTTAAAAAAATCACGTTTTATATGTCATACAAAAATTTATTTGATTAATTAGCATTAAGCATATAATTGGACTAATATCTAAGAGAGATACGAAAACCATCCCTAGTCATAAGTACAGCGAAAGGAAAAACACTATGAAATAGAAAAATACATGTAGTATGTCAAGAAACCGAAAACACGTTATGCATCAGATAGCAGTAAAATATCAACAAAATAAGTCTTTTTACTACTTTGATATTTTTCATGATGGGAATTACCCGAAATATCGTATCACGAAAAAATTCATATCAAAGATTATAAGCTGGGGTTCTAATAGTAGTATCAAAAAGAATAAAAAGTCACCAACATAGCACAACTTTCCACTAGCAAAAAAAAGTTTTTCTGCTGCGTGAGTGAGCATGTGTAATATAATATGTAATATAACATGATACAAAAAACAAGGTAACCGCTTCGCTACAACAATACAACAATAAAAAAAACAACAGATATTTTGTTTGTGTAAAAAGGCGAATTCACACTTAAGCTGTCAAAAGTAGTTGATAACGAAATTGTACAAAAATTTAAATAGCGCCCAAAAAGGTAAACAAAACTTGACAGTGAAAGTGCCGCCATATTAATCGAATTCGCCTGAATTCGCCGATGCTTCCACCGAATAATTAATTCGCCTTGGTAATATAAAATATGTAATATAAAGTTCATAACAATTTTGATATATAAATAGGAAGTATTAATATATTACACAAGTATTATTTACTACCCTAATACATACTTTAATACAATAAAAAATTGATATTTCTGTCTTGTATGAATCCCTTCTAAATAAAATTTATGAGCAAATGACATTTTTAATTCAATTTGATTTCTTAAATTATATGTACCCGTTGTTTTTGTTTTATTGTTGTAGCGAAGCAACTACCTTTTTTTTTATTGTGCCATGGCTCGTGGTATTGAATTCGCCATGACTTAGGCTCACTAAGGCCAATTTACACTAAGTTTACACGTGCAAGTAACTTGTTACAAGTAGCGTGTACATATTAACAACCAATACATCGAAAAAAATAATAAAAACACTTGCAATTTGCACGATTGTTTACACACGCAAGTGCAAGTTCATTTTCAAAATGTCGTCGAAGACAAACGTTGTACGCCTTTGTACTACATGCGCTTTTGATGTCTGTGCTGCCAAAGTTTTAGCCCAGCAATATTACAGGGGAATTATATTAAGTACATAAATTTTTCACAATATAAATAATAAATTTGTAATCCAAAGAAAAAATAAGTTATAGATGTTTATTTATTTTTGTGTTTTTATATTATGTTTTCGGCATATAACTAAAAATATTAAAATTTAAAAAATTTTTCCTTGAAAAATACCTATTAAAGTCAAAATGAAATATCTATGGGCAACACTGTTTGTTTCTGCTTGCATGCATGATACAAAAAACAAGGTAGCCGCTTCGCTACAACAATACAACAATAAAAAAAACAACAGGTATTTTGTTTGTGTAAAAGGCGAATTCACACTTAAGCTGTCAAAAGTATTTGATAAAGAACATGTAAAAAAATTTAAATGGCGCCGAAAAGGTAAACAAAACTTGACAACGAAAGTGCCGCCATATAAACCGAATTCGCCTGAATTCGCCGATGCATCCACCTAATAATTAATTCGCCTTGCTTGCATGCAAGTGAAAAAATCACTGCCAACCAAAATCAGTTGCAAGTGAGGCTACTACTTGCAGGTGTGTGTATGTATTAGTAAAAAAATGGTAATGTATTGGGTTTTTTGCACTTGCACTTGCGTGTGTAAACATTAAGTTACATTTAGACAGACAGTAATATTTAATATTAGCCCTTTTACACCATTCTAATACTTTGTTTTAAGCTTATCACAAAATCAAATGTCTTCAGTGACTGCAACTATATATACATATATATGTACGTAATTTTATATGTTTTTTGTATATATTATGAATACGTATGTATGTATAAATAAATACATAATAAATAAATACATAATTTTTTCAACTTTTTTATACCCTTCACAAAAATGTTAAGGGTATATACATATAAGTTTGTGATTCCATTTGTAATTTCTACAGTTTTTTTTTTGCGACCCTATAAAGTATATATATTCTGATTCAGAATTAATGGAAAAGTCGATTAAGCGATGTTGAAATACCGTTTCTGAGAAAACCATTGGACATAGAAACTTTTTTCTTTCACCATTCTATTACTCCATATTGTCATGTGTTTGCTATTGAAATTCAGTAATATCAGTCCACGTATAGCTGAGATATATTCAAAATTCAGAAAAAAAAGTCATGCATTTTTGAAATATTGTATGGAAATTTTTGACAAGAAAAGTTGTTTGTTTTGCTTCAAACTTCACACACTCATTAAGCAAGGTGACTAAAAGGCAAAAATTTTTTTTTTCAGATATCGGTCCATATATACCCGAGATATAGCCCAAATCGGGTTTTTCATGAAAATGTCGCGTAAGCGAACTTAAACAACTTTTTTTTGCTCTAAAGCAGTTCTGGTAATGAAATTAGGTTACATAAATATGGAAAATGAAAATTTCCGATATTGGTCCATATATACCCGAGATATAGACCAAATCGGGTTTTTCATGAAAATGTCGCGTAAGCGAACTTAAACAACTTTTTTTTCCCAAAAGCAGTTCTGGTAATGAAATTAGGTTACATAAATATGGAAAATGAAAATTTCCGATATCGGTCCATGTATACCCGAGATATAGCCTAAACTGCGGTTGTAATGAAAATATCGCGTTAGTGAACTTAAACATCTTTTTTTGCTTAAAAAAAGTTCTGATAATGAAATAAAGTTATATAAATATGGAAAATGAAAATTTCCGATACCGGTCCATATATACCCGAGATATAGCCTAGAACGGGTTTTTCATGAAAATGCCGCGTCAGCGAAATTAAACAACTTTTTTTGCTTAAAAGCGGGTCTGGTAATAAAATAAGGTTATATAAATATGGAAGATAAAAATTTCCGATATCGGTCCATATATACCCGAGATATAGCCTAAGCCGGGGTTTTAATGAAAATGTCGCGTAAGCGAACTTAAACAACTTTTTTTTGCTTAAACAGTTCTGGTAATAAGATGAGGTTATATAAATATGGAAAATGAAAATTTCCGATATCGGCCCTTATATACCCGATATATAGCCTAACCGGTTTTTTGATGAAAATGCCGAGTAAGCGAATTTAAACAACTTGTTTGTGCTCAAAAGCAGTTCTGGTAATGAAATAAGGTTGTATAAATATGGAAAAAGAAAATATCCGATATCGGTCCATATATACTCGAGATATAGCCTGAACCGATTTTTCCAATAACATTTTTTTTTTGCTGAAAAGCAAATCTTGTTATAAAAGAAGGTAACGAAAATAGAGAAAATTAAAATTTCTGATATCGGTCCATATATACCCGATATATAGCTTAAACCGGGTTTTTTTTGAAAATATCGCGTAAGCGAATTTAAACAACTTTTTTGTGCTCAAAAGCAGTTTTTATAGTGAAATAAAGTTATATTAATATGAAAGATAAAAATTTCCGATATCGGTCCATATATTCCCGAGATATAGCCTAAACCGGGTTTTTCATGAAAATGTTGCGTAAGCGAACTTTAACAATTTGTTGTGCTTAAAAGCAGTTCTGGTAATGAAATAAGGTTATATAAATATGGAAAATTAAAATTTTCGATATCGGTCCATATATACCCGAGATATAGCCTGAACCGATTTTTCCATTAAAAATATTTTTTTTTTGCTGAAAAGCAATTCTTGCTATAAAAGAAGGTTACTAAAATACAGAAAATAGAAAATTCCGATATCGGTTCATATATAACCGAGCATAGGTCAGGTCACATTTTTAATATACTATACATATTCGTGACTATCGTGAAGGGTATTTTAGATTCGGCCCAGCCGAATATACTACACTCTTACTTGTTTATTGTGCCATGGCTACAACCACGTGGTATTGAATTCGCAATTACTTATGTTTACTCAGGCCCATTTACATTTAGACAGACAGTAATATTTAATATTAGCCCTTTTACACCATTCTAATACTTTGTTTTAAGCTTATCACAAAATCAAATGTCTTCAGTGACTGCAACTATATTGTTTGATATGATGTATGCACATACGAGTACTTATATATATATGTATGTACGTAATTTTATATGTGTATTGTATTACTATGAATGTGTGTATAAATAAGTATATAATTAAGCCGTATTGACACTTTTTTCAACTTTTCTTAATCTAAGATTGGGAGCAGCGTTGTTAACTTTAAAATTTCAAACTGCACCAAAATGGAAGAAAATCCGCGTTATGTCAAAGAAGAAAGCACTAAAAATTTATTTTGGTAATTTTATAAATTGTTCACGAAATTGCTAAAACAAATTTATTTGCTGTAAAGGCTCAGAATTAATAAAAGCTTAGAGTTCGCCGTTTTACTAAATGTGCTCTTAACGGAACACAGCCGAATGATACGTTTAAAAATTTTTATGCAAATCATTAAAAAAAACTGAAGGTTTTTCATACAAATTTTCTGGGCAAGTCGTTCACCCGCGCTCTATGGACACCATATAAATATTTAAATAAAAAGTATAATATTTTTATATTAAAAACATATATATATATATATAAAACTTTCGCAATAAAAACAATTATGTTTTATTTTTATTGTTCAGGTAACTTGAAGTTGACAGGTTCAATTATGTTTGTACTATAAGAAAATAAAAGGGCCATTAAATTTTATAAATTAAATATTTCTTTTAGATAGTATAAATAACCAAAACAACAAGACTGTTTTACTTTGCATATGTGGTTTGGTGCATTTTATATATCATTCCGTATTCTTATTGTGCTCTGTGAAATGAAATGTACAAATTTTGCACATTTGAATGAAATGGTATTAAATGTATTACTTATTTACAGTACAAAAAATCTTTTCTTAAAGAACAAAAAGTTGTTTTTAATTCGATGCCACCGAAAAGTAAAAAGAACGGATAGAAATTTCGAAGAAAAGAGCACCACGTACAGCCAAATGAAATTTTCGCACAAAAAAATTTTAAAAATCACCAAATACGGTGCCAAACGCAACGAGCTAACAGCGCTGCTCGGGAGTGTTGTTGTAGACCTTCGTAGCATAGTTTTCTTTGGTATTAATTTGTTCATAATATTATATACTGTGGGCTTAAATTTTCTTACATTTTTACTATTTGTTTTACTTTTATTTATTTATAACGAGTGTGTTGAATATTGGTACATACATATTTGGACGAAAAACTGGCGATAATTAATTAATAGTTGTTCACATATATGTGTTAACACGATGATTTTCATGTGATTTACCACACATTGAGATATTTCGTTACAAATCTCAATTGACAAATTTTGGTTTTAAGCATCTTGCTAAGCACGAAAAATTCAGATTTTCGTATATAGTATACTAGAATTGGTTTTAATGAGTTTTTGACAGCACTGACAGTTTTTGTGTTGGAAGTGGCAGCACGTCAATAGATATTTTTTAAATATAAACAACCATGCTTGTATGTATACTGAAATAACAAAAAAAAAATATATATATATTTACGTTTTTGTTAGCATACAACGTGTTTTCTTTTGAATAGACAATCAATATTTAATTAAATTGGCAACCAATATTGAGAAAACAGAAGAAATATACCGCACATTTTTTATTGCCATTTTGCACCTTTTTTAATATCATTAAAATATACCTATATGTATGTATATAAGAAATTCACTGTAATATACAGTAAAGTATCTACTTTATAAGCTTCTTAGAATGTTTAATTATTGCATTAAATTCATAAAATACATTAACTACTAAGTGTTGGCAGCTCTAAACATAACAATTTCACTTTACGAGCTGTTGGCAACTCTGCAAAATTGCGCCCAAAGCGAATTCAGCATTAAAATAAATTTGTCGTGGCGGGACATCACTATATAGGCAAATCCGGCCGAACAATAGAAACGTGACGGCGGCAGTGAAAACCGGGGAAATATATCAATTAAGTGGCAACAAGAATATAACGCATTAAACTCAGTCTGGACGGCATAATAATCGCTAGTTAAATGCGGGACTCATTCACTCTGTGATTCTTCAACCGCACAGTCGTGTTTTTAAAAAGTGAAAAAAAAAACAAACCAAAAATCATTGTGCTAACATATTTTTAATCTGATATACAAAAACAATAATATATTGTATTAAATTGCAAAAACAATAACAAATTATTTAAAAAAAAAACAACGGGAAAATAAATTCCTTACATTTCATTAACTAAACAATAAAATAAATTTCAATAAAACAAGTGCGGTGGCAGTGCATTGTTGTTGTTGTTATTGTGCGTAAAGATTACCTACCCAGTGGGAAAAAAACTTACAAAACCGAAAATCTTTATGACAATTATTTTTATATACTTTTAAATTTAAAAAATATAAATAAAAAAAAAAAAAATTGCATGAGTGTACCTAGTAGATGCAATTCTGAGAGGGAGCTTAGCTCCACTAGAAAAAACCTCTGGATTTCTGAAGAGGAATCATTGAAAAAATCGTTGGACAATCTCCTGTCTCTAAGAGATAAAAAACGCACGCGTTCGTGTTCGCCAAACATTGTTGTTACAACAGAAGACCAACCATCTACCAGTTCAGTTATTGCAGATAAGCCGAAAACACAAGTAGGCATGGACAGGTATGTAACCGTGGTTAAACGTCAGCGAAGCCCGAAATCCGCTCAGATATCATCACAACCAAAGATATCCAAAGAGGATAATACCGCTACAGCAACGCAAAGTAATAGATTTGCAATCCTCCAGACTGATGAGCCAAATACAGCAAAAAAAACATTTAAACCGCCACCAATATATTTGAGAGAATCTACTTCTAATGAGCTGGTAAAACAACTTATTACGGTAATCGGTAAGGACAATTTCAACGTGACATCAGTTAAGCGCGGAAACATCAATGAAACAAAAATTCAGGTAAACCATGAAAACGACTACCGAAAATTGTCTGATGTCTTAGAAAAACAGAACAGATCATTTTACACTTACCAGCTCAAAAGTGCCAAAGGTCTTCAGGTCGTTATTAAAGGGATTGACCCATGCGTAGATACTGATGATGTAAAAACCGGATTGGAAGATAAGGGTTTTAAAATAAAAACAGTAGTAAACATCAGGAACCGTGAAAAGACCCCTCAACCCATGTTTAGGGTTGAACTAGAACCAGGGGATGTTCTGCTAAAAAAGAGTGAAATTCACCCAATATATAACCTCAAATATCTTTTGCATCGTAAGGTTACCGTTGAGGAGCCACATAAGCGTTCAGGACCCGTTCAGTGCCTAAACTGCCAAGAATTTGGCCACACTAAGGCTTACTGCAAGTTGCCCGCTGTTTGTGTTGTATGTGGCGAACTTCACGGCACAACTCAGTGCAATAAGCCAAAGGCCGACGCAAGTGTTAAAAAATGCAGTAACTGTGGAGGTAACCACACTGCAAATTATAGAGGTTGCCCTGTCTATACTCATTTTAAGCGGTCAATGACAAATAAGTCATCGGTTTCTCCAGCAGCCCAGCAGCCAAATGTCATTGGCAAAAACAATTTTCCCCAGGTAGGCCATCCAACCAACCTCACAAACACGCAGAATACCAAACAATTTTCATATGCTAATGTGGTTAAATCCGACCAAAACTTGAACCAGCAACCCAAGCCCCAAATTTCCGATCCAAATTTTAGTAACCTAGAGGCAACTCTGCAGACTCTTGTTCAATCCATTAACACTTTTACCGTCTCTATGACCAACATGATGCAGGAAATGCTAAAAATGCAATCCACTATTTTACAGGCAATTTTAAAAAAATGAATTGGTTAAAAATATGTTTCTGGAACGCAAACGGCATTCGCCAACACAAAAATGAACTTGAGCACTTCCTTATGGAAAAGCAGATCGATATAATGATGATTGCTGAAACCCATTTGACAACTAACAGTTTTTTCAAAATTAATGGCTACATACTGTACGACACAAAAGATCCCCGTGGAAGATCTTGCGGAGGATCGGCAATTCTAATAAAATCCAGAATTAAACACTTTTTAATGAACGAGACATGTGAGGAATATCTCCAAGCTACAAATATATGCCTTAATTATTTTCATGAAAAAATTGTTATGTCCTCGATTTACTCACCACCACGGTTTTCAATAACAGAAAGACAATATTCAATTTTTTTCAAATCACTTGGTCCTCGATTTTTAGCGGCTGGCGACTATAACGCTAAACACACTTTTTGGGGATCACGTTTAATTACCCCGAAAGGCCGTGTGCTTTTTGACACCGTTACCAAAATGGGCTTAGGTGTGATTTCAAGTGGACACCCCACTTATTGGCCGTCAGACCAACGCAAGATCCCAGACGTTATAGACTTTGGAGTTACAAAAAATTTTCCCTCAGAATGGATGCAAGTGGAGCCTTCATTGGACTTGTCCTCAGATCACTCACCGACTATAGTTTCTGTTTCGTTCCCTCAGGGGGTTGGTTCCCCGTTTTGTGACTTGGCGTTGACCGTCACTCGAGTTAATTGGATAAAATATAAGAAATATTTGAGTACACATTGTACGGAAAACATTGCCTTGAGAACGCCTGAGGATATTGATGTGTCGATTAACGAATTTTCTGAACACCTTAATCTAGCCGTACAACATGCCACCACTAGCCATATAAGATCCAGAAATGTGAGCAACAGAACATATTCGTTTGAAATTGAACAACTTCTAACAGAAAAAAGAAGAGTTAGAAGAGAGTGGCATCTTCGCAGGTCTCCCCAGCTTAAAAGCAGGCTACGAGAGTGCATAGCTCAGTTAAGAAATCTGCTCGAAATCCAAAGAATGGCTTCTCTTAAAAATTATCCGACTATTCTCTATGGAAAGCGACAAAAGGTCTGAAAAGACCCGTAGTAGGTAAGCCACCTCTGCGAACTTCAACTGGAGATTGGGCAAGAAGCGATTCTGGAAAAGGGGTAGTGTATGTTAATCATTTGAAAAACGTTTTTACTGCAAATGATACAGCGGATGATGTTGCTGAATTTCCGCCATATGCTGTTAGACCGCCTGTGCCTTTTAGACTTAGTTTTCAAGATGTTGAAAATGTTATTCGTAACACAAACCCCAGGAAAGCTCCAGGTATTGATAAAATTACTGGTAAAATGCTTGAGCAGCTACCTCGTGTAGCTCGTAGAATTCTTCTTTTTATTTTTAACGCTATTTTACGTCTCGAGTATTATCCTGCAGAGTGGAAAGTGTCCATGATTACTATGATACCCAAACCAGGGAAGGATCCCACTAAGGTAGAATCATACAGACCAATAAGTCTACTGCCAACAATCTCAAAACTGTTCGAAAAATTGTTAATGGCAAAGATGAGTCCAATGTTGAACACTGTGGGATGCATCCCTGATCATCAATTTGGCTTTCGGGCTAAACACAGCACAATAGAACAAACGCACAGACTAGTCAATGTCATAAGACAGACCTTTGAGGAGAAGAAGTATTGCTCAGCTCTATTCATCGACATTTCCCAAGCGTTTGATAAAGTGTGGCACGAGGGCTTGATACACAAAATAAAGTTGAACTTGCCTGCAAATACACACAAGCTTCTGGAAAGCTACTTATGTGGGCGGAAGTTTGTTATCAGAGAAGGCGACTTTATAAGCCCAACTCAGCCAATCGAGGCAGGAGTTCCCCAAGGCAGCATACTGGGGCCTACTTTATATTTGATTTATGCCTCTGACATGCCAACGACACCCGGAATCCACACTTCAACTTTTGCAGACGATACAGCATTCTGCAGCGTACATGAAAGCCATCAAGTAGCTTCGCGAAATTTGCAGGAGTATATTTCAATATTAGAGATGTGGTTAAAACTTTGGAAAATTAAAGTTAATGAACAAAAGTGTACTCACGTTACATTCACGCTGCGTAAACAAACATGTTCAGCCATCCAAATCAACAATTCACCTATTCCGCAGCAAAATGAAGTCAAGTACCTTGGTATTCACCTGGACCGTAGGTTAACGTGGAAGTCTCACATAGATGCGAAAGTTACTCAGTTAAAGTTAAAAGCAGCTCAACTGAATTGGCTTATGGGCAGAAATTCGACATTGAAGCTGGATTGCAAACTTTTATTATACAACGCTATTCTAAAGCCTATATGGTGCTATGGAATTCAACTATGGGGCACCGCCTCCGCTTCAAACGTTGAAAAAATTCAAAGACGACAAAACAAAATTCTTCGAACAATTACCGCAGCTCCATGGTACGTAAAAAACTCACGAATTCATAAGGATCTCTGTGTTCCTCTTGTCAAAGACGAATTTTCAAAGTACGCAACAAGGCATATCAATAAATTGGAACTTCATCCAAATAGTCTTGCACGCAATATACTTAATTTTGGCGGCCACTCTCGGTTGAGAAGGAGGGACACCCTTGCCACCATCAGAACGTTAAATAGGTGATTTCACCGATATTGATCGTGCAAAATAAAACATTTTTGTCTAGCATTGGCTGGACTTAATTAATTTTATGTATTTAGTTTTAAGATTTGAATACTTATTGTTAGTTCACTTTGTGAAGATTCGATAAACAAATGAATGAGAAAAAAAAAAAAATGCGGGACTGCATATTAGTGGTGAAATACTATAATTGCTTTTTAACCGATTTGGAAAATATTGGAAAGAAATTTTTGATATATAGGTGTAAGTCTTGAAGATATTAACAGAATTTCATAAAAAATAAAAATAAAAAAGTTATGAATTTTTGGGACTGCTTATTAACTACTGGGAATATATACTTATATATATATATATATATATATATATATATATATATATATATATATATATATATATATATATATATATATATATATATATATATATATATATATATATATATATATATATATATATATATATATATATATATATATATATATATATGTCGACATTTCCAAAGTCTACTGATGATTAGGGTAGCTCCTATGAAATGTCGACATATAGATAGCTGGGAAACATAGAAAACAAGCTATTTATAATTTTTTACTGGTATAAATGTTAGAGGCTTCAATAGCGAATAAAAGACTTAATTATTGTGAACTTTTATAAAAATTTACGTAAGTACAAATTCTGCTTCATAAAAAAATTTTAAAATCAATCAAATTTCGAAAACTATATTAAAAAAAATAAGGCAAATATGAATTTCGTTAGCATAACAAATTTTTAGGTTAATCTAGCACTCGAAAAGTTTTCACAAATCAGGGTAAGGATATATCTGTATAACGTTAGGTCAATTTCGTATTGAAAACTGTTCACAAATCGAGTTAAGTTGAATATATAAGTTTTAGGTTAATCCAGTATTGAAAATTTATCACAAATCAAGTTAAAGTGAATATATAAGTTTTAGGTTAATTCAGTATTGAAAATTCTTCACAAATCAAGTTAAATATTCTTTTTTTTTTTTGTTTTGTTTGATTAGATTAATATAATGTTCAAATCTTCACAAAACCATTATTCTGTTTAATATGGCACATTTATACTTTAATCAGATATTAAACTCTTTCAAAAACCAAGGCAAATATGAATAATACATTTCTGTAGGTCAAGCAAATATTAAAACTTTGCAGAAGATCGATGCAAAAGTGAATAGCAAATTTTAGTTTAATCCGGTATTGAAAACTAAAAAAAACCCAGGTAAGTATCATTATCGTTTAACAGGGCAAATTTAGGTTAAGCCGGTATATAAAATTTTTTACAAATCACGTTGTTAAGATATAATTACTACAACGTTGAGGCCAATTTTTATTTAGCGTCGCACGTTAAGCCCGTATTTCACAATTCAAGAATATAAAGATTTTTAGGTTAACCGGTTTATGCGGGTGCCCTTTTTATCCTCTCCGGTAACCCTCCTTCTTTTTTTCTTAATTCAAATCAACTACAAACAACTACTTTCTTACTTACAGTACCAGGTACGCCAGTGGCTGTTCTTGCCTGATTTCGTCACCTTGTGAGGCGGATGATGGGTTGGGGACGACACTCTGCGGCTATTTTTGTTGGACTTACTGCGGTGTTGGAGCTATGCTGATGATGCAGAAGCTGTGCTGATGATGCTGCTGTGATGAAGTTACTGCTGTGATTATTTGATGGTGGTGTGGCTGCCTAGCTGTGGATGCGAGCACCGGTGATGATGTTGTTATGTTGCTGCTTCGTTGAAGGCGCGCCACGGATGACGATGTTGCTATGGTGGTGTGCGCCACCGATGATGATGTTGTTTTGTTGCTGCTTCGTTGAAGGCGCGCCACTGATGACGATGTTCCTATGGTGGTGTGGCTGCCTAGATGAAAATGTGGTGAAGGTGTGGCTGTCTAGAGGGATATGTGCTGGTGATGCTGCTGTTATGGTGATTGCCCAGATGAAGCTGATGTCGTGTGGCTGCTTTGTTGCCGTTTTTCTCTATTCTTTTCAGAACGAGCCCTCCTTACCTGTATGGCTTGCACTTCTTTACCGCTCGACTGCCCTTTTTTTCAACTGCACGCCTGCGCGGCCGGTTCTTTTCTGAATCTTTTTTTCAGCTCGTTAGCGGTGTTCTGGCTGTCCTCCTCGTCAACGCTTCAGCCGCCATTACCTTTTTTTTTTTTTTTTTGCTTTTTTCGCCAACTTTTTTCGTTGAAATCACGCCACGTAATTTGGCGGACTCGTTTTCTTTAGCACGTTTTCTTGTTATTTTGACATTTCTTTTCTCCTTCTTTTTACCCGTGCAGCATTCACCCTGCCGTAACACCTCGCGATGGCAACTCAGCGGTCGGGTTATTAGTTCACTCACCTGCTTTCGTAGACAGGGTGCACACAACATCATCCTTTGAAGATGATCAAAATGTAAACTTGAGCAAGGCGGAGACCTGTGCAAAAAGAAACAGAAGAATACGGAGGTATTTTTATTTATTTATTGAATCTCCAAAATGAACTAACAATAAGTATTCAAATCTTAATACTAAATATAAAAATAAAAGAATTAATAAAAATAAAAAAATGTGCTTTTTACTTACGTCCAGCCAATGCTAGACAAAAAGTTCTATTATGCGGGAGCAATATCGGTAAAATCACCTATTGAACGTTCTGATAGTGGCAGCGGTATCCCTTCGTCTCCACCGACTGTGGCCGCCAAAATTAAGTATATTACGCGCAAGAGGGTTTGGATGAAGTTTCAGTTTACTGACATACCTTGTCGCGTACTTAGAAAACGCCTCTTTTCCCAGCGGAACACTCAGGTCTTTATGAATTCGTGAATTTTTTACGTACCTTGGAACCGCAGTAATCGCTCCAAGAACTTGGTTTTGTCGCCTTTGAATTTTTTCAATATTTGACGCTGAGGCGGTGCCCCATAATTGAATTCCGTAGCACCATATAGGCTTTAGTATTGCGTTGTATAACAAAAGTGTGCAATCCAATTTCAATGTAGAATTTCTACTCATAAGCCAATTTATCTGCGCTGCTTTTAGTTTTAACTGAGCGACCTTTGCTTCAATGTGAGACTTCGACGTTAGCCTACGGTCCAGGTGAATACCAAGGTACTTGACTTCGTTGTGCTGCGGAATAGGTGAGTTGTTAATTTCGATAGGCGGACATGTTTGCCTACACAGTGTGAATGTAACATGAGTACATTTCTGTTCATTAACTCTGATTTTTCAAAGTTTTAGCCATTTCTCTAATATTGAAGTATATTCCTGTAAATTTCGTGATGCTAATTGGTGGTTTTCATGAACGCTCAAAAACGCTGTGTCATCTGCAAAGGTAGAAGTGTGGATTGCGGATGTCGTTGGCATGTCGGAGGCGTAAATCAAATATAAAGTAGGCCCCAGTATGCTGCCTTGGGGAACATCTGCCCCGATTGGCTGAGTTGGGCTTATAAAGTCGCCTTCTTTGATAACAAACTTCCGCCCATATACATAAGTAGCTTTCCAGAAGCTTGTGTGTATTTGCAGGCAAGTTTAACTTTATTTTGTGCATGAAGCCCTCGTGCCATACTTTATCAAAAGCTTGAGAAATATCAATGAATAAAGCTGAGCAATACTTCTTCTCCTCAAAGGTCTGTCTTATGACATTGACTAGTCCGTGCGTTTGTTCTATGGAGCTATATTTAGCCTGAAAACCAAATTGATGATCAGGGATGCATCCCACATTGTTCAATATTGGACTCAACTTCGCCATTAACAATTTTTCAAACAGTTTTGAAATTGTTGGCAGTAGACTTATTGGTCTACATGATTGTACTGTTGCACGTTTAGTTCAAATGAACTTATCCAGAGAAAAGTACGGTTGGCATGCATGTAAAAAGAGATGAAACGACCAGCTCAGTGGGTCAAGGGCGTTGTTCTGTACCCCTAGTGGATGCGTGCGAACATAGCAATTACATGCCGTATTTATAAAGCCTAAAACGAGCAGAAAATTTTGGTTTCCGTTGCAAAAAAAAAAAAAAATTAAAGGAGATGTTGTTCCTCTAAGGGGTGCATTTTTCCCTTCCCTTATAAGTGCATGACTTGTTACGCCTTGGCAACTTATACACCCGATATTTCTTCAAACTCAGCAAATTCTATTCATTTTATCATTTCTAATTCAAAATGCATTTCCTTTATTTAGGAATTAAGATTTCATGTTAATAAATTAATATTCATACATAAAAAAAATACTAACAAATATTAATTCTTAGTTTAAATAATTCTTTAAAAATTTCGATTTTGTAACAAGGTCTACTTTTAGCAATTTTTTTAAATGTACGTTAAGGTAAAAGATTTTTATATAATTTATGAATCGGGAAAAAAAACAAATTTTAATGATTATAATGCTAACGTTCTAAACATAAGCATATTTTAATAGAATTAAATTTGGCTCCGAAAGCTGAGAATGAAAAAGGCAAGGCAAAATATGATTGATAAATACCTGTGAAATTATTTGACAACTTTTATTTTAACAGATGACAAGTTGCGTTTTATACTCCTTGAATATTTATCTCATGATGATCGGTCCAATGGCCATTCGACGAGTCATGATGATTATTTTCCTATTATTACTATCTGAAAACTAAGGTTTTATTTATAATGGATAAATTCAAAAGAAATCGATAATTAGAGTAACATTTACTAATTTTACATTTTGCTTTGTCTTCCTTTTGGTTTTCTTAACTTACGTGGGCCAAAGGTTGAGCTTTACAGACTATCTTTTCGTTGTAAAAACCATGAATATAAAAGTATAAGATGTACATATATATATATATATATATATATATATATATATATATATATATATATATATATATATATATATATATATATATATATATATATATATATATATATATATATATATATATATATATATATATATATATATATATATATATATATATATATATATATATATATATATATATATATATATATATATATAGATATATAATGAATATATATATATACATATATACATAATAAGAGTGTAAATACTATTTAGAAGAGAATGTGATGTTTAATATTGTGTAGTTGTTGTTGCTGGATACATATTTTTTTTTCCACAGATTAGTTTCTTCTCTTCTCATTGATATTTTATACCCTTTTTTTCCCCCAAATTTATTAATTAATGGAACAGCAGAAATTATGAATGAAATGTTTGTTTCAAAAGAAAAAAACTCCTGAGCACGTGGATCCTAATTTGGGATCTCTCTTTAATAGTAATCTCCTATCCGATGGTTACTTAAAAGTCGTTGGTAAAATGTTTCAACTGAAGAACATATGTCTTTTTCCTATCAATTGGTTAAGGTGCTATAAAGATTTATACCAGAAAAGAATATTAATTTAATAATATAATGCTGATGTCTTTAGCTCACCTTTACGAATTAAAAGGGGATAAAGCCGCAAGTAAAAAAAAGGTTAATAGTTATTTTACCATAAAAATATCAAATCCACGAACTAGTTTTTTTCTCCAAACCAGGCTTAATAAGAGCTGGGAGCCTGGAGCTTAATCGATTTCTCCAATTTTTTTGAAATATGTTTCCACATGGAAACATATTTCAAAATATGCTTTTGCATTGACTGTGCTTTAAGAATTAACAGGATATGGCGATTCTCCATTTTCGGCATTATTACTTAAACTCAACTGCTGAATAAAGAGATCGCTAATCATATGGCATGCATGGTTGTATCGTCAATTCAATGACACTAGTAATTATTTGTTACCGACAGTAACGGTTTTTATAGTATGAAATTACTTTTTCTATGTACCAAACTTAAGCAGTTTATTTGATTATTATTTAAAAAAAAAAACGATAACTCGAAGTTTCAAAGACAGCCGTGGCGTATAAATCGAAACGATCATAAATGAGTAAAATAGATATAAAATGTTTTGGGTTGCAATAAGAAAAAATTTTTGCAACAAAACTGCTTCGTTGGGAAAAATAACCTTTTTTTCCAGCGAACAGTAGCACAAAATTATTTTTCTCCTTCCAATAATGTTGGCCTAAACGTGGGGCTCGACTCACAAGCCGGGCAATATATACTACCTTTTAAGATCTGACGCGTGATAGCGACCAATGTAGTTACCTTTCAAGTCCTCTAGATCATATAAGGAATTACCAATTCGAGATTTTATTTTGCACTTAATATATTTTGGCATAAATTTAGAGTTAATTCCCTTAGAAACGTTACTCAGGATATGGTTTTTACGGAAAATGATTTGTCCCACATCAAAAACGATATTTTTCTTTGATCTAAGGTTGTAGGATTTACTTGCCCTTTCATGGGCTGCATCTAGGTTTTCTCTTATTTTGTCCCTAATTCTATGGAGTTTGTCTGAGCTAGTCATCACATATTGATGGTCGTAATTTAAGGAATCGATTCTCTCCAGTAGCTTATAGACCGACCCATGCTGGACCATGCTTTGGCCAAATAGGGCATAATAAGGTGAACAATCAATCGAACTGTGATAGTCGCTCCTTAGTATTGAAAGTATCTGTGGAATGTATTTATCCCAGTTGGAATGATCCTTGTCTTTTGCCAAAAAATACCTGAGCTTGGTAACAATTTCCCTATTGACGCGCTCGGATGCATTAGCTTGAGGGGAATAAACTCCTGTTCTAATATGTTCCATGCCGTATAGTGAGAAAAAATCGTTCATGTCTTTTGACACAAATTGCTTGCCATTGTCACTGTGTATAAATTGAGGTACCCCAAAAGTTGGAAATAGTTCAGATTGAAGAAATAGCATTACGTTTTGAGTGGTAGCAGTTCTCATTGGTTTCAGAAAAATAAATTTCGTTAAATGGTCAAGACAAATAAAGAGGTAAGCGTTTCGAGCCTTCGAGCATGTATATGGGCCTAAAAAATCACAAAACAGTCTCTGGAAGGGGCGTAATGTTTGAAATTGATCACCCATCGGAGGTCTTGAAATTGTATTTTTGCTTTTTATAGACTTGCAAATATCGCACTTAGAAATATAATTTTTAAGGTCCTTTGCCATCGTTGGCCAAAAATATTTCTGTCTTAATCTTGATAAAGTCTTCATAAATCCACCATGACAGGCCGTTTCTGAATCATGTGCCTGTTGTATTACAATTTCTGACAATGATTTTGGTAGCCAAAGCCTCCATATATTCTCCTCAGAATTTTCTAGTCCCCGTCTAAACTTAACTCTTTTAAATACCAAATTATCTTTCACGCATATATCCGGAAGGCTATCAATATTTTCGAGAACAGTATTTCTAAGATTTTCATACTCCGTATTATTAAAGTGTGCGCTATTGTACTCAAACTCATTCAAAATGTCTAACTCGTCAACGTCAAAACGGGACAGAGTATCGGGTACTACATTGAGAGAACCCTTACGATGTTCTATTTTAAAATCAAACCTCTGGAGTTTAAGGCTCCATCTTGCCAAACGCCCAGACAAATCCTTTTGGCTCATGAGCCACTTAAGACTGGCATGGTCTGTAACAATCCGAAATGGAAGTCCCTCGATATAAGGTCTGAATCTCTGAACTGATATTATAGCAGCAAGACATTCAAGCTCAGTTACTGTATAATTCTGTTGAGCTTTGTTGAGCTTCTGTGACACAAAAGCTATAGGGTGTTCTTTGCCATCGTCATCGAACTGTATAAGAACTCCACCCAAACCAACTCTTGAAGCGTCGCACTGAACAATAAATTCCTTGGAAAAATCGGGTTGCGAGAGAACTGGAGCAGACGAGAGCGCAAACTTCAACCTATTGAAAGACTCAACCGCTTTATCGGTTAACTTAAATGGTTTGTTGGATTTTCTGAGGCAGTCTGTCAGCGGCCCACTTAAATCAGCAAAATTTCGTATAAATGTGCGATACCAGTTAGCCATGCCTACAAATCTTCGCACCTGACGTGGCGTTCTGGGGATTGGAAAACTAACTATGCTCTCAATTTTTGACTCGTCAACTTTCAAACACCCATGCCCAATAACATAACCCAGATATTTAATTTCACGTTGGCAAAATTTACTTTTGCCGACGTTTATAGTAAGCTTAGCAGCTCTTAGACAAGCGGCCATTTCACTCAAAATAGCACAGTGGGTTTCAAAATCTTCACTACATACCAGCAGGTCATCCAGGTAAATAAATACATTTTCTCTGAGTCTTGAAGGTATTACTTTGTCCATCAATCTACTCATAGTTTGTGGACCATTACAAAGACCAAAAGGCATATATTTATATTGGTAAAGAGGTTTACCTGGAATCACGAAAGCTGTTTTCTCTTTTGATGCTTCCGACAAGCGAATTTGTAAAAAAGCGTCTTTTAAATCAATGCCGCTAATGAAATGAGTATCCTTTAACCTACTGAGAAGGCCATTTATGTGTGGCAAAGGATATGAATCTTTCTTGGTCACTGCATTAAGCTGCCTACAATCTATACAGAGCCTTACTTTGCCCGGTTTACGCACCAACACCACGGGTGAACACCATGGCGAGTTGGACTCTTCTATGACCCCCAATGATAATAGGCGATCTATTTCCTGAAATGCCTCGGCTTGTCGTGGCGGTGACAGTGGATAATGTTTTGCTTTTATCGGAGTTGCATCTTCAGTATCTATATTATGTTCTAATAGGTCAGTGCTTCCCAGGCCCATTTTCTCAAAAGAAGGAAATTTCGAAATGGCGTTCTCCAGCCTGAGCTGCTGTTCCGGAGTTAATTTATGGAAGTTCGACTGATTTTCCAAGCGCTCTTGAATTTCTGAAACACATGGAATGATATCTGGTGCTAGGGCAAATGATTTCCAAAAGTCAACGCCAAGATAGACATTTTGGCTTAAGCTTGGTACCAAGTAAAAACAAATCTCCTTACACACATTCTTGAATTTTACAGGAAGATTGCAAAAGCCAATAATTTGTTGCTTCTCACCATTCGCAGTTGACAATGATGTAGTGTGCCTGGTGCAAAACTTAAAAAAAAAACAAAGCGATTCTGTTGCTGGATTACCGGCTGTGCTGGCATGAATGCGGATGCTCCGGCTTTGGCTCGCCGATCGGGGGTGGTTCTTACCGGCCAATCCAACTCAATGTTACTACAAAAAAAAACATACCAGCCTTTTTGTGTCAGAGCCAAATCAAAACAATATGTGAGGCCCGAAAGTGAATGCTGAAAAAGAAAAAAACAACTACAATACCAACCTCACCCTCTCAACTCGCCGCCTCGTCACCAAACATTCGGCCGACTGGTGTTGTTGTCGGCCACGCCAGCCCTCCCTCTGAAATCCTGATGGATTTCACCATTATGGTTTCCTGGCGCTTTAAAATTTTCGGAAACCATCCCTAACGTGGTTCAGTCACCCCCTGCCCCTACTCACCGTCCCATACTTAAACCAATTACTCCATCCTTATTACGTTATAAAGCTTATTTATTGAAATGGATATATTTACTATACATATTTTGAACTAATAAAAAAAAACATTAAATTTCTCCCCTCTAGCCAAAATTTAAGGACCTACACCTGCTCTCTGGACCACAAAAAAAAAAGGTCGCGAAATAAGACGCGTGGGCTAACTTGTTACTTCCCCTGCTTAGTGTGAGCTCACCCTATTCGGAGTGTCAAAGCCTCCCTTATCGCTGAAGCGACACTTACGCGATACTACGCTAGGTGTTTGCCCTAAAAACCGGAAATTTAATCTTTTTTTATAACAAAAATAAAGAAAATCAAAGTTTGTAAATTTAAAACTCGAATTGTACCAAAAAAAAAAAGAAAAATATAAAATAAAATTTCAATAAAAATACTAAAATTAATAAAAAACCAAATATACAAATAATAAATGAAATTCAAATATAAAGCAAATTTTATGGAACTTAACTAATTGTCCGGTCCGTTCGTAAGCTGTCCGAGTCAGTTGCCTGTTGGGTTTTGGCTGCCAGTCCCACGCTGACGGCACAATACGGCTGCCTTCCCTGCTTGGTGGTGCAGTCTTCCCTTCTTATTAATCAGGCGCTTGGCTGCGGCCACTATATGTGGGGATCCCCGAACTATATGCTTGGGGAGGTTTTTTTTCTTCTTTATTTTAGTTTGTCTCTAAATTTTGTATTTAATTTTATCTGCTCTTGGCGTTAGTAGCACTTTGATTTCACTCTACGATCTCCTTTCTTTGGTTCTTGTTTTTTTTTTCTTGCTTACGTGACTCAGGATCGTATTTCCTTTTTTTTCTTTTCCATTAATCCACTACGTTTTATTAAGTTTTCTCCTTTATTTCAGTTTTTTTTTTCATTCTCAAATTGCAAAATTTTTCAAAAAAAATTAAAAAAAAAACCCCACAATTTTAGCACCACTCAATTCCACACTTCATGATAATCAATCTTCCAGCACTCAAAAAAACTCCTCCACCATCTTGACTTTTTTTTTCCCCCAACAAAAACTCTTCGTTTATTTTAGGCATACAACTTATGGCCAGTGTTGCCTACCTACCTTACTTATTTTTTCCACTGCTGTGTCAGCCCAACCAGAAAAAAACGGCATTGCCACATAAAAAAAGGGTTTACACGACAAACCTCACCATTCTTTAGTCCATCTATGGACCAAGAATGGAGAGGCACGGTGTTATTCGACCCGTATCAGCCGATACTATATTTGGTAATTTCGGGTAATGTTTACACTCTACCACGGGTAACCTAGTTTAACCAATTCGCCGTAAATGCTTTCCATCGATCTGGCCACCTTCTTTTACTACATACTTCATTTAACAAAACAACAATGGGAGGCGCTAGAGCATTGCAGGTAAGTTAGGAAATTTATTTGTATTTCTCTAATATTAGCTATTACATAAATCTGACTACAACTCCTACAGCAGCTACAAACGCTCCTATATCCGGTGGACATGGACTAAACCAGGTAAGTGATGCATTTAAATGTAAATTTTGTGAAAAACATACATATGTGTTTGGGTGTGTGTGTGGCGTCAGTATAGAAATTGAACGCACAGTTCACCGCCGACGCGGTTGACGCCGTTTTCTTGCCACCACCCATTCCATTCATAATGCCAAAAAAAAAACAAAAGAAATCAAAAATTTAACTAATCCATTAGTGCTAAACACCTTCACATTTGTAAGCATCAATAAAAAAAAGAAAATATTTACAGTTCAAACCAAATTGAAACTGCTTTGAAAATTTGTTCAACTCACCACTGGTCTGCAAAACCAACAAAAAAAACTACTTATTTAAGAAAAAAAAACTACTTATTTAGCCCTAAAGGTCTCTAAAAGAAATTATAATACTTCAGAATATTTCATTATCTACTTTTAGAGGCTTTACAGGAAAAAAATTAAATTATTAGTTAGATAACTAAATGAAAAACAAATATATATATAAAAACATACTAAAATAGCTTTTACCTCTTCACTGCTCATACTTCATAATTCTGATGGCTGGAGAAATAAATAATGGTATACCACCATCATACGAAAAAAAAAATTGTAAAAGCGTAAATACTTTTAAAATAGTTTACTAGAAATATATACTAAAGTCCATTTATTTTATTTCAGGAATTCGAATTCATACTTTGCCCCTCACAAATCAGCACATTAACATCAACAACGGGTAAGTCTTCGATTCTAAGTTATAATATTATAGTTAGCTCGATAGGTTATTTATATTATAAAGCGACGCTCAGACCGTTGACCGACGCGACTCTTTAACCCAACCTCAGCATGAACACGTCCTAACCGTGGTTGCTTGGATTTCGTGAAACTTTACATATGCTTTGAGTCGCCGTAAGACGAACGGAAAATGTCATGCCCTAGGTGTCTAAAGGCCTCTTCTCTTAATGGCATAGTTCCCCAGAGGTTCAGGGGGCCACACCAGCAATGGTGTCATGACAAGTTGCACTTGCTGCTAATTTCTGAACGCAGGCTGGACTTGGCAAGTAATCAACTTTCATGGAAAATCTTAGCACTACCAACCAACTGGCGGACAAAACTTCTGCTAAGCTTGGCTTAAAGAGGTTGTTGTTTTCTGGTATACGAAACTTTAAACGGAGCTTTATACCCATTATTTAAAAAACTATACTAACTTTGGTTTTAATTACATTCTACTAATCGACTTTTTCAAATACGAACGGCAAATTATTGCGCGGCGCGAAAGCCTTAACGTTTTTATTTTTAAATTACTGTTTGAGATCTTTGGCATGAAAAATACCTAATGATCGACCTTTGAGATCTTCGATCTCATATAAACAGTTGCCGACAGGCTTTACAATCCGACATTTCAAAAACTTTTTCGCGAGCTTAGCATTAAAACCCGTTTTGAAATCGCTTTGTTGAAAATTTCGGCGAAAAACTTCCTGGCCGGGCAGAAATTTTATTGTGCGACAACGCGTATTATAGCTTTTTTCATTTTGCAAATACGTTTTATGTAAAGCGTTTCGTATTTTGTCCCGCACCAATGTCATTCTCTCCGATTTCGAAATTATTTCTAAGTCTGGATCACTTAAGCTTTTTAGTTTTCTTGCTAGTTCGTATGCACTACCATGACCGATCATGTTCATACCGAACAGAGCAAAATAAGGTGTAACGCCTATTGCGCTCTGCACGGATGAACGCAGAGAAAATTCTACCTCGGACAAATGCCTGTCCCATTTTGCGTGATCATCTTTTAAATAAGACCTAATTGCTGCCAAAATGGACTGGTTTACACGCTCCGAAGCATTTGCTTGCGGAGAGTATATCGCAGTTCGGACGTGTTTAACACCAAAAGCCTCCAACAAATCTTGAAACTCCTTGCTAACGAATTGTTTACCATTATCTGATACTAGTGTTTCAGGAGTTCCAAATTTGTGAAAGACTTCGGTGATCAAAAATTTTACAATGGCTTTCGTATTGGCTTTAGGCAAAGCTTTAAGCAAAACGTATTTCGTGAGATGATCTAGCACAATAAATATAAAACAATTTCCGTTATCCGAGCGCGGGTATGGACCTAAAAAGTCAACGAATATGCGTTGAAACGGACGTTCGCTGATGCATTCTCTGCCCATCGGTGGACGGAGAGTCGTGTTAGCCGGTTTCGATTCTTTACACACGCGGCAATTCGTAACGAAGTCACGAACTTACACAGCAACATTTGGCCAATAAAAATACTCCCGAATGCGTCGGAGAGTTTTACCAACACCCCCGTGCAATGCTTGCGGTGAATTGTGGGACTTTTCAATGATGGCTTTAGTTAGTTCGTGAGGAACCCATAACTTCCATGAGAAGTCCTCGCTCATAGCCTCACCATCATAGGGTCGAACTCTCTTATACACAAACCCGTCAACTACTTTTAGATCAGGCAACCGTTCAGAATTTGCCTCTATATTCGACGCAAGTTCTAAATAGTCGTCCGATCCAAAAGCGGTTGAGTTGAGATCGATCAACTCTCCCACATCTGCCGAAATTTCCTCCAGTTCTTGTCGTGATAGGGTATCGGGTACCACATTTTGTTTCCCCTGTCTATGTTCAATGGAGAAGTCATAAGACTGCAGATGAAGGCTCCACCTAGCTAACCGGCCACTGAGGTCTTTGTGTGACATAAGCCACTTAAGACTACTGTGGTCAGTTATCACAGAAAACGGCATAAGCTCTACATAGGGCCTAAACTTCTTAATCGCCAGGACCACTGCCAGACATTCACGTTCAGTCACCGAATAATTCTTCTGCGCCGGCGTTAGCTTGTGGGAGAAATAAGCAATTGGGTGCTCGTCTCCAGAATTATCCTTCTGGAACAGAACAGCTCCAATGCCTACATCGGACGCATCACACTGAATGTAAAAATGTCTGGAGAAGTCCGGGTGAGCAAGAAGTGGGCTCGAAATCAGAGCTTTTTTGAGGCGGTCAAAGGCAGCTTTGGCTTCATCCGAAAACTTGAATTGCTTACCCTTCTTCAGCGTGTCAAAGATAGGAGATGCAATGGTGGCATAGTCAGGTATAAATTTTCTATACCATCCCGCTGCCCCCATGAAGCTCCGTACCTGCCTAGCTGTTTTAGGATAAGCAAAACGAGAAATCGTATCCACCTTAGCTGGATCGGGCTTTATTTCACCATTACCTATAATGTAACCAAGATATCGCAGTTCCTTAAAACAGAAGTTAGACTTCGCCACATTTATGGTCAGCCCTGCATTCGCCAGACAAATTGATACCCGTTTCAGCAGCTCCAGGTGTGTCTCGAAATCTGGAGATACTATCAAAAGGTCGTCTAAGTAGACAAAAACACTATCACGTATGGCCGCAGGGATCACCTTATCCATTAAACGGCATAACCTTTGAGCTGCGTTACACAGCCCAAAAGGCATGACCGTAAAATGGTAAAGTGGTCGCCCTGGCACCGTGAATGCAGTTTTTGCTCTACTAGACGAGTCTAGTGGAATCTGCCAGAAAGCGTCTTTCAGGTCGACACTGGATATGTATATCGTGTCTCCCAAACGACTGAGCAGCCCCTCAATATACGGCAATGGATAGGCATCCTTGACCGTCAACGCATTGAGCTTGCGAGCGTCCAGGCACAACCTGTTCTTTTCACCCTTGCGGACTAAAGTAACAGGATGACTCCATGGGCTCTCGCTCAGCTCAATGACGCCAAGGTCAAGCATCCTATCTAGCTCCGCATACATAAGCTTCTGCACAGCCGGGGACACAGGATAATGCATAGATATGACCAAGTCCAACCTCTGTTGCTGTTCAGGCGTTAAGGCATGAACTGCGACAGCAAGGTTACTATCAGGCTCCTCGCAAAGACTAACGCCATTCGTCGTTAGACTCCCGATATGAGCGAACATTTTAAAAGCCTTCATAAAATCGATCCCCAAAAACAGCTCTCGATTCAGAGTAGGCACTAAGTAGAACGTTATGGCCTGTGTTGTTTGACCAAATGTCACTTGAGCACGAACGCGACCTATAATGTTGTGTTTGGTTCCGTCAGCTGTCTTGATGATTGTAGCAAGGTCATGGACTTTCAATCCAGCCTTTTCCACAATATCAAGACAGTTGCGGCCTAAACACGTTACTGTGGCACCACTGTCTAGCAGTCCTTCGATTTCGTGACCCCCTAAATTAATTCTAGTGTAAAGACGAGTGTCTTTACCCTCATAAAGGGAAGCCGACGAAATTTCGTGCCTCAATTTTTTCCGAATCTTATACCGTTCGCGCGCCTTCTTGATTCGATTCGACACCGTTCCGAAAATTCGCGCCTTAGCTTCATTATAATCTCGAATTCGAATGTGTAGTGGTCTAAGCTCTCTGAGCTTAGGCGGCTCACATTCCCTATTAACTTCATTCTCATTTTTCAAAATCTTAAACCTACCGCTGTTTAATTCAATTTGCTGATTTTTCACTGGGTCTACACTGCTGTGGCCCTCGCCTCCCCAGCTTGAGACGAGTTTCGCGCCCTGTTTCCCTGGCATCGGGGACATTTAGGGGTCACAACATTTTCGCGACCACACCTATAACAAAAAATTCTACGCGTTGGTTCGGGACAGTCAAAAAAACCGTGCCCAGGCTGCTTGCAGTTCCAACAAACATAGTTGTTTTGAGCTGTCACCGCGTCAACCTCCAACTTCTCTTCAACCACCTCCTCGTCATACTCCAGTTCGCTGACTCTCTGTGGTGCGTAACTACGCTGCTGATAAAGTGGCCTCTGTGAAGCTACTAGACTTTCAGCTCTTTTTGCCTGTTGACAGAGCTCGTTAAGGCTGTCAATCCGCACCGCAAAAAGCAGATGTGACAACGAAGGCTTTAAATTTGCTCGCATAATTTCCACGAGTTCTCTCTCGCTATAGGGCGTGCGCTGCTGATTCCTTAGCTTCAGTACAGCATTAAAAAAATCTTCGAAAGATTCTTGCGGCCCTTGCCGACGGTCCATGATCTTTTTCTGGATCTGGAACTCGCTCTCATAGCGACGGAATTGAGTCAAAAACGCCGTAACCAAATCTTCCCAAAACATAACCGGGTTTAGTTTACGGTAGTTCCAGAACCAGTCGACGGCCTCGCCTTCGAGCAAGGTATGAAAATTGCGTCTTAAGTCATCGATCGAAATGCTAAAATCTGCGCGTAACATCTCCACTCGGGAAATGAAATCTTCAGCGCTTATCGACTTAAGAGACCCATCAAACTTTATGCCCCATTTGGACAAATCGACCTTGTTTTGAGCATGAGCATAAGGCTCAACTGGAGTGACTACTGGACCCGTTGGTGACGATTGAAAATTCAAGCCCCTCGGTTGCTGCCGAACGCCATAATCAGGTATCGCGGACTCAGGACGACCATGGGCTGGATGAGGTGCAAACGGTACTGAGGGCTGGTTAAACCGAGGTAAGTTTTCTGTGCCTTGTGGCCAACTCGAACCTAATAAATTTTGTTGCCCAATTCCAGGTTGTTGGCATGGAGAAGCTAGTGATACTGGAGGGTATACGGCTTGTGCCCCTAAATTGACGTTCTGAGCTGGTGATCGAACGCTTGGGTAGGCTTGACGATCCAGAGCTCGATTCAAGGCCAATGATATTTGTTGTTGCAAGGCCAGTTGAACGCTCTGCATTTGTTTAGCCAGTTCACTCTGTATTAACCCTGCAATATCTACAGAAATCCCTACTGGCGGATCAACCAAGCCTCTGGCTCCATCAACCTGAGCAGGCTGAGAACTGCCCCTATTTGGACGGACATCATGTTGAGCATTCCTCGCTGTTATACTGCTGTACTCTGGCGAAGCTATTGTGTCACTAGAATTGTGACTTGCATTACGAGAATGATTACCCCTATCGTGAACTGACGACATAAACTGCTGCACTGAGGGCGCAATGTTGTCCCTTGCGGTTGTAACTCCAGCTGTAACACTGGCTGTTGCAACTACAGGAACAGACACTGACCTTCCAGTTGCCCCTGTCGTGCGCGTAACTTCCTCCATGTTATGCCCTGTTCTACCAGAGCGAGTTGAAACCATTCCCTGCCGAAAGATTACCAAAAACTTAAAAAAACACCGACACCAAAAACAGAAAACTAATAATTGATGTCGCTATTCAAAACTATATATGTATATATAATAAAAACAATTACACTTTTACGAAGGATGTTATTCGTGCTAACTGAAAAACTAACTAAGGTTTAAACGACGAGTCAAAACCTTGAACTAAATCCTGAATGCCAAAAGCTCAACTCAAGTCTCTGGGCGATGAAATCTTGCGTCAATAACTTTACAGCATTAAAAGCAAAAAAAAAAAAAATAAAATAATATATAAAAATAAATAGGCATATATATATATATAAGAGTATATATGAAAAAAAAAGGTATATACATATACTAGATATGAATATGTATAAAAAACCATATATATATATATATATAGAGGTATATGTATATATATGAATGTATATAACCAGAAAAAATATATACATATATGTCTATGTATATGTGCGTATAAAAATATATGCAGATAATTCATGAAATATATAAAAAAAAATCAAAATTTAAATATAGAGCAAAATTTATGGAAAATAAATATATGTATGTATATGAAAAAAAGTACACATATGTGTATAAATATATATATGTATATATATATATATATAAATGTATATGTGTATATAACGAAAAAAAAAAAAAAAAAAAAAAAAAAAATCTATATATGTATATGAATATATGTGCCAAATAAAAAAAAAATAGAAAAATAAATTTCGAAATATGAAAAAAACGAATTTTAAATATAAAGCAAAAATTTTGAAAAATAAATACACATATATCTGTATGTATTTGAAAGAGATCAATAAATAATACAATATCAGAAATTCATTATGGGGTTTTCAGGTGAGCAAAAGCAAGGTGCGACCGAAAACACGTTTTTTGTTTGTAACCTATTATGTTTGGGTGACGAAATCCTGATCCAAATGTGTTTAATTGTTTCAAGTACGGCGAGCTAATACGGATGAGGTTGAAGTATGTACCAGTTCGGATACTACCGAATTCCGAATTAATTGCGGAGCTACTGACCCTGGACTACGGTCCGTTGAATCAGGACTAACCTGCCAATTAATTCATCTATTCGGACATATGTATGTATGTTCATACATTTATTTTTCTAAGTGTTTAAACCTATGTCCTTATGTATCCTCCCCGACTTGGACTATTGGAAAACCTACTTCTTGGATGGAATTCTCAAATTCTATGGCATTGGAAGCAAGAACTGCCGGTATATCTATATTAAAGTCAGCTCGACTCAATATGCCACAAAATTTTTGAATTTACTTCTTTATCTTTCTACTTAACTGCCTCTAACGCCAGTAAATTGTCGCAACGCGGGAAAAGTTCCTGTGAACTAAATATTCCCGGGACTTACAAAATACAATGCATTAGATCCACCGTTTCGCAGAAGATAACCTATTGAAAACCAAAAAAAAATTAAAACTGAAACTAATTGTAAGCTTCATGGTAGATATTGTTGAGCTACTTATGTCGCAACTAGTTAGGGACTCTTAAATTGACCTAACTGGACTTACACTCGTTACCAACAATTCTCCATAAAACCTAAATTCAAAGCTTATTCACTTTCGGGCCCCACGTTGGGCGCCAATTTTGTAGTGTGCCTGGTGCAAAACTTAAAAAAAAACAAAGCGATTCTGTTGCTGGATTACCGGCTGTGCTGGCATGAATGCGGATGCTCCGGCTTTGGCTCGCCGATCGGGGGTGGTTCTTACCGGCCAATCCAACTCAATGTTACTACAAAAAAAAACATACCAGCCTTTTTGTGTCAGAGCCAAATCAAAACAATATGTGAGGCCCGAAAGTGAATGCTGAAAAAGGAAAAAACAACTACAATACCAACCTCACCCTCTCAACTCGCCGCCTCGTCACCAAACATTCGGCCGACTGGTGTTGTTGTCGGCCACGCCAGCCCTCCCTCTGAAATCCTGATGGATTTCACCATTATGGTTTCCTGGCGCTTTAAAATTTTCGGAAACCATCCCTAACGTGGTTCAGTCACCCCCTGCCCCTACTCACCGTCCCATACTTAAACCAATTACTCCATCCTTATTACGTTATAAAGCTTATTTATTGAAATGGATATATTTACTATACATATTTTGAACTAATAAAAAAACATTAAATTTCTCCCCTCTAGCCAAAATTTAAGGACCTACACCTGCTCTCTGGACCACAAAAAAACAAGGTCGCGAATAAGACGCGTGGGCTAACTTGTTACTTCCCCTGCTTAGTGTGAGCTCACCCTATTCGGAGTGTCAAAGCCTCCCTTATCGCTGAAGCGACACTTACGCGATACTACGCTAGGTGTTTGCCCTAAAAACCGGAAATTTAATCTTTTTTTATAACAAAAATAAATAAAATCAAAGTTTGTAAATTTAAAACTCGAATTGTACCAAAAAAAAAGAAAAATATAAAATAAAATTTCAATAAAAATACTAAAATTAATAAAAAACCAAATATACAAATAATAAATGAAATTCAAATATAAAGCAAATTTTATGGAACTTAACTAATTGTCCGGTCCGTTCGTAAGCTGTCCGAGTCAGTTGCCTGTTGGGTTTTGGCTGCCAGTCCCACGCTGACGGCACAATACGGCTGCCTTCCCTGCTTGGTGGTGCAGTCTTCCCTTCTTATTAATCAGGCGCTTGGCTGCGGCCACTATATGTGGGGATCCCCGAACTATATGCTTGGGGAGGTTTTTTTTCTTCTTTATTTTAGTTTGTCTCTAAATTTTGTATTTAATTTTATCTGCTTTTGGCGTTAGTAGCACTTTGATTTCACTCTACGATCTCCTTTCTTTGGTTCTTGTTTTTTTTTTCTTGCTTACGTGACTCAGGATCGTATTTCCTTTTTTTTCTTTTCCATTAATCCACTACGTTTTATTAAGCTTTCTCCTTTATTTCAGTTTTTTTTTTCATTCTCAAATTGCAAAATTTTTCAAAAAAAAATTAAAAAAAAAACCCACAATTTTAGCACCACTCAATTCCACACTTCATGATAATCAATCTTCCAGCACTCAAAAAAACTCCTCCACCATCTTGACTTTTTTTTTTCCCCAACAAAAACTCTTCGTTTATTTTAGGCATACAACTTATGGCCAGTGTTGCCTACCTACCTTACTTATTTTTTCCACTGCTGTGTCAGCCCAACCAGAAAAAAACGGCATTGCCACATAAAAAAAGGGTTTACACGACAATGAGGATTGATATTTCTCAATTTGTATTTTGTTCCGAGAAATAAAGTCAACACAACCGTTTCCTAATACAGAAACATTTGCTCCTGAATCAAGTAACGCAAAAAAATTGTTCATTAAAAATAGTTACTTTTGCAAACGGACGATCATCCTCACCTGCTAATATCGTGGATTCAATTTTTTTCCGAACCGAATGCCTAAATGAATATCGTTGTCTGCATTTATAAATTTTGGTGGATAAAGTTTCAGTAACTTTTCCAAAGCTATTACGTGGAAAGTCATTATCAGAATGATACTGCGGTACAGAGGCTTTTGATTGTAAATTGCCTGCAATTTTAATTTCTGGGAGGGTCAAATTTGTTTCTGGCTTATTAATGTCTAAGTAGGAGTTTTGTTTGGTTGGAAAAATTGCTTCTACTTTTATATTTGGTTTGAGCCCGGATTTTGTTGAATCGAGCGAGATGTTCCGGTACCCATGTCGCTGCTTTTCCAGTTTTTCTGGTGATTATTTGGGCATTTTACAGTGGACACACCTCTATAACCACACTTAAAGCAAAAAAGGTTCCTAACTTGGCTGATACAGTAAATATAAGAGTGGCCAAATTCTTCACAATTCCAGCATTGGATTTTCTTGAGTATGTCAATTAGAGATCCTTCAGGTAAAGGTTCTCTTAATCTTGCATTCATTGAAATTATAGCAGAATGAAAATCATCGTAACTTTCCCTGGGACTCTGTTTCCTCAAAGATATTTTCAGAATAATGTCATGGTCGCTTTCCAGGTTGCCAAACTCTTTAGTCAAGGCATATCGTAGCAACGAAAAATTCGCTCCTCTATTTTGTCTGGTAAAAATCCAGAACCAGGTTTCAGCTTTGCCGTTTAGAAAAATATGAAAGTTGGTCATTAAGTGGTCATACGAACAATTTGTACGCTCACGAAGAGTTTCAATTTTGAACAAAAAGTCGGAGACTGGAGTTGTTCCATCATAAGAAACCTTCCACTCTTGTAACCGTAAGGTTGTGTCAACATTGTTGGATAAATTCGAATTTGAGGCAAAACGTCTTGGATACCCTTGTTCAGGATTTCCTGGAGCAGCATTTGAATCAGCTCGTATGCTGTTCCTAAGCGTCTCAAATTCTCTACTGAACTGTTCTTGAGTGGTTCGTAAGGCCTGTTGAAATGTCTCTATCAATGAGTCAATTGATATATTATTTTGTGGTTGAATAGTAATGGGATTATTTGCTACATTTGTCGGTCCAGGCGGCAATTCATATGAGAGGCCTTGAAATGGAATATTGATAGTATTGTTAGATGGTCCTGATCGACTGACAGGCAAGGCCTGTGCAAGTTCTTGGAACGGAATATTTGGGTTCTGTTGTTGCGATGTCGCATGTATGGGCATCGAATGCGAAATGTTTAATAGATTTGAAGAACTCATTCCAGATAAATTTAAATCGAGTTCACTTTGAGATCTACGGTTCTCTCGCGCCAAACTTTGACGAGGCAAGTGGGCTCCCTGTGGACTATGTAGAACCTTGGGAGGTCCATGAATTGTGGTTGAATTATTCAAATTTGTTGTTAGATCATTCCTAGATGGAGTAGGATTTTTTTGCTTAGCTCCTCTCATAGAAGAGCTTCGAGTATTCATATTAGCAAAAAAAACAAGATTTTTATATATGATAAAAAAAAAATATGCAAAAATGTTGGTTTGTATTATTCAGAAGTTTTTTTGTTGTGTGTATATAATAAAGAATGAAGGAAATGCAATTAAAATGAAACGAATAAAATGTTCAAATTCGTGCTTTGAGTTTGTGTCAAATTGTAGAAGTTGCATCGATTACTAGGATGTGTCATATCTATTATAAAGCAGACTGTCTCATCAGTTGATCGGACTAACTTTTACTAAAAATGAGAAAATAAATTCCTATTTGGAAAACATTTCAATCGCGCACTAATGTATCATACGAAATAAATCAAACTAGTGGACTGATAGAATATATTCCCAAATTGTTCTTACCCTTGCCAATCGCAACGCAATTATCTAAGTTCACTTCAAATATACTGGCATTTTGCCAGTAATTTGATCAATACCTGGAGCTTTCCTGGGGGTTATGTTACTGATACCTTGTTCTACATCTTGAAATGTGAATCGCAAAGACACAGACGGTCTAACTACATATGGTGGTAAATCAGATGCATCATTTGTTATATCATTTGTAATAAAAACATTTCTCAAATGGTTAACATACACCATCCCCTTTTCTGAGTCACTTCTTGCCCAGTCGCCAGTTGAAGTTCGCAAAGGTGGCTTAACTATTACGGGTCTTTTTAAACCTTTTGTCGCTTTCCACAAGGAATAATCAGATTGAGGGGTACCATCAAGGCTTTCCAAATATGTTTTAAGGGAAGCCATTCTATGGACTTCAAGCAGATTTCTTAACTGAGTTATGCATTCCCGTAGCCTAGTTTTAAGCTGGGGAGATCTGCGAAGTTGCCATTCTCTTCTGACTCTTCTTTTTTCTGAGAGAAGTTGCTCAATTTCAGACGAATAAGTTCTATTGATTTCATTTCTGTATCTTATATGACTAGAGGTAGCATGCCGTACGGCCAGTTTGAGGTTTTCAGAAAAATCGTTAATTGACACATCAATATCCTCAGGCGTTCTCAAGGCGATATTTTCAGTACAATGTGTACTCAAAATTTTTTTGTATTTTAGCCAATTAACTCTTGACGGTCAACGGGGAGCCAATCTCTTGGGGAAACGAAACAGAGATTATAGTGGGTGAGTGATCTGATGACAAATCTAATGAAGGCTCCACTTGCATCCACTCTAAAGGAAAATTTTTCGCAACTCCAAAATCTATAACATCTGGGATCTTTCGTTGGTCTGACGGCCAATAAGTGGGCTGTCTGCTTGAAACCACATCTAAGCCCATTTTGGAAACGGTGTCAAATAGCACACGACCTTTCGGGGTAATTAAACGTAGTCCCCAGCCGCTAAAAATCGATAAACAAGTGGTTTGAAAAAACTTGTGTATTGATTTTCTGTTACTGAAAAGCGGGGTGAGGAATAAATCGAGGAAATAACAACTTTATCATGAAAATGTTCAATACAGATATTTGTTGCTTGGAGATACTCCTCAAGTATCTCGTTTTCCATAGGTCGCTGGTTCATATCCGGCTCGAAGGACCATGAACAAATCAGTTAGCAGGTTGCTACAATTTGCGCTAAAATAACTTTATTTAGAATGGGCCTCTAAATAAAGTTATTCATATATATTACTCAGATTGAGTATTATATATGTAGGAGTTGGAGAAAGGAAAACAAACAGGGTAAGTATTTGGTTTAATTTAGGGAGGTTTTATTAATTATGTTACCTTTTTTCACAAATTTACAATTGCAGGTAAGTATAAAATTTTGTATGGATAAATACAAATTGGGGTTGATAAGACACTCTCCGATGTTGCTCACACTCGTCTTCGATAAAAAGTAAAAGTACTAATAATAATTCATTTTGCCAAAAGTCAAGGTGAAAAGTTCGGCCTTTGGAAACCCGAACTTAAAAACCTTTTTTCCACTTGTCAATGTGAGCAACATTTAGTACAGTGGTGAGTAAATTATATGTTAAACATTAACATTACAGGTAAGTAATAGGGTGAACAGATAAAAAAAAAGGGTGAACAGGTAAGTATACTATATTATAAATAACAAAGGTAAAAGTAAGTATAAATGTATAAATTCATTTGAAATTCACATAATATGTATATACGAATTCACTTTTGCAAAAAGAAAAAACTAAATTTAATTTAAAATACTTCAACAAATAAAATATATTGTCCAAATTAGTTTGGACAGTGCTTAATTCTAGTTTTTATCAAAATTGCTGAGCCTCCGCAAGATCTGCCACGGGGATCTTTAGTATCATATAGTGTAAATGTAACCATTAATTTTGAAATAACTGTTGCTTGTCAAGTGAGTTTAAGCAATCAGCATTATGTCGATTTGCTTTTCCATTAGGAAGTGCTCAAGTTCATTTTTGTGTTGGCGGATGCCGTTTGCATTCCAGAAACATATTTTTAACCAACTCATTTGTTTAAAATTGCCTGCAAAATAGTGGATTGCATTTTCAGCATTTCCTGCATCATGTTCGTCATGGAAACCGTAAATGTATTTATAGATTGAACAAGAGTCTGCAGAGTTGCCTCAAGATTGCTAAAATTTTGGTCGGAATTTTGAGGCTTGGGCTCCTGATTCAAATTTGGTTTATCGGATTTTACCACATTCGCATAAGAAATTTGTTGGGGGTTTTGCACGTTTATATGGCTGGTTGGTCGGCATGCCTGGGGAAAATTGCTTGTAGAAATGGTGTTTGACTGCTGGTGTTGCTTGAAGGTAATTGATGACTTATTTGGCATTGATTGTTTAAAATGAGTATAGACAGGACAGCCCCTGTAATTTGCAGTATGTTTACCTCCACAGTTACTGCATTTTCTAACGCTCGAGCCTGTCTTTGATTTTTTGCACTGTGAAGTTCCGTGTAGTTCTCCACACACAACACAAACTGCGGGCAGTTTACAATAGGCCTTAGTAAGGCCAAATTCCAGGCAGTTTAGGCATTGAACGGGACCTAAACGCTTATACGGCTCCTCTACGGTAACTTTACGGTGCAAGAGAAATTTTAGAGTATAAATTGGGTTTCTGGACAATATCTCTTGGTTCCAGTTCAACCCTAAACATGGGTTGAGGGATCTTCTCACGGTTCCTGATGTTCACTACACTTTTGATTTTAAACCCTTAGTTCTCCAAACCAGTCTTATCATCATCCATGGCTACACATGCGTCAATACCTTTTATAACGACCTGTAGTGCGATTCACTATTCAATTTTAACGTCAATTGACATTGTTAAAAATATTTAACAACAATATTAACGTCGGTGCTATTCAGTAACTTTTTTAACAATAACGTTTACCGCTAAGTTCTAAGTTAACGTCAGCTCTTAAAGTTTAATAAACGGCAAGAATATTTTCGTTGTTAATTTTTCAATTTGTGGTTAAATTTACATACATATGAATGAAAAACAGTATTTCTAGTAAAATTTTAAGAAAATCCAAGAATTTTTCAATGCAGTGAACGAATAATTTAGTTTGTGTAGAAATTTAGATAAATAAATACGATATTCAGAAATCTTAAAGATAACTTATCAATTTTTGGCTTATGATCTTTCACATTTGAAATTACTAATGTCTATAACAGTACTTTGAGATGCGGACAACCCTTTTCATCTTTCATGTACGGATTTTTTGTGAAGCTACAACGTTTAACTCCGGATATCCCCGAAGCTCTGGGTTTTCAGCTTGATGATAAATTAGAAAAACCAAAAGAAAACCAAATGATCTAAGACCCAGAATCGACAAAACTGTATGAATGTATGTATGTTCATATATGAATATATGTACATATATGCTACAAACATACATTCCTTCACAATGCACACTCCTTTATTAAAAGTTCTTTGCAATGTAAATTTTCACTTACATACTCGTACGTACATATTATGTAGTTATACACATGCGTACATATGCATGTACATATATGCATGCATGCAAACGTTATATTAATATGTACCTTCTGCAGAAGCAAAATCTTAACTAAAATTTTCAAAAACATTGGTTTTTTCTATATTCTTTTTTGTATTTTTAATTATTTTGACACAATATTTAAAAGAGGTGCCACTTTATGAAAAATTTTAACAACGTTGATAAAAGCAAGTTACTGAATAGAAGTATTATTAAAATAAACAATAAACATTGATAGCAAAATTAGCGTTAACGTTTGTTGTTAAAAGTTACAGAATCGCACTACTGAATACCTCTAGCACTTTTAAGCTGATAAGTGTAAAACTTCAGACAATTTTCAGTAATCACTTTCATGGTTTACCTGAATTTTTGTTTCATTTATGTTTCCGCGCTTAACTGATGTCCCGTTGAAATTGTCCTTACCGATTACCGTAATAAGTTCTTTTACCATCTCATTAGAAGTAAGTTCTCTCAAATATAGTGGTGGCGGTTTAAATGTTTTTTTTTTTTTTTTTTTTTTTTGTTTTTTTTTTTTGCAAATCTATTACTTGCCGTTGCCGTATAAATGGAGGTATAAATGGAAATCCTAGTACGTCTAAAAGGTATAAAGCGAAGTTTAAAAATGCGTCAGATAACATAAAAGACCAATTAAACCAGTATATTAAAAATGATACGAAGAGAGGGAAAGAATTCTCCGAATCATTAAAAAAGTTTTCCGAAATTTTAGAGAAAACTAGTGAAAATATAAATTTAATAGGAAGCACGAACCTCACCAGCGAGTTTAAGCGTCACCACAAACAAATGGAAAACGCAGCAATAGAGAAAAACAAACTCAAGATATACACATTGAAATTAGACAAAAGCAGTTAGAGCTAGACCAATTAAAAGATACGTTTTAAAACTCATTACACAATTATAAAATTTCAGATCTATTTTATTTTACCTTCTTTTATATTATTATAAATGGATTAATTTCTTTGTTACTATTATACCATTAATAAAAGTGAATTGTTTTGTGTTTAAAATACTGTTTTATATTTTTATTATAAAGGTAAACTGTTCGCAATATTATTTTTTTTTTACAACGATGTTTCCTTGAATAGCTTCATGGCCCTGTTCATTATACTTCTCATGTGCTGCGGTGTTACCATCGTCTATTGCTTGCACAATTTCAGCATCATTTTCAAGTTTTAAGAACATACACAGATTATGCAAAGCACAACAGATATTAATAATTTGAACAACGTTTGATGGTGTATACCAAAGAGTGCGAGACAAGCATCTAAACCTACTCTTTAATATTCCAATGGTCCTTTCCACAACATTTCTTGCTGTGGAATTGTATTTGGGGACCTTTAAGGCGTCATAACAAATGCTTCGAGGGCATATCCGGAATCAGCTAATAACCACGATCCGAATTCACCATTTTCATACCTGTGCCTCGTTTCTGTATTACTCGCATCTAGAAATTTCTCACAAGAAACAACGGAATTGACAGAGAAACTATGCGAATTGAAGCAAAAAATTTAGTTTCTCACACAAATGTTTCTGTATCTTTGAGAAGCGAGAAATATCTGTCAAAATAGCTTTTTTGACGTAATTCATTGGAAGCTTGTGAGTAAACCTGTTTCACAAATAAAAGAGTTGCGGAAGTTATAAATTTAAAAGTATATAATTGACATAATGAATGCAAAAAGTGTAGAAAAGGCAAAGTTTTTAAATATTTATACACATATTGTCGTATTCATAAAAAATAATTTGCAATTAGTAATAGTTTACTTGACATACATATTTTTACACAAAATTTGTCAATTAAACCTTTGTTATGTGTAAATTATTTATTATGAATACGCAGATATTGAATGTAGTTCATTATTCATGTCTTCTTTTTATTTTAGAAAATTGAAAGATATAATATAATAAATATATAAAAATTATGAATTAAATTTTTTTGGTTTTTTCTTTATTTCTTAATATTTATGTATGATAAATTAAAAATTTAATGGCAAAACCTTAATTTTAGCCTGTCTCGAATGCAGGAAGCTTCCCTCATCGGTTCAGGAACTAAAAAAGGGTCGGTTGCAGCCCTTAATCTCTGGCTGTAAATGCGCAACATGTTTCGCCGGTCATATTGGTCAGCACCCATCACCTCAAAGCTATACCTTATTGAAAGTTTTTATGAAATTTATTTATGATTTGAATTTGTTTTTATTTATGTACACGTGTTATTGATGGATTTTTATTTTCCAATTATAACAATAATTGCCGCGATCAATTACAATATGTAATACATACCAGAAAATATAAAATTAATTGCTTTTACTCTTGAGCCACATTTCCTTTTTATGAGCACACAGAATTAAAACTATCCGACATTTTAAATAACAATACTTTTTGTCAATTCTTTTTACCAAAAACAGCGCATACGAGTATATGATGAATAAAAAATTTTTTAGATTTTAATAATACTTTTTGCTATATATAATATACTAGTATAAAGAAATAATATCTAAAAATACAAACATTGCCTAAAACTCGTCTTAAAAATGGGTGAACCAGCTTTTAAAACGGTTAACTTAAAAACTGCTTAACAGAACATTTTAACGTAAAATTCTTCTATTTGCACTAAAAATTATTTTTAAAGCTTTTTTTTTTTTTTTTTTTTTTTAACTTTATTATTTTATTTATTGAATCTACATAAAAAAAATGTAATGACAATAAGTATTCAAATCTTAATACTAAAAAAAAATTTTAATTAAAGTCCTGCCAGTGCTGGACAAAAATTTATTTTATGCGAATATTATTTCAGAATTCAGTCATCTGTTTAGAGCTCTAATGGTAGCCAAAGTATCCCTCCTTCTCAGACGGGTATGACCACCAAAGTTAAGGATATTAACTGCAAGTGGATTTGGATGGATTTCAAGTTTGTTAATATATCTTGTCGCGTACTTCACAAATTCAGATTTCACAAAAGGTACGTTCAGATCTGCGTGGATTCGTGAGTTTTTAACGTACCATGGAGCATTTGTAATTCTACGGAGAATTCTATTTTGACTTCTTTGAATTTTTTCAATGTTAGATGCAGAGGCTGTGCCCCATAATTGAATCCCATAGCACCATATTGGCTTTAGAATCGCGTTGTACAGCAAAAGTTTACAATCAAGCTTCAGAGTCGAATTTCTGTCTATTAGCCAGTTAATTTGCACTGCTTTCAATTTTATTTGCGTTACTTTTGCCTCGATGTGCGTCTTCCATGTTAGTCTACGGTCAAGATGAATACCGAGGTATTTGACTTCACTGTGTTGAGGTATTACTTTATTGTTAATAGTAATGGGTGAGCATGTTCCTAGACGCAGTGCGAATGTAACATGGGCACACTTTTGTTCATTAACCTTGATTTTCCAAAGCTTGAGCCATTTCTCTAGTTTGTCGATATGTTCCTGTAAGTTTATTGATGCTTGCTGGTGGTTACTATGTAGGCTAAGGAATGCTGTATCATCTGCAAATGTTGAAGTGTGAATGTTGGTGCTTGTCGGCATGTCAGATGCGTAGATCAAATATAAGATAGGCCCTAATATGCTGCCTTGGGAACTCCAGCTTCAATAGGCTGGGCGGGGCTTATGAAATCGCCTTCTTTTATTATAAATTGGCGACAATATAAATAGCTTTTCAAAAGGTTATGTATGTTTGCAGGTAAGTTAAACTTTATTTTATGCATTAGTCCATCGTGCCACACTTTATCAAAAGCCTGTGAGACGTCGATGAATAAGGCAGAGCAATATTTTTTATCTTCAAATGCCTTTCTTATGACGTTAACTAACCTGTGTGTTTGCTCAATGGTGCCATGTTTCGCTCTAAAACCAAATTGGTGATCAGGAATACATTCAACCTTATGAAGCATTGGATCCAACTTCGCCTTTAGCAATTTTTCGAAAAGTTTTGATATTGTTGACAATAGACTTATTGGACGGTATGATTCTACTTTCGTGTGATCCTTCCCTGGCTTAGGAACCATTGTTATCATGGACACCTTCCACTCTGCAGGGTAATACTCAAGCCGTAAAATAGCATTAAAAATAAAAAGAACAATTCTTTTAGCTACACGAGGCAGCTCTACGAGCATTTTGTTGCTGATTTTATCCATACCTGGAGCTTTTTTAAGGTTTAGATTACCAATAGCATTTTCACCTTCTTGAAAATTGAATCTTAAAGGCACAGGAGGTCTACTAACAATAGGCGGCAACTTATTTGCATTATCAGACCTATTTGTGGTAAAAACGTTTTTCAAATGGTTAACTAATAAATTACCCTTTTCTGAGTCATCTCTAGCCCAGTCACCAGATGGTTCTCGCAAGGGCGGCATACCTCTAACTGGCCGCCATAAAGAATAGTCGGATTGAGGAGTACCATCCAGACTTTCCAAATACGTTTGTAGAGAAGCCGTTTTTTGGGTTGCAAGCAAATTTCTTAGCTGACTTGTGCACTCACGGAGCCTTGTTTTTAGTTGCGGAGATCTGCGAAGTTGCCACTCTCGTCGAACTCTTCTTTTTTCTAACACAAGTTGCTCGATTTCTGAAGAATATGTTCTATTTTGAAGGTTTCTGCGTGTTAAATAAACGCTAGAACCAAGTTCAGCGGCTTGTTTAAGGTTTTCGCTAAAGTTGCTTAGTGACGCATTAATATCTTCAGGTGTTCTTAAAACAATATTCTCAGTGCAATGGGTGCTCAAAAATTTTTTATATTTTAGCCAATTCACTCGGGTGGCATTCCTATGCAAATTGTTAATCGGGGACCAAGTTTCCTGGGGAAAACGCATTGAAATAATAGTTGGTGAATGATCCGATGACAAGTCTAACGAAGGCTCAGCTTGCATCCATTCTACAGGGATCCCCTTTACCACTCCAAAATCAATCACATCAGGAATCTTTCGCCGATCAGTCGGCCAGTAAGTGGGATGTCCGCTTGATATTACGTCTAAGCCCATTTTAGAAATTGTATCAAAAAGCACTCGACCCTTCGGTGTGATTAAACGTGAGCCCCAAAAAGTGTGTTTTGCGTTGTAATCTCCAGCTGCTATAAAACTAGGTCCTAATGAGTTGAAAAAACTTGAATATTGTGATTCCGTCACTGAAAATCGAGGCGGCGAATAAATCGATGAAATAACCAATTTGTAATGAAAATTTTCCACACAGATATTAGTTGCTTGAAGATAGTCCTCGCATGCGTCGTTCAACAAAAAATGCTTTATCCTAGATTTTATCAAGATTGCAGAGCCCCCACAAGCTCTTCCACGGGGGTCTTTAGTATCGTATAGTACGTAGCCGTTGATTTTGAAGAAGCTTGTTGACGTCAAGTGAGTTTCTGCAATCATCATTATATCGATCTGCTTATCCATCAGGAAGTATTCGAGTTCATTTTTGTGTTGGCGGATGCCGTTCGCGTTCCAGAAACATATTTTTAACCAAATCATTTTTTCGAAATAACCTGCAAAATGGTGGATTGCATTTTCACCATTTCCTGCATCATCGTCATCATAGACGACGTAAAAGTGTTTATAGTTTGAATTAGGGTCTGTATTGTTGCCTCAAGGTTACTAAAATTTTGATCGGGCGGTTGAGATCTAGATTCCTGATTCGGGTTTGCGAATGTAGACTTAACTACATTAGCATAAGAAATTTGTTTTTGATTTTGAACGGTTATGTCTGCGGGTGACTGTCGTGTCGGAGGAAAAGAGTTATTAGAAAAAGTTTGAGTCTGCTGTGGTGGCTTAGAAGCAATTATTGGTTTGTTGTTCATTGAGCGCTTGAGGTGGGTGTAGACGGAGCAACCTCTATAATTAGCTGTATGGTTTTCACCGCAATTACTGCATTTTTTAATTTTTGGGTCGAATTTCGGCTTATTGCATTGTGCTGTACCATGGAATTCTCCACACACAACACAAACTGTAGGCAACTTGCAATAGGTCCTAGTATGGCCAAATTCTTGGCAGTTATGGCACTGTACGGGTCCTAAGCGCTTATGCGGTTCCTCTACGGTTATTTTACGATGTAAAAGGTATTTTATATTATATATAGGATCACATCTCCTGGCTCTAATTCAACCCTAAACATGGGTTGAGGGATCTTTTCACGATTTCTGATGTTTAAAACATTTTTTACTTTGAATCCCTTGTCTGTCAAACCGGTCTTAACTTCATCAATGTCTACGCAAGGGTCAATCCCTTTTATTACGACTTGAAGACCTTTAGCGCTTTTAAGCTGATAAGTATAAAAAGCTTTTTTTTCCTTTTCAAATTCGTCAGACAGTTTTCGGTAGTCATTTTCATGGTTAACCTGAATTTTAGTTTCGTTAATATTGCCGTGCTTGATGGAGGTAACGTAAAATGTATTTTCTCCGATTGCTGAAACAATTTTTCTTACCAGTTCATTGGAGGCAGATTCTCTTAAATAAATTGGTGGTGGTTTAAACGATTTTTTTGACAATGCTGTTGGCTCATCCGTTTGAAGAATGGAAAATCTGTTTGATCTGGTCTAGCGGTGTCGGCATCTTTAGAGATTTTAGATTTGGATGCAATTTGAGCAGATTTAGGGCTTCGCTGACGTTTGGTGATGGTGATATACCTATCCATGCCTACTTGCGTTTTTTGTTTATTGGCATTAGTTAGAGTAGAAGATCGTTTATCTTCTGTTGTAACATCTATGTTAGGCGAGCCGGAACAGGAGCGGATTTTATCTCTTGTAGAAAGAAAATTGTCCAATGATTGCCTTATAGATTCTTCTTCAGAAGTCCATATATTTTTGCTGGTGGCGCTAGGCTCTTTTTCAGAATTATTTCTGATGGGATTACTCATACAGAAAACAAAAACTTTAATGTATATTTTTTTCCTACTGGGTAGGTAATCTTCACGCACAATTACAACAATAAAAATGCACTGCCACCGCACTTGTTTTATTGAAATTGATTTTATTGTTTAGTTACTGAAATGTGATGAATTTATTTTCCCGTTGTTTTTTAAAATAATTTGTTCTTGTTTTTACAATTTAATACAATATATTATTGTTTTTGTATGTAAGTTTAAAAATATGTAAGCACAATGATTATTTGGTTTGTTTTTTTTTTTTTCTTTTTTTTTTTTTTGTTCACTTTTTTAAAAACACGACCGTGCGGTTGAAGAATCACAGAGTGAATTTTTAAAGCTGTTTAACTTTTTTATGAATACAATTTGTAAATTGCTTTTCAAAGCACTAATTTATTTGAATTCGATTGATACATTGGCATCACTAACAAAGCTTTTGTAGCTAACAAAAGTAGAAATTAGTTTAATTGGACTGTAAAGACAAAACCAGCATGGACAACAACCTGCAGCCGTGTTGCCTTTCAGTTTTCCAAATAATCATTCTCATAAGAACACGTGAATCAGAGTCTAGCTGTGATAGTGAACGGACGTATTTGTTTTTAATCGGAGTGCTATAACAAAAATAAAATAAAAAAAGAAACGGTATAAGTAGAAAACCGCAATAAGTGGAAGAGTGAATTTATACAAAAAAAAAAAAAACTTTATGACAATTACTTTTAAATACTTTTAGAGTAAAAAATATATAAATAAAAAAGAAAAAAAATCAAAATTGCATGAGTGTACCTAGTAGATGCAATTCTGAGAGGGAGCTTAGCTCCACTAGAAAAAAACCTCTGGATTTCTGAGGAAGAATCTTTGAAAAAGTCATTGGGTAATTTCCTGCCTCTAAGAAATAAAAAACCCACGCGTTCGTGTTCGCCAAACATTGTTGTTACAACAGAATACAAACCATCTTCCAGTTTAGCTATTGTTGATAAACCGAAAACGCAAGTGGGTATGGATAGGTATGTAACCGTGGTTAAACGTCAGCGAAGCCCCAAATCCGCTAAAATATCATCAAATCCAAAAATTTCCAAAGATGATAATAGGACTACGGCAACGGATAGTAATAGGTTTGCTATGCTTCAGACTGACGAGCTAACTACATTAAAAAAAACATTTAAACCGCCACCAATATACTTGAGAGTACCTACTTCTAGTGAGCTGGTAAAAGCACTTATTACGGCAGTTGGTAAAGACATCTTCAACGTAACATCAATGAAGCACGGACAAATAAGTGAAACAAAAATCCAAGTCAACTGCGAAAATTATTACCGAAAACTCTCTGCCGCTCTGGAAAAAGAGAAAAGATCTTTTTATACTTATCAACTTAAAAGTGCTAAAGGCCTTCAGGTTGTTATAAAAGGCATTGACACTTATGTAGACATGGATGGGGTTAAGACTGGACTGCTAGATAAAGGCTTTAAATTAAAAAATGTGGTAAATATGCGGAACCGTGAAAACATTCCTCAACCCATGTTTAGGGCCGTACAGCATGCTACCACTAGTCATTTAAGATCTAGAAATGAGAACAATAGAACTTATTCATCTGAAATTGAGCAACTTCTGTCAGAAAAAAGAAGAGTCAGAAGAGAGTGGCAACTTCGCAGGTCGCCCCAGCTTAAAACTAGGCTACGGGAATGCATAACTCAGCTAAGAAATTTGCTTGAAGTCCATAGAATGGCTTCCCTTAAAACATATTTGGAAAGCCTTGATGGTACCCCTCAATCTGATTATTCCTTGTGGAAAGCGACAAAAGGTTTAAAAAGACCCGTAATAGGTAAGCCACCTTTGCGAAATTCAACTGGCGACTGGGCAAGAAGCGATTCTGAAAAGGGAATCTTGTATGTCGATCATTTGCGAAACGTTTTTATCACAAATGATTCAGAGAATAATACAGCGGAATTACCACCATATGTTGTTAGACCTCCTGTGTCTTTGAGATTTAATTTTCAAGATGTCGAAAACGTTATCGGTAATACAAACCCCAGGAAAGCTTCAGGCATTGATCAAATTACTGGTAAAATGCTTGAACAGTTACCTCGTGTAGCTAGAAGGGTTCTACTTTTTATTTTTAACGCCATTTTACGCCTTGAGTATTATTCTGCAGAGTGGAAGGTCTCAATGATTACTATGATACCCAAGCCAGGGAAGGATCTAACTAAGGTAGAATCATAGAGACCAATAAGTCTTTTACCAGCAATTTTAAAACTATTCGAAAAATTGTTAATGGCGAAGTTGACTCCAATATTGAACAATGTGGGATGCATCCCTGATCATCAATTTGGCTTTCGGGCTAAGCATAGCACCATAGAACAAACGCACAGACTAGTCAATGTCATAAGACAAACCTTTTAGGAGAAGAAGTAAATAAAGTTGAACTTGCCTGCAAACACTCACAAGCTTCTGGAAAGCTATTTATGTGGCCGTAAATTTGTCATCAGAGAAGGCGACTTTGTAAGCCCAACTCAGCCAATCAAGGCAGGAGTTCCCCAAGGCAGCATACTGGGGCCTACTTTATACTTGATTTACGCCTCTGACATGCCAACGAGAGTCGGAATCCACACTTCAACTTTTGCAGATGACACAGCATTCTGCAGCGTACATGAAAACCATCAAGTAGCTTCGCGAAATTTGCAGGAGTATATTTCAATGTTAGAGATGTGGTTAAAACTGTGGAAAATTAAAGTAAATGAGCAAAGGTGTACTTACGTTCACACTGTGTAAACAAACATGTTCAGCTATCCAAATTAACAATTCACCTATTCCGCAGCAAAATAAAGTCAAGTACCTTGGCATTCATCTCGACCGTAGGTTAACGTGGAAGTCTCACATTGACGCAAAAGTCACTCAGTTGAAATTAAAAGCAGCGCTATTAAGTTGGCTTATGGGCAGAAATTCTACATTGAAATTAGATTGCAATCTTTTGTTATACAACGCAATAGTAAAGCCTATATGGCGCTACGGAACTCAGTTATGGGGCACCGCCTCAGCGTCAAATATTCAAAAAATTCAAAGGCGACAAAACAAAATCCTTCGAACAATTGCTGCAGCTCCAGAATTCACAAGGATCTGTCTGTTCCACTGGTAAAAGATGAGTTTTCAAAGCATGCGACAAGTTATATCAGCAAATTGGAACTTCACCCAAACCCTCTTGCACGAAACATACTTAATTTTAGTGGTCACACTCGGTTGAGAAGAAGGGATACCGTTGCCACCATCAGAGCGTTAAGTAGGCAATTTTACCGATATAATATGTGCAAAATAAAACTTTTTGTCTAGCATTGGCTGGACTTAGTTAATTTATTGTAGTTAGTATTAAGATTTGAGTACTTATTGTTAGTTCACATTGTGAAGATTCAACAAATAAATAAAAGCTAAAAAAAAAAAAAAATAAGAACAAGTGTATTTTAATTTTGAGCTTTTGTAGTCGGTAGTCTACTGTCTCGAATGTGTTAAAGATTTAGTCTCATCTATAAAAATAATTAATGCTGCCATACTTTTCGTATAGCAAAAATAGTAATTTTGCTAAATTTGGCATTTTGATTGGACGATTTATCGTCAAATCTGGCAGCTTTGATCATGGACAATGCGAATTTAAACAGATGAATATCCTACAAGAACAGTGACCGATCATTTGACCTAAACATAGGTCACAACTTTCTATCAAGTTATTAAGGGCAATTTGAAAAAAATTACCGAAAGTTTCGTATACGTGTGATTTTCCATCCTATTCGAACTTATAAATTTCATGAAGTGTACTCGTATAACATATATCTGTATTGTTTACTCAACTACGCTTTTTCAATCAAATAGTTGTCATAATTGACGACATGTTGGTTAACACTGACTAGTCATACTTGAAGGTATGTTGGTCAACAGTGACAAGTCATGGGTTATATTTGTCACCAGTGACTAGTCACACCTGAAAGTATATGTGTCACCAGTGACTAGACATGATTGATGCTCACACCTGTCAAAAGCGACCAGATAGATATGCACATCAAGTATATCTATCATTGTTGACCTAATGTTGCGGCTGCAACAGTGGGGGGCGAGCAATAATAAACAGCGTTTTCTTATTTTACAAAAAAGATTAATCATTTATATTTTGGCTGACATGTGGTAGGCTGGGCTGCCGATCTGCTGTTTTATTATCTAAATAATACATATGCATTACAATATATAAAAGAAAAAAGAAAAATTTCAAAATTTTCTATATTCACTCGGCCCGGTCTTTTCTGGGCGTTTTTTCACAAACGATTACTACCCAGGTCGGTATTCACATACCGGTTATCGCAAGACAGTGATAGAGCTAAGTTACTATTTTACAGAGTTGCTATTACAAATCAGCGATTTTAATAAAAACAAAAGCAAAGTAAATATAATCCAAAAATACCGTTAAATCTGCAGTTCACAACAGCTAACATATTTTATACAAAAACCTATAGTTGCTAACGATTCTGTATAAGTAAAAACCCAATTACTTAATGTCACAACTATTTAGTTAAATTCTGTTTCTTGATATACAATATTCACTAACATGTTCCTAAGGGTGAACATGTCCAGTTGATATGTCACAGTATAAAGACGTTGAATCCAAATGAACAATTTGAAGTTTCAATAATTTATTGAATTATAGAAACTTCATTCATTACCTTCAAGTAAAGTTTTCAATTCTTCATCCACTTCCTGGGCTGATTGGAGTTCCTCCAAACTAATTGTTGATGGCATTGAAATTGAATTCAGCCGAGATAACACATCAGCCACTGCATTATCAGACCTGTATAAATATATGATTTCAGTTGTAAATTGTGAAATAAAACCCAAATGTCTCAACTGACGAGTATAAACAAGTAGTTTATGATCAGTCTTAATTACAAAGTGACGAGTCTCCAGCATATGACGAAAATATTTCACGGCTTCATAAATCGCAAGCAATTCTCTGTCATAAGTGCTGTAATTTTTTTCAGCTTTCGATACTTTGCGGGAAAAAATGCGAGTGGTCTCCAAATTCCATTCAACTCTTGTTCCAACGGCTGTATCCGAGGTATCTGTTGTGAGAGTCATATTTGCATTCGGGGCTGGGTGTGCAAGCATTGTCGCTTCGCCCAGACTGCGTTTACAAGAAGAAAATGCATCTTCAAGTACAGGTGCCCATGGAACTCGTCTTTTATCGTTCTTCTTTGAGTTGGTAAGAAGGTCGTTCAATGGAGCTTGTAGTTGTGCGGCGCGAGGAATACATCGACGGTAATAATTAATCACGCCAATGGTCTTTTGTTCGTTATAATTCATGATAGCCATGATACGGTCAGCAGGTGGCCGATAACTGCTATTATCCGAGGAACTGCATCTCATGCTGGCCAAAGTGGCATTTGTTAACATTGATAGTTAAACCATAATGGCGCAAACGTTCAAAAATTTCACGCAAGTGGCGTTGATGTCCTCAGCACATTCAGACATTATAATGATGTCATCAATATAACAATAAACGAAGTCAAGACCTCTCAAAATGAAATCCATAAATCTTTGAAACGTTTGTGTAGCATTTCTTAAACCGAAAGGCATATATAAAAATACCACTAAATCAAAAGGAGTACAAACTGCAGTTTTTTGTATACCTTCCTCGGCTATTGACACTTGGTAGTACGCCCTAACTGGGTCAAGTCGTAAAAATGGACTTACATTGCAATTTTTTCGCAAAATCGTTGATGTTGGGGCTATAGGGTACCCATCTGGTACAGTTTGTGCATTAAGTTTACGATAATCACCGCACGCCCGCCATCCACCAGTTTTTTTAGCGACCATATGAATTGGCCTAGCCCAGGGACTGTTAGAAGTGCGACATATACCCTGATCCAATAAAAAAAATCAATTTCAGCTTTTGCTGTAACAAGTTTATCACCAGACAATCTGCGTGAACGATCAGCAACCGTTTTACCCGTGGTCTCAATATGATGAATAACTATTTCCTCAGCCTTAAGGCAGGATTATTTTGTACGTTCTTTTCCGTTCTGAATCAGCTGTTTTGTTTCTGTTCAATATAAACTATATGTGAATAGTTTGTTTTCACTTTTTCGTTCTTTTTTGTTGCGGACTAACCTCTTGAAAATAGAATTCAACGTTAAGCGGCCCATACACGTTTCAATTCAATTGTGAATTGAGTCTCTCAACTGAATTGATTATTGCCCACAAATTTCATAAACTGAATTGAAAGATTTTCATTCAACTATTGAATTCAATGAAATTAAAGACAATTTTAAGAATATATAACGTTCTCTTGGCAAAAACACTACAAATATAAATTTTGAGACCTGAACAAGAGATTCGAACACACACAGTACAATCGAATTGAAAGACCTGCTAGGGAACTTGAAAAAATCAAAACATTTTAATTTTTCTTCAACCAAATCGACAACTGCCAAACTAATCAACTGACAAAGGCATACACGCTTTGATTTGGACAACAACCGACTCAGTTGCCAACTGAGTTGAAACGTGTATGGGCCGCTTTAAGTGACACCCAGATATGTGTATGTTTTACTTTTTTCTGGTATGGAAAAATGAATTTTTCATTCATATGACTACAAATTTTTTTGTCGAAAGCTAACATAATTTGTTTTAGTTAAAGATTTTTAAAATTTAATATATATTAATCAATTAAACAACTATGGATGTTCAAAAGAATATAATTTATAAAAATAAAAACACTATATTTTGTATAAAAAACGTTGTAAACATATTATATTTTTCTCTTGCTTGTGCTTCACTGTAAAATCAGCTGAAATTTTTCGCAGAAAAATAATTGTAAAATATTTGCTACAGAATAGAACGTCACAGAACGGCAACTGAAAGTAAAAACTAATGAGGCCTTTAGTTTGTACGTTCTTTTCCGCTCTGACTCAGCTGGTTTGTTTCTGTTCAATATAAACTATAGGTGTGTTTCTTTACTTTCCGGGCAAGTTTCGGGCAAAAGAGAGCATGCATGAGTTACTCTCAAATACAGATAAAATTTACCTAAAGTACGGGAACGCAAAAAGCCAAATTTCTAGCCCAAAAAGAAACATATGCTTTGTTTTGATATGGCAAAAAAAATTGTCACTTAGTTTTACGAAAAAATACTGTGATATTTTTCACTTTTTAGCTTTTAAGGTCTTTTGTACATTCCTGTGTATTTAATTTTTATATAAAAACACTGAAATGATTTGTATACGAGTTGATTCAAATGAACTTTGTTTCTTTGCTATTGTTTATTTTTCGAACAGCTGATTGCTTAATTACTTGCCCAAACTAGCCCGAAGAAAAAGTACGGGCTGTTTAGTGCAAGAAGAGGAAGCATACTATTCTCTCAAAAGCGCTCTCATTTGCCCAATTTTAAAGTACGGGAACGCTTTTCGTGCAAATTGGGATCCCGCGGGATCCCAAAGTAGAGTAAAGAAACACACCTTATATGTGCATGGTTTGTTTTTACTTTTTCGTTCTGTTCTGTTGCGGACTAATCTGTTGAAAATAGAATTTAACGTTAAGTGACTACCAGACATGTGTATGTTTTACTTTTTCAGGTGTGGAAACATAAATTTTTTATTCGAATGTATATAATTTTTGTTGTTGTAGAAAGCTAAAAAAAATTTGTTTCAATTACAGATTTTTAAAAGTTAATACATTTTTATGAATTAAGCAACTATGGATGGTCAAAAGAATATTATTTTAGCGAGGAATAAATTATATTTTGTATAAGAAGTGTCATAAACTTCTGTGAGAAAGAAGTGGGTAGTTTGATTACTATTTCTAAATTATTAATGTGTTCCTTTTTGTGTTTTCACACAACATAATATTTATGTACATATTTTATTCTTGATTCCAATGTTTTTCTTTTATTAATGCTATACTGTAAAACAGCTGAAATTTTTCACTGAAAAAGTAATTGTAAAATATTTTCTACAGAAATGAACGTCACAGAACGGCAACAAAAAGTAAAAACTAATGAGGTCTTTATGCTTACGAGCAACGGTAGTTGTTGTTATGTCAACAAATTCTCTCAATAAAGTTGAAAACGAATTTGTTGCTGTAGACAATGTTGAAATATTAAAAACCTCAGTTGAACAAATCTCACTATTACTTGCTACTTTCGTAGTATTATCAAATAAATGTTTTCTTTTGAGATCAAATACTAATAGCGCATTTACACCAACTCAAAATTTACTAAATTTGAATTGAAATCTACAACGAAATCTATATAGTTTACACCACCACCATTTTTGACATCTAGCAAGATTCCATTTGCTCAAAAATAATTTATGCATGCGGGTTTGACAATACAATATTATCAGAGACTGAATACACCAGCATTAAAATGCATATTTTTTGTGCCCAGAGACTGCATACACCACATTATAGTGCAATTTTTGTTACAGCGTAGTATTTTTAAGTAGTTTTTGCAAGAAATCACAGTTGCATCGCTTAGTACTGAGTAGATTTCAGGAGATTTCGTCGAAATCTACTCATAAAGTAGATTTCATTTTGTATAGGGATTCACTCTGTGATTCTCCAACCGCACGGTCGTGTTATAAAAAGTGAACAAAAAAAAAAAACTAACTAAAAAATCATTGTGCTAACATATTTCTAAACTTACATATAAAAACAATAATATATTGTATTAAATTGTAAAAACAATAACAAATTACTTAAAAAAACAACGGGAAAATAAATTCCTCACATTTCAGTAACTAAACAATAAAATCAATTTCAATAAAACAAGTGCGGTGGCAGTGCATTGTTATTGTTGTTATTGTGCGTGAAGATTACCCAGTTGGAAAAAAACTATACATTAAAGTTTTGTTTTCTGTATGAGTGATCCCATCAGAAATAATTCTGAAAAAGAGCCTAGCTCCACCAGCAAAAGTATATGGACTTCTGAAGAAGAATCTATAAAGCAATCATTGGATAATTTTCTTTCTACAAGAGATAAAATTCGCTCCTGTTCCGGATCGCCTAACATAGATGTTACAACAGAAGATAAAAGATCTTCTACTCTAACTAATGCCAATAAACCAAAAACGCAAGTAGGCATGGATAGGTATATCACCATCACTAAACATCAGCGAAGCCCTAAATCTGCTCAAATTGCATCCAAGTCAAAAATTTCTAAAGATGCCGAAACCGCTAGACCAACCAATCAAAACAGATTTTCTATTCTACAAACGGATGAGCCAACAGGATCATCAAAAAAATCGTTTAAACCACCACCAATTTATTTAAGGGAATCTGCCTCCAATGAACTGGTAAGAAAAATTGTTTCAGTAATCGGAGAAAATACATTTAACGTTACCTCCATCAAGCACGGTAACATTAACGAAACTAAAATTCAAGTTAACCACGAAAACGACTACCGAAAACTGTCTGACGAATTTGAAAAAGAAAAAAAAGCTTTTTATACTTATCAGCTTAAAAGCGATAAAGGTCTTCAAGTCGTAATAAAAGGGATTGACCCTTGTATAGACACTGATGAAGTTAAGACCGGTTTGACAGACAAGGGATTCAACGTAAAAAAAGTCAACCCATGTTTAGGGTTGAATTAGAGCCAGGAGATGTGACTTTAAAGAAGAATGAAGTTCATCCAATATACAGTATAAAATACCTTTTACATCGAAAAATAACCGTAGAGGAACCGCATAAGCGCTTAAGACCCGTACAGTGCCACAACTGCCAAGAATTTGGCCACACTAAAGCGTACTGCAAGTTGCCTACAGTTTGTGTTGTGTGTGGAGAACTTCATGGTACAGCACAATGGAATAAGCTGAAATTCGACCCAAAAATAAAAAAATGCAGTAATTGCGGTGAAAACCACACAGCTAATTATAGAGGTTGCTCCGTCTACACCCACCTCAAGCGCTCAATGAACAACAAACCAATAATTTCTTCAAAGCCACCACAGCAGACTCAAACTTTTTCTAATAATTCTTTTCCTCCGACAGGACAGTCAACCACCGACATAACCGTTCAAAATCAAAAACAAATTTCCTATGCTAATGTAGTTAAGTCTACATTCGCAAACCCAAATCAACAATCTATATCTCAACCGCCCGATCAAAATTTCAGTAACCTTGAGGCAACAATACAGACCCTTATTCAAACTATAAACACTTTTACGTCGTCTATGATGACGATGATGGAGGAAATGTTGAAAACGCAATCCACCATTTTGCAGGTAATTTCTAGAAAATGATTTAGTTAAAAATATGTTTCTCGAATACTTCCTGATGGATAAGCAGATCGATATAATGATGATTACAGAAACTCACTTGACGGCAACAAGCTTCTTCAAAATTAACGGCTACGTACTATACGATACTAAAGACCCCCGTGGAAGAGCTTGTGGGGGTTCCGCAATCTTGATAAAATCTAGGATAAAGCATTATTTGCTGACTATCTTCAAGCAACTAATATCTGTGTGGAAAATTTTCATTTCAAATTGGTTATCTCATCTATTTATTCGCCACCTCGATTCTCAGTGACGGAATCACAATATTCAAGTTTTTTCAGCTCATTAGGACCTCGTTCTATAGCAGCTGGAGATTAAAACGCAAAACACACTTTTTGGGGCTCACGTTTAATCACCCCGAAGGATCGGGTGCTTTTCGATACAATTTCTAAAATGGGCTTAGACGTAATATCAAGCAGACATCCTACTTACTGGCCGACTGACCGGCGAAGGATTCCTGATGTAATTGATTTTGGAGTGGTAAAGGGGTTCTCTGTGGAATGGATGCAAGCTGAGCCTTCGTTAGACTTGTCATCGGATCATTCACCAACTATTATTTCAGTGCGTTTTCCCCAGGAGACTTGGTCCGCGATTAACAATTTGCATAGAACTGTCACCCGAGTGAATTGGCTAAAATATAAAAAAATTTTTGAGTACCCATTGCACTGAGAATATTGTTTTGAGAACACCTGAAGATATTAATGCGTCACTAAGCAACTTTAGCGAAAACCTTAAACAAGCCGCTGAACTTGGTTCTAGCGTTTATTTAACACGCAGAAACCTTCAAAATAGAACATATTCTTCAGAAATCGAGCAACTTGTGTTAGAAAAAAGAAGAGTTCGACGAGAGTGGCAACTTCGCAGGTCTCCGCAACTAAAAACAAGGCTACGTGAGTGCACAAATCAACTAAGATATTTGCTTGCAAACCAAAAAACGGCTTCTCTACAAACGTATCTAGAAAGTCTGGATGGTACTCCTTAGTCCGACTATTCTTTATGGCGGGCGACTAAGGGTTTAAAAAGGCCAGTTAGAGGTAAGCCGCCCTTGCGAGAACCGTCTGGTGACTGGGCTAGAGATGACTCGGAAAAGGGTAATTTATTTGTTAACCATTTTTACCACAAATAGGTCTGATAATGCAAATGAGTTGCCACCTATTGTTAGTAGACCTCCTGTGCCTTTAAGATTCAATTTTGAAGAAGTTGAAAATGTTATTAATAATCTAAACCTTAAAAAAGCTCCAGGTATGGATAAAATCAGCAACAAAATGCTTGTAGAGCTGCCTCGTGTAGCTAAAAGAATTGTTCTTTTTATTTTTAATGCTATTTTACGACTTGAGTATTACCCTGCAGAATGGAAGGTGTCCATGATTCCTACTGTTTTAATATGATAATAAAATCTTTTCGCAAAATAAGGGGCTTCCTATGGAATCTCCAGCTTCCCCTGTTGTAGCAGATATTATTATGGAAAATTTAATGGATTCATGTCTTGAGAAATTGAGAGTTAAACCTAAAATCTTAACTAAGCACGTAGATGACTTATTTTGTATTATAAATAAAGATGTTGTTAGTTTGTTATTACCAACTTTGAACTCTTTTGACCCACGCATTAAATTCACTATTGAAGTGAATTAAACAATAGAATTGCATATTTAGATACATTATGGTATCAGAAACCAACATCTTCCGGAAGTATAATAAATTATTTCTCAAAACATCCAAAAAAAGTAATAATAAATACAGCTAAAAATCTTATAGACAGAGTATTTAATATAAGCGATATTAGATTCCATAAGAAGGATAAAATCATTTTGAAGAGTGTATTATATGAAAATAGTTTTCCTAAAAACCTTGTTTGCAAATTAATTAGACAGTATAATAGTAGTAATAGATTAGATGTTAGTATGGAAGCAAAAGTATATAAATCGTTAGCCTATGTAACTGGATTGTCTGAAAGGTTACAAAGGACTAGTATATTTGATAAAAGAAAATATAAAATAGCACATAGGATTTATAAAACAGTGGGTGGATTATTTAGTAAAACAAAGGATAGATTGAATAGATTAGATAAGTCAAATTTAGTATACAAAATACCTTGCGACGGTAATGATAACGAACGATGTGATAAGGTTTATGTAGGAACAACAAAGAAGACTAGACTAGCAGGACATAAGTCTGATCAGAAATATAGAAATATTAATTCATCACAGAAGACGGCTTTGTCGATACAATGTCGTGATTTAAATCACAATCCCGATTTTAATAAAGTTTCTAGTATTAAATACAGAAAATAGTTATAGAAAACGGTATATGTTGGAGATGCTGCAGATTATTGATGTACCAATAGCTAATAGAATTAATTTTAGAAAAGATACAGAAAGTTTAGCTCAGAACTATAGGCATTTAATTAATAAGAATAGGTTAATAAATTAGCTAATTAAGATATCTATAATTATGTATAAAACATTATGTTAATAATCTTTTTATGTACTTTAACTTTTTGTTACAATGTATGTTGAATGTTTTTATGTATGTTAAAATTGTTTTCAATATGTTTTCAAATATTTTTGATTTTCTAAACAAAACTAAAAAAATTTTCCTGAAGAAATCTTCCGAAGGAAGACGAAATATCGAATATAATTAAAGCATTTTTTATATAAAAAACAAAACTGACCTCAAGCTTAAAGAACATTTCAATTTAATTTAAAAAAATGTCAAATTATTCACTCTGTGATTCTTCAACCGCGCGGTCGTGTTTTTAAAAAGTGAACAAAAAAAACAAACCAAAAATCATTGTGCTAACATATTTTTAAACTTACATATAAAAACAATAATATATTGTATTAAATTGTAAAAACAATAACAAATTATTTTAAAAAAACAACGGGAAAATAAATTCCTTACATTTCATTAACTAAACAATAAAATCAATTTCAATAAAACAATTGCGGTGGCAGTGCATTGTTTTTGTTGTTATTGTGCGTGAAGATAACCTACCCAGTGGGAAAAAAACTATACACTAAAGTTTTGTTTGCTTGCAAAACCGCAATAAGTAGAAGAGCAAATTTATACAAAAGAAAAACTTTGTGACAATTATTTTTACATACTTTTAAATTAAAAAAAATATAATTAAAAAAACAAAAATTGCATGAGTGTACCTATTAGATGCAATTCTGTGAGGGAGCTTAGCTCCACTAGAAAAAACCTCTGGATATCTGAGGAAGAATCACTTAAAAAATCATTGGATAATCTTTTGTCTCTAAGAGATAAAAAACGCACGCGTTCGTGTTCGCCAAACATTGCTGTTACAACAGATGACATACCATCTTCCAGTTTAGCTATTGTTGATAAACCGAAAACTCAAGTGGGTATGGATAGGTATATAACCGTGGTTAAACGTCAGCGAAGCCCTAAATCCGCGCAAATAGCATCGCAACCAAAAATGTCTAAGGGCGATATTACCTCTGCGACAACGGATAGTAATAGGTTTGCTATCCTTCAGACTGACGAGCCAACTGCATCAAAAAAAAACATTTAAACCGCCACCAATATACTTGAGAGAACCTACATCTAATGAGTTGGTAAAAGCACTTATTTCGGCAATTGGTAAAGACACCTTCAACGTAACATCAGTGAAGCACGGACAAATAAGTGAAACAAAAATCCAAGTCAACTGCGAAAATGATTACCGAAAACTTTCTGCCGCTCTGGAAAAAGAAAAAAGATCTTTTTATACTTATCAACTTAAAAGTGCTAAAGGCCTTCAGGTTGTTATTAAAGGTATTGACCCTTGCGTAGATATTGATGACGTTAAAACCGGATTGGAAGATAAAGGTTTTAAAATAAAAACCGTAGTAAATATCAGGAACCGTGAAAAGATCCCTCAACTCATGTTTAGGGTTGAACTAGAACCCAGGGATGTTGTCCTGAAAAAAGGTGAAATTCACCCTATTTATAACCTTAAATTTCTTCTGCATCGTAAGGTTACCGTTGAGGAGCCACATAAGCGTTCAGGACCCGTTCAGTGCCTAAACTGCCAAGAATTTGGCCACACAAAGGCTTACTGTAAGTTGCCCGCTGTTTGTGTTGTATGTGGCGAACTTCACGGCACAACTCAGTGCAATAAGCCAAAGGCCGACGCAAGTGTTAAAAAATGCAGTAACTGTGGAGGTAACCACACTGCAAATTATAGAGGTTGCCCTGTCTATACTCATTTTAAGCGGTCAATGACAAATAAGCCATTGATTTTAAATATGCCACCCCAGCAGTCAAACACCATTTCAACAACCAATTTTCCCCAGGTACGCCAGCCAACCAGCCATATACACGTGCAAAACCCCCAACAAATTTCTTATGCGAATGTGGTAAAATCCGATAAACCAAATTTGAATCAGGAGCCCAAGCCTCAAAACTCCGACCAACATTTTAGCAATCTTGAGGCAACTCTGCAGACTCTTGTTCAATCTATAAATACATTTACGGTGTCCATGACAAACATGATGCAGGAAATGCTGAAAATGCAATCCACCATTTTGCAGGCAATTTTAACAAAATGAATTGGTTAAAAATATGTTTCTGGAACGCAAACGGCATTCGCCAACATAAAAATGAACTTGAGCACTTCCTTATGGAAAAGCAGATCGATATAATGATGATTGCTGAAACCCATTTGACAACCAACAGTTATTTCAAAATTAATGGCTACACATTATATGACACAAAAGATCCCCGTGGAAGATCTTGCGGCGGTTCGGCAATTTTGATAAAGACCAGAATTAAGCATTATCTAATGAACGGGACACGTGAGGAATATCTCCAAGCTACAAATATATGCCTTGATTATTTTCATGAAAAAATCGTTATATCCTCGATTTACTCACCACCACGATTTTCAATAACAGAAAGCCAATATTCAAATTTTTTCAAATCGCTTGGTTCTCGATTTTTAGCGGCCGGCGACTATAACGCTAAACACACTTTTTGGGGATCACGTTTAATTACCTCGAAAGGCCGTGTGCTTTTTGATACCGTTTCCAAAATGGGCTTAGATGTGGTTTCAAGCGGACACCCCACTTATTGGCCGTCAGACCGACGAAAGATCCCTGATGTTATAGATTTTGGAGTTGCGAAAAATTTTCCTTCAGAGTGGATGCAAGTGGAGCCTTCATTGGATTTGTCATCAGATCACTCACCCACTATAATCTCTGTTTCGTTCCCCCAAGAGATTGGCTCCCCGTTGACCGTCAATAGAGTTAATTGGCTAAAATACAAAAAATTTTTGAGTACACATTGTAGTGAAAATATCGCCTTGAGAACACCTGAGGATATTGATGCGTCAATTAACGATTTTTCTGAAAACCTCAAACTGGCCGTACAGCATGCTACCACTAGTCATATAAGACACAGAAATGAGAACAATAGAACTTATTCGGCTGAAATTGAACAACTTCTGTCAGAAAAAAGAAGAGTTAGAAGAGAGTGGCAAACTCGCAGGTCTCCCCAGCTTAAAACTAGGCTACGGGAATGCGTAACTCGACTAAGAAATCTGCTTGAAATCCAGAGAATATCTTCCCTTAAAACATATTTGGAAAGCTTGGATGGTACCCCGCAATCTGACTATTCTCTGTGGAAAGCGACAAAAGGTCTGAAAAGACCCGTAATAGGTAAGCCACCTTTGCGAACTTCAACTGGCGACTGGGCACGAAGCGATTCCGAAAAGGGGATGGTGTACGTTGATCATTTGAGAAATGTTTTTACGACAAATGATTCAGCGGATGCTGCAGTAGAATTTCCGCCGTATGCTGTTAGACAGCCTGTGTCTTTGAGACTTAACTTTCAAGATGTCGAAAACGTTATCAATAACATAAACCCCAGGAAAGCTCCAGGTATAGATCAAATTACTGGTAAAATGCTTGAACAGTTACCTCGTGTAGCTAGAAGAGTTCTACTTTTTATTTTTAACGCTATTTTACGCCTTGAGTATTATCCTGCAGAGTGGAAGGTCTCTATGATTACTATGATACCCAAGCCAGGGAAGGATCCGACTAAAGTAGAGTCATATAGACCAATAAGTCTACTACCAACAATTTCAAAACTGTTCGAAAAATTGTTAATGGCGAAGTTGTCTCCAATACTTAATGATGTGGGATGTATCCCTGATCATCAATTTGGCTTTCGGGCTAAACATAACACCATAGAACAAACACATAGGCTAGTCAATGTCATAAGACAGACTTTTGAAGACAAAAAGTACTGTTCAGCTCTATTCATCGACATTTCCCAAGCGTTTGATAAAGTGTGGCACGACGGACTGATGCACAAAATAAAGTTGAACTTGCCGGCAAACACTCACAAGCTTCTGGAAAGCTACTTATACGAGCGGAAATTTGTTATCAAAGAAGGTGACTTTACAAGTCTCTCACAGTCAATCGGAGCAGGAGTTCCCCAAGGTAGCATCCTAGGACCCACTCTATATTTGATTTACGCATCTGACATGCCAACGAGATCCGAAATCCATACTTCAACTTTTGCAGATGACACAGCTTTTCTTAGCGTTCATGTAAACCATCAAGAAGCTTCACGAAATTTGCAGCAGTATATTTCAATATTAGAGAAATGGTTGAAACTTTGGAAAATAAAAGTTAATGAACAAAAATGTACCCACGTTACATTCACACTGCGTAAGCAAACATGTTCGGCTCTCCAAATTAACAATACACCTATTCCGCAGCATAATGAAGTTAAATACCTTGGTATTTACCTCGACCGTAGGCTAACGTGGAAGCCTAACATTGATGCAAAAGTCACTCAGTTGAAATTAAAAGCAGCGCAACTAAATTGGCTTATGGGCAGAAATTCGACATTGAAGTTGGACTGCAAACTTTTGTTATATAACGCAATTTTAAAGCCTATATGGTGCTATGGAGTTCAATTATGGGGAACCGCCTCAACATCTAACATTGAAAAAATTCAAAGACGACAAAACCAAATTCTTCGTACGATTACTGCAGCTCCATCGTACGTAAGAAACTCACGAATTCACAACGATCTGTGTGTTCCGCTGGTAACTGACGAGTTCTCTAAGTATGCCACAAGGTATATCAGTAAACTGGAACTTCACCCAAATCCTCTTGCACGCAACATACTTAATTTTGGCGGCCACTCTCGGTTGAGAAGAAGGGATACCCTGGCCACCATCAGAACGTTAAATAGGTGATTCTACCGATATTATTCGCGCGAAATGAAACTATTTTGTCTAGCAGTGGCTGGACTTAAATAACTTTTGTATTTAGTATTAAGATTTGAATACTTATTGTTAGTTCATATTTTGAAGATTCAATAAATAAATGAATGACAAAAAAAAAAAAAAAAAAAAAAAAAAAAAAAAAATTATTAGGATCAAGATAATATAAAAAAACGATCTTTAGCTGCAAAATTAAGAAATATTAATTAATATTGTCTATAGATTTAATTATTTATAATTTAGCTCTGTATAATACTATATATAATGTAATTGACAACACTTTACCTGAATATATACATATTCTTTTCATTTTTAATATTGATAGGCATATTGTTGTAAATATTTAAACCTTCATAAAATAATGATCTCTGCATGGCACTGCTATTAACTTGCTGAGTTCTAAAGTCTGTTGCATTTCTTAGGTTGTATGGTTGCACATCACCAATATATCTGAGTTGTTCTGATAGCTATTCCGGCTTTTCCCCAATTTTCATCTTTTGTATGAACATAATTGTATATAACTGTAATCGGTGCTATACGTTGAGCCATCGCAAATTGTCCAGCATTAGCTCTATTGAAGTATAACGACTACATTTTAAAATTGTTCACATTGCCTTATTTTGTATTTTTTGTAGTTTTGATATCTGTTGATCTGTGCAGCATGTTAACAATATAGAAGATCCATATTTAAAATGGGGTCTTATCATGGTATTACATGCATATATTGACTGATGTTAAAATAGATACTTTATTTCTTACGCGTTTAAAGTATCCAATTTTCCAATTTTCTTGCCTGGTTATTCAATTCTAAGTCCTTGTTTATTTATTTATTTATTATATACCTATATAACAAGACTTACGGCCGTATCCAAAAAAAATTCTTACTTGAGTTTTAACGCATACGTTAGTTACCAAACACATTAGCACTACCATACATTTGTTAAAAAAAGTTTATGCAACAGTACGTTAACTTTTAAATGTAGTAAGGAATTTACTTGTTTTGTTATGGCAACGCCGTTATGTTCAGTTGTAATTTTTTCAATAGTGATGTATGAAAACTAATATTCGAAAATCGAAAAATAAATTTAAAAAATAAAAAATTTTTATTATTACATAAAATAACACTTTTTTGACAACCATTTTCTGGATTTATCTTTTTAATAAATAATGAATATATAATATGTAGTGTATTAATGAAATTGAGAAAAATTAATAGGATTTTATACTAGAAATATTTTTATTATTCGAATAACGTTTTTTATTGTATTCGTTTGATTGAAAGTGCATCACTAACATATTTTTTATTTATGTTTCCCTTTCAAAATGAATATTTTCAATTCATATAAAATGTAAAGCGTTAATTTATTTTTCTAACAATTATAATATATTGTTGTTCTTAATATTTTTCATAAAATTGTGAATTTCAAGTCAAATCAACATCAAGAAACCAAATGTCATTTTAACGTACAGTTAAAGTGGCCCATTTCAACTTTAAACGTATGGTAAGCTAATAATTGTTTTTGGATACAACGTTAGGAAATTTTTCTTAACATTTGCTTACCAAGCTTTGTTAAGTTTTTTTGCATACGGCCGTTAGTCTTATAATTACAATGCAGGGCTGTATAGTGTAAAACAAATTCGCCAAAATAAATTATCATTAAAAACAAAAATATAACATGGCATATAACGCAACTCGCGGCTCTTGAGATTATAAACGTATCTTACTATGTTATTAAATAATACTTCAAGTTTTCTCTTACAAACCCTATCACAACTAGAAAACAATTCGCTGGCATATATGACCCATGGTATCAAGTAAGTTTTAGACAGTAAAATTTTTACTTTCACAGGTGTAAAATATTGAACTGTCCATAGTGTCCTCAATTTTACACACGATTTAGCCACCAGGGCATTAACATGATCAGTCCATGTTAAATTATTATTAAAAATACCTCCATTTTTTGCAAAGTTTACTATTTCAATTTTATGTCCATTGACTGCAACATCAACTTCTATACGTGTGGGAATGAAACTCCCACTCCTGAGTCTGTGTTGTCAAATAAAACACAACTTTATTTGAATTCAGTTTATTTTAGTTAATTCTTATAATTATTTTTTTTTTGGCTTTTATTTATTTATTGAATCTTCACAGTGTGAACTAACAATAAGTATTCAAATCGTAATACTGAATACAAAAAATTAACTAAGTCCAGCCAATGATATACAAAAAGTTTTATTTTGCGCCAATTATATCGGTAAAATCACCTACTTAAGGCTCTGATGTTGGCAACGGTATTCCTTCTTCTCAACCGAGTGTGACCGCTAAAATTGAGTATGATTCGTGCAAGAGGTTTTGGGTGAAGTTCCACTTTGTTATATACCTTGTCGTGTACTTTGAAAAATCATCTCTTACCAGTGGAACACACAGATCCTTGCGAATTCGGGACTCTTTTACGTACCACGCAGCTGCAGTAATTGTTCGAAGAATTTTGTTTTGTCGCCTTTGAATTTTTTCAATGACGCTGAGGCGGTGCCCCATAATTGAATTCCGTAGCGCCATATAGGCTTTAGTATTGCGTTGTATAACAAAAGTTTGCAATCTAATTTCAATGTAGAATTTCTGCCCATAAGCCAATTTAGTTGAGCTGTTTTTGATTTCAACTTAGTGACTTTCGTATAAATGTGAGACTTCCACGTCAGTCTGCGGTCGAGGTGAATACCAAGGTACTTGAATTCATTATGCTGCGGAATGGGTGAGTTGTTGATTTTAATAGGCGCACATGTTTGCTTACACAGTGTGAATGCGATAATGAGTACATTTTTGTTCATTAACTTTGATTTTCCAAAATCAAAATTTTCTACCTTGGGGAACTCCTGCCTCGATTGGCTGAGTTGGGCTTACAAAGTCGCCTTCTCTGATAACAAATTTACGGCCACATAAATAGCTTTCCAGAAGCTTGTGCGTGTTCAACTTTATTTTGTAAATTAATCCCTCGTGCCACATTTTATCAAAAGCTTGGGAAACATCAATGAATAGAGCTGAGCTGAGTTTCTCAGATTAAAGGCAGAAAATTGGCCCAAGTTACCCGAAGACGTGCAGAACTCTGACTGTCAATAGGAAATGCGTCCAAGGATTGTATGCACCATAAATAACGTGTCAATTTTGCAATTTAATAGATTTTCAAGCTATCGCATACTCGTTAGGGTGATGTGTTGGATTTTCCGAGCAGTTAATATTTTTATTAATAATTCTAGACATAAAAGGGATGTCTCAATAACATTTTTGTAACATTTAACTGTTAAAGAACTCAAATAATCAGAACTATTTCTATGTAAAGCAGATCAACTCTATTGGTTTTCTCTTGAATACGAGCAACTGCAACAAAATAAGCCGCTGTCGAAATCTAGTTCTATTTATAAACTTAACCCTTATTTGGATAAAGACGGTATGGTTCGACATTATGGGCGCACAAGTAAAGCTAGTTTTGTTTCGGAATGCACAAGAGAGCCTATTATCTTGGCTAAAGAGCATGAGGTGACAAAACTGCTTATAAAACAGTACCACGAGGACTTCAAACATCAAAATCAGGAATCAGTTTGTGCCGCTATTCGCTTAAAATTTTGGATTCCAAGTCTTAGGCATTTGATAAGGTCTTATAAAGCAAAACGCCAATTCTGTAAAAATGTAAGAGCTGTTCCAAAGCCGCCGTTAATGAGCCAACATCCGATTGATCGACTTTCTTCTTTTATTAGACCATTTTCATATACTGGAGTCGATTATATGGGACCATTTCTTGTATCAGTAGGACGAAGAAGTGAAAAACGTTGGGTGGCGCTTTCTACATGTTTGACAGTTACAGCAATTCACTTAGAAGTGGCCAAACACTTGTCAACGGATGCCGTAATACTTTATTTGAGAAATTTCATAAACCGTAGAGGCTTGCCAGTGCCACAGTAAAGAACATTTTGCATTTGACAACACAAAATTTGCAGATGAATGTAGCGGACGTGGCATTGAATGGTTATTCAACACACCAGCTCATCCGTCAGCCGGAGGAGCATGGGAGCGCATGGTTCGCTCAGTTAAAAGAGTTTTGGCTTTCACAATGAAGGAGAAATCCCCTCAAATTGATATATTCGTAAGTTTTTTGATAGAGGCAGAAAATTTTGTCAATTCCCGGCCACTGACGCATATTTCAATAGATACCTCAGATGAGGAACCTCTAACGCCGAATCACTTTTTGCTTGGCTGTGCAAATATGATTCAAACAACGGCGGTGCCCGAACGAATTTGCCTGAGAAAACAGTGGCATGTATTGCAACAACTGAAACAAACGTTTTGGAAGCGATGGGTGTAATAACCTCTTCCTTGACCCAATCACCAAACACCAAGGATTTTCGATTTAATTATATTTTTTTCTAATTTAATTATATTTTCTCAATTTAATTATATTCTTTCAATTTAATTATATTTTTTTCTTTAGCTTGAATTTCTTTCCAAAACCTACTCTGTTGCTCGCTTATTTTTCAATACCATTTTTCACGAGAAACTCCACAACTATATCTGTGTTGCCAGATCTCTCCATCTAACTAGTGTTGTCAGATCTCCACATCCCTCCAATGTTTTTCAGCTTCAACGTTAGTCTTGGGTTTAGTTGCTCCTGGTCAATTTGTTTCTCTACACGATCTGCACAAGAATTACTATCGCCCGGTTCCGGCGTTGTAGGCAACTTCTTCAGGTGGCTAACGTTGCGCCTGTATAGCTTATCATCTTTACGGATTGTGACATCGTTTCCCTGCCGTTCAACAACTTCACACGCCTCTTGACCAAACATCGGTGTCAACTTATTGGGGAAAATTACATTTTGCACCAAAACTTTGTCTCCAACTTTAATCTCACTTTGTTTTGCCCTGCGATCTTTGTTCGCTTTCTCTCTACCTTTTTCTTTATTGATAGCATCCAAGTCTCTAGCCTCCGCATCTAAAACATTTTCACCGACGTCAAAGATAGATGGTATTTTGTCTCGAATCACGCGCTTGAACAGCATTTCCGTTGGAGCTTTCCCAGTCGTTCCATGAGGGGTGACATTGTACATAAGTAGGAACTTCTGGATTTCCTTTTTATAGTCTGCTCCACTACTATGAGCTATCCGCAGTCGCTTGACGATTGAACGATTCATGTTCTCCACTTCGCCATTCGCTTGCGGCCAGTATGGGGGAGACGTCATGATTTCTATATTCTTGTCTGCGCAATATCTCCTAAACTCGTCACTGACAAACTGACGACCATTATCCGTTGTGACTGACCTAGGGTAACCCAGTCGAGAGAACACTTCGTCCAGAAAATCGATTATTGCACCTGATGTAATTTTCTTTAGAAATTTTACCTCTTGGTACCTCAAATAATAGTCAATGACCACAAATATGAAATCATTGTTTGGTAACGGTCCTAACAGATCCATTGCTAGGCATAACCATGGTCCTTCTGGCAAAACGCGTCTAGTCATCGGTGCCGGTTGGGACGGCCTTGACATCAACAAACATTCACGACAGTTTTTTACATGTTTCTCAACATCTCGATCTATTGGTGGCCACCATACTTTTGATCGTACCCGCCGCTTCATCACCGCCTCGCCTGGATGACCTTCATGTGCCAATGCTAAAACTCTTGTTCTTAACGGACCGGGTATTACAATTTTGGTACCTCGTAGAAGAATATTGCCCAACGTACATAGTTCAAGTCGAAACGGGAAAAATCTATTGGATGTAGTCAATGGCCATGAATTATTTTTGATGCTTTCAACCGCTTCCATTAGTTCAAGATCAGACCGGTTATTCACCACGATCTCAAGAATTGAAACTGCTCGCGGTACAGCTTCTTCGATTATCGAGCATATACTGCTTTCAGCTTGTTGATCGAAAGACGTATTTTTTTTTTATATCGGACCAGTACTCAGGGGATGACCCCTACATATGCAGTGCATTGTACCAGAACTAGGAAAATAGGTTATGAGGAGGGGGAAAGCGGGAGTAGTGTTTGTGAACATTTGACTTGAATTTTCCAACGTTATAACAGACAGGAAACACTTCTGCAGGCAACTTGTTCCACAGACGAACCGTGCGGCGAATTCTCTCTGTAATGCGTAGTACGATTCCCCGGGCAATCAACCACAAATGGATGAGCTCTAGACGATGAACGCGTGCTACGTAAAAATGTGCGAGTTTCGGGAACAAGATCCCTAATCTCGTCAGAGCAAAATCTATTGTAGTAACGATAGAACAGAGTAACGCACCCCACACTGCGTCGATGCTCAAGTGAATCAATAGAGTTGGATACCCTACTGTCACTGATGAGCTTCTTCGCCCTCTCCTGCACACGGTCGAGTAACCCCAAAATAGACTTTGAGGCACCGGCCCAAACATGAGAGTTGTATTCCATTTTCGGTCGGATGTAGGTGGTATAAATAGTAAGGAGATCGGATGGAGTGAAGTACATCTTACACCGTTTCAAAAAACCGAGACACTTGAATGCTTCTTTAGAGACATGAAAAATGTGTTCAGTCCAGCGGACATCACACTGTATCTTCATTCCAAGAACATCAAGAGCATCCGATTCCTCAATATTTGTACCATCCATGAGTACAGATGAAGCAGCACTTGCGGTCGTTTGTTTGTGCGTTAATATGCAACATTGGGTCTTACGAGCGTTAAAGGTGACCCTGTTTTTACGACCCCATTCGGAGATTAATAGAAGATCACTATTCAGTGAATCGTTCATATTTAGCCTCTTGGCAGTGATCTCTGATAGGCTGGGCCTATGACCAAAAGAGTACGAGTGACAAATGCTGCTGTCATCTGCGAAAGAGTGGATAGGGTTGGAAGTTTGATAGAGAAGGTCGTTGAGGAAAATAAGAAATAGAGTAGGAGAAAGAACGGAGCCTTGCGGTACCCCTGAATTAATCTTGAACTCGTTTGATGAGACCCCATCTACAACAACTCGTATAGCGCGGTCTCTGAGAAAGCTCGATATAAACCGAGAGAAATCGTTACCGACACCAAAAGCAGTAAGTTTTGCCAGCAGTGCAGCATGCCACACTCTGTCAAACGCTTTGGAAATATCTAGAGCCACCACCTTGTATTATATATGATTTCGCACAATCTGGATAATGAATCGGCGATGTTGTGTTTACCAGATTGATAAATGATTTTAAACCTGAATGACTGAAGACGTAACATCCACCGCTCGATCCGAGCAGGTGGCTTTGATGTTGGTTTGAAAATTGCTTCCAATGGCTTGTGGTCCGTCACCAATTGAAACTCGACGCCTGCCAAATAATAGTAGAACCGTTCGACGCCCCAAACCAAAGCAAGACTTTCCTTTTCTGTTTGTGAGTATCTACGTTCAGTCTCAGATAAACTTTTGCTCGCGAACGATATTACTTGTGGCATGTTGTCACTAAATTGCAGCAGGACCGCTCCGAGGGCCACTTGACTCGCGTCAGCTATTAAGCGAGTGCGCCTTTTTGGGTCGAAATATGATAATGTTGGAATCCTGGCCAGTTGTTTTTTCAGTTTTACAAAAGCTTCATCTTCCTGCTGACCCCAGTCGAACTTCACATCTTTCTTTGTTATATACCTGAGAGTATCTGTAAGGTTAGCCAGATCCGGTATGAATTTGCCTAGTGACTAATCCCAGGAAACTCCTTAGCTCCTCCTTGCTGGTTGGTGCACGAAATTTCATGACGGTGTCGACTTTTCCCGGATCTGGATTTATGCCCTTATCAGACAGAATGTGACCTAAGAATAGTAGTTTCTCTGCTTTCCAAATGCATTTTTCCCTGTTCAGCATAACATTCGCCTTCTCAAAAACTGCCAACACCCCTTTAAGATTTTTGTCGTGTTCAGACTCTGTCTTCCCAAACATGATTATATCATCCAAATAGTTAATGGCACAGTTACACGACGCCAAAATGCTTTCCATAACCCTTTGAAAAATTTCCGGTGCAGAGTTCACGCCGAATAATAACCTTTTATACCTGAATAACCCTTTTGACGTGATGAAGGTTGTTATCTCACGACTATCTTCCTCTAGCTCCAACTGGTGGTACGCATTTTTGAGATCCAACCTAGAAAAGTATTTAGCACCTTGTAGCTTGGTCATGAAGGAATCGAATGTTGGTAGCGGATAATTTTCCCGTAATATGGCTACATTCGCACGTCTCATGTCGATGCATAATCGAATATCCCCGTTCCCCTTAAATACAATTACTACCGGAGATATCCAGGGGCTAGGTCCCATCACGGGCTCTATGATACCCTGTTCCACAGCTTCATCCAATTTCCTTTCGACCTTCTCTTCTATGGCAGCTGGTACTCTGCACAATGGCTGTTGGACAGGTTTTACAGACTTGTCAATTGTCAGTGAAACTTTTATGTCTCTAATTTTTGAGAAAACATGGCAGTTCTCGATTTGATTTATTCCACGCCCTAGTTTCAAAACGCCCAATTTGATAGCAGTCACTTGACCCAGCAATGATCTACGCCCATTTTCAATTACGTAGAACGAGGAAATCAAGTTTGAAACTAGATCAAGGCCAATTACCGCTTGGAAAACAGCTTTCACCTTGAGTAAATTGTTCCCAGCATACGCACGAAACTGATTCTCAGAATTAGCTCGTATGTTCCAAACCGTGGCATCTTCCTTACAGAGGCACTCCCAATCTTCCTCACTCACCAGGTTGTAATGTGACCCAGAGTCAATCAGCATGACAATCTTCCGGCCCCCCGACATAGCACTCTATCATCTCGTCCATATGTTGGCTTAACTTGTCTGCTATCTGGAAACAATTGTGTTCGTTCCACCTTTTCTGCATAGCCCCAGCCTCCGTTACACCGTCACTTGAGACAAATTGAACATTTAAATATTTCCGCTTTTTCCCATCTGTATAACTAGCACCAGGCTGTTTGCGTTTTGAACCTTTCGTCTTGCATTTGCGAGCAAAATGGCCAACAAACCCACATTTGTTACATTTTGAATTTTTAGCAGGACAGTCAGCACTTGTACCTTCATGACCTCGACGACCACATCTGCTACATTCAGTTTGTTGATTCTTTGCCTCGATCTTGTTTACATCGATGGATACATTGGGCAACTTCATAGCCTCTGACTGGTTATTTATTTGCTCATGGACGTGACACATTTCGATGGTTTCTGTGAGCGTATATTCTTTTTCCAAGAGCCGTTTCTTTAAATCATTTGGTGCCCAACTATCAATAAGCTTGTCTTTTAGGTTTATTCCTAATGTCTCATCTTTCGTCTCACCGAATTGGCATTTTGCGGCCTGGTTTCGTAGCCGTACAAGAAATTTGTTAAAACACTCACCCCCTTCAGGCTTCAGCGAACGGAAAAGGTATCTTTCAAAAGTCGAGTTCCTTTCCGGTGAAAAATATTCGTTGAGCTTTCCAACCAGAGTTTTGAATACATCCACACCTTTATCTGTATCCTCGGACCCTAAAAGTGCCCCGGGAATACTGTATACAACCTCTTGGAGTTGTGTTCCGCCCAAATACAGCAGTTTGTTCCTTTTCCTCGCAGCGTCCTTTATTTCTTCTGCGTCCAGATATATGGAAAACGAACGGTACCATTTTTCCCATTCTGTGCGCAGAAGTGCCTTATCTATGGCATCACAAAGGAAAGGCGATATACTTGCCGCACTCATCTCTACAAAGATTTCCACCAGTTCACAGTCCTTACAATTAAATGTAATGCAATTGTTTACTTCGCGGCCGACAATTTAATGTCTTAAGTATCTTTTAATATTCTCGCATCTGCAATTAAATATTTTATTGCAATCGCCAATGTAATAACCTCTTCCCTGACCCAATCACCAAGGATTTTCGATTTAATTATATTTTTTTCTAATTTAATTATATTTTCTCAATTTAGTTATATTCTTTCAATTTAATTATATTTTTTTTTCTTTAGCTTGAATTTCTTTCCAAAACCTACTCTGTTGCTCGCTTATTTTGCAATACCATTTTTCACGAGAAACTCCACAACTATATCTGTGTTGCCAGATCTCTTCATCTAACTAGTGTTGTCAGATCTCCACAATGGGTATTGGAGTACCTTTCAGAATTGACGAGCCGTACAAAATTGCACCATCCAGTGGAACCAATAAAACAAGGTGATGTGGTTATTATATGTGATGATAATGAGGCCTGTGGTCAGTGGCAAAAAAGTGTGGTTCAAAAGGTGTTTTTGGCGGAAGATGGGCAAGTTAGATCGGCGGTGGTGAGAACCTCAATTGGAAAGTTGAAGCGTCCGGCAAGCAAACTGGCTGTTCTTGACGTGAGTGGTGAGACTCCGTCGTCGTCTCACGGGCGGCGATATGTTGAGTGTTAAATTTATTTGAAATTTTAACGGACTTTTTATGAATTGAATTTTTGAATTCGCCTGAGAATGTATTATTTTGAATTATTATAACTCTGTGTGTAAGGCACTTCTCGCTAATTGTACTCGGTGGAGAATAACCGGTAAGAGTAAAGATAACTTTGAAGGCTTGGGTTTTTAGTAAAATAACGAACAATTCGAGAGAAGCCGCCAGACAGAGAAACAATGAAGTAAGTTTATAGTATTTGAAATATGGAATTTGAATAATTTTATTACTTTGATTATTCAGATAATAAAACAAACAAAATCTCGATTGAATTGCGTTTGTTTTATTATATTTGTTTACTTAAGTTGCTGCCGCAAGAAGCCGATTGAATTATTTTTGCCTTCTTTGGGGCACTTCCTCCAGATTCAGTCCATTGTTTGGATTGTTCTCTTGTCTCTGGAGTATAGTGGTGGATCCATGTCTCATCAACAGTTATGAAACGACGCTTGAAATACATTTTATTTCGCTTAAAACGATCCAAACAAGCTTGAGAAATGTTCATTCTTATGCGTTTTTGCTCGACTGTTAACAAATGAGGCACCCATCTTGCAGAAAGCTTTTTCATCTTCATGCAAAATTAAATGGACTTGATCATTTGAGATGCCCATGATATTAGCTATTTCACGCACTTTTATTCGTCGATTATTTAATACCATATCATGCACTTTGTTGTTGTTGCTGTTTTTGGACAACCACTACGTGGTTCATCTTCAATGCTTGTACGACCACGTTTAAATTCAGCAACCCAATTTTTTACTCTTGCATATAAAGGAACACTTTCACCTAACACATTCACCATATTACTATGAATTTCTTGTCCCGATAAACCTTTTTTATGTAATTATTTAATGACACCACGCATTTATAATTTTTCCATTGTAAAAAAATCGCGGATGCGTCTTTTGTGAACACCTGTTTCTATATGAAGGAGTTACCAGATCGAAACAAAATTTAACATGTGTTCATAGAAGAGATGGACGTTTCCAAAACACTTAACTTTTTTCTGTTTATACCGCGCTTTTTGTGCTAGGCTAAGAAGTTTCCGAGCCGCCCTCATAATACAAGAGTCCAGGCCTTTTATCAAAAGTGTTTTTGTTGCCTTTGGTGTAAAAGTTACAAAGCTCGCATTTGTTTTTATCAAATAAGCTTTGACTTTCGTATACTCTTCTAAATTGTTCATAACTAAAGTATTTTTATATTTCTAAATTATTTAATTTTAAACTCATTTATTTTAAGAGCATTTTTCATAAAGTCTATTAACTCTTTTGTGTCGATGTCTCTTTTTGTTTTGGTTTTTATCATTAATTCTTGTTGGGTTTTTATAATTTGTTGTTGTTTCATAAATATTTTTTTTCGTTTATTTTCTGCACATCGCTTATTGCAGTGATCGCAGAATTCAGTTGTTGTACATTGTTTTGTTTTTTACGTGATCTTCAAAGTTTTAAATAATTCTTTATCAAATTGATTATCATTATCAGTGTCTAGTAATGCATAATAATTATTTTTATGTTGCTTCTGTGTTGATTGCTCCATATTCTCGTTTTTTCTTTTTCTTACATTATCTGTATTATTGTTATTGTTTTTTGCAAAAAATATGATTATTGCTTAATGAGTTTTGAGCTATCTGCTTATTCATTTCACTTAAAGGTTACTTTATGCTTTTAAGTTTTTTTTTATTTAATTTTTTCCCAGCAATGAAAAAGAAAAGGTAATAAATGTGTATATAAATACTTAATAAGTAGTGCAATTGTTGAAAATTTAGCATTCGATTTTTTCTCCGTAATACGCCTAACTCTCATCACGGTCACGATCGTACTCCTTATATTTCTATTATCATTTCTCATGATAATAGAAGTTAGAGATATTATTGGACGAGCTACTGAAATTGGTTCTAAATGTTTTCTTAGTACATAAAGCTTTGGAGCTATTAGAAAAAAAAGTTCAATGCGTAAAAAGATGAGAGTTGCCGAACTTTTCGCTTCACGTTGCGTTTAAAGTGCTTTATGTAACATGTTTCATATAAGTATATACATACATATATTTTATCTTAGATGTCAAAGCGAATTTGCAACGCAAAGCGAAGCAAAAGTTTTATCTGTAGGTTTTTATCAATTTAAATATTTTAATGACTTTTAACAACCTAACTAAAATTGGATTGCTATCTACTTGGCTAGATAGCTACAAAATAAAAAATGTCTAATTTATACTTGACAGATGCGACAAATCAAGTTACTTCTCGCTGGTAATGTGGAACGCAACTTGTATTTAGGTTTTGGGAAAAATATTATCATGAATTTTAGTGTGGACAGATCTTTCGGAAAAAAAAGATTACGGAACTTTGGCAATGTTCTGAAGGATATGATCGGTAAACAGTTTTTAAATAACATTTTGAATAAGAATTAAATATCTTCATGTACATACATATGTATGTATTTCCTTTGTTTATATTTTTAGATGGTACATCAAGTTTCAGCGTCAATCCTGATAAAACATTAAGCAATCAAGCCGCAATAGCCCTACGGTCAATAACCGGGTACCCGGGTAACTTTTTCAAGTTAAAACCCTCGTATTTCTTTAATAATGAAAATATGGTAATGAAACTTCTAATCGTCGCTATTGACGTCTTCAAAAACAATAAAAAAGAAAAATATATACATATATGTTATTAGTCAAAACATTGTTAAAAATGGATTTACATTCGACACCTATGCGAGTCAATGACCGGGTACCGTCTCAGCGAAAATATCTATTGCAAAGTAATGAGTTAAAATGTTAATAATCATACTCTCCACTACTTCTACTTCGGCATTTTAAGTCATTATTTTAACATGGCAATGTCATTGGAGGCAAGTACTTACTATTCTCGCTTACGAATAATTATTTTAAAATGTCATTACAAAAAAAACATTACAGAGAGTAATTATTTAAAAGTAATTAATTAACAAGTTGACGATAATGACTAATTGAAGTCGTCGTTAGTAAAAACTGTGGAAATTACTGAAATTGATCTCTATAAATAACGTATAGAAAATTGTGAATAAAAAAAACTTTTATGTTAAAGATAGTACAACAACTACTTACATACTTGATATGTCAGATCATAAGCTAGTCATTATTTGACTGCTTTTAAGTAACGCAAATAGTATGATATTGAAAAGTATGTTGTTAGGTAAGTGCGACACATTACCAAGTTTTCGCTGGGGTGGTACCCCTAATAGTTTAATTCGGATTTTTACATAACTTATATTTTGTATATTGTTTATGATTGTAAATATATGTTTTTATTTCGATTCATTTTCAAAATCGTTTTATTTTTAAAATCTTTCTATATGACATTTAAAAATTCATACATACATTTACATATTCATCAACAATCAAAATATTTTGAAATGGTATTGGTATACCGATCGCATGTCGGCTTTTTACACGCGTAGCATGTTTTTCTATTTTTTCTTCTTTTTTCTCGTAATGTGAGGCACAAGAAACATGCGCAAAGGGCTTCTTCTCAGAACTCGATTAGATGAAGATGGATTTTCAAATGCTATGCTTCTGCATATTGGTTTTCCCAAATAGCACTCAATGGCAGATCGTGACGAAAAATGACACAAGATTTGGCTGTTTGCAGCTCGCTCTTCAAGAAGAGACATACAAATTGTTTCGCATACCTCCTTCAAAAAGCTTTTTCTCTGCGTATTGCTATGTGGTATATTATGGTATATATATGGTATATACATATATTATGGTATATATGGTATATGCATTATGGCATATATATTATAAAAGAGAGACAACGGCCACCTTTTTGTTTGCCATTGTGTTGCGTCACATCCATGCCGCCTTTTGTTTGGTAATAAAATGTAACAATATTTGGTTTGACATTACTACCAATGCTCTCGTTATTGTGAATTGTGGATAACAAAATAACGAAATTTGATTTTCTTTGCGCATGTGAGCACAGCAAGCAAGCGAAGCATTTCTCTTTATATATAAAACTGGCTAAGCAAAAGAAACGAAAACATCGTTGCTTCAAATGTAATTGGATGAAAAACGGTTCCGAGTTAAGGCCGGGGCACATAGAATCCGTCGTACGTTATACGTTGCGTTTTTCAACTGACAACTAAGTTGAAATACATGTAGTCTTGTGAACTTTGTTACATTCCGTACTTCTTCGTTAACGCAAAGTATTAAAGTTGAACACATTTTAACGTGCGTTGAGGACTTTGACAACTATCAGTTTATATTTTTTGTATATTTTCGTTTATCAAAAATAAAATAAATTAAAACAAATTGTGTTCGATATTCTTGTGCTGTGTCTGAAAAATGAATCAAAAGGTTTTAATCAAGTTAAAGTAAACTACAGTAGAATTTACATTCGTTAACAAAGTACCGATTGTGCCAACTTCACACTTCATATACGTTAATATCAGTTGACAAAGTACGACAGACTTTAATGTGTTCGACATCATTTACAAGTACATACAATTATAGTTAAGAGCATAATTGTCAATACAAAAGAGCAAAAATTTCGTTGGGGTACCAGGGTAACCGGTTATTGACTAACGTACATTTTTTTGCTCATTGACCGTAGGGTTAGAATCAAAAATGAAGGTCAAATTTTAAACGAAGAGGATTCTTCTGACCAATAGATTTAAAACGATAAACATATGTATGTATGTAAAGTTTCAGCCAGGCACGAAGAAATGATCTTACATATGTATATACTTTAATTTAAAACGAAATGAACTTTTATTTGTGTTATTTAACAATACTCTGTACAATATTTTGGACCTTATTTTAATTTTATATGCTATTTAATTGATAAAACATTAATTTTAAATACATATTTGTACCTGTTTCAACTAAATTAAAGTAATTGTACTGAATTTTACTGAATAACTGTTTCCATAAGAACCTAGGCAGCATTAACGCAGTCTACTGGTAGATTTCGTAGGACAAGCCTGTGTTAAATGCCAATAGTAGTTAGTCCCAATTTTCACGCGGCAACTTTAATTGCGAAAATCTTGGGTTTGTGGACGAAAAGTCGTTTTCTGCTGTCATTCGTACTGTAGGAAATGTTACATTTTCTTTCATTTGTGTATTGATTTTTTGTCCATGGTGAAAGCAATATTGGCGCGGTGTGATATTTTAATTGATTCGAAAAAAAATTAAATCAATGGAAACCCATATACATATTTACATTAATTCGTGTCAAATGATTAAAAAAAAGAACTAAATATGGTTAGAGTATGGCAAAGAAGTGAAATAGAAAATTTAATATGCACACACAACCGTATTTTTAGTGTAAAATCGTTGGAGTACATAGACCGGCTAAAGAAAGCTGAAGCATTTAATAATATTGTCAAAAAACAGACAGCAGCATTACCTTGGGCGAAATGAAAAGAAAATGGAAAAATTTAAGAACGCAGTACATGCAAGAACTGCGTTCACAAAAATAATCTAAACAAGTAAGAGTGAGGTATATTCGGCTGGGCCGAATCTAAAATACCCTTCACGATAGTCACGTATATGTATAGTATATATTACAAATTTGAACTGAGTATGCTCGGATATATATAGAGCGATATCGGGGAAAAAATATTTTTGCCTTGTAATCACCATTCCAAAAAAGAAATCTTTCATCAACATTTTCATGGAAAAGTTTGTTTAAGCTATATCTTGGTTATATATACACCGATATCGGAATTTTCTATTATCTGTATTTTAGTAGTCTTCTTTTATAACGAGAATTGCTTTTCAGCAGAAAAAAAATGTTAATGGAAAAAAACGGTTCAGCCTATACCTCGGGTATATATTGGGCGATATCGGAAGTTTTCATTTTCCATATGTATATAACCTCATTTTATTCCCAGAACTGGTTTTAACCAAAAACAAATTTGTTTAAGTTCGCTTACGCGGCTTTTTCATGAAAAACACGGCTTAGGCTATATCTCGTGTATGTATGGACCGATATCGGGAAATTTTCATTTTCTTTCTTTAAATAACCTTCTCTTAGTACCAGAGCTGCTTTTAAGCAAAGAAAAGTTGTTTAAATTCGTTTACGCGACATTTTCATGAAAATCCGGTTTAGGCTATATCTCGGGTATATGTGGACCGATATTGAAAATTTTCATTTCCAAATTAATATAGCCTTTTTTTTATTACCAGAACTCATTTTAAGCAAAAAAAAAAGTTGTTTAAGTTCGCTTACTCGACATTTTCATCAAAAATCCGGTTTAGGCTATATCTTAGGTATATATGGACTATGTCACTATGCTTAATAATCGTGTGAAGTTTGAAGCATAGCAAATAACTTTTTTTCAAAAATTTTCATACAAAATTGCAAAAATTCATGGCTTTTTCGGAATTTTGAATATATTTCAGCTATACGTACCGATATTACTGAATTTCAATAGCAAACCCATGAATCGATGGGGTAAAATAAAAAAAGTTTCTAAGTCTAATGGTTTTCTCAGAAACGGTATTTCAACAGCGGACAGACGGACATCGTTTAATCGACTTTTCCATTAATTCTGATTCAGAATATATGTATATATTTACTTTATAGGATCGCGTATAATAATTGGAGAAATTATAAAGGAAATCACAAACTCATATACACCCTTAACATTTTTGCGAAGGTTTTAAAAAAGTGGTGCTGGCTTAACTGATGTTTATGTTTCCAAGTTTTTTTTTTATCTTGGACCAGTACTCAGGGGATGACCCCTACATATGCAGTGCATTGTACCGGAACTAGAAAAATAGGTTATGAGGAGGAGGAAAGAGAGAGTAGTGTTTGCGGACATTTGACTTGAACTTTCCAACATTAAAACAGGCAGGAAACACGTTTGCAGGCAAGCTTATTCCACAGGCGAAGCGTACGGCTGAAAAACGAATTCTCTCTGTAATGCGTAGTACGATTCCCTGGGCAATGAACCACGAATGGATGAGCTCTGGACGATAAACGCTTGCTACGTAAAAATGTGCGAGTTTCGGGAACAAGATCCCTAATCTCGTCAGAGTAAAACCCTTTGTAGTAACGATAGAACAAAGTAACGCACACTGCGTCGATGCTCCAGGGAGTCAATAGAGTTGGATCCCCTACTGTCACCGATGAGCTTCTTCGCCCTCTCCTGCACACGTGCGAGTAACCGCAAAATAGGTGGTATAAATAGTAAGGAGGTCGGATGGAGTGAAGTACATCTAACACCGTTTTAAAAACCCAGGGCACTTTAATGCTTCTTTAGAGACGTGAAAAATGTGATCATTCCAGCGAATATCACATTGTATTTTTATTCCAAGAACACCAAGAGCATCCGATTTCTCAATATTTATACCGTCCATTAGTACAGATAGAGCAGCACATGCGGTCGTATTATTGTGTGTTGGGTCTTACGAGCGTTAAAGGCAACTCTGTTTTTACGTCCCCACCCAGAGAATAATTGAAGATCACTGTTCAGTGAATCATTCATATTTAGCCTCTTGACATCGATTTCTGACAGGCTAGGCCTATAACTAAAAGAGTACGAGTGGCAAATGATGATGTCATCCGTGAAAGAGTGGATAGGGTTTGAAGTTTGATGGAGAATGTCGTTGAGGAAAATAAGAAATAGGGTAGGAGAAAGAACGGAGCCTTGCGGTACCCCTGAATTAATCCTGAAATCGTTTGATTGGACCCCATCTATAACAACTCGTATAGTGCGGTCTCTGAGAAAGCTCGATATAAACCGTGAGAAGTCATCACCGACACCAAAAGCTTTAAGTTTTGCTAATAGTGCACAATGCCACACTCTATCAAACGCTTTGGAAATATCTAGAGCCACCACCTTACTTTCACCGAAATGATGGATTGAGTGGCACCATTTCTCCGAAAGATATGCCATAAGATCACCAGTTGAACGACCGTTACGAAATCCATATTGACGATCACAAAGTAATTTATGCGACTCTAGATACCCCACAAGGTGATGGTTAACCATGCTCTCCATTACTTTGGAGAGTGCAGAGCAAATTGCAATTGGGCGGTAATTTTCAGGGTTATTTGCTTCACCCTTTTTGGGTATTGGTGTTACATTAGCAACCTTCCAGCACGATGGAAACTCACCAACATGGTAAAGTTTGCTGAAGAGGTGTGCTAACGGACGCGCAAGCGTAGAAGAGCACTGCTTCAAGACCAGTGCTGGAATGCCATCCGGTCCAGGAGTCTTGTTTATGTCGAGGTCTACCAAAACCCTTTTAACTGCTCGAGCCCGGAAAAATATCTTTGGCATAGTTACAGATACTCTTTCGAGCTCGGGAATTGGTTGACTGCTTTCCGGCAACCAGGAATTGCTTGCAAAAATTTCAGCCAACAGGTTAGCTTTGTCAACCGGGTCGGTTGGTCATTCTTTAAGAGAGTTGGAATAAATAAACTAGCACTGTTCTTTACTCTTTTAACGAAAGACCAAAAGGTCTTACTGCCCCGAGGAGCTGTAAGAACCTTGGCTCGAAGGCGCCAAGAAGACTTTTCACGCCTTGTACCTTGGCACACGAAAATCTTGCCTTTTTGCGTAGCAAATCAGTGTCTGGGTTTTTTGTTTAAACGTCAATTACTGAATGCTTCCGCTCTCGGGATCTGACTACGCATTTGAATGGTGCCCTTCAACACATGGAATATTCGTTGGCTTATTCACTAATTGCGCTAGGTGGTTGTGCGCAGCAAATAACTCAACATATTGGTCTTCTGGAGTTGTATGACTCGAATGGCGAAGGCAGGATGAGTTGTGGACATTGAAATCACCAGCAACAACGATTTCACTGCTCGGTGTTTTAAGCAGCTAAATTTTCTTGAGACGCAAACTGAAGCCAGAGCCAGTAGAGGCACAGAATTGACCAGAGGTATGTATGTACATGCATAAATACTTGTGTATACATGTAAGTAATTCAGATACTATTTAATTTTTTTGTTTATGTTCTTTTTAGACAACAATAGAGGATTGCACCTCGAGTTGCAGCAAAGTCAATAGTTTAATCGATGAGCCAGCAAAGAAAATGCAGAGGGTAAGTACGTTCGTAAATAAAAATTTGATCCATACCTGTGCACGTAGTTATGTATAAGTAAAATTTTTAATTTGATTTTGTAGATAACTCTTTCCCTCAATGAGTTCCGAAATGCATTGCAAAATGTTATAAGCCAGAAAAAAGCGGAAAAAAAGTTTGCTTGGCTGGGTTCACTAGTAGGGATCCAAATGGAGAAAACTAATCCCAAAAATCAAGAGGACGCAGCATGGCAGGTACAGTGTCTTATGCGTTAGTTGGTCACTGAATCGTCAAATGAAGAGAAGATGTCTTCCTCTTCAGAGACTTCTTCCAAAAACATTCTGGAGTTGTCCATGGAAGGAATATTAGATGATTATGACTTTGATAATATGAATTAAATGAATGGTAGGTAGATATTCATATATATTATTTACACTATTATAGTTATTTGCTTTTACAAGCATTAATTTCATTGTGTGATGATTTGTGATACAAACCAACGTCATTAAAAAGATGAACGGCTAGTCAAACCTTTAAACGTACTAATAAGAATCGCAAAGTACAAATATATGTACGAGTACTTAAATATCGTCGTCTAATAGCACTAATTGCAGGGAAGACGATCATATCGCCCCTTTATTGCAACATAGTCATAACTCAAAAAATGAGGTTTTTGAGTTAACAATGCAGAATTGTTAACAGGCAGAATACCTTTTTTCTTGTACCACAAAGTTATTCAAATTACATTTAAACTGTTTCCTTTAGGAGATATTTTCTAAGACTTGTATGGAAACTAAAAATTGGAAATGTGTTTTTCTCGAAACAAGATTTTTTGGTTATGACTATGTTGCAACAAAGGAGCGATATATTAACAACTATTTTTTTTTCTTATAAATCTTAAAAATTAAACAGGCAATCGGAAGCTTTAATTTGTTATACATAAGTATAAATAAGACACTCAATGTACAAATGAAATATTACTTTTTTTAATAAATATTATTAACTTTTTATAAAACTTACCAAAAAGTAACTGTCTTAAATAAAATTAATTTTGTTTTATAAATTGGAGGAAAACAAATTTTATTTATTTACTAACTTATGTAAGTACATGTATTTGAACTTTTTTATTAACCCAAAATAATACCTATTTATTGAAATAAAGATAATCCCTAGATTATCATGAAAATGGTGACAAAAGTGATTTTCGAGAGGAAAGAGTAATCAGAATACGTTGAAATTGAAATAATAATTGAAAGCTGATATACATACAAATGCATATTCAATTAGTTCTTATTTTTGCAGCTAAAGATCGCGTTGGTTTTATACAACAAATTCAACAGTATTTTCAATAACAATTTATTATCATCGTTAGGAAAATTACAATGTTATTTAAATATCATTGTAATTTTCCTGACGATGATAGCAAATTGTTATAGAAATATCAAAAACAAATACTTTTGCACTTTTATAGAAAATCAAAACGTTTTTTATCTGCAAAAAAAGAACTGCGTACTTAAACAAGATCAAATAACTAAATATTAAATACATATGTATATTATATTAAAATTTATTGAAGTCCACTTAATATTCCTTCATTGCTAAAATATTCTGTAAATTGTTGGAGCATAGTTTCTACCCCGCCTTTGCATGGACTATATATCGCTCCTTTATTGCAACATAGTCATATCTCAAAAAACGAGCTTTTCGAGTTAACAATGCAGAACTGTTAACAGTACTACCTTTTATATTGAGCCAAAATTTTTTCTAAGACTTGTATGGAAACTAAAAATTTGAAATGTGTTTTGCTCGAAACAAGCTTTTTGCGTTATGACTATGTTGCAATAAAGGAGCGATATGTTGACCATGTTGTTAGCAGTATTATTTGTAAATTGTTTTATACTACTTAGGTATGTATCCTCCGTTTGTAGTGTAGAATTATGTAAAACACAGGAAGCAAGTGTACTTCAACTGTTTCCACTTTTAAATTAATCGGAGACGTAAGAACTCTGAAAATAAAACTAAATGAAAATGTCAAGAATTTTTCGAGGTCAAGTTTTTTACTTTTATTTTAAAATTTCCAATATTTCGCTACACCACTGGGTAGTATCATCAGGGCTAATATCAATAAAAAACAACAATAAATAAGTATAACAGTTTTTTATGATCATAATAAGTAAATAAAAATTGCAAGTAAGCACAAGACAGATCAATCAATATATGTACACACATATTCAGGTATGTTCCAAAAAAGTAGTGGAATTAAAGTAAAATACGATTTGAAAAGTAAACATTTTATTTTGGATGTTCTGCAAATGAAGCGGTTTGATGTTTAATTTTTTCGTACGAAATGAAGTTCGAAAACAAAAATTGTAAACAGCTGATATTGACTTGAAAATAAAATTTTCTTATTAAAACTGCTATTCGTGATTTTTTTGCATAAAACTGTGTGAAATTGAAATATATAAGTAAAGGAAAAATAAATAATGAATGCGGTGTTAGTGTCCACTATATGTCGGACCAATGAATACGCAAAAGTAAAATTACAAAGGCGGATTTTACGGGATCACTCAAATCCTTTGGATATGGGCGACACTACGTAAGTACACATATGTATATACTTAAGTACATTCAATATACTTTTAATAAAAACTCTATTAGTTTTTTACAAAATTATCGCATTAACAAAGATGCATTTCGTAACATTTTGCATTGCATCAAACTGAAACTGCCCAAGTCATCCATTCCGGCCGAACTACAGCTTGCTGCCACGTTAAGATTTTTAGCAGAAGGGGGATTTCAACGAGGAGTCGGAAAAGACACTAATGTGGCCTTAGCACGGAGCACCACCTGCAAAATTTTAAGCCGAGTACTTATTGTTCTGGAAAAATATATTTGTCCTAAGTGGATTAAATTGAAAATGACAATTGATGAACAAAATTTGCCCAAGCGCCACTTCATGCAAAAATTTGGTCTTCCCGGTGTAGTAGGATGCATTGATGGAACTCACGTGGAAATTACTAAGCCGCAAAAAGATGGAAACTTGTTTTATAACAGAAAAGGGTACTACAGTTTAAATGCTATGATTGTAAGTATGTATTCAAAGAAATTTTATTATATAATCAAGCGTTGTATTTATTATTCCTTATAGATTTGTGATTATAACATGGTTATAAAAGCGATAGATGTCTGCCGACCCGGTTCTAGTCACTATTCTCTAATTTGGAGCGTCAGTAAACCATGCAGCTATTTTACTCGTTGCTATGACAACGGCGACAGAGGCAGCTGGTTGTTGGGTGACGCGGGATACGCTCTCCAACCATTTTTGTTGACCCCTTACAGGAATCCTCAGGCTGGCACACGTCAACACAACTTTAATAAAAGACATGCCTCAGCACGGAATGTAATTGAAAGGACTATTGGCGTTTTGAAAAGCCGATTTCGATGCCTTGCCAAAATACTTCCGTATCAGCCCCTAAAAGTAATTCGGATAATTAACGTATGCTGCGCACTGCATAATGTATGCAGGCATTTTAATGTTGAATATTTGGAAGAAGCAAACCCAAGAAATGAAAATGATATTGACAACGATGACTCGGAAGAATTAATAGTTAATTACGAAGCATCTTCAATAAGAGATGATATCGCTAATCGTCTTCAGTTATTAAAGTACCTATATATGTAAGCAAATTTAATAAAACTTGAAGATTAATTTCATAAATCACATTTTATTTCTTAAAAAAACAAAAATGACTGGCACATTCTGTATGCCATAAATACGTTGAGATCAATGTAAATTAATTTAATACGTAATAATAAATTATTAAAAAAGTTTAAAACAAAAAAATTCTTTAATAGTAAACAAAGAGCATAATTAAAATTCATATATTTCCTCTTTGGTAATTGAACTTTAATTCCTCAATTTCCAGTTTTCTTCTTTTTATTTCAATTTCTTCCTCTCTAAGCTGCTCCATTCGCAGATAGTGCCTTTTCTTTTCTTCAATGTGAGTTTGAATACTTTTTTTATTGACTTCAGTTCATGGGTATTGTTCCTTAGTTCTCTATTTAAATCTTTTGTACACTTTATGTGCTCGGTATCATTATAAATTCCCTTCAGCTGCTCCGCAATTGATACCATAGCATCAGTCTGACCTCTCATACAGTCTTTCATAACGTCATTAAAACTTACGTCTTTCTGGCGTCTTGGAGTCGGTGTAGTAGACTTACTGGTGGAAGCAACATTTTCTTCAAGAATATCACTAGAGCAGACTGTGATTTCTCCTTCTGAGGGTGCATCACCGAAAACCTGTGCGTTTTCAACTCCTTCGATGACTGTAAAAATCCCACACAATTCATCAACAGCTTCCTCCATTTTAGTGAGCACAAATTTATTAAATGGTCCTCCACCAGTCGCTCTAGCCTCAGAACTATTATGTGCGATTTTTCTCCTTACTAACGCCTTCCAATCCATCCATACCTATAAAATATTGTCAGTTACTAAAAAATATTTATTTTGTTTGAATAATGTAATTTGCCTTTTTCCATCCAGACGATTCCTTTGTTGGAGGACCATTACTATTTAATTCCACGGTAAGATCTTTCCATAATTCTTCCAGTTTTACGCGGTCTCCTTTTGCGAATCCTTTTGCCATGTCTGGATTGTTTTGCATAAAACGTAGCATTATTGCATCCTGCGTAGTATTCTTGTGTTTTCCCCTTCAAACAAGGAAAATTTTTATTCAACCAAAAGAATCTAACCACTTTTATTTATTATACTTACATGTTTATTTGCAAAAATTTTTGTTTCACAATAAAAATTAAAAGTATTTTTAAACCACTTCTTTTTGTCTACAAGTAGTTTCTAGAACAATGCAATTCACTACGAATTGATGTTCGAAAACAACACAGAAATGAAAAGTAAAAAGTAAAATTCAGAACACCCAAGCGTCAAATTGAAGTGATTTCAATCTACTTTTACTTCAAAGTGGAATCTGGAACATGCCGGATTGAATAATAACACTAACAAAGCAAACTTACATTAAGATATTGTTTTTTTTTTCAAAAGAACATTAAAAACATAAAATAGGGATGCTTTTTCCTCGCATGTAATTACTGTACTAACTAAATTTTAATTGTCAAAGTTTTTCAATTCTCTTATTAATTAATATCTATATATTTGAGAGAGGTTCTCAGTGTCTTTTTTATAATTGATGCTCTTTTCAATTGGAAGTTTTATTATTTGTTTTATTTATTCTCAACGTTTAAAATTTTGTTTGGTTTGTACATATGTACAACAGGTTTTTAGTTCAAGTTTTTCCTTTCTTAATTTTTTCTTAAGAAGGATTTTTTACAATACAAATTTGCTGTGATCAATAATTATTGATTGAAGAAGACAAGAAAAATAATAATCAAATCTTTAGCTGGGGGACAACTAGCTGTTTCGTAGTCGCTACACTACTCATCAGCACCCACTGGGATTCGAAATTTGTATTGTAAAAAATCCTTCTTAAGAAAAAATTAAGAAAGGAAAAACTTGAACTAAAAACCTGTTGTACATATGTACAAACCAAACAATTTTTAATTTAAAAAATTATAAAAGTTCAACAAAAATTTAACAAATTAATATTTACATCTCTGGGTCCGGAGAATATTAAATACAAAAATATGTATGTTAATAAATAAAAATAAATACCGCTAGTTTAGAGACAGCAAACGCTGTACAAACAATGTGGGCAATTAACAAAATGCATATGTGATTCAATATGAGATGAATATAGATAGAAAATAATTAAATGCTCGGTGGCTTAGTAGTTAAAGCAGTAGATCATGATACGTCATGTCCCGAGTTCGAATCCCAGTGGGTGCTGATGAGTAGTGTAGCGACTACGAAACAGCTAGTTGTCCCCAAGCTAAAGATTTGATTATTATTTTTCTTGTCTTCTTCAATCAATAATTATTGATCACAGCAAATTTGTATTGTAAAAAATCCTTCTTAAGAAAAAATTAAGAAAGGAAAAACTTGAACTAAAAACCTGTTGTACATATGTACAAACCAAACAATTTTTAATTTAAAAAATTATAAAAGTTCAACAAAAATTTAACAAATTAATGTTTAAAATTTTGGTTTGGTCAAAGTCTGGTGTGTGATGTAAATCCGCACAATGGGGTGAAAGTGCAGTTTTTTGTGATGTAGAATTGTACCTACATACATTTTTGATCAGAATTATGACCGGCAATTCTTGCTCTCAGTTTGTTCTTGGTCGTGCCTACATACTCTTTTTTACAGCTTCCCGTATTATTACCACCACAGGGTATTTTGTAGACTGCATTTGCTGTGTCAAGTTTATCAATTTTGTCTTTGGTTTTACTAAATAATTTATTGGTTTACTATATAATTTATTGTAGTGCGCATGGTCTAGTAGTTTAGAGTTTCCCAATCTCTCTGAAACCTCTGGTACATATGTGATAGATTTGTATATTTCTGGATTGGCTGTTTTCTCTTTTTTCAGTTTTTTAGGGTTTTCAGTTTGTCTAATTAGAATATCTATTATATGTGCTGGAAAATTGTGAACGTAATTGAAGAGACAAATATGTGTACGAGAGAGATATTTATATAATTCAGCGGTCAATTCAGTATGTGTGAATTGCGATGAAAGAAAAATAAAATAAACCAGCAAACGCTACGGAGGTGTAGTGTAAACTCGATTAGAAACGTGCATTAATTCGATTTTAAACAGCGTCAGAACCATATTGGGCTTCCGCAGTGTGGTAAAGAAAAATTTTATAGTGTATACCTATTTAAAACGTGCAGTTTTTATTTTTTTAAATTCATTAAAAACCTTAAACACTTAAGTTGAAATAATTAAGTGCTAATAACGCAAAAAGCTTTCTAACGTAGACAGTTATTTTTCATTTGGAGCTCCTTCAGACAACGAAATGCGATATAAATTCATTAAACATTAACCTTAATATGTAACAGGTAAAGCACCGCAGCATTGTATATAACAGGCCAGGAAATAATTAATTTTCTCATCTTCCAGGAAAATTACACAAATTTTCTTCCTACAATTATTAAATTTCTACTTCGCTTCTCAAACACATGGACATTGGTCCACGTGTTTTACGGAGAACCTTATTTGCCGTGGAAGATGAAACACCTATAATCTGGTCCTAATCGTTGCCTAAGACTATATAAGACTCATCTACAAAACACCCATCAGTTCAGTGACCTTCCACACTGCTATATGTACACATTCCGCCGCCTATGATAATGAACATATTTAACAAATACTTACCTGTAGTAGTCACTAACCACCCTACATGTTCCAACACGTGGATTTCTTTAAACCAACAAAGTAATCCCGAAAATTGGAAACCTTCACATACCATCTAATGCTAGCCATTATGGAACATCAACTAGTAAATTTAAGGGTTAATTTTGGTGTTCTGTATTAAAAGGATTTATTTATTTAATCATGTTACTTTTCTAACAAAAAAAAAAAAACAAAAAAATTATCCTAATTATAATTACGCTATTAATTAAAGTAATTTAAAAATTTGAAATTTGGAAGAAAAAAACAACAACACGTCAAACATAATGCAGAAGGCCTTCATGCATCGTGGGACATTTATCCTGTAAATTTACATTGTTATTTTCATTCAGTTTTTTTTTTTTTGTAATTTGCCATATTTACTAGTAAATGAGAACTTATTTTATTGAGTGAATATCATGCACTTAAAAAAAAAAAAATAATAATAATTTTTTTTAACGAATATCATTATTCGCACTTACTCATGTATGTATGTATATACATTTTTTTGTGTATACACATGTGGCTTAGAGTTGACTCTTTTTTTTCATACATAAATTTTTTTTGGGAGAACAGAAATAAATTCTCAGTTACATATGTAAATAGTTTAGTTATTAAATTGTCCTTTTGTCTTATCTTACGTAAATAGACGTATTAACCCATTCGGATTGTCCGTCGTAATCTTTTTATTATCTACCACTGTGAATAAGAACGGTAGTCGAAATTTTTTTGTAGAAATTTGAATTTATTGAAATGAATTTTAAATAAATGAACTAGTAGGTACAACACAACGGGACCAAAAAGACCCAAGTGGGCTGGTTTCGTGAAACTGGCGGCCTGTACAACAACTAGTAGGTAAATTACCTTTCAACATGGAATAGAGCAGTGTTTTTGTAAATCTTTCGTAGATCTTTGGTGAACTCAAGTGTGTTAAGGGTTTTTCTAACAGTTTGTAAAGCCACGAAAAACCATGGACGGGTGGGTTATGAGGATCTAGCAGCCAAAACCTATGCTAGGACATCGGCTGTGTGTGCGTATGCAAAACTCAATATGGTTGTATAATACACGTTATGTTAAATAAGGAGCAAGATCCCAGGCCACTACTATTGAACAAGCTAGTCTGCAAGAACGTGCGTAGCGTTCCTGATGTACTCCAACAAGAAATAATAATGAATGTGTCTTAAAACGAATGAACCTAACGTATGTGAGTTTGACAGATGAGTATAAGTTCTAACATATTCAGACCACCAATAGACCAGATAACAGGAAAACATTATAGTTGCCATTAATTTTACTAAAGAGTATTGCAAGAAATCTACTGCCATTTGGATGAACAAACACAATTCAGCTAAATCTAATTAAACGCAGTAAAGATTTGTACAAATTTTAGGTTAACGGATATATATTTTGGGAACGGATATAAACTTGCACACAATTTTATCAAAGTCCCAATATAGCTTTAGTAGTACTTGGACCTTTCTTTTGCCTTCAAATCCACCAACGAGTTTTCTAAAGGCTTTGTTACTTTCATTTTTAGAACCTTGCCCAGTGGTGAACATGACGATAACTGCATTTTTCCCCATTAGGATCTCCTATACGCAACCATATTTAGAATTTTCCACAGCTTCGATGAAGTACATACATATTTGCAAATCTTTAAAATAAAAATGAAATGAGCATAAGTTGAACTGAAAAGTGATCAAAATAGTTAGAAATCGACTTACACTTATTTTCTTTTCATCTGCATGGTTTTTGTCTACCATTTCATTTATCACCATCCCAGTTTCTCATCATCTTCAGTATCACCACTCATGTCTACATAAATCTAACGTTTTCCCACTTTATTTGTTACGGAAAAAGTTACGACAATTTACACTTGCTTACCCTGATACAAAAACCTTACTCAAAGAAGGCACATGCAACTGATTTGAGATCAGTGCCCTTTTCAACTTGTTGCATTTTTGCCTTTTCATCTTTCGTTGTAAGTTTGGCGAACCACAAGCCAATGGATATCTTTTCCATCAGCTTTTACAATTTATTGTATAATTTTTGTGGTTTTCTTTAAAAAAGTTATAAATGTTATTTGTTATATAATTTATATGTAAGTAACTTACCTATTTTGAACTTTTACATCCATTTTACATACTTTTCTTTATTGAAATATACGATTCCGCACCGTTTTTATGTGGGAAATATTTTGACAGCTACTTTTCACAAAATTTTAATACAGAAACACATTTACTCCCAACTTTCCAATAATGAATGTCAAAAAGATGAATTGACAGATAGTTCTCACAAAAAAGAATTGTAGAAACACTTGTGTGTGAGAAATGATTTTTTGTTTCAATTCACATCGGTTTTCTTTCAATTCCCTTGTTTCATGTGAAAAATTTCTCGATGCGAGAAATACAGAAATGAGGTACAGTTTACCAATTTCGAAAGAAAATGAATGTGAAAGAAAGCCAGTCACTCACATTCGAATCAATTTGGGTTTGTCTATCTCACTACTATTCGTTCGCATATTCTTATGTATTTTCATTGAGTTTTGACACATCGTTCGCATAGAAAAAAGTTAGACGAACCCAAATCAATTTTCTTTCGCTCAGATTGCGAACGCAAACACTCTGTCGAGATTGGTAAATTGGCTGTTACTCTTAGTTACATAGTTTTAGAAACAGCTAAAAAAAATTATAAGTGGCACCACCGAAATGCATAAAAGCAGCTGTTTATATTTCAGAAGTTTTAATTTTAGTTGTGGATTTTGGTTGTAGTTTGCAAATATTTAATTTTTTAATATTTATATATATTATTACATCGAATACTAAGTAGCTCGCACTATTTCAGCAATAGCTACTATAGAATTTTCTATATATCCCTCAGCCATCTTGTAAGCACAAACAACTTTTTGATATTTGCAACTAGAGAAAAAAAAACAATACCAGCTATTTATTATGTAGCTGCCACTTTCAATATAATTATGTAGTTGGCTACAGCCTACATTTGTAGTCAGCGGCATTTGTAGTCATGTGTTCGTGTAGCCTGCTGTCTTGAATGTGTCCCCTCGGGCAACAGGTTTTGCCTTGGCGTACTCCTAACTTAGGCGCGCTGTTTTTCGGGGAAAAGAGGGGAAGGGGTCCCTCGTTTGGTGCGGCAAACAAAACTCTAGGAAGCCACATGACTTATGTTGTGTTGGCTTCCGAAACCCTTACAAAGGGTATAAATTGGCAGAACGGGGATCAGCATGGCCACCGGGAAGTTCTGCTTGCGGTTCGACCCGGGCTGATCATGGTTGAGGTGCCTACCTTGGCTGAAACGTTCTGGCTGTGGTTGAAACCTAAAACGCAGGAAGGGAGTGTTAGTATCCTTGATAATTCTTTGGTGATGGCTTTTTTCGAGGGCTAACAATCTCCCGAGGATCTGTTGCCTATACAACAGATACGTGTACTGTAAGGAACCAGTGGTGATGATTGACGGGTGAGTTGGTTTAAGGGCTGATGCTCTTAATGGGCTTCGGCCTACCAACTCATTAAGCCTTGTCCTTCATTGATTGCTGGGAAATTGCATACATGAGGGATTAGAAGGCCCGAACTCCTCAACAAGAAGTTGTTCATATGACCGCAATCATATGTCAAGAATTGCTACCTGTGTGAGCCTAGCAAGCCACACGGGGGCGGTGGTGAATCGTGAAAAATTCACTTCGTGGAACTGATCCACCATCAGGTTAGGCCGTCAAGGCAGGTACTGATGTAAATCATTTTCACAGTTGTCTCGAATGTGTTTAATGCTTAAGACGAATTCATTACTAGGTGAACTCTCAGGTGACAGCTCATGTGATTATATTTTGCTTTTCACGTTTTTTCAGTCAGAAACTAGCTTTGATAGTGAACGGACATATTTGTTTTTAATCGGAGTGTTATAAAAAAACAAACGGTATAAGTAGAAAACCGCAATAAGTGGAAAGATTAAATTTATACCAAAGAAAAACTTTGTGACAATTGTTTTTATATACTTTTAAAGTAAAACAAATAAGAGTATGGTAAATAAATCTAAATATACCCTACACAATAGTCACGTAAATGTATAGCACTTATTACAAATTTGAACTAAATATGCTGTTTTAATTTATATTTTTTTTTTTTTTTTTTTTTTAAGCATTTTTATTTATTGAATCTTCAAAATGGACTAACAATAAGTATTCAAATCTTAATACTAAATTTAAAATTAAAAAATGTGATTCTTAAGTCCGGCCAATGTTAGACAAAATGTTTTATTATGCAGGAGCCGTTTCGGTAAAATTACCTATTGAGCAATCTGATGGTGGCAGCGGTATCCCTTCTTTTAAGCCGAGTGTGGCCGCCAAAATTAAGTATATTGCGCGCAAGAGGGTTTGGATGAAGTTCCAGTTTACTGACATACCTTGTCGCGTACTTAGAAAACTCATCTTTTACCAGCGGAACACTCAGATCTTTATGAATTCGTGAATTTTTTACATACCATGGAGCTGCAGTAATCGTTCGAAGAATTTTGTTTTGTCGCCTTTGGATTTTTTCAATGTTTGACGCTGAGGCGGTGCCCCATAACTGAATTCCGTAGCACCATATAGGCTTTAATATTGCGTTGTATAACAAAAGTTTGCAATCTAATTTCAGTGTCGAATTTCTGCCCATAAGCCAATTTAGCTGCGCTGCTTTTAGTTTTAACTGAGTGACCTTTGCTTCAATGTGAGACTTCCACGTTAGCCTACGGTCCAGGTGAATACCAAGGTACTTGACTTCGTTGTGCTGCGGAATAGGTGAGTTGTTAATTTGGATAGGCGGACATGTTTGCCTACACAGTGTGAATGTAACATGAGTACATTTCTGTTCATTAACTTTGATTTTCCAAAGTTTTAGCCATTTCTCTAATATTGAAGTATATTCCTGTAAATTTCGTGATGCTAATTGGTGGTTTTCATGAACACTCAAAAACGCTGTGTCATCTGCAAAGGTAGAAGTGTGGATTCCGGATGTCGTTGGCATGTCAGACGCGTAAATCAAATATAAAGTAGGCCCCAGTATGCTGCCTTGGGGAACTCCTGCCTTGATTGGCTGAGTTGGGCTTATAAAGTCGCCTTCTCTAATAACAAACTTCCGCCCGTATAAGTAGCTTTCCAGAAGCTTGTGTGTATTTGCAGGCAAGTTTAGCTTTATTTTGTGCATCAATCCGTCGTGCCACACTTTATCAAAAGCTTGAGAAATATCAATGAAAAGAGCTGAGCAATACTTCTTCTTCTCAAAGGTTTGTCTTATGACATTGACTAGTCTGTGCGTTTGTTCTATGGTGCTATGCTTAGCCCGAAAGCCAAATTGATGATCAGGGATGCATCCCACATTGTTCAATGTTGGACTCAACTTCGCCATTAACAATTTTTCGAATAGTTTTGAAATTGTTGGTAAAAGACTTATTGGTCTATATTCTTCTACCTTGGTCGGATCCTTCCCTGGCTTGGGTATCATAGTAATCATTGAGACCTTCCACTCTGCAGGATAATACTCAAGGCGTAAAATGGTGTTAAAAATAAAAAGTAGAACCCTTCTAGCTACACGAGGTAACTGTTCAAGCATTTTACCAGTAATTTGATCTATACCTGGAGCTTTCCTGGGGTTTATGTTATTGATAACGTTTTCGACATCTTGAAAGTTAAGTCTCAAAGACACAGGCTGTCTAACAGCATACGGCGGAAATTCTGCTGCAGCATCCGCTGAATCATTTGTCGTAAAAACATTTCTCAAATGACCAACGTACACCATCCCCTTTTCGGAATCGCTTCGTGCCCAGTCGCCAGTTGAAGTTCGCAAAGGTGGCTTACCTATTACGGGTCTTTTCAGACCTTTTGTCGCTTTCCACAAGGAATAATCAGATTGCGGAGTACCATCAAGGCTTTCCAAATATGTTTTAAGGGAAGCCATTCTATGGACTTCAAGCAGATTTCTTAGCTGAGTTATGCATTCCCGTAGCCTAGTTTTAAGCTGGGGCGACCTGCGAAGTTGCCACTCTCTTCTGACTCTTCTTTTTTCTGTTAAAAGTTGTTCAATTTCATATGAATAAGTTCTATTGTTCTCATTTCTAGATCTTAAATGACTAGTGGTAGCATGCTGTACGGCCAGTTCGAGGTTTTCAGAAAAATCGTTAATTGACCCATCAATATCCTCAGGCGTTCTCAGGGCGATATTTTCAGTACAATGTGTGCTCAGAAATTTTTTGTATTTTAGCCAATTAACTCTATTGATGGTCAACGGGGAGCAAATCTCTTGGGGAAACGAAACGGAGATTATAGTGGGTGAGTGATCTGATGACAAATCTAATGAAGGCTCCACTTGCATCCACTCTAAAGGAAAATTTTTCGCAACTCCAAAATCTATAACATCAGGGATCTTTCGTCGGTCTGACGGCCAATAAGTGGGGTGTCCGCTTGAAACCACATCTAAGCCCATTTTGGAAACGGTATCAAAAAGCACACGTCCTTTCGAGGTAATTAAACGTGAACCCCAAAAAGTGTGTTTAGCGTTATAGTCGCCAGCCGCTAAAAATCGAGGCCCAAGTGAATTGAAAAAGTTTGTATATTGATTTTCTGTTACTGAAAACCGGGGTGGGGAATAAATCGATGAAATAACAATTTTATGATGAAAATGTTCAACACATATGTTTGTGGCTTGAAGATACTCCTCACATGTCTCGTTTAGCAAATAGTGCTTAATTCTAGTTTTTATCAAAATTGCTGAGCCTCCGCAAGATCTGCCACGAGGATCTTTAGTATCATATAGTCTGTAACCATTAATTTTGAAATAGCTGTTGCTTGTTAAGTGAGTTTCAGCAATCAGCATTATGTCGATTTGCTTTTCCATAAGGAAGTGCTCAAGTTCATTTTTGTGTTGGCGGATGCCGTTTGCGTTCCAGAAACATATTTTTCACCAGTTCATTTTTTTAAAATTGCCTGCAAAATAGTGGATTGCATTTTTAGCATTTCCTGCATCATGTTCGTCATGGAAACCGTAAATGTATTTATAGATTGAACAAGAGTCTGCAGAGTTGCCTCAAGATTGCTAAAATTTTGGTCGGAGTTTTGTGGCTTGGACTCTTGATTCAAGTTTGGATTATCGGATTTTACAACATTCGCATAAGAAATTTTTTGGGGGTTTTGCACGTTTATATGGCTGGTTGACTGGTGTACCTGGGGAAAATTGCTCGTAGAAATGATGGTTGTCTGCTGGGGTGGCATATTTAAAATTGGTGACCTATTTGTCATTGACCTCTTGAAGTGAGTGTAGACAGGGCAACCCCTGTAGTTTGCAGTATGGTTACCTCCACAGTTACTGCATTTTTTAACGCTCGCGTCAGTCTTAGGTTTTTTGCACTGCGATGTACCGTGAAGTTCACCACACACAACGCAAACTGCGGGCAACTTACAATAGGCCTTAGTATGGCCAAATTCTTGGCAGTTTAGGCATTGAACGGGCCCTAAACGCTTATGAGGCTCCTCAACGGTAACCTTACGATGCAAAAGATACTTGAGGTTATAAATGGGATGCACTTCATTCTTTTTTAAGGCAATATCTCTAGGTTCCAAATCAACCCTAAACATGGGTTGAGGAATTTTGCACGGTTCCTAATATTAACCACATTTTTAATTTTGAAGCCATTGTCCTCTAGGCCGGTTTTGACATCATTCGTATCCACAAAAGGGTCAATCCCCTTTATAACGACCTGAATACCTTTGGCACTCTTAAGCTGATATGTGTAAAACGATCTTTTCTCCTTCTCCAGGACATCAGACAACTTTCGGTATTCATTTTCACTGTTTACCTGGATTTTGGTTTCATTGATGCTGCCGTGCTTAACCGATGTTACATTAAAAGTGTCTTTGCCGATTGCCGTAATAAGTTGTTTTACCAACTCACTAGAGGTAGGCTCTCGCAAATATATTGGTGGCGGCTTAAAAGTTTTTTTGGGTATTGCTGGTTCATCGGTCTGAAGGATAGCAAACCTATTACTATCCATTGTCGTGGTGGTCTTATCATCTTTGGGTATTTTGGACTGAGATGCCATTTGAGCGGATTTGGGGCTTCGCTGCCGTTTAACTACGGTTACATACCTATCCATACCCACATGCGTTTTCGGTTTATCAACAATAGCTGGACTGGAAGATGGTTTGTCGTCTGTTATAACAATAATGTTTGGCGAGCACGAACGCGTGCGTTTTTTATCTCTTAGAGACAGGAGATTGTCCAATGATTTTTTCAATGATTCCTCTTCAGAAATCCAGAGGTTTTTTTTAGTGGAGCTAAGCTCTCTTTCAGAATTGCACCTGAAGGTCTGAAGGATAGCAAACCTATTACTATCCATTGTCGTGGTGGTCTTATCATCTTTGGGTATTTTGGACTGAGATGCCATTTGAGCGGATTTGGGGCTTCGCTGCCGTTTAACTACGGTTACATACCTATCCATACCCACATGCGTTTTCGGTTTATCAACAATAGCTGGACTGGAAGATGGTTTGTCGTCTGTTATAACAATAATGTTTGGCGAGCACGAACGCGTGCGTTTTTTATCTCTTAGAGACAGGAGATTGTCCAATGATTTTTTCAATGATTCCTCTTCAGAAATCCAGAGGTTTTTTTTAGTGGAGCTAAGCTCTCTTTCAGAATTGCACCTACTGAGTACACTCATGCAATTTTTTGTTTATTTATATTTTTGTTGCTTTAAAAGTATATAGAAATAATTGTCACAAAGTTTTTATTTTGTATTAATTCACTCTTCACTTATTGCGGTTTTTTACTTATACCGTTATCTTTTTTTTTTTTTTTTTTTTGTAACACTCCGATCAAAAAACAAATACGTCCGTTCACTATCAAAGCTACACTCTGACGATAATGATAGTTCATTAAAATCTTTGATATGAACTAATAATTTCCATAATATATGCTAGGGATGTGTACATTTATTTAAGGCACCGTGAAAAATGATTGTATTTTCACACGCGTCATGTTCATTTGGGCGATGTGTAGACTGATATCAAAAATGTCCACTTTTTGGTATTTTAGTAACCCCCTTTTATAAACAGAACTGCTTTAATATAAAAATTATATACACCCTTTACATTTTTGTGAAGGGTAAAAAAAAGTCATAAAAAAATCGGTTATCCTATATCTCTAGTGTATATAGACCGATATCGGAAATTTTCATTTCCTGTATTTTAGTAGCCTAGTTTTACCATCAGAACTGCTTCTAAGAAAAAAAATTGTTTAAGTGGCTTACGTGACATTCTCATGGAAAAATCGGTTTAGGCTATATCTCGAGTATATACGGACCGATATCGGAAATTTTCGTTTTCCATATTTATATTACCTGATTTTATTACCAGAACTGCTTTTAAGCCAAAAAAGTTGTTTAAGTTTAATTACGCGACATTTTCATGAAAACCCCGTTTTAGGCTATATCTCGGGTATCTATGGACCAATATCGGGCATTTTCATTTTCCATATTTATCTAACCTTATTTTATTACCGGAACTGCTTTTAATGAAAAAAGTTGTTTAAGTTCTCTTACGCGGCATTTTCATGAAAACCGCGGTTTAGGCTATATCTCGGGTATATATGGACCGATAACGGAAATTTCCATTTTCCATACTTATATAACCTTATTTCCTTACCAGAACTGTTTTTAAGCAAAAACAAGTTGTTTAAGTTCACTTACGCGACATTTTCATGAAAACCGCGGTTTAGGCTATATCTCGGGTATATACATATGTACTGATGTCGGAAATTTTCATTTTCCATATTTATATAACCTTATTTCATTACTAAAACCGCTTCTAAGAAAAAAAAAGTGGCTTATTCATGAAAAACCTGGTTCAGGGTATATATATGGACCGATATCGGAAATTTTTATTTTCCATATTTATATAACCTTATATCATTACCAGAACTGCTTTGAAGCAAAAAAATATGTTTAAGTTCGCTTACGCGACATTTTCATGAAAACCGCGGCTTAGGCTATATCTCGGGTATATATGGACCGATCATGGAAATTTCCATTTTCCATATTTATATAACCTTATTTCCTTACCAGAAATATTTTTAAGCAAAAAAAGATGTTTAAGTTCACTTAAGCGACATTTTCATGAAAACCGCTGTTTGGGCCATATCTCGGGTATATATGGACCGATATCGGAAATTTTCATTTTCTATAGTTATATAACCTTACTTTATTACCGGAACTGCCTTTGAGCAAAAAAAAAGTTTTTAAGTTCGCTTATGTGGCATTTTCATGAAAACCCCGTTTTAGGCTATATCTCGGGTATATATTGACCGATATCGGGCATTTTCATTTTCCATATTTATCTAACCTTATTTATTACCAGAACTGCTTTTAATGAAAAAACGTTGTTTAAGTTCGCTTACGCGGCATTTTCATGAAAACCCCGGCTTAGGCTATATCTCGGGTATATATGGACCGATATCGGGCATTTTCATTTTCCATATTTATCTTACATTATTTCATTACTAGAACTGTTTTTAAGGAAAAGCAGTTGTTTAAATTCGCTTACGCGGCATTTTTATGAAAAACCCGGTTCAGGGTATATATGAACCGATATCGGAAATTTCCATTTTCCATATTTATATAACCCTATTTCATGACCAGAACTGAAGTAGAAGTAAGATAGTTAAGTCTTTTAAATATTTATTGCCTTTTTTTTTGTTTTCAATATATTTTCCTAGGATTCTTGGTTATCATCTAATGATAATCTCAAAATTGATAGATCAATATTATCAGCTATTTTTTCAAGCTTTGGAAAGATGTGACCTGAGTCTACATTTCCATTAATAATAGAGTTTTCAACGAGGATACTTAATTTATCCTTTGTGCAATGCAACTGACGCATTTTAATATTTCCGTAGGCATTTATTTGTTCAACTATTTTTAAGTTCACCAAATTTAAATTTTATTTATTTTGTTTACTGGAATCAACATGTAAAAAATAATAATAAATTGTATTGCAAAACCCTTATTAAATTGAATAATTTAAGTATGGTAATGCATTTCTTTAGTAAATCAGGGAATTCGCGCTTTTCTAGCCACGAAAGGTTTAGAGTATATGACGTTTGCATAATACAACTTCACAAATAGACGATATATGATTATAAAAAAATTCATATATAATATTCACAAGTATGAGTTCTTTGTAGAACTGGAAATAATTAAAACATTGGTTTGCAGTGGGTTTAGCACAGTCACGTCCGTGTTTCATACGGTTGTTTACAATGACAAAAATCAAGTTTACAAACGTTTTACTTAAACATAAGTTTAAGACAATCGTATGAAGGTTAATAAGTATTCTACAGGTCTTGGGCGTATTAGTTCTTAAAAATTAAGGGGGACCATGTCACAGATGCCGCGACCATTTTTTGATGGTCAATGGAGTACTATGGCATGACCAGATATCGCTATTAGATATCTGTCAAGCTTCACCCTTAATATTAATTAAGCTTTACTGGAGGGACTCGTAAGTGTCGCAGTAAGGCTAGTTTAGTGAATATAAATATATATATATATATATATATATATATATATATATATATATATATATATATATATATATATATATATATATATATATATATATATATATATATATATATATATATATATATATATATATATATATATATATATATATATATATATATATATATATATATATATATATATATATATATATATATATATATATATATATATATATATATATATATATATATATATATATATATATATATATATATATATATATATATATATATATATATATATATATATATATATATATATATTGACATAAAAGTATACAGTAGCAAAATAATTACTATTTTAATTTCTTTAGAAATATATCATTAAATAAATATTATTTGTATTTAGTATAAAGTCAAAAAAAATTTTTCTTTGGAAAAGAATGCATCCTTTACTGAAGCGTTACTGGAGGGACTCGTAATTGTCGCAGTAATGCTAGTAAAATATGAATTAAATAACACTTATACTTGTTATTAGTACTTGCCGTTATGATGTTGATGTTGTTGCATTGTTGTTTTGGTAGCTGCTGTTGCTGTTAATTGTTGTTGATCCTGCTGTTGATGTTTAGAATGGTTGGATGGTGATGATCACCTTATAGTTGTTCCCATTTAAAAAATTTTGTAAAGAATGCATCCTCCGTAAAAGTAATGCTTTTATATTTGTAGCATTTGAGTTTATTGTTATTAGTCTTACAATCATCAAGCGTCATTGGCAATGTATGAGATGAGCTTTTGAGCAGTCACAGATATTATTCGAACAATGCGTGTGTCCGGCAGTTGGTTTTGGTGAAGTTGTTGTTGCAAATTTAAAGGCAACATTGGGTTTTAATTCAAAAATTCTTATGAAAATACACAAACACTGGCGAAGATCGCCATGTTATAAAAATAATAAAGACATTATAAGGAGCAAATATAAATTGAATTTAAACACTTTTAAATAAGTTTTAATATTTTTTTTGTCTTTATTCTGCTGATGCCGAAAGAATATATCCTACCGGATATGCTAAACCAAACTTGGTTGCATTTTCTATATAAAACATCTATGCAATAACACTGAGTTGTTACTTAAAGATAAGAGTAGCTAATAATAGAGTTGCAGTCTTAATTTAGGAGTAGTCAGATGATAGATCACTACAATCTCGGCCGACCTGACAATACAATCGACCTCGATTATCAATCTTGTTCCAAAAGATCTTCATCTAAAAACTCATAATCTTCATATTCACTAGTGTTGCCTTCAGAGTTCCATACGACATTATCATAATCCCTAGGTTCCAACCATTTCCTTAAGCGACTAGAATCAACTGTGCCTTTATACGGCATTTGTGTAATTTGACAATTCTCCACATCAGATATTTCATAACGATCATTACCCAGCTGTTTCCGAATCACATATGGCCCACGATATTTTGGTATTAATTTTTTGTTTACACCAGCTGATGTGTCGACATTTTTTAAGACTACTAGGTCTCCCACCGCGAATAACTTGGCTGGTTTGTGACGCTCTTTAAAATATTTCAGGTTGTTTGATTGAGACTTCTCAATGGATTCTGATGCTTCTTCCCTAATTAAACTCAGATCATCTCTTCCAGTATACATATCTTGCAAATGTTCTGTCAGTTCATCGACTATTTCGCCCCTTTGTTCTACTCCAAACAACAACCTACTTGGTGAATGCACTGTGAACTGTATTATTAATAGCAAATTCTACCTTTGTCAGTTTATCAACCCAATCGGAGTGTTCCATGTGTTCTGATAATTTAGCCAACATAGCCCTTAAATCTTAATTGCCACTTGACCATTTGACTGAGGCGACGCTACAGAAGTTTTTACATGCACAATGTTGCGCTCTGACAGAAATGAATTGAATTCGTGAGACGTAAAACATGTTCCGCGGTCACTAATTATTCGCCGTGGCCTGCTATAGTTCCCAAAATATTTGTTTAATGCGCAGCACGCTTCCTTTGTCCCTGGGGCATTGACCGCATATAATTTCGTAAATTTTGTAAACGCATCAATCACCACTAAAATATGCTTTCGCTTTGATTTTATTGACGGCAAAGGGCCGAAGGGGTCAATATGCAGTGTGTCAAAAGGAATAGGTTTTTTGTCTATATTATACAAATTTCTTTCATTTTTCCTGTGTGTGGCTGAGTTATAAATGCACTTAAGACAATTTCTTATAAATTTTTTCAACTTATCTCGCATATTTGGAAACCAATAGTATTTTTTTATTTGCCTCATACATTTTTCAATACCCATATGACCGTATTTCTCATGAGTTAGCCGCATAACGTTTTCTTCTAATTCAGCAGGAACATATAATTGCATTTGTCCTCTAGCGCCTAATCTAAAAACTAACCCGTTGTCTAACACATAATCGTCCAAGTCTCCTGTTTCCAACTTGTTTTGAATAGCTTTTATATTCGTGTCATTCGTTTGTGTAACCTGTATATTAATATCAATATCACTTCCATCAATCATAGCAATAAAGGGTGCACGACTTAATGCATCAACGCGAGACATTAATTAGCCTCTACGATGTCGAATAGTGTAGTCATAATTCTTCAACTCTAATGCCCATCTTGCTATCCTCGGGTTTATCAGTTTTTTACTCAAAGTCAGCGCAAGTGAGTTGCAATCAGTAACTATTGTAAATGAAATTCCCTTTAAATATACACGAAATCGCTTTAAGGCATATAATCGCAAGCGTTTCCAACTCGAAACTATGATACCTAGATTCAGCTTCCGAAGTACACTTTGAATAGTATGCAACCGGATGGAACTTATTGTCTTCCTGTCTTTGCAAATGTACGGCTCCGAAGCCTTTTGCACTGGCGTCAGTATGTAGCTCTGTCTCGCGAAGGGGACTATATACAGCTAGCACAGGACCACTAACCAATTTTTACTTTAAAGTAAAGAAAGCCTTTTCACATCATATATGCAAAAACTTTATTCTTTTTTAAATCCGTTAACGGTCTTGCAATTCTAGAGAAATCAAAAACAAACCGACGGAAGAATGAAAACAACCCTAAACATCTTTCTACCTCGTCGTGATCTACTGGCACTGGGAACTCCTGGATGGTTCTAATGTGATCATTATTAGGACGTATACCGTTTTCATTAACTTGATAACCTAAATAGTCCAGTTCACGATATGCGAATTTGCATTTCCTTAGGTTCAATTTTAACCCAGCCTCTTTTAATGCGCTTAACACCTCAGCCAAAATATGTAAATGTTCCTCAAATGTTTTTGTAGCTATACTAATATCGTCTAGATATACAACTATTTTCCCAGCATCAATAAATTCCCTTAGCACCTTAGTTATAAAACGCTGAAAAACGGCTCCTGCATTTTTAAGCCCAAAAGGCATATAACAATATTCAAATTGTCCTAGCGGAGTACCAAACGCGGTGTACTTAATTGAGTCCTCATGCATCGGCACTTGGTGGAAACTATTTTCCAGGTCAAGAGTTGTAAAAAACTTTTTATTACCTAAGTAATCCAAACAGTCTTCAATAATAGGCAAAGGGTAATTATCCTTCAACGTGATCTTGTTTAATGACCGGTAATCGACGCACATTCTCAGATCTCCGTTTTTTCTTTTCACCAACACAATCGGAGATGTGTATGGTGAATCGCTTGGACGTACTATGCCCCCTTGCAATAATTGCTCTAGTCTTACCTTTACCTCGCATCGCTCGCGATATGAAAGTCGACGAGGACCGCTATATACTGGTACGTCATTAAATAATCTTATTTTCATACAATAATCTGTTGGTTTCTTAAGACTATCTATATCGTTTAAATAGTTACTCTCAATAACCGACTTTAAAGAAAGGGAATCCACTGAGCTTAATTTGCAATCGACATCCAATTCATTTTCAGTCTCTACCACACAAACTATTTCTATCAACTCCTCACACTCCCCGTTTTCTTCAGTAATCTCTAAATCACTTAAATCACCACCAGACTCTACCAATTCGGAAACAACTGTTTTATTTTCGTTTGAGAACTCTGCTAACCATCTACAATTATTGTTACATTTAGTCATTCCATCATCTTCATTCTCACTACTATTTACATAAAATGGTAATATACTTAAAAATTTAAATTATCCCCCCTGATTGGAACTTTTACTACTTCCTGGGGAGCTCTGTACAAATTAAACGGCATAAGCGCACTGATTGTTTTTTTATTTGGTTTCTCATTTATATTTCTAAAATTCATTTTTACAAGTTTATCCTTAGCATAACACAGCCTTATTTGGCGTAATTGTATATTTAATTTTGATAAAAGATCACGCCCAATTAGACATGGTACCACAGCTTCGTCATCTGGCAAAATTAAAAATTTATGGTTAACCCTTTTGTTTCCGAAAAAAATTTCACATTGAACACGACCGAACATACTTATTTTCTTATTTCCTATGCCCCGATATGACGTCAATATTTTTTCATCCTCAATTAAAAACGGTACCAGGGACTTTCTTATACAGCTAATAGGGCTACCAGTGTCAAACAGAGAAAAAAAATTCATTACCTCAGTGCGCTTATCTTGTTTAATGAAGGCAACACTTACCGTTTGGAATGCATCTACAGCAGCATCAGCATTGTGTATTGCAGCAGTCAACCCTTTCTTTTTAGGGCAGTTCTGATGGAAATGTCCTACTTCAGCACAGACAAAGCATGAGTTGGCTGGACAGTTGTGAAAACGATTAACGTGGGTACCTGCCATTGTGGCCTTACCCCACGGTGATCTTAACACCGGGTGAATACAATGCGTCTACCAGCGCCCCCATACATGACAAACTGCCATGCATGAGTACCAATTCGATCTCATGTTGTTTGGACATGATCTCCCCCTTGGTTAGGAGCGGAGCCTTTCTAAAACTCCTTCCGATCTTTGGGTCACGGCACCCGGTCGCAATGCAACTCCACATCGAGCTCAAATGAACTCTCCCCGCGATTTGGGTTTAAACCACAACCACCACGATACTCCCCGAAGGGCCGCACCATAACCGGGCAGGAACAAGTTCCTGGGGCTACCGGTTCCCGTGGTACCAGATTTAAGTCTCCGGTCAGACTTCGTAGCCCAAGGACTACTACCAGTAGAGCCCCAAACGGCTCGGGGACTGGTGACCCCCTGCAACCATACTTACAGTAAACAGCACACAGGAACACAGCAATAACAGCAAACAGCAACATAAAACAGGAACAACAGGAACGTCAGCGACAACAGCAAAACAGCAGCCACTAACGTACAAACTGCATCACCTGCACAAAACACACACGGGCACAAGGCACAATAAACAAAAACAACAAAAACATTCAACATTCATCCTCACGGATGAGTACATTGGCCACCCCCTGTGGCCCAGCCCTTTACAACACGAACAAAACAAAAAACAACAATTAGACATGACCCCCCTCACGGAAGGACTTACAAACAAAAACAACGTTGCCAGCAACCCTGCGACATCAAAACAAAACAGCAGACAGCAACACAGCAAACAGCAACCAGCAAACAACACACAGCAAAGTACATGACACCAGGAACAGCACAGGGCACAGGAACTGTGCTCTATGCTCCTCATGGTTGCCTACACTAAGACTTCAACCACAACTGCAACCAACTCCGCCGACGAGAGACGCACACAGTCACGCGCGAACCTGCGGTTCAACAAACGACGGTTCCGGAAATGGCAACAACAGGGAGGCTACCCTCCCTACCTTGGTCTCCGCCTAAAGACCTCACGGGCATACGCGCCCAACGCGTCAAAAGACGCGCCGAACGCCAAAACCCTACTGAAATCCCAATGGTCGCCCGCCCCTACTACGCCCATTCCCTCTAGATCCCTAATGTCATCATAAAGATGGCATTCGACCAGAACGTGTCTCCAGTCCTCAGGGCTCTCACCACATCTGCACAGCGCAGTCTCGGACAGGCCCCTCTTATGCAAAAATGCATTCAGGGAACCATGTCCCGTAAGCAAGAAGCCCGTACTGAGACTGAAGCCAAATTCCGGCCGTCCCACAACAAAATCAGCCTCGCGAATGAATTCGTGCGTTGCTCGCCCCTTTGTACTATTCGCCCATCGCGCCCGCCAGGCAGACACAAGACGTTCCCAAAGGAGCGCCTTGATCTGACTGGGTTCCCTATTAACCACAAGATCAAGAGCAGAAAGCCAATCATGTGGACAAAGCGGTAGCCCCTTCCTAACCTTGAAGGCGATCGCACGGCGAATCACCTCCAGATCAAGGGGAGCCACCCCCAGCAAGACCTGTAGAGCATCTGTTGACACCGTCCTACAAACTGGCATGCAAGCAAGCATCGCAGTTCTCTGGGCGGACTCTATCTTATTGCGGCCAACAACAGTCATGACTGTCTCGTAGCACACAGGTGCACCATAAGCTGCGCATGCAACAAACAGTCCACCATATATGGTACGAGTAGCCCGCCTGCTGAGGCCCCATTCACTTCTAAGGATGCGCCTAACTTTACCTACTACAGCAGTAAGCCTGTCCCTCACATATGAGAGGTGAACCATAAAGTTCAACCTCTCACTCACCATTATTCCCAGGTATTTGACTTCCGTCGCATACCGGAGACTAATGCCGCCAGAGCGAACGAGTGGTGGACGACCCCGAGACAACCTGCCTTTCAGCAGCATTGCCACGGTCTTGTCCATAGCCACCTCCACACCCACACTATCGCCCCACTCGCGCACAACACGCATGGCCCTCTCACCCCGGCTTTCCAGATCAGCACGAGACTGTCCTTCAACCAAGATGAGCAAGTCATCCGCATATGCACACAGTTTGAAGTCACGCTGCAACGACCTCAGCAGGGAATCCATCATGAGGTTCCATAAAAATGGATCACAGATGGACCCCTGCGGACAACCGCGTACAACGTCCCTCCAAACCGTGTCACTGGCGCCCACCACACAGGCTTTCCTACCACAGAAGTAACTCTCCCATAGAGCGAGCTCCCGACAGCCCACACTACGTAGTCTATCGAGAACTACACTCCACAGGAGATTGTCAAACGCACCCTTGAAGTCTACGAAGAGTCCCAGTACATATCTTTCCGCAGAGCTAGCAACACTTGACTTAACATGCAGCCAGGCATCGTCAACAGACCTCCCCTCCCTGAAACCGAACTGGAATTCAGACAGTGCTGCACCCGGACACTCTTTCAGTCGAAAGACCATTATCCTCTCCAGTACTTTTCCAAGCACTGGAAGAAGACTAATGCCCCTATAAGAGCGAGGATCAGTCCTCACTTTTCCGGGGGACTTTAAGAGCACCACAACACGTGCCTTCTTCCAAGCCTCAGGGAAGTAGCCCTCACTGAGACACTTCGCAAATATTGACTCCAGGTATTCCGGTATGGCCTTCCAGATGCTTTTACACATCTCTCCAGTCATACCGTCTATACCCGGAGATTTCCTACTCTTGATCCTGTGGACACAAACTTCTATTTCGGATCTCTCCAGCGCAGGAGGGGCGGCTCCCTCCCTAATGGGAGGAGGGCTACCGCCCGCCCGTACAACCGGAAAGAAAACCCCCAACAACGCGCCCATAATATCGCTCCAGGAAGACAATGTTACATTGTCAACCTGGAGGCTTCCTACTTCTAAACGCCTGTGTCGACCCGAACAAACGCGATAGACACGACCCCAAGGATCGTCCCTATTTTCACGCACGAATTCCCTCCACTCGTCTTCTTTTACCCTACAAATTCTACCCTTATATTCCCTCAGGCTTGCCAGATATTCAACCTTACGAATAGCTAGATCATCTGCGTTAGACTGCCGGGCCCTCTGGAATCTCTTCCTGAGGCGCCTGACACTCCTCCGCATCAGATCCAGTTCATCGGTCCACCACTTGACTTTTCTTGGCCTACCCGGACGGGCTCGGCCAAGCAGCGCATCATTCACCGCGCACATCCAGTCGTCAATCTGGCCAACCTGAGCGTCTATACCCAATTCCCTGAATTCATCTATTGGCTGTACCATAGCAGCCGCCCTAACACTATTCGCGTAACCGCCCCAGTCTATATCCCTTTTACGCCACCCGCGAGGTGACCCAGATATCCAACTCCGCCGGCGATAAGTGAACCGAATCTCAATGAGATTATGATCACTCACACCAGCGTTGTCACATACCTTCCAGCTGAAGTCGAAGTATGACAACGCCAAGTTATTGGCAATTGTCACATCGATATCGCTGCGGCCCTGTGGAGCGTCAAACGTGTACAGATCACTAGCCTCGTTTAACACCGAAGCACCAACTGTGACCAGCCATTCGCCGAGCATGATTCCTCTAGTGTGGTTCATATGACCAGGCGCATGCCTGGGCATTTTACTGAACCACATAGAGGAACATGCATTTGCATCCAGGCCTAGAATAACGGGTGCACTACTCGCTAGGAGTAGGACCGTATCCATGTACCGAATGTACGGCTCCAAAGGGACGGCAAACCTGCAATACAGGCTTGCAAAGAGCACCCGCCCAAACTCCCCCTGTACAGCAACACAGACCCCCCACCGGGTACAGCTCACGACCGTACAATCGACCCCCGGGTCATCCACCACTACCGCAGAGTTCCCCTCCAAATCGGGGAAAACCCGCATACCCCCAGGAAGCCCCCTGATGTCACCAAACCGGAGGTACGGCTCCTGCACTAAGGCAACAGCCGCACCCCGTCGCCGCATCGCCTGCCCAAGTTCACACGTGGCCACGTACGACTTCTGAAGGTTTTGCTGTATTACAACCGCGGTATCCATCTTAATGACGAGCGTTCACCCTAGCAACTATGGTTGCATAGACCGGGCACGCTGCAGACATCATCATATGATCCGCCTGCAGTCCCTTGAACGCACAGTTCCTGCACCGCAATTCGTTGGGGCATCGGCTCGCCCAGTGGCCAGCGTCACCGCACCGTCTACACACATCCGACTGGTACTTACAGTCGCGCACCCGGTGATCAAAACCTAAACATCAATAGCACGCCGGTATGGGGTCCAACGTCCGTACCGCGAAGCGGAACCACTTTATATACGCCCCCGTTGTCCGTAAATGTTCAGCAATACGCGGCGTGCATTCTAGGGTCACGTTAGTTGTGCCCTCTTCCACTTTCCAGGGTGCGCTCATCAGTCGAACGGATCGCCTATATTCCGCGGAAGACATCAACTCCCCGAGGTTCATGGAGTGTAGTTCCTCCATGAACTCATCCGGCGAAATCTCCTTGTGGACGCGCTGAACCACTATTTTAGGCCCCAACTTGTCCTTAACAGCCACCTCCAACCCCACTTCAGCGAACTTAGTGTTACCAGCCACCTTCCTCCTCTCAGCCTCCGATGGCGTGCGAATCACGGCTCCTTCCTTAGTTTGGCGCACCTCGTGCACGCGTACCCCCAAAGTCGGCCCAACCTCCCCAACCACCTTTTCCACCACCTCCTTCGCACTCTTCCCAGCCTTACTTTTAACCACTACCGACCAAGTTTCCACTGGTTTTACCAACGGCAGGGCCGGGTATGACACTGGCGCTACCGCCTCCTGTGTCCTGGTCACAACTCTGCTACTTACTGGGGGTACGGTCATCGACTTCGCCATCGGGGCAGCAGCAACTCCCACCGCACCAGCCTCCAATCTCCCCCTCAACCGCTCATTTTCGGCCACCAATCCCATAAGAAGTGCCTCGTACTCTCCCACTTCCTTCAACAGCCTGCGTGCAACCCCCCTGCCCACATCATCAGCCATCACTACGTCCATCACCTTCTCCGTGATGCGCTTCATGTCCGCAATCACTCCCTCAGCCTGCAGCTTCTTCTTTCTGGTCCGCGACAACCTCTCAGGCAACCTCTCAGGCAGCTTGGTGACTACTCCCTCACTGGCCACCTCACCCACACACGTGACAATCACCTCATCGTCCACTACCATTGGGGCTTTTGACACAGCCGCGACCTCACCCACACCTTTCACCGCTTCCAACGGCGTCTTCTTCCGCGATTTAGGCGACCCAGCTTTGAATTTTTTTACCGACTCCGCATCCTCAGTAGACGACATCTCCGACTCTGTGTGCCGAAGCTTCGGCGGCACAAATGGTGGCGGCGCCCTGGGATCGTCAGTGGTCACGTCACTGGCGTCCCCTTTAGCCTTCGGCTTTTCCACCTTGCGCTTGCTAGCCGGCGGCATAGCAACCAAAAAATAAACAAAAATTTAAATAGCCACCTACCTTTCAAAATCAAAATCAAAGTATAGAACAGGAACTAATTCACAATAATCAAGCCAAGATCGTCACCAATATTCCAATGCCAGAACCAAAAACCGTTTTATACAACCAAAGTCAATATAACAAGCGAAGCCGTCAACTATATCGGTAAACACCATGTAGTGTGCACATACTATAAGGTATTAATAAGTCGACGTATACCTACTTTGTTTAGTATTATTATAAGTACTGTATTATTATATGTAGTTTTTACAAATATTAAATTGGAAATATTCCTGATTCATTTTTGTAGTTGCAGGAATATTGTTTCCAATTTTTTTGTAGTTTGTAGCATAGAAAAAGGATATATAAACACATAAGTTTGTAAATAAAGATCAATTATTATTCTGCCTTCAAATCGGCATTTTTAATTTATTTTGGCATTCATCTGCCTTAATCAAACACCGGCATATAAAACTGCCTGTGCAACTTATCATTGAGGCCAGTGGCGTTAATTAGCGCCGGCCAACTAAATTAGATAAGAAATCACAGAGCCTCCACAACGGCAAACTCTCCCTCACATTATATGGCGATCCTGCCAAACACTGGGCAAATCCCCATCGAGGAATACGTCCCAGTTGGCCAGCGAAATATGTTCCATTGAACAAGCAATGGCGGAGCATCGCGCACAACATACATAAATAAGTTTTAAAATGAAAACACTACAATTTTGTTTGCTTTGTTGTGAAACGAATTTTATTTAAACTTAGTGAATATGTATTAACATCAATAAAAGAAAAAAAAAAAACAAATTAACAAAGCAAAACTCACCCTCATATTATATAAAAAAAAACAAATTAACACAGAAAAACAGAGTATACATACATACATACATACATATATACACATAACTTAAACATGGGAAACAAAACGATACAAATTATTCTTTACAATTTTATTTAATTAAAATGTAAATACATTAATTTATTTTATATCTAAAATTACTAAATCACAAATAACACAACACATAATTTGTTTTTAGATTTTTTTTTAAAGAAAAAACATACACACAATAAATATAGACATTTAAAAAACAAAAACACGCGAATAAGAAAAGAAAAGAAATAAGAATAGATAAAAAAAAAAGTAATGCCAAGTATGGGTACAATAATCGTGGTACTGTATTAGTACGATAGTGGGTATCACGAATTTAAGATCAATGTTGCCATTGTTGTGAACTTATAATTGCACAAAGTTGAATTTTTAATAAATAAGTTGTACCTAAAATAATTTATTTATAATTGAATGGATATTATTAAAGAATTATACTTAGAGCTAGAAAAATTAGAGAAAAATATAAAAAAAAGTAAAGATAGGATTTACTCCCCTGAATATAAGAGAGATAAATTGGCGCGATTAGCTTTTATATCCCATGAAGTGAATAAAATAAGTAACGATTTAACTGAATTTGAGAAAGAAAAGGGTTTTTTACGTAAATTTGAAGAATTATACGAAAGGGTTTTAAATTTGATCAAGAATTTATTGATTAAAGAAGAATCATTAGCGCAAATTGAAATTGAAAATTTTGGAAATATGGCACAATTTGACATATCAATTGTGGGCAAAAACCTACAGGTTTTTAAAGGTTCATATGAAGCGTTAGATGACTTTTTGGTGCAGACTGAATTACTGCATGATATGCTTAGGGCAGAAGACAGAGAGATATTTGTTAAGTACGTATACAATTTCAAATTAACATCACATGTGAGAAGTGTGTTAGGTCGTTCAAACAGACCAGTCACTTTTGCCGGTTTAAAAAAACTTATGATAGAAGCGTACCCGAATCCTAGAACATTGCAACAAGTCTTGACAGAATTCGGTACTTTAAGACAAGGGAATTCGAGTATATCTGCATTTAGAGAGAGGGTCACCGTACTATCCGAGCAGCTGAGTGACTTTGAAATAAAGGCTCTTGAAAATCCTACTCTTGAGACAAAGCAGGCAGTGTATGAAATGAGTGAAAATATGGCTCTTAACGCTTTTATGAAAGGAGTGAATATAGAGTATCAAAATTTGTTAATTGCAAGTGGACCGAAAACGGTAAATGAAGTGGTAGAGAAGTGTATGTCTCTCGAATTGTTATAAACAGTGATACCTTAAAAGCAATGATCCCTACTGAAGCATCAAAGATTCTCGCAATAACGCGAAGTATGAAAAAGGAATCAAAACAGATAGACACAAATATTGATGGAAGTCACGTTGCTACAGAAAAGCCTGATCAACTTTTCATGTGGGAATGTACGTCCATAACAGACATAAAAAACATGAAAAAGCTTTGATTTAACGTAGATAAAACATTTAAACCGCTGATTACAGCCAACAACACAGAAGCAATAGTTAGGTGTGGTGATAATCCGATGAACGTCAAGGCGTCCTTGGAGAAGCTTATACCAAAAATGTTGTTGGAGGGTACAAAGGAACTAGCTTTGAAGGATGATGATAGTATATTTAATATAATTCACATTGAACAATTTAAAAATATATTCAATAGTTTAAAGAGAAAACGTGAGGAAAATTTGAGAATTCTGCTATATAAGGAACCAGTACGAATAACTGATAAAGATGAACAGAATAATTTGATTTCGGAATATCACAATGCACCCGCAGGAGGTCACTTAGGCATCAGGAAAACAATTTTGAAACTCAAACAAAGATACATATGGAAGAACATGTCTAAAATGGTCAAAAAACACATTTTGAATTGTGAAGACTGTAAAGTAAATAAACAAGTCAAACATACGAGAGAAAAGTTAATTATAACTGACACCCCAAACACAAGTTTTGAGGTCATCTCTATAGACACGGTAGGACCTCTGCGATTTTCTAATCAGTTTGGATACGTTTTAACAATGCAAGATGATTTAACCAAATACGTTATAGCTTGCCCTATTGAATCGAAAGATGCCAGGACAGTTGCAAAAGCTCTAGTTGAACATGTAATTTTAATTTACGGAAATTTCAAGATTTTTAAATCGGATAGAGGCACGGAGTTTGCGAATGAGCTAATATCTGAGGTGTGCAACTTTTTAGAAATAAATCAAGTTTTCAGTACACCTTATCATCACGAAACGTTGGGCTCAATAGAGCGAAACCACAGAGTACTTAATGAATTTCTCTTAAACTTTTGCAAAAGTGATGAATGGGATCATTGGATTCCTTATTTTTGCTTTTCGTATAACACGACGCCACATGTACATACTGGTTACACACCATTTGAGTTGATATTTGGTAGGTTGCCTAACCTCCCAAATGACAAAATTTTCAATTTCAAACCCATTTATGACACGGAACATTATGCAAACGAGCTAAAAGCTAGACTGCAATTCTCTTTGAAAAGAGCAAAAGAACTTATACAAATCGCAAAAGAAAAACGCGTTAATCAATCTTCTAAAATTAACCCTTTAAATTTGAAAGTAGGTGACTATGTACTTGTAAAAAACTTTAATCGAAGAAAGTATCAACCGCCTTACCACGGTCCATATAAAATAGTTGAAACAAAGGGAGTAAACTCTATCTTAGACATAGGAAATTCTCGTAAAGAGTTTCATAATAACAATTTGAAAAAATTCTAATGAATTTAATATATAAAGAAAAAGTATTTTTATTTATGTGATAGTTTTAAGATCTACATTGTAACCTTGAAGTATTTACCCCATTTCATTATTACTTACATAAGACTGAATTTTCAATTGTTGTAAGAATATATTTTCAATGTTTGTAAAAATTTAAAAAATTTTTTCTATAAAAAAAAAATTTTATAAATTTTTCTTAGGGGTTAGGGTGTAGTGTGCACATACTATAAGGTATTAATAAGTCGACGTATACCTACTTTGTTTAGTATTATTATAAGTACTGTATTATTATATGTAGTTTTTACAAATATTAAATTGGAAATATTCCTGATTCATTTTTGTAGTTGCAGGAATATTGTTTCCAATTTTTTTGTAGTTTGTAGCATAGAAAAAGGATATATAAACACATAAGTTTGTAAATAAAGATCAATTATTATTCTGCCTTCAAATCGGCATTTTTAATTTATTTTGGCATTCATCTGCCTTAATCAAACACCGGCATATAAAACTGCCTGTGCAACTTATCATTGAGGCCAGTGGCGTTAATTAGCGCCGGCCAACTAAATTAGATAAGAAATCACAGAGCCTCCACAACGGCAAACTCTACCTCACATTATAACCAAGTTATTCACTTATTTAGCGACCGAACCGTCAATTCCAATTTATTTTAAATCAAACCGTCAATTCCGTTTTTCAATATAAAATGTACCAAACACTCAACACCGAGGCGTTGCCAGTTTACACAACCAATTAATTCACAATGTAAACCGTTTTGAAGCACTTTAATTATAACCGTCAAATCCAATCAGTTTCAATTTCAATTTCAGTTTCAAAATCCAACCGTCAAAAATTTTTCTACACTTGGTAACACTTGGAGTCACTAAGTTCCTTTGGTAACACTGGCGTTTAACTATAATTCTCCCTAACCCAACTTTTGGCCGGAGCTTCTTCTTGTTCTGAGACACCTTTGTCAGCGGAGTCTCAAAAACACAATCACTCGCGACTTTTTGTTTTTGTTTTGTCTTCAATTATTTCCACAAACACTAATACACACGACCGTATTTTAAAATATTTAACGCTATCCGCATGTACGTCTGTTCGCTTCAACAATCCGACTCAGAGTGAGTTGGCTGGACACTTTGGTTTCGGACATTTGCTCTGGTAGTGGCCAAACTGAGAGCAATTGTAACAGCGGACTTCATTTTCAGGTGTTTTAGCCTCAGCCGTTTTCGATTTGTTGATCGCTGTAGCGTTGATGGCTCTGGTCGCTGCGATCCGTGCCTGTTGATGTTTTGGTTCGTAGCTATCCATACGGTCAATTAATTCATTTATAGTTCTGGCACCATAAAGACGAGTAATAGCAGTCGAATTATCTGGAATGCCATCGATGATGAAGTCGACCAATTCTCTTTCCTCTATTTCAGCTTTCAAAGCAATAGCCTGCATCGCCACTACGTAACCAATACATGATTCATTGGGTTTTATTTTTCTTAGCCGCAGTTGTTCGTATATTTCATGTTTCGACACTTTTCGATTAAACAACGCTTCTAAACTTGCCTTCAAATCCTTGTAGTCTAGCAATCCGATGTTAATAACATGCTGCCTGGCCGTTCCACCCAACCGGCAACGAACTCCAACACACTTTTCTTTTTCAGTGTATGCAGCCGAATTTGCGTAGTCTTCGAATACATTAAACCATTTTTTTACATCGTAGTGGTCTGCTAAATCAATATGACGAAGGCCGGAGGGCGTTGATTATAAATTTTCCTCCAATGCCCTTATTTGTTGTTGCACTTTTAACATTTCCAAGCGCAGTTGTAAATTTTTAAGTTCGTCCTCAGCAGCAACCCTAGCAGCAGAAACACCACAATTTAAGGCTTCGGGCACGTTTGTAGAAAAATGGCTGACATCGGGCACGTTTACGGCAGTCACGAATGTAGATAAACGTTTAACGGCGGGCACGTTGTCAGCAAGCGCATCAGAAACTTTATCAGCAGGTAGTTCAATAGCCGCGGCTTCATTGGCAGACGAATTTACAGAAAGTACGTTGGCACCAGGAACCTGTAAATTGTCTAAAATATTACCGGCAGCTGAGGCATCATATCTGCGATTCTGGATTATTCGTTTCAATTTCTACTAAGGGGTTATTTTTAGCCAAATATTCATCATCTTCCCCTTTTGGAATGGTCTCATATAACGCTTTGAGCTAACTTAGTGTGGCCGCCTCGGGAAACTCTACGCCAGCTGCAGCAAGTGCACTTACTAGTGCTTGGCGGCTTGGTCGCAAATCAATTTTAATTTTCTGCATCCTTTAATTTTTTATTAGTTCTACCTTATCACTGGCACAACAGTTGTACCCCACACCTGATTTTATAAGGAGCAAATATAAATTGAATTTAAACACTTTTAAATAAGTTTTAATATTTTTTTTGTCTTTATTCTGCTGATGCCGAAAAAAATATATCCTACCGGATATGCTAAACTAAACTTGGTTGCATTTTCTATATAAAACATCTGTGCAATAACACAGAGTTGTTACTTAAAGATAAGAGTAGCTAATAACAGAGTTGCAGTCTTAATTTAGGAGTAGTCAGATGATAGATCACTACAACATATTACTTTTTTATTAAATTATATTACTTTTTTAACTTTATTTATTTTAAATGAATATTTTATATATGAATTGCTGATCAGCCGCTTGCGCGACGTTTAGATTTATTCTCTATTCAAATATTTTATAATTTTCTTCTGCTTAATATAAGCATGAGAAAATGCTTGGTGGACATACATAAATACATGTCGACCAGCTGCTTGGTATGTGTGGGTAATTAGCTACAACAATCACCCTTATTGTGTTTGGCGTTTTTATGGCGAAAGACGGACGTTTTTGAAAAATGGTACCGTGATTGGCGAAAAACGCCAGTTAATACGACAAATTTCAAATCTATTACAAAAACGCCATTAAAATGCTACCGTGCTTGGCGTATTTGTCTTTCAAAAGGGAGAAAATTTGTCGTCAACGCATTTGTTCACGACAGATAAATAAAATCTGATAAAATAACAAAAATTAAAATATGAATTTTACCTTCTGCATTTTTTACATATGATTGCTGTCATTTGAAATGTGTTTTTATTTATTTACTTATAAAAATTTATTTACTTTAAAAAAATAAAAAGTAAATCAGCGGGACACACCGTTTGCGAAAATTTTAATTATATCGGTGCACCATCCCGTTCCGTGAAGGGTTGTACGAAGGCCTGGACTGATTTTGAACATATGTGAGCAAAAATTTATAATACAATATTTTCTAACATATTTTTTGTTAGAAATCAAAAATATTTTCACTTGCTGCTGTCTCAGCTGCTTTTTATAGAATTAATTTAATAATTGCTTTTCAACTTTATATTCAGAGGATGAGTAAAATGCAACACAACATTTTTACAAAATTTATTTGCTCAAATTAAATAAACAATACCAAAAAAAAAATATTAGTATTTTTATTCTTTGTTATTTATAAACATTTGTTTGGCACTTTCTTAACAGGATGCTTCATAATCATTTAGCTTAACATAATCTTTTACATTATGATTCATTTACAAAATTTTGCTTGTCGAAAATTTTAGACGGTAACATAAGCGTGTAAATGCGACAGCTACTACGAGAGCTGTCGTTTTACGCCTACTCCAAACACAATAAGGGTGAATGTGTGCATATCAAATGTCATGCTGACCAAAGTATATTTAACAAAGTAGCCGCTTCGCTACGATAACAACAACGTCGAAAAATTTTGCGTGTATTTTGTTTTTGCAATTAAACCCGAATGTCAAAAGTAAGCGACAGAAAAAAGAAGAAAAAGTGGAAAAAAGGAAAACAAAAGTACATCACGTACTTTAAAGTTAGTTGAATTTTATGAATTAAAAGTTAAATTAAAAGAACTTAATTGTTAGAAAATGATAATAAATCTCCTATATCAATAGTTTTTGAAATTGAGATTAAAAGAAATATGCCTGTAGACTTTACAGTGATACATTTGCTAGTGCATCTATAGTGGGTGAAAATGTGAAAAATGAACCAGCTATAAACATTTCATTCTGTAATTCTTTAGCTCCAGCCAAAGTATATTTATTAATAATTAAGTGTATCCTGGCTCCAGCAACCATTAAAGAATCTACTACAATTATAAAATCAGCCAAAAGTGTAAATCTGCATATGAAAGATCAACTGATGTGTCTGTATCTGCCAAAAGTGTAAATCTGCATATGAAAGATCAACTGCTGTATCTGGCCAAATTTTTAGGATTTGATGTTGAATTTTTGGATTATCCTAAAGGAAATCACAACGAATTTCTTAACATTGTTATGCTTTCCACCACACCACCACAAATTTGTCACAGTGTTAATGCAATAAATATAACAAATTAAAGTAAGTTCGAAACATCAACACATACAAATGAATATTCGTAACATTCTTCTATCACTTTAGTTCCAGGATAAATGAAAAGTCTAGTAAGGAGAAGCCTGATGAGATATTAAGCAAGATACCCGTAGAGCATATAAGAAATTTTAGTATTATTGCCCATGTCGATCATGGAAAGAGTACTTTAGCTGACCGTTTGTTGGAGCTTACAGGCGCCATATCGCTGAATTCCGAAAGCCAGGTTTTACACAGTTTACAAGTTAAAAAGGAACGTGGTATAGATGTGAAGGCACAAACTGTGAGATATTTGCTGAATATTATTGATACGCCCGGCCATGTCGACTTTTCTAATGAAGTGTCGAGGTCATTAGTTGCTTGCGATGTGTTATTTTGTTGGTTGATGCCTGCCATGGTGTACAAGTGAAGACTGTGGCTAATTATCATTCGATATCGAATCAGAACGCATTTTGAAGGTTAGTATGACATTAAAGTAGTAACCAACTCTTTACCGAGTTTACTGTTATATCCTTTCAGATATCCTCGAAACTTGGAATTGCCGTTTGTGAAGTTTTAAATAAAGTCATTGAAGTCATTCCCCCACCTGGTGTGTTTCCATCTGATCAATCGAAATATACTCAGATGCTGCTAAAAATGGCTTATAAATACTCAGTGAGATGGGTTTGAATAATCCAATTAAATTATAATTTACAGTTTATCAATTGTCTGCATATATATAAATCTGTTATGAAGTTTATTATTGAATTCGATAATCAAATATGAGCAACATCAACTTTTCCATTTTTATCAAAATAAATTATATCTATTCAGCATAATAAACAAAATGAAAAGGAAATAAATGTACTTGTTTGAGTTTATTGATTATTATTTGGAAACTGAAAAATATTTTCAAACATAAATAGGTACCTATGTTCCATAACTTCAGATAAAAGGAAGCGTCTAAATAAATTTTAATATGATTTTAATAATAACTTTTTATTCATTGTTTTTTTTATATATTTATTTTTTTATTATTATCAATCGAGCCAATAGAGCCGTATATGATTAAAAATAAGGTTTACAAACTAATGAAACAATAATACTACTAGATAATGAAATAAAATAGTTTATTGAAAATATATATTTTTTTTAAATTTAACAGTTTTAAAAACATTTATATTACTGAAACTTTTTTAGGTTACGAAACTATCAATTTAAACTATTAAAATAATAAACGGAAATACTACGATATTCGTTAGGAAATTTATATATGAAAGTTTTTTTTTACAATTAATATGTATTATTATTAAAAAAAAAACAATAACAAGAAACAAGTTAGGACATTTAAATCTAAAAGCTTTTTTTTTATAATTAATATGTATATTTAATCATGAAGAGAAAGCGTAACCACTACATTCAGTCATTTATGTAACCACTATATTCAGCCAAATGCAGTCTTTTGAAATGTACTTGTCTTCAAACTATAAAGAAATAAGAAATAAGTTAAAAGCTGTATTTAAATAGTTAATTATTTTATACTTATCTTTGGACTACTCATGAATGGGAACTTTCGTCTCAACAACTTAAGTGGCTGTCCTTTTCGATCATCGGGGTTGTTGCTCTGCTCGTTTTTTGACCCATCGCTTTCTGAAATAAGAAATATGAATATGAATTTTGTACTCTGTGGCACATTGCCACAGAGTAGAACATCTATGACAGAGTACATTGTGGCCTAATGTCAAACACCAACACAATTCCATTATATATTTATTTTAGCATCTAATAATTTCGGTAAATAACATTAAACATCGTAAATAACATTAAACATCGTAAAAGTATACATGACATGATAATAAAACTATATTAGTTTCCAAAAAAAAAAAAAACACAGTTTTGTGAAACAAAAAAGTTTTGCCTAAATCTAGTTTGCCAACGCAGCTCCAAATGAAATCAAAAGTACATAATGGTTATATGCATAGGATTTTCTCTTGTATGGTATAAGAGATTTGTTAATAAGCTTTCAAATGATACCAATATTGACCATATGGATTGAAAAATGTAGTAGAAAATTGCATGTATGTATGAAAACTTCTTCGCTCCATAACTGGAAACTAAGCGTTTTCACCAATATTGTCATTTAACATTTTCTTATTACATATTTTTCTATTTTCTATCGCCCTATGAACTTTTTATTTAATTTGCAGCTGCGTTGGTAAACTAGGTTTGTATATTTGTCACTATAAAAAAGGTTACTTACTGTGCAAAAGAACACATTTGTGGCAACTTTTCAATAAATGGTTCAGCGTTTGGAAGAATGTGGAAGCGTCCTCCAAGATGTTTAATGTTGGAAGGCAAAAAATGATTTGAGCAAATCCTTGCAGAAGCTGTAAATTCAACCCCACAAATTTCACACCACTTTTTTTTCATCACCACATCTTATGGGATACGAAACATAGTTCCGTCTCTCCTTTTGCACACAGCACAAATGGACATTTTTATTATTGTTTAAAAAAAAACACAATGAAAAACTTTTTACAAATATTAATTAAACTTTTCACAATTTTTTACCACAAAAAAAATTTTCTTTCGCAATTAATAATTTTGGCGCGTGCAAAATTGTAAAGAAAACAACAATGTAAACAAACAAGAATATAAACAGTTTTTGACAAGTTGGCCACATCAGATGAGTAACGGTTCGACTGACGAGGTTACCTTATTAAGTGTATCCTGATGCTGACAACATGACGACTTACAGTCAAACACATATAATGTGGACGTATTGCATTTACAGTCAAACATATATAATGTGGACAAATGCAAATGAACTAATTACTCACACTACAATATGGAATATGAAAATTTCCGATATCGGTCCATATGTATCCGAGATATAGCCCAAACCGGGTTTTTCATGAAAATGTCGCGTAAGCGAACTTAAACAATTTTTTTGTGCTCAAAAGCAGTTCTGGTAATGAAGTAAGGTTATATAAATCTCGAAAATAATAATTTCCGATATCGGTCCATATATACCCGAGATATAGCCTAAACCGGGTTTTCATGAAAATATCACGTAAACGAACTTAAGCAACTTATTTTGCTTAAAAGCAATTTTGGTAATAAAATCAGGTTATATATATATATATATATATATATATATATATATATATATATATATATATATATATATATATATATATATATATATATATATATATATATATATATATATATATATATATATATATATATATATATATATATATATATATATATATATATATATATATATATATATATATATATATATATATATATATATGCAAAATGAAAATTTCCGATATCGGTCCATATATACCCGAGAAATAGTCTAAACCGGGCGTTGCGGCTGCAACGGTGGGGGGCGAGCAATAATAAAAACAGCGGTTTCTCAATTTACAAAAAGATCAAATATCAAATGCAGGGCTACTGTTCTGCTTTTCTGCTGTTTTATTATCTAAATAATACATTACAATATATAAAAGGAAAATACAAAATTTTAAAATATCTATACTCACTCAGCTCTGTCTTTCCTGGGCGTCCTTTTCACAAACTATGTCGTTAATTTCAAACGACCAAACGATTTCTACGAGGCAAGTATTCACATACCGGTTATCGCAAGACAGTGACAGAGCTAAGTAAGTTACTATTTTACAGAGTTGCTATTACGAATTAACGATTTTAATAAAAACAAGGTAAAGTAAATAATTCAAAAAATAAAAAAAGTTAAATCTGCAGTTCACAACATCCCGCCACCCGTGAGTCGACTAAGAAGATTCACCACCAACGTCGAGAACTGCCAACTTGGATGAAGGACGCTTCAGATGTCCAGCCGAAGTCTTTACCACAGCCGAGCGAACTTGCCCATCCTTTGCTGTAAAAACCTCTTCAACAATACCATTCTTCCATTCACCTCGTGACTCATTATCGTCACATATTATTACAATGTCACCGACTTGTAGTGGCTTTACGTACTTAAACCATCTGGTACGCCGAGTAAGATCTGGAAGGTACTCTAGCACCCACCTCTTCCAGAAAGTCTGTTTCAATTGCTGCAGTATATGCCATTACTTCCTTAAAATCACCCTCTCGCCGACAGCTGGAGTCTGTACAATGTTTGGGCAGCCAATTAAAAAATGGTTTGGCGTAAGTGGCTCAGCCTCAAAACATTCTACCGGCAGGTGAGTAAGAGGACGGGAATTCACTAAATTCTCCGCCTCTATCAGCAAGCTATTCAAAGTTTCCACTTGCGGTGACTTTTCCTTCAACGTAAATGATAACACATTTTTAACGCTATGCACAATGCGTTCCCATGCTCCTCCGGCTTATGGATTTGCCGGGGTATTAAACATCCATTCAATACTTCGCTTTGCACATTCTTCCGCCAGCACTTTTTCATTCAAAACAAAATCTTCTTTGGAGGCACCTATGAAGTTCGTGCCTCTATCACTTCTAATACGGATGGGTATGCCTCTACGATTAATAAAATTTCTAATGCATAAAATAACAGCATCCGTTGACAAGTCCTTTGCCATTTCCAGGTGAATGGCCCTTACTTTTTCGCAACGGCGGCCAATTGACACCGTGAAAGGTCCCATATAGTCCAGCCCTGTATATGTAAAGGATCTCACATATGGTGTGAGTCTATCTACGGGATGTTGACCCATTAATGGCGGTTCAGGAATGGCACTTCTATTTTTACATTCTTGACAACTAGTTTTGGCAGACCTTGCTAGTTGACGCAAGCTCGGAATCCAGAACTTAACGCGTATTGCAGCACAAATAGCTTCCTGATGTTGATGCCTGAACTGTTCATGATAATTTTTGACGATTAATTTCGTTATTGGGTGGTTCTTCGGCATTATTATTGGCTGTTTGGTTTCACGACCGACACATTCCGCATAATTAATGCGACCAGAAACTCTTATCAGGTCGTCTTGGTCTAAAAATGGAGTTAATTTAAATATGGGGCTTTTATTCTGTGAAACTTTATTTGATTTTAGCAAATCATATTCTTCGGCGAATTCGTTTCTCTGAGCAATTTTACACCAATATTTTTCAGCTTCATCTATTTCAGTAACCGTTAAATATGAACTGAAATTTAAACTTGATTTATTCTGCCGAGAAGCGTAACATTTAAATATCTTAATTGCGCGATTAAACCAACATCTTATTCTCAGTAGTCTAAAATAATCCGATATATCGTCATATGAAATAAAAGTGTTTACATTCGTAATTGTTAGCAAATATTTTGTCCGAAGTTCCGAATTAACTTCATGCAATTCAATATCATCAGGTAGCCGCGGCCATTCGGCAGCATCAAATTTCAAAAACTGAGGACCATTTAACCAGTGGGAGTTGGCATAAGTTTGTGCAGAATATAGAGGACGCGTCGCATCGTCAGCTGGGTTATGATCGCCTGGAACCCATCTCCATTGTTTGGCATCGGAAATCTCCAAGATTTCAGCAATACGGTTTGCAACAAACTGCTTATAAACTCGATTATTCGAACGAATCCATTTAATAACTGTCTTGGAATCAGATCAAAACACAATTTCCCGCGGCTTTAACTCATGGCTAGATAATATCGTATTCATTAACCTTGCACCTAGAACAGCTGCTAACAATTCAAGCCTCGGAATCGATAAGTGTTTTATCGGTGCACACTTTGATTTGCCTACAATGAATGCTATGCTCACTTGGCCATCATAATTGATTCGCCAATACCCGACTGCAGCAAATGCCACCTCGCTTGCATCCACAAAGATATGCAAATCAATATTTTTTAAAGAATGGTCACACTGCGATCCATAATATCTTGAAATTTTTATATGACGTACGTATTCTAGCTTTCTGTACCACCTGTACCATATTTGATACACTTCTTCAGGGATAGGGCAACTCCATTCAATTTTATATCTACACAGCTCCTGAAGCAGAATTTTTGATGCAATCATTATATTCGCTAAGAATCCAAATGGGTCGAATACTGACATTGTCAAACTCAATACTTCGCTTTTGGTGGGCTTTCGATCTCCATTTAAAACTTCTTCAGGAACTTTTGAGAACTTCAGGTCAAAATAAAAGGTGTCATCAGAAGGCGACCAACACAATCCTAAAATTTTTTCAGATGCATTCTCACCTTCGCACAGACTGGAAAGATTTAAATTGTTTTCAATAGCTTCCGTACCCTGCATTAAATGCAAAAATTCATTAGAATTCGAAACAAAACCTCTGAGCTCGAATCCAGCATGGGCATGAATAGAAACTACATTGGCTGCTACTGAAATTGCTTCATCAACTGTGTCAAAACTGTCCACATAGTCATCAACATAGTGATTCTCTACAATAGCTTTATAAGCTCTAGGGTAACTGTTTTCAAACATTCTGGCATTTAAATTTTTTACATATTGAGCTGAGCATGGCGAGCTAGCGGACCCAAAAATCATTGCCTCCATTACATATATATCCGGTGGTCTTGAACTATCATCATTTCGCCATAAAAATCTTTGCGCTACCTGATCGTCTTCACGAATTTTCATACGGTGAAACATCTCGCGTATATCTGCACAAATTCCAACTCGACGAAACAATATTGCGAAATTTAAACAATATTGACAAAAGTGGTTTCGGCTGATATTTGGCTGGGCCTTTCATTAATCTACTGTTAAAGGACTCACCTTCGACTAATGCTGCGGCATCAAAAACAAGTCTTGGTTTATTGCCTTTATTGACGTTGGTAACAGCAAAATGCGGCAGGTACCAGGTACGATCGTTTTCCTCACTGGCTTCTTCGGGCCAGTCTCTCATTAAATATAAACTTTTATAATTGTTTGTAATTAAAATCACAAATTATATTATTTTTTCACTTTCAAATTCACACAAATTTCTTGAAATTACACAAAATCATACAAAAAAATCTTCAGGTTAAAATGGCGCGAAAAAGTTTGTAAACAAAAGAAAAAAATTTGACAGTCTCGTTGGAAAAAAACGCGAGAAGCAAAATATAATCACCTGTGCTGTTAAGTTCATCTAGTAATGAACTCGCCTTGGTTATTGTAAAACATATCGAGAATGTCAAAATCTAAATTCGGCTAAGATTGTTCAGCAGCAAAAGTTTTACATAAACTTTTTATAAAAACCTTTATAATTGTTTGTAATTAACATCACAGATTATATTGGTTTTTCACTTTTAAATTCGCACAAATTTCTTGAAATTACACTAAATCATGCAAAAAAAACCTTCAGATTAAAATGGCGCGAAAATGTTTGTAAACAAATGAAAAAAAAATTGACAGTCTCATTGGAAAAAACGCAAGAAACAAAAAATAATCACCTCAGCTGTCAAGTTCTTCTAGTAATGAATTCGGCTTGGTTACTACCTGTAACAATTGCGTAGCAGCCAATGTTAATTTAAAATAGCTTCTCAATAATTGTATAATTTGTTATTATTAAGCCTTTTATTTAATACCACCTTGCTTGTTGTACAATATATCGGAAGAGCCAATTTGAAATGCCAACTTAAAACTAATCTACGAATGTTGCAAACTTATTTACACTAATCAATAGGTTAACAAATATGTTACGCATGTCATGACATGAACATTATTTAATCATTTCATTACATGCTTTTTTTTACCTTAAATTATTTATGTATAAATATATTTACATAAACGTAGATATGTTTGTATCTAGATATAGCGTGTGGGCAAATCACCGTAGTCCCGACCATAGCATAGTGGTGGCCTTGTGGCACGTCCACTTCTCGTGACCATAGGCTGGCTATCTAGAACTGTGGGATTCCCTTGTACCTCTGAATCAATCACTTCGGGATGTGTCTGTTTTGATGAAATGTTCTCATCTATAACCGAAAGTATAGTTTCATCAGTCACACTAACGTTCCCATTACTATTCGCATTCTTTCCCATCGTCGACTCATTCCTACTCGCACTTTCGTTATTCAACTCATTTTGAGCCACATGCTCACCCTGAGGTCTCTGAGTGTCAAAACAAGTGCCCTTTTTGTATCTTCCGTCTGCCTCTGATAACAGATCACTGGCATCGAAATCCTCATTGCTAGTCCTCGTGATAAACCGGCGAATACGTCTGAAGTAATTATCAAAACTGTCCTTTACTATATATGACCTGTTATTGAATGCTGACACTATTTTCCTATAAGTCCATTCCCTTCCGTTCTTTTTGAACATGATCACATCCACCTCACTGAGAGCCGGCAACTCTTTCGAGTTCCTGCCGTAATAATATTTATTCCTTTCCTTTCTTCTTTTAAGTTTCTGTTTTATTTCCCCCTCATTCATATTGTTTCTAATCAGCAGTGACCCTGCTAGCGGCAGTCTTGTCTTCAATAGTCTTCCAAAAAATAATTCCGCCGGTGCTATGTGCATGTCCGTCAGTGGTGTTATGTTGTATTCTAGCAACTGATATTGAAATTGCTCAACACTATTTGTCTCAAAACATCTTTTAATAATATTCTTTACTATATAATATTATATGATGATGACGGGTTGGTATCCTTCGTCTAGCTCGAGTTCAATCCTGGCTAAAACCAAGAAATATTTTTATTTATAATTATAACAATAATTGCTGCGATCAATAACTCTTGATCAAAGAAGACAGGAAAAAATAATGGAATACACTAAAAAGCTGGGGGACAACTAACTGTTTCGTAGTCGCTACACTACTCATCAGCATCCACTAGGATTCGAACTCAGTACCATGTAAACATGACATTAACTAACTCAGCCACTGAACTCTTATTTAATTTTTCGTCTATATTTGTCTCATATTAATCACTTATGCAATTTGTTATAATCCCAGTTGTTTGTACTGCCGTTTTATGTCACTGAACAATCAGTTATTTTTTTTTATTATTTATCACGCAGTGTCTTCACGTGCCATCGACTTGAACATGGCATGAACATAACGTCGGCAGAGCGAATGTAAAAAAAAGTTCATGTTCTGTATGTGGCGAATACGTATGTTAGGATTTACCTTATCAAAGTGTTCAATTCGACGCCACTTTGTGTATTTTTGTACGTGATGGACAACTTCATGGCGAACATTGATGCTGAGCAATATGCTCGAGCATCGATGTCAGAGTATGAACGAAACATGGCCATGAGCGGTCCACATTAGCCATCTGCGATGTCCGCTATGATGCTAACACTGCGTTTAGACATACAAGTAACTTGTTACAAGTTGTGTGTACATATTAACAACCAATACATCGAAAAAAATAATAAAAACACTTGCAATTTGCACGATTGTTTACACACGCAAGTGCAAGTTCATTTTCAAAATGTCGTCGAAGACAAACATTGTACGCCTTTGTACTACATGCGCTTTTAATGTCTGTGCTGCCAAAGTTTTAGCATAGCAATATTACAGGGGAAGTATATTAAGTACATACATTTTTCACAATTAAAATAATAAATTTGTAATCCAAGTAAAAATTAAGTTATAGATGTTTATTTATTTTTGTGTTTTTATATTATGTTTTTGGCATATAACTAAAAATATTAATATTTTCAAAATTTTTCCTTGAAAAATACCTATTAAAGTTAAAATGAAATATCTATGGGCAACACTGTTTGTTTCTGCTTGCATGCAAGTGAAAAAATCACTGCCAACCAAAATCAGTTGCAAGTGAGGCTACTACTTGCAGGTGTGTGAATGTATTAGTAAAAAAATGTTAATGTATTGGGTTTTTTGCACTTGCACTTGCGTGTGTAAACATTCAGTAATACCATGTTCATGGCTAATGGAGACCCCCAGTCAACGTACGTATGTATGTAATATCATACATACGTAGAAATCAGCCGTTCAAATCGGCGGCGGCTGCAACGCAAGAAAATTAATCGGCTACGGCTTAGCCGCTGCTAATAGCCGATCGGCTTCGCCCTCTGGTATTGTAATGGATTTTATTGGGAGCGGGTACTTATTGTTAGTTGTATTTATAAATGAGCGCTGTGAGAAGTTGAAGTAAAAAGTTGTGCTTTAATCTAATATAATTCTAATAAGATGGATAATTTTTATAACACTTATTTAAGACAACGTGTTGTTATTATTGCTGTTAAGTATCTTAACGCTGCAGATTAGTGTTAAAAGATGTGCAGAAACAAAGTTAAAATAAAGTAATAATAAAATGCGTGCACATACAAAATCATATGAGCTGTTTCGATTCATACACGATATTTGAGTAACTATAATAATACATGTATATTTATATGTGAATACTTTGTGACATGTGTTTAAGACCAGAAGCAACTTCCATTCTTCGGATTTATAATGCATAATACAAGCAATATAGAGAATACAAACAAAAATAAACATAAAAAAATCACAACAGTAATACTAGTATATAATAGTACTATTATACAGTCATCAGCGTTAACGCGGAAAACCGGTACCGATGATTATCTGGGCAAATAATGTGCAGTTTAATGATAAAGAAACTCGCAGATACGTAAAGTACCCGATCCTTGTTTGCAATATGCCCGCAGCAACAGAGTTTAAAAATGTTAATATTTGCAAAAAAAAAAAAAAAAAAATGTAGTTTTAAGACATAAATTTGCACTTAAGTAATTTTAGAAATTATGTCGAGTTGAACTGGTTTGACCTAAGTTTGAAAGTTGTTGCGAGTGTGTTTGTGAAATCCTTTTAACTTTTTATTATTGCCAGTTATAATCGAACTATATTTTTTAAATTTACCCTTATTGCTGGAAAATAAATGGATACTAATTTGTTTTTTTGCATTTCTTTCGTTAAAGCTAATTCTAACGCGTAGTCTTATCTGCACCTCTTTCCGTGTGCTTGTGCCATTCGCCTTTGATAATTAATGAAATTGCGCCCTTGTCATTATATAATTATCGGATCTGTTTAATTATCTCGATGTATAGTCTTTTATATAAATTCGATAATAGGACACAGCAAATAACTACAATAATGTAAGTAATTTATTTTTTGTTATTTTCATGGCGAATTCATAACAGCTGTAACCTGGCAGTGTTGCCAATATAGTTTTAAAAATAACTGTTTATTGATGTAAATGTAATTTGCAAGGTGAATTAAGTACCAGGTGGCCCAAGGCGAATTAATTATTAGGTGGATGAATCGTCGAATTCAGGCGAATTCGGTTAATATGGTGGCACTCTCTCTGTCAAGTTTTGTTTACCTTTTTCGGCGCCATTTAAATTTTTTTACATGATCTTTATCAACTACTTTTGACAGCTTAAGTGTGAATTCGCCATTTTACACAAACAAAATACCTGTTGTTTTTATTATTGTTGTAGCGAAGCGGCTACCTTGTTTTTTGTATCATGAGGTGGCCTTATTAGAACAACAACACAAAAAAAAACATGTACTTCGGCCTTTCAGCATTACCCATGATACAAAAAACATTAATAAAAACAACAGGTATTTTGTTTGTTCAAAAAGGCGAATTCACACTTAAGCTGTCAAAAGTAGTTGGTCAAGGCGAATTAATTATTAGGTGGATGCATCGGCTAATTCAGGCGAATTCGATTAATATAGCGACACTTTCTCTGTCAAGTTTTGTTTGCCTTATTCGGCGCCATATAAATTTTTATCTCCGTGAAGTTAACAAACTAAGATAACAAAATTTTTTTTGTTTCATTCAATTTCAAGAGAGGAACGCCATAATTCTCTCTTTGCAGACTGTGTGCAGACAAAAATTGATGTACAAACCAAAAATTTAATTTAAAAAATTATAAAAGTTCATCAAAAATTCAATAAAAATTGAGTGTTTTTGCCTTTGCAGTACAAATTTCTAGTGCTACCAAGTCTAAAATGTAGAATTTTAGAACATTTTCTACCATAAATACGGCAACTTCTGAAAATTTCCACTCTTCTTCTTGTTTTCTTACATGGGAGAGATAACAAACTATATTAAATCAACATAACTGAAAAATGATGTATGAAAAAATGCCTTATTATTAATGAAAAATTAATTATTAAAGAATAAATTACATGCAATTATATGTTATGTTGTACTTGAAAGTATAGTTTCATTTATATGGTACAAAATGTTCCTTATATTTCAGCAAGATTCACTCTGTGATTCTTCAACCGCACGGTCGTGTTTTTAAAAAGTGAAAAAAAAAACAAACCAAAAAATCATTGTGCTAAAATATTTTTAAACTTGCATATAAAAACAATAATATATTATATTAAATTGTAAAAACAATAACAAATTATTTTAAAAACAACGGGAAAATAAATTCCTCACATTTCAACAACTAAACAATAAAATCAATTTCAATAAAACAAGTGCGGTGGCAGTGCATTGTTGTTGTTGTTATTGTGCGTGAAGATTACGTACCCAGTGGGAAAAAAAATCTGGAAAATAAAAAATTAAATAAAAACTGCATGAGTGTACCTATCAGATGTAATTCTGAGAAAGAGCTCAGCTCCACTAGAAAAAGTCCTTGGATTTCTGAGGAGGAGTCCTTGAAAAAATCATTGGAAAATCTGTTGTCGCTAAGAGAAAGAAACCGCACGCGCTCGTGTTCGCCACTTATAGTTGTTACAACGGATGACAAATCATCTAACAGTTCAGTTATTGCAGATAAGCCGAAAACACAAGTAGGCATGGACAGGTATGTAACCGTGGTTAAACGGCAGCGAAGCCCAAAATCCGCTCAAATGTCATCTCAGTCCAAAATACCCAAAGATGATAAGACCACCACGATAATGGATAGTAATAGGTTTGCTATCCTTCAGACTGATGAACCAGCAATACCTAAAAAGACCTTTAAGCCGCCACCAATATATTTGCGAGAGCCTACCTCTAGTGAGTTGGTAAAACAACTTATTACGGCAATTGGCAAAGACAGTTTTAATGTAACATCGGTTAAGCACGGCAGCATCAATGAAACCAAAATCCAGGTCAACCACGAGAATGAATACCGAAAATTGTCTGACGCTCTGGAGAAGGAGAAAAGATCGTTTTACACATATCAGCTTAAAAGCGCTAAAGGTATTCAGGTCGTTATAAAAGGGATTGACCCTTTTGTAGATACGAATGATATCAAAACCGGATTAGAAGACTATGGTTTTAAAATTAAAAATGTAGTAAACATTAGAAACCGTGAAAAAATTCCTCAACCCATGTTTAGGGTTGAATTGGAACCAAGAGATGTTGTGTTAAAAAAGAATGAAGTGCATCCAATTTACAACCTTAAATATCTTTTGCATCGTAAGGTTACCGTTGAGGAGCCTCATAAGCGTTTAGGGCCCGTTCAATGCCTAAACTGCCAAGAATTTGGCCATAATAAGGCCTATTGTAAGTTGCCCGCAGTTTGCGTTGTGTGTGGTGAACTTCACGGTACATCACAGTGCAAAAAATCTAAGACTGACGCGAGCGTTAAAAAATGCAGTAACTGTGGAGGTAACCATACTGCAAACTACAGGGGTTGCCCTGTCTACACTCACTTCAAGAAGTCAATGACAAATAGGCCATTGATTTTAAATATGCCACCCCAGCAGTCAAACACTATTTCTACAACCAATTTTCCCCAGGTACGCCAGCCAACCAGCCATATAAACGTGCAAAACCCCCAACAAATTTCTTATGCGAATGTGGTAAAATCCGATAAACCAAAGTTGAATCAGGAGCCCAAGCCTCAAAATTCCGACCAAAACTTTAGCAATCTTGAGGCAACTCTGCAGACTCTTGTTCAATCTATAAATACATTTACGGTTTCCATGACGAACATGATGCAGGAAATGCTGAAAATGCAATCCACTATTTTGCAGGCAATTTTAACAAAATGAATTGGTTAAAAATATGTTTCTGGAACGCAAACGGCATTCGCCAACATAAAAATGAACTTGAGCACTTCCTTATGGAAAAGCAGATCGATATAATGATGATTGCTGAAACCCATTTGACAACCAATAGTTATTTCAAAATTAATGGCTACACATTATATGACACAAAAGATCCCCGTGGAAGATCTTGCGGTGGTTCGGCAATTTTGATAAAGACCAGAATTAAGCACTATCTAATGAACGGGACACGTGAGGAATATCTCCAAGCTACAAATATATGCCTTGATTATTTTCATGATAAAATCGTTATATCCTCGATTTACTCACCACCACGATTTTCAGTAACAGAAAATCAGTATTCAGCTAAGGGTGATGCTGCAGCTGAAGAACTTTTGGCCAAAACATTTGCGGAGGCTGGTGATGGTCTTGTAGAATGTAGAAAAAGTTTATTTCGATATTCATTTGTGTTTTAATTCAACGCATTTTAACTTATAAGTTGTTTTTTTGTTAATAAAACAATTTAAGTTTAGAAGCAATGTTTTCCTTGCAGTGAATAGTCATTAGAGGAAGTAAAAAGCCGGATTACAAAGCGATCCAAATACATACATATGTACTTACATATTTATATTTTTAAAGGCATTCGTTTGAGAAAACTTATGTACTTCCTCTACTTTGAATATTTTTATTCTGATGACGCTTTTTGCTGTTAAATTGTCAAAATTTTTATTTACACTATGTGTTTATTTAACTTTCGGTAACCACGCAAACTTAGTACTTTTGAATGAAACAGAAGTTTCTTTAAAATGTTTTCATATTATAATATTTATTCTTTTTTATTTTGTATTATAAGCTTTAAATGTAAGAATAACTTTTTTCGTATATTTACATGTAAACTGTAATTGTTTTAAAATATTAAAATAAACACTAACATTTTTCTGCTTACATAGTTTTGAGTGTTATTCCACAAATATGTATGTAATAAGTGTAGCATTAATGGTTTAAGATGGTAATTAAATTTTTATTAGATGTTGCAATTATCATTTGAAATAGAAAGTTTCAATTTCGGTATCTTCTATAATTTGTTGAACAAAAGAGAACAAATTTCATTATTATTTTTTATAGTACTAAGCAAACCGGGCACTTGTGTCGCAAAATGAACTTTCCTTTTCATAGCATTTTTAGAAGCAATTAGATAAACTTCTTTAACATTTTAAGAAAATAAAACTTCAAACAATAAGCAAATTACTTTCGAGATTATTTCTACAGTAGACATTCATTAGTCACAATACTGTTGAAGTTGTACTCTTATATTGCCCCATTTCGTTTACCTGAAAAGAAAAAATGATTATTACGTTAGATGAGTTAAAAACTTATTAAAATTGTAAAAAAATTACAAGCAGTACTTCCCTTTTTCACAGTAGATATTCATTAGTCACAATACTGTTGAAGTTGCACTCTTATATTGCCCCATTTCGTTTACCTGAAAAGAAAAAATGATTAGTAGGTTAGATGAGTTAAAAACTTATTAAAGTTGTAAAAAAATTACAAGCAGTACTTCCCTTTTTCACAGTAGACATTCATTAGTCACAATACTGTTGAAGTTGCACTCTTATATTGCCCCATTTCGTTTACCTGAAAAGAAAAAATGATTAGTAGGTTAGATGAGTTAAAAACTTATTAAAGTTTTAAAGAAAGACTAGTTAAAAACTGCAGAATATATATGTATGCATCTGTATTTACAACAATTTGTACAAGTTTTTACATTACTTACGTTTAGTAATTTATTTTAAGTAGTTTTTTGAAACCCAGAGCCCTTTGTTTTGACTTCTGTATTCTCAAGCGTTTGTTTAAATTTTTTACGCGGAAATATATACGGCATTTATAAAACAGTTTTACCACTTTATCTGGTAAGTTTACATCACTACTTTGGATTTTGCGTGTTCTCTTAACCAAGGCGAATTAATTATTAGGTGGATGAATCGTCGAATTCAGGCGAATTCGGTTAATATGGTGGCACTCTCTCTGTCAAGTTTTGTTTACCTTTTTCGGCGCCATTTAAATTTTTTTACATGATCTTTATCAACTACTTTTGACAGCTTAAGTGTGAATTCGCCATTTTACACAAACAAAATACCTGTTGTTTTTATTATTGTTGTAGCGAAGCGGCTACCTTGTTTTTTGTATCATGAGGTGGCCTTATTAGAACAACAACACAAAAAAAAACATGTACTTCGGCCTTTCAGCATTACCCATGATACAAAAAACATTAATAAAAACAACAGGTATTTTGTTTGTTCAAAAAGGCGAATTCACACTTAAGCTGTCAAAAGTAGTTGGTCAAGGCGAATTAATTATTAGGTGGATGCATCGGCTAATTCAGGCGAATTCGATTAATATAGCGACACTTTCTCTGTCAAGTTTTGTTTGCCTTATTCGGCGCCATATAAATTTTTATCTCCGTGAAGTTAACAAACTAAGATAACAAAATTTTTTTTGTTTCATTCAATTTCAAGAGAGGAACGCCATAATTCTCTCTTTGCAGACTGTGTGCAGACAAAAATTGATGTACAAACCAAAAATTTAATTTAAAAAATTATAAAAGTTCATCAAAAATTCAATAAAAATTGAGTGTTTTTGCCTTTGCAGTACAAATTTCTAGTGCTACCAAGTCTAAAATGTAGAATTTTAGAACATTTTCTACCATAAATACGGCAACTTCTGAAAATTTCCACTCTTCTTCTTGTTTTCTTACATGGGAGAGATAACAAACTATATTAAATCAACATAACTGAAAAATGATGTATGAAAAAATGCCTTATTATTAATGAAAAATTAATTATTAAAGAATAAATTACATGCAATTATATGTTATGTTGTACTTGAAAGTATAGTTTCATTTATATGGTACAAAATGTTCCTTATATTTCAGCAAGATTCACTCTGTGATTCTTCAACCGCACGGTCGTGTTTTTAAAAAGTGAAAAAAAAAACAAACCAAAAAATCATTGTGCTAAAATATTTTTAAACTTGCATATAAAAACAATAATATATTATATTAAATTGTAAAAACAATAACAAATTATTTTAAAAACAACGGGAAAATAAATTCCTCACATTTCAACAACTAAACAATAAAATCAATTTCAATAAAACAAGTGCGGTGGCAGTGCATTGTTGTTGTTGTTATTGTGCGTGAAGATTACGTACCCAGTGGGGAAAAAAATCTGGAAAATAAAAAATTAAATAAAAACTGCATGAGTGTACCTATCAGATGTAATTCTGAGAAAGAGCTCAGCTCCACTAGAAAAAGTCCTTGGATTTCTGAGGAGGAGTCCTTGAAAAAATCATTGGAAAATCTGTTGTCGCTAAGAGAAAGAAACCGCACGCGCTCGTGTTCGCCACTTATAGTTGTTACAACGGATGACAAATCATCTAACAGTTCAGTTATTGCAGATAAGCCGAAAACACAAGTAGGCATGGACAGGTATGTAACCGTGGTTAAACGGCAGCGAAGCCCAAAATCCGCTCAAATGTCATCTCAGTCCAAAATACCCAAAGATGATAAGACCACCACGATAATGGATAGTAATAGGTTTGCTATCCTTCAGACTGATGAACCAGCAATACCTAAAAAGACCTTTAAGCCGCCACCAATATATTTGCGAGAGCCTACCTCTAGTGAGTTGGTAAAACAACTTATTACGGCAATTGGCAAAGACAGTTTTAATGTAACATCGGTTAAGCACGGCAGCATCAATGAAACCAAAATCCAGGTCAACCACGAGAATGAATACCGAAAATTGTCTGACGCTCTGGAGAAGGAGAAAAGATCGTTTTACACATATCAGCTTAAAAGCGCTAAAGGTATTCAGGTCGTTATAAAAGGGATTGACCCTTTTGTAGATACGAATGATATCAAAACCGGATTAGAAGACTATGGTTTTAAAATTAAAAATGTAGTAAACATTAGAAACCGTGAAAAAATTCCTCAACCCATGTTTAGGGTTGAATTGGAACCAAGAGATGTTGTGTTAAAAAAGAATGAAGTGCATCCAATTTACAACCTTAAATATCTTTTGCATCGTAAGGTTGCCGTTGAGGAGCCTCATAAGCGTTTAGGGCCCGTTCAATGCCTAAACTGCCAAGAATTTGGCCATAATAAGGCCTATTGTAAGTTGCCTGCAGTTTGCGTTGTGTGTGGTGAACTTCACGGTACATCACAGTGCAAAAAATCTAAGACTGACGCGAGCGTTAAAAAATGCAGTAACTGTGGAGGTAACCATACTGCAAACTACAGGGGTTGCCCTGTCTACACTCACTTCAAGAAGTCAATGACAAATAGGCCATTGATTTTAAATATGCCACCCCAGCAGTCAAACACTATTTCTACAACCAATTTTCCCCAGGTACGCCAGCCAACCAGCCATATAAACGTGCAAAACCCCCAACAAATTTCTTATGCGAATGTGGTAAAATCCGATAAACCAAAGTTGAATCAGGAGCCCAAGCCTCAAAATTCCGACCAAAACTTTAGCAATCTTGAGGCAACTCTGCAGACTCTTGTTCAATCTATAAATACATTTACGGTTTCCATGACGAACATGATGCAGGAAATGCTGAAAATGCAATCCACTATTTTGCAGGCAATTTTAACAAAATGAATTGGTTAAAAATATGTTTCTGGAACGCAAACGGCATTCGCCAACATAAAAATGAACTTGAGCACTTCCTTATGGAAAAGCAGATCGATATAATGATGATTGCTGAAACCCATTTGACAACCAATAGTTATTTCAAAATTAATGGCTACACATTATATGACACAAAAGATCCCCGTGGAAGATCTTGCGGTGGTTCGGCAATTTTGATAAAGACCAGAATTAAGCACTATCTAATGAACGGGACACGTGAGGAATATCTCCAAGCTACAAATATATGCCTTGATTATTTTCATGATAAAATCGTTATATCCTCGATTTACTCACCACCACGATTTTCAGTAACAGAAAATCAGTATTCAGCTAAGGGTGATGCTGCAGCTGAAGAACTTTTGGCCAAAACATTTGCGGAGGCTGGTGATGGTCTTGTAGAATGTAGAAAAAGTTTATTTCGATATTCATTTGTGTTTTAATTCAACGCATTTTAACTTATAAGTTGTTTTTTTGTTAATAAAACAATTTAAGTTTAGAAGCAATGTTTTCCTTGCAGTGAATAGTCATTAGAGGAAGTAAAAAGCCGGATTACAAAGCGATCCAAATACATACATATGTACTTACATATTTATATTTTTAAAGGCATTCGTTTGAGAAAACTTATGTACTTCCTCTACTTTGAATATTTTTATTCTGATGACGCTTTTTGCTGTTAAATTGTCAAAATTTTTATTTACACTATGTGTTTATTTAACTTTCGGTAACCACGCAAACTTAGTACTTTTGAATGAAACAGAAGTTTCTTTAAAATGTTTTCATATTATAATATTTATTCTTTTTTATTTTGTATTATAAGCTTTAAATGTAAGAATAACTTTTTTCGTATATTTACATGTAAACTGTAATTGTTTTAAAATATTAAAATAAACACTAACATTTTTCTGCTTACATAGTTTTGAGTGTTATTCCACAAATATGTATGTAATAAGTGTAGCATTAATGGTTTAAGATGGTAATTAAATTTTTATTAGATGTTGCAATTATCATTTGAAATAGAAAGTTTCAATTTCGGTATCTTCTATAATTTGTTGAACAAAAGAGAACAAATTTCATTATTATTTTTTATAGTACTAAGCAAACCGGGCACTTGTGTCGCAAAATGAACTTTCCTTTTCATAGCATTTTTAGAAGCAATTAGATAAACTTCTTTAACATTTTAAGAAAATAAAACTTCAAACAATAAGCAAATTACTTTCGAGATTATTTCTACAGTAGACATTCATTAGTCACAATACTGTTGAAGTTGTACTCTTATATTGCCCCATTTCGTTTACCTGAAAAGAAAAAATGATTATTACGTTAGATGAGTTAAAAACTTATTAAAATTGTAAAAAAATTACAAGCAGTACTTCCTTTTTTCACAGTAGATATTCATTAGTCACAATACTGTTGAAGTTGCACTCTTATATTGCCCCATTTCGTTTACCTGAAAAGAAAAAATGATTAGTAGGTTAGATGAGTTAAAAACTTATTAAAGTTGTAAAAAAATTACAAGCAGTACTTCCCTTTTTCACAGTAGACATTCATTAGTCACAATACTGTTGAAGTTGCACTCTTATATTGCCCCATTTCGTTTACCTGAAAAGAAAAAATGATTAGTAGGTTAGATGAGTTAAAAACTTATTAAAGTTTTAAAGAAAGACTAGTTAAAAACTGCAGAATATATATGTATGCATCTGTATTTACAACAATTTGTACAAGTTTTTACATTACTTACGTTTAGTAATTTATTTTAAGTAGTTTTTTGAAACCCAGAGCCCTTTGTTTTGACTTCTGTATTCTCAAGCGTTTGTTTAAATTTTTTACGCGGAAATATATACGGCATTTATAAAACAGTTTTACCACTTTATCTGGTAAGTTTACATCACTACTTTGGATTTTGCGTGTTCTCTTAACCAAGGCGAATTAATTATTAGGTGGATGAATCGTCGAATTCAGGCGAATTCGGTTAATATGGTGGCACTCTCTCTGTCAAGTTTTGTTTACCTTTTTCGGCGCCATTTAAATTTTTTTACATGATCTTTATCAACTACTTTTGACAGCTTAAGTGTGAATTCGCCATTTTACACAAACAAAATACCTGTTGTTTTTATTATTGTTGTAGCGAAGCGGCTACCTTGTTTTTTGTATCATGAGGTGGCCTTATTAGAACAACAACACAAAAAAAAAACATGTACTTCGGCCTTTCAGCATTACCCATGATACAAAAAACATTAATAAAAACAACAGGTATTTTGTTTGTTCAAAAAGGCGAATTCACACTTAAGCTGTCAAAAGTAGTTGGTCAAGGCGAATTAATTATTAGGTGGATGCATCGGCTAATTCAGGCGAATTCGATTAATATAGCGACACTTTCTCTGTCAAGTTTTGTTTGCCTTATTCGGCGCCATATAAATTTTTATCTCCGTGAAGTTAACAAACTAAGATAACAAAATTTTTTTTGTTTCATTCAATTTCAAGAGAGGAACGCCATAATTCTCTCTTTGCAGACTGTGTGCAGACAAAAATTGATGTACAAACCAAAAATTTAATTTAAAAAATTATAAAAGTTCATCAAAAATTCAATAAAAATTGAGTGTTTTTGCCTTTGCAGTACAAATTTCTAGTGCTACCAAGTCTAAAATGTAGAATTTTAGAACATTTTCTACCATAAATACGGCAACTTCTGAAAATTTCCACTCTTCTTCTTGTTTTCTTACATGGGAGAGATAACAAACTATATTAAATCAACATAACTGAAAAATGATGTATGAAAAAATGCCTTATTATTAATGAAAAATTAATTATTAAAGAATAAATTACATGCAATTATATGTTATGTTGTACTTGAAAGTATAGTTTCATTTATATGGTACAAAATGTTCCTTATATTTCAGCAAGATTCACTCTGTGATTCTTCAACCGCACGGTCGTGTTTTTAAAAAGTGAAAAAAAAAACAAACCAAAAAATCATTGTGCTAAAATATTTTTAAACTTGCATATAAAAACAATAATATATTATATTAAATTGTAAAAACAATAACAAATTATTTTAAAAACAACGGGAAAATAAATTCCTCACATTTCAACAACTAAACAATAAAATCAATTTCAATAAAACAAGTGCGGTGGCAGTGCATTGTTGTTGTTGTTATTGTGCGTGAAGATTACGTACCCAGTGGGAAAAAAAATCTGGAAAATAAAAAATTAAATAAAAACTGCATGAGTGTACCTATCAGATGTAATTCTGAGAAAGAGCTCAGCTCCACTAGAAAAAGTCCTTGGATTTCTGAGGAGGAGTCCTTGAAAAAATCATTGGAAAATCTGTTGTCGCTAAGAGAAAGAAACCGCACGCGCTCGTGTTCGCCACTTATAGTTGTTACAACGGATGACAAATCATCTAACAGTTCAGTTATTGCAGATAAGCCGAAAACACAAGTAGGCATGGACAGGTATGTAACCGTGGTTAAACGGCAGCGAAGCCCAAAATCCGCTCAAATGTCATCTCAGTCCAAAATACCCAAAGATGATAAGACCACCACGATAATGGATAGTAATAGGTTTGCTATCCTTCAGACTGATGAACCAGCAATACCTAAAAAGACCTTTAAGCCGCCACCAATATATTTGCGAGAGCCTACCTCTAGTGAGTTGGTAAAACAACTTATTACGGCAATTGGCAAAGACAGTTTTAATGTAACATCGGTTAAGCACGGCAGCATCAATGAAACCAAAATCCAGGTCAACCACGAGAATGAATACCGAAAATTGTCTGACGCTCTGGAGAAGGAGAAAAGATCGTTTTACACATATCAGCTTAAAAGCGCTAAAGGTATTCAGGTCGTTATAAAAGGGATTGACCCTTTTGTAGATACGAATGATATCAAAACCGGATTAGAAGACTATGGTTTTAAAATTAAAAATGTAGTAAACATTAGAAACCGTGAAAAAATTCCTCAACCCATGTTTAGGGTTGAATTGGAACCAAGAGATGTTGTGTTAAAAAAGAATGAAGTGCATCCAATTTACAACCTTAAATATCTTTTGCATCGTAAGGTTACCGTTGAGGAGCCTCATAAGCGTTTAGGGCCCGTTCAATGCCTAAACTGCCAAGAATTTGGCCATAATAAGGCCTATTGTAAGTTGCCCGCAGTTTGCGTTGTGTGTGGTGAACTTCACGGTACATCACAGTGCAAAAAATCTAAGACTGACGCGAGCGTTAAAAAATGCAGTAACTGTGGAGGTAACCATACTGCAAACTACAGGGGTTGCCCTGTCTACACTCACTTCAAGAAGTCAATGACAAATAGGCCATTGATTTTAAATATGCCACCCCAGCAGTCAAACACTATTTCTACAACCAATTTTCTCCAGGTACGCCAGCCAACCAGCCATATAAACGTGCAAAACCCCCAACAAATTTCTTATGCGAATGTGGTAAAATCCGATAAACCAAAGTTGAATCAGGAGCCCAAGCCTCAAAATTCCGACCAAAACTTTAGCAATCTTGAGGCAACTCTGCAGACTCTTGTTCAATCTATAAATACATTTACGGTTTCCATGACGAACATGATGCAGGAAATGCTGAAAATGCAATCCACTATTTTGCAGGCAATTTTAACAAAATGAATTGGTTAAAAATATGTTTCTGGAACGCAAACGGCATTCGCCAACATAAAAATGAACTTGAGCACTTCCTTATGGAAAAGCAGATCGATATAATGATGATTGCTGAAACCCATTTGACAACCAATAGTTATTTCAAAATTAATGGCTACACATTATATGACACAAAAGATCCCCGTGGAAGATCTTGCGGTGGTTCGGCAATTTTGATAAAGACCAGAATTAAGCACTATCTAATGAACGGGACACGTGAGGAATATCTCCAAGCTACAAATATATGCCTTGATTATTTTCATGATAAAATCGTTATATCCTCGATTTACTCACCACCACGATTTTCAGTAACAGAAAATCAGTATTCACATTTTTTCAAACCACTTAGTCCTCGATTTCTAGCGGCTGGCGACTATAACGCTAAACATACTTTTTGGGGATCACGTTTAACTACCTCGAAAGGCCGTGTGCTTTTTGACACCATTTCCAAAATGGGTTTAGATGTGGTTTCAAGCGGACACCCCACTTATTGGCCGTCAGACCGACGGAAGATCCCAGACGTTATAGATTTTGGAGTTGTGAAAAATTTTCCCTTAGAGTGGATGCAAGTGGAGCCTTCATTAGATTTGTCATCAGATCACTCACCCACTATAATCTCTGTCTCGTTCCCCCAAGATATTGACTCCCCGTTGACCATCAATAGAGTTAATTGGCTAAAGTACAAAAAATTTTTGAGTACACATTGTACTGAAAATATCGCCTTGAGAACGCCTGAGGATATTGATGTGTCAATTAACGATTTTTCTGAAAACCTCAAACTGGCCGTACAGCATGCTATCACTAGTCATATAAGATCCAGAAATGAGAACAATAGAACTTATTCGTCTGAAATTGAGCAACTACTGTCAGAAAAAAGAAGAGTCAGAAGAGAGTGGCAACTTCGCAGATCTCCCCAGCTTAAGACTAGGCTACGGGAATGTATAACTCAGCTAAGAAATCTGCTCGAAATCCACAGAATGGCTTCCCTTAAAACATATCTGGAAAGCCTTGATGGTACTCCTCAATCTGATTATTCCTTGTGGAAAGCGACAAAAGGTTTAAAAAGACCCGTAATAGGTAAGCCACCTTTGCGAACTTCAACTGGCAACTGGGCAAGAAGCGATTCTGAAAAGGGGATGTTGTATGTCGATCATTTGAGGAACGTTTTTATTACAAATGATTCAACGAATAATACAGCGGAATTACCGTCATATGCTACTAGACCGCCTGTGCCTTTGAGACTTAATTTTCAAGATGTCGAAAATGGTATCGGTAATATAAACCCCAGGAAAGCTCCAGGCATTGATCAAATTACTGGTAAAATGCTTGAACAGTTACCTCGTGTAGCTAGAAGAGTTCTACTTTTTATTTTTAACGCTATTTTACGCCTTGAGTATTATCCTGCAGAGTGGAAGGTCTCAATGATTACCATGATTCCCAAGCCAGGGAAGGACCTGACAAAGGTAGAATCATATAGACCAATAAGTCTTTTACCAACAATTTCAAAACTATTCGAAAAATTGTTAATGGCGAAGTTGAGTCCAATATTGAACAGCGTGGGATGTATCCCTGATCATCAATTTGGTTTTCGGGCTAAACATAGTACCATAGAACAAACGCACAGACTAGTCAACGTCATAAGACAGACCTTTGAGGAGAAGAAGTATTGCTCAGCTCTATTCATTGCACGACGGCTTGATGCACAGTGAAGTCAAATACCTTGGTATACACCTCGACCGTAGGCTAACGTGGAAGTCTCACATTGAAGCAAAAGTCACTCAGTTGAAACTAAAAGCTGCGCAACTAAATTGGCTTATGGGCAGAAACTCGACATTGAAGTTGGATTGCAAACTTCTGTTATACAACGCAATTCTGAAGCCCATATGGTGCTACGGAATTCAATTATGGGGCACCGCTTCAGCGTCAAACATTGAAAAAATCCAAAGGCGACAAAACAAAATTCTTCGAATGATTACTGCAGCTCCATGGTACGTAAAAAATTCACGAATTCATAAAGATCTTAGTGTTCCGCTGGTAAAAGAGGAATTTTCTAAGTACGCGACAAGGTATGTCAGTAAACTGGAACTTCATCCAAACCCTCTTGCGCGCAATATTCTTAACTTTGGTGCCCACACTCGGCTTAAAAAAAGGGATACCGCTGCCACCATCAGATTGCTCAATAGGTGATTTTACCGAAATAGCTCCCGCATAATAAAACTTTTTGTCTAGCATTGGCCGGACTTAGGAATCCCATTTTTTAAATTTAGTATTAAGATTTGAATACTTGTTGTTAGTTCATTTTGAAGATTCAATAAATAAAAATGCTCAAAAAAAAAAAAAAAATATTTCAGCAAAACTAAAATCTTCCAACAACACAAATAGGTCTCTAGAGTCCAAACAAGAAATTCTTCCTGGACCAAATCTTTTGTAGATTAAAGAGGACCTTTCTACCTTTAATTTGCCACATAATTTATATAACCCAAAAGTTTTTGGTAGAACAAAGTTTCAATTTTAAGAAAATTTTGTCATTGCACTCAAACACTAATGGGCATAGCGAGTCCAAACAAGAAATTCTTCCTGGACCAAACCTTTTGCAAGTTAAACAGGACCTTTTTAGCTTTAATTTGACATAAAATTTATATAACCCAAAAGTTAAAATCTTCCAACAACACAAATAGGTCTCCCGAGTTCAAACAAGAAAATCTTCCTGGACCAAATCTTTTGCAAGTTAAAGAGGACCCTTTTAGCTTTAATTTGACATATATTTTATATAGCCCAAAAGTTTTTGGTAGAACAAAGTATCAATTTTAAGAAAATTTTTGTCATTGTACTCAAACACTAATGGGCCTCCCGAGTCCAAACAAGAAATTCTTTCTGGACCAAACATTTTGCAAGTTAAAGAGGACCCTTTTAGCTTTAATTTGGCATATATTTTATATAACCCAAAACTTTGTGGTAAAACAAAGTATCAATTTTAAGAAAATTTTGTCATTGCACTCAAACACTAATGGGCATAGCGAGTCCAAACAAGAAATTCTTCCTGGACCAAACCTTTTGCAAGTTAAAGAGGACCTTTTTAGCTTTAATTTGACATAAAATTTATATAACCCAAAAGTTAAAATCTTCCAACAACACAAATAGGTCTCTAGAGTCCAAACAAGAAATTCTTCCTAGGCCAAACCTTTTGTAGATTAAAGAGGACCTTTCTACCTTTAATTTGGCATATAATTTATGTAACCCAAAAGTTTTTGGTAGAACAAAGTTTCAATTTTAAAAAATTTTAGTAATTGTACTTAAACACCAATGGGCCCCCGAGTCCAAGCAAGAAATTCTTTCTGGACCAAACCTTTTGTAGATTAAAGAGGACCTTTTTGTGTTGTTGGAAGATTTTAGGTTTGCTGATATATAAGGAACATTTTGGACCATGTAAATGAATTTATACTTTTAAGTACAATTTAACTTATATAATTGCATGTAATTTATTCTTTAATTATTAATTTTTCATTAATAATAAGGCATTTTTCCACACATCATTTTTCAGTTATGACGATTTTATATAGTTTGTTAAAATAGTTTGTCATCTCTCCCATGTAAGAAAACAAGAAGAAGAGTGAAAATTTTCAGAAGTTGCCGTGTTAATAAAGGGTGGTTAAATTTCAAGGGCTGATGTTGATTTTGAATAAAACACAAACTATTTAGGAAATTATTGTAATTTTATTTTAATATGATATATTGGTATTACTCAATTATGTATGGAACAAAATATCGGCCAAATGGGCGCCGCGACCACGGTGGCACACCTCCATCCGATGGTCCAAATTTTCGATGACCCTGAGGCATAATGGAGGTTCTATGCCGTTAATATGCCGAATTATCTCATCCTTTAGCTGTTGAATTGTTGCTGGCTTATCGACGTACACCTTTTCTTTCAAATAACCCCAAAGAAAAAAGTCCAACGGTATCAAATCACATGATCTTGGCGGCCAATTGACATCGCCATTACGTGAGATAACACGGCCATTGAATTTGTTGCACAAAAGAGCAATTGTTTCGCAAGCTGTGTGGCAAGTGGCACCGTCCTGCTGAAACCATATATCGTCTACATCCATATCTTCCAATTCGGGCCATAAAAAGTTCGTTATCATCTCACGATAGCGAACACCATTCACAGTAACTGCCTGCCCGGCCTCATTTTGGAAAAAAATACGGCCCGATGATGCCGCCAGCACATAAACCGCACCAAACAGTCACTCTTTGTGGGTGCATTGGTTTTTCGACAGTCACTCCTGGATTCTCATTCGCCCAAATGCCGCAATTCTGTTTATTGACGAATCCACTGAGGTGAAAATGTGCCTCATCACTGAAGATGATTTTCTTCGAAAATTGATCATCATTTTCATAATAAGTCTGGATAACTTCAACACGTTGTTGGATTGTGTATCTCTCCATGGTTCAAATTGAGTAAGTCTGAAATAGAGAAATGTCAAATAAAATTCGGAAAAAAACTTGGCGTTTAGGTGTGGTTCACATTCAACATCGGCCTTGAAATTTAACCACCCGATAGTAGTATATGTTCTAAAATTTATAATTTTAGATTTGGTAGCACTAGAGATTTGGCAAAAATACTCAATTTTCGACTGGTAGCGCCTTTAGTCTGGCAGCATTATTTTTCTGCAAACGTGCGCCATTTTTTCTCCCTCTCTTTCAGCGGAAAAAAAAGTTTGTTATCTCAGTTTGTTAACTTCTCGTCCGCTAAATTTTTGTACATGTTCGCTGTCAAGGCGAATTCATTACTAGGTGAACTTAACAGCACAGTAGTGCAATTCACTAACTTTACACCCCAATTAGAAGTGTTAACTGTAACCACACATTTTGTTGTTTGCACTAACCCCAACGTTATTCACTAACTATATTTAGCCACCGTAGAGGGGTTTATTTTTCTTCACGTTCAGATTGTTATAACGTGGCAACTCTCCATTTCATTTTTATTAGCTATTGTACTGAATCTCTTTTTGTTGTTTATATGTTTCATGTTGTTTATATGCTTCATCTTTTGTAACTTTGACCTTTTTATATACATACATATGTATAAAAATCTTGAAAATAATATGTGAGCTCGAGATCCTTTCTATATAAAACAATAATTAAAAGTTTTTTATTGAATATTTCTTTTTGCTTTAGAAAACTTCTTAAGAAATGTATTTGTTGATTAATTATAAAATCAAAAACATGTTTGTGATAGGAAATAAAATAACATGAAGAGCTTTAGCACATACATACATCCATACATAATTACATTTAACATAAAAATAATGTTATTTTATTGGCTATCAAAACATTTTTGATTTTATAATCGATCAACAAATACTTTCCTTAAGAAGTTTTCTAAAGGAAAACGAAATACATAATGAATAAAAAATTTTTTAATTATTGTTTTATACAAAAATATTATTTCCAAGATTTATTTTTGTTGTTTGCTAACTTTTATTGTTTTTTTTTATTAGACAAATAGTTTATTACATAAATTAAATGAAATGAATATGTAAACAATATCAACACTTTTTAAACCCACAAAAAATTGGGGTGTTAAGTAACACCTATTTATGTGGTTAAATATAATAGCTGCCTCAAACAGCTGACTTTAAACCCCAGTATATGGTGTTTAAAGTACTTGTGAATAGGAAAAACGTTAATTTTGTGGTTAATAATTTTAACCGAAATAATTGGGGCTTAAATAGCATAGTGAATCGCACTACAGGTGATTATTTTTTGCTTCTCGCGTTTTTTCCAATGACACTGTCAATTTTTTTTCTTTTGTTTACAAACTTTTTCGCGCCATTTTATTCTGAAGATTTTTTTGTATTATTTATTGCAATTTCAAGAAATTTGTGTGAATTTAAAAGTGAAAAACTAATATAATCTTTGATTTTAATTGGGGTGTGTGGAACACAGTGATTCCTTACTCAAACAGAAAATTTTCATATTCTATTGGCACTTTTAAAAATATATTCTTATCCAGCTTATGATTGATCTATTGGAACTATTTCTAACTCAATTTAGTTTAAATGTATGCGTTGAGTTTGTGCAAGTAATGGTGAGGGGAATAACATAATAGCAAAAAATTGAACATATATGGCTTTATCCATGAGGAGTGTTGGGTCTTAATAAACACAACATAATTTTTAAGTTTATTTCAAAACTGAAAATTAAGCTGGTGGCCTTGGCAGCCAGTGTTTCTCTCTTTATTATAATTATAGCTATACAACTTTAATATTAAGTAAATAAATAAATAATTAAAAAAAAAAAAAAGGTTTCTTATGAATTCGACCGATTAGTCTTAAGATAATATACTGTAAAATATTGTAATATTTAATATCAACTTAGATGTATAAATATTGTAGTTCTGCCAACTAGGCCAGTAAAGGGCTTGCGGCTTATATATATAAATAAATAAATAAAATAATTACAAACAATTAAAAAAGTTTATATTTAACGAATTTAGATTTTGACATTCACGATATGTTTTACAATAACAAAATACATAGTACCGAATCCGCCTTTCCGCTTGCATTCACCTTATAAATTCGCCTTGGTTCGCTATCAACTACTTTTGACAGCTTAAGTGTGAATTCGCCTTTTTGCACAAACAAAATACCTGTTCTTTTTTTTATTGTTGTACCGAAGCGGCTACCTTGTTTTTTGTATCATGGTAGTTGACAATGCGAATTCATAACAGGTGGCCTTCTTAGTACAACAATACAACAACACAAAAAACAACATGGTGTTCGCCCTATATAAAATTACCAATGTATCAAAAACATACTGAGTTCGCCTTGAATTCTGTTGAACAAATCAGTAGTGCGATTCACTAACTTTACACCCCAATTAGAAGTGTTAACTTTAACCACACATTTTGTTGTTTGCACTAACCCCTACGTTATTCACTAACTATATTTAGCCACCGTAAAGGGTTTTATTTTTCTTCACGTTCAGATTGTTATAACGTGGCAACTCTCCATTTCATTTTTATTAGCTATTGTACTGAATCTCCTTTTGTTTATATGTTTTCTTCATCTTTTGTAACTTTGACCTTTTTCTATACGTACATATATATATATAAAAATGTTGAAAATAATATATGAGCTCGAGATCTTTTCTATATAAAACAATATTTAAATTTTTTTTTGTGATAGGAAATAAAATAACATGAAGAGCTTTAACACATACATACGTAATTACATTTAACATAAAAAGAATGTTATTTTATTGCCTATCAAAACATTTTTGATTTTATAATCGATCAACAAATACTTTCCTTAAGAAGTTTTCTAAAGGAAAACGAAATACATATTGAATAAAAAATTTTTAATTATTGTTTTATACAAAAATATTATATTCAAGATTTTACTTTGTTGTTTACTAACTTTTTTTGTTTTTTATTAGTTAATTTACATAAATTAAATGAAATGAATATGTAAAATGAAATTAAATGTAAAATCAACACCATTTTAAACTCACCAAATATTGGGGTGTTAATTAACACCTATTTATGTGGTTAAATACAACAGCTGGCTCAAACAGCTGACTTTAAACCCCAGCATATGGTGTTTAAAGTACTTGTGAATAGGAAAAAGGTTAATTTTGTGGTTAATAATTTTAACCGAAATAATTGGGGCTTAAAAAGCATAGTGAATCGCACTACAGTATTGCCGGGAACGTAAAGCTCGATATTACACAAAATCAGAAAAATTCTTTTCGTTTTTCGAGAATATAAAAATTAAGGAAGCAAAAATTTTTAAATTGTATCAATTGTCTTTAAATTTTTCCACTTTTGAATATATTAATTGGAAATTTTTTTAGCAAACTTAAAATATTAAAAACTGGGAATTAGAAATATATTATAAAGCGGCCCATACACGTTTCAACTCAGTTGGCAACTGAGTCGGTTGTTGTCCAAATCAAAACGTGTATGGCTTTGTCAGTTGATTAGTTTGGCAGTTGTCGAATTGGTTGAACAAAAATTAAATTGTTTTGATTTTTTCAAGTTGACTAGCAAGTCTTTCAATTCGATTGTGTTGTGTGTGTTCGAGTCCCTTGATCAGGTCTCAAAATTTATATTTATGGTGTTTTTGCAAAGAGAACGTTATAAATTTTTAAAATTGTCTATAATTTCATTAAATTTAATAGTTGAATGAAAATCTTTCAATTCATTTTATGAAGTGTGTGGGCAATAATCAACTCAGTTGAAAGACTCAATTCACAATTGAATTGAAACGTGTATGGGCTGCTTAAGTCTCTTGTACGATTTCTTCATTGTTATTTGCTAGAGAGAGAGTAAGACTAATAGTTGATTTTATTTTTAATGTAAAATATAAATACATTTTGAATGTATTATACGTGTGGAAAATTATTTTTTGGTTAGATTTTTTTGCAACGAAATGCAGATTCTTTTTAGTTGAATAAAATTTTCACTATAATAAATTTTAAATTTATATGTGCAAATATATAATATTTATGTCTAATAACAAAATTTTAAAAGTCTTCAGAACAATTTGTGTTAGATTAAGAAAATAAGTTTCGAAAACCTAAATGTTATTAACAACAATGAATTATTCTCAATTGATAAATATATTTCCTTAACAATTTTGAATAAAAATACGGAGCAAAATATGATGAATTTATGAAAAAATTTAATTGCACAAAAATTATCAGCGATTTTTTATTTTGTTCCAATTTTTGATAATTACGAGTCATGCTAAGCGGCAACGCTGAAATAAAATGTATTCAAATTGTGTAACTATTTTCAAAAACACGATTAACCCATTACTGTCAAAATAAAACTGGATGTAATTATTACGAAAAAATTTATTTTTTTTATTCATTGTATACAAAATGTACATATATAAAAGCATTAAAGAAATAATCAATGTGTAGATCAGGGTGGTGGTAGTTAAGTGAAAGTTTCGAAAGCAAATGTTTTCAATACATATTGGTTTTAAAAATTGTTGGCATTGGCAGTGAATAATTTTATTTCATTTTTCACTTCGTTTATTTCAATTTTTTTAATCGAGCCCATTAAAAAGAATAATATACAATTTTCATATTTTATCTATATTATCTATGCCGCCAATATTTTACTATGACTATATCTGTTGAAAATATCGATACAGAACACCCACGAAGATCTCATACTACAAATGTCAATTTTGAACAAAAATTTGACTGGTCCATTTCATCTACTGACCTCCCTAAGTTGTGTGCGTATTGTAAAATCAATTTTAAAAGTGTTGTCTAATGTTTAACTGTACTAAATTAAGTATAGCCGCACCAAATGGGTTAAGATTTGTATACAGGAAATATGAAATGGCGCGCATGAAAATGTGTGAAAAAAATATGAAAACATAAATAAATTTTGATAGTTGGGTAATGAGCACCTAAAGCAGCTGTCTATCAGCTACGCTAACGAGGCCCCCTGGTACTAAGTTCGCCTTGGTAGTTGATTTGCTTCTCCATAAGGAAGTGCTCAAGTTCATTTTTGTGTTGGCGGATGCCGTTTTCGTTCCAGAAACATAAAAATAGGAAAAAAGTTAAAATCTGCATTTAAATAATAAATTATTTTATACTTATCTTTGGACCTCTCATGAATGGTAAATTTCGCTGTTGCAATAATATACTTGTTACATATTATACCTTAGATTATTCTATTGTTTATAAGTATGCTTGTTTTTGTTTGATCGAAATATTGTATGAAAATATGTGTTTAAGATGAGTACTCTTGTTGAATTCCAATAAAACAAGAGTTTTGTACAATTTATTTATAAATAATATTATATTAATGCAGCGCGGCAGTTATAACCTTTTTCACGATCAGTACAATAATGAAATGATATAAAATGTTCTTATGCTTCAAAAAGTATTGAAGTCATAAAACTTGTGTTAAAGCAAAAAAAAGAGAATTTACAGAAAGCAATAAAATGTAACGTTATAAATTCGGAGTTTGTAATATTTAAAGTTAATGCGTAATTAGCTTATTATGTGTACTTTTATCTGGTGGTTGTTGTAATTTTATTACAATATTTTAATGAGAGTCAAATGCACTGTGACTTAATACGAAAATAATGAAGATAAAGAGTATTAAGGAGACGCAGAATTATAGAAATAAAATAAAAAAACGAAATACAATTGAAATAATTAATGTAGCAAGTTTTTCACCAACATTCTCCGCCACTAAGCACGATAGTGTTTAATTCAAGAAGTTGTACCAGCGGCATCAGGCGAAGCATCATCTTCGGGAAAGTGGTCCATACTTGGCAAAAAGGCTATCTTGGAAATTGGTCTCTTAAAAGTTTTTCCATTTGAGAACAGGGTCACGACCCTTACACAGCCGTCTTTGCCCGGATGCACGGATTGAATACGGGCTAAAGGCCACTGCCCTGGTGGACAACGCTCATCGAGAACTACTACCAGATCACCAATTTCAGCATTTCTTGTAGTTTTCAACCATTTAGGTCTTGATTGAAGGCGACAAACCCACTCGGTGCGCCAGCGACTCCAAAAAGTATTGCGGCGAGTTCATTGGGCAGGTTAGACTTGCCTTGATTATGTAGAATTTTTAACTCTTCTTCCGCCCCTACAAAATTAGTGCCACAATCTGAGTATATATCGGTACAGCTACCACGACGGGCTACGAAACGTCGGAACGCCGCCAAAAACGCATCTGTAGTTAAATTCGTCACCGCTTCCAAGTGTAAAGCCTTAGTTACCATGCATATAAAAACACAAATGAATCCTTTAGTAGTAACAGTGTTTCTTGCAGTAGATTGTTTGACTATTATAGGACCAGCGTAGTCCACACCACTGTGCTTAAAATGTCGAGCTGGCTTAAGTCGAACGCTGGGTAGTGACCCCATGATTTGTTGTGCTGCTTTTGTGTTGTGCTTGAAGCAAACCATACATTTTCGTAAGACTCGTTTTGCAAGGTTTCTCGCTGATAGAATCCAATATTCCTGGGAAACATGAGACTGCATTTGAATTAAGCCACCATGTAATGTTTTCATGTGTGCATCTAAAAAAATAAGTTGTGAAAGAGGATTTCGTTTTGAAAGTAAAATCTGATGCTTAGAACAGTAATTTAGATCTGAGCTTTGTATTCGCCCGCTAATTCTAAAGATACCAAACGAATCTAAAAATGGGCATAATCTAGCGATTGACTTGTTTGTATAAATTTGGCCCTTTCGTTTTAATTCTAAGATCTCATTTGGAAAGTCTATCTGTTGAGAACTACATATTAGCTTCATACGAGCATTCTTAAGCTCACTTGTGGTAAGAAAACCTGTCATCTTACTACTACCTTCTATGAGTGATTTCATTTTGTGCAATGAATTATTCACAAAACGAAATACGTATGCGCTCACACGAACTAGTTTGCTCATTTTTGAAAAACGTCTGAAAATTTCAGGATACTCTTCAGTTTCACGTGTAGTTAAAAGTGTGTTCACCATAGGATTTATTTCTACTTCCACAGTGGGCTCAAAGTTTATTTTTGGTTGTTTTGGCCAGTTTTCCGCAGACTCAGCAAGCCATTTTGGACCATTCCACCAAAGTTCATGGTGCACTAGATCTCTGGCTGAAATGCCACGAGATGCACAATCGGCTGGATTATCTCGTGTTGAAATGTAATGCCACTGACAATTATTTGTTTTTCGTTGAATTTCCGCAACTCTGTTCCCAACATAAACTGGCCATCGGGAAGACTGTCCTCTTATCCAAGAAAGAACTGTTGTGCTATCAGTCCAATAAAATATTTTTGTGATACCACAATCAATTGAATGTTTAATTTTATCAACTAGTTTTACTAAAAGAGCTGCCCCACATAGTTCCATTCGAGGTATAGTGAGCCTCTTCAGTGGGCCAACCTTTGTTTTTGCCTGAAGCAAGCATATTTTGACGCCAGATTCATTTATAATAGCTTTAGAATAGACCGCAGCTGCAAACGCAAGCTTTGAAGAATCGCAAAAACCGTGAATTTCAATTGCGTTGTTTTTAGATACCCCAATCCATCTTGGTATTTTAATTTCTTCGATCTCGTGCAATTGTTGTCTGTATTCTAACCACCTTCTGTTTATATGTTCTGGCAGGTAATCATTCCAGTCTAATCCTAAGAGCCATAAGTTTTGAAATTCAATCTTTGCAACTATTGTAGTAGGCGATAGCCACCCAAGCGGATCATACAACTTTGCCGCGTCTGAGAGCAGATTTCGCTTTGTAATCTTTTCATTTACCTTTTCAAAATTTATTTTAAAAGAAAAATAATCAGAACCCGTGTTCCATTCAAGGCCTAATGCTTTCACAAAATTTTCATTCTCAATTTCTAAAGTGTCGGATTCTTCTTTTAGTTCTGGGGGAATACAGTCTAAAAGTTCCTTCGAGTTCGAAGTCCATTTTCGCAAATTAAATTGCCCTCTATGTAGTAGTTGACACAATTCTAAATACAGTTTTTTAGCTCGCTCTACATCATCTGCCCCAGAAATAACGTCATCAACGTATGTATCCGTATTCAGCACCTCACATGCCGCGGGAAAACTTTCCATTTCATCAGAAGCCAATTGCTGTAGAACTCTAATTGAGAGAAACGGAGCTGATGTTGTACCGTATGTAACGGTAGAGAGATTGTAAATGAAAATATCATTGGAATTTGAGTTTCTCCATAAAATCTGTTGATATTTTTGGTGTTCTTTTGCAACGTTAATCTGGCGAAACATCTTTTCTATGTCCGCTCGAAAACCAATGATAAAGCGTCTCCATCGTGTTATAATGGTGGGTAGATCATTTTGTAAGGCCGGGCCGGTGGCCAGTTCATCATTTAATGATGGTTGAGTTGTTGTTTTTGAGCTACCATCAAAAACAACTCTTAATTTTGTAGTAGAACTCTTCTCTCAAAACACCGTGATGTGGCAAGAAATAACCATTTCTGTTCAAATCCTTTGGATATTTCCCCATTTTGCTCATATGCCCTAGTGTTTCATATTCTTGCAAAAACTCTTCATATAGCTTCCCAAATACAGGGTTCTTCTTACATTTGTCTTCAACATTTTTCAGCCTAGCTAGCGCACTGTAATCTGTGTGTTTGAATGAGGGCTGTGAACTACCCTTCAATACATTTTTAAAAGGCAATAATACAGTGTACCGCCCAGTTTGGTCACGTGTAGTGGTTTTCTTGAAAAACTGTTCACAACGTTCTTCCTCCTTAGTCAGCTGTGGTTTTTCAAGTAGTTCTTCTTGTTCCCAAAAAGCTTTCAACTGTCGTTCTAAGGAACAGACATTCACGTTTAACCTCTTCTGATTGTATGCATCTGGTGCTGTCGGACCAGACACAACCCACCCGAAATGAGTTAACTGTAAAAGTAAGCAACCGTGAACCTTTTGCTGCTCAGGCAATACAATCTCACCATAAATATCTCCTCCTAGGAGTAGGTCAATTTTGTCTCGACCATCGAAGTTAGGGTCAGCGAGTTTGTAGCTATCAAAATTTTTTAAAAGTTCAGTACCTATTGGTTGAGGCTGGTAAGCTGTTATTTTAGGTAAAACAAAGGTCTTGCAGTTTATTTGAAAACCATCTTTTGGATCCGAGAGCAAAGTCACATAAACCATTTTGTTTGTTACATAATTACTTTCACCAACACCGCCTATTTCAGCATAAGTTTTTATTACTGTAAGCTTCAAAGTTTCTGCTGCGTCTTGAGATATAAAGGATGCTTGGGCACATTGATCTAGAATAGCCCTTAAGCGAAAAACTCCATTTTGAGTTTTTACTAAGACGCGAAGTGTTGCCAACAATATCTGAGGTGGGTTGTCTATGCTGTTGCAATGGCATGTTATATTAGCATTTATGTTACTAGACGATGGCTCAACAGATACTATATCTAAATTCTGAGAAGTGTTGACGTTTTTACAATTAACCGTTGTGTATTCGCTATGCACTATGGTATGGTGTTTTTGATGGCATATCTGACAAAATGATGTTGATTTACAATTGTTACTGAAGTGGCCAACATTTAGGCAATTTCGGCAAATTTTCTTTTCATTAAGAAACCCACGTTTATTTTCAGCTGACATTGCAACAAATTTGAAGCATTTAAATAAAAGATGACGCTTATCACAACACGGGCAATTAACATCGTTATTTGTGACGGAAACATGAAAATTTTTTCGAAAATGGTTCTTATTTTTATTTGCATTTGTATGTCGCAAGTTTTTGCTGTAAGTGGAACTGAATTGCGGCGGTTCATAAATTGTTTCTAAAGTACGAAACGAAGTTTCTAGAAACTCGAAAAGCGTTTTAACACGAGGAATTTCAGTAGTAGCTTTTAAAGATTGTTCCCACTCTTTACGGGTTTGATGGTCAAGCTTATTTACAGACATGTAAATGATAGTAGCATCCCATCCTTCTGAGTCTACTTCGAGTGTTCGTAGTAACGCAAGACAATTGCGTGTAGTATCTAATAGTGTTTTAATGCTCTCAGCGGAGCCATTTGAAACCGGTATTGAAAAGAGTTTTTTCATTAAGGTATCGACTATTTTTCTCTTGTTGTGAAAACGGTCATTTAAGACATTCCAAGCTAGAAGATAACTGGCGTCGGAAGCAGGATATTCGTTTACTATATCCAATGGAGTACCAGAGCATGAACTTTTCAAAAAATAGTATTTTTGAACATTACTTAAAGCGTGATTATTGTGCACCAAAGAGACAAACATATCCCTATAAGAGATCCAAGACAAATAATCACCGGAAAACACAGGAATGTCTATTTTAGGAAGACGAGCCTCAGCAGGCATAGTTTCGTTTCTACTGGGGTGTACATTAGCAAAAGTACTTGAGTGAAACATTGGCGATTGCGTATAAGCTTGCTCATTTATAATATCAATTAAGTGACCTTTGAATGACAAATATAAATCTTGAAACTTATAGTAAATTTCGTCCTGAACGTATGGAATATCGGCTATCTTAATAGAATTTTCACGAGCAATTGATGTAATCTGGCTATGAAAATCTTTGAAAAGTTGAGCTGAGGCTTCAATTTCCTCTAGAAGTCCTTGAGCATAGCCACGAGTATTAATTGGCCTGTCTTGAAATGTTCGCTCAATTTGTTCTAAATTTTTATATATTGAACGCTGTTCTTCGATAATGTTTGAAAGATTTTCCATTTTGTTAATTTATTTTTTTTTATCAGAATTGTTCAATTTTATAGATGTATACATACGTGTTAACCACTAATAAAAGGCAATAGTAACGCAGGTCAATACTTCACCCAAATCTACTCAACAGAATCCTTCAGAGTCTCCAAGTCACAGGGAATTATGATCCTATGGGATGATTTTCAGAATTTAAGCACTCAGACACGAGTCAGTAGTTCCACATTAAATTGGGCATTAAGTCTCAGCAAACTTCCTCAATTTCAATAGGAAATATTCCCGGGTTTCGGCACCAATGTTTAAGATGAGTACTCTTGTTGAATTCCAATAAAACAAGAGTTTTGTACAATTTATTTATAAATAATATTATATTAATGCAGCGCGGCAGTTATAACCTTTTTCACGATCAGTACAATAATGAAATGATATAAAATGTTCTTATGCTTCAAAAAGTATTGAAGTCATAAAACTTGTGTTAAAGCAAAAAAAAGAGAATTTACAGAAAGCAATAAAATGTAACGTTATAAATTCGGAAATTATAAATACAATTGAAATAATTAATGTAGCAAGTTTTTCACCAACAATATGTATGTATCTGGTTTTTTGGTTAGAACTTTGAATTGTTGAGCAAACATTTTATATAAAGAAAATTTAAATACAAATTTAAATATTTAGTTGGTTTAGTTTAACTTTCTTCTCAATATAAAATAAGAGTAATAAATAATTTTGTATATCTGAAATCTGGCGCACAAATTTATTTAAGTTTTGTGTTATTTAAATAGTGTTTTGTTTTTTATTAAGATAACCAATTTATTGTTAGTTGTAATAATTAAAAACTAAGTTGTAATAATTAAAAACAGTGTTCTTCTACGCTTGCGCGCCTCTTCAGCACACTTTACCATGCTAGTGAGTTCCCATCGTGCTGGAAGGTTGCTAATGTAACGCCACTCCCCAAAAAGGGAGACAAATAACCCTGAAAAATACCGCCAAATTGCAATTTGCCCCCTTTCCAAAGTAATGGAAAATATGGTTAACCATCACCTTATGAGGTATCTAGAGTCGCACAAAATACTTTGTGACCGTCAATATAGGTACATTTTTAAGTTTATTATGCCTGCAGACAAGCAGCAATGGCTTTGCAAGGTTCTACTAACAATGAATTGTACATTAAATATTCGTAAATAAATTGAAATGAATTAAAAAAAAAAGGATCGTTAGCATGAAATTTCTCATAAAAATTATTATAAGACTGCGGTATCACTGGTTTTAAGCAAGGTGCATTATCCAGGTGGCATCACTAGCGCAGATGACAATTTTTATTTAAAACGACTGGTAGTGTCAAAACTTATTTATGTTTACACAAAGTGAAGTGAACAAATAATAATATTTTAAACAGTTTGAAAAAGTGCAAAAGAAACAATAAGAAAGATTTCAAAAATATTTTAATTCCTTAAAATGCGTTGCTGTCTGCTATGTAAAAAGAAAAATTCTACTGCTTATGGACTTCCCTCAAAAATAATTTAATTGCTTAAAATAATAATACACAATTAATTTTCTTTATATACCCTTTTTTTCTTCATTTTCCTCTGTTTTGTAAACATGTTTTTGACAATATGTGGAATTTTTACACAAACAAAATATTATGTATCTAGTACAGCAACTCTAATGCTGCCACCTAATAATTGCACCATGTTTTTAAGTCTACACGTTACAGAATTCTCTCTGTGATTGAATTTGACGTTCTCAGATATTGTCGCAGGTTTCGACACTAAGATAAGCACAGCTGTATGTACGTTTCCTTTGTGTAAATTTGTCAAAAGCACATAGACGTCCTTGCTTTATTAAATAAAAGTAAAACAAAATTTTAACAACTTTTCGTAAATTCTGCAAACAAAATGCATTTGGTGTTTTTTGGGGTTGTATTTATTGTAAAGCTGCCTTGAGTATATCCGTTCACATAAAAAAAGTGTAATAAAATTCTCATATCTTTATGAATGCTAGTATTAAATACTAAGCACATACATACGTGTGTGTGCTGGTTCAAGTACAAAAATTTACTGCCTGGCCCACGATGTCATTCGACATCGCTCGCTCGCATAAATACGTTTTTTGTTGCGGTTTAAGTGTAAACACTGCTCATTGACAAAATGCACATATGGTATCTCATTTCATTCGCTAATCTGCCATCTCATTTCACTGGCACATCTGGCAATTTGTTCTCGATCATTCGAAAAAAGTACCGTTGCCTGGAATGCAAATTTCTTTCCAAAAGAACGATTGCAAAAACGATTTGGCATGTGTGCTGACTGTTGAGCTTGGTGTGGTAAAAAGGGAGGTCGTGATCCGGTCAGCCGCGTCGTAATGTTGTTTTTTCTTACAATTTTCGGATGGAAAATTGACTACTTGCCAAGATTTAAAAATTGTGCTTGTGCGAAAATGAAGAAAAATCGAGTGATAGCAATGTGAATATAAAGGGAGTTGAAAGATTTTTCAAACAAGTTTTATAACATTTAAAGAAAATGTTTGCAAAAAGAAAAGATTCATATGCCAAAGTTTTTCGTATATGGCATTAAAAAACAAGCCTTTACTAAGCACGTGTTAGTGTATATTGTTTTAAAGAAGTTTGTGTAGCCAAAAATTAATTTTCTTTAATTTGGAGTAAATTTTGGCAAAGTTTAGAAAATTGGTTTCATTGGCCTGTGCGCCTTTATTTTAAAACCACAAGAAAAATTCTTCAAAGAAAGAAGACGCCGAAGAAAGACGCATATTGATGTCAAAAAGAAAGGAAACCTAAAAGTAAAACCCATAACCTAAAAGAAGAAGAAAATCACATTTACCTAAAAAGAGATAAAAATGTGAATTCGAAACCTAACCTAAATGTAAAATATGTAAAGAAAAGAAAAAGAAGTAAAAACGTGTAACTTATATCTGTCCTAACCTAAGAAAAGAGTGTTAAAATAAGCATAAAGAACAAGAAGAAAAATATTATACTTAACCTCAAAAGATGAAAATGTGAATTCGAAACTTATACCTAACATAACCTATAAGTAAATACGTGTAACTTATGCTAACTTAACCTACACCTAAATTACTATGTATAAATAAAAACTACACAACAAAGGCAATAGAGACCCTACAATTAAATGAAAATATAACACCGGCCAAATGAAAAAATAACACCCCACCGGCCAAGGACATCGTAGCTGCAGCTGCCAACTACAGAAGACAACAAATATATTATTTCATATATTTATCCATCATTCCGTTATTCCATTGAAATATGTTAAATAAGAATGGTTTTCTAAAATTATGAATTTGAACTAAACTGAATTCTTTTTGGAGTGTAGGTCAAGAGAAATTGGTAAGAATCGTCAAACAGTGAACTAAAAACCACATAAATAGTGGATGCAAACGGTTGCCATAGGCGTGATCAAATATATCATTGGGAGGGAAAAGTGCATCTAAGGGTACTTAACATCTAAACACCCTATATTTGGAGTTTTAACTTTCAATTGAATAATTTTCTTAAATCTCTTCACCTATGTCGCTTAATTGCTCTATTTTTTTTTTTTTTTTTTTGAATTGTTTATGTGGCATTCTTTTTTTTTTTTTGGCATGCATGTATATGTTTTCTATGCTTACGCGGCGATGAATCCTGGGTCAACAACCAAGCCACTGAGGGCTGAACTAGCATTTTAATTTATGAATTTGCATGCCATCGATTCTGATATTTGGTATATAATGAAATTTTTAAAACCGCGCGTAACATAGATGGCGCCCAACGCAAACTGCTTGTATTATATGCAGCATTTACGACTTATTTTTTTTGAAAGTCGTGTTTATGTACATAGGTGAAGAAGTCGCTTGACACAGATCATGTGTACGTATATTTGAACATTTTTGTTCGGGTTGGATACAAACTCAATTTTCACATATTAGTTGAATACACTAAATAATCCTTTTATGATTCGATTGAGTGAAGAATCTCCAAATGCATAAAATTTTTTTATTGGAATTTCTCCGATTGTGAGATAAGTAACAAAGTTCACTTGGACATTTTTATAATACCTCATTCATTTGAAGGGTTTGAAGAGCTATAAGTCTAACACTAGAAATTTCGCTTAAAATTCTTGATTTATCGCGATAGTTTCTTTCTTTGTCTCATGGATAAGAATTCCTCAGATCTTGCAAGTCTTACAATTTTGACGGCTATAATCGAAACTGTAAAAGCGGCAAGATATGAGGAAATCTACAATAAAGGATTATCATCGAGGAAATTTTTTTTCAATACATTTTTTTTGTATTATATCATTTCAGTACGCTATGGTTGCAATTTTTTATTGCAAATATAAGACATTGGTGAAAGTTAGTCATCTACAGAGACAGCATCGTTCCGAGTGTAGAAATTGGTAAAAGCTTTGCCTGTAGATAAAGGTAACCACTGTTTGACGTTGCTGCCTGTCTCTTGGCTGAAACTCCAAGAGAAAAACTTTATTAAATACATCTCTTGAAATATTCATTTCACATATATAACCGTTCATTATATTCGTGTACAATTTCTTTGGATTTTTTTTTGCTACATTTTTGTTTTCTTTCTTTCTTTAATTTTTTCCCCTTTCCAATAATTTTTTGTTGTTTTTGAAATTTATTTTTATTTTTTTCCTTTTATTGCAATATCAAACTTCTTTTCTTGATGTTCGCTTAACACATGCACTCTGAATCAGCTAGAAAAAGGTAAGATTTTTTTAAGTACTATGAACACCCGTAGTCCTATGAGGACAGTGAAACAATATTTGAAACAACCTTCCTTAGAATATAACTCAGTCATCCAGAAATCTGACTCTCAGCCCCGCCCACGCCAAGAGGAATTAAGCCTTGATAGGGCATAGGATAGAGCAGGAAGATTTCGTAGGATTTAGCAACGTGCAAGATACCATTGATTTAAATATGGAGCCCCACGTAGATATTAATGAGCCACACGTCAGTGCTAATGAGAATTTGTTAGCTATAGTCCAGGAAACAATACGTTCTACACAATAAGAATTCAAATTAGAAATTAACTCTTTACTAGCTGCAATAGATAGCTTTACTCAAAATCATAATTCAGCATATAGTTCTGCGACCGTGTCTCCGCGAAGTTTCAATACACCTACTAGCCCCGACAAAATTAAATTAGAAAAATGGAAAATATTCTTTGATGGCACTGGCAATGTAGCTAATTTTCTTTTCAAAATTGATACGTTGGCCAGTCGAACAGGTTGCCCAGATGAGCATTTGCTTTCGAATTTTCAGATTTTTTAGGAGGGAGAGCTGAAGAATGCTACTATGATTTCATAAAACAAATCGAAGATCCAACATACCCTTTTCTTAAATTTTCAATTGCACAAGAGTTTAGTACATTAGAGTCGGATGAGGATATTTTATTGAGTATATATAAGCCCAAAGAGACTTACAACAATTTCCACCCGACTTTAGTCGCCATGAACTCCCAAATGAAAGATCCTTTAGCAGAGCTCAAGCTAATGAAAATATTGCCGAAAAGGTGATCTCCAAAAATAAAACAGAAAGTAAACCTTTACGTTGCGTTAACGAACTTGAAGATGAAACAGGAGAAGATGAAGCTGATTTTGAAACTGGTCCACAGGTTGAAGCCCTGCAATTCAATCGTCGCAATCTAAAACCAGACTATTCAAAAATTAAATGTTGAAATTGCCAATCCATGGGACATTCCTATATTTATTGCCCTGACGATACTAGAAGCAAATTCTGCTACAAATGTGGTGAACGTGGAGTAACGACTCCTAAATGGGGAAACCCACATATGGGAAACCGAAAGAGGAGCGAGAAGGTCACCGTGGACGCTCGTTCCACTCCATTTGCCCCGAGTTCATAAACTATCGCTCTTCAACTCTTCCACAGGAAGAGAAAGCGAGATCAATATTCTCGGATAACACAGATTCCAACATACTGAAATTTACTACTTGTGTTAAACCGAACTTTTCGCAACACAGCACGAAAGTTTTAAATTGCAGAGCAAGATATAGAAAACGAAAACATTTTCGTAAGCTAATAGAATCCTCTTTGTTATGCCATAAACATGACGAAAGACTTTTTGCAAAGATTATCGATAAACAAATGTATGGTTTATTAGATTCTGGTGCCAGTGTTTCTGTACTTGGGAAGAATAGTTTGAATTTCATAAAAGATTATGATGTTAAGCTGAAACCATTTCGTTCATTTATTTCAACCGCTGATGTTCCAAAAACGTTGCGTCTGGTCACTGTAAATTGCCCGTTACGTACAAAGGTGTTACAAGACTTATTAATTTCTATATTGTTCCTTCACTCACCCAAGAAGCTTATCTTGGATTAGATTTCTGGCGTGAATTTGCTATTGCACCACACATTGTGCTATTCGTGAAACATTTGATATCAGTCCCGTTGATGATAAGGACTTAAGTTTCCATATCTTGTCAGCCGAACAGAAAATTTAGTTAGAAAAAGTTGTTTCAGAGTTCCCATCATACGAAAAGTTAGGTCTTGGTTGCACTAGTCTAGTGGAGCACCACATTGATACTGGAGACGCTGTTCCGATAAAATGCAAGAATTTTATTGGAACAGCATTATTAGTGCTATAGACCTAAAGGACGCTTTCTTTCAAATTCGGCTTACTGAGTCATCTAAAGAGAAAACAGCTTTCGCTGTTCCGGGCAGACCCTTTTATCAATACCGAGTAATGCCTTTCGGCCTCTGTAATGATCCACAAGCCATGCCAGTCTGATGGATAAGACCATCCCTTCTCGGCTAAGAGAAAAGGTATTCTTCTACCTAGATGACCTTTTAGTCTGCAGTGCAACTTTTAATGAACATCTTGAACTACTCAGTCAAGTGGCAAAATGCCTCAGAAATGCAGGACTTACCATTAACGTCGATAAAAGCAAATTTTGCCAGAGTGAAGCTAAGTACCTTGAATGTCGCATCGGAAAAGGGTGCTTAAAAGTTGATCCAAATAAAGTGGCAGCGATTGTCGATTTTCCGTTGCTAAAAAGTCCTCGTTAAGTCCGTCGATTCATTGGCATGGCCAACTGGTATAGATCATTCATAAATAACTTTGCTAGTATGGCAGGACTACTCACCGATTGCCTGCGAAAACGCAACAGTGCTTTTTACTTAACCCCTGACACTATAGAAAGTTTTGAAAACCTAAAGTTAGCATTATCTAGGTCTCAACCCGATTTTTCTAAGGAATTCGTCATACAATGTCATGCACGTGTAGGTGTAGAAGGCGTATTATTTCAGGTAGATGACCAGAATAAAGAAAGACCAATATCCTTCGTTTCACAAAAGTTAAACAGGGCACAGCGAAACTACACAGTCACAGAGCTTGAGTGTTTGGCTGCAGTAGTTTGTGTGAAGCGCTTTCGACCCTATATAGAGGGATTACCGTTTCGAATTCTTACTGATCACTCCAGCCTCAAGTGGCTGATGACACAATAAGAATTCAAATATTTGAACGGTAGACTTGCTAGGTGGAGCTTGATGTTGCAAGGATACGATTTCAAAATGGAGCATGGGAAGGATTCCCAAAACATCGTGCCAGATGCCTTATCGCGATTTGACATCGATATGCTTGAAGTTACAACAAATCCTCCCAAACCACCCTTGGACTTGGCAGATTTTAATTCAGCAGAGTATAAAAAGCTAAAACATACCATTTCTAACAATAAGGAAAAACTACCCGATGTCTGCGTAATGGATGATCTGATATATAAAAGAGTCCAACCTATTTTCCTAGTTCTGGTACAATGCACTGCATATGTAGGGGTCATCCCCTGAGTACTGGCCCAATATAAAAAAAAAATTGTATCGAGAATGAAGAAGCAAGTTTATGGAGATTATGGCTTCCAAATTCCATAAAAGAAATGGCTATAAAATTAGGACACGAAGCTAGCTGTCATGGGGGATATGTCAAAACTCTTGCTAGAGTGCGCCAAAAGTATTATTGGCCAGGCATGGCTACGGATGTGAAACTTTATGTGAGCAAGTGCGATGATTACAAACTTATAAAAACTCCAACACATATACTGCGTCCTCCGATGGGTGACGCCTTTAAAACATCCCGTCGATTCCAACGTCTGTATTGTGATTTCTTAGGCCCATATCCGTGTTCAAAGAGAAAAAACATACAACTGTTTATTGTAATAGATCACTTAACATAATTTCTTTTCTTACAACCCTTTAAGTCGGCTACCTCAATCAATGTCATTGATTTTTTTCAAAACTATATTTTTAATACATATCCACAGTGATAATGCGAAACAGTTCACCTCTAAAGAAATGAAATATTTTTTCTGTTTATTTGGCGTAACGCACATAAAAACAGCTTTGTATTCGTCACGGGCAAATGCATCTGAAAGGTCCAATAGAGAAATTATTTCCAAGATTAGATTTTATCTTAAAGAGAAGGCAAACCACCTCACTTGGGACTATATATATAATCTATAGAAAGTGATGCAAAAAATATTTTTTTTTTTTAGCTTTTATTTATTTATTGAATCTTCACAATCAGCCTAATCCTGAATATTCTCACGGAATTTACTTCTCACGGAAAAGACTTTTCTCGAGAAAAAATTCCTCCAATCATAAATACCAAGGGAACAAAAAAATTAATGAGTGGCAACATTGAGTTTCGATGACAGCTGTTTTGTTTATTTACATTGTATTTTTCTTTGTGTTCATTCAAACTTAAAATAAATTTTGTGCTGTAAACAATTTGAGTTAAAAAATAAAATAAAACTGCATTCTGCATTGCGGTTGGTATATCCAGTGTAGACAAGCAACAAAATACGCATCGGATTGTTCGAAGAGAGAAATTCCACAGTCATTGTAAGTAAAAAATTATTAGTCTGTGTGATTAATAAATAATTTGACTGAAGAAACAAATCTTCTTCGATTCAGCAATGCACTTTGTTGGAGGTCACATGGAGTTAAGTTCTATCTCAGTTTTGTGCTAAAATTTAAAAAGTACCTCTTTGCTGCCTTTAAAAAATTCACAGGCAATATCGGAGTTGACTTCAGCAAATATTGACTATGGTATTTATTCGTGCTTTTTGACCTGTAAACAAAAACTCTTCTTTATTTAATTCTCAGTCGTAAAGCAGCTCTGGGCTGAAGAACAGCTCTCGCGTCATCGTAATTATTTCTTAAGTGCGGTCAGGCTTGTGTTTGTTGTTCGGTCTTTGAGAGTTTTGCGTCTCGCTCGCACTGGTTAACGGTTTGCCTCAACTAACTGTATTGGTTTACAGTTTTTTAGAGGTTATTCATTGTTAACCACGTGGAAACTTCCTATGTGAAGGCATAGGTCGTTATAGTTAGTCACAGCTACGCTACAAAAGTACTGTTAATACCATCTTGGGCATTATGGTCTTTGTCACCCCGCCCATGCTGTGCATCCTATACTTTGCAAATTTACTTTGCAACTGTATAGTTACTAAATAAATAAATAAATAATATTTAATTCTTATTTTAATAAAAATACTTACATATTTTTTAAAACTCCCTTGTATTTTGCAGGTGAAAAATTATTTATGTAAAAACAAGGAACATATGTTTTTAGAATACCTACTTTTTTCTCACCGAATATTTTTCTCTTTCGAAATTCATTAAACAGAGATGGTAAGTCAAAATTTTTCACGGAATATTTTAACATAATAGGAGTAATGGGAAAAGTGAAAAATTTCATAAGGATTTTTCGTTTATGATTGGGCTGAATGTGAACTAACAATAAGTAATCAAATCTTAATACTAACTAACAATAAATTAACTAAGTCCAGCCAATTCTAGACAAAAAGTTTTATTATGCGCATATTATATCGGTAAAATCACCTACTTAACGCTCTGATGGTGGCAAGGGTATTCCTTCTTCTCAACCGAGTGTGACCACCAAGAGCGTTTGGGTGAAGTTCCAATTTGTTGATATACCTTGTCGTGTGATAAGAATTGAAGCACGAATGTGTGATCATACAAATTAAGGAAATCAGCTTTTATTTTAAAATCTAATTTTATTTCTCAAACTGAATCTACAGACGCAAGGCAGCTTGCTTACGGTAGTGGTATAAGCACAGCTGTCTTTCGTTTCCTTTGCGTAAATTTGTCAAAAGCACATAGACTTCCTTGCTTTTTCAAAAAAGTTTTGATAACTGTTCGTAAATTCTACCAAAAAAAATATATGTTGATGTTTTTTATATTGTGTTTATTGTAATTCTACCACTACCTGTTTAAAGCTGCCTTGTACAGACTCAATAAAAAATCAATAAAAAAAAAATTATTTTATTTTATTGTTAAAATTTTATAATCAGCACAAAAAATATTATTCGGTGGTCCATTAATTGTACTTCATTCACATTGGTTATATTCGTGAGCGTGGTACGCGTAATGACTAGAACGAAGCCCATTTATAATTGAAATACATATATTTCACATGTGTTAAATTGAAAAATAAAATGATAAAATTAAAAAAAAAAAAAAACAAAAAGGACCTTGAGGTTAAAGAATTTATTTATAAAAAATAGTCAGTCAGAGTCTAGCTTTGATAGTGAACGGACGTATTTGTTTTTAATCGGAGTGCTATAAAAAAAAAGCAACGGTACAAGTAGAAAACCGCAATAAGTGGAAGAGTGAATTTATAAAAAAGAAAAACTTTGTGACAATTATTTTTGTATACTTTTAAAGTAAAAAAATATAAATAAAAAAAAAACAAAATTGCATGAGTGTACCTAGTAGATGCAATTCTGAGAGGGACCTTAGCTTCACTAGAAAAAACCTCTGGATTTCTGAGGAAGAATCTTTAAAAAAGTCATTGGCTAATCTCCTGTCTCTAAGAGATAAAAAACGCACGCGTTCGTGTTCGCCAAACATTGCTGTTACAACAGAAGACCAACCATCCACCAGTTCAGTAATTGCAGATAAGCCGAAAACATAAGTAGGCATGGACAGGTATGTAACCGTGGTTAAACGTAAGCGAAGCCCTAAATCCGCTCAAATATCATCAAATCCGAAAATTTCCAAAGATGATAATAGGACTACGGCTACCGATAGTAATAGGTTTGCTATCCTTCAGACTGACGGGCCAACTTCATCAAAAAAAAACATTTAAACCGCCACCAATATACTTGAGAGAACCTACATCTAATAAGCTGGTAAAAGCACTTATTACGGCAATTGGTAAAGACACCTTTAACGTATCATCAGTGAAGCACGGACAAATAAGTGAAACAAAAATTCAAGTCAACTGCGAAAATGATTACCGAAAACTCTCTGCCGCTCTGGAAAAAGAGAAAAGATCTTTTTATACTTATCAACTTAAAAGTGCTAAAGGCCTTCAGGTTGTTATAAAAGGTATTGACCCTTATGTAGACACGGATGAGGTTAAGACTGCACTGCTAGATAAAGGTTTTAAAATAAAAAATGTGGTAAATATGCGGAACCGTAAAAAGATGCCTCAACCTATGTTTAGGGTTGAACTGGAACCAGGGGATGTTATTCTCAAAAAGAATGAAACTCACCCAATTTATAACCTCAAATTTCTTCTTCATCGCAGGGTTACCGTTAAGGAGCCGCACAAGCGTTTAGGGCCCATTCAATGTCTAAACTGCCAGGAATTCGGTCATACTAAGGCCTATTGTAAGTTGCCCGCAGTTTGCGTTGTGTGTGGTGAACTGCACGGCACATCACAGTGCAAGGAGCCAAAAACTGATTCAAGTGCTAAAAAATGCAGTAACTGTGGAGGCAACCATACTGCAAATTACAGGGGCTGCCCTGTCTATATCCACTTTAAGCAGTCAATGACAAATAAGCCATCACCTTACCTTTAAGCAACCCCAGCAGTCAAACATCATTTCTGCAAACAATTTTCCATAGGTAGGCCAGTCAACAAGCAACATAATCATGCAAACCCCCAAACAAGTTTCATATGCCAATGTGGTCAAAACCGATACACAAAACTTGAGTCAGGAGACCAAGCCCCAAAATTCCGATCAAAATTTTAACAATCTTGAAGCAACTCTGCAGACTCTTGTTCAATCCATAAACACATTTACGGTTTCTATGACGAACATGATGCAGGAAATGCTGAAAATGCAATCCACTATTTTGCAGGCAATTTTAACAAAATGAATTGGTTAAAAATATGTTTCTGGAACGCAAACGGTATCCGCCAACACAAAAATGAACTTGAACACTTCCTTATGGAAAAACAAATCGACATAATGCTGATTACTGAAACTCACTTGACAAGCAACAGTTATTTCAAAATTAATGGCTACACACTGTACGACACTAAAGATCCTCGTGGAAGGTCTTGTGGAGGCTCAGCAATTCTAATAAAAAATATAGTTAAGCACTATTTTCTACATGAGACACGTGAGGAGTATCTCCAAGCAACAAATATATGCATTGAACATCTTAATGGAAAAATAGTTATATCATCAATTTACTCACCGCCCCGATTTTCAATAACAGAAAATCAGTATTAACATTTTTTCAACGCACTTGGGCCTCGATTTTTAGCGGCTGGTGACTATAACGCCAAGCACACTTTGAGGATCACGTTTAATTTCTCCGAAAGGCCGTGTGCTTTTCGAAACAGTTTCCAAACTGGGCTTAGATGTGATTTCAAGTGGACATCCCACTTATTGGCCCTCAGACCGACGAAAGATCCCAGATGTTATAGACTTTGGAGTTGCAAAAAATTTTCCTTCAGAAACGATGCAAGTAGAGTTTTCATTAGATTTGTCATCGGACCACTCACCCACTATAATATCTGTTTCGTTCCCCCAGGAGGTTGGCTCCCCGTTTAGTGACTTGACGTTCGCCATCACTAGAGTTAATTGGCTAAAATATAAGAAATATTTGAGTACTCATTGTACAGAAAATATTGCCTTGAGAACCCCTGAGGATGTTGATATATCCATTAAAGATTTTTCTGAAGACCTTAAACTGGCCGTACAACATGCTACCACTAGCTATACAAGATCCAGAAATGTGAGCAGTAGAACGTATTCGTCTGAAATAGAGCAACTTCTGTCAGAAAAAAGAAGAGTTAGAAGAGAGTGGCAACTTCGAAGGTCTCCCCAGCTTAAAAGCAGGCTACGGGAGTGCATAAATCAATTAAAAATCTGCTTGAAATCCAAAGAATGGCTTCCCTCAAAAATTATCTAGAAGGTCTGAAAAGACCCGTAATAGGTAAGCCATCTTTGCGAACTTCAGCTGGCGATTGGGCAAGAAGCGATTCTGAAAAAGGGATGGTGTATGTTAATCATTTGAAAAACGTTTTTATTGCAAATGATACAGTGGATGATGTTGCTGAATTTCCGTCACATGCTGTTAGACCGCCTGTACCTTTGAGACTTAGTTTTCAAGATGTCGAAAACGTTATAAATAAAGTAAACTCAAAAAAAGCTCCAGGTTTTGATAAAATTACTGGCAAAATGCTTGTACAATTACCTTGTGTTGCTAGAAGAATTCTTTTTATTTTTAACGCTATTTTGCGCCTAGAATACTATCCTGCAGAGTGGAAGGTGTCTATGGTTACTATGATACCCAAGCCTGGGAAGGATCTCACTAAAGTAGAGTCATATAGACCAATAAGTCTACTGCCAACAATTTCAAAACTTTTCGAAAAATTGTTAATGACGAAGTTGACTCCAATATTGAATTATGTAGGATGCATTCCTGATCATCAATTTGGTTTTCGGGATAAACACAGCACCATTGAACAAACGCATAGACTAGTTAATGTTATAAGAAAGCCTTTTGAGGATAAAAAGTATTGCTCAGCTCTATTCATTGATGTTTCCCAAGCTTTTGATAAAGTGTGGCACGAGGGATTAATGCACAAAATAAAGTTGAACTTGCTTGCAAACACTCATAAGCTTCTGGAAAGCTATTTATGCGGCCGGAAGTTTGTTATCAGAGAAGGCGACTTTATAAGCCCAACTCTGCCAATCGAGGCAGGAGTTCCCCAAGGTAGCATTCTTGGACCCACTTTATATTTAATTTACACCTCTGACATGCCAACCAGATCTGGTATTCACACTTCAACTTTTGCAGATGACACAGCATTCTGTAGCGTACATGAAAACCATCAAGTAGCTTCGCGAAATTTGCAGGAGTATATTTCAATATTAGAGATGTGGTTAAAACATTGGAAAATTAAAGTTAATGAACAAAAGTGTACTCACGTTACATTCACACTGCGTAGACAAACATGTTCAGCTATCCAAATTAACAATTTACCTATTCCGCAGCAAAGTGAAGTCAAGTACCTTGGTATTCATCTCGACCATAGGTTAACGTGGAAGTCTCACATTGACACGAAAGTCACTCAGTTGAAATTAAAAGCAGCGCAATTAAAATGGCTTATGGGCAGAAATTCTACATTGAAATTAGATTGCAAACTTTTGTTATACAACGCAATACTAAAGCCTATATGGCGCTACGGAATTCAATTATGGGGCACCGCCTTAGCGTCAAACATTGAAAAAATTCAAAGGCGACAAAACAAAATTCTTCGAACAATTACTGCAGCTCCATGGTACGTAAAGAACTCCCGAATTCACAAGGATCTGTGTGTTCCACTGGTAAAAGATGAGTTTTCAGAACATGCGACAAGGTATGTCAGCAAATTGGAACTTCACCCAAACCCTCTCGCACGAGACATACTTAATTTTAGCGGTCCCACTCGGTTGAGAAGAAGGGATACCGTTGCCACCATCACAGCGTTAAGTAGATGGTTCTACCGATATAATTGGCGCAAAATAAAACTTTTTGTCTAGCATTGGCTGGACTTAGTTAATTTATTGTAGTTAGTATTAAGATTTGAATACTTATTGTTAGTTCACATTGTGAAGATTCAATAAATAAATAAAAGCTAATAAAAAAAAAAAATAAAATAAAAAATAGCATATTCTACATATGTATATGTAAACTATTAAGTAATCTAAATCAATAAAAATATATTATGTAAGATACATACTGTTAATTACATACATATGTAGTAAAAGAAAGTAAACAAAATTGCGTACATAAATCGCTTAAACGTAATTATTTACGCTTCAGTAAAAACACTATTCAAACTTTTTTTTTATGTATACATTTTTTCGACTTTCTCTTTCTTCACTACCCAACAACAACACAACGGGACCAAAAGGACCCAAGTGGGCTGGTTTCATGAAACTGGCGGCCTGTACAACCTACTACCAAAAAAACTCGAAATAAAACATCTGATATAAAATGACTATCATATGATATCAACCATAATTTTTAAATCTTTTTCAAATATATGATTTTAAGATTCGAGTTTAAATTAAAAAATCATTTGAATATAAACATTTGATACTCAATGTTTTATTAATTTGATATTGAGTGTAACCATGTTATAAAAAATACAAGGTAGTTTTGTTCTCTCAATTTTGCATAACAATCACCATCTGACAAGTATAAGGATTGTGACATTTTCCATAAAATTGTGCTACCGTATTAGTTTATACATTCCCTTGTTTTCAGTGTTGTTTGTAGTTTCTAAAAAATACGAATAAAATTGTGGCTTCTAACAAAAATTAATAAAAATTTTAAAATAAAATACATATGTACATAAATCTAAAATATATAAAAAATGGTCTGAAAAACGTTGGCTTTTCGGTCATCTAATCAGTCTTAACCTACAGGAACCTTGTAAATTAAATTTGGACTCATAGGAGAATAGTATGGAATTCCTTTGGGTGGTGGTCAAATTAATGTGTTCGCTTGTAAATTCCAACCTGGCCAGTCTATTTTAGTCCGCCTTCTGCAGCCTGCCTTAGAATCCTTCTGGGGGTAACATTTAATGACAATTGTGTGGCGATGGTTCTTGACGACATGAATCTGTCTTTTTTTTTATCAAACGTATTATCGCCTGGCCATCTCGTTTACTGATTTTTTGGGAATGTCCACCTTTATGTTCTGTAACCAAAATACCCGAACAACGAAAAAGTTCTTGATATAATGCTGTGGTGAATGTCAAATTTTTTTGCAGTTGTGGTCTCTGATTGGCCGTTATGAAAATTAGCTACTATTTTTTCTTTTAAATGCACTGAATAATTTATCGCGCCATTTGTTAGAGAAGTTAGAAGTCACTTCCAGAACAAGTTTGAAGGCATGGAACCGACAGAAAACTATGCAAATATTCGCTATACATGCTTATTTTAATATTTAAACAAATAATTACATCTTTAGGAAGTTGGTTTTTCTTATTGTAAGTAATGAAGAATATTAAAGGTTACGTGCATTAGTTTTGTCGCTGCATCCTGGGTTATTGTAGTAGAAATAATTATTTATATATTTTTAAACCACAAGCATCAAACTTTTCCCTTTGTTTTTAATGTCTAAAGAGTATTTTCTTTTAAAGGTAATAATATTTTCTTCAAAATAGGAATTCGTTTGAATGCTATCGTAAAGTTTACTGATAAGCAGAAGTCCGTGCTTTTAGTTTTTGGGACCAAACTGGACCCAAGTGGGCTGGCTTTACAATAGCTGGCAGCCTGTTAAACCTAACCTAACATGTGTTTCAAAACGACCACAGGTACATATCTACTTACATCAGCTTATTATTTCTAGCTTTTTCTAATGTGAACAATGCACTACACATTTCAGAAAAAATCCATTCTAGGAGTAAATTCCTTTGTTCAACTGTGTGGCAACGCCTTTTTATATTTCTCTCTAAAAATAAACTTCAAAAATCCTTATTACAAATAATAAAGAGAGAATGAAACTACGTTGTATTTTTTATATCATGAGTGTAACTACAAATCATAAAACAAATGTGTCACCAATTACTGAAAAAATATTAACATTTTTAATTCATTAACAAAAAAATATATATAAATAAAAAATTAGAATTAGGGAAAAGATTAATAAATGTGATTTGTTTGTGAGCAATATGCAATTAAATGTGAACAAAATTTTTTTCAATAAGTAAAAACGCATGATGGAGCACATAAAGAAGTGAAATAATAAGATATAAATAGATTGCCCGATTTCAGCGAGATTTAGAATCAAGGGGAACCAAATACTTCGTCCTTTCGAGAATTTCAAGACTAGGAAAAAAAAATAATAATAAATTAAATAATAATAATAGAAAATAGAAATTAAAAGAAAAATTATTTGTAAAGCAAAAAATAGTTTTTATATATATTCCACACCACAATCCACATTTGAAAATTATATTTGGAATAAATAAATTTCTCAATTTGAAAATAGTTTCCCCTTTTGGTTGACAATCAGGCCTGTTCTAAAAATCACGTGATTTCAAAGCACATGCCATTTCAAAAGCACAAATGCGATTTGTGCCTGTTCTGCAAATCACAATTTTTTGTGATTTTCGATGTGATTTATATTCTTCTGAAGAACAAAAAAACTGTTTTTTTGCTTCAATTTACTGATATTTTTATTTTCAGGTTGAATTTTTTTATTCGCGGTATTTTTTGCAAAATAAGGTTAATTTCTTCTACTGACTATAAAAGACAAAATAAAATAAACCAATCAACCAAATCACAAAATAATACAACAAATCTTTCAACAAAATAAACGTATCTAGTTTTTTCTTAATTTATTTATTTATATCAAAAAGATTATAAGCCCTTAGTCCTACTTAATCTAGAAATCATATGACATAAAGTGTATTCATAAACTAAATCCATATAAAACTATATATAGTATGTAATTAAAAATATTCATATAAATATATGAATTTTCCATATTGTAACCCCCCATATTTTGCACTGATGTTGTACCCAAATACATATGTATATATATAAATTGAAAAGAAAATATAAAAAAACATCATTATTGGGTTATGTTGTATAACAGCACAAATGACGAATGTTTTACGTCAATATTTCATGTGATTATTTGCAAATTATAAATAATTAATCGATATTCGTTTAAATTCGGAAACCGATTTACCAAAATTTCGTGACTCATATGGAATCAATTATTGAAATTTCAAAACCGAAAATTAATTTCTGTTTTCTATTTTTTTCCTTTACTTTTTGATTTGACAAACTGAAGCGGCAAAACAAAAAGTTAAACTGAATTCAACATTGCCGCTCGGCCGCCTTTAATGGCATTGCCAAATTAAATTGAATTCATTAAATTAAATTTTTGGTTTGTACATTTGTACAACGGGTTATAGTTCAGGTTTTTTCTTTCTTAAGTTTTTTTTTTTTTTTCTTAAGAAAGATTTTTTACAATAAAAATCTGCTGTGATCAATAATTTTGATTGAAGAAGACAAGAAAAATAATAATCAAATCTTTAGCTGGGGGACAACTAGCTGTTTCGTAGTCGCTACACTACTCATCAGCACCCACTGGGATTTGAACTCGGGACATGACGTATCATGATCTACTGCTTTAACCACTAAGCCACCGAGCATTTAATTATTTTCTATCTATATTCATCTCATATTGAATAACATATGCATTTTGTTAATTGCCCACATTGTTTGTACAGCGTTTGCTGTCTCTAAACTAGCGGTATTTATTTTTATTTTTTAACATACATATTTTTGTATTTTAATATTCTCCGTACCCAGAGATGTAAATATACATTTATTGAATTTTTGATGAACTATTTTATAATTTTTTAAATTAAATTTTTGGTTTGTACATTTGTACAACGGGTTATAGTTCAGGTTTTTTCTTTCTTAAGTTTTTTTTTTTTTTTTCCTTAAGAAAGATTTTTTACAATACAAATCTGCTGTGATCAATAATTTTGATTGAAGAAGACAAGAAAAATAATAATCAAATCTTTAGCTGGGGGACAACTAGCTGTTTCGTAGTCGCTGTGTAGCGATAGAAAATAATTAAATGCTCGGTGGCTTAGTGGTTAAAGCAGTAGATCATGATACGTCATGTCCCGAGTTCAAATCCCAGTGGGTGCTGATGAGTAGTGTAGCGACTACGAAACAGCTAGTTGTCCCCCAGCTAAAGATTTGATTATTATTTTTCTTGTCTTCTTCAATCAAAATTATTGATCACAGCAGATTTGTATTGTAAAAAATCTTTCTTAAGAAAAAAAAAAAAAAAAACTTAAGAAAGAAAAAACCTGAACTATAACCCGTTGTACAAATGTACAAACCAAAAATTTAATTTAAAAAATTATAAAATAGTTCATCAAAAATTCAATAAATGTAAATTGAATTCAATATGTTGAAATTTATGTACGAATATTTTTATAAAAAATATAATTTTTTGTAAATGGGTCACATTGTTGCCGCCCGCTACCGCATGCCGCTTTCATTGGCCTTTCACTATAACTGACGAATTCAACCGCTTCATTCATAATTATTATGTTTGGCCGATTCAACGTATTCGAAAAGCACATTGCTTTGGTTTTAGATGCATTCAGACTCATATAGTTAGATACACACCACTGCCTAACATATTCGAGCTCCTTATTCACAATAGTATCCAAGTGATTAACACGCAGACCGGAATCGTGTACCAAAATTTGAATGTCATCAGCATATGTATAACACTTACTGGAATCTATTACTTGATACAGATCATTCATGTACATTACACAAAAGAGTCGTCCAAGAATGGATCCCTGTGGCACACCTCTAAAAATTTGTAAAGTCGAAGACGATATCCCCTTATGTTCAACATATTGCAGTCTATTATGTAGAAAAGACCACACTAATCGACAGGCAGATGCGGCAAACCCAAAATATCTGTGCAGTTTGTTTCATAAAATTTCATGACTTAGCGAGTCAAAAGCTTTGCTTAAATCCAATATTACCAACACTGTGTTATACGATTTTTCCATATTACTTCTTATATTTTCAGTAATATCTAAAACTACGCCTGTCGTATTATAGTCTTGTCTAAACCCTGATTGAAAAGAATTTAGATTTTTTGATAACAGATATTGATCAATTTGTCTTCTTAACAACACCTCTAGAACTTTTGAAGAAGCATTCAACACACTTATCGGTCTATAATCCGAACAAGAGCGAGGTCTTTTTACCTTGGGTATAGGTATGACTCTACCAATTTTCCAGGCTTTAGGAAAGGTGGACGACGTTATAATAGAGTTGAGCAATAAAGTAAAATGTGTAGAAATAAGTGGACATATTATTTTTTAAAATATAATAGGAATACCATCATGCCCCAATGAATTGGTTTTAATACTTGTCATGGCCTCAAAAACCTCTGCTGCGTCAACATTCCTGAAAGAAAATCCAGCTTGGCATTTAGAAAGAATTAGCTCATTTGCTAGCCCTAATGAGGGTTGTATCGACTCTCGGTTGAAACTGTTTACGTTAATTTCGCCTTCACTATTAGAATCCCCAAGTACACCTTCATGTCTTAATTTCTTCCAAAACTGAGACTGAGTACAGGTACCAAAGTAACGTATAGCATCTAAACGCCTTAACCTTCTCATGATAGATTTAACCTTATTTCTATATTTGCAATATACTCTTCGAGTATCCGGCGAATTACGTTCACGATATGCTCTCCAAGCCAAGTCTCTATATATCCTAGCAACTTTTATTTCTCTACACTGCATCCATTTTGCTTTTCCATTAGGACGAGATTTTTTAAGAGGAACGCTTTCTTCAAAGCAATTTCCAACAATATTATTAAAAATCTCAAGTTGCAAATCAACTGACTGTATGGATAAAAAGGAGGATTTACATCAATAGCTTGGTAGTCTCTATACCAGTGTTCTTGATATATTTTTTCACTTTCAACAGCATAAGATAAGGAAATAACAGCATGGTTGGAATTTAGTGGAGGAAATTGGTATTGAGTCTTTTGGCGTACTAACTCAATCTTAGACACAAAAAAGTAGTCTATCAATGATGAGCAATAATGGGACAGGTTACAATGAGTTGGAATACTATTATGCACTACTGACAGATTTGTGCGGAAGCAAAAACCCCTTATTATATGAGATTTTCTGTATAAGTCAGTATTAAAATCCCCCATTAACACACAATCTTCATATCTACCAGACAACTCAGAGATTAGATCATCGCAATCAGCAAAGTTCCCGTGTGGTAAATAAATAACACCAACCAACATCTTTTTACCGCAGTTTAATGAAATTTCAACGAATAGAGTTTCGACCTTACCCTCATCCATGTAATCACTGATAACCTTAACCTTTAATTTTTTAGATACATAGAGACATACTATACCTCTTCTCAGCCAACACCTGTCATTTCTAACAACATTGAACCCATCCAATGCTATGCTTGTATCAGAGATGTAGCCTTTCAGCCACGTTTCTGTTACACCAATCACATCATACATGCAGTTATCAAAAATTCGTTTTATATCCAGTAGTTTTATCGAACTGCTTTTTGGAGCAATACTCTGAGCATTAAAATGACATACATTGAAATCGCTAACATTCTCCCCAGAGTTTAAGGTAGTGCTATTACACAACAGTGCGCCCAAATTACCTAACATATCCATATATATTGAGTACTAACATCTGTGCAAAAGAAAAATTAATCCCTATAACATAACTATTAAATACCTTCGACATCGTTTACGTATTTACCTTTTCTCAATACTTATATTAATATTTCATAACAATATTACTGTGCAATAGAGCCATTACAAAGTACTAGCCAACAGATTACAGAAAACATAATTTCATAATAAAATATTTAATTCTATCCACACTAGAACTTATAATAACGTACATATCTGTAGCGCGTTGTCATAACAGCTTAAGTCGAGCTCTAAAAAATTGTATACACTCATTTTGAATCACTTCAATATCTTTGTTTGCTGAAAAAACATTGAAACGATTAAATTATATTGCAATCTTGATTAATGTATCTTCATTTATTCGTAAATATGGTTTATCCATAAAATTTCCCTTAAAGGCTTTTCCTAGTATTATCACAACGTAATCTATTATACCTTAAGCTATTATAACACCTCACCATTATCAAAAAAATTGAGTTTAAGCAAATGTATTAAAAATTCCATTGGCATCATAAGCATTTTTTGAAACATATCCCATAAATAAAATTTATTAACTTTAGCCAAGCCTAGTCCAATGAACTATTATTGTGAGCCACAAAAGATTCATTATTACTATTTTTTTTATTTTTCTTTCCTCTCCCTATTCCCCTATTTTTGATCCAAAATTGACTGCAGGAACGCAGTAAGTAGTGTAACTAATAGCGCGACTTATGCAGACTTATGTACAAAGAGTCCACAAAAAATAAAATAAAATAAAATAACGCAAATATGTTCTCTTAATCCGACCGTGATCATAAGGACAAGAAGAGAAACACATTACTTTGGTTTCTTTTCCTCCTCAAAGAAAAATACAATACTAATAATGCTATTTTAATATTAATAATTATTTCAATTTTAAAATGGTAAAAACAAAGACCAATAGAGAGAAGAAAAAAAAAACTACAGGCTCAATATATGTAAATCATTGATACTCAGTGCGCTTATACATTTACATACAGAGTGTCTTCTGACATAAATACTTGTCTCTAATCCACACTTATATTTTCTTTTTTCACTCGCTCTATTCCCTTTTTCTTTCATTACTCTTAGATAAATGGAAGCTCTGGAAAAAAATAATGCTATAGCATGAGAATCCCAGCTGATTATTACATGAGAATTCTTTTAATACTAAATCAATACCATTTACAAATCAAAACAAAATTAATAAACATAATAATAAGAAGTGAAAATAACGACGTAGAGAAAAAACAAGTATTTATAGTACCTAAACCTCAAAAAGAATACAACTTCTAAATAATCACAAAAATACTAAAAAATGGGGAAAAAAATTTATATATGTATACGAGTGTAATATTCAGCTTAATAAATGTATGTTCAACACAATCAATAAGAAAATATTAACAAGTGACAAAATATTAACAAGCGACAATATCCTCAGCATTATACCCCGCATTATTAATTCTATCTTCATGGTTAAAGAAATCCGAAGCATTTAGGACAGCATCTTCTCTGTTGTGATACAGCAATTTTACTTTCAAGGGACTGTAGGAAAAAATGCGGTAGCAAAAAATGAATCTTAGCCTCTTCGGGAATTAAGTGATCATTCAAATAAATCCTTTTACCAATATCAGTTTGCATTACTTCGTTGAGCTTAAGATTGTACTTTGACCTATAATTCTTTATAACCGAGTCTCTTTTCAAAACATTGTTAAATTTGATCAATACCGATGTCTTTTGCCGAATCCACGTACAAAAGTTAATGTCGCTTTCAGTCAAATTAACGATACATGCTTTACCAATTTCAACTGCTATTGAATACAAATCAGAGTAGTGCAAATGTGATGGCAATCCACTTACTATTATATCAGAACGGTTAATCTGTCTACGAAGATTGTTATTTTCATTTTGAAGATTTTCAAGCCTTTTGTTCGTTTCATTTTCAAAGGTTTTAGTTAACACAGAAATCTGCTTTTCTAGTGCGTTCATTTTCGACGAATCAGGAATTGCTGAGGAAGCATAACAACATTTTTTGCACCCAAAAGAGTACCCCGGCTTAGATTTAGTAATGCTGTCGAGAACGCTTTGGTTTAAATGCGACATGTCTTTAACAACGCAGTTGAAGTGCTGATGAGCATTACAAATAGCACAAGTCATTGAATCAGATTTTTGCAGCTTGCAGAACATATTATGAACGTGTAAGACATTTTAAAGACTTTCCCAACAACAGGAAAAATACTCAACTTTTAGGTTATGAAATTTGTTATGCAATAATTAGTTTTTGCTTGGAAAAATAACTTTTGTTGAGTTTAATTTACTGAAATATGAGTCCTCGAACAGTATTATTTTCTTTTTTTTTTTGTAATCTTTTAACAAATTAAATTTGAAATTAAATATTTTTTGCATAGTAAAAAAAATTTCCTCTCACTCTCTAGCCATAGGTTGCCAGATATTTATTTAGTGAATTATTTCGTATAACATAACTAATTTTACTTAAATAATCAAAAGAAAATACATTAAGTTATTTATTAATGTAATAGATTATTTGATATTTAATTATTTGATCTTGTTTATGTAAATATTTCTTATATTTGCAGCTAAAGATCGTTTTTTATTTTTTATAAAAAAATTCAACAGTATTTATTTTCAATATTTCGATAACAATTTGTTATCATCGTCAGGAAAATTAATATGTTATTAAAAAATTTTTCAATTTGAAAAATTATTGTGTATAGAAATTTTTTGACAATAATTTTTCAAATTGAAAACGTTTGTCGTTTGAGAAAACGACAAACGTCGTTTTCTCAAACGGCATCGTAGTGGATGCAAACGGTTGCCATAGGCGTGATCAAATAGATAATTGGGAGGGAAAAGTGCATCTAAGGGTACTTAACATCTAAACACCCTATATTTGGAGTTTTAACTTTCAATTGAATCATTTTCTTAAATCTTTTCACCTATGTCACTTAATTGCTCTATTTTTTTTTTTTTTTTTTTTTTTTTTTTTTTGAACTGTTTATGTGGCATTCTTTTTTTTTTTTTTTTTTTTGGCATGTATATGTTTTCTATTCTTACGCGGCGATGAATCCTGGGTCAGCAACCACGCCACTGAGGGCCGAGCTAGTCTTTTAAATTATGAATTTGCATGCCATCGATTCTGATATTTGGTATATAATGAAATCTTTAAAACCGCGCGTAACATGTATTTATGCGAGTGACATCGTGGGCCAGGCAGTTAATGTCGTATTGCGAACCTATTCTTTTACCTTTATTTATTTATAACAGGCAAAACACTAGTTGTTTATTTTACCATTTAATTTTTTTTTTTGTTTTGTTTTGGTTTTGTTGCAGAGATCCGAAAACAACTCTTTTAGATGGTCCTTCAACATCCGGCCTATCGGAAGTAGCCAGTGCTACTACTACTAGTAGTGCTGCAAATTTCTTGGATTCTGTTAATTCACTTGATACAACAAATGGAAAGTCAAATTTATGTAGTAACAATTCACCTACCACACCGAACAGTTCCACTTCAACGGCACCTTTAATTTCCCCACCACGATCGCCTTTGGATCAAAACGTTCAACTCCGTAGTAGCACAACGGTGCCGTCCATATGTAATAATACAACTTACTCAAAACCAACTAAATCTCATCAACCCATACCAGTTATTATAACTGCTACAACAGTAGCTGATATAATGGAGGTACATACATACATATGTACATGCTTATGTACATTTTTCTTTTTCTTGAAGTAATAATTGTTTGTTTCTTTAACTTTCTGAAGGAAAATCGATTCTCATTATTTACCGGCAAAGATATTGTTACAAATGAATTCGACATTTATTCTTTACCTTCACCACCAACAAAAAACTCAAATTCACAAGAAAATCTAAACAACTCGTCTACTACTACGATTTCACAGACAACACTTTCTTCATCTCCGCACAAATCAAATAACGAATCACAAAATGGATCTGCCAACGATTCACCCGTTAAAAATAAAAACAAGCACCGAAATCAGAATAATAACCAGGTAGGCTTTTAAAATTAATCCAGAAGCTCAGTTGTTATCGTTTAAAAACACGACTTTTTAAGCGGTTGTGTACAGACTAGTGTTTAGAATCAAATCTATTTAAATTCAAATAAACAGAAAATCTAAAACTTTTTTTGGAATGTAATCAATGCTATAAAACAATACTAGTTTTATTTTTGCAATTAGAAATAATTTCGTTCCAAAATTTTTTTAGTTTTTCGTTTCTTGAGAAAGTAAAAAAATAATTCAATTCCGTTTCCGAACGGAATTAAGCTTTGTGACACGGCTGATTATTAGACGAACTACTGAAATTCGTTCTGTTTTCTTAGTGCATAAAGCTATTAGGAAAAACTTCAACGCGTTAAAAGATAAGAGTTGCCGAACTTTTCGCTTCGCGTTGCGTTAAAAGTGCTCATGTTCATATAAGTACATATATTTAAATTCGTAAAGTTTACTAAATAAAGTTTGTTTTATTGTTTAATTTAATATTAAAAATTTTTTCTTTAGAATGGATGCAAGTGAAGCCTTCATTATGTTATTATTTTCGACCTTTTTAATTAAATTAGTCATTTTTATTTTTTTGGTTTCAAACCAAATCGGGCTTTCAAGGTCTATGCGTTGATCTTTCTATATGAAAGAAAAACTACATTTAGTTATCTTAATTTATTCCCGAAGTTTCGTTGGGTTATTTCTAACTTCTTCAGGGGTTGATTTTTATTTTGTATGATCTGGCAACACAATATAAAAATAAAATACAATATTAACAGGGCTGTTCTGCAAATCACTTTCTGTCAAAGTGATTTCAAATCACGCCAAAGGTGTTCTGTACACAGAAAATATTGAAATCACGTGATTTTAAACCGGTCTGCCAAGTGGCTGGCTTTTTGATATCACTTGGTTATTTTCTCTATGTTTTTCGTTACAAAATTAATAAAACTATTTCTATGTATTTAAAATGATGTGTTCTTTGTTCATTTTTGTTATAAAATTAAATTTTATTGACACAGAAGCATAAATATTAATAAAATTATAGACACTGTTTGTTTTGTGAGAAATTGTTTTGCTTTGTTTACCAATGGTCGTGATTTACATTTTCTTTTTAGCAGTCAGCTGGCTTATTTTGTTCGAAAATATTTCTGAGGCTGCCAGTCGTTATTTTTGTGAAAATTTAAAAATTAGTAAGGACAAAATGCAAACAAATTTCAGCAATGAAAACAGTGGCAACTTCGTAATTTTTGTATTATTTTTTACGGTGTCATTTATTTTATTGTTCATAAAGTTTCTTTAGACGCGGGAAATTTGATTTGTAATCCAATAAAAAATGTAAGTAGCTACCGTAAACGTACATGTAAAATTAGCTAATTATTCTTTTTTTACAGGGGCCAACATAAGAACAGCGCACAAATGGCAATTTTTATAGCTTTTATGGAAAAGCATCCAGACTTGGCAAGAGGTTTTGCAAAGGGCGATAGAGTTCTTTTTGAACAATTGTGGGTGGAGTTGACAGACGAACTGAACGCATCAGGGCCTCCAAAAAAAGAAACTTCAGCTTGGAAAAAGGTATGTATGTTTAAAAATGAAGTACATCTGTATTTGTATATAAAGGATGGTGTTAAAAATATTTCTTAGGTGTGGTCTGATTTAAGACTAAGTGTTAAGCAAAGATTGGCGCACAATAAAGTTGAGTTAAGGGCAACTGGTGGTGGCGTATTTAACAGATATATTATATCACCTGCCGAAGAACAAGTTGCAATCATCTGTGGCCTGCACACTTCTGTGGAAGGGGTGGAAAATACCAAAAGTTACGGTGCGCCAACCAAGTTAAAATTAACTAGAAAAGTGCCTGCAAACTCAAAGCCTACTCTAAGCCTACCGACTTCATTAGCAACAAACTCCACATCAGCAAGGGCTTCTACACCAACATTTGAAGAGGTACTACATGAAAGTACATCGGAGCCAATTAATCTGCCTGTTAGTGAAACACCTACTACAATATCTTTATCGCCAACAACACTAGCTCGGCCCAGCAACCGTAAACGAAAAAGACATATTGCTGATGTTGACGACGTTTTAAATATGGAGGCAGAGCAATTTTCAAAAATATCTGCAAAATTAGAAGACATTAGGAGCGAAACGAAAGAAAATAGAAGATATTTAAAGGAAATAGCTTTGAATATTAAAGATATTCACAAGAATCTCAGAGAAATAAAAAGATTGAAAGAAGAAGAATTAAAAGAAATGACTAGACATAACTTCGTAATCGAAAAAAATTTACAAACAAGAAATAAAATGAAATTAGAATTTTTGAAGCTTGAGCAATTGAAGCTTGGTGTAAACCCATCACCATCATCATCCTCGTCATCATCATAATTTTTACTCATACCAATTTTTATATTTATAAAAAACATATGTATCTCAAAGAAGTACCTTACCTAGTATATATGCAAAGTACCTTATAAATTAAATACTAAGTTTTTTGTTTTGTTTCATAAAATAATTGAATTTTCGAATAAAATGTTTTGTTTTTTATTACTGCTAAATTTTATAAAATGTTTGAATTTAAGGATTGAGCTATATTATCCCTTATAGTTGCTGCTGTAATATCATCATCATCTTGTTCTAAAGGCTCCTCATGGTCGTCAATGTTTTCAATGATATCTTCTTGAAATGCAACAGAAAAATGTTTGCACATGTTATGTAAAGCACAGCACACATTAATAATTGTGACCACTTTGAAAGGCGAATACAAAAGAGGATTTTGTAGGCATCTGAAACGACTTTTAAGAACACCTATGGTTCTTTCTACAACATTTCTTGCTGAAGCATGCCGTTGGTTGAATGTATGCTGTGCAGTACCGTAATTAGGGTTTTTATAAGGGGTCATCAGATATGGCTTTAACGCATATCCGGAATCTCCCAAGAGCCACATATTACGGCCACCCTCATTATACAATTCGGTGTAGTACCTTTTGGCCTCGCTCAGATTCCAAACAAAGGAATCATGGCATGAGCCAGGTGGGCTTGCATCTACGGCTAAAATACGCATTTCGTAGTCGCAGATCTGAAATTAAAAATGTAGGATTTAATTATTATACATAGGATTACAAAATACATACTATCATAGTATTGAGACTGTAATGCCCCTTTCGGCTGAAATATACAGAATGGTCGTTGAAAGGCTTCATTATTTTAATAAGTGTTCCATCTACACATCCAATTACCCCGGGAATGCCGAACTTTTTATAGAAATGCGTTTTTGATGCAATTTGAATTTGCTGATTTATAGAAATCCATGCTGGACACAAGTTTTCCTCTAACACCGGCATTACAATCCACAAGATCTTACAAAATGTGGACCGCCCCATGCTTATATTCACATCATTGGCTATAACCGCTTGGTAAGATCCGACGGCTAGGAATCTAAGCACAGCCGCTAGTTGAATATTTGCAGGAATACTGCAAATCACGTGATTTGCAGAACAGCTTTAAATTGTCTGCGTGTTTTCAAAACGGTTCGTGATTTGAAAACACGTGGTTTTCAGAACAGGCCTGTAAATAAAAACAATATGATTTAACAATATAATAGTAATAGATATTAACAAGTTACATTTACTTACTGGTTTTAAATTATTTACTATGTAAGTATACCACAGTTTTAAGCTATAGACTGGGCAATAACAAACAGGAAAATAAATATAGTTCTTTTTTAAATAAATGTAGTTACGAAAAAATATCACAGTCAACAATTCTCTCTAAGTCGTCAATTAAATTAAAACTGCGTTGTAGTTTGCGCTCGGATTATCAATATCCTCTTTGTAGTTTACTGCATTACCCGCTCGTTGTTTGATTCTCAAGCTTTCCAACGTATATCGCTTTCTTTCTTTGTCTAAAATTTGCACTGCATTAAAGTCAGGTGTGTGTTTGTGTTCTGTACAATGTTTTGCTATTGCTGTTGTTTGTTTATTTTTCTCTTAGTCGTCCCAACATATACTTTACCGCACTCTTCATTATTATTACCAGCACATTTTATTTCATAAACAACATTACTTTGATCTCTTCTTGTGATTTTAGTTTTCGTTTGTGAGAATATGTGTTTAATTGTTTTGTTAGGTCTGTGTGCAATAACAACATTATCCTCCTTCATAATTTCTTTAAGTTTGTTGTTGTCAGTCAATTTTGGTATAAAAGGCATTCCGTAATATTTGGGGTTGCCAGATGGCTCATATTTTGTACCATCCCATTTTGGAACAATATTTGTTAATAAATTGTTAATAACGTTGTTAGGGAAACTATTTTTCTTTAGAATGTCTTTAATAATGTTGATGTTTTTCCGTTTGAATTTTTTGTGGCTCAGTTGCATGACTCGGCTAATGAAATTGTTTGCTGCATTAATTTTCTGTCTCATTGGTTGGGTGGAATAAAAATTCATTAACCGTCCAGATGCAATAGGTTTAGCAAACCAGTCAGTAAAATGTACACCAGAACTGTTAAGTTCATTTATTGATTGAGTTAATAAAGTGTCCATAACGATGTCAGCAATTGTGGGTGATAAGGGATTGCCCATTGGCATGCCAAAAACTCGATTAAAAACTTTGTTGCCATATACGAAGTAATTGTTATTATTAAGACAAAACTTTAATAAGTCAAGGAATTTTGTTCTCGGTATATTCGTGTGTGGCTGTATTTCAATCCATTTTTTCATTATATTGTTAATTGCGAGGTGTATTGGAATATTTGTAAATAGTGGTACCACGTCAAGAGAAATTAATACTTCATCTATATCTAGGGTAATATTATTCAATGTTTCTTTTACCTCTAATGAATTTTTTATATTTAATTCTTTTACCACCAAATTTTTTAAAATATTATCTATATATCTGGACAAGTTCTAGCACGGGACCCCAATAGATGATGCAATCGACCTGAGGGGGATATTTGGTTTATGTATTTTAGGGAGACCATATAATCTAGGAACAGTCGCTGAATTAGACGTTAACTTTGTTTTTTCCATCTTCTTTATATAACCGTTTTTGAATAGATCTGTTACTATCCTATTGTTTTTCCCTTGTAATGTTTGCGTTGGATCAATACTTATATTGTACATTCCTTTTTCATAATCAACTTTATACATCACAACTGTTTTATTTCCTTTGTTCCGATTTTGTTATTACGATGTCATTTTTATGTTTTGTTTAGAACTTTTTTGTTTCCTCGTAGATGTTAAGTATAAATTTCTCCTTAGGATCGTTTTTAAAAACTCTTTTGTGAGGATTCTATTTGCTATTTTGTTTCTTACTGCTCCTTTATCTCCATCGTCATTTAATGTTTGAACCCATTGTTCTAAATCAGCTATTAGTTCAATTGGTGAAAAATACTTTTCTACAGGTATGGTGAATTTAAGCCCCAGAGATAGTAGCCACATAGTATCTTCCGGAAATTAGTTTGTCATCGGATCACTCACCTGGAACGCAAACGGCATCCAGCAACACAAAAGTGAACTCGAGCACTTCCTTATGGAAAAGCAAATCGACATAATGATGATTGCTGAATCTCACTTGACTCTAAAAAGTTATTTTAGAACTATTGGCTACACACTGTATGATACTAAAGATCCCCGTGGCAGATCTTATGGAGGTTCGCAATTTTGACAAAAACTAGAACTAAGCACTATTTACTAAACGCTCATTATGAGCCTACTAAAGCGCAGAACTATAACATCAACGATGGGGAACTCAAGAATTACGAGAAAAGTATGCAAGGGTACTCCCCAGGGGGGGGGAGTGTTTATTATCTCCTCTCTTGTGGAATGCTGTAGTGAATAATCTGCTCAAAGACCTAGACCATAAGAAGATAAAGACTGTAGCCTATGCCGATGACGTAGCGATTGCGGACTAAGAACAAATCCAGCGAAAAGGGAAATCGTACTTTTTAGCAAAAAGTATAAAATCCCAAACTTCTCACCTCCAAAAATGGACGGCAAAATAAAATTGTGAATGTAGTGATTTAGCATTGCATTTTATAAATAGTAACGTTAACTGAACTAAAAAATTACATACTTAATTAAGCCGTCCACCCGGATCCACTTTCTTTTGACCTTTAGCCCTCTTCTCCAATGGACCACTTAGAATACGGGTTTGGAGCTCATAATTGTTTAAATATATTAATATTGATGTAATAAAAAATTACATACTTAATTAAGCCGTCCACCCGGAACCACTTTCTTTTGACCTTTAGCCCTCTTCTCCAATGGACCACTTAGAATACGGGTTTGGAGCTCATAATTGTTTAAATATATTAATATTGATATAATATTTAGCCAAACTAATTTTATTTTAGTTTTTGATATCCCTGTGAAGTTTTAGGGCAATCGGTCCGCGTTTACTCATTGGGCCCTTACAAGTCAAATTTCGAAAAATAGCCTTGACAGCCTCGACAGCTTTAAATGTTATTATTATATGAACAATTTAAATATATTTAAAACTTGAATCCATGACAGATATGTCGGAGATCCATATCCGAAAAAAGGTTTTACCATAAATTCTAAGAAAATCTTTTTGTTCCAAATAAAATAAAATTTCTTTTATAAATGTTCAATATATATTGTTCTTTATTTCTTGGTGATCATAATTCACTAACAAATGTAAGTTCGACAGCTTTAAATGTTATTATTATATGAACAATTTAAATATATTTAAAACTTAAATCCATGACAGATATGTCGGAGATCCATATCCGAAAAAAGGTTTTACCATAAATTCTAAGAAAATCTTTTTGTTCCAAATAAAATAAAATTTCTTTTATAAATGTTCAATATATATTGTTCTTTATTTCTCTAATTTTTATGTTAATTCGCATAGAATACATTTTTCATTTAACTGTCTTACTGAAAATGCCATATAATTATGCCTCCTGTTCTTCTTCAAGGAGCTGCTTGGCGTCTTTGTCCAATTCAATGGGGGTGGAATTCCATTTTTGTCGAATGCTGGAGATATATGGATCAGAAGTGCACAGTAAAATATTAAAGAGGTCTTCATTGGTACTATATCTAGATATTTTTCTTGTGTTGTGCTCGCTAAAATATCTATAATCTTTGTTCTTTTTTCTTGCGCTTCTTCAGAAAGATCTCCAATCGGCAGCATATTGTGTTGTATAGTGTTTTCCCCATGATATAGTATTTTATGGACTGTCGATGGCATATTCCTCCAACCATATTTTTCGTTGTATAGTTTCGCTGTTTCATTAGCATACTGACCAAATTTTTTTGCATTTACTTTTTTATTGCATGATATTACTTGCAGTATGATTTTGTAGTGTTTTATTAATTCAAAATCTACTCCTGTAATAGATGCAGCAGTTTCAGTGTTATGTTGCCATCATTTGTGTTTCCTTCTCATTGCTTTGGCTGATCGATCAGTAAACCCAAATCTAAATATTTTTCTTGTACGTGTTTCTTTTTTGCCTTTATTTTCGTCACTATTTCGTACTGTTCCTTTAAAATCTAAATCATAGCTTAGCTTTAATATGTGTTCCATAAATCGAATTTTAGCATGAAGTGGGGACAAACCAAACTCATAGGCTTCTTGGAAAGTAGTGTCTTCTCTTGGAAGTTGACTTAATTGGCTTGCAGTTTTTTTTTTTTTTTTTGCAAATAACACAGCTCGAAGATGATTTTGTTTCAGTTATGGCCTGTGCAACTTTTCCATCAGTCATTGTAAGTAACATTTGATAATTTATTTGAATCTCTTGATCGTTAAGTAACAAAGCTATCGGTTGAAGTTTATCTATTTGTTGTTTAAGTCTAGATACTTCTTCTAATATTACATCCTTCGTTTCCTTCTTAAAAGCAAATTTAATTGGTCTGCAATATTTTGTTGAGGAAGGTATTTCATTTTTCCATATGTCAATATCGGTTTCTTTGCTAGTAGATGGCTCAAAATTAATGTTATTTGTTTTTAGTCTTAACGGAACAAAAGATATCATAAATAAATGAGAATCGGTTATTTTTTCAGCATTATACTGCTTATACCGATTTTGTCCAGAAGATCCATCGCATTCCCATTTAGAAATTAATGTTAGGCTGCAGTCACCAAGCTTTTTAATATTATCTGCGTCCAATGTATTCAACAATCTTTCCGCAGTATTATTTAATATGTCTTGCAATACCACCTCTGCTGAACTTTCTGTAATGGTTATAGAATTTTGCTTAAAACCAAATCTCTATATTCTGGATAAATGGAGCAATGTTTTCCAACTGCCCGCTTTCGCAATTCCATATACTGATATTTGGTTAGCTTTAAGTCCAGAAATTTTGAAAATGCTTCTTCAGATGTAAATTTTTTATCATCGGTTGGTGTTGGAATGTTCTTAAAATTCCTTTTTACACGCTTGGGGCTCGCTTCAATACATTTTCTATTACATCAATATTTTTAGTTTTATTTTTTGTTGATTCTAGTTAATTTTTTCTTGAGAAAATTCTTCGTTAATGCTTTGCAGCTTTCGTCTTCGGGACCTTTCACTACACTCCTCAACTGGTCTGGGAGGTCGGCCCACATTTGCTGGTTTTGGTTGGCTTTCAAATACAAGTTTGCTTGTAAGCCATTGTTTATTGCAGTTAAACATTTTTTCCTCATTTCTATAACATTCATTATACCGTTTTTTTAATCGCGTTAAAAAATTATTAATTTTTTTTAAATGGTCGCCCAACTCAAAATAAAGATCTTTTAAAATGTGTAATATAACGTTTTTGTTTTTTTGTTCAAAATAAATTTTAGCAAGATCCTTATAACTGAACTTAGCCATCGTTTTGACAATACTGATCATCTTTATTAATTTTGTCTGTTTTTATACACATCAAGTTTTCCTGAATCAGATATGTGATTAAACGAGAGAGAGGAGAGAAGAAAGAAGAGGAGTCCAGACATGCTTGTACCGACAAATTACTTCAATTCTTTTTTGTTATTTCATTCTCATATTCAAAACTCATTAAAAACTTGAACACAAACTTCTGTGTCAAACAACCGGGCAGGTATAAAAGAGACTTGCTTCAAGAAAACCTGATGTGTCTATCGTATTTTAACCTTTATATGAGGAGCAGCTACCTGAGTACACAATAAAGTTATAACAAAAGGTCGAATATATCAGTCCAAATACAATAACTCATGTACCTACCTACCCTCGCTTATATGTAACTACACATTTTTTAATGGCCTAAGTACAAAAATGCATTTAATACATTATAATAACAGTCTTTTGTTGTAGTCTTTTCATTAATAAAACTTCTCCGAACAAAAGAAAAACATACACACACAAACACATGTAGATATACCGCACTCCCATACCTAAAATATCCGACATGCAAGCAGTAAAATTATTGTAGTTCCTAGAGCCGCAATCATAAATTTAAGAAATGAGCATATAATAACAGCTCAAAGTACGTATTATAACACGTTATAAGTCATATTACGAAGTTTTTCGCAGAAAAAAACATGCGTTCCACTGAACATCGAGATTTGGGTATATTTTAGACCTTTATTGCAATGCCCAAATCTGGGACTCGAGCAAAGTAAGGCACGATTTTTTAAAACTATTTTATAAGTTAAGAAATAATATTGTGTGAAGAAAAGATTTTTTTACAAAAATATATAAAACCAAAAAAGTTATGCCCACTTGAAGTTCAACAATTTTATAAAATATTTTGAATTTCAGCTTCTCTTAAAAAAACGAGTTTTTGATCACCATATTTGAAGAGAAATAATCGAAATAAAAACTTACATTTCTGGATCTCGAGGTTCCTATGTGTTTACTTTTATCTAAAAAAAAAAATTAAATCGGTGACACAAAACAAAATTTTTTTTGAAGAGTTTTGGCCGCCATTTCTTCAAATGTGCCACTGTGTGACGGTTGGAAGTTTTTGGAGACCAGTAACTGTAGTTTTACTTTGTTACGTGGCCGTTTAAGTGAAAATGAGACTCGTCACTCCAAAAAAATGGGATTTAAAGTTTTATAAAACGCTTCAAAAAAAATGTCTCCACAGGAAACGAGCGATTTTTCTTCGATCATTGCGACATCGTGATTGAAAAATCCGCCTAATCGATAATTCCAACGGCGCCAACCTCCGCCCGCACCGTTTATTACTCTTTGAAATAATCGTATTTAAACACCCTCTAATATGCGAGAAGAAAAATATAATGACAAAAAAAGTAGTGAATACGGATAATCCGAGTTTGCGCTACTATATGAACGAGTATGGATATGGAAGCGGTAAAATTAATTATTCAACTAAGAACAATTTCTGCATATTATAAAATGAAGCTACATATCGCTCCTTTATTGCAACATAGTCATAACGCAAAAAAGCTTGTTTCGAGAAAAACACATTTCAAATTTTTAGTTTCCATACAAGTCTTAGAATTTTTTTTTAGAAAATATCTCCTAAAGGAAACAGATAAAATGTAATTTAAATAAAATTTTGGCACAATATAAAAGGTAGTACTGTTAACAATTCTGCATTGTTAACTCGAAAAGCTCATGTTTTGAGATATGACTATGTTGCAATAAAGGAGCGATATGTAGGTGTACAACAATTCGAGACTTTATTGTAAAAATCTGGTTATATATTTATGTCCGTCGCTGGTCACTACTTTCTCTCCTCTTTTGGTCACCGTACCAATGCCGCGTTGTAAAAACTGGTAATCTTTTGAAGCGATCCACGAATCAATTCTATTTTTTACTTCTTCATAATGCCGGAAGTGCTGGTCAGCCAGGCCATGTGCCATTGTAGTCCAGCGGAGCAAACGTCTGGAAAATAGAGTGGCTGGGGTAGGCCTTCCCATTTCAATGTTTCCAAGTATGACCACTTTCGCAACATGAGGTCGAGCATAGTCATGCTACAAAAGTATGACGCATTAATTGCGTTCGATAACGATCGCCTACGATTGTTTCAGTTGGTTTTAACAACTCACAATACACTACGTCGGCCTAGTCCCACCAAATACTGATCATGACCATAAAACCGTGAATATACGGTTCGACCGTCGACGGGGAAGCATGTCCAGGATATCCTCTTGATTTTCTGCGCTTGGGATTATTATAATAAACTTATCTTTCATCCACTCCTCTCGGGTTCAACACGTACGGCACCCAATTTCCTTGTTTCTGAATTATTCTCATGACCACCACCTTTCTTGAAGCTTTGAAACCACTCTCGGCAGGTTCTTTCATTGCGTTGGCTCGTAAGCTGACATGTTTAATCGAGAATAGCTTTATGATGGAGACAAAAATCAACTAATATCTCGATGGCTTTATGTTTACAAATACCTAAGCCTATTGTATGACATTTATGATCTATTTATTTCGACTACTACTTCAAGCTACAACCATCAATTTGAAAACGGCGAAAGCAAAGTTGTACACCTAACACATCTACATATTTTAACACATAAATCAGAAAATTATGTTTTGGATGAAGCGGATGGATGTGTAGTATCTTCTTCCGTTTTTGGAACGAGTATTATTAAACAAATAAGGAAAATTGAAGCTCCCGCCAGTAATCCATCACGTAATTATTTATTCAGCTGGCTGTTTCTACCAAAACCGCAATGTAATATTGGCTAATGCATTGTTAGCTTTTATTATGGAAAGAAATAAAATTTGAACAAATATATGTATATATGTAATAAGTGTACATACACAAATGAAATGTGACTCAAGTCATTCCCGTGTAGAAAAATAATTAAAAAAGCAATTAAATTTGTCGTCCCAATGGGTGCAATTAAAAAAAATTCTAGAACTACATATACATATCTACTAAATATCTTTAAAATTTTAGCCAGAAGTATTGCTGTAAAAAGGCTAAGAGCCTTGGTGTTAGGCTCATCACGATCCGTACATTTCAAAACAGGCATAACTCACGATTATGAATTTTGGCTACTAAAGATATATCCCTTAATTCACGTCAAATAGCAATCACAAAAAAGAAACACCTACTAGATTTGAAAAAGTTTTTACTATCGGGTTGCCACCTTTTTATGATAACTTGCTTTACAAAAACAAATTCTTTACAGTTCACTCCTGATTTAATGCTCTTAAATTCATCAATTATTTCCCTTTGAAACCTGAATTATTATAATACACGCATTCGGAGTCTAGCTTCGATAGTGAACGGACGTGTTTGTTTTTGATCGGAGTGTTATAAAATAAACACGGAATAAGTAGAAAAACGGAATAAGTGGAAGGAGTGAATTTATACAAAAGAAAAACTTTGTGACTATTTTTATATACTTTTTAAAATACTTAAAGAAAAAAAATTCAATGAGTGTCCCTAGCAGATGCAATTCTGAGAAAAAGCTTAGCTCCACTAGGAAAAACCTCTGGATTTCTGAGGAAGTCTTTGAAAAAATTATTGGATAATATCCTGTCTCTAAGAGATAGGAAACGCCCGCGTTCGTGTTCGCCAAATATTGTTGTTACAACAGAAGACAAACCATCTTCCATCGCTGATAAGCCGAAAACGCAAGTACAGTGGGGAGCTGAGGTCAGTACATGTTTGTAGTTTATAGACTTGCAGGCGCATAACATTTTTAATAATAAAGCGATTTAAATTATTTTTGATGTATTTTATTTATAAGTTAGATGCTTACAAAAATATATATAAATAAAAACAAAAAAGTTTTTATTTACAGAAAAAACTAAATAAAATTATAGTAACTCTTATGTACTCAGTTTTACACTTTCAGGTAAAAACTGAAATATGTGGTGTTTTGAGTACTTTGTCCATAACCCATTATTTTTTAATACGCTATTTATGCGTTTAGGCATACTTTTGACTACGTTTTGAATAATTTCATTTGTAATATGTTGCCATTCCATCTGCACCTCTTGCCATAACTGCTAAGTTTGATGGAGCCTTTCGATATAGTCCCAACCGTCTTTTCAAAATTGACCACAAATTCTCAACTGAATTGAGGTCGGAACTTTGCGCAGGTCACTGCATCAGTTGAAATTTTGGCTAAGTCAACTAAGAAACATAGTATCTGAAAAATACAACATAAAAAGCTCAGCGAAACTAAAAAATGGGCTTAAAAATCTCAAATTGGATCCAAATGAATGTATTGTCTCTTTTGATGTTGAAAATGGAGATAGTAGATTTCATACTTTTATTTTTGATATTTTTTTTATTTGATCAGATTTTAATTATTTGTCGTGAGCAAATACGTTGACGACAAATTTGCTCCCTTTTGAAAGACAAATACGACAAGCACGGTAGCATTTTAATGGCGTTTTTGTAATAGATTTGAAATTTGTCGTATCCACTGGCGTTTTTCGCCAATCACGGTACCATTTTTCAAAAACGCCCGTCTTTCGCCATAAAAACGCTAAACACAATAAGGGTGAATATTTCAGCACCAAATATATACCTGGACTAACAGACAACCGCAGTATAAAATGTGCAATAAACAATAACAACACAACATTGGCTTTTAAACCAAATAAAACTTTAAGCACAATATTCACAAAAACAAAAACCCCTATCGACAAACTACAACAAAACAACGTTTTCTATAAAATTCCATGTAAAGGTGATGATAATAGCTGTGATCTCGTTCACATTGGCGCAACAAAAAGAAGTTTAGCAGTTAGAATAAATGAACATAAGACAGATATTAATAAGAAAAAAAGAAAGCACTGCTTTATCACAACGTACTGTACAAACCAAACATACACATGACTTTAACATTATAAAAATACTGGACAAAGAAAACAATGTTAAAAAACGTTACACAACAGAAAGCTTAAAAATTCAGCAGAAAATAAATAAAACAATGCACAAAAAAAAAAGATACTGACAACTTAAACGCCATTTATAATATTATTATAAAAAAACAGCGCAAAAACAAAATAAATTAATGTCTGAGTGTTTTATTTATACGTTATTAATATATGTGTATTTGTGTTTAATATTATAATCACAAAAATGTAAGTTTCACAAATATTGTTTTCTACTCAATATATGTAATCATGTAATTTAATAAAAAAAATTTCTTTACAAAATAGAGGGGAAGAAGTGAATATAAAATTCACGAAACGTTGGGAATTCTGCATTTTTTTTTTTACGCAAAAAATGTTATGCCTCACCCGCTAAGTATATATAAAAAGCAAATAACAAAATACGTTAGCCAAAAATATAATTACTACAATAAGTAGTTTTTTGTTTTTATTTAAATATGTATATTTTTTTAAGTATCTAACTTATAAATAAAATATATAAAAAATAAAAAAATATAAATAGCCTATCTTCCCAGCTATCTATATGTCGACATTTCATAGAAGGAAACTTTTGAAAGATATTCTCAAATATTCAACTTTATATCCCAACAATCTAAATAAAGTTTAATGTTTGAGAATATCTTTCAAAAATGTCCATAGTCTACTGATGATTAGGGTAGCTCCTATGAAATGTCGACATATAGATAGCTGGGAAACATAGAAGACAAGCTATTTATAATTTTTTATTGGTATCAATGCTCCCCACTGTTGGTATGGATAGGTATACGAGTATAACCGTGGTTAAACGTCAGCGAAGACCTAAATCCGCGCAAATGTCATCACAATCAAAAATATCTAAAGACGAAAATACCACTGCGACAACGGATAGTAATAGGTTTGCTATCCTTCAGACAAATGAGCCAACAACATCGAAAAAACATATAAGCCACCCCCAATATATTTGAGAGAGTCTACTTCTAGTGAACTGGTAAGAAAACTTATTACGGCAATCGGCAAAGATATTTTCAACGTCGCACAGTGGCACATTTGAAGAGATGGCGGCCAAAACTCTACAAAAGAAATTTTTTGTGTGTCACCGATTTAATTTTTTTTTTAATATAAAAGTAAACACATAGGAACCTCGAAATCCAGAAATGTAAGTTTTTATTTCGGTTATTTCTCTTCGAATAGGGTGATCAAAAACTCGCTTTTTTTAAGAGAAGCTGAAATTCAAAATATTTTATAAAATTTTTGAACTTCAAGTGGGCATAACTTTTTTGGTTTTATATATTTTTGTAAAAAATTTTTTTCTTCGCACAATATTATTTCTTTCTTTTTGGTCCCGTTGTGTTGGCTCTTTATAAAACTTTATGTCAATTATTAGGTTTTTTATTCAACTGCCTGGCCTACGATGTCGAATCGTTAATGTTCGCTAATATTATATATTAAAAATAAGTGAATTAGAGTCAACTAATATCCAACTAGCGGTTATATCGGAGGCAGACAAGGCAAACGATCAGGGGATTTTTTTTTTCAGTTCAATTATTTATTGTATCTTCTAAAAGAACTAAAAATAAGTATGCAAATCTTAAAATTAAAAATTAATTAATTAATATAGAAAAATTAATTAATTAATATTGAAAAATTTTATTTACTTAGGTCCAGCCAACGCTAGACAAATGTTGTTTCTGGCGTGTATTTTATTGGTAAATCACCTTTTCAAAGCTCCTTCTCAGTCGAGTGTGGCGGCCAAAGTTAAGGATGTTACGTGCGAGAGGATTCGGGTGAGACTCAAGTCTGTTAATGTACCTTATTACGTAATTTGAAAATTCATCTTTCACTAAGGGTACACCTAGATCTTTGGGAATTCGAGAGTTTTTAACATACTATGGAGCTGCAGTAATTGTACGGAGAATTTTATTCTGGCGCTTTTTAATACCAAGATATTTGACTTCACTGTGTTGCGGAACAATATGGTTGTTGATTTTAATAGCTGAACATGTTTTTCTACGTAGTGTGAATGTAACATGGGTACATTTTTGTTTGCTAATTTATAGTCTTCATGGACACTGATGAATGCTGTATCATCTGCAAAAGTTGAAGTGTGAATTTTGCAGCTCGTTGGCATGTCTGAAGCATAAATCAAATATAATCAAGTTGGACCTAATATGCTACCCTCGGGAACTCCAGCTTCGATTGGCTGAGACGAGCTTTTGAAATCACTTTCCTTAACGACGAATTTCCGGTCATTTTATTTTTTTTTGTCATTCATTTATTTATTGAATCTTCAAAATACGAACTAACAATAACGGCCGTATGCAAAAAAACTTAACAAAGCTTGGTAAGCATTTGTTAAGAAAATTTACCTAATGTTCTATCCAAAAACAATTAATAACTTACCATATGTTTAAAGTTGAAATAAGCCACTTTAACTGTACGTTAAAATGACATTTGATTTGTTGACCTTGATTTTTCTTTAAATTCACAATTATAATGAAAATATTAACAAAATCAATGGATTATGCTCGGCAGATAAGTAAATTAGAACTTTACATTTTATACGAATTGAAAATAATATATTTTGAAAAGGAAATATAAATAAGAAATATGTTAGTGATGCACTTTCCATCAAACGAAAAAGACGAAAAACGGTATTCGAATAATACAAATGTTTAAGGTATAATTAATCCTGTTAATTTTTCTCAATTTTATTAATATACCAAATATTGTACATTCATCATTTATTAAAAAGCTAAATCGATTAAACGTTTGTCAAAAATGTGTGATTTAAGGTAATAATAATAATTTTTTTTTTAAATTTATTTTAATCGATTTTCGAATATTAGTTTTCATGCATCACTATTCAAAAAATTACAACTGAACATAACGGCATTGCCAGAATAAAACAACTAAATTCCTTACTATATATAAGAGTTAACGTACTGTTTTTGCATAAACTTTTTTAACAAGTGTATGGTAGTGTTAATGTGTTTGGTAACTAACGTATACGTTAAAACTCAAGTAAGTTTTTTTTTTTTTTTGATATGGCCCTAAGTATTCAAATCTTAATACTAAATATAAAAGTTATTTAAGTGCAGCCACTGCTAGACAAAAAAAATTTCATTTTGCGGGAATAATATCGGTAGAATCACCTATTTAACGTTCTGATGGTGGCCAGGGTATCCCTTCTTCTCAACCGAGAGTGGCCGCCAAAATTAAGTATATTGCATGCAAGAGGATTTGGGTGAAGTTCCAGTTTACTGATATACCTTGTGCCATACTTAGAGAACTCGTCAGTTACCAGCGGAACACACAAATCCTTATGAATTCGTGAGTTTCTTACGTACCATGGAGCTGCAGTAATCGTACGAAGAATTTGGTTTTGTCGTCTTTGAATTTTTTCAATGTTAGATGTTGAGGCGGTTCCCCATAATTGAACTCCGTAGCACCATATAGGCTTTAAAATTGCGTTATATAACAAAAGTTTGCAATCCAACTTCAATGTCGAATTTCTGCCCATAAGCCAATTTAGTTGCGCTGCTTTTAATTTCAACCGAGTGACTTTCGCATCAATGTTCCACGTTAGCCTACGGACCAAGGTATTTAACTTCATTATGCTGCGGAATAGGTGTATTGTTAATTTGGAGAGCCGAACATGTTTGCTTACGCAGTGTGAATGTAACGTGAGTACATTTTTGTTCATTAACTTTAATTTTCCAAAGTTTCTCCCATTTCTCTAATATTGAAATATACTGCTGCAAATTTCGTGAAGCTTCTTGATGGTTTTCATGCAAAAGTTGAAGTATGGATTCCGGATCTCGTTGGCATGTCAAATGCGTAAATCAAATATAGAGTGGGTCCTAGAATGCTACCTTGAGGAACTCCTCCGATTGACTGTGAGAGACTTGTAAAGTCACCTTCTTTGATAACAAATTTCCGGTCGTATAAGTAGCTTTCCAGAAGCTTGTGAGTGTTTGCAGGCAAGTTCAATTTTATTTTGTGCATCAGTCCGTCGTGCCACACTTTATCAAAAGCTTGGGAAATGTCGATGAATAGAGCTGAACAGTACTTTTTGTCTTCAAAAGTCTGTCTTATGACAGTGACTAGTCTATGTGTTTGTTCTATGGTGTTATGTTTAGCCCGAAAGCCAAATTGATAATCAGGGATACATCACACATCATTAAGTATTGGAGACAACTTCGCCATTAACAATTTTTCGAACAGTTTTGAAATAGTTGGTAGTAGACTTATTGGTCTATATGACTCTACTTTAGTCGGGTCCTTTCCTGGCTTGGGTATCATAGTAATCATAGAGACCTTCCACTCTGCAGGATAATACTCAAGGCGTAAAATAGCGTTAAAAATAAAAAGTAGAACTCTTCTAGCTACACGAGGTAACTGTTCAAGCATTTTACCAGTAATTTGATCAATACCTGGAGCTTTCCTGGGGTTTATGTTATTGATAACGTTTTCGACATCTTGAAAGTTAAGTCTCAAAGATACAGGCTGTCTAACAGCATACGGCGGAAAATCTGCTGCAGCATCCACTGAATCTTTTGTCGTAAAAACATTTCTCAAATGATCAACGTACACCATCCCCTTTTCGGAATCGCTTCGTGCCCAGTCGCCAGTTGAAGTTCGCAAAGGTGGCTTACCTATTACGGGTCTTTTCAGACCTTTTGTCGCTTTCCACAGAGAATAGTCAGATTGCGGAGTACCATCCAGGCTTTCCAAATATGTTTAAAGGGAAGATATTCTCTGGATTTCAAACAGATTTCTTAGTCGAGTTACGCATTCCCGTAGCCTAGTTTAAGCTGGGGAGACCTGCGAGTTTACCACTCTCTTCTATCTCTTCTTTTTTCTGACAAAATCTGCTCAATTTCAGCCGAATAAGTTCTATTGTTCTCATTTCTGGATCTTATATGTATGACTAGTGGTAGCATGCTGTACGGCCAGTTTGAGGTTTTCAGATAAATCGTTAATTGACGCATCAATATCCTCGTTCTCAAAGCGATATTTTCAGTACAATGTGTACTCAAAAATTTGTTCTATTTTAGCCAATTAACTCTATTGACGGTCAACGGGGAGCCAATCTCTTGGGAGAGCGAAACAGAGATTATAGTGGGTGAGTGATCTGATTACAAATCTAATGAAGGCTCCACTTGCATCCACTCAAAAGGAAAATTTTTCGCAACTCCAAAATCTATAATGCCTGGGATCTTTCGTGGGGCGTCCGCTTGAAACCACATCTAAGCCCATTTTGGAAACGGTGTCAAAAAGCACACGGCCTTTCGGGGTAATTAAACGTGACCCTCAAAAAGTGTGTTTAGCGTTATAGTCGCCAGCCGCTGAAAATCGAGGACCAAGTGATTTGAAAAAATTTTAATATTCGCTTTCTGTTATTGAAAATCGTGGTGGTGAGTAAATCGAGGATATAACGATTTTTTCATGAAAATAATCAAGGCATATATTTGTAGTTTGGAGATATTCCTCACGTGTCCCGTTCATTAGATAGTGCTTAATTCTGGTCTTTATCAACATTGCCGAACCGCCGCAAGATCTTCCACGGGGATCTTTTGTGTCATATAATGTGTAGCCATTAATTTTGAAATATGCTACCCTGGGGAACTCCAGCTTCGATTGGCTGAGCCGAGCTTTTGAAAGCACCTTCCTTAACGACGAATTTCCGGTCATATAATTAGCAAATAATTAACAAGTTGTGAGTGTTTGTAGACAAGTTTAATTTTATTTTATGAGTTAAGCCCTCGTGCCACATTTTGTCAAAAGCTTTGGAAACGAGCTGAGCAATATTTTTTATCTTCGAACGCGTTTCTGATAACATTCACCAGCCTGTGTGTTTGTTCTATGGTGCTATGCTTAGCCCTTAAACCGAATTGATGGTTAGGAATACATCCTACTTCATTCAAGATTGGGGTCAACTTCGTCATTGGCAATTTCTCGAACAGTTTTGAAATTGTTGTCAATAGACTTATTGGTCTATATAACTCAACTTCCGTAGGATACTTTCCTGGTTTGGGTATCATAGTAATGACAGACACCTTCCACTCAGTAGGAAAATACTCAAGACGTAAATTAAAAATAAAAAAGAACGATTCTTTTAGCGACTCGGGGTAACTGTTTATGCATTTTGTTGGTAATTTTATCAATACCTGGAGCTTTTCTGAGGTTTAAGTTACTAATAGCCCTCTCGACATCTTGAAAACGAAGTCTAAAAGGTACGCGAGGTCTAACGGCATATGGCGGCATATCAGCTTCATCATTCAGTCCGTCAATGGCAAACACGTTTCTCAAGTGGTTAGCGTACAGCATTCCCTTTTCAGAATCACTTCTGGCCCAGTACCCAGTTGGAGTACGCAAGGGTGCCCCAGCTCTAACGGGTCTCTCTAACCCCCTTGCTGCTTTCCACATAGAATAATAGGGCTGAGGACTACCATCGAGGCTTTCTAAATAAGCTGTGAAGGAAGCCACTCTTTGGACTTCAAGCAAATTTCTTAATTGACTTATGCATTCTCGAATGCTAGCTTTAAGCTTGGGATTTTTTACTGATTCCTCTTTTTTCTGAGACAAGGTGTTCGATTTCAGAAGAACAAGTTCTGCTATTCATATTTCTAAAATTTGTAGTTGGCATCGTTGTAAATGGCATCGGAATAGGTTTTTTGACGTTAAAAATTATGACAAACGTTTACGAAGCGACATCATGAGCAAGGCAGGAAGTTTCTAAATATAAATCTGCTAGCAGAAACCCCTGATGGTGGGAAAGGTATCCCTTCTTCTTAACCGATTGTGGCCGTAAAAATCATGTATGTTGCTTCCTGCTAGAATTTGTCGGGTACTTCGAAAATTCGTCTTTTACCAGTGGAATACACTGATTTTATGAATTTGTGAGTCTTTTACGTACTATGGACCTGCAGTAATCGTTCGAAGAAGCTATATACACAATTGAATTCCAAAAAAATCAACATCGGATAAATACAAGAAGCAACAATAACTTTCCAAAAATCCATTGTAGTAACGATAGAACAGAGTAACGCACCCAACACTGCGTCGATGCTCCAATGAGTCAACAGAGTTGGATACCTTACTGTCGCCGATAAGCTTCTTCGCCTTCTCTTGCACACAGTCGAGTAACCCCAAAATAGACTTTGGGGAACCAGCTCAAACATGAGAGTTGTATTCCATTTTCGGTCGGATGTAGATGGTATAAATAGTAAGGATGTCGGATGGAGTGAAGTACATCTTACACCGTTTCAAAAACCCGAGGCACTTGAATGCTTCTTTAGAGACATGAAAAATGTGTTCTGTCCAGCGACCGTTACACTGTATCTTCATTCCAAGAACATCCGATTCCTCAATATTTACTGCAGCTCCATGGTACGTAAAAAACCCACGAATTCATAAAGATCTTTGTGTGCCTCTTGTAAAAGACGAATTCTCTAAGTATGCGACAAGGTATATTAGTAAACTGGAACTTCACCCAAATTCCCTTGCATGCAATATACTTAATTTTGGCGGCCGTACTCGGTTGAGAAGAAGTTTTACACTTGCCACCATCAGAACATTAAATAGACGAATTTACCGATAAAGTTCCCGCATTTTAGCATTGGCCAAACTTAAGTGAAAAACACATCTAATATAAACAATAAATTTTAATAGCTCAAGGTGCTTTTTGGTTTCTTTTTTTTTAATTTTTGCTCTTTTATTTTTCGATGTTTTGTCTTCTTTCGGAAGACTTCTTCAGGAAACTATTTGTGTATTATAAAATATTTGAATATTTTATTGCAAATTTTGTGAGGCTAATTGATGGTTTTCATGCACGTTGTCAGATGATTGATTTCTTAGAGTACGGTCGTCTCGTATTGAATAGCGGATAATTTTTCAAATAATAAACAATATAATAAAAAACAAAACACTCACATTTTGTTTTTGTAATCTCGGATTTGTATTTATTGAACTCTTGCGCGAGCCAGTTTACATAACACTTGCAGAAATAGCAATACAAACATGGCCCCGGGGGCCAAGTCTCATAGTCTAGATTTGAAAAAATCTAACATGAAGAGACAAAAAAAGTCAGGGACTTTTCCATTAGGTTTATTGTCTAACTTGCCTACAACATCAAAGAATAGATTTAGCGAACTGGCTAAGCTTAATGATATGGAATTGGATCCAGTATCCAACATAACTGAAGAAAAAATAATAAAACCTCCACCATTAGTAGTCGATGCTAAAATGGACTTAAGCGATCTCCAAATATTATTGGGTAAGGATGCAGTGTACAAGCGAACGTCCATTGGGACGAAAGTCTTTCCTCAAAATGCCAACTCATACGAAGTATGCAAAAAAATTTTACTAGAAAAGGAAATTGAATTTCATACCTTTAACACAAAAGAAAATCGTCTGTACACTGTATTTCTTTATGGTCTACCGAAAATCAGTACCGATGATATCAAGAAGGACATTGAAAGCTACAATTTGACTCCCTCGTCGATAACAGAAGTTAAAACAAAATTTAGTTCAGTAAACAACGCTGTATATAAAGTTCAATTTGTGAGAAAAAATTTCAACCCCAAATCGCTGAATAATGTATCTTCATTATGTAATATAATAGTCTCTTGGAAAAAGTATAAACCAAAAAAGCAGAATAATCCAACTCAATGTTGGAATTGTCTCATGTATGGGCACGGAGGCGATCATTGTAATCGTCTCCCAGCATGTATGTTATGTGCCAACCAGCATCATACTAATGATTGCCCACTCCAGAAACAAAATAAAGTACCTGCAATGTTTTCATGCTACAATTGTAAAAAAAATGGTAAAGAGCGTATTGATCACTCAGCAAATGATATTAATTGCCCTTTTCGATCACTCTATCTAGAGACAAGAGCTAAAGCAACAAGTAAACATATGCGTAATTACAACAACAACAAACGTAATTCAACTCAGTTCTTAAATAATAATTTCTCATTACATACAAATAACAATAACAATAACACTTATCGTAATACCGTTTCGTACGCTGACTGCGCGAGAGGTAATAATGATCTCTTTAGTATAGATGAGCTTTTTAATATTTTTACAACTGCATTAAGTGATCTCCAAAAATGCACAACTAAAATACAACAAATACAAATAATAATGTCAATGGTAAAATATGCATATGGTTTATAATAATAACAATGGATTAAAAATTCTTCACTGGAATGCGAATGGCATTTCTACTTTTTCACATTTACTTCAATTTGAATCGTTGATTGAAAGGGAGAATATACATATTGCCTCTCTAAATGAAACTTACTTAAACGAGAAACATAAAACATACTTTAAAAACTTTATTATTTATCGTAACGATAGACTGAACTCAAGAGGGGGAGGGGTAGCACTTGTCGTACACAGATCAGTCCAACATAAAGTTCTACCAATATGTGATACACTGGGAATAGAAAATCTAGCGATTGAAATAATATTAAATAACAAAAAGCTTATTGTTTGTTCTGCGTACTCACCGAAATATGGAAATAGTTTTGCAGATGACATTAAAAAACTTATTTCATTTAATGGCGACTTTATTGTCCTTGGCGATTTAAATGCAAGGCATTCGGCATGGAATTGTATTAAACATAATACTGCGGGGAATACATTGTTTCGTCTTGAACAGTCAAATAACTTCTTCATTTATTATCCTTATGAACCAACTTTTTATCCATCCCAAAGAAATAGGAATGCTTCAACTATTGACTTAGTATTAACTAATAGCCCGTTAAAGATAAATGTAGACGTATTGGGATATGAAATTCCATCCGACCACATACCAATTGTCTGCAAAATTGAGAATTCAAGACTAGGTGAAACAGATGTGAGGCACTACAATTACAAACTTACTAATTGGATGGCATTTAAAAACATAACAACAAAATTGCGATTAACAATCCAATCTATAATTCGAGAACGTCAATTGATATGGAGATAAAGAAATTCGTTAAAATTGTTCTAGAAGCCCGTAATGACAGCACTCCTCTTTTGCAATCTTGTGGTAAGACGGCACTGCCCCAAAGTATTATAAACCTTATAAAATGTAGAAAAACCTTTAAAAGAAAAAGCCAAAGGTCATTGGTTCCATCAGACATAAACTTCTACGAGCAATGTGTTAAACTGCTTACTAATTTAATCAACAAAGATATAAACGTACATCGTAATGAAAAATGGAAAAATTTATTATCAAAACTTAAGCCAGGAGACAAGTCGTTTTGGAAACTCAGTCGATGTTTGAGGGGTAAACAAAATAGGAAAATCCCAAATTTCAAAGTTGGTAACTTAAAATTTAACACTGATGACGAAAAGGCAAAATTATTATCTAACACATTTAGCGCTTCTAATAGCCTCACATCTACCTATAAACACTCTATTGATAAAACGGTAAACTCGAAAGTCCAAAAATTCAAGGCCATAAACATATACTCTGAAAATCTTATGGAAGTATCCTTAAACGAATTAAAATTTTTAATTTCTAATTTGAAATCGTCAAAATCACCTGGCCTTGATGAAATATCTAATATTCTAATAAAAAACTTTCCTCCTAAGGCCGTAGAGCTTTTACTGCTGATATACAATAACTGTTTGAAACTGAACTATTTTCCAAAACATTTTAAACAGGCAAAAGTTATTGCTATTTCTAAACCAAATAAACCAAAAAACAGTCCGGAAAGTTATCGGCCTATAAGCCTGTTAAGTAATCTTGGGAAATTATATGAAAAAATTATTCAAAATCGTCTATATAATGTTATTGAAAATACAACCATTATTGCTAGCGAACAATTCGACTTTAAAAAGCAACATAGCGCGATTCATCAAATAAATCGGATAAGAAATTTAATAAAATCTAATAAACGAAATAAGCAATCCACGGGCTTAATAGTTCTGGATGTAGAAAAAGCATTTGATACGGTCTGGCACAATGGATTAATTTACAAAATGCTCCAAAATAATATACCTAAGTATTTGTGCAGGCTTGTTGCAGATTTTCTGGAAGACAGAACGTTTGTTGTCGCCATCAATGACACCTTATCATATCCAAAACAAATAACTGCGGGATTACCGCATGGTTCAATATTATCACCATTGCTTTACTCCATATATACATCTGATTTCTCTCCCCCCTCGTACATGGAAGTCGCATACTATGCCGATGATACCGCACTTATAACGTCTAGCAAACTGACCAAAGCACTGTTAAAGAAAATGGAAAAGGGTGTTTCTGCCTGCAACAGGTACTTTTACAAGTGGAAAATTAAAAATAAACCCGGTAAAAACGCAAGCTATTATATTCCCCTACAATAAATCCCCCAAACGTTTACCAAACCGACAGTTAAATTTTCAAAACGAGAGCTTGACAATTAGAAATGATGTTAAATATCTTGGAGTTTATCTCGATAAAAAACTAAACTATGCCAAACATATCGAGGAAGTATGTAAAAAATCTTCAAAAGCTATGAGAGCACTATGGCCCTTAATAAATAAAAGTTCAACTCTTAATTTAGCAAACAAAAATCTAATTTTTAAGAGCGTGATAAGACCAACAATGACATATGCTTGTCCCATTTGGTATAATGCAGCAAAAACACATTTAAAAAAATTACAAATTATTCAAAATAAATGTCTGAAGATTATACATAACAAGCATTGGAGACATTCAACTGAGATGCTTCACAACGAAACTCACTATGATCGAATTGTCGACTTCATGAATAAACTCTTCAGCAAATATCGCGAAGCCATACAAAATTCCCCTTATCAACTGATACGGGAATGCATCCAATCGGCTTAATGCAGAACTGAAATGAAATTTATTAAATAGAAAATGACATGTATAAGTTTGTTATCTTATGATAATCTTACTATATACATGTATATTTTCCAATATAATTTATACCTCCCTTTTGTAAATAAAGGTTTTCCCTATTTTTCCTTTAAATAATGTCATAATTAAAAACTTGTTTCTCAAGATCTGTGATTATCAATTTAAATCGTTGTAATATCTATAGATAATATCTCGAAAGTATAATTTTATATGTAGTTAGATAAGCTGTAAATAAAGATGAAATTTGAAATTGAAATTGAAAAATTCATGCACGTTGTAGTTTGCTGTGTCATCTGCAAAAGTTGAAGTGTGGATTCCGGATCTTATTGACATGTCAGAGGCGTAAATTTAAATAGCTCCCAGTATGCTACTTTGGGGTACTTCTGCTTCGAAGGGCTTAGAAAAATGCTTTCTTTGACAAATTGTCGGTTGCATAGTTACCTTTCTAGAAGCTTGTGAGTGTTTGCAGGCAAGTTTAACTTTATTTTGTGCATCAAAACGTCGTGCCACAATAGCTTGGGATACGTCAATGAATAAAGCTGAACAATACTTTTTGTCTTCGTAAGTTTTTCTTATGATATTTACTAGCTTATGTGTTTGTTCTATGGTGCTGTGCTTAGCCCGGCAGCCGAATTGATGATCAACGATACATCTTACATTATTCAACATTGGTGTCAACTTCGCCCTCAACAATTTTTCCAAATTGTTTGTAATAGAGTTATTGGTCTATATGATTTTACTTTAGTAGGATCCTTCCTTGGCTTGGGTATCATAGTAATCATTGAGACCTTCCACTCTGCAGGATAATACTCAAGAAATAAAATAGCGTTAAGAATAAAGAGGAGAAATCTTCTAGCTACACGAGGTAGCTGCTCAAGTATTTTATCAGTGATTTTATCAATGTTTAGAGCTTTCCTGCGGTTTGTGTTACTGATACTGTTTTCTACGTCCTAGGCGGTCTAACAGCACCAGGCGGTAATTCATCTGCATCAATTGCTGTATCATTTGTAATGAAAACGTTTCTCAAGTGGTTAACAAAGCCCATCCCCTTTTCAGAATCGGATCTTGCCCAGACACCAGTTGAACTTCGCAAAGGTGGCGTACTTATGATGGATCTTTTTAAACACTTTGTCGCATTGCACAAGGAAAAATTTTATTTTGATCCGCTCGGATTTTTTTTAAAAATAGTTTTTTGCTAAATATACAGTATCGAAAATTAAAAAATTATCTTTCTATCAAAAAGCTTCAAGTATGCCTGTAAGAACTCACAAAGGCTTAACTAGAAATAAAGTTATTTGTGCGCTGTGTCAAATGCAAGTGCGGGAAGGCGAAGAGGCTTTGCAGTGCGATGTTTGTGATAAAACTCTACACGCAATATGCAGCAAACTAAACAAAAAGGAATATGATAAACTTGTAAATAACCCTTCTCTTGAGAACAAGTGTCATTTTTGTGCGCCAGTTGATGTTACAGTATGTTCAGATGATTTGAAAGAAATAAAAACTAAACTAAAACAGTTGAGTGAAATAAAAGAGACAATGGAATTTATGTCTTCACAATTCGATTCTGTGTTAAAGGGTATTGATGAGAACAGAAAAGAGATTAAAACAGTAAAAAAAGAGAATGTAATATTGCGTGAAGAAATTAAAAATCTTAAGTCAACAATACATTTTTTAAATAATAATAGAGTTAGAAATGATTGCATTATAAACGGAGTTGTGGTAACAGACGATATTAAACCTATAGAAGTTGCAGTACAATTAGCAAACAAGGCAGGTGCTAATATTACTGAAAGTGATATAGAAGAAGCATATATTATAACAAAAAATAATAAACAAAACAAACCAAAGCTGTTGTTGTAAAGTTCGTAAACAAAAAAAGTAAGGTGGCGCTAATGAGTCAAAAATAAAAATTAAAAGATATTGATGGCTTCAAAAAAGTATTTATTAATGACTTTCTCTGCAAAGAATCTGTGGTGTTGTTGAATCATGCGAAGTCACTCAAAGCTGTAGGCTTTGACCTTGTATTTGCTAAAGGTGAAAACGTTTATGTTAGAAAGAACTCGAAATCGAAACCAATTAATATAAAAACATTGGATGATGTGGACAAATTGTTAAGCAGTTCATCTTTAGGCGTAAGAAGAAACATTCCAGTTTCGGCTAGTGTATTTGAAGATCCTGATGAAGATAGAGATGATAGCCACTTTACCTAACCAAATTGATTTTATTTCGTTTTGTATAAAATTAATATCTTTTTATTTGATTTCTTAATCTTTTTTTCTTTTCTTAAATGAATACAAAGTATTTTTCTAATTCAAATTCCTTTAATTTGTATATAAATAAATTTAACTCAAAATCGTTTAATATTTTATTCTTAAATGCAAGAAGTATTTCGTCAATTAATAAATTTAACAAATTTCGTTCATCTTTGTTTCAAATGTTGGTAATGCCGGAAATTTTAGCCATTCAAGAAACCTGGTTTGACAAAAAGCTTGTTAACCTATACTCAATTGATGGTTTTAATGTTGCGCATTGTTGCAGACAATATGGATACGGAGGAACTTCTATATATATATATATATATATATATATATATATATATATATATATATATATATATATATATATATATATATATATATATATATATATATATATATATATATATATATATATATATATATATATATATATATATATATATATATATATATATATATATATATATATATATATATATATATATATATATATATATATATATATATATATATATATATATATATATATATATATATATATATATATATATATATATATATATATATATATATATATATATATATATATATATATATATATATATATATATATATATCAGTAAGCTCCTCAAATATAATGTGATAACTGTTAGAAGTATACATTTTTTGGATACAGTATCGATATCCTTACCAGACATAAGAATCAACAATAAACCGCTTATGATAACATCACTTTATAGGTCTCAAAAATGTATTCTAGGAAAGTTTCTAACAAGTCTTGAAAACTTGCTTCTTGATAGCCGTAACTTTTCTTGTGTTTTTGTTGGTGATTTTAATGTTGACTTGATGTGTCCGAATACCTCTTCTGAATGTCTGATGAATATTTTTGCTGAATCTGGGTATAAATCGAATCATACTTTAGTGACTAGACCAGGAAGCAATTCTTGTATTGATTGTGTTTTCAGTAACTGTCGTAGCAAAATAACTGTAAGTTCTATTGAAAATCAAATATCTGATCATAATCTAGTACATTGTGAATAAAATTAAATTATGTGCACAGTGGAAAGGATTGAAAAAATTGATTACAATGAACTTGGATCCTATGTTGACCAAAACCTCTGCTTCGCGGAAACTGGCGATTCATCAGATGATTGCAGGAGACTTGTAGATACTCTCTCCTTGGCTTTAGCATGTAGTACAAATACCAAAGAAGTAAAAATTGATATCAGACAAAAAGCAAGTCCGTGGATGAATCAGAGTTTGATTTGCTTAATAAATTTGAAAAAAAGAATACTGAAAAATAAAAGGCGAAACAAGAATAATGCGAGTGTTGCAGATCGATTGAAACGAATCAGTAAAATAATAAAAAATTGTAGCAAAATTTTAATGAAAGATTATTATGAATACAACATAAATAAAAATTCAACTGATTCCAGGAAAATGTGGAAGTTCATTAACAAACAACTTGGAAAAAGTCCATCAGCCTGCAACGATTTGGTTTTGTGTAACAGTAACGTTATTTCAAACGACCTAGAAAAAGCAAGAGCGTTTAATACATATTTTTGTAGTTCGGTTCTGAAAATGAAAGATTCGATTTCCCGGTGTCCGAATGACAGTATAAACTCATTTGGAACGTTAGTTCAAATAAACAACCGCTTTACTTTTAAAAATGTTGACAAAATGTATATTGATAGAATAATGGAAAAGTTAGAATTGAATAAATGTCCTGGACCTGACAGTATTACTGTGAAAATGTTTTTAGTGTGCAAAAATACTGTTTCTGAAGCTGTACTACAAATTTTCAAAAAAATGATTGTTGAAGGAAAATACCCTGACGTACTGAAAACACATAAGATAGTTCCAATACCGAAATCTTCGGAAATGAATAATATTGAGAATTTTCGTCCTATATCTATACTTTCCACAATTGATAAAATCTTAGAAAAAATTATTTCTGAGCAACTCACTACTTATTTTGAAGAAAATAATATTTTATTTTGTCGGCAATATGGTTTTAAAAAAGGATCTGGAACAGAAGAAGCAGTTGTAAATGTGATTGAATATGTTTGTAATGGACTGGATGATGGTTATAAAGGGGTTGCGGGTGTTTTCTTTGATCTGTCAAAAGCATTTGATTTAGTGGACGATGATATTTTATGCCAAAAACTTCGGTTTACTGTACTGTCAGGGGTTCCACAAGTGTGTTAGGACCACTTTTATTTAAAACTTATATCGATGATTTGAAAAATATAACATTTGATGGAAAATTATTTATGTACGCAGATGATATATGCATTCTTTATAAATATAAATATGAAAAGTTCTACAAACGCAAATTGAACATGATGCTGTGGTCTTGTCAGAATTTCTAAGGCTGAATAAATTGATGTTGAATGCTAAAAAAAAAAACTTTATCAGGTTTAAGCCGTATGTTAATAAAAGAGAAGAATTTATGGAAATACACATTGATGGAAATACAATATGCGAATCTGAAAATGTCAAATATCTTGGCATTAAATTAAGTCATAATCTTCTGTGGGATAATCATATAACTGCCTCGAAGGCAAAAATTTCTTCCGGGATTGGTGTTCTTTATAAATTTAGAAACAAATTGCCTGCTAGAACAAAACTGTTACTGTATCAGTCATTAGTCACTCGCATCTTACATACCTTCCAATAATTTAGGCATCAAAATCAAGTACCATATTAAAGACGTTACAATCGGCTCAGAATAAGGCTTTGAAAACTGTGTTCAACCTTCCAATAAGATTTTCAACAGTAAGCCTTTTCCAAAACTATGCCAAATCAATCCTTCCAATAAGAGGACTTTTTAAATACCAACTGCTTTTATATGTTTTCAAATGTATAAATAGAATTGGTTGGCATTCTGTTTTATTTCAACAGAACATATCAACATCTAGGATGAATACTAGACAGTCAAGAGACCTAAACATTGTGCGGTGTCGGCTTGAGCTTACTAAGCAGCGCATTAAATATAGTGGTCCAAGTGAATACAACATACTACCAGAAGGTTTAAAAAATATTCCGGTGCTACCAACCTTTAAAAATAAATTAAAAGATTATTTGCTTGAAAATGTAAGTTTACTTCTTTTTTATTTGTGTTCAGTTTTTGAGTAATTTTTGTGCAATTTTTTTTAACACATTGTAAATATGTATTGATTTTTTTTTTTTTTTTTTTTTACGAAATTGTAACTAGTTGCCCTTAAGCTTCTATAAAGCCATTTGGCACTGAGGCATAAAAATATTACTGTGTAATTACAATAATATAGAAATAAATACACTTAAAAAAAATCGAATTGAGTACCATCAAGGCATTCCAAATATGTTTTAAGGAAAGCCGTTCACTGGATTTCAAGCAGATTTCTTAACTGAGATATGCAATCGCGTAGCCTAATTTTAATCCTGGGATACCTGCGGAGTTGCCACTCTCTTCTGAATCTTCTTTCTCCTGACAGAAGTTGTTGAACTTCATAAGAGTAAGTTCTATTGATTACATTTCTGAATCTTATATGATAAGCAGTGTTGTCAACTCGGTGCGTTTCGGTGGCACTAAAATTCAACTCAACGTTTTGTTTTAAATTTTTACGTTTCATTTTAGGGCCGTGAGTTACGAGTATAATGTACAAAATGCACCATAGTATATGCACAAAGTAAGACAATCTTCGAATCAAGTCGTTTGTCAAATATTACAATAAATTCAGTTACTGAATGGTGAAGTTTGTATTTATAATGGCGGGTGAATTCGTTGCTATTCACCGAGTTTGAAGACTTGTAGTGCGATTTTGTAACTTAATGATCCGATAATCATAAATTATTTCGGCATATTTCATCCCTTGCAGTAACGGTTGTATAATTTTGAAAAATAACTTTAAAGACGGCAAGCAGCTGTAGCTTTATGTACCTGATAATAAGCAGTAAAAGTAACAGCTGATTTCACTGAATAGCAAATTTGATAAAACCTTAATAAAAGTAACAGGACCGTACTAGAGGCCAAGTTTGACAAACACGAGTTCTAGATATGCGTTTTTGTTGAAATAACGATCTTTCTTCCTCATTTTGGTGCATTTTAAAATTTCAAAGTTGACAACGCTGATGATAAGTGATAGCATGTTGTGCGGCTAGTTTAAGGTTTTCAAAAAAAGCTTTAATTGACATATCAACATCTTCAGGCGTTCTCAAAGCAATATTCTTCGTACAATGAGTGCTCAGATAATTTTTATATTTCAGCCAATTAACTCTTGGGACGGTCAAGGGAGAGCCAGTCTCTTGGGGGAACGGAACAGAAATTATAGTGGGTGTGTGATCTAATGAAGGCTCCACTTGCATTCACTCTACAAGAAAATTTTTCGCAACTGCAAAATCTATAACATCTGGGATCTTTCGTCGGTCTGACGGCCAATAACCTATGAACTATTGAACTAAACTTTTAGTTTATTTAATTTATTTTTTTCTATATATATTATCGTTAATTTTATTAAATTAATATGCACACAATAATAAAATGTATATACATATATAACGCTCAGATCTGCACCTTGTAACATATTTTAAATTGGCCAAAAAATGGCTTTTATATTACTTTGAATAAATAAATCTAAATCAATAAGTGGGGTGTCCGCTTGAAACCACATCTATTCCCATTTTGGAAACGGTGTCAAAAAGCACTCGGCCTTTCGGGGTAATTAAACGTAATCTTCAAAAAGTGTGTTTAGCGTTATAGTCGCCAGCCGCTAAAAATCGAGGCCCAAGTGATTTTTGTGAATATTGATTTTCTGTTGCTGAAAACCGGTGTGGGGAATAAATCGAGGAAATAACAATTTTATCATCAAAATGTTCAATACGTATGTTTGTTGCTTGGAGGTACTCCTCACATGTCTCGTTTAGCAAATAGTGCTTAATTCTAGTTTTTATCAAAATTGCTGAGCCTCCAGAAGATCTGCCATGGGAATCTTTAGTATCATCTAGAGTGTAACGATTAATTTTGAAATAACTGTTGCTTGTCAAGTGAGTTTCAGCAATCAGCATTATGTCGATTTGCTTTTCCAAAGCCGGTAATGAGCTTGAGTTAGAAATTAAGATATTATCAAATTAAAGTACATAGTTTAATGATTTTAATAATTATATACCAAACTAATTATTTTTTTTACTCTCTTTCTTGCCCAATCTTGTTCCCGCTACGCTTTTAAACGACACTAAAGGGAGATGTTAATTCAATTGAAAGTATAACAGAGGATAGTATTAGCGGAAAAATTCCTTCTGGAGACTTAGACTGGGTCGATGAGGTCTTTCAAGAACGTCAAAATTGTGAAATATTGGAGAACCCGAAGAAAAAAAAGAATAAGAAAAAGAAACATTCGAAGGGATTGGATCAATTGGATGGTGTACCCATAAAAGAAAACGAAGCGAACATGGCTTTAAAGGAAGAGGATGAAAGGGTAGTTAAATGTCTCTACTATACATTAATGTGTTGTGATTGTACCATATCATAGACATTAATTTGAAAGACAGATATTTTCCTTCTAGGAAGTAAGAGAAGCAATTTCCGTTTTGGTTCTGAATTGGAGAGCAAATAGTTTTTATTATTTTTTTTATTATTATTATTATTATTATTTTTTTTTTTTTTTGAAAAGGACTAAAACTTGAGAAGGATTAACTACTTTAATCAAAATAAAATCATTTTTATATAGAAATACTTATGAATAAATAAACGATATACAATATTTATATTAAGGTGAACTTTTACTAGGTGCAACTGAAAAAGCAGATTTTCTACTATCTTTTCGACATGTAGAAAATCGAATGTCAAAATTGTTTCTGATTTACTCACATACATGTATATTTGTGAGTGAAATGCGCATTTGTGTGTGCATGTAAATATTCTATATAATTTTTTTCACGTGACCCTTAAACAACAATAAAACGCCATATGTGTTTATACTCGTATTGCTGTACTTGTTGCAGTACCTGTTTCACCTAATAGCAATAAATTCACCTTGGGGGTTACTCTCTATTGCGATGCGAAAGTTAGATGCGATAAGAGGTATAATTTGGTATTATGTGCTGTTTTTCGCGAAAAAGTTTAAAAAGTAAGTAACACTGGTATCACAAAATAAACAATAGTGAAGAATGGTAAAATAAAATATGCGAAAGGGAAAATTAAATGCGAAAACGCAATGCAGGGTACCAAATCGATTTGTCTTTCGCATCGCAATAGAGAGTAATCCCCCTTAATTTATATTATTAGTAAGTGTGTAACTGAATTTACAAACTAACAAACATACTGTACATGCCAATTCGTAAATGTTAACTTTAAATTCCTAAAATATAAATTTTAAATTCGTGTAAGCTTTTATCCATTTAAAATGAAAACATTACATAATATTAAATTAATAGTAAAAATAACAACAACAAAAAAAAACAATAAAATTTCAACTTAATAATGTTGCAATAAACTTGAAGAACTCTTTATCAATTTTATTTTAACTATTTATTTTGGAACTATATAAATAAAACATTATAAATAAACGCTTTTAAAGTACAAAACATTTTTAATAACGCTTTTTAATACTTTTAAATATGAGCAAATAGTAAATAAACTATAATAATTAATTAAAATTTGATCTATTAAATTCATACAATATTCTTAATAAACTAATCGCAGCTTAAAATATTGAGAAGTCCTTTAACTTAGAATTTAAAATATTTGTTATAATTTCTTACTTGCAGTATAAATTCAATACGATTATTTTAATAAAACCTTTAATCATATATTTGCTATTATTAACGGTTGCAAACTTGAATTGTTTGCTCTCATTCATAAAGTAAAACTTAATATCCTGCTTAACACGCAATTTTATTTAAAGCTTAGCAAATGTTTATTGCGAATTGTGAAACACGTTGCAATATTTTTAATAGATAATGGTTTGAATTGTGATGTTGCTTTGGCCGCTCTATTCTCCAACTGATAATTTCTTCTAACTATGCAACCTAAATTACCGCGTCACGCATAATCTATCTGTCAACAATTCTCATGCACATACAAAATGTATAAGACCAACCTATATAACGCGGCGTCAACGCTTTGCAATTGAAAAATCAAATTTTGACAGATCGTAAGAGAGAAAGATTTGCTGCCTCTCAGTAAAGTTTGCTTCAAAATTAATTTTACTCATTTTTTTCGGCAATTAGTAATCTCACACTTTAGATGCTTTCAGACTAATTAAGTGACTTTATCGTATTTTATTATTTCTACTTATAATTTTTTTCATGGCAAATATTAACGGTTTTATTTAAGTTACTTACTAATTAAGTGACTTTATCGTATTTTATTATTTCTACTTACTAATTTTTTTCATGGCAAATATTAACGGTTTTATTTAAGTTACTTACTACAACGTAAAATCAAAGAGATAAATTACGTTGCGCTTTACGACCGAATTTAGGTTGTTCTAGAAAGTTTTCAACCTGATGAAAGTGAGTATGTATGTATCTGAGTTTTTCACTATTATAAATTATTTTTATTTTCACAATATTTTTAATCAAGTAATAAACCGCTAAAATCATTTTCAAAAATGTAAACAATTTATTTGACGTTGTCCTCACGATATTATCGTAGTAGCATGCCGTAACGCTTCCACCTTGTAGACGTTAATATACCTTGACTTAAACATTCTTGTTAAAACAACGTAGAAAACCTCTTTTGATACATATGCAAGTATTTTGAACAGTGAAGTACGTGATGCGAAATCACAGATAACACTTTGTCTTATATCCTTTATATAATGTACGAGGTCTGATAAAAAATAACCGTTATTTTTAATTTTTTCAAAAAGTATTAATTCACTAATAACTATCTTGTCCCCTTCAAAGTAATCTCCCTCAGATATAATACACTGAAACGCGTTTTTCGATATCCCCTTTGCGATTATTCTTTTATATCCTCAATCGTAGCAAAACATTTTCCTTTTATCGGTATCTACAGTTTTGGGAAGAGGAAAAAGCCAGCGGGGCGAATACGGTGGTTGAGGTATGATAACGATTTTGCTTTTGGCCAAAAACTCACGCACAAGCATCGATGTGTGAGCTGGAGCGTTATCATGGTGCAAAATCCATGATTAGTATTTCCACAAATGGGTGCGTTTCTGACGAAGTGCTTCGCGCAAACGGCGCATAACTTCAAGATAGTAATCCTTATTGACCGTACGACCTTGTGGCAAGAGTTCATGATGCACCACGCCATTGCAGTCGAAGAAAACAGTGAGCAAAACCTTCACATTTAGCCGAACTTGACGTGCTTTTTTCGATCTTGGCACATCGTGACGCTTCCATTGGTTTGATTGGGCTTTGGTTTCAATGTCATAGCCATACACCCATAATTCGTCACCATGAGCCGAACGATATGCCACATCATCAGCAACCCCTCTGATAGTGATTCGACGATTATCCAAAATCCGTATTAAAAATACATCATGTTTACATGGTACTGAGTTCGAATTCTAGTGGGTGCTGATGAGAAGTTTAACGACTGCGAAACAGCCCCGCGTACTTTTGGAACAGTAGACGCCCTATGTGACGCAGTCAAGAAAATATACTTAAAAAGTCCCATGTAGACAAGGAGCTAAAGGGTCGGCGAGTCTCTTCGGCAGCGGGAGGCTAATTCTGAATTGCGATGCGAATGGTAATGCTACTCGAATATGTATATGCGAAGAGTTGCTATTCTCTATTGCGCTGTTCGCACAGTACTTTTTTATTCGCATTTAAAATGCGAAAAGGTCGGCATTCTTAATTGCGAAAACAAATGTCATACTCGCAAAATTCATTCGATAGCAACACAGCATTAGCAAAGCATGAAAATGAAAGTTTTATGTTATTTTTTCTTTATTCACCTATTTGATTTGTTAAAATAACACAAAAAATTATTAAACCAAATAATAACTTATTGTGGTAGCTGATAGATTAATTGCTTAGTGGTAGCATGCTTTACGGCCAGTTTGAGGTTTTCAGCAAAATCGTTAATTGACACATAAATATCCTCAGGCGTTCTCAAGGCGATATTTTCAGTGCAATGCGTATTCCAAAATTTTTTGTATTTAAGCCAATTAACTCTATTTACAGTCAGCGGGGAGCCAATCTCTTGCGGGAACGAAACAAAGATTATAGTGGGTGAGTGATCTGATGACAAATCTAATGAAGGCTCCACTTGCATCCACTCTAACGGAAAATGTTTCGAAACTCCAAAATCTATAATGTCTGGGATCTTTCGTCGGTCTGTCGGCCAATAAGTGGGGTGTCCGCTTGGAACCACATCTAAGCCCTTTTTGGAAACGGTGTCAAAAAGCACACGGCCTTTAATTTAAACGTGATTCCCAAAAAGTGTGTTTAGCGTTATAGACGCCAGCCGCTAAAAATCGAGGACCAAGTGATTTGAAAAAATTTGTATAATGATTTTCTGTTACTGAAAACCGGGGTGGGGAATAAATCGATGAAATAACAATTTTGTGATGAAAATGTTCAATACATATGTTTGTTGCTTGGAGATACTCCTCACATGTCTCGTGTAGCAAATAGTGCATAATTCTAGTTTTTATCAAAATTGCCGAGCCTCCGCAAGATCTTCCACGGGGATCTTTAGTGTCATATAGTGTGTAGCCATTAATTTTGAAATAGCTGTTAGTTGTAAAATGGGTTTCAGCAATCAACATTATGTCGATTTGCTTTTCCTTATGGAAAGCATAAGGAAAAGCAAATCGACACAATGCATAATGTCGACATAATGCATTTGCTAGAAAAGCTGGCGGTTATAATATGACGTCGTCGAACAAAATTTCTTAACTTTAGTAATTTTTAGTCGGCGGCGGTACCACTTGTGGCCGGCGCTCTAATTTTTTTAAAATTGCATGTCGGCATCGTTTTATATTTTGACATTTTTTCGTTTTATACTCGTATTTTATAACGACGTAATCGCTTTGGATAATTTTCGATACGAGTTACAGGCGCAGTTTTTTCTAATTTTTCGAGAAACGACGGAATTATTTGTTTCACAAGTTTTCGACGCGAGAACTTCTCGCCAAAGTTAGAGCGTTTTTACATTTGGACAGACGATGGGCGGACAGACGAAATTTGATGGTGCTGTAACGAAAATTGTCGGTGGGGGAGAGTATGTAGTACACGACTCTATGTACTAGACATTTGTGGACATTTTTTGTTTCTCTTTTTAACTTTTCGCATTTCATATGCTGTTGCTTCATATCAGTATCAACTTCATATAAGCACACTAGCCAAGGTGCATTAACATTTACAAGGTGGCAGCGCTACGGCATGTGACATTTTTTTGCTACTGGCAATAAAGTAAGCTATTTACGTCAAATGTACTGTTTACACTTTTGAAAATTATTTTAGTATTTTATTCTGAATTAATCATTCACACTGTGATTCTTCAACCGCGCGGTCGTGTTTTTAAAAAGTGAACAAAAAAAAAAAAAAACAACAAACCAAAAAATCATTGTGCTAACATATTTTTAAACTTACATATAAAAACAATAATATATTGTATTAAATTGTAAAAACAATAACAAATTGTTTTAAAAAAACAACGGGAAAATAAATTCCTTACATTTCATTAAACAGTAAAATCAATTTCAATAAAACAAGTGCGGTGGCAGTGCATTGTTGTTGTTGTTATTGTGCGTGAAGATAACCTACCCAGTGGGAACAAAACTATACACTAAAGTTTTGTTTGCTTGCAAAACCGCAATAAGTGGAAGAGCAAATTTATACAAAAGAAAAACTCTGACAATTTTTTTTTATATACTTTTAAATTAAAAAAAATATAAATAAAAAAACAAAAATTGCATGAGCGTACCTAGTAGATGCAATTCTGTGAGGGAGCTTAGCTCCACTAGAAAAAACCTCTGGATCTCTGAGGAAGAATCACTTAAAAAATCATTGGATAATCTTCTGTCTCTAAGAGATAAAAAGCGCACGCGTTCGTGTTCGCCAAACATTGCTGTTACAACAGAAGACATGCCATCTTCCAGTTTAGCTATTGTTGATAAACTGAAAACTCAAGTGGGTATGGATAGGTATATAACCGTGGTTAAACGTCAGCGAAGCCCTAAATCCGCGCAAATATCATCGCAACCAAAATTGTCTAAGGGCGATATTACCTCTGCGACAACGGATAGTAATAGGTTTGCTATCCTTCAGACTGACAAGCCAACTACATAAAAAAAAAACATTTAAACCGCCACCAATATACTTGAGAGAACCTACATCTAATGAGTTGGTAAAAGCACTTATTTCGGCAATTGGTAACATCAGTGAAGCACGGACAAATAAGTGAAACAAAAGTCAACTGCGAAAATGATTACCGAAAACTTTCTGTCGCTCTGGAAAAAGAGAAAAGATCTTTTTATACTTATCAACTTAAAAGTGCTAAAGGCCTTCAGGTTGTTATTAAAGGTATTGACCCTTGCGTAGATATTGATGACGTGTAACGTGGTTTTGTCGTCGGCTGAGGTAGCAAAGCGACGTCCAGGGTCTACTTACGGATCCACAAACCTTAAGTAATTAACAAGACTGGATTTTCCTCTTTGAGGCTTACAATAATCCAAATTCTATTTATTCAGTATTTACAATAATAACAATGATAGGTTTAGGCTCAGGATGCTTGCGGTTCGGCTTCTATTTCGTCTGTCTTTCGTGCAGGTTTAATATGCGGTGATGATTGCTTGTGGCTTTGTTGGATGTATACCTTCGTATTGACACACCTCGGGTTCGGTATAACAACGGTTAATAGTGAGCGGTGATGATTGCTTGTGGCTTTGTTGGATGTATACCTTCGTATTGACACACCTCGGGTTCGGTACAACAACGGCTGCTGATGAGAGTTCCTCTTGGGTCGGGTGTATCTTCGTACGGACTGGCTTCAGGTTCGGTATAGCAGTCGTACTCCACGTACACTGGAATCGGGTTCGGTAGGGACTCTCTCGGGTCAGGATAACAGCGGTCGCTGGTGATAATTTCCTCTTCGGGCCGGTCGTGTGTATCTTGCCACAATCTGGGTGCCTGCGAAATGGAGGACAGAAAAGTTGTTTTGTGAACAGTCTAGCCCGAAGGCCGCTGGGGGAACAGTCAGCCGAAGCTGCTGGGTAAACAGTCAGCCGAAGCCGCTGTGGGAACAGTCTAGCCCGAAGGCCGCTGGGGGAACAGTCAGTCGAAGCTGCTGGGTATATACAGACAGCCGAAGCCGCTGTGGGAACAGTCTAGTCCGAAGACCGCTGGGTATAATTTATGCCCTGAAGGGGAAAAATGCTTTCGAATATTCGCGGTATAGATATCTTTCAATATCTCCACCTGGGTGATCACCGATGACTGCCTTCTTTCTTTGTCATCTTATACTTCTCAGTGCATGAGCTGTATGAGAATTATTATTAACTACGGTTTAATACAATCAACTTAAAGAAATGTAAATTCCATCAATTTAACAACAAAGCCATCATATTCTGTGGGTGTTGTTGTATTTTTTCAGTTTGTGCGTGTGTATACCTCATGCATATTAATCATAGTATGTAATAAAAAATGTATGCTTTGTTACAACAACCATTATTCTCCGTGGGTGTTGTTGTATTTTATTTATTTATGCACATTAACCATCGTGATCACATAAGGAATATTATGTACGAAGCAAAAATGTATGCTTCGTTACAGACGTTAAAACCGGATTGGAAGATAAAGGTTTTAAAATAAAAACCGTAGTAAACATCAGGAACCGTGAAAAGATCCCTCAACTCATGTTTAGGGTTGAATTAGAACCAGGGGATGTTGTGCTAAAAAAGGTGAAATTCATCCTATTTATAACCTTAAATTTCTTCTGCATCGTAAGGTTACCGTTGAGGAGCCATATAAGCGTTCAGGACCCGTTCAGTGCCTAAACTGTCAAGAATTTGGCCACACAAAGGCTTACTGTAAGTTGCCCGCTGTTTGTGTTGTATGTGGCGAACTTCACGGCACAACTCAGTGCAATAAGCCAAAGGCCGACGCAAGTGTTAAAAAATGCAGTAACTGTGGAGGTAACCACACTGCAAATTATAGAGGTTGCCCTGTCTATACTCATTTTAAGCGGTCAATGACAAATAAGCCATTGATTTTAAATATGCCACCCCAGCAGTCAAACACCATTTCAACAACCAATTTTCCCCAGGTACGCCAGCCAACCAGCCATATACACGTGCAAAACCCCCAACAAATTTCTTATGCGAATGTGGTAAAATCCGATAAACCAAATTTGAATCAGGAGCCCAAGCCTCAAAACCAACATTTTAGCAATCTTGAGGCAACTCTGCAGACTCTTGTTCAATCTATAAATACATTTACGGTGTCCATGACAAACATGATGCAGGAAATGCTGAAAATGCAGGCAATTTTAACAAAATGAATTGGTTAAAAATATGTTTCTGGAACGCAAACGGCATTCGCCAACATAAAAATGAGCTTGAGCACTTCCTTATGGAAAAGCAGATCGATATAATGATGATTGCTGAAACCCATTTGACAACCAACAGTTATTTCAAAATTAATGGCTACACATTATATGACACAAAAGATCCCCGTGGAAGATCTTGCGGCGGTTCGGCAATTTTGATAAAGACCAGAATTAAGCATTATCTAATGAACGGGACACGTGAGGAATATCTCCAAGCTACAAATATATGCCTTGATTATTTTCATGGAAAAATCGTTATGTCCTCGATTTACTCACCACCACGATTTTCAATAACAGAAAGCCAATATTCAAATTTTTTCAAATCGCTTGGTTCTCGATTTTTAGCGGCCGGCGACTATAACGCTAAACACACTTTTTGGGGATCACGTTTAATTGCCTCGAAAGGCCGTGTGCTTTTTGACACCGTTTCCAAAATGGGCTGTGAGATGTGGTTTCAAGCGGACACCCCACTTATTGGCCGTCAGACCGACGAAAGATCCCTGATGTTATAGATTTTGGAGTTGCGAAAAATTTTCCTTTAGAGTGGATGCAAGTGGAGCCTTCATTGGATTTGTCATCAGATCACTCACCCACTATAATCTCTGTTTCGTTCCCCCAAGAGATTGGCTCCCCGTTGACCGTCAATAGAGTTAATTGGCTAAAATACGAAAAATTTTTGAGTACACATTGTAGTGAAAATATCGCTTGAGAACACCTGAGGATATTGATGCGTCAATTAACGATTTTTCTGAAAACCTCAAACTGGCCGTACAGCATGCTACCACTAGTCATATAAGACACAGAAATGAGAACAATAGAACTTATTCGGCTGAAATTGAGCAACTTCTGTCAGAAAAAAGAAGAGTTAGAAGAGAGTGGCAAACTCGCAGGTCTCCCCAGCTTAAAACTAGGCTACGGGAATGCGTAACTCGACTAAGAAATCTGCTTGAAATCCAGAGAATATCTTCCCTTAAAACATATTTGGAAAGCTTGGATGGTACTCCGTAATCTGACTATTCTCTGTGGAAAGCGACAAAAGGTCTGAAAAGACCCGTAATAGGTAAGCCAACTTTGCGAACTTCAACTGGCGACTGGGCACGAAGCGATTCCGAAAAGGGGATGGTGTACGTTGATCATTTGAGAAATGTTTTTACGACAAATGATTCAGCGGATGCTGCAGCAGAATTTCCGCCGTATGCTGTTAGACAGCCTGTGTCTTTGAGGCTTAACTTTCAAGATGTCGAAAACGTTATCAATAACATAAACCCCAGGAAAGCTCCAGGTATAGATCAAATTACTGGTAAAATGCTTGAACAGTTACCTCGTGTAGCTAGAAGAGTTCTACTTTTTATTTTACGCCTTGAGTATTATCCTGCAGAGTGGAAGGTCTCTATGATTACTATGATACACTCACAAGCTTCTGGAGAGCTACTTATACGACCGGAAATTTGTTATCAAAGAAGGTGACTTTACAAGTCTCTCACAGTCAATCGGAGCAGGAGTTCCCCAAGGTAGCATCCTAGGACCCACTCTATATTTGATTTACGCATCTGACATGCCAACGAGATCCGAAATCCATACTTCAACTTTTGCAGATGACACAGCTTTTTTTAGCGTTCTTGTAAACCATCAAGAAGCTTCACGAAATTTGCAGCAGTATATTTCAATATTAGAGAAATGGTTGAAACTTTGGAAAATAAAAGTTAATGAACAAAAATGTACCCACGTTACATTCACACTGCGTAAGCAAACATGTTCGGCTCTCCAAATTAACAATACACCTATTCCGCAGCATAATGAAGTTAAATACCTGGTATTTACCTCGACCGTAGGCTAACGTGGAAGCCTCACATTGATGCAAAAGTCACTCAGTTGAAATTAAAAGCAGCGCAACTAAATTGGCTTATGGGCAGAAATTCGACATTGAAGTTGGACTGCAAACTTTTGTTATATAACGCAATTTTAAAGCCTATATGGTGCTATGGAGTTCAATTATGGGGAACCGCCTCAACATCTAACATTGAAAAAATTCAAAGACGACAAAACCAAATTCTTCGTACGATTACTGCAGCTCCATGGTACGTAAGAAACTCACGAATTCACAAGGATCTGTGTGTTCCGCTGGTAACTGACGAGTTCTCTAAGTATGCCACAAGGTATATCAGTAAACTGGAACTTCACCCCAATCCTCTTGCACGCAACATACTTAATTTTGGCGGCCACTCTCGGTTGAGAAGAAGGGATACCCTGGCCACCATCAGAACGTTAAATAGGTGATTCTACCGATATTATTCGCGCGAAATGAAACTCTTTTGTCTAGCAGTGGCTGGACTTAAATAACTTTTGTATTTAGTATTAAGATTTGAATACTTATTGTTAGTTCATATTTTGAAGATTCAATAAATAAATGAATGACAAAAAAAAAATCTGAATTAAACATATAAAAATTATTTTGTGAACATAAAAATAATTCAAATAAGAATAATTTATAATTATGAAAAGGTACATTCATAGTTTATAATTGTGAAAAAAGTTATTTATATAAAGTTATAGTATTTTGGATAAACATAGCTTACCAGATGCCTGTTTTTGTTGTATTGATGTAATTTTGCTCTAGTGCTGCCACCGTGTAGACGTTAATGCACATTGAAACTAGCTATGCTTAAAAAAACAACAAGAAAAAAGAAAGAGAAGAGAACGAAATGTTTCTGTCTGTCTATTAATTTCTTAAAAGTAAAAGGTTTAGGTAAGACCAAAACAGAAATTAAAAAATGTCTGCCCATCGTCTGTCTAAATGTAAAAGCAAACTTACAAAACGCAGCCACAGATTTCATTTTCATACAATCTTTTTTTGCAAAGGGTTTGACAGCAATAGCTATATCATAATGAATTCATCATGTAAAAGTATTGTTTTTTATTGCAGCGTAGTATTTTAAAATATTATTTTGAACAAAATCACAGCTGTGTAATAGAGTACTTACAAAAATCTACCAGATTTCGTCAAAATATTGTCGCAATCTAGCGACAATGAGGAAGAATCACTTAAAAAATCATTGGATAATCTTCTGTCTCTAAGAGATAAAAAGCGCACGCGTTCGTGTTCGCCAAACATTGCTGTTACAACAGAAGACATGCCATCTTCCAGTTTAGCTATTGTTGATAAACTGAAAACTCAAGTGGGTATGGATAGGTATATAACCGTGGTTAAACGTCAGCGAAGCCCTAAATCCGCGCAAATATCATCGCAACCAAAATTGTCTAAGGGCGATATTACCTCTGCGACAACGGATAGTAATAGGTTTGCTATCCTTCAGACTGACAAGCCAACTACATAAAAAAAAAACATTTAAACCGCCACCAATATACTTGAGAGAACCTACATCTAATGAGTTGGTAAAAGCACTTATTTCGGCAATTGGTAACATCAGTGAAGCACGGACAAATAAGTGAAACAAAAGTCAACTGCGAAAATGATTACCGAAAACTTTCTGTCGCTCTGGAAAAAGAGAAAAGATCTTTTTATACTTATCAACTTAAAAGTGCTAAAGGCCTTCAGGTTGTTATTAAAGGTATTGACCCTTGCGTAGATATTGATGACGTGTAACGTGGTTTTGTCGTCGGCTGAGGTAGCAAAGCGACGTCCAGGGTCTACTTACGGATCCACAAACCTTAAGTAATTAACAAGACTGGATTTTCCTCTTTGAGGCTTACAATAATCCAAATTCTATTTATTCAGTATTTACAATAATAACAATGATAGGTTTAGGCTCAGGATGCTTGCGGTTCGGCTTCTATTTCGTCTGTCTTTCGTGCAGGTTTAATATGCGGTGATGATTGCTTGTGGCTTTGTTGGATGTATACCTTCGTATTGACACACCTCGGGTTCGGTACAACAACGGCTGCTGATGAGAGTTCCTCTTGGGTCGGGTGTATCTTCGTACGGACTGGCTTCAGGTTCGGTATAGCAGTCGTACTCCACGTACACTGGAATCGGGTTCGGTAGGGACTCTCTCGGGTCAGGATAACAGCGGTCGCTGGTGATAATTTCCTCTTCGGGCCGGTCGTGTGTATCTTGCCACAATCTGGGTGCCTGCGAAATGGAGGACAGAAAAGTTGTTTTGTGAACAGTCTAGCCCGAAGGCCGCTGGGGGAACAGTCAGCCGAAGCTGCTGGGTAAACAGTCAGCCGAAGCCGCTGTGGGAACAGTCTAGCCCGAAGGCCGCTGGGGGAACAGTCAGTCGAAGCTGCTGGGTATATACAGACAGCCGAAGCCGCTGTGGGAACAGTCTAGCCCGAAGGCCGCTGGGGGAACAGTCAGCCGAAGCTGCTGGGTAAACAGTCAGCCGAAGCCGCTGTGGGAACAGTCTAGCCTGAAGGCCGCTGGGGGAACAGTCAGCCGAAGCTGCTGGGTATATAAAAAAATCAGCCGAAGCTGCTGTTGAACAGTCTAGTCCGAAGACCGCTGGGTATAATTTATGCCCTGAAGGGGAAAAATGCTTTCGAATATTCGCGGTATAGATATCTTTCAATATCTCCACCTGGGTGATCACCGATGACTGCCTTCTTTCTTTGTCATCTTATACTTCTCAGTGCATGAGCTGTATGAGAATTATTATTAACTACGGTTTAATACAATCAACTTAAAGAAATGTAAATTCCATCAATTTAACAACAAAGCCATCATATTCTGTGGGTGTTGTTGTATTTTTTCAGTTTGTGCGTGTGTATACCTCATGCATATTAATCATAGTATGTAATAAAAAATGTATGCTTTGTTACAACAACCATTATTCTCCGTGGGTGTTGTTGTATTTTATTTATTTATGCACATTAACCATCGTGATCACATAAGGAATATTATGTACGAAGCAAAAATGTATGCTTCGTTACAGACGTTAAAACCGGATTGGAAGATAAAGGTTTTAAAATAAAAACCGTAGTAAACATCAGGAACCGTGAAAAGATCCCTCAACTCATGTTTAGGGTTGAATTAGAACCAGGGGATGTTGTGCTAAAAAAGGTGAAATTCATCCTATTTATAACCTTAAATTTCTTCTGCATCGTAAGGTTACCGTTGAGGAGCCATATAAGCGTTCAGGACCCGTTCAGTGCCTAAACTGTCAAGAATTTGGCCACACAAAGGCTTACTGTAAGTTGCCCGCTGTTTGTGTTGTATGTGGCGAACTTCACGGCACAACTCAGTGCAATAAGCCAAAGGCCGACGCAAGTGTTAAAAAATGCAGTAACTGTGGAGGTAACCACACTGCAAATTATAGAGGTTGCCCTGTCTATACTCATTTTAAGCGGTCAATGACAAATAAGCCATTGATTTTAAATATGCCACCCCAGCAGTCAAACACCATTTCAACAACCAATTTTCCCCAGGTACGCCAGCCAACCAGCCATATACACGTGCAAAACCCCCAACAAATTTCTTATGCGAATGTGGTAAAATCCGATAAACCAAATTTGAATCAGGAGCCCAAGCCTCAAAACCAACATTTTAGCAATCTTGAGGCAACTCTGCAGACTCTTGTTCAATCTATAAATACATTTACGGTGTCCATGACAAACATGATGCAGGAAATGCTGAAAATGCAGGCAATTTTAACAAAATGAATTGGTTAAAAATATGTTTCTGGAACGCAAACGGCATTCGCCAACATAAAAATGAGCTTGAGCACTTCCTTATGGAAAAGCAGATCGATATAATGATGATTGCTGAAACCCATTTGACAACCAACAGTTATTTCAAAATTAATGGCTACACATTATATGACACAAAAGATCTTCGTGGAAGATCTTGCGGCGGTTCGGCAATTTTGATAAAGACCAGAATTAAGCATTATCTAATGAACGGGACACGTGAGGAATATCTCCAAGCTACAAATATATGCCTTGATTATTTTCATGGAAAAATCGTTATGTCCTCGATTTACTCACCACCACGATTTTCAATAACAGAAAGCCAATATTCAAATTTTTTCAAATCGCTTGGTTCTCGATTTTTAGCGGCCGGTGACTATAACGCTAAACACACTTTTTGGGGATCACGTTTAATTGCCTCGAAAGGCCGTGTGCTTTTTGACACCGTTTCCAAAATGGGCTGTGAGATGTGGTTTCAAGCGGACACCCCACTTATTGGCCGTCAGACCGACGAAAGATCCCTGATGTTATAGATTTTGGAGTTGCGAAAAATTTTCCTTTAGAGTGGATGCAAGTGGAGCCTTCATTGGATTTGTCATCAGATCACTCACCCACTATAATCTCTGTTTCGTTCCCCCAAGAGATTGGCTCCCCGTTGACCGTCAATAGAGTTAATTGGCTAAAATACGAAAAATTTTTGAGTACACATTGTAGTGAAAATATCGCTTGAGAACACCTGAGGATATTGATGCGTCAATTAACGATTTTTCTGAAAACCTCAAACTGGCCGTACAGCATGCTACCACTAGTCATATAAGACACAGAAATGAGAACAATAGAACTTATTCGGCTGAAATTGAGCAACTTCTGTCAGAAAAAAGAAGAGTTAGAAGAGAGTGGCAAACTCGCAGGTCTCCCCAGCTTAAAACTAGGCTACGGGAATGCGTAACTCGACTAAGAAATCTGCTTGAAATCCAGAGAATATCTTCCCTTAAAACATATTTGGAAAGCTTGGATGGTACTCCGTAATCTGACTATTCTCTGTGGAAAGCGACAAAAGGTCTGAAAAGACCCGTAATAGGTAAGCCAACTTTGCGAACTTCAACTGGCGACTGGGCACGAAGCGATTCCGAAAAGGGGATGGTGTACGTTGATCATTTGAGAAATGTTTTTACGACAAATGATTCAGCGGATGCTGCAGCAGAATTTCCGCCGTATGCTGTTAGACAGCCTGTGTCTTTGAGGCTTAACTTTCAAGATGTCGAAAACGTTATCAATAACATAAACCCCAGGAAAGCTCCAGGTATAGATCAAATTACTGGTAAAATGCTTGAACAGTTACCTCGTGTAGCTAGAAGAGTTCTACTTTTTATTTTACGCCTTGAGTATTATCCTGCAGAGTGGAAGGTCTCTATGATTACTATGATACCCAAGCCAGGGAAGGATCCGACTAAAGTAGAGTCATATAGACCAATAAGTCTACTACCAACAATTTCAAAACTGTTCGAAAAATTGTTAATGGCGAAGTTGTCTCCAATACTTAATGATGTGGGATGTATCCCTGATCATCAATTTGGCTTTCGGGCTAAACATAACACCATAGAACAAACACATAGGCTAGTCAATGTCATAAGACAGACTTTTGAAGACAAAAAGTACTGTTCAGCTCTATTCATCGACATTTCCCAAGCTTTTGATAAAGTGTGGCACGACGAACTGATGCACAAAATAAAGTTGAACTTGCCGGCAAATACTCACAAGCTTCTGGAGAGCTACTTATACGACCGGAAATTTGTTATCAAAGAAGGTGACTTTACAAGTCTCTCACAGTCAATCGGAGCAGGAGTTCCCCAAGGTAGCATCCTAGGACCCACTCTATATTTGATTTACGCATCTGACATGCCAACGAGATCCGAAATCCATACTTCAACTTTTGCAGATGACACAGCTTTTTTTAGCGTTCTTGTAAACCATCAAGAAGCTTCACGAAATTTGCAGCAGTATATTTCAATATTAGAGAAATGGTTGAAACTTTGGAAAATAAAAGTTAATGAACAAAAATGTACCCACGTTACATTCACACTGCGTAAGCAAACATGTTCGGCTCTCCAAATTAACAATACACCTATTCCGCAGCATAATGAAGTTAAATACCTGGTATTTACCTCGACCGTAGGCTAACGTGGAAGCCTCACATTGATGCAAAAGTCACTCAGTTGAAATTAAAAGCAGCGCAACTAAATTGGCTTATGGGCAGAAATTCGACATTGAAGTTGGACTGCAAACTTTTGTTATATAACGCAATTTTAAAGCCTATATGGTGCTATGGAGTTCAATTATGGGGAACCGCCTCAACATCTAACATTGAAAAAATTCAAAGACGACAAAACCAAATTCTTCGTACGATTACTGCAGCTCCATGGTACGTAAGAAACTCACGAATTCACAAGGATCTGTGTGTTCCGCTGGTAACTGACGAGTTCTCTAAGTATGCCACAAGGTATATCAGTAAACTGGAACTTCACCCCAATCCTCTTGCACGCAACATACTTAATTTTGGCGGCCACTCTCGGTTGAGAAGAAGGGATACCCTGGCCACCATCAGAACGTTAAATAGGTGATTCTACCGATATTATTCGCGCGAAATGAAACTCTTTTGTCTAGCAGTGGCTGGACTTAAATAACTTTTGTATTTAGTATTAAGATTTGAATACTTATTGTTAGTTCATATTTTGAAGATTCAATAAATAAATGAATGACAAAAAAAAAAAATCTGAATTAAACATATAAAAATTATTTTGTGAACATAAAAATAATTCAAATAAGAATAATTTATAATTATGAAAAGGTACATTCATAGTTTATAATTGTGAAAAAAGTTATTTATATAAAGTTATAGTATTTTGGATAAACATAGCTTACCAGATGCCTGTTTTTGTTGTATTGATGTAATTTTGCTCTAGTGCTGCCACCGTGTAGACGTTAATGCACATTGAAACTAGCTATGCTTAAAAAAACAACAAGAAAAAAGAAAGAGAAGAGAACGAAATGTTTCTGTCTGTCTATTAATTTCTTAAAAGTAAAAGGTTTAGGTAAGACCAAAACAGAAATTAAAAAATGTCTGCCCATCGTCTGTCTAAATGTAAAAGCAAACTTACAAAACGCAGCCACAGATTTCATTTTCATACAATCTTTTTTTGCAAAGGGTTTGACAGCAATAGCTATATCATAATGAATTCATCATGTAAAAGTATTGTTTTTTATTGCAGCGTAGTATTTTAAAATATTATTTTGAACAAAATCACAGCTGTGTAATAGAGTACTTACAAAAATCTACCAGATTTCGTCAAAATATTGTCGCAATCTAGCTTTCATTTTGTATGGGAAATCTTGTCAAAATCAACTAAAAACCCCGAAAGTAGTCGATTTGGCTTAGGTGTAAATGGCCTTTGAGGCCTTGCTACACTATCATACACGATCGTGCGACCTACTAAATAAAGCATGTGTGCTTAAAAAGTACTAAAAATTCAACCGTGCGACAGAGTTTTTGACAAATCGTGCGATTTGAAAAATTTTATGAAACTTTTCAAAACATTATGGTTTCTGTGCAATCGGTGTGGTATATATTGTGAAAAATATGAGTAACATCAATTCCATATAACTATATTACATATGAATTCATGACTAGTACCACGTTCAAACTTTTGCATGGTTCTTTCGTCAGGGAGCTTGCAATTTTTTATTCGGTTTCGTCAAATGGTGCCAACCGAAAGGTTGCCTTGCGTCCGCAAATATACCACTAATGGAACGGTAGTGTAATAATTATCAAAATAAATTATATAAATTTGAAACCTGGGTACTTCTCTTAGCAACCGGACCACAATATTGGCGGAAGGTTGAAAATCTGGTTCGGCTGGAGCTGGTGTTTCTGGTGCTCTGTTATAAATTTCAAACTTATAAGCATACCCAGTTGTGTCGCATAACAAAAATAGCTTGAAACCCCATTTTTTTGGTTTGTTAGGCAAAAATTGCTTCGTGTAGCTTCCAATTTTGGTAGAACATATTTGCTCATCAACACAGAGTCGATCTAGTTTGGGCACGCTTCCAAAAGCTGTGTTTAGAATTTCAATAATAGGTCTGATTAAATAAAGACGGTCTCGATTAGGATCATCAGTAGATGGTTGGCTATTTTTATCATTGAAGTGAATGAATTCACGTATCTTTTCAAAACGCCTTACATTCGTTTGGTTTTTTATTACATTTACAGAGTGATTGGGGCCTTCAGACCAATAATCTCTAACATTTGGCAGGTTGTGGTAGGTCATGTAAAAAATTATTCCAATATATTTTCGTAATTCGAGTGTATCAAATCGAAATGTCTCAAGTCCAGCGTATTTTATAGTTTCGTCAACTATGTGTTGTTCCAAAGACGCAGAAAACAAGTATCTCCAAACTTGATAAGGTGTTTCCAAAGACATTATATTTTGAGGCTAACTACTACCACCTCTAAATCTAACTTATTGGTCGTTATACTGAATATTGCCTTTCTTGCAAATTACCTTCGCGAATTCGGTAGACTTACAATTTATTTTTACATCACGAAATTCTATTGGAAAATTATTCCAAGCATTAGAAAGTCTTGAGGGAATATTCTCGGATAAATGACAAGCCTCAGAATTACTCCATTCGATATTTCTCGAATTCAAATTAATTATATCTCCTGGATTAGTGCCATCATTGATCATGTCGAGAAAAGAATCGTGAATAAACATATTGAGATCAATTTCGTTCTCATTCTCACATTCGTTTTCATCTATAACTATCTTCACATGTGTGACCTTGTCTGTATGATCTCCCGTCTCATTTCCGTCATCTCCATTTAAATCATCGCTATCTTCATCTATGTTATCGATGCTACATCTTCACTATTACAAAGTATTTCGCAGACGTCAGCGGATATCATAGTTCTTCCAATTCTAATCGAATTCGTCATAACTCAAAAGTACTCTTATACACAAAATAATACAAAAATACTACTTATAATTATTATAGAAAAATTAGAAATACCCCGATACACATACAGAACGATTTATTACTATGATCCTGACAAGTGAACTTGCCCATTGCAAAGAGTAAAATGTATCTTTAAATATACAACCAATAAAAGTTAAGCAACATAAAATCTGATAAACAGAAATTTTGCAAACCAATTTATTTCACTAAAAGAAATATTTCGGAACCATTTAAAATAAAGTTTTAGTCTAAACATATTACTCGTTTTTTATACAATTGCACTAAAAAAGCGTATATGTAGCTATTTTACAAAAATGTATATTTTTATTTTGAATTCAGTACCTCGTTTCTGTAAGATTGGTGAAAAGTTTCTCGCATCGAAAACTATGAAACATAAAATTCCATCGTTTCTCGACTATCGAGAAAAACAGCGTTTCTGTATATTAAATCGAAAAGAGGCAATACTAGTTACGTCTTTATTGGAATATTTCCATTAAGTAGCTGTCAAAATGCAAAAAGTAAACAAATAAGAAGAAGAATATAGGAAAAATTTATCAAACAAAAAGAAAATTTAAGAAACAAATGTTTATTTAATTGTGTCAATCAATAACATGTGTATATAAATAAAAACACATTCAAATCATAAATAAATTTCATAAAAACTTTCAATAAGGTATAGTTTTGTGCTGATGGTTGCTGACCAACATGACCGGCGAAACATGTTGCGCATTTACAGCCAGAGATTAAGGGCTGCAACTGACCCTTTTTTAGTTCCTGAACCGATGAGGGAAGCTTCTCGCATTCGAGACAGGCTAAAATTAAGATTTTGCCATTAAATTTTTAATTTATCATACTGTATGTATGTACATAAATATTAAGAAATAAAGAAAAAACCAAAAAAAAAAAATCATAATTTTTATATATTTATTATACTATATCTTTCAATTTTCTAAAATAAAAAGAAGAAATGAATAATGAACTACATTCAATATCTGCCGTATTCATAATAAATAATTTACACATAACAAAGGTTTAATTGACAAATTTTGTGTAAAAATATGTATGTCAAGTAAACTTTTACTAATTGCTTTTACTAATTTTTTATGAATATGACAATATGTGTATAAATATTTAAAAACTTTACCTTTTATACACGTTTTGCATTCATTATGTCAATTATATATTTTTTAAATTTATAACTTCCGCAACTCTTTTATTTGTGAAAAGTTTTGACAGTTCTAGCGAGAAACTTCTCACAAAATTTTAATACAGAAACAGGTTTACTCACATGAATTACATCAAAAAAGCTATTTTGACAGATATTTCTCGCTTCTCAAAGATACAGAAACATTTGTGTGAGAAACTCAATTTTTTGTTTCAATTCGCATAGTTTCTCAGTCAATTCCTTTGTTTCTTGTGAGAAATTTTTCGATGCGAGTAATACAGAAACGAGGCACAGTTTTTATTTTTGCTCTGGTAGATATAAGTACACAATATTTTTTTTCTAAAAGATTATAAAGTTCTAAACAAAATGAAATGGGTTTGAAAAAATCGGGCTAAAACTGTGGCCGTAAATATTTTTTTAATGGTTGCATCTTTAAAGATACATCAGGCATTTAAGGGCTAACTAAAGTTTTCGAAAAAATCATTAATTCACACATCAATATATTTAGGAGTTCTCAAAGTAATATTTTCCGTATAATGAGTACTTAAATATTTTTTTTATATTTTAGCCAATTAATTCTAGTGACGATCCACGCTAAGCCACTAAACGGGGAGCCAATTTCTTGGGGTAACGAAACGGAGATCTGATGATAAATCTATTGAGAGCTCCACTTGCGTCCACTCTAATGAAAACTTTTCGCAACTCCAAACTCTATACCATCTGGAATTTTTCACCGATCTGACGGCCAATAAGTGGGCTATCTGCTTGAAATCACATCTAAGCCCATTTTGGAATAAACGGTAAACGGCCTTTCGGGGACATTAAACGTGATCCCCAGAAAGTGTGTTATAGCCGCTAAAAATTGAGGTTCAAGTGATTTGAAAAAAATTTGAATATTGGTTTTCTGTTATATACGATAACACATCATCGTGCGTAGATCAGTGTCAAATGCTGCCCGTCTTTTAACCTTTTTATGGTGTTTTCATTTCTGATAAAAAATGCTGCCCTTTAAATGTTTATCATTTTTTCCCGATTACCATCACCCTTAAAAAGTTGTGCATATGTTTTTAGCACAAAAGAACAAAAAATGCTGACAAAGTGCCATTTAATAATAATGTACACTTATCGTTTCAAATATATCATGACTACTTTTAACATACCAACGATTTAATCACTATTTTTATCTTATAAAAGCTATCATCAGCAGCACCGTTTACTCATCTACAATAACAAAAGAATTACATATTTGCATAAACACGCATGAAACAAAGATGTAAAAAAGGGCAGTATCTCAACCTTACTCGAAGTACAGCGTAGGACATGCTACATGTTTTGCCAGTTTTAAGTGCAACATGTTTTGAAAAAAACATGATACCCTTTAATAGTGAATCAAATTTTTTAGAAAAGAACGTGTTGAACCACTATATGTAGCATAGGTGTAACATTTTTATCAGAAAAGAAAACACCATTAGTCATAGTTCCTCTTATTGGTTTTTGTCCCCAATACAATTATTCAGGACAAAATCCTATTTGGTCATATAAAAGTGAGAACATGCATGTCTCTGTAGATATGTATTTAATATTTTTTTTATTTATTGAATCTTCAAAATGGACTAACAATAAGTATTCAAATCTTAATACTAAATTTAAAATTAAAAAATGTGATTCTTAAGTCCGGCCAATGTTAGACAAAAAGTTTTATTATGCAGGAGCCATTTCGGTAAAATTACCTATTGAGCAATCTGATGGTGGCAGCGGTATCCCTTCTTTTAAGCCGAGTGTGGCCGCCAAAATTAAGTATATTGCGCGCAAGAGGGTTTGGATGAAGTTCCAGTTTACTGACATACCTTGCCGCGTACTTAGAAAATTCCTCTTTTACCAGCGGAACACTCAGATCGTTATGAATTCGTGAATTTTTGACGTACCATGGAGCTGCAGTAATCGTTCGAAGAATTTTGTTTTATCGCCTTTGAATTTTTTCAATATTTGACGCTGAGGCGGTGCCCCATAATTGAATTCCATAGCACCATATTGGTTTTAAAATTGCATTGTATAGCAGAAGTTTGCAATTCAACTTCAAAGTCGAGTTTCTGCCCATAACCTAATTTAGATGCGCTGCTTTTAGTTTCAACTGAGTGATTTTTGCCACGTTAGCCTACGGTCGAGGTGTATACCAAGGTATTTGACTTCATTGTGCTGCGGAATAGGTGAGTTGTTAATTTGGATATGCGCACATGTTTGCTTACACACTGTGAATGTGACATGAGTACATTTCTGTTCATTAACTTTGATTTTCCAAAGTTTTAGCCATTTCTCTAATATTGAAATGTATTCCTGTAAATTTCGTGAAGCTAATTGGTGGGATTCATGAACACTCAAAAACGCTGTGTCATCTGCAAAGGTAGAAGTGTAGATTCTGGACGTCGTTGGCATGTCGGAGGCGTAAATCAAATATAAAGTAGGCCCTAGTATGCTGCCTTGGGGAACTCCTGCCTTGATTGGCTGAGTTGGGCTTATAAAGTCGCCTTCTCTGATAACAAACTTCCGGCCATATAAGTAGCTTTCCAGAAGCTTGTGTATATTTGCAGGCAAGTTTAACTTTATTTTGTGCATTAAGCCATCGTGCCACACTTTATCAAAAGCTTGAGAAATATCAATGAATAGAGCTGAGCAATACTTCTTCTCCTCAAAGGTCTGTCTTATGACGTTGACTAGTCTGTGCGTTTGTTCTATGGTACTATGTTTAGCCCGAAAACCAAATTGATGATCAGGGATACATCCCACGCTGTTCAATATTGGACTCAACTTCGCCATTAACAATTTTTCGAATAGTTTTGAAATTGTTGGTAAAAGACTTATTGGTCTATATGATTCTACCTTTGTCAGGTCCTTCCCTGGCTTGGGAATCATGGTAATCATTGAGACCTTCCACTCTGCAGGATAATACTCAAGGCGTAAAATAGCGTTAAAAATAAAAAGTAGAACTCTTCTAGCTACACGAGGTAACTGTTCAAGCATTTTACCAGTAATTTGATCAATGCCTGGAGCTTTCCTGGGGTTTGTATTACCGATAACATTTTCGACATCTTGAAAATTAAGTCTCAAAGGCACAGGCGGTCTAGTAGCATATGACGGTAATTCCGCTGTATTATTCGTTGAATCATTTGTAATAAAAACGTTTCTCAAATGATCGACATACAACATCCCCTTTTCAGAATCGCTTCTTGCCCAGTCGCCAGTTGAAGTTCGCAAAGGTGGCTTACCTATTACGGGTCTTTTTAAACCTTTTGTCGCTTTCCACAAGGAATAATCAGATTGAGGAGTACCATCAAGGCTTTCCAGATATGTTTTAAGGGAAGCCATTCTGCGGATTTCGAGCAGATTTCTTAGCTGAGTTATGCATTCCCGTAGCCTAATCTTAAGCTGGGGAGACCTGCGAAGTTGCCACAAAAGTTGCTCAATTTCAGACGAATAAGTGCTATTGTTCTCATTTCTGGATCTTATATGGCTAGTGGTAGCATGCTGTACGGCTAGTTTTAGGTTTTCAGAAAAATCGTTAATTGACACATCAATATCCTCAGGCGTTCTCAAGGCGATATTTTTAGTACAATGTGTACTCAAAAATTTTTTGTATTTTAGCCAATTGACTCTATTTACGGTCAACGGGGAGCCAAACTCTTGGGGAAACAAAACAGAGATTATAGTGGGTGAGTGATCTGATGACAAATCTAATGAAGGCTCCACTTGCATCCACTCTAAAGGAAAATTTTTCACAACTCCAAAATCTATAACATCTGGATCTTTCGCCGGTCTGACAGCCAATAAGTGGGTACAATATTTATTATATATTAATTATATAAATAAATACATAAAATATTTATTAAATACATTCTCACAAACAAAAATTTCAGTATAATTTTTTAACCGATAAAGGTTAAAAAAAAGGTTTTGGGTTGAAATAAGTATTGAATGTTTGGCATTTGCATTTGCAAGGGATGAAACAAGTTTGAACGCTTCAAGGGATAATCAGTGTGTTTATCGGGAGTTGGACAATTCCTTTGAGTTGACAATTGATGAATTTAAAAAGTTCTATTGATTATCACCAGCCTTAGTTGTGGTCATTCTGAACATATAGAAATTAGTACATATAAACAAATAAATGAAACATATGGACACATATTTTATTTTACATGGTACAATAATATATAGGTAGTGTCGAAACGGTGGCCGACATTTTTTTTCTGCGATGATAACTATCAAAAAGTGCACACATACACACACATTTTTTATTATTGTTTACAAATTGAAAAAGTCTGCTTGAAACCTCATCTAAGTCCATTTTGGAAACGGTGTCAAAAAGCACACGGCCTTTCGAGGTAATTAAACGTGATCCCCAAAAAGTGTGTTTAGCATTATAGTCGCCAGCCGCTAAAAATCGAGGACCAAGTGATTTGAAAAAATGTGAATACTGATTTTCTGTTACTTAAAATCATGGTGGTGAGTAAATCGAGGATATAACAATTTTATCATGAAAATAATCAAGGCATATGTTTGTAGCTTGGAGATATTCCTCACGTGTCCCGTTCATTAGATAATGCTTAATTCTAGTTTTTATCAAAATTGCTGTGCCTCCGCAAGATCTTCCACGGGGATCTTTAGTGTCATATAGTGTGTAGCCATTAATTTTGAAATAGCTGTTAGTTGTTAAATGGGTTTCAGCAATCAACATTATGTCGATTTGCTTTTCCATAAGGAAGTGCTCAAGTTCATTTTTGTGTTGGCGGATACCGTTTGCGTTCCAGAAACATATTTTTAACCAACTCATTTTTTTAAAATTGCCTGCAAAATAGTGGATTGCATTTTCAGCATTTCCTGCATAATGTTCGTCATGGAAACCGTAAATGTATTTATAGATTGAACAAGAGTCTGCAGAGTTCCCTTTAGATTGCTAAAATTTTGGTCGGAGTTTTGACGCTTGGGCTCCTGTAAATATGAAAAAAAAAAAATTTTAAATAAAAATTTTATTTGATATTGAAAAATGTGTCCAAATACATATGAATTTGTATGTATGTAGTTCTTCCATTCATATTTCAATTTTAATAAATTTGTATTTTGAATGAGAAAAATTACATACGCATAAGTGATTTACAAAAAAGTAATAGTAAAGTTATTCGAGATCCTTTTATTCGTAATGAAAAAGTACATCTCATTCGCCTTCGAAAATCTGCTCAATTTGGTTTTATTAATACATTTTTTAACTTTATTCATTAAAATTTTTTCACTAAAAGATAAAAGCAAAGAAATGTTTATTGTACACAAATGTTTTTTTTTTATTATTTTACAGCGAAAATTCGGTTAAGGCCCTGTAGTGCGATTCTGTAACTTACATATATAACGATAATCGAATCATTAAAATAATTATAACGATATTTTATCGAATTTGCTATTCTGTAACATTTTCTTAACGGTATTCGTAGTCGATCAAACTCAGCTGTTAATTTTACTGCCGATTGTGGATTTCTTAAAGACAAAAATTTTCTTGCTGTTTATTCAATCGTTAAAGTGTATTTTTTTCTAATTGTGCATCCATGAAATAAAGTGCTTACAATCATAAAAATGTATGCCCTTAAGCTTCGAAACAGCCAGGCAGCCAAAATGGAACGCAAAGCTCCAAATACGGTAATCAAAAAGAGAAAGAAAAATAAAACACTGTAATTTTCAAAAAAACGATAAAGAAAGTGCACAATTCACACATTCCTTGCACAGTTTATTTCAGAATATTGATATATGTACATACACAAAGCAAGATACTATAAGAATGAGAATGAATGTTAGCGGAGAACTCCTTTTAGCACAAAATTCAACCAGACTTCTTAAAGCACGAACTTCAGCAGCGCCCCTTAGATGTCAGTACAGTAGCCAGGGTTCGGAAATATCCACCATTCAAACTTGAACATCCCGGCCACCTTGCTGTATAGCAATTCATTTCGAATTCACCTACATCTTACAGAAAAAAGCAGAAAAAAAACAAATAAAAAGAAAAATAAAAAATATATAAACCCTTTATTGGATCCTTGGAAGTTCAGTTAGGACCAAAAAGATATAAAGTATATAAAAATTTACATGCATAAATCACAAATTTGAAAAATTTATTAAATTGTTCTTTATGGGGTACATGGTCCAGATATAATGTATCCGAAAATAGAAAACTGCGCCAATGGTTTGCCGAAAGACCCGCCATAAATCCCGTTCCTTATAATTCGGCTATAAACATCTCCTCCTAGCAACAAACTTACAGGAGCCGCCACGTTAAATTGGGGATCAGCTAATTGTAACCCTGGAAACTCATCTAGAATCCTGCTATCTATAGATCGTTCTGGAGTCGTAACCTTATATTTCCGGCGTACCTCTGCGTAAGCTTCAACCACTGTGCTTATGTCATGATGCCCCGTCACCCTCAAATAGCATCTCTCGTTTTCCCCAATGCGTAACCTCTTAGCTGAAATCCGCCGTACCACCTCGTCTGATATAATCGACACCTCAGAGCTTGGATCGATAATCGCTCGCTCGGTAACAAATCGTCCACCTGACTCCAATTTTATAATTGCGGTTGGCTTCAACAAAATTGACTCCTTTATATGATATGTTGGCAGCGCCACGGTACCCTTAAATCGAGGTTTTAGCGCTTTCTTTTGCATGGATCTCTGTTCGCGATGGGTAGTACGATTCTTAGACGTCCTAAGAACCAAGGCTTGAGACGTACGAGGCCTCTCCTCCTCATGACCATTGGACGAACGAGGCCCCCTGGCAGAGCTGTGAGACGAACTAGGCCCATTTCGCTCTAAGTTTTCGGACGAACTCGGTCCTTTACGTAAGCGTTTGTACGATTTACGGGTCGGCGAACGAGGCCTTCTACCCTCTTTATGCAGTAATGTGTGATGCATATCACCGCACCGCTTACATCTACCTGTACTCTCACACGTACGCCAGGTATGGTCATGACCTAAACAGCCAGCGCAATATTTATAAATTGAGACAAGGCGCATTCTTTCCTCGTAGCCAACTTGTCTAAACTTCTTACAAAACCGAATGGGATGATCTTTCAGGCAAACACGACAAACCATTTTATTGTCTTTGCGGCGACTGTCAGCATATTTACTGGGATGGACCATGTTCCTGAAATGATAATATAAATAAATACCTAATCAGTCGGAAGAACGACGAGCTTCACAACTGGTCTGGTCACCGAGCCACGAGCTGTTCTCAACTCTACAACCCTTTCATGGTTATGTTTTCCTCGGTGCAGTTTTTCTACCCGGCCAAGACGCCACTCATTTGTCGGCATATTATCCTCCTTGATAACAACCATATCGCCCACTTGCAAATCTTGGCGTACACACTTCCATTTATTCCTTTTATGTAACTCTTTCAGATACTCATCCTTCCAACGAGAGCATAAGCGTTGGTTCAAGGCTTTAACTCTCTGCCAACGATTTACAATAGATATCGGAACTTCGTCAATCGGAAGCTCAGGGGGAGCCAGTAACGGTCCCCCAACAAGAAAATGGCCCGGAGTTAAATAATCTAAATCCTCGACGTTATCAGACAGTGGGCATAAAGGCCTTGAATTTAAGCATGACTCTATACGTGCAAGTAGTGTAGAAAATTCTTCAAATGTGTATTTTAACCCAGTTGCGACTCTCCGAAAGTGATGCTTAAAACTTTTAACCCCCGATTCCCAAAGACCTCTCATATGAGGAGCCCCAGCGGGATTAAAGTGCCAACTAACACCTTGATATGCGTACACCGTGTTTACCTCAGAATTTATTTCACGAAGAAATCCCCGAAACTCAGCCCTTAATGCTTTTGATGCACCAACGAAATTCGTACCATTATCAGAGTACATATTTTTGGGGCACCCACGTCGCGATATAAATCTGGTAAATGCTGCCAAAAATGCAGGCGTTGACAAGCTGCTAACTGCTTCTAAGTGAATCGCCTTCGTTGTGAAGCACACGAAAATACACACATAACCTTTTGTTATTAAGCAGGCCCGTCCGGTAAAGTTTCGGATTTCGAAGGGGCCAGTAAAATCCACTCCAGTTGTGGTAAAAGGCCGTGAAATAACAGTACGAGAAACTGGAAGTGCGGCCATAATTTGGCTACGTGTAGCTTTGCGCTGAATCGTACAGCTTTTACAACGTCCTATTATAGTTTTAATTAGATTCTTCGCTCGAGGGAGAAAAAATTCGGTACGCAGTACTCTTAGCACCAACTGATTACCTCCATGTAAAGTAATTTCATGAATAAAATTTAGTAGTAATGTGGCGAAGTGGCAATTCGCAGGCAATAAAATAGGAAATTTCTCATTCCTCGTTAAGTTAGCAGCATGTGCAAGACGACCACCCACACGCATTAACCCTGTTTCATCTACAAAAGGATTCAAATTTAACAATTTGCCACCGTCTAGACATATGTTACTTGAAAGTTTTCTATATTCATTGCCAAAGTGAACCTTTTGGGCGATAATAATCAGTTTCTCTTTTGCTAATTTCAACTCTTCCGAAAAAATTTCGGTCGACATGAGCGACACCCCTTCGGTTCTAAGAATTCTATGTCTCCATCGAAAAACATAAGCCATTACCCTAAGAGCCTTAGGATATGATGAAAAACGGTCTAACAAATCCTCAAAAGTTTCGAAATACGAAAAAAAACGCCTTATGAACTCTCTCTTCTTCTCGTGTACTAAAAACACGACAGGCAGGAGAAGCAAAATGATTCGAAGTCCGAAGCCAAGGAGGTCCATGCCACCATAAGGAATTTTCTCTCAGGTCCTGAGGACGTACCCCACGGCTTATTAAATCGGCAGGGTTATCACCCGAGCTTACGTGTCTCCACCACCCTTTGTCGGTCTTGGCCAAAATTTTCGACACTCTATTGGCAACAAACGTTGTCCACGAATTAGAAGGCTTTTGAAGCCACGCCAAAACAATCATAGAATCGCTCCAAGCAAAAACATTGGGTTCTCTTTTGTCCGAAGTCAAAGCCTTTGCAAGCGTCTCCAGCAAATCTGCCAACAAAAGAGCCCCACATAGCTCTAAACGTGGCAGGGATACCGTTTTAAGGGGAGCCACTCTTGACTTTGCTATCAACAAATTTGTATGTATCTTACCATATTCGTCTTGCACCCGTGAGTACACACAAGCGCCATATGCTCGCTCAGAAGCATCACAAAAACCGTGTATTTCCAAGGTTGTTGAAGGATAAAACCCAATCCACCGACAAATTTGAATGTCATCAATCAGTTTATAGTCATTAAGAAACTGTTTCCATTTCACATCAGAAACATGAGAAATGACTTCATCCCAACCTGTTTTTTCACTCCAAATTTGTTGCATTAATATTTTTGCGATTACCACAATTGGCCCTAACCAACCTGCGGGATCAAAAATTTTAGCTATTGCGGATAAGACTTCCCGTTTAGTAAAATTTTCTTTCATGATGACTGGAGAAGTAGTGAAGAAAAATCTATCTAGTTTAGCGTTCCAACGTATACCTAAAGTTTTGGCTACGCTCTCATCGTTAATCTCCATAAAGTTTTCGTTTAAGCGGTGGTCCAAAGGCAGATCATGTAGAATGCGTTCATCGTTTGAGGTCCATTTCTTCATAGAAAATCCTGCTGTTGATAGGGCTAGGTTCAGTTGATTTCGAGCTTCTATCGCTGAAGAAATATCATGTGCACCCACTAAGGCATCATCCACATACATCATGCAGCGTAAAATGTTACAAGCTAGGGGAAATTTCACCTCCACGTCCTGAGCTAGTTGATGCAAAGTTCTGATGGCTAAAAATGGCGCACAATTTACACCAAAAGTAACAGTTTTTAGCTCATAATCTTTCAATTCCTCTAGAGGGTTTGTACGAAAAACAATTCTTTGGAATCGAGTCTCTTTAGGATCAACTAAAATTTGACGATACATTTTCTCGATATCGCCATTAAACACGTATTGGTAGAACCGCCACTTGACTACCATCATCGTTAAATCGCTTTGCAGAACGGGGCCAGCATACAAAATATCATTCAAGCTCAACCCAGACGAACTGCGACTAGACGCATTAAACACTACTCGGACCTTCGTAGAAGAGCTTTCAGGCTTAAAAACTGCGTGATGAGGTAAATAAAAATCAGGTAAGGTATCTGACTCAACATATCGTGCTTCAACCATATGATTCAAAATTTCATACTCAGATAGAACGTTGTCATAGATCAATTTCAGGTTCGGGTTTCTACTCAACGAAACTTCGTTCCTTAAAAACTGTTTTCTAGCTTTATAACGGGAGTTTCCTAGCTTTCTGTCAACGGTGTACTCGGGTTTAAAAGGCAACGAAACAATATATCTCCCTTCAGAAGTTCGCCTAACTGTATTTTTAAAGTGCTCTTCACAGTATTCATCCTCAGGCGTAAACCGAGAGGACTGTGGGGGTTCTTCTAGAGCCCAAAATCTTTCAATTTCCTTGTCCAGACTGACATCTGTATAGAATGAAACGGTAGTATTGAGAGGTACACCATTGGCACTACGAATGGGACCGGTTAAAATCCACCCGAATCTAGTTTTTCTTTACCCCACTAAGCATGACTTGTGGGTAAATATCACCCCCAATGAGGATATCAATTTGACCACTTTTAGCAAAATAGGGATCCAAACTTAAATTCGATAGGTCCATCTTAGAAAAGTCAATTGAATCGACAGGTAGTCGTCCAGTCAGTTGTGGCAAAACTAAACCCTGTACTGGCAACTCAAACTTCGCGTCGATTGGAGACCCTAGAACAAAAGAGCATTGCTTTTGAACTGTACCAGCTAATGCCCCGTTTAGGCCAGATACAGAAGCTCTTGTGCCGCTCACTGGTAGATTGAGCATTCTCTGCAACTTCTCTGTAATAAAAGTGGCTTGAGAGCCAGAGTCGATCAGAGCACGCGCCGTAAAAATTTCTCCTCTACATATTATAGTGACTATGGCAGTCCCTAATAAAACTTGTTGTTTGGCCACTGCAAAGCAATTTTGAACCTCTTGAGTTTGGCACGCAGATTTACTAGTGCTTGGCTGCTCCTGCATTTTATTCATTGTTGATGATTCGGTTGCATTTCGATGTAGCAATGAGTTGTGTTTTAGTTTGCAGGTGGAACAGCTGAATTTACTTTTGCATGAGTCTAATTTGTGACCCTCACTTAAACAATTAATGCAAAGATCGTGTTTCTTTACTATTAAAAATCTATCTACAGCGTTCATTTCCAGAAATTTTGAGCAGAACCTAAGCAAATGGTCTTTTGAACATAAAACGCATGACCTATTCGATACTTTCAACGGGAAAGTTCTGATCTTCCTATTATTGAAAGCGCCCGACTTATTACTGGATCTATCCCCCTGATATTTCCGTTGTTCGAAGTGCTCAGGTTCTCTCATTTCACTACTCGAGCCTGAATTTCTAATATCGTAGACAGTTTCTAGCGACTGGAACCTGCATGTCAAAAAAGAATCCAATTCCTGCCATTTGGGAATATCTTTTTTATTTTTGATGCCTTGCTCCCACAGCGACAAAGTCAGAACTGGCAAATTAATAGAGCAGAGATAAACAAAAATTGGATCCCAAGAAGAGATATTTATTTCGTGCAAATTCAACACCGATATGCTGTTGTTTATATCCCTTTGCAACCTTTTAATATCTTTTGCGGACTCAGTTTTCACTGGCGATAAGTTGAGCAAAATCTTCAACTGGCTATTGACCAAAATCCTCTTATTTTCGTACGCTTCAGTTAAATTATCCCATGCGCTCTGAAAACCAGCATTTGTCAAAGGCGAGTCTTTGACAATTTCTAATGCTTCATCACTAGTGAACTGCCGTAAATAAAATAGCTTCTCAACCCCTGACAAGTCATCACAGTTTATATAAACTGCGGTGAACATTTTTTTTTTTTTTTTTTTTTTTCTCATTCATTTGTTTATTGAATCTTCACAAAGTGAACTAACAATAAGTATTCAAATCTTAAAACTAAATACATAAAATTAATTAAGTCCAGCCAATGCTAGACAAAAATGTTTTATTTTGCACGATCAATATCGGTGAAATCACCTATTTAACGTTCTGATGGTGGCAAGGGTGTCCCTCCTTCTCAACCGAGAGTGGCCGCCAAAATTAAGTATATTGCGTGCAAGACTATTTGGATGAAGTTCCAATTTATTGATATGCCTTGTTGCGTACTTTGAAAATTCGTCTTTGACAAGAGGAACACAGAGATCCTTATGAATTCGTGAGTTTTTTACGTACCATGGAGCTGCGGTAATTGTTCGAAGAATTTTGTTTTGTCGTCTTTGAATTTTTTCAACGTTTGAAGCGGAGGCGGTGCCCCATAGTTGAATTCCATAGCACCATATAGGCTTTAGAATAGCGTTGTATAATAAAAGTTTGCAATCCAGCTTCAATGTCGAATTTCTGCCCATAAGCCAATTCAGTTGAGCTGCTTTTAACTTTAACTGAGTAACTTTCGCATCTATGTGAGACTTCCACGTTAACCTACGGTCCAGGTGAATACCAAGGTACTTGACTTCATTTTGCTGCGGAATAGGTGAATTGTTGATTTGGATGGCTGAACATGTTTGTTTACGCAGCGTGAATGTAACGTGAGTACACTTTTGTTCATTAACTTTAATTTTCCAAAGTTTTAACCACATCTCTAATATTGAAATATACTCCTGCAAATTTCGCGAAGCTACTTGATGGCTTTCATGTACGCTGCAGAATGCTGTATCGTCTGCAAAAGTTGAAGTGTGGATTCCGGGTGTCGTTGGCATGTCAGAGGCATAAATCAAATATAAAGTAGGCCCCAGTATGCTGCCTTGGGGAACTCCTGCCTCGATTGGCTGAGTTGGGCTTATAAAGTCGCCTTCTCTGATAACAAACTTCCGCCCACATAAGTAGCTTTCCAGAAGCTTGTGTGTATTTGCAGGACTGCGGTGAACATGTCACGAAAGCTTGACCAAGTCTTATAGTCACCCTTAAAAACTTCCATAGTACAGGATAGTAACTTCATATGATGACTTGAACTACGGTTTTATATATTTTGTTTCAAATAGTGTACATATGTATGTATATCAATATAATTCCTGGTTATATAGAAACATATACACAGTTATGCACAGTCCCCGGTTGTGATGAACTAATTCTTGGATTGAGACAGTGCTACCAAGAATTAAAGTTATAAAATAAAATATACTGTTGACACTCACCAATAAGGCTCAAATATGCACACGAAGCTATGTTAGCTTCAAAAATATTTTCAACGTATGTACTTATGTATGTACCGGCGCACAGTTTACACCACACTTTGCAAAAAAAAGAAAACCTTTCACAACACAATCACCTTTATCGATATTTAACAAATTTTAATTTGCATTTACAAATTATTTAAGATTTAAAAAATTAATTTAAAAATTACTAAAGCTAATCACAAATAAACTTTAGTAATTTGTAAACAAAATACGAAAACTAATTAAAGAAAGATGATAAATGTCTATTGAAAGGAACAAGATGTGGGTAGTTGAATTTTGAGCACAGGGTAATTACAAAATAAAACTTTGGCTCGTGACTCGGCTAAATTTAGTGATAATAGATAATGCAGTTTGTGATAATCAAAGACTTTATCCAGTAATTCTCAAACTGCACTACAAAATATCAATAAGTGCTTTATATTGTTTTTTATGTTTAAAACAATACCAACAATAAAAATAAAAAAATGAATACGTACTTTATAAAAGTTGTATCACCTTAAAATTTTCGTCTTTTTGATGAATGCTTCGGTTCCCCAACGAAGAAATCCGGTTCGATTGGACCAATAAAAATGTATGCCCTTAAGCTTCGAAACAGCCAGGCAGCCAAAATGGAACGCAAAGCTCCAAATACGGTAATCAAAAAGAGAAAGAAAAATAAAACACTGTAATTTTCAAAAAAACGATAAAGAAAGTGCACAATTCACACATTCCTTGCACAGTTTATTTCAGAATATTGATATATATACATACACAAAGCAAGATACTATAAGAATGAGAATGAATGTTAGCGGAGAACTCCTTTTAGCACAAAATTCAACCAGACTTCTTAAAGCACGAACTTCAGCAGCGCCCCTTAGATGTCAGTACAGTAGCCAGGGTTCGGAAATATCCACCATTCAAACTTGAACAATCAGATTTTTAAGACATAAAAATATTTATTATATATTAATTATATAAATAAATACATAAAATATTTATTAAATACATTCTCACAAACAAAAATTTCAGTATAATTTTTTAACCGATAAAGGTTAAAAAAAAGGTTTTGGGTTGAAATAAGTATTGAATGTTTGGCATTTGCATTTGCAAGGGATGAAACAAGTTTGAACGCTTCAAGGGATAATCAGTGTGTTTATCGGGAGTTGGACAATTCCTTTGAGTTGACAATTGATGAATTTAAAAAGTTCTATTGATTATCACCAGCCTTAGTTGTGGTCATTCTGAACATATAGAAATTAGTACATATAAACAAATAAATCAAACATATGGACACATTTTATTTTACATGGTACAATAATATATAGGTAGTGTCGAAACGGTGGCCGACATTTTTTTTCTGTGATGATAACTATCAAAAAGTGCACACATACACACACATTTTTTATTATTGTTTACAAATTGAAAAAGTTTTTGAAAAAAAAATGTTCCAATATTTTTCAAACACAAAAACAACTTAAAAAACAACAGACAGCTTTTTCTTGATCTTAATTTATATATTCAATTTATTGCACTAGTTTTAAATGCAAAAACTTATTGAAAAATTATTTGTAAAATAAAAACACGAATAAAAATATACGTCTGTTTTTTTATTTTCTTTGACAGTTATCAACAGAAAGCAACAATAAAAAGCCATGTTGTTTTTTGTTATTGTTGGCTTGTTGTAGTTCCGCTTTTACCTGTTATATTATTGTACCATGTTATTTTACTTATCTTATTACATATTAAATAATATTTATTGTCACTTAAAAACTAAAATCACAACAAATAAAAATCAATATGAATACATATTGTTATGGAAAAATGTATTGTTTTTTCTTTTCTTCTTTGGGGTTTTCGCTTTTTTCTGGTAGAGATGCCACGTGTTGTTTATATGAATGAACAGGAAAATACAGCTGTTTACCATCGTTAGCATTAAGTTACAGAATCACTCAATCGTTAGTGCAAGCGATGAAATTTGATAACAAAAGTTGCGATTATCGAATCGTTAAAAGTTAGAGAATCGCACAACTGATTCATTATCCTACACGATCGTACTATTCATTCACAGGAAACTGTTTCAAAAGTCTGGTCGACTTAAAAAAATCGCTTCAAAATGGCGTTGTAGGCCACACTATTATACAAGTATGATTGAAATAATTTATTTACACAAGAAAACAACTAAAAACTCTTATTAACATAATAATTTTACATAACTTAAATTTTTTTCTTGAGGAACAAACAATATTCTTATATTTTTCACAATATATACCACACTGATCGCACAGAAACCATAATGTTTTGAAAAGTTTCATAAAATTTTTCAAATCGCACGATTTGTCAAAAACTCTGTCACACGGTGGCATTTTTAGTACTTTTTCAGCACACATGCTTTATTTAGTAGATCGCACGATCGTGTATGAGGCCTTTACCGATTAATATATAAATTATTATGTGAACATAAAAATAATTCAAATAAATATATTTTATAATTATGAAAAGATACATTCATAGTTTATAATTGTGAAAATTGTTACAAATATTTTTGATAAACATAGCTTACCACATGCCGGTTTTTGTTGTATTGTTGTAATTTTGCTCTAGTGCTGCCACCGTGTATACGTTAATGCACCTTGGCTTGTATTTGTATCGGTTTTGTGCCGCTTGTGCGGGCAGAAAACTGGTCGAAAGAGGTATGCGCAAGTTGTAGACCAATTGTTTTCGCATGCTCTAGCATAATGAGAGTAGAAGGCCATTGTGTTGCGACCAAGGCGAATTCATTACCAGGTGAATTTAACAGCACAGGTGATTATTTTGTGCTTCTCGCGTTTTTTCCAATGAGACTGTCAAATTTTGTTTCTTTTGTTTACAAACTTTTTCGCGCCATTTTAATCTGAAGGTTTTTTTTGCATGATTTAGTGCAATTTCAAGAAATTTGTGTGAATTTAAAAGTGAAAAACTAATATAATCTGTGATTTTAATTACAAACAATTATAAAAGTTTATATTTAACGTTTATATAAATTTTTTTCCCAGCTGAACAATCTTAGGCGAATTTAGATTATGACATTCACGATATGTTTTACAATAACAAAATACATAGTACTGAATTCGCCTTGGTTGCGACAATTTAGTAGCCACATGAAATTAGTCAGATACGAATTGTTTTATAAATTGTTATACCCTCTATTTCGTAATACTCTGCTTCTATAATCTTTAGTTTTTAATATCTACAATGAAGGTAAACGTTCATACAATTCTAAAACTCACAAATTGTCCTGTTTTTCTAATTTTAGTAACATAATCTATACGAATTGGAAATATCCTCTAAACTTCAAATCTAATATTCATTACGTTAATTCAACTCCGTCAGTGGTGAAACGATTTCCTAAATTCTATTTACTTATCATCAAACGCAAGGCATAATTAAAAAAAATTGGGGAAAAAGTTTAAAACAATTTTTTATATTATGTATTCTATCTTGAGCTCCAGATATCACCTAGAATCCTTGGCAATCTGGCTGGCCATTTTCACCTTTTCAAGCTCTATGATCTGAGTTTCACGAGAAAATTAAAAGTTTCACATTATAATTAAGTTTTTCTTTTACTGTAAATTTTTTTTTATGGAAATGTAAAAAAAAAAAATTAAAAATAATTTTTTAATTTATGTATTGCATCTTGAGCGCCAGCTATTATTCTGAATCCTTGCCAATCTTGCTGGCCATTTTCACCTATCCAAGCTCTATGATCTGTGACTTTAATTTTCACGAAATAACGAAAGTTTCACCAAATAATTAAATGTTTGTCTTTTATTGTAAATTTTTTTAATATATTTTTTTTAATTCCTTTTTGTGTTTGACATTTGAAAAAGATTTATTTTTTGTAGTGTTGTATTTATTGCTCTTGCATTTACCTGGTACGAATTCGCCTTGATCAAGCGTATTGGGGGCTATTCTGCGTTTCGATTCGGATCGAAATATTCTCCGTCTGGCAACTTGAGTATTCTGCGTTTCGATTCCGCTCATTTTCTTTCGATTGTATGTATTCTGCATTACGATCGAAACTCCGTTTTTTCCAGTTGTTTTTTTGTTGACGGAGAAGTTTTCGTTATCTGTGTTTTAGTTAAAAAATTAAAAAAATGTAAGTAGAAAATGATATAAAATGTTCAGTAACGATTAAAAAACATTTACAATTATTTTATATAATTTTTTGTTTTAAATTATTAATTTTTGTACCCGAATATGATGTGTTTTTTACGTATTTTGGGTCAAAAACAACAACACCAGAGCAGTATGAAAAATTGGCAAATTTAATGTCATCTAATGCAGACATTGCATGTGGATATCACCAGCGATCAAATGAAGGAGCAGCAGTGTTTTGGGAGGAAGTTGCAGGAATCATTAATGCACTTGGCCCTCCAACAAAAATGCCAGCCTCATTATATCTCAAATTGTTCTCCTCTCTGACCAACAATAATGCAGCTGTTATAGAAATTAAAAAATTAAATTATTGATATAAAAAAAAATAATTGCAACACAGTGAATTAGTCTCCTACAATTTTTATTAAAGTTTTATTTTGGTCTTTCCATATTTAATCACAACACTATTAATTTTTTTTTTATATTCACAAGATTATTTGCACTAAAATTAATTGTTCATAAATATTTTACAATATTTATGAACAATTAATTTTAGTTTGGTTTTGTATATATTTCATTTTTCTTATTAATCTTTATTAAGAACTTATTTTTAATTATGTATACAAACAACTTTTTGTATTAAATTTGACATTTGTTTATGAAAACGATAACAAACTTGCTTATTTTGCAATTTCATTTCCACATTCCACAGTAATGTTATTAATTTTATAAACATTGTTGTCTTTTTCTTTTTCTTTCGATTCCGTTTTTTATCAGAATACCAATTTTCGATCGCAACCGAACTGAATGCGGAGATTTAATCGAAACGCAGAATAGGGGTGATAGGGGTGATTAACTAGCATAATTTTTTCAATATTCAACACATGATACAAAAAAACAAGGTAACCGCTTCGCTACAACAATAAAAAAACAACAGGTATTTTGTTTGTGTAAAAAGGCGAATTCACACTTAAGCTGTCAAAAGTAGTTGATAACGAACATGTACAAAAATTTAAATGGCGCCGAAAAAGATAAACAAAACTTGACAGAGAAAGTGCCGCCATATTAATCGAATTCGACTGAATTCGCCGATGCATCCACCTAATAATGAATTCGCCTTGATTCAACAGATTAATTTCAATGCTTTGGGTTTGAGATACTTCGACTATAAAGCCTTCAACGTAATTTCACAAGACATAAGTATACATATTATGGACTGCCTGAAAGAAAATATTTACTTGTAAATATGCTGCTAACCAGTACTACAATATTTTTGCACACAGATATTTACTTATTTAAGCCTATAGACCAAGGCAGCTTCAACAGGTAGTTGCAGAATTACAATAAATACAACAGCAACAAATATCAATATGTATTTTGTTGGTAGAATTTACGAACAGTTGTCAAAATTTTGTTTGAAAAAGCAAGGAAGTCTATGTGTTTTTAATAAATTTACGGAAAGAAAACGAAAGACAACTGTTCTTATGCCACTACCGTCTTAAAGCTGCCTTGCTATAGACTATAAGTCTGTACAGACTAGAGAGAAAATATAAAGGAGTAGCATTACGTATTTAAGTACAAAATTATTTTTCGTTTTAAAATATTCTTCGATTCAGAGATATCTATAATATGATAAAACTCAACACATTTTTCATGTCTCCAAAGAAGCATTGAAGACCTCGGTTTTTTGAAATGGTGTAAGACGTACTTCATGCCATCCGACCATCCTACTATTTACACCACCTACATCCGACCAAATATGGAATACAACTCCTATGTTTGGGCTGGTTTCCCGAGTCTATTTAGGGGTAACTTGATTGAGTCTATTGACTCATTGGAGCATCGACGCAATGTAGGGTGCGTTACTCTGTTCTATCGTTACTACAATAGATTTGACTCAGACGAGATTAGGGATCTTGTTCCCGAAACTCGCACATTTTTATGTAGCACGTGTTCATCGTCCAGAGCTCATCCATTTGTGGTCGATTGCCCGGGGAATCGTACTACACATTACAGAGAGAATTCGTTTTTAGCCGTACGCTTCGCCTGTGGAATAAGTTGCCTACAGACTTGTTTGCTATCTGTTATGACGTTGGAAAGTTCAAGTCAAATGTTTACAAACACTACACCCTCTTTCCTCCTCCTCAAAATCTTATTTCCTAGTTTTGGTACAATGCACTGCATATGTAGGGGTCATCCCTTGAGTGCTCGTCCAAGATAATAAAAAAAATTCTTGAATATTTCACATATGCGACGTAAATTGGAATTTGGCAGTTCCTCTCAATATACGTGAAGGATTTTGGCATCAATTTATTGGCCCTAACGCTTGACTTGGTTCGACAATACGAGGAAGCAAAAGCAAGAGCGTCAGTTAATTTAGAATGGCTACATACGCACATGCCTGCCAACAAAAATTAACGAGCTATTCAACATAGTCAACATGTAATAATTGCTGATATATCGGAGTCTATACACTATTAGCTCAATTATGAATATTCTTACGGAATTTATTTCTCATGAAATTTATTCCTCTTGGTAATAGTGTTAACTTTTGCAAATATTCCATTAATGTGGAATGACATATGTTTACATATTTTAATGTTAAGGTATTTTTTATTTTTTAAGCATTTTTTTATTTATTGAATCTTCAAAATGAACTAACAATAAGTATTCAAATCTTAATACTAAATTTAAAATTAAAAAAATGTAATTCTTAAGTCCGGCCAATGCTAGACAAAAAGTTTTATTATGCGGGAGCTATTTCGGTAAAATCACCTATTGAGCAATCTGATGGTGGCAGCGGTATCCCTTCTTTTAAGCCGAGTGTGGCCGCCAAAATTAAGTATATTGCGAGCAAGAGGGTTTGGATGAAGTTCCAGTTTACTGATATACCTTGTCGCGTACTTAGAAAATTCCTCTTTTACCAGCGGAACACTCAGATCGTTATGAATTCGTGAATTTTTTACGTACCATGGAGCTGCAGTAATCGTTCGTAGAATTTTGTTTTGTCGCCTTTGGATTTTTTCAATGTTTGACGCTGAGGCGGTGCCCCATAACTGAATTCCGTAGCACCATATAGGCTTTAGTATTGCGTTGTATAACAAAAGTTTGCAATCTAATTTCAGTGTCGAATTTCTGCCCATAAGCCAATTTAGCTGCGCTGCTTTTAGTTTTAACTGAGTGACCTTTGCTTCAATGTGAGACTTCCATGTTAGCCTACGGTCCAGGTGAATACCAAGGTACTTAACTTCGTTGTGCTGCGGAATAGGTGAGTTGTTAATTTGGATAGGCGGACATGTTTGCCTACACAGTGTGAATGTAACATGAGTACATTTCCGTTCATTAACTTTGATTTTCCAAAGTTTTAGCCATTTCTCTAATATTGAAGTATATTCCTGTAAATTTCGTGATGCTAAATGGTGGTTTTCATGAACACTCAAAAACGCTGTGTCATCTGCAAAGGTAGAAGTGTGGATTCCAGATGTCGTTGGCATGTCAGAGGCGTAAATCAAATATAAAGTAGGCCCCAGTATGCTGCCTTGGGGAACTCCTGCCTTGATTGGCTGAGTTGGGCTAATAAAGTCGCCTTCTCTGATAACAAACTTCCGCCCGTATAAGTAGCTTTCCAGAAGCTTGTGTGTATTTGCAGGCAAATTTAGCTTTATTTTGTGCATTAAGCCGTCGTGCCACACTTTATCAAACGCTTGAGAAATATCAATGAAAAGAGCTGAGCAGTACTTCTTCGCCTCAAAGGTTTGTCTTATGACATTGACTAGTCTGTGCGTTTGTTCTATGGTGCTATGCTTAGCCCGAAAGCCAAATTGATGATCAGGGATGCATCCCACATTGTTCAATATTGGACTCAACTTCGCCATTAACAATTTTTCGAATAGTTTTGAAATTGTTGGTAAAAGACTTATTGGTCTATATGATTCTACCTTAGTCAGATCCTTCCCTGGCTTGGGTATCATAGTAATCATTGAGACCTTCCACTCTGCAGGATAATACTCAAGGCGTAAAATGGCGTTAAAAATAAAAAGTAGAACCCTTCTAGCTACACGAGGTAACTGTTCAAGCATTTTACCAGTAATTTGATCAATGCCTGGAGCTTTCCTGGGGTTTGTATTACCGATAACGTTTTCGACATCTTGAAAATTAAATCTCAAAGACACAGGAGGTCTAACAACATATGGTGGTAATTCCGCTGTATTATTCTCTGAATCATTTGTGATAAAAACGTTTCGCAAATGATCGACATACAACATTCCCTTTTCAGAATCGCTTCTTGCCCAGTCGCCAGTTGAATTTCGCAAAGGTGGCTTACCTATTACGGGTCTTTTTAAACCTTTTGTCGCTTTCCACAAGGAATAATGAGATTGAGGGGTACCATCAAGGCTTTCCAAATATGTTTTAAGGGAAGCCATTCTATGGACTTCAAGCAGATTTCTTAGCTGAGTTATGCATTCCCGTAGCCTAGCTTTAAGCTGGGGCGACCTGCGAAGTTGCCACTCTCTTCTGACTCTTCTTTTTTCTGACAGAAGTTGCTCAATTTCAGATGAATAAGTTCTATTGCTCTCATTTCTAGGTCTTAAATGACTAGTGGTAGCATGCTGTACGGCCAGTTTGAGGTTTTCAGAAAAATTGTTAATTGACCCATCAATATCCTCAGGCGTTCTCAAGGCGATATTTTCAGTACAATGTGTGCTCAAGAATTTTTTGTACTTTAACCAATTAACTCTATTGACAGTCAACGGTGAGCCAATCTCTTGGGGGAACGAAACAGAGATTATAGTGGGAGAGTGATCTGATGACAAATCTAATGAAGGCTCCACTTGCATCCACTCTAAAGGAAAATTTTTCGCAACTCCAAAATCTATAACGTCTGGGATCTTTCGTCGGTCTGTCGGCCAATAAGTGGGGTGTCCGCTTGAAACCACATCTAAGCCCATTTTGGAAACGGTGTCAAAAAGCACACGGCCTTTCGAGGTAATTATGCGTGATCCCCAAAAAGTGTGTTTAGCGTTATAGTCGCCAGCCGCTAAAAATCGAGGCCCAAGTGATTTGAAAAAATTTGAATATTGGCTTTCTGTTATTGAAAATCGGGGCGGTGAGTAAATCGAGGAAATAACGATTTTTTCATGAAAATATTCAATGCATATATTAGTTGCTGTCTCGTTCATTAAATAATGCTTAATTCTGGATTTTATTAGAATTGCGGATCCTCCGCAAGATCTTCCGCGGGGATCTTTAGTGTCATATAATGCGTACCCATTAATTTTGAAATAACTGTTGGTTGTCAAATGGGTTTCAGCAATCAACATTATATCGATTTGCTTTTCCATAAGGAAGTGCTCAAGTTCAGTTTTTTGTTGGCGAATGCCGTTTGCGTTCCAGAAACATATTTTCAACCAATTCATTTTTTTAAAATTGCCTGCAAAATAGTGGATTGCATTTTCAGCATTTCCTGCATCATGTTCGTCATGGAAACCGTAAATGTATTTATAGATTGAACAAGAGTCTGCAGAGTTGCCTCAAGATTGCTAAAATTTTGGTCGGAGTTTTGAGGCTTGGGCTCCTGATTCAAGTTTGGTTTATCGGATTTTACCACATTCGCATAAGAAATTTGTTGGGGGTTTTGCACGTGTATATGGCTGGTTGGCTGGCGTACCTGAGGGAAATTGGTTGTAGAAATGGTGTTTGACTGCTGGGGTGGCATATTTAAAATTGATGGCCTATTCGTCATTGATCTCTTGAAGTGAGTATAGACAGGACAACCCCTGTAGTTTGCAGTGTGGTTACCTCCACAATTACTGCATTTTTTAACGCTCGCGTCAGTCTTAGGTTTTTTGCACTGTGATGTACCGTGAAGTTCACCACACACAACGCAAACTGCGGGCAACTTACAATAGGCCTTAGTATGGCCAAATTCTTGGGAGTTTAGGCATTGGACGGGCCCTAAACGCTTATGAGGCTCCTCAACGGTAACCTTACGATGCAAAAGATATTTGAGGTTATAAATTGGATGCACTTCATTCTTTTTCAGGAGAACATCTCTAGGTTCCAATTCAACCCTAAACATGGGTTGAGGAATTTTTTCACGGTTTCTAATATTAACCACATTTTTAATTTTGAAGCCATTGTCTTCTAGTCCGGTTTTGACCTCATTCGTGTCAACAAAAGGGTCAATACCTTTTATAACGACCTGAATACCTTTGGCACTTTTAAGCTGATATGTGTAAAATGATCGCTTCTCCTTCTCTAGAACGTCAGACAACTTTCGGTATTCATTTTCACTGTTTACCTGGATTTTTGTTTCATTTATGCCGCCGTGCTTAACCGATGTTACGTTAAAAGTGTCTTTGCCGATTGCCGCAATAAGTTGCTTTACCAGGTCACTAGAGGTAGGCTCTCGCAAATATATTGGTGGCGGCTTAAAGGTTTTTTTAGATATAGTTGGCTCATCTGTTTGCAGTATAGCAAACCTATTATTATCCGTTGCCGAAGTCCTATTATCATCTTTAGAAATTTTCGGTTTAGATGATATTTGAGCTGATTTGGGGCTTCGCTGTCTCTTAACCACGGTTATGTACCTGTCCATGCCTACTTGGGTTTTTGGCTTATCATCAACAATTAAACTGGAAGATGTTTTGTCTTCAGTTGTAACAACAATATTTGGCGAACACGATCGCGGGCGTTTCCTATCTCTTAGAGACAGAAAATTTTCCAATGATTTTTTCACCGATTCCTCTTCAGAAATCCAAAGATTTTTTCTACCGGAGCTAAGCTCTTTTTCAGAATTACATCTGATAGGTGCACTCATGCAATTAATTGTTTCTATTTTTTATTTCCAATTTAAAACAGTATTTAAAAAATGTCACAAAATTTTTCTTTTAAACAAAAACACTCTGTTCACCTATTACGGTTTTTACTTAATCCCGTTATATTTTTTTTTACTTTGCGATCAAAAAAAACAAACACGTCCGTTCACTATCGAAGCTAAACAACGACTATGTTAAGGTATATTAAATTAAGTTTACATCATTGCTCAAGTTATATGACATCGGCTTGAAGTAAAAGTTGAACTTTGGGGTCATTTAGGTGTTTAAATATTTTAGCATCATTAGCATACATTAAAATTCTTGATTGCAAGACAGCAGAGTGCAGATCATTATAAAAATAATAAGCAGGAACGAGCCAACATGACTTCTTTGGAGAACACCAGAAGGAACATTGATAAAACTACATAAAGGTTTCTCAAAGCAATGATTAGGTGGGTTCCACGTGAATAACGAAACAGCCCGAACTAGTCCAAAAGCGTTCCACGTAACAATTTTTGTGCAATTTCAAGAGAAAATGAGAGACTAATTTTTTTCATTTCCTGTACAAATTAGCCCGAACTTTTTCTTTGGGTAAGTAAGTTCGGACTAGAATTGGGGGGGTCGGTTTAGTTGTCGTTTACTTTATAGTATCGAAGGTATAACACTGGATGCTGTAAAGTCATTCAAGCGGCAATTGATTCCGGCTTCGCCAACCCAGCAAAATTTGGTCATTGATTTTCCATCGTGATGACAGGAAGGTTTACAATTGACTTTTCTAATATACGTGGGCTGAGAGCGAATTTCTTCTCTGTTTATGCTCACACGTGTCTCCATCGGCCGGATATTTTCGCCTTATGTGAAACCCAGGTATCTGACAATGCTGATCCACAGGATTTTCATATACCTGGGTATCAACTTCTATCTCTGTTTAATTTCCATCGGGGCCTTGTAATGTACATTCGCAATGAAGTTGTGTTCCAATGCCAGCAACCATTAAGCATGTATGATGCCGAATTTACCTGTCTTTGGGTTAAATTCAAAATCAGGTCACACCTCTTGCACTTCGGGTTTCTTTACAGAAGTCCCAACACGGGGAGGGATACCACCTTCTCTGGTTTCGATGCCCTCTCCGACTCCATATCGAAGATCCTGGAAGACTGTCCGAGCAGTGAAATCGTTGTTGCTGGTGATTTCAATGTTCACAACTCTTCCTGGCTCCGTCATTCGAGTTGTACAACTCCAGAAGGCCAATATGTCGAGGTATTTGCTGCGCACAACCACCTAGCGCAACTAGTGAATGAGCCAACGCATATTCCATGTGTTGAAGGGCACCATTCAAACACACTTGACTTGAAGTTAGTGCACCTCTCGGCAATTCGGATCATTGCACCATTTCTGCCTCCTTTTCGATCTCCGAACTTCGCAACGTTTCGAAACCAGCTACGAAACGTTCAATATTTATTTACGAAAAGGTGCGTTGGGCTGAGCTCAACCAATTGTATGAGCATTTTAATTGGAAACTTTGCTTTCTAGATAACGACATAAATGCTACAGCAAAAATGGTCGAGAATATTATATTGCTAGGGATGAAATCATTCATCCCCTCCAAGCAGATTTCGATTAAACCAAAAGCAAAATCTTGGTTTAATCAGACGTGCAAAAACGCAGTCAGATCCAGAGAGGAAGCATTCAGTAACTGGCGTTTAAACAAAACCCCAGACACTGATTTGCTACGCAAAAAGGCAAGATCTTCGTGTGCCAAGGTACTTAGGCGCGAAAAGTTTCTTCACGAACAGCGCCTTCGAGCCAAGGTCCTTGCAGCTCCCCGGGGCAGTAAAACCTTTTGGTCTTTCGTTAAGAGAGTAAAGAACAGTGCTAGTTCATCAATCCCAACTCTCTTAAAGAATGACCAAGCATTCACCGACCCGGTTGACAAAGCTAACCTGTTGGCTGAAATTTTTGCAAGCAATTCCTGCTTGCCGGAAAGCAGTCAACCACTTCCCGAGCTCGAAAGAGTATCTGTAACTATGCCAAAGATATTCTTCCGGGCGCGAGCAGTTAAAAGGGTTTTGGTAGACCTCGACATAAACAAGACTCCTGGACCGGATGGCATTCCAGCACTGGTCTTGAAGCAGTGCTCTTCTACGCTTGCGCGTCCGTTAGCACACCTCTTCAGCAAACTTTACCATGTTGGTGAGTTTCCATCGTGCTGGAAGGTTGCTAATGTAACGCCAATCCCCAAAAAGGGTGAAACTAATAACCCCGAAAATTACCGCCCAATTGCAATTTGCTCTGCGCTTTCCAAAGTGATGGAAAGTATGGTCAACTATCACCTTATGAAATATCTAGAGTCACATAAATTACTTTGTGAACGCCAATATGGATTTCGCAAGGGTCGTTCTACTGGCGATCTTATGGCATATCTGTCAGAGAAATGGTGCCACTCAATCCATCTTTTTGGCGAAGGTAAGGTGGTGGCTCTGGATATTTCCAAAGCGTTTGACAGAGTGTGGCATGGTGCGCTACTGGCAAAACTTACTGCTTTTGGTGTCGGTGATGACTTCTCTCGATTTATATTGAGCTTTCTCAGAGACCGCACTATACGAGTTGTTATAGATGGGGTCTCATCAAACGAGTTCAAGATTAATTCAGGGGTACCGCAAGGCTCCGTTCTTTCTCCTACTCTATTTCTTATTTTCCTCAACGACCTTCTCTATCAAACTTCCAACCCTATCCATTCTTTCGCGGATGACAGCAGCATTTGTCACTCGTACTCTTTTAGTTATAGGCCCAGCCTATCAGAGATCGCTGCCAAGAGGCAAAATATGGACGATTCACTGAATAGTGATCTTCTATTAATCTCCGAATGGGGTCGTAAAAACAGGGTCACCTTTAACGCTCGTAAGACCCAATGTTGCCTATTAACACACAAACAAACGATCGCAAATGCTGCTTCATCTGTACTCATGGATGGTATAAATATTGAGGAATCGGATGCTCTTGATGTTCTTGGTATGAAGATACAGTGTGATGTTCGCTGGACTGAACACATTTTTCATATCTCTAAAGAAGCATTCAAGTGTCTAGGTTTTTTGAAACGGTGTAAGATGTACTTCTCGCCATCCGATCTCCTTACTATTTATACCACCTACATCCGACCGAAAATGGAATACAACTCTCATGTTTGGGCCGGTGCCTCAAAGTCTATTTTGGGGTTACTCGACCGTGTGCAGGAGAGGGCGAAGAAGCTTATCGGTGACAGTAGGGTATCCAACTCTATTGACTCACTGGAGCATCGACGCAGTGTGGGGTGCGTTACTCTGTTCTATCGTTACTGCAATGGCTTTTGCTCTGACGAGATTAGGGATCTTGTTCCCGAAACGCGCACATTTTTATGTAGCACGCGGTTATCGTCTAGCTCATCCATTTGTGGTCGATTGCCCGAGGAATCGCACTACGCATTAAAGAGAGAACTCGTTTTTCAGCCGTATGCTTCGTCTGTGGAATACGTTGCCTGCAGACGTTTCCTGTTGGTTATAACGTTAAAAAGTTCAAGTCAAATGTTCACAAACACTACTCCCTCTTTCCCCCTCCTCATAACCTATTTTCCTAGTTCTGGTACAATGCACTGCATATGTAGGGGTCATCCCCTGAGTACTGGTCCAAGCTAAAAAAAAAAAATGCAAATCTTTTGTTCATATGATGTTATGCGTTTTAAGCGTCTAAAATCACTAAAGGCCCTGATTCACTATCCTACACGATCGTACGATTCATTTACAGGAAACTGTTTCAAAAGTCTGGCCGACTTGAAAAAATCGCTACAAAATGGCGTTGTAGGCCACACTATTATACAAGAATAATTGCAATAATTTATATACACAATAAAATAATTAGACTTTTATTAACAGCCAGTTTACCAATTTCGAAAGAAAATGAATGCGAAAGAAAGCCAGTCACTCACATTCGAATCAATTTGGGTTTGTCTATCTCACTACTATTCGTTCGCATATTCTTATGTATTTTGATTGAGTTTTGACACATCGTTCGCATAGAAAAAAGTTAGACGAACCCAAATCAATTTTCTTTCGCTTAGATTGCGAACGCAAGCAGGCTGTCGAGATTGGTAAACTGGCTATAACATAATAACTTTACATTACTTAAATTTTTTCTTGAGGAACAAACAATATTCTTATATTTTTCAGAATATATACCACACTGATCGCACAGAAAGCATAATGTTTTGAAAAGTTTCATAAAATTTTTCAAATCGCACGATTTGTCAAAAACTCTGTCGCACGGTTGAATTTTTAGTACTTTTTCAGCACACATGCTTTATTTAGTAGATCGCACGATCGTGTATGATAGTGTAGCAAGGCCTTAAAATATACTTTAATCTAAAAAGTCAGCAGCACCAGTATTGCAAAATTTACAATTGTATTTTTTTTTTTGCGTTCCAGCAGTTTTGGACATTTTTAAATATTTTCCGGCTCTAAGTCTGTGCATTTTAGATAAAACTCTTTTTTGTTTTATTTAATATTGGTTTTTTATTTTCGATATTTCGAGTAGCTTTGGTACTCTTCTTCAGGAACTAACAAAAAATATAAACAATTGTAAAAAGATTACGTTAACATTGAAAATGAAAATATAAATAATTTTATCATCATATTATAAAAAATGCAAAGCAAAATTATAATATCAAACCTGTGGCACGATCAGATAAGAAACTGTTCAAATCAATGACGTACGTACCTGGACTTTCAGAAAGGATAATACACTCTAACATTTACAATAAAGAAAATTTTAACATTGCATTAAGAACCAATAATACTTTGAAAAAACTGTTTTCAAACACTAAAACAAAAATTGACAAATTGGACAAATCTAATGTCATTTACAAGATACCGTGCAATGGAGACGGGCCCAACATATGTGACAAAATTTATGTTGGAACGACTAAAACAAAAGTAAGGACAAGATTATCTGCACACAAATCTGATTATCAAAATTGTAAGGGAAAAACTGAGCAAAAAACAGCGCTAGCGGCCCATTGTGCAAAATACAATCACTCTCCCAATATTAACAGGACAAGTATATTACAACAAGAAAACAACTATAAAAAAAGATTTATTATAGAAATGTTACATATTATAAATACACCCGCGAACATTAGACTGAATTACAAAACAGACACTGAAAGTTGCGCGCAAACCTACAGATATTTAATGACAGCATGCATATAGCATTAGTAAACGATTAACATTTAATACAATAAGACGGACGACTTTACTAAAAGTAAGGCAAACATTTAATGTAATAATTATTTCCCATGTTTATAAAAATTTATTTGTGATAAAATTATTTATGTTTTCATTTACAATGTTAACGTAATCTTTTTACAATTGTTTATATTTTTTGTTAGTTCCTGAAGAAGAGTATCAAAGCTACTCGAAATATCGAAAAAAAAAAACAATATTAAATAAAACAAAAAAAAGTTTTATTTAAAATACACAGACCTAGAGCCTAAAATAAATAAAAAAACAAAACTCATTAAGGTCAAATAAATCAAACAACTTTACAAAATTTTTAAATTTAGAAAATAATTTGCTTTTTACTCTCATTAGTCTGAGATCTCGTGGAACCCACCTAATATGTACATAGGTATGTATTTAAAAAATCATTAAATACAACGACCCTAACTTTCCACCTAGTAAAAAGGACAACAATGTGCATTAACGTCTATAAGGTGGCAGCACTATAGCAAAATTACATCAATACAACAGAAAATATTTGTAATTTTTTTCACAATTATAAACTATGAAAGTATCATTTCGCAAAAATAATTTTTTTATTTGAATTTTTTTATGTTCACTAAATAATTTTTAAATTCACTTTCAGTGTATTCCCGGTAGCAGAAAACTGGCATATGCCGTAGTGCTGCCACCTTGTAGACGTTAGTGTACTTTGCTCGATAGTTTACTTTGTATCTCAAAAATGTATTGTTTATTTCGCATTCCTACAAGTACCATATACAATTTAATAACTACAAGTGCACGCAAAAATACATTGCATTATGCTGTTTACATTGTATTTTTATAAAAAAGGTAAAATACATCGCTTATAATCTAATAAAACTAAGTAGAATTAATTTTGGAAATAATATATTAAGATTATAAAGTTTCATTCAATCAAAAATTAAAAATTCGGATTTAAGTATATTAGAAGATATTACTCGTATGCATGTTTGTTTCAATATTAATTCCTTTTATTATTATTATCATTACTATTATTTTTATTTTTAAATACCAATTATTTTACATTACAGATTTGCAAACAAAAATAATGTATGAAAAAGGATTTTCGAAATCACCAGTCGTTATTACATAAGCACCCACCCACTGGGATACGTAATAACAAAAGTGACTTTTATATAAAACTTAAGCTTAAAACATTTATGGGCATATTCATAAAAAATATTTTATATATAATAAAGGTTTGACAATCTTTGTACCGAAATTTGTCAAATCAGCCTGTAATAAACACAAAATACTCTTTATGCATATAATAGTACGTTTCCATTACAACCAAATTAAGTTGATTTGAGGAAATCATATCGAAGTGTTTCCACTGTGGTGTAAGTAATTTGCTTCTCGAATATTCGAAATCAATTTGACGTTTGTGTTGTTTGATTACATTTTATCAAAAAAAAAATTTTTTTTCAATAAACATTGTGCAACAAGCTGTTTAAATACAATTAAACACGCTGAACACTAATGAGCAAATTAATGATGCTCTCTATTTTGTGTTCTCTTTGGCTGTGAGATATTGAAAATTGTGCCAGATCCGTTTCATCGAAGGTTGATGCCCGACTTTCTTTTAAAACAGAAAAAGCGTAAAGAAAGATTTGATTTCCTTATACAAGGACATCGGGATAGGAAAGGACGGCATTCCTCTTAAATTAGCTCCAACATGGAAGGGTAACCAAGCCGCAAAAATCCTAGAAATCAAACATGTAGAGTGTAGCTTCAGTTTATTGTTTTCGTCGCTTGTGCCGAAGTAAATATAGACCTGATTTCCCCATTTGTGAGTCTGATTGCCAATACAGATAAAATGAAGTTCTGAGGACCCACGAGTAGTATCTGTTACTTAAATTTACAACTACTGTAAGAAATTTGGATAACAGGCTGTAGTTATGGGTGCGTCCTTCAGACCACTAGCCATTTGTGGCTTGTATACAAATGAACCTTCCCTACTTAAGGAATACGAAACCTTTTTTAGATAGATGCTTAATGAAGACGCTATGGCCACCTACAGGCTCTCGGAAGCAATTCGTAAATTTGCCATTACTTTTAACACAACGGGACCAGATGGGACTCAAGTGGGCTGGCATTTCAACACCTGGCAGCCTGTTAAACCTAGAGAACCTAGTTCTTTATTTTATTTATTTGCATTGAGTAGTTTATTTCATAATTTTAATAAAGAAAAATAAAAAAAAAAAACTTATAAAAACGGAAAATAACATTTAGTTTTTATTAAATTCAACTTCATAAACAAATAAATCAGCCATTTTGATTCGTAATTAAATGTCGCTTTTTCGAACTGTAACTCACCAATAATGAATGCCCCAATGTTGTATTTATAAGAACAATAGCCACACAGTGTTGCACAGACAAATTTCGACTTAATTTGAAACAAATTAAGTCATTTGAGATAATTTGATCATATGAGAAATATATGAGAAATCACGTCGCAAATTACTTAATTTGGGCAAATGAAATGATTTGGCCCAAATTACCTATATGGAAACGTACTATAAAGTGTAGGTATGGATTTATTTGTAATGACTAGTTCAAATTATATTAAAATCAAAGGGTACCATTAGATAGGGAAGCTTTTGTGTTACATTTCGCGTTCGCTTTTTTTTTTTTTTTTTTTTTTGTTAAATCAAATCAGGTTTTATGTAAAAAATCGGCTTCGTATTCGTTTGACCTTTTAAATAAGGTTTCAGTTAAATTTTTATCATGTCTTTTAGTTGCTTTTTTTAACATCTTTGCCTTCGCCTTCTTTAGCCTGACCACGGCCTAAAATTTTAGCCAAACTATCCCAGATACCACCGAAAAAGATGGCACAGCATAAATTTTCGAATGGCAAGAAGGGATCGTGTATGCCCAACAATATCGATGATAGTTTAAAGTATACCATGAAAATCACAATGCCAAAATAGACTAAAGCATGAGGAGCGGAAATCCAATCGGTTTTCTTATCCAAAACGAAGATAATTGAAGCCAAAAGGGAAGCCTTTGTGTAGCTGTAAGTATGCTTGAATAAAAAGACTATATAATGTAAATGTATATAAAATAAAAACATACAAAGAAGGCTGCATAAACTCCATGGCTGTTGGAGTCCAAGCGCCGCGTATTAAACGCTCAAACAGTTTTGTAAATCCAGCGCCGTTGCCTTTCAAAGTACCAATAATAATCATAATAATCCAAGCATTTGGATACAATTTAGCAGCATGTGAAACGCCGTCATATACTTTTTTGGCGCGATAAATTTCTTTCATAGCACTAGCCACAACTTTTATAGGTAAAAATTTGGCAACTTTATATCCAATATCAAAAGGTGTGTAAAATACCATGTACCTGTTGGAAAGTGAAAATTATATACGTTAAATATATGTATGTACATACTTTGTTTTTAGTATAAAAAACTTTTTGCTTATACCAATTAAAAAGAACTTACCATACTACCGTTCCCACCATTAATTGTGGTGTGTTTTTGAGTGGTGACAATATGGGCTCACCCAACAAACCATTAGCCACCATTGCCCCAGAAAATATTACCAACATTGTTGAGAGCCAACAAGCTAATGGATGTTTGCGAGAGAATGCCTGAGCATTTGAGCCTAAATCTTCACGTACTGCTAGGGCGGCCAATAAACTGTGTGCTATATCGAAGTATGGGAACATTTTCAATTTAATGACCTGATTCGCCATATCTAAAAATGCTTCGGGATCCATTACGGAAGGTTATATTTTTACTTTCCCTGGAGCTGTAGGAAATAAAAACAAATTTGATAACAAAATGAATGACTTAATTTTATGTGAGCATAAGGCCCTGATTCAATATCCTACACGATCGTACGATTCATTCACAGGAAACTGTTTTAAAAGTCTGGCCGACTTGACAAAATCGCTACAAAATGGCGTTGTAGGCCACACTGTTATACAAGTATGATTGAAATAATTTATTTACACAAGAAAACAACTAAAAACTCTTATTAAAATAATAATTTTACATTACTTAAATTTTTTTCTTGAGGAACAAACAATATTCTTATATTTTTCACAATATATACCACACTGATCGCACAGAAACCATAATGTTTTGAAAAGTTTCATAAAATTTTTCAAATCGCACGATTTGTCAAAAACTCTGTTGCACGGTTGCATTTTTAATACTTTTTCAGCACACATGCTTTATTTAGTAGATCGCAAGATCGTGTATGATAGTGTAACAAGGCCTTAAGCGGTTAGATATATACGAGTTGATTTACTTCACCTACGAACAATTGTAATTGTATATCTTTGACGAAATATTTTATAAGACGGGTATGATATTTTGTAAAATTTCAATTCTTTAATATTGTTCTCACTATAGATCAGAAGATATATACGATTATATTTTCAACTTTGAAATCCCGAATTAAGCATAGCAAAGAGAAGACATTTTAGGTAGAATTGAAATTGTTAAAAAGAAGTAGTTTTTTCATGAAAATTTGATATAAACAGAGCTCGTTCTGTAAAGCACGGAATTTTGTAAAGCTAAAAAATCTATCGTGGCCACATCGAAATATATTTTGTTTAAATTATTTTATAAATGCTGCCGTGTTCAAAATAATTCAGAAGTTGACTACAGATCTACAATTATCGGTTGCGGTATTTGCTGTAGTGAAGTCGTGCAGTCTGCTGTGGTCTGAGTGTTTAAAGCAAATAATACAACCGGCAGTTGTAGTCGTGTAGTGCACTTCAGAATTATTTTACACACAGCAGCAACGTAAATTCATTTTCAAAAAAGTATACTTCAGTGTGACCACCTTAGAGTTTTTAGCTTTACAACATTTCGTTGATTTACAGAACAAGGTCTGTTTATATCAAACTTTCATGAAAAAGTTCTCTCTAAAAAATAATGTCTGAAAAAGATAAAAAGAGTAAATTAATTAAAAAAAGTTTTCGTTAGGCTATGATTAATTCAGAATAGGTGGGACTTCAAAGTTAAATATATAATCGCATAAAACTTCTGATCTATAATGACAACAATATTAAAGAAATGCAACTTTACGGAAATCTATCACATTTTTTAAAATGTGGACCAAAATTCTTTTAAAATTTCTTATCAAAGATATGCAATTAAAAATACTCGTACGTGATGTAAAATCAACTGGAATATATGTATGTATCTAATAACATACGAGTATTTAATAAAACTAAGGTTTTTTATATTGAGTCTAAATATGTATGCATATATTTAACAATAGTGCAAATAAATTTATTAATTTATTTAAAACAGCATTTAAATGTTGTTGTTTTCTTATATTATATTAGAAAATAAAATATTTCCAAGCGCTAAATTGTTTAATATGTTTTTATACACATTGGTCACACTGTTTTTATATTGTAGTGAACAAAAATAGAAATTAGTATATTTCGACAGTCGTAAAGCAGCTTTGGGCTGAAGAACAGCTCTCGTGTCATCGTAATTATTTCTTAAGTGCGGTCAGGCTTGTGTTTGTTGTTCGGTCTTCAAGAGTTTTGCGTCTCACTCGCACCGGTTAACGGTTTGCCTCAACTAACTGTATTGGTTTACAGTTTTTTTAGAGGTTATTCCACGTGAAAACTTCCTATGTGAAGGCATAGGTCGTTATAGTTAGTCACAGCGACGCTACAAAAGTACTGTTAATACCATCTTGGGCATTATGGTCTTTGTCACCCCGCCCATGCTGTGCATCCTATACTTTGCAACTGTATAGTTACTAAATAAATAATTCAACTCGGGCTACAACCTGCAGTCATGTCGTCTTGCTGTTGCTGAAATAAACGTTCGCATTTAAATGCATGTATTTTATATTTGACATATTGAAGTCGGTTGTTTGCTGGCTTCAATGTGTTTAATGCTTTATTATTGAGTACAAATAAATCAATTTTTTCTTTCTGACAGCGCACAAACATGGGCTAGAAATTCTTAAATTGCTTGTACTAAGCAATGTAAGAAAACATTCCTCTTGGGAGACACATGAGTGCAAAATTGAAAAAATAACGTATAGAATATGACGCATATCTCGCGTTTTGAACAACATCTACGTTTTTATTGTTTTTAACTATACTCTACATTTGTTTTACAAATGTAAACAATTTTTTTTTATATCAGCTGTTCCTTGAAAATTCCGCACGAAATAACTTAATGTTTACACACGCAAGTGCAAGTGCAAAAAACCCAATACATTACCATTTTTTTACTAATACATTCACACACCTGCAAGTAGTAGCCTCACTTGCAACTGATTTTGGTTGGCAGTGATTTTTTCACTTGCATGCAAGCAGAAACAAACAGTGTTGCCCATAGATATTTCATTTTGACTTTAATAGGTATTTTCCAAGGAAAAATTTTTAAAATTTGAATATTTTTAGTTATATGCCGAAAACATAATATAAAAACACAAAAATAAATAAAAATCTATAACTTATTTTTTCTTTGGATTACAAATTTATTATTTATATTGTGAAAAATTTATGTACTCAATATAATTCCCCTGTACTATTGCTAGGCTAAAACTTTGGCAGCACAGACATTAAAAGCGCATGTAGTACAAAGGCGTACAACGTTTGTCTTCGACGACATTTTGAAAATGAACTTGCACTTGCGTGTGTAAACAATCGTGCAAATTGCAAGTGTTTTTATTATTTTTTTCGATGTATTGGGTGTTAATATGTACACGCTACTTGTAACAAGTTATTTGCACGTGTAAACTTAGTGTAAAGCCGACTTGCTTTATTTCATAAATGTTGCCAGATAGATTCATGAATGTTGCCGAATAGATTTCACTTGTTTTCCCAAGAGAAAATACAGTACAACTTTTGCAATATTTTTTCATCAACTTTCCGCGCATATTTTTTATGTATGCCTTTTTATGAAAGCATTCCACGTGGAATAGCAATCATAATACCGGGCTTTTAACAAGAAAAACAAAAAGAACGAAAGCATAATTTTTTTGTGTTGATAAAGACACCTTTACATGGTAATACAAGTATTTAGATCTGTCAAAAAAAAAGTGTAGAATAAAGGAAATCGTACCGTGTAAAAACAAAATGTATGCAGTAGCAGAAAAATCTAAATGCAAAGATTGACAAGCGGTCCGTAAATCCAAAGCCGACGAGTGTGGCCTTTATTTCATCATTCCAACTGCGATTATAGTTACTAAAGAAAAATAAAACAATACAGACAATATATCTAGCATCTACCTACTGCAACACTATGAGCAAATATACTATTATAGTGTTGAGGAAAACCTCTTTGGCAATAAAATAGACATCTAAATTTTAATGTTAATTTTAAAATTGCTAAATCTTATACCCAACTCTTCAAGTATTGAATGTTTTACGTTCCTCAGCATATTCATCAATAGATTTTCAATTGTAAAATTTTCATCTATCTTACTGAGATTACTTAGCGTTAAAGAGGGGTAACGTCATGTTTATGTGAATAAGATTGCGTAATAAAACAAATGTTTCATCAATAGAAATGAATATAAATAAATATATAAGTACTCGATTAACTTTATTTTTTGTATATTGTAGTCATACTTTGCCTTCTGCTTAGTGGTATTGCATTTCTGTGCAGCCTAGCTTGTTTCTTATTAATACATATTTCCTTTTCAAAAAATGTAATGACCAAACGGCCAGCTCTTTTGAGTATTCAGTTTTCGATATATTGCAAAACAATGCTAACGAATATGAGGTAATTTATTGTATCTTAAAATATGTAATATTGGTATTTGCACAAATATTTTTGGCTTTTGAAGTCTTTAAATGTGTAGCTCATTATTTGAGCCTGGAGCGCAATAAATAAAAGTGAATAATATTGTAATTACTTCATTTCTTGCCCTTATAAATGTTGAAAAATGCATGATACAAAAAATACCAGGTAGTTTTATTCTCTCAATTTTCCTTAACAATCACCATCTGACAAGTATAAGGATTGTGACATTTTCCATAAAATTGTGCTACCGTATTAGTTTATACATTCCCTTGTTTTCAGGTTTGTGTGAAGTTTTGTCTGAAAATAATAGTAAAATTGTGACTTCTAACAAAAATAAATAAAAAATTTTAAAATAAAATACATAAATCTAAAATATATAAAAATGGCCTGGAAAACATCACCAGACTAAAATGCTACCGACACCACATTTCAATGTGCCTTAAGTATAACGTTGGCTTTTCGGTCATCTAACCAGTCTTAATCTATTGGAACCTTTTAAATTAAATTTGGGCCCATCGGAGAATGGTATGGAATTCCTTTGGGTGGTGGTCAAGTTAATGTGTTCCATTGCAAATTCCAACCTGGCCAGTCTATTTTTCCGTGATATAAAGATCTATTTTGAACTTTTGTATGGTATGTTTTTAGTGCGCCTTCTGCATCCTGCCTTTGAATCCTTCTGGGGTTAACATTTAATGACAATTGTGTGGCGATGGTTCTTGCCTGGCCATCTCGTTTACTGGTTTTTCGGGAACGTCCACCTTTATGTTCTGTAACCAAAGTACCCGAACAACGAAAACGGCTTATAATTCTTGGTGAAAGTCAAATTATTTTGCAATTGTGGTCACTGATTGGCCGTTATTAAAATCAACTATTATTTTTTCTTTTAAATGCACTGAATAATTATATCGCGCTACTTGTTAGAGAAGTTACAAGTCACGTCCAGAACAAGTTTGAAGGCACGTAAATGACGGAAAAATATATGAAAATTTTCGCTATACATGCAAATAATGACCTTTTTTGGAAGAAGGTTTTTCTTATTGTAAATAATGAAGAATATTCAAGGTTACGTTTTGTCGCTGCTTCTTGGGTCTTTCTAGTAGAAGTAATTATTTATATATTTTTAAACCACAATCATCAAATTTTTCCCCTTTGTTTTCAAAAGAGTATTTTCTTTTAAATGTAATAATATTTTCTTTAAAATATGCATTCGTTTTAATGCTTTCGTAAAGTTTACGGATAAGCAGGAGTCCGTGCTTTTAGTTTGTGAGACCAAATTGGACCCAAGTGGGCTTGGCTTTACAATAGCTGGCAGCCTGTTACACCTAACCTAACATGGGTTTCAAAATTACCACAGATTCCTACTTACATCAGCTTATTATTTCTAGCTTTTTCTAATATGAACAATGCACTACACATTTCAGAAAAAATCCATTCTAGGGGTAAATTTCCTAATTCAACTGTGTGGCAACGCCTTTTTATATTTCCCTCTAAAAATAAACTTCAAAAATCCTTATTACAAATAATAAAAAGAGAATGAAACTACCTTGTATTTATTATATCATGGAAAAATGGGTTGATTTTCATATTTTAGATATTAAGGGTTTTCACGATGGGTAATGCAGACTGTGCAAACGATTCAAATGTGCAAACGATTCACAAAATTGTTTTTCGAATAATTTTATGTGAATTTTACAACCTTCGAAAATCAAATCTGAGGCTGCACATAAGCTTCCAAAATCTAAATTGTTTTTAAATTCTAAATTGTTGTTGTTTGTTGTCTGTATTCTGAAAACGAAGGAGTTTAATGCCACCATAATTTTTTTTAGATCTGCATCAATGCGGCAAAGAGTATTTAATGGCTGTTTTACTCGCTACATTATTTTTAATTTTTGGTATACCTAGTCAATTTCGCTTAAGCCGTAATGACACTTTTTTCAAGTTTTTGAGAAGAGTATACATAGATATATTACCATTGAAATTATTCGTCTCTATTCGAGAAGTCACTTTTACCACAAATACGTGCTCGTTTCATTTTTTACTATTCTAAAATACATATGTATCTATATTCGTTAGTGATGAGAGTGATATACAAGCAGAAAACATATGTTTTCTTTCACATCGTCTGCATTCTAAAACACCTTGTCAGTGCATTTTAGTGCCAATATTGTTCGACGCCGAATTTACAGCGTAAAGCACAAATTAACAACAACAAAATAAACTATTTGTGAAAAATGTAAGTAAATATGGGTATTTACTACATTTGGCAATAAAATATATACATTTGTATGATGGACTAAAAAGCAAACATCGGCGCAACAGTTTAGAGCAATGACAGAATTCATGTTGGCACATCCTTTTTTACTTTCCTTGTCTTTAACAAATATTCATCACAAGCAATAATTTAGAAACGAAAGAAATTAAAAGTATATGGTTTTCTATTTTCACTATTTTTATTTTGAACTTAGTTTTGTGCTAGTCAGCTGTGTGTAATGTTGTGTATATTTTTACTAGATATAACACAAAATTCGATTATTGAAAATGATATTTGTTCGCGCGTATTTTAGAATCTGTCGATAACAGGTGATTTTTTTTTTTTGCTTGCCACATTTTTTTTTAACGAGACTGTAAAATTTTTTTTATTGTTTTATTCTCGCCATTTTTTATTTTCAAAATAAAATTTTTCTTTCTTGCTGGTGAATACTGAAAAAGTTTTAAGCAACTTTTTTTTAAATACAAATATTTTGTGAAGTGTTAATTGTGTATTTTAAATACACACAGACATACATATACTCTTATCACTATATATAAAAAATTTAAATTAAGAAAAATAAAAAACGAAAATCGTTATTATGCATTATGTAAAAACGAAGTATCAAGTGGAGGTGGTACCATGTTTAAGGTTCCAAAAGATCCCGAAAGAGGGGATATATTAAGCCAGATTTATGGTGTGATACTAAAGGCATCTTTCTTCGAAAGCGACTATGAGAAAAAAGTTCGTGCTTTTGCCAAATGCAGAGCCCATTACCAATTTGGCATTCTTCTGCTATCAGTCAAACAGATATGTAAGTATAATAGAAGTACTCCTTTAACTTAATTGTTTAAAATTAAAGAAATGTTCTACTTTCAACTATCAGATCGAAATGTGTTGAAAGTGACAATGCATCATCCAGCGGGAATACAAAATTGTTTTCCTGGGAGGAAAACAAACGCTTCCTGAGTAAAACCATACAGATGTAATGAAGGAGCAGAGCACTCAAACTGAATAAGTATTTATGTTTCTACCGGGGCACATACATATAATCCTTCGTACGTTATGCGTTTCACGAAATCCGTCCTTTTCAGGGCCACCAAACTAATTTTAAAAGAGAGAATTATTTGTTTCGGGACTATATCGGAGTAGAGAAAAATTAAACTCGTCCCAAAAAGATTAGTATATTGTTTTTTGTTTTAATGTAGTTACTTTCCAATTTTAATCCATAAAATTTAATTTAGTATAAAGTCTTTTAAAGTAAATAAAAAAATACAAAACTATACTGATTTACAATATTTAGTCAAATATTAATTATCATTTGTAGATTTGCTATTCATTCCGATGAGATAAATACTAAGTTAATAAAGGTAATTCAGAATAACTATGTTCAGCTGGGGGTATATTTTGGAATCATTCAATTGAAGAATTTAATTGAATTGGGTATAAAACTTGTCGTTTAGTTATTATACTTTCTCAAATAATATAAAAAAAATATATAATTCCTAAAAATGAAATTGTTGAGCCAATTGAAGAAATTATATTTCATGTAGTATAGGGTATTTTTTTAGGCTAGATAGAACTTTAAATTGTAAAAAGTAACACAAAAAATTAAATTTTGATGAAACATTTTTTTATTTGTTTCAGTATACTCTGACAAATCATCATGAATAGACTCACGCTTGAACAACGCTACGAAATTATCCAAATTTACTTTGAAAATCAGTCGTCGATTCGCGCAACTTATAGACGCAAAATTGTGTTCAGCGATGAGGCGCATTTTTGGCTTAACGGGTTTGTTAATAAGCAAAATTGCCGCATATGGAGTGAGACCAATCCACAAGAGACCCTACAGACTCCATTACATCCAGAAAAATGCACTGTTTGGTGCGGTTTTCATGCTGGTGGCATCATCGGACCTTATTTCTTCAAAAATGAGGCCGGAGCTCGCGTTACGGTCAATGGAGATCGTTACCGCACCATGATCAATGATTTTTTGTTTGAAAATATGGATGACATTGATCCGGAGGAGATGTGGTTTCAACAGGATGGCGCTACGTGCCATACGGCGAACGCAACCATCGACTTACTGAAATCAAAATTTGGCGATAAGTTGATTTCGAGAAATGGACCTGTCAATTGGCCTCCAAGGTCGTGCGATTTGACACCTCTCGATTATTTCCTGTGGGGCTACGTGAAGTCACTGGTTTATGCTGATAAACCAGCAACAATTGACGCCTTGGAGGCCAGCATTGTTCGTGTTGTTCGTGACATACGGCCAGCAGTGCTCGAAAAAGTGGCCCAAAATTGGACGTCCAGAATGCGCTTCGTCAAGAACAGCCGCGGTGCCCATATGCCCGAAATCATTTTCAAATGTTAATGTCACGTATTGATCTTTCGAATAAAAAAAAATTTTGATTACAATTTAATTTTTTGTGTTATTTTTTACAATTTCAAGTTCTATCGGGCTTAAAAAAACACCCTATATATGCAACCAACCTTATGTACCAACCTTATAATTTGCCAAATAATAACAATGTAATGAAAATATTGTAAGCACGTAGTTATAAGTCAAAATTAAAACAGTAAAAACAGATTACGAAAACGTAACAAGCCTTTTTTTATTAAATCAATATTTACCAGGACAATTTGTGTATGGTTGGAGTATGAAGTTTTGGTAATATAGGATAAATTATATTATACGTCTATATTGTTTTTTAAACTTAAAAACTAAAATAGTGATTGTGGTATATGAAGAAAAACGAAATTCGTATCTGGCACTACATAAAGACTTTTATTTTTGGAGTAACAAAAAATAGTTTTCTTTTTTTTTTATTAAATTGAATTTTGTAATTTCTCTCAAAAAATAATCAATATTTAATACGTTTTCTTAGTTTCGTTAAACTAAGCAGCACAAATTCTGTTTAAAGACATCATCATTGTAATATTCCTGATTTTTATTATTTATTAAGGCCCTGATTCACTATCCTACACGATCGTACAATTCATTCACAGGAAACTGTTTCAAAAGTCTGGCCGACTTGAAAAAATCGTTTCAAAATTGTGTTGTACACCACACTATTATACAAGTATGATTGAAATAATTTATATACACAATAAAACAATTAAAAACTTTTATTAACATAATAATTTTACACCAGTAAAAAATTATAAATAGCTCGAGGCACCAACAATATGTTCATATTTTTCACAATATATACAACACTGATCGCACAGAAACAATAATGTTTTGAAAAGTTTCATAAAATTTTTCAAATCGCACGAATTGTCAAAAAGTCTGTTGCACGGCTGCATTTTTAGTACTTTTTCAGCACACGTGCTTTATTTTGTAGATCGCGCGATCGTGTATGATAGTGTAACATGGCCTTTAAGGCAGGAACTTTTAAGAAACATATGTATTTTAATTCTTAATTTTCATATCTAACAATTTCAAAAATTATTTGATTATGTACTAGAGCAGAAAAATTTACAAATTAACCGTCCTACATTTCGGGCAAATAAAAAACGTGTAAAATTTTCATTAAATTGTTTGTATAAATTTATGTAAACATTTTCCTGGTAAACAAATCATTCTTTTTTTCTTTGATAAATACGAATAAAGTGTTAAAAAATATAAATTATTTCATATAAACAGAATATTAATACATAAATTCTGTGAAGTAAACTAATTTTATCAGTTTTAATAAAACTTGATGGTCTTGGAAGTTCACTACGTTTTATGTTCGAAGGTGGCCTAAGGCCAGACCGTTTCGGAATACATTTAGAACCGATAGTTATTTTTTGTAGCGCTGGCTTATTTGGTAGATGTTGCTGATCCAGACTTTGAAAAGTAAATTTAATGTGATAGGCTACATTGTCGAATTGCATGAACATATATTTTCCTGTTGAGTCATTTGCTGCAGATTGCTAGTAGCATTTAAACAGGACTTAGGATTAATATTTGCGTTTTTTCTATAAATAAAAAAATATCAAATAAAATGTAGAATAAAGCTTTATATAAAATTCTTTCTAAAGAATTAAGTTTTTTATTCGCTATTTTTAGCTTCTACCATTTATACCAATAAAAATTATAAATAGCTTGTTTTCTATGTTTCCCAGCTATCTATATGTCGACATTTCATAGGAACTACCCTAGACTTTGGACATTTTTAGACTTTGGAAATTTTTGAAAGATATTCTCAAACATTCAACTTTATATCCCAACAATCCAAATAAATTGCTGAGAATTTAAAAAGAAAAATGCTCTAATAATATCCGTCAAAACACAAAAAACAAGCTTTTCTATTTATAAACGTCTCGTAGCAACCAACGGTTGTTCATTTGTTTGAAAGGTGTAAAGAAATGTTAGAGACAACTAAGGCAACTAAGTGAAGAGTGAATTCTCGAATAGACCTGATTAAGACCCGATCAGACTATTATACAAGTATAAATACTTTCATTCGATTTTGTGAGATAAAAGCCTAAACACATTTCTTGCGACTGTCTAAAAGTCTTAACATAAATTAGATTTTGCATTCACACCATCACACTTGTTATAAACCAACAAATTTGAGTAGAAAAGAAAACAGCTGTTCATATTTTTTTTTTATTCAGCAGAGAGATGTGCCAACGTAAAACTTTACACGGCGACAGGTGAGCTCTTCGTCGTAGGCGGTAGACGTGCCCGCGGTTTAAAATCTTTAAGCCCAGTTCAGACTATTATACTTTGTATTAATATTTGTCAAAAATTCAAATAATACGTGCAAGTCTGATAGTCTGAATGTGATCCGTCATAAAGGGTGTTTTTTTAAGCCCGATAGAACTTGAAGTTGTAAAAAATAACACAAAAAATTAAATTGTAATCAAAATTTTTTTTTATTCGAAAGATCAATACGTGACATTAACATTTGAAAATGATTTCGGGCATATGGGCACCGCGGCTGTTCTTGACGAAGCGCATTCTGGACGTCCAATTTTGGGCCACTTTTTCGAGCACTGCTGGCCGTATGTCACGAACAACACGAACAATGCTGGCCTCCAAGGCGTCAATTGTTGCTGGTTTATCAGCATAAACCAGTGACTTCACGTAGCCCCACAGGAAATAATCGAGAGGTGTCAAATCGCACGACCTTGGAGGCCAATTGAGAGGTCCATTTCTCGAAATCAACTTATCGCCAAATTTTGATTTCAGTAAGTCGATGGTTGCGTTCGCCGTATGGCACGTAGCGCCATCCTGTTGAAACCACATCTCCTCCGGATCAATGTCATCCATATTTTCAAACAAAAAATCATTGATCATGGTGCGGTAACGATCTCCATTGACCGTAACGCGAGCTCCGGCCTCATTTTTGAAGAAATAAGGTCCGATGATGCCACCAGCATGAAAACCGCACCAAACAGTGCATTTTTCTGGATGTAATGGAGTCTGTAGGGTCTCTTGTGGATTGGTCTCACTCCATATGCGGCAATTTTGCTTATTAACAAACCCGTTAAGCCAAAAATGCGCCTCATCGCTGAACAAAATTTTGCGATAAAAGTTGCGCGAATCGACGACTGATTTTCAAAGTACATTTGGATAATTTCGTAGCGTTGTTCAAGCGTGAGTCTATTCATGATGATTTGTCAGAGTATACTGAAACAAATAAAAAAAATGTTTCATCAAAATTTAATTTTTTGTGTTACTTTTTACAATTTAAAGTTCTATCTAGCTTAAAAAAACACCCTTTACATACGAAAAATAATACGATAAAAATTTGACATCCCATACGACTTTGTTGTTTTTTTTTTTTTTTTTTTTTTTTTTTTTTTTTTTTTTTTAGCTTTTATTTATTTATTGAATCTTCACAATGTGAACTAACAATAAGTATTCAAATCTTAATACTAAATACAATAAATTAACTAAGTCCAGCCAATGCTAGACAAAAAGTTTTATTTTGCGCCAATTATATCGGTAGAATCACCTACTTAACGCTCTGATGGTGGCAACGGTATCCCTTCTTCTCAACCGAGTGTGACCGCTAAAATTAAGTATGTTTCGTGCGAGAGGGTTTGGGTGAAGTTCCAATTTGCTGACATACCTTGTCGCATGCTCTGAAAACTCATCTTTTACCAGTGGAACACACAGATCCTTGTGAATTCGGGAGTTTTTTACGTACCATGGAGCTGCAGTAATTGTTCGAAGAATTTTGTTTTGTCGCCTTTGAATTTTTTCAATATTTGACGCTGAGGCGGTGCCCCATAATTGAATTCCGTAGCGCCATATAGGCTTTAGTATTGCGTTGTATAACAAAAGTTTGCAATCTAATTTCAATGTAGAATTTCTGCCCATAAGCCAATTTAATTGCGCTGCTTTTAATTTTAGCTGAGTGACTTTCGCGTCAATGTGAGGCTTCCACGTTAACCTACGGTCGAGATGAATACCAAGGTACTTGACTTCACTTTGCTGCGGAATAGGTAAATTGTTAATTTGGATAGCTGAACATGTTTGTCTACGTAGTGTGAATGTAACGTGAGTACACTTTTGTTCATTAACTTTAATTTTCCAAAGTTTTAACCACATCTCTAATATTGAAATATACTCCTGCAAATTTCGCGAAGCTACTTGATGGTTTTCATGTACGCTGCAGAATGCTGTGTCATCTGCAAAAGTTGAGGTGTGAATACTAGATCTGGTTGGCATGTCAGAAGTGTAAATTAAATATAAAGTGGGTCCCAGAATGCTGCCTTGGGGAACTCCTGCCTCGATTGGCTGAGTTGGGCTTATAAAGTCACCTTCTCTGATAACAAACTTCCGGCCGCATAAATAGCTTTCCAGAAGCTCATGAGTGTTTGCAGGCAAGTTCAACTTTATTTTGTGCATTAATCCCTCGTGCCACACTTTATCAAAAGCTTGGGAAACATCAATAAATAGAGCTGAGCAATACTTTTTATCCTCAAAAGTCTTTCTTATAACATTAACTAGTCTATGCGTTTGTTCCATGGTGCTGTGTTTAGCCCGAAAACCAAATTGATGATCAGGGATGTATCCTACATCATTCAATATTGGAGTCAACTTCGCCATTAACAATTTTTCGAAAAGTTTTGAAATTGTTGGCAGTAGACTTATTGGTCTATATGACTCTACTTTAGTGGGATCCTTCCCTGGCTTGGGTATCATAGTAACCATAGACACCTTCCACTCTGCAGGATAGTATTCTAGGCGCAAAATAGCGTTAAAAATGAAAAGAAGAATTCTTCTAGCAACACGAGGTAACTGTACAAGCATTTTGCCAGTAATTTTGTCAAAACCTGGAGCTTTTTTTGAGTTTACTTTATTTATAACGTTTTCGACATCTTGAAAACTAAGTCTCAAAGGCACAGGCGGTCTAACAGCATATGGCGGAAATTCAGCAACATCATCCACTGTATCATTTGCAGTAAAAACGTTTTTCAAATGATTAACATACACCATCCCTTTTTCAGAATCACTTCTTGCCCAGTCGCCAGATGAAGTTCGCAAAGGTGGCTTACCTATTACGGGTCTTTTCAGACCTTTTGTCGCTTTCCATAAAGAATAGTCGGTTTGCGGGCTACCATCAAGACCTTCTAGATAATTTTTGAGGGAAGCCATTCTTTGGATTTCAAGCAGATTTCTTAATTGATTTATGCACTCCCGTAGCCTGCTTTTAAGCTGGGGAGACCTTCGAAGTTGCCACTCTCTTCTAACTCTTCTTTTTTCTGACAGAAGTTGCTCTATTTCAGACGAATACGTTCTATTGCTCACATTTCTGGATCTTGTATGGCTAGTGGTAGCATGTTGTACGGCCAGTTTAAGGTCTTCAGAAAAATCTTTAATTGATATATCAACATCCTCAGGGGTTCTCAAGGCAATATTTTCTGTACAATGAGTACTCAAATATTTCTTATATTTTAGCCAATTAACTCTAGTTATGGCGAACGTCAAGTCACTAAACGGGGAGCCAACCTCCTGGGGGAACGAAACGGATATTATAGTGGGTGAGTGGTCCGACGACAAATCTAATGAAGACTCTACTTGCATCCCTTCTAAAGGAAAATTTTTTGCAACTCCAAAATCTATAACATCTGGGATCTTTCGTCGGTCTGAGGGCCAATAAGTGGGATGTCCGCTTGAAATCACATCTAAGCCCAGTTTGGAAACTGTTTCGAAAAGCACACGGCCTTTCGGAGAAATTAAACGTGATCCCCAAAAAGTGTGCTTGGCGTTATAGTCACCAGCCGCTAAAAATCGAGGCCCAAGTGTGTTGAAAAAATGTGAGTACTGATTTTCTGTTATTGAAAATCGGGGCGGTGAGTAAATTGATGATATAACTATTTTTCCATTAAGATGTTCAATGCATATATTTGTTGCTTGGAGATACTCCTCACGTGTCTCATGTAGAAAATAGTGCTTAACTCTATTTTTTATTAGAATTGCTGAGCCTCCACAAGACCTTCCACGTGGATCTTTAGTGTCGTACAGTGTGTAGCCATTAATTTTGAAATAACTGTTGCTTGTCAAGTGAGTTTCAGCAATCAGCATTATGTCGATTTGTTTTTCCATAAGGAAGTGCTCAAGTTCATTTTTGTGTGACTTTGTTGTTTTTTGAAACTTTTCAAAACGATAATACTTTACATTGGATCAGGGTTGTGTTTTTTAGCAAACCAGCTAATTAAGAATTGAGTAGTCGGCTATTTCGTAGCCGATGGGATGCCGTCACTGATAGTGTTTTTTGTCGTTATAAAAAAGCTCGAAATTTGGAATTTAGCTATCATTTATAAATGTATTTTGCTCATGCTATATTTAATATGTTTGTGCTATTGAATTTGGATGTGTTATACATAATTATTATTTTAACTGTTGAAGAATTTCACGCGCCGGCACGTCTATCGCCTACGACAAATAGCGCACCTGCCGCCGTGAAAAGTTTTATGGTGGCACATCTATGTTGGTTTATATCAAGTGTGATGGTGTGAATGCAAAATCTAATTTACGTTAGACTTTTTGACAGTCGCAAGAAATGTGTTTAGACTTTTATCTCACAAAATCTAATGAAAGTATTTATACTTGTATAATAGTCTGATTGGGCCTTTAGCAGCTAATATAATAATTATGTAAAACAGATCCAAATTTAAAAGCACCAAAATATTTTATGTTCTACATATAGCATGAGCAAAGTACATTTATATACGACAGCTAAATCCTAAATTTCGAGCTTTCTTATAACGACAAAAAATCTTATCGGCGACGGCACGCCATCAGCTAATAAATAGTCGGCTAATAAGTCTTTATACAGCTGGTTTCCTAAAATACACAACTCTGATCCAATGAAAAGTCGTATGGGATGTCAAATTTTTATCGAATTATTTTTCGTATGTATGACGGATTGCATTCAGACTATCAAACTTGCACGTATTATTTGAATTTTTAAAAAGTATTAAGACACAGTATAATAGTCTGAACTAGACTTTATTAAGAGCAAACAGTTCGACTATATTGAAAAAATCTAAAAAAAGTCAAAATTTTTCAACATGGTATCGATAAAAAGTGGGAAAAATCCAAAAAATTTTTGCTTAAAAGTGACGTTTGCAGCTTAAAATGCTACTATGCTATTAACTTTTTAGTTTAATGTTTTAGTTTAGAGATTTTTTCTCCACTAAATGATTTTTTCACGCATATAATAATGACGCATTACAGAATGTTAAAAAAAAATAAGCAAAATAAATGCAAAAACAACAAACAATATTTTACAACTTAAATGTGCTTGCAAATTATAAATTAAAAATTAATGTTTCACTTCAATAATTAAGAAGAGGCTTTTGCCCTTACCCTTTTGGATTTTGATAATAATTTTTCACTAATTTAATTCAACAAAATACGCGAAAAAGTGTATTTTTGAACAAAATCGCTTTGTTTACAAATGTCGTATTTATGTGCATATAAGTTATTTTTTTGTAACTTATATAGTCGTTTCTTTCTATTATTGACTATTTTACTCTTTCAATCTATATTAAGAAAAGTTGAAAAAAAGTAAGTGTCATTACGGCTTTACGATTTATGATTAAAGTGGTATTGATTAAAAAAGGGGGGTTCTTTTTATCCCGAAATAAATGCTCATTCGTGGCAATTACAATAACGTGCATCAGCCGTATTCTGTAACTCGCTTAGCTAAAGCTAAAACTCAATCGCTAAAATGCTAAAAAATATTTAGGGCAAATATTTTAGCGATGTCGCTAAATCTGTATTCTGTAAGCTAAATTGCTTAGCTTAATTTTAATATTTTCGTCGCTGCTACTTTGCTAACTGTATAATATTTCTTTCTTTATACTTTGATGAACTTCTGTTAAAAAGAGATAAAGATAATGTAGTAATTTTTGGCAATTCATTATAGTGTTACATTACTTTATATGGTGCTTCCCGTAAATATTATTAAAACTTCTTTTCAATTACTTTTTAAAATATGTTTTGAAATCTGGATTTTAAATAGTTATTGTGAAAGATCTATTCAAAATTTATTTCGTTTTTGACAAATATTACTTAAACAGCACTTAAGTCTATAAATTATGAGCAGTATTTTTTCATGATACAACCAATGTGGAATTTATGGGAAATTTTTCAAAATATGGCATCACAAAAAAGTATTTGTTTATTTATATTTTAAGTAAACAAAAAAACGTTCATAAGGTTTAGAAAAATTTTCTGCATTTTATAATAATAAATATTTAAAAAAGTGAAAATCAACAGTTTTTGTCGGCGTCGTAATATAATGAATTCATTAAGTGCAATTAGTGAACGCAATAAGCTAATTGTGAACAGGAAACATTTGTAAAATTCACAAATCTGAAAAAAAAGAATTTTTGGTTTTGCTTCACTTTAAGTTGAAATTAATTTTTTACCTGTCATGGGCAAATTCTTTGTGTTCCTCCAAGTACTGAATAAACATATATTTTTACTCCTTTGTAATTCTTTTTTTTTTTCTTTCTTCCATTATACTGTAATAATAATTTTTTTAACAAGAAACAATAGAAGAAAAAAAACATTTGTAATTTGCTTACATTTTAGCACTTAAAAGTTTCCGTTGCTAATATTTTAGCGTTTTAGACAACGACAACTACTTATTTGGCGTTAGAGAATACAAAATTTTAACATTTTAGCGATCGCTAAAATTGCTGCGAATTCAATTTTTATGTCATTGCCAAATTTAGCTATGCACGTTACAGAATTGCATTTGTGGCCAAAAATCGCTAAATCATCTTTATAAATTTTTAGCGATGGAGATTTAGCGTTAGCGAGTTACAGAATACGGCTGCTGAATAACAATTTTCCTGGTGAAATTGTTTCAATAAAAATTTTTTTAGTCAGAGTCTAGCTTTGATAGTGAACGGACGTATTTGTTTTAACCGGAGTGCTATAAAAAAATAAAATAAACAATAAAGAAACGGTATAAGTAGAAAACCGATTTAAGTGGAAGAGTGCTTTTATACAAAAGAAAAACTTTGTGACAATTATTTTTATATACATACTTTTAAAGTAAAAAAAAATATATAAATAAAAAAACAAAAATTGCATGAGTGTACCTAGTAGATGCAGTTCTGTGAGGGAGCTTAGCTCCACTAGAAAAAACCTCTGGATCTCTGAGAAAGAATCACTGAAAAAGTCATTGGATAATCTCCTGTCTCTAAGAGATAAAAAACGCACGCGTTCGTGTTCGCCAAACATTGTTGTTACAACAGTAGACCAACCATCTACCAGTTCAGTTATTGCAGATAAGCCGAAAACACAAGTAGGCATTGACAGGTATGTAACCGTAGTTAAACGTCAGCGAAGCCCGAAATCCGCTCAGATATCATCACAATCAAAGATAACTAAAGAGGATAATACCGCTACGGCAATGGAAAATAATAGATTTGCAATCCTCCAGACTGATGAGCCAAATACAGCAAAAAAACATTTTACTTCTAATGAGCTGGTAAAACAACTTATTACGGTAATCGGTAAGGACAATTTCAACGTGACATCAGTTAAGCGCCGCTGCATTAATGAAACCAAAATCCAGGTCAACCACGAGAATGAATACCGAAAATTGTCTGACGTTCTGGAGAAGAAGAAAAGATCTTTTTACACTTATCAGCTTAAAAGTGCTAAAGGTATTCAGGTCGTTATAAAAAGTATTGACCCATGTGTAGCCACGGATGATGTTAAAATTGGTTTGGAGGACAAAGGGTTTAAAATCAAAAGTGTAGTGAACATCAGGAACCGTGAGAAGATCCCTCAACCCATGTTTAGGGTTGAACTGGAACCAAGAGATATTGTCCTGAAACGGAATGAAACTCACCCAATTTATACCCTCAAATTTCTCTTGCACCGTAAAGTTAACCTAGAGGAGCCTCATAAGCGTTTAGGCCCCGTTCAATGCCTAAACTGCCAGGAATTTGGCCATACTAAGGCCTATTGTAAACTGCCCGCAGTTTGTGTTGTGTGTGGAGATCTACACGGCACTTCACAGTGCAAAAAACCAAAGACTGACTCGAGCGCTAAAAAATGCAGGAACTGTGGAGGTAACCACACTGCAAATTACAGGGGCTGTCCTGTTTACACTCATTTTAAACAATCAATGACGAATAAGTCATCAATTACCTTCAAGCAACCGCAGCAGTCAAATATTATTTCTGCTAACAATTTTCCCCAGATAGGCCACTCAACCAGCCAAATAATTATGCAAAACCCCAAACAAGTCTCATATGCTAATGTGGTCAAAACCGATATACAAAACTTGAATCAGGAGCCCAAGCCCCAAAATTCCGATCAAAATTTTAAAAATCTTGAGGCAACTCTGCAGACTCTTGTTCAATCTATAAACACATTTACGGTTTCCATGGCGAACATGATGCAGGAAATGCTATTTTACAGGCAATTTTAAAAAAATGAGCTGGTTAAAAATATGTTTCTGCATTCGCCAACACAAAAATGAACTTGAGCACTTCCTTATGGAAAAGCAAATCGACATAATGCTGATTGCTGAAACCCATTTGACAACTAACAGTTTTTTCAAAATTAATGGTTACACGTTGTATGATACTAAAGATCGCCATGGCAGATCTTGCGGAGGCTCAGCAATTTTGATAAAAACTAGAATTAAGCATTATCTAATGAACGGGACACGTGAGGAATATCTCCAAGCAACAAACATATGTATTGAACATTTTCATCATAAAATTGTTATTTCATCGATTTATTCCCCAGCCCCAGTAACAGAAAATCAATATACAAATTTTTTCAATTCACTTGGGTCTCGATTTTTAGCGGCTGGCGACTATAACGTTAAACACACTTTTTGGGGATCACGTTTAATTACCCCGAAAGGCCGTGTGCTTTTTGACACCGTTTCCAAAATGGGCTTAGATGTGGTTTCAAGCGGACACCCCACTTATTGGCCGTCAGACCGACGAAAGATCCCTGTAGTGCAATGCAAAAAACTAACTTTTAACGATTTTAAAAGAGCATAACTTAACGCGTGCTATTGTGGTTTGCACTAACGCTTATGTGATTCACTAACTTATTCTTAACACCACTGGTTGTATGTTAAAAAAAATTTGAAATAATGTGGCAGCTTTGTTAAAAATAAAGAAAACCACAAAGAGGAACAGAAAAAAACAAACAAATTTGCAAATAATTCCATGTTTAGGGTAAGTAAAACTATTTATATGTTTATTATTTAAAATATTTTTGATAAATAAGATAAATTCTTCTCACGGAGAACACGCCGAACGACTGTTGGAGTCTTCCGACAAGTCGTATGCCAAATACTGTGAAGTTATTCTAGTAGAAATTTTAATGACATTGTTGTTAAGATAAACACCACAAAAATAATTGGTGTTTAGTTAACACTAATCAGTCTGGCTATAAAAACAGCTGATTTAAAACGAAGACAAATAGTGTTAAAAACTGTTATAGAATCGCAAAAACACCAACGCTAGTGTTAATTTCTCTAAACGAATTTTATTAGCGTTAAAACAGGTTAGTGAATTGCCCTACTGATGTTATAGATTTTGGAGTTGCGAAAAATTTTCCTTTAGAGTGGATGCAAGTGGAGCCTTCATTAGATTTGTCATCAGATCACTCACCCACTAAGGTGGGTTAAGATTGGTTCTGTTTCGTTTCCCCAAGAGATTGGCTCCCCGTTGACCGTCAATAGAGTTAATTGGCTAAAATACAAAAAATTTTTGAGTACACATTGTACTGAAAATATCGCCTTGAGAACGCCTGAGGATATTGATGTGTCAATTAATGATTTTTCTGAAAACCTCAAACTGGCCATACAGCATGCTACCACTAGTCATATAAGATCCAGAAATGAGAACAATAGAACTTATTCGGCTGAAATTGAGCAACTTCTGTCAGAAAAAAGAAGAGTTAGAAGAGAGTGGCAAACTCGCAGGTCTCCCCAGCTTAAAACTAGGCTAGGGGAATGCGTAACTCGACTAAGAAATCTGCTCGAAATCCACAGAATGGTTTCCCTTAAAACATATTTGGAAAGCCTGGATGGTACTCCGCAATCTGACTATTCTCTGTGGAAAGCGACAAAAGGTCTGAAAAGACCCGTAATAGGTAAGCCACCTTTGCGAACTTCAACTGGCGACTGGGCAAGAAGCGACTCAGAAAAGGGGATGGTGTATGTTAACCAGTTGAGAAATGTTGTTATTACAAATGATATAACAAATGATGCATCTGAATTTTCACCATATGCAGTTAGACCGCCTGTGTCTTTGCGATTCACATTTCAAGATGTAGAACAAGGTATCAGTAACATAAACCCCAGGAAAGCTCCAGGTATTGATCAAATTAATGGAAAAATGCTTGAACAGTTACCTCGTGTAGCTAAAAGAATTCTACTTTTTATTTTTAACGCTATTTTACGTCTCGAGTATTATCCTGCAGAGTGGAAGGTCTCTATGATTACTATGATACCCAAGCCAGGAAAGGATCCGACTAAGGTAGAATCATATAGACCAATAAGTCTACTACCAACTGTTTAAACATAAATAATACAGTTCATTGTAGATCTTGAATTTGGTTGTCATTAACGGAAATAGTGTGCCCCAATCTTTTATACATAAGTACTTATTGTGAATGCATTTATTATTTTTTGGACCAAACGTAACTGAACGAAACTGCTGGTTCGATGATGACTTTTGAACTTATGTCGGTGATTGTGTTTCGTACTCTCAACCAGGACTGATCGATACCAGCAGCTTCCTCAGAGGTTTTCCAGCTAATTTGAAGTTTAGAGACCGTTAATAAATATATTGAATTTAATGTAAGTGATAACCTATCTTTTTATTATCAGGAATCCCCTCCTGCAAGTAAGTTTAAATAAATTGGATTATTCCCAATCCATTTTCCTTCGCTACGAGTAGCGTTATTCCAGTTTGGTGACCATTTAGATCAGATATTTGAATCTAACCACAAAATTGTACATGGTCCTTTTCGGCCAAAAAAAACACTAGATTGGCACTATCATTTATACAGTCCACTACTCGCACCCTGGTTAACGACGGAAAAATACTGCCGCATTTATAAAATAAGGCAACTTTGAAGTCTTGAGAAAAGACTGCACATAAAACCATATGACAGCAAGCAAATAAAAGAAATTTTTTATATATTAGAAAATTTGATTAATTAAATAAATAAAAAATAAAAGTGTTGTTATGTATCTGCATACTTATATACCATATCATATTGGAAATAATTGGTGCAGTTGTATGGGCATAATAATCTATGTATGAGTGTGCTTTTATGTATGTGCGAATTTCAGAGGAGTCGCAAAAGTATAAAAAAATTACATGTTCACGTGCGGATGACGTACAAACATACTTGTGTGCGAAAAAGCAAGATTGGAAGCAACTTGAAGGTCGGAAAGCTCAAGATCAGCTCTCAAAAAATTCCAGAAGAAACGTGAGTACTAAAAAAGATTAATTACGTACATACATACATAACTACGGAAGTACTCCAATGTATGCATGTACATACTAGCTATTCAGACATACATACAAACATACATAAGTACATATAAAATTAGATCAAAGTTCTGCAAATGCAGAGGTAAATTAGCATATACATATTCTCATGTATGTATGTATAGGGTGTTTTTTTAAGCCCGATAGAACTTGAAATTGTAAAAAATAACACAAAAAATTAAATTGTAATCAAAATTTTTTTTTATTCGAAAGATCAATACGTGACATTAACATTTGAAAATGATTTCGGGCATATGGGCACCGCGGCTGTTCTTGACGAAGCGCATTCTGGACGTCCAATTTTGGGCCACTTTTTCGAGCACTGCTGGCCGTATGTCACGAACAACACGAACAATGCTGGCCTCCAAGGCGTCAATTGTTGCTGGTTTATCAGCATAAACCAGTGACTTCACGTAGCCCCACAGGAAATAATCGAGAGGTGTCAAATCGCACGACCTTGGAGGCCAATTGACAGGTCCATTTCTCGAAATCAACTTATCGCCAAATTTTGATTTCAGTAAGTCGATGGTTGCGTTCGCCGTATGGCACGTAGCGCCATCCTGTTGAAACCACATCTCCTCCGGATCAATGTCATCCATATTTTCAAACAAAAAATCATTGATCATGGTGCGGTAACGATCTCCATTGACCGTAACGCGAGCTCCGGCCTCATTTTTGAAGAAATAAGGTCCGATGATGCCACCAGCATGAAAACCGCACCAAACAGTGCATTTTTCTGGATGTAATGGAGTCTGTAGGGTCTCTTGTGGATTGGTCTCACTCCATATGCGGCAATTTTGCTTATTAACAAACCCGTTAAGCCAAAAATGCGCCTCATCGCTGAACACAATTTTGCGATAAAACAACGGGTCAGTGCCAACTGCTCTAGAGCCCAATCGGCGAAAGAACGACGCATACAATGGTCTCGTGGCTTCAATTCCTGCACCAGCTGGATCTTATACGGGTGTAGGCCGAGATCTTTGCGCAAAATTTTCCACGTAGTGGACGGACAGAGCCCCAATTCATGCGACCGACGACGAATCGATCTTGGGATCTTCTTCCACACTTTCGTTTACAGCGGCGATATTCTCTTCAGTACGCACATTCCTTCGACGTGCTGGTGTTATTGCATCCTCTAGAGAGTATGTGGTACGAAATCTATCCACAGTTCGACGAATGGCTTGTTCAGATGGACGATTATGTACGCCATACAAATGACGAAGTCGTCTATAAGTTGCGCGAATCGACGACTGATTTTCAAAGTAAATTTGGATAATTTCGTAGCGTTGTTCAAGCGTGAGTCTATTCATGATGATTTGTCAGAGTATACTGAAACAAATAAAAAAAATGTTTCAGCAAAATTTAATTTTTTGTGTTACTTTTTTACAATTTAAAGTTCTATCTAGCTTAAAAAAACACCCTTTACATATGTATACATACATATATAAATATACACAGTTATAAAAAAGCATAAAAAGAACACTTTCAACAACAACAAATTTTTTACAAAAATTGCTTAAACCTGTATAAATTTACCAAAAGACGTAAACAAATACATATACAGTACTGGACAATTCAATGGAAACTTTTCTAAAAATTTATTTATTTATTTTTAGAAGTCGAAAATCAAAAATTATTTCTAAAGAAACTTGACAAGTATTTTAGAATTTCATTTTATAGATTCTTTTTGATATATAAACAAAAAAATAATAACATAAAAATAACGTAGTTCTAAAATTATAAAGAAAAATGGAAACTTAAAATTTACTCCAATAAAAACCTTCGGCCTATTATCAAAAATTAATATTTTGTTGGGTATCCTTTGTTTTTAATTACTGCATCACAGCGACGATGCATTGACCCAATTAATTTGTCAATTGTATCCTTTGGTACCTTTTGCCATTCACTCAAAACTGCATTGGATAAATCTTCCTTCCATGTGTAATTTCGAGTTCTTATCTTGCGTTCTACAATTTCCCATAGATTTTCTATGGGATTGAGATCCGGGGATTGGACAGGCCACTTCCAAACACGGACCTCATTTGATTGTAACCAGTCAGTTACAACCCTAGAGGTGTGTTTTGGATCATTGTCATGCTGAAATCTCCAAATTAGTGGCATGTTCTCCTCTGCATATGGATACATTATGTCGTTTAAAATGGATCTGTAGCCGACACCAGTCATTATATCCTTTATAATGTGAATTGGGCCCATTCCTTGCCCAGAAAAACAGCCCCACACCATAATATTGCCACCTCCAAACTTGACTGTCTTGCTTGTGTACTTTGGGTCTAGTCTCTTTCTCTTTGGCCGCCTTACAAATGATCTTCCATCATTGCCCCTTAAATTATATTTGGACTCGTCTGAAAAAAGGACTGTGTTCCATTTCTTTTTAGACCAATTTATGTGCTCTCTGGCAAATTTTAAACGAGCAGCACGGTTTTTCTCCGATATCGGAGGTTTTTTCGCAGGGCGGAAGCAACCAAGACCAGCCTCGCGGGCTCTACGGCTAATTGTTCGAGAGCTAACATCCAATCCAAGAACATTTTTAACCTCTCTTGATGCCATTTGGGGGTCTTGATATTAAATTATCCTGTCTTGGAGTAGTTTTACGTGGTCTTCCTCCTGAATGCAGAGTTTTAACAGTACCCGTTTCACGAAATTTCTTGATAATCTTCGAAATTGCCGATTTATTCATCGAATATTTATCACAAATAGTTTTTTGTTTTAATCCAGCATTAAAATCATTTATTATTTTTATTTTTAAATCTTCACTTATCTTGACTCTAGCCATTTTTACTAATTATGTATTCAAGATTCTTGTGTTTAAAATATTTGAAAAAAGAAGCTGGCAAGAGAGTAATTTAAAAAATAACGGTAAATTATTATGCATTTTGCCTCGTTTTTTCATCAATACATTTTGCTTTAGTCATCTTTCGTGCAGAAGTGTAAAAGTTTCCATTGTTTTGTCGAACCCCAAAAATTTTATACTTTTAATTTTTCTTTATAATTTTAGAACTACGTTATTTTTATCTTATTATTTTTTTGTTTATATATCAAAAAGAATCTATAAAATGAAATTCTAAAATACTTGTCAAGTTTCTTTAGAAATAATTTTTTATTTTCGACTTCTAAAAATAAATAAAGAAATTTTTAGAAAAGTTTCCATTGAATTGTCCAGTACTGTATTTCTAATAGTATATTAACATACATACAAACATACATAAGTACATATAAAAATAGATTCAAGTTCTGCAAATCCAGAGGTAAATTAGCATAGACATATTCTCATGTATGTATGTATGTACATATGTATACATACATATATAAATATACACAGTTATAGAAAAGCATAAAAAGAACAGTTTCAACAACAACAAATTTTTTACAAAAATTGCTTAAAACTTTACCAAAAGACGTAAACAAAATACATATTATATTAACATACATACAAAATACATATAGTGAAACTAATTACCGCAATCTTGTATGCAATTGTTGTTGGCGAGAAACCAACCACCAATATTACATTAAATGAAAGAGAAAACTTGATCTCTTAAGATTATATTCTCTGTTAATTTGATATTATGCTGTAAGTGATGCCATATAGCTGCACTCTGAAAATCGCGTAAATATTAATAAGTATTAAATAGAAATTAAAAATTCGGAAAAAACGTCTAATAGTTACATATGTGTGCAGATGGAGTAGAAGAAAAGTTATTGAAAAACACACTGCAAACAATTTATAATTTGCAATTCTGCAAGTAATTCATAGTGGAAACTGATACATACATCCGTTTGTATAAACGTACGCGTAATAATCGTTTTAGAAATCAATATATTAAATCCATACACATATGCTGCTCTGGTTACGAAAACAATTTTATATAAAAGTGGAATATCTGAAATACGTGTTGTGTACACAAAAAACATGCAAAACATGTTTTAATAAAATCCTATATTTTTGAAAGTTTGTGAGCAACCCCGCAAACAAACATTTATGAAAACAACCTTAGTAAAATTTAAATTTATTGGATATTTGCTTGCAGCCCCGCAAACAAACTGTATTTGATTAAATTCCAATTTGTCTGAGAAATTAGTTTGCAATCCCGCAAACGATTTACATTTATATACTCAATATTTTCATACTTTTCTTGAAGTTTGTTTGCAACCCCGCAAACAAGCTGGAGTTAAAAACATTTTCGTATAAAACTATTCTTATATTAGTTTGCAATCCCGCAAACAAGCTGAAGTTAAAAACATTTCGCATAAAACTATTCTCATATCAGTTTGCAATCCCGCATACCAGCGACATTTATATACGCAAGTTTTTCATATTATTACAAAAGTTTGTTGGCAATCCCGCAAACAAGCTGGAGTTAAAAACATTTTCGTATAAAACTATTCTTATATTAGTTTGCAATCCCGCAAACAATCTGAAGTTAAAAACATTTTCGCATAAAACTATTCTCATATCAGTTTGCAATCCCGCAAACCAGCTACATTTATACACTCAATTTTTTCATATTCTTCCAGAAGTTTGTTTGCAACCCTGCAAACAAGCTGGAGTTAAAAACATTTTCGTATAAAACTATTCTTATATTAGTTTGCAATCCCGCAAACAATCTGAAGTTAAAAACATTTTCGCATAAAACTATTCTCATATCAGTTTGCAATCCCGCAAACCAGCTACATTTATACACTCAATTTTTTTCATATTCTTCCAGAAGTTTGTTTGCAACCCCGCAAACAAGCTGGAGTTAAAAACATTTTCGTATAAAACTATTCTTATATTAGTTTGCAATCCCGCAAACAATCTGAAGTTAAAAACATTCTCGCATAAAACTATTCTCATATCAGTTTGCAATCCCGCAAACCAGCTACATTTATACACTCAATTTTTCATATTCTTCCAGAAGTTTGTTTGCAACCCCGCAACCAAGCTGGAGTGAAAAGACATTGTCACATAAAACTATTCTCAAATTAGTTTGCAATCCCGCAAACATACTCAATTTTTTAATATTATACCTGAAGTTTGTCTGCAGCTACGCGAACAAGCTGGAGTTAAAAGACACTTTCGTATAAAAGTATTCTCAAATTAGTTGCAATCCCGCAAAAGATTTACAATTATATAGTAAATTTTTTCATATTCTTTCTCAAGTTCGTTTACAACCCCGCAAACAAGCCTAAGCTATAAAACTTTTTCACATAAAACAAGTTTGGAAAAATTAGTTGCAATCCCGCAAAAGATTTACAATATATAGTAAATTTTTTCATATTCTTTCTCAAGTTCGTTTGCAACCCCGCAAACAAGCCGAAGCTATAAAACTTTTTCACATAAAACAAGTTTGGAAAAATCTCAATCGTATAAAAACATTTAAAATGTCGGAAGAATTTATATTTGATTCAGATGACTTAGTTACGTTTTGTGCAGAGTTTGATAATATTCCACCGGAAGAGCGTACAGAATCCGTACTAGAGGTATATCTGCAAGATCTAAACGTGCGTTGGACCACTGTCCAAAAATCGTATAGATGTCTGTGCCTAGACAAAGAGAATAAACTTGAAAAACAGGTTTTAGAGTCAGCTCGTGGAAAATATCTCAACTGCACAAGGACCTATCAGAAATGCAAGGCTAAAATCATAGACGGCCAGAAAGCTTTCGTAATGAATACCCCTATTCAAATAATAGAACACGCTCCGAATGAAGATTTATTTCCTCAAGTCAAAGTCCCCCCTTGCGACACAGATATATTTTATGGTGGGTATGAAGAGTGGCAGTCGTTCCGCGACATGTTCACCGCGGTATACATTGATAATACCAGAATCCCACCGGTGCAGAAGTTATACTATCTCCGATTAAAAGTCCAAGGACAGGCAAGTGGGATTATAAGGAAATATAAGTTGTGCTCCGATAACTTTCAACTCGCATGGAATGCTCTAAGAGATAGATATGAGAATCAGAGGATTCTCGTAGAAAACCAAATAAAGATTCTCCTAAACTTAAAACCCATAAATTATGAAACTAGCGATGCTCTTCAAACTATTCAGAGCACTATTAATGATTGTCTCTCAGCAATTAACGCTCAAAATGTTCCAACGGAACAATGGGACCCGTTTGTTGTAATATTGTGCGCAAGCAAGCTCCCAGTGGAAACACTTTCTTTATGGGAGCAGTCCTTAGAATCTCATCGGACATTGGTTAAATGGGATCAAATGGACGCATTTTTATCTCACAGGTGTGAGGTGGTCGAGCGGTTAGAGTTTCGTAATAAAGATCGGAAGCCACACACATCACAGTCAGAAAAGTTATCAAAACCCCAACTTTTGAATGCCAATACGATACAGTATTCTTGCGTAGTTTGCGCCTCTAGTCACCCCCTTAAAAATTGTACTGAGTTCTTGCGTTTCGATTCACAAACCAGAAATAAAATTGTCGTTAACAATAAAATCTGTGTCAATTGCTTAGCATATACCCATTTAAGAAAAGATTGTCCCAGCAAATTTTCATGTTCTCATTGTAAAAGGGACCATCATACATTGTTGCATTTTTTCAAGCCTGCCAATCAAAATAGCTCAAGCCCTTCCACAAATGAAAGGCCCGAAACCTCCGCTCAAGCAAGAGAGAGAGGAGCTTTGCCAGCAGCGGTTCACACTTCCTATTCAAATAGCCAATCTCAATCGGAAAAAATTTTGTTACCCACTGCGATCGTGCAGATAAGACATCAAGGTGAAGATTTTAATGCTCGCGCCTTTTTAGATCAAGGGTCAGAAAAAACTTTTATCTCTAAAAGACTTCAGCAACAGTTGATGCTTCCGACGGAAAGCAAGGCTTTCCAGATTCATGGCATAGGTGGCCAACTCGTTGCTCATTCAAACTCTCAATGTAAATTGACCTTGTATTCTAGGGAATATAATCGATACGTTGATGTTCACGCAATAGTTGTCCCTAAGATAACATGTGTGCTTCCTAACTTCGTTATGGCTAAGACTGATGTTACCACGACATCGCTTGATGACTTAAAATTGGCCGACCCAGACTTCCATAGAAGCAGGCATGTAGACTTACTTATTGGCAGCAATATTCTCCCGCAGATTTTTCTTGAAGGTGTTAAAAGCATATCTAAAACCCTCATGGCACAAGACACTATATTTGGCTGGACTATTAGTGGCCCCGTCAAAATTGAAACGATCTCTGCATTTTCAATCGGTGTCACAGAAGTGATATCTGATCCCCTCAGTGACCAACTGAAAAAGCTTTGGGAGCAGGAAGAGATACAAACGCGTCGTCCTACTTCAGAAGAAGATGAATATTGTGAAGCCTTATATAAAAAAACTACTTTTCGCAATAGGGAGTTCCGTTATGTCGTAAAACTACCATTTAAGTCAGAATTTCCTCATGACATATATCTAGGAACATCTCGAACGATAGCAAAAGCCCAATTCTTTCACATGGAGCGCACTCTCAGCAAAAACCCGCCATTGGCCGACACATATAAGAATGTTTTAGGAGAATATTTATCCTTAGGCCATATGAAGCCCACCACTTCTTCAGAAAATGTGTCACGATTTGGCTGTAATTCATTCTATTTACCACATCACGCAGTGGTCAAGCCCGAAAGTCGCAGTACAAAAGTCAGAGTAGTCTTTAATGCGTCCAAAAAGACAAGTTCGGGAGCATCCCTCAACGATGTTATCCATGTAGGTCCCACTCTACAGACTGATTTAATGAGTTTGATTCTCAGGTGGCGGGTTTACCAATTCGTTTTCAATGGCGATATAGAGAAAATGTATAGGCAAATTCTTGTTTATAAAGAAGACACCCAATTCCAACGAATTCTCTTTCGGAAAAATCCAGCTGATCCTATTCAGGATTATGCACTGGAAACAGTCACGTTTGGCGTGAACTGTGCTCCTTACTTGGCGATTCGAACCCTCATTCAGTTGGCAAATGATTCTCATCAGATTTTTCCAAAGGCAGCCCATATTCTAACCCATGAAACCTATGTGGATGACGTATTGTCAGGTTCACATGACATACCATCCTTCATAGACTCCTTATCACAACTTGTCACGGTTCTCAGCTCTGCTGGATTTCCCCTGAAAAAAATAACCTCCAATTGCCCAGAAATTTTAGCTTCAGTAGCAAAAGAAAATCTCTTAGATTCTAATTTTCTAAAATTCTATGAAACCAGTTCTACTAAAACCCTTGGAATTCAGTGGAATGCTTTGGCTGATTGCTTTTCCTATACGATTGAGCCCTTTTCCGTAACAAGTCAGGTAACAAAAAGACAAATCCTGTCAATGGTAGCCAAACTCTATGATCCAGCTGGCTGGATTTCACCAATCATTGTGCAGGCAAAGCTAATCCTTCAACAACTTTGGTTGGACGGTACGAATTGGGATGAGAACGTGAAACCCAGTATGCATACGTCATGGAATGAGTTTATTGAAAATTTGCCTCTAGTGTCCCAAATAAAGATACCCCGGTGGATACAGTATTCCCCAGCTCGATGTGCCCAAATTCATGGATTTTGCGATGCATCCGAAAAAGCTTACTGCGCGGCTATGTATTTCCGTATTCAGACTTCATGCTCCGTCGTCACTAACTTGCTAGTACCAAAAACTAAAGTAGCCCCGATTGACCCAATTAGCCTTCCGAGGTTAGAACTTAATGGAGCTTTACTGCTCTCAAAACTAATCAGAAACATAGTTAATGCACTATCCTTGCAAAACTACAGCATATTTCTCTGGACTGATTCCACGATAGTATTAGGATGGTTGGAAAAGCCCCCTAATAATTGGAAAACTTATGTTGCTAATAGAACATCTCAAATCATCCGCAATGTCGGAAATATCTCATGGCGCCATGTACGGTCGGCGGACAACCCTGCTGACTTAGGATCACGTGGCTGCAAGCCTGTTCAGCTCATGAACAATACTTTGTGGTGGCATGGCCCAAATTGGCTTGAAAAAGGCCCCGAGGATTGGCCAAAGCCCATAATAGTAGATAGTCCCCCCGAGAAGAAACATAATATTGACAGATTTCATTTAATATCAAACATTAATGGGAACGAGAGCTCTTACGATTTATTAGATCGATTTTCAAGATGGGATAAGGCAGTAAGAGTAATGTCTTATGTGCTTAGATTTTTGGAGAATATTAAATGGAATTGGTGTAAAAGGCTCAAAGAACAAAGAAAGATAGACTTTCAAACTCAAAATGGGTCTGCTCAACAAAAAGACTCTCCAAGTATAGGTAGATCCCTGAATATTGAGTATCATGAATTTATTAGCACAAAGAATAAACTAATTCGTGTCACACAAATTAAGTACTACGAATATGAATATTTTTCCTTACTAAACAAAAAGAAAGTGAATGCGAAAAGTTCTCTTTACCCCTTGAATCCATATATTGATGAGAATAGTATTTTACGAGTAAATGGTCGAATAGCCAATTCAGACCTTCCTTTGAATGAACGTTGTCCAGTCATTCTTCCGGTACACTCAAAATTTTGCAAATTATTCATTGACTTCACGCATAAGCTCCTCTTACATGCGGAAATAAATTTGATGATAAGAGCGGTTAGAGCTGAATACTATGTCTCACGATTAAAATCAGCAGTACGATTTTGTATTAGAAATTGCACGACTTGTATTCGTTATAAACAAAAGATAAAGTCTCAATTAATGGGAGCCCTTCCCTTAGAAAGAAGGTCTTTTTCACTTCCGTTTACGTATACCGGTTTAGATTTTGCCGGCCCTTTCTCTACAAAAACTTCAATTATAAGAAATGCTCCTTATCATAAATCTTACGTTTGTGTATTTGTATGTTTCGCTACGAAAGCAGTACATCTTGAACTGTGTTCTGATTTAACAACAGGCTCGTTTCTAGCAGCTTTTACTAGATTTGTAGGGCGTCGAGGGTTACCCAGAAAAGTCATGTCCGACAATGGAACAAATTTTGTCGGCGCTGAACGTAATCTCCGACTCGAATATATAGAGTTTATTAAAACAACCTCTCAAGATATCGCTGACAAATATATTTCTCATGGTTTTCAATGGTCATTTATACCCCCAAACGCACCACACATGGGAGGACTATGGGAAGCGGGCGTCAAGTCTTTCAAAGTATATTTTAAGAAAGTAGCCGGCAACAACAAATTTACATTTGAGGAATTAACAACACTTTTAATTCGAATCGAAGCGGTTTTGAACTCTAGGCCTATATCTCCCATGTCTGATGACCCAGATGAATTGCTGGCACTCACTCCAGGTCACTTCTTACGCGGTGCACCTCTTATTGCCATGTCTGAAACACCCATAGAATCTATTTCTTTAAGAAGTCGTTGGGAAAAACTAAAGTTTTTGCACCACCAGTTCGCTCAGCGGTGGAAGGATGAGTATATCAAAAAACTCCAAAAGCGTTACAAGTGGCAGAGCTTAGAAGAAAATGTATGCATTGGCCAACTTGTCATAATTAAGGACGATCTGCTTCCCCCCAGCGAGTGGCGGCTAGGTAGGATAACTAAAATTTATTCAGGGAATGATGGTTTAACTCGAGTAGCCGATATTCAGACTCAATTAGGACCTATAACTCGGTCAATTAGTAAGATCTGTGTCCTCCTTGGTAGCACAAAACAAACCGCACAGAGCAACGACTAACCCGTCGACTAACTCCTTGATGTACTTATAAGTTAATTAGTCCGCACACTCCACTACAGAAAATCCTTTTTTCATTTCTTATTTTGGTTTCTCCACTAATACTCTACTAATATACTCTAAATTCACAGGTCTCCAAGAAATTCCAATATCCGTCAATGTCTGATATGCTTTAGGTTTCACCCACTGCGCTATTGTAAGCAGTTCTTAGCGCTGAATGTTGAAGAAAGGAAGCGAATGGTACGGATTCACAAGTATTGCATGAATTGCTTGGCTCGCTCGCACACAACCGATAACTGTAGTTCCGATGTGGTATGTCAGAAGTGCGGCTGGGCCCACCATACACCATACATATGCCTAACCGGGTGTCTACGTCTTCACAATCGATCCAGCGTTCCAGAAGTGACAGCCAGTCAACTGCTCGTAGCATGCGATCGCCATCACGATCACCGAATGTTTCTACAAGATCGAATAGATCGAAGGTTCGAAATCGACCCGGCCCGTATGTCCGCCCCAATCAACCCCGACACAGCTACCCTGTTGATAATTCCAGAAATATGGCAGGAGCAACAGTTCAAACGCCCAAAAGCATTTTACGTAGTATACAACGCGCTCTTCAACGTCTAGCACAAACTATATAATTCAATTGGCCATATTGGCCAAGGGGGCCAGTATGTTTAAACATAAATAATACAGTTCATTGTAGATCTTGAATTTGGTTGTCATTAACGGAAATAGTGTGCCCCAATCTTTTATACATAAGTACTTATTGTGAATGCATTTATTATTTTTTGGACCAAACGTAACTGAACGAAACTGCTGGTTCGATGATGACTTTTGAATTTATGTCGGTGATTGTGTTTCGTACTCTCAACCAGGACTGATCGATACCAGCAGCTTCCTCAGAGGTTTTCCAGCTAATTTGAAGTTTAGAGCCCGTTAATAAATATATTGAATTTAATGTAAGTGATAACCTATCTTTTTATTATCAGGAATCCCCTCCTGCAAGTAAGTTTAAATAAATTGGATTATTCCCAATCCATTTTCCTTCGCTACGAGTAGCGTTATTCCAGTTTGGTGACCATTTAGATCAGATATTTGAATCTAACCACAAAATTGTACACCAACAATCTCAAAACTATTCGAAAAATTGTTAATGGTTAAGTTGAGTACAATATTGAACAATGTGGGATGCATCCCTGATCATCAATTTGGGTTTCGGGCTAAACATAGCACCATAGAACAAACGCACAGACTAGTCAATGTCATAAGACAGACCTTTGAGGAGAAGAAGTATTGTTCAGCTCTATTCATTGACATTTCTCAAGCTTTTGATAAAGTGTGGTACGACGGTTTGATGCACAAAATAAAGTTGAACTTGCTTGCAAATACTCACAAGCTTCTGGAAAGCTACTTATATGGGCGGAAATTTGTTCTCAGAGAAGGTGATTTTATAAGCCCAACTCAACCTATGCTCCCCAAGGTAGCATACTAGGGCCTACTTCATATTTGATTTATGCCTCTGACATGCCAACGACATCTGGAATCCACACTTCAACTTTTGCAGACGACACAGCGTTTTTGAGCGTTCATGAAAACCACCAATTAGCTTCACAAAATTTACAGGAATTTATTTCAATATTGGAAAAATGGCTGAAGCTTTGGAAAATCAGGGTTAATGAACAAAAATGTACTCATGTCACATTCACACTGTGTAAACAAACATGTGCGCATATCCAAATTAACAACCCACCTATTCCGCAGCACAATGAAGCCAAGTACCTTGGTATCCACCTGGACCGTAGGCTAACGTGGAAGTCTCACATTGAAGCAAAGGTCACTCAGTTAAAACTAAAAGCAGCGCAGCTAAATTGGCTTATGGGCAGAAATTCTACATTGAAATTAGATTGCAAACTTTTGTTATACAAAGCAATACTAAAGCCTATATGGTGCTACGGAATTCAGTTATGGGGCACCGCCTCAGCGTCAAGCATTGAAAAAATCCAAAGGCGACAAAACAAAGTTCATCGAACGATTACTGCAGCTCCATGATACGTAAAAAATTCACGAATTCATAAAGATCTGAGTGTTCCACTGGTAAAAGAGGAATTTTCTAAATACTCGACAAGGTATGTCAGTAAACTGGAACTTCATCCAACCCCTCTTGCGCGGAATATACTTAATTTTGGCGGCCACACTCGGTTGAGAAGAGGGGATACCGTTGCCACCATCAGAACGTTCAATAGGTGATTCTACCGATATTGCTCCCGCATAATAGAACTTTTTGTCTAGCATTGGCTGGACGTAAGTAAAAAGCACATTTTTTTAAATTTTATTAATTCTTTTATTTTTATATTTAGTATTAAGATTTGAATACTTCTGTATGCTGTTTTATGTTAACATACATATGATTTTTTTTTCTTGGACCAGTACTCAGGGGATGACCCCTACATATGCAGTGCATTGTACCAGAGCTAGGAAAATAGGTTGAAGATTCAATAATTAAAAAACGCTAAAAAAATATTATTTGTACTCTTATTTCCAAATCACAGTTTATTTCGAATATAAACAAACAAAGCAATTCTTAACAAAAATTAAGCATAAAACAATTGCTCACATACAAAACAACTATTTACAAAAAGTAAAAACTATATGCCTTCATCAATTTGCGCTTGCATTACAATGTCCGTGCAGCGGCGCATAACCAATGTTTGGGAAAACGAACTCAATTTTGAAATTGCTGCACAAATCATTATGCCGAATTCAATAACTTCGGCAATTATTTCTTCTCGACGGGCACATACCTCCTTGAACGTTTTTACCGTCTCTAGTATAGTGCTGTCGATTTCATCGAGATGCCGCCTTTTCTTCCTATATAGATACGGATGCTGATGACGCAAGTTGTGGACTTAGGCTACGCTGCATTGCCTTTTCTGATGGCGGAGGGGAATTCAAAGAAGTTGGATTTTCGGTTACTACTTTAGCGGATACATACAGTATTTCTGATTCTAAAAAATTAGTTTCTGCTGCTAGAGTACTTTTCCTCATTCTGTAAAAATTAAAGTTTTCATTATAATTATTTATTGTTGAAAGCTAAAGCACTAACTACTTACGGGCGAGGAATTTAGAAATTGCAAACTTTCAAAAAGCGCCTACTGCCTTCCTCCAGGTGCACCACTTCCTGAAAGGCTTCACAGTTCTTTCGAAAAGCGCTCTCTTAAATTTTCCAATCTTTTCATGGCATCAATTTCTATTCGAAATATGTATATGTAGAAACACATACAAATGTATGTGCATACATACTTATACATTTTAAGAAATACTTACCATCAACTCCCACGCTTTTAGCAACAGCACCAAGCTTGTTGCTTTTTGTTGCGGTCTTTAAAATCTGCATTGGTCTTGTCATAAAGACAAGGCCGATTTCGAAGCTTTCCATCGTCCATTTAAAGGAATTAAAAAACTATTAAGGAAAACAAAAATTAATACAGCAAAATATTTGCAAAACAAAAATATAAAATAAAACTTACCAAAACGGAAAAAGAAATAAATGAACAAAAAGTAAGATATAACAACAATACAAATATATGTTCCATATTTACGGCCGTATGTAAAAAAACTTAACAAAGCTTGGTAAGCAATTGTTAAGAAATATTTCCTAACATTCTATGCAAAAAGAATTCTTAGCTTATTATGCGCTTAAAAGGATACAAAACCATTGGATACGCAGATGACATCTGCGTGACAATCAGGGGTGATCATCCTGACACGATGGGAGTGCTGATGCAAAATGCATTAGACACAACATGGGAATGGTGCAGAAGGGAAGGGCTTTCAATAAACCCTGGAAAGACGACAATTGTGCCATTCACCAAAAAAAAGGAAATAGTGATCCCTACTCTAAGGATAAATGGTATTGAGGTTGCTCCCAAGACAGAGGTGAAATATCTAAGCATAGTCCTAGATAATAAACTCACATGGGAACCGCACCTCGAATCGGTGATAAAAAAGGCAACAACAAGCCTCTGGATTGCCAAAAAACTACTGAGTAGATCCTGGGGCCCAAACCCTAAGGTGATGTACTGGTTATATACCCAAATGGTAAGACCCACTACACTATATGGGGCTGTAGTATGGACTTCGCAAGGTTCAGAGACTTGCATGCCTATATATCACAGGGGCGATGAAAACCGCCCCAACGATAGGCATGGAAGCTCTTTTGAACCTAACACCGCTTAATGTAGCTGTACAAAAAGAGGCGGCCGTCCAGGCCATTTCAATTTACAAAAGGGAAAAACTTAAGGCAGGAAACCCTATTGGACATCTTGCAATCCTAAAGGATCTCAGAGACGTGATCGATATGTCTCAAACAAGTGACCTTGTAGATCCGCCTAACTCCTTTGCCAGGAAGTTTAAGATCATCTTCCCAACAAGGGAGGAAGGGAGCATGAACCCAAGATGGTTGCGGGATGGTTCACAACAGTGGTACACGGATGGTTCCAAAACGCTCCAAGGTGTTGGAGCGGCAAAAATGGGGCCTAGAGCACGCAGCTATATAACTCTTAGCAAAGACACCACAATCTTCCAAGCGGAACTATACGCAATAAGGGAAGCGGTTGAAATACTCTCCGAGAGGGGACACAAGAGAGTGCTGATAAAAATACTCTCTGATAGCCAATTAGTGCTGAAGGCCATGAGCAGTTGTGTCTTTACGTCCAAGTTAGTACTGGAATGTCACAACAGGCTAAACGAACTGGCAAGCCAAAACCAGGTTACCCTGATCTGGGTGACAGGACATGAAAGGCATCACGGCAATGAAATGGCTGACATTTATGCCTAGAAAGGAGCAGAGGGGACTTTTATTGGACCCACTCTAACTTTTGGCTTCAATAAGGGTCTCCTGAATGAGGAGATAAATAAATGGACGGTGTCCATCGTCGAACAACATTGGAACGAGACAGCTGGTCTTGAACACTCCAAGAAATTTCTAAACTTTGATAAAAAGGGCCGAACGTGCTCTAAAACTGGAGAGGAAAAGTCTCAGAACATTGACAGGTGCACTTACAGGTCATTATAACTGCTACAAACACCTGCACAGGATGGGAATTTCCACCACAGATATTTGCAGATTCTGCAGTGATGAAGAGGAGTCAATGGAGCACTTAATCACCCACTGTGGAGCACTGGGGCACAGAAGATATAGGCTACTACAAGCTTATATGTTAAGTGAATGGGACTTAATATCACTCCCTATGAAGGAGCTTGTCCGTTTTCTTGACATACTCAACCCATAATGGGGCAAGGGAATGCACAATAGATCAATATTGGTCGCAGTGCAAATGGCCGATGAGGCCATATCATATCCCATAATAATGCGCTTAAAGTTGAATTAGGTACAATTTAACTGTACGTTAAAATGACACTTGACTTGTCGATTTTAGTTTGCTTGAAAATCGCAATTTTGCGAAAAATTTTATAGACAGCTTTTTATTATTTTTAATATATAAATAAATAAAAACATTTTATCTGAACTGAAAATATTAATTTTGAAAGAAAAATATAAATAACAATTATACTAGTAATGCACTTTCAATCAAACGAATACAATGAAAACCGTTATTCGAATAATAAAAATATTTCTAGTATAAGTAATTCTATTAATTTTTCTCAATTTCATTAATATACTACATATTATATATTCATAATTTATTAAAAAAATAAACCCAGTAAATGTTTGTTAAAAGTGTGTTATTTTATGTCATAATTTCTAATATTTTATTATATTTTCGAATATTATTTTAATTTTTGGATACTAGTTTTCATGCATCACTATTCAAAAAATTACAACTGAACATAACGGCATTGCCAGAATAAAAAAATTTAATTCCTTACTACATTTAATAGTATAATATAATAATAATAAATTAAATAAATAAATAAATATACATATATATATATATATATATATATATATATATATATATATATATATATATATATATATATATATATATATATATATATATATATATATATATATATATATATATATATATATATATATATATATATATATATATATATATATATATATATATATATATATATATATATATATATATATATATATATATATATATATATATATATATATATATATATATATATATATATATATATATATATATATATATATATATATATATACACATTTTCTCCTCTGAAGAACATTTTTAATAAGTTTCCATTATGATAAAAAAAAAATCTAACCCGGCAACAGTGAAAAATGTGTACAAAACAAATCAGGGTGTCAGCTGTTTACGGTTACGGCAGAAACGCAAAATTCATTTGGTTGCTACGGTTATGGCAACAAAAATCGATTACTGCCGCTCATAAGGTTAGTTGGAACAGCTGTTTTCAATGGTTATGGATACGTTACGTCTAACTGAACCTTTACGACTGACAAGTGAACTTATATTTTTATAATTATATGACTGTGCGGTGTTACCATATCGACGTGTTTTACCATTTCACTTTGAACTTTTTTCGGCTGTATAAACTGTGAAATAACTTTTACGTATAAACGAGCTTCTCCAAATTTTGTTTTATACCGAACATCGCACGGACGATCTAAAACTCCGCAATATATGAACCGATTTTCAATAATTTTGCTTCTTTTGAAAGGCTATGTCAATGGCCTGAATATTTTTTTTTTGCGATTCGTCCGAAGAATCATTAATTCGGACAAAATAAACACAAATGACTATTATCAGAAAACAAAACATATAATATGAGACATGTATGTGCACTTATAGTTGCGTTAGGAATGAAAGAAGCTACATTGAGCCCGCAGAATACGAACAATGTTTTAGTAGAACAACTATTTGCGTCAAACCTGATCGATTTACAAACGGAGTATAAATTAATTACAAGAACTTCTGTCTCACCAAGGATTTATCGTTAATGCACCAGCATATCAGATGTTAAAATACGTAAATATATATTTAAAAAAACTTGGCGAATGACTCAATACAGAACGTTAAAGACGCGATAGCATTTAAATCACGAACCGAATTGATGACGAGTTCATATGATGTAATTTCATTAGTGGTTCTCACGCTTCGTATTAAAGTACAATTGTAGAGCTTGTACATATTATAGATTTAGTAAATCTTGCTAAATTTAAAACTGGACAACAACAATACTCACATTAAGTTTTGTTGTTTTGTAAAGTTTGTTAATTTCGTAAATTAAAAATTTACGAAATTAACAAAGCAGTAGTAGATTTAGTAAACATAATAAGTTCAATTATATACAAGTACGAAACAGCTGGCAGATTTGACGCCATATTTATTTATTTTTTTTTTTTTTTTCTGTTCAAATAAATTTACATAAACTTTGTTTAAAATGGAAAACATAAATAAAATAATAATAAAATAAAACGTGCAAAAGAGTTCAAATAAAATATGAGATTAGGTATTTTTTTAAGTTTTTATCTCTTCTCGAAACTCCCTTTGAAATTCTTTTATGTATTTGTGTCGCAAAAATATGAAAAAAATTACAAGTTTACAATAGTATTATAATTAGAAGCATTTTAAATTTAGTACAGAGTGAAAACCGCTATTGTTTTTCGGTATTCCTGCGAATTTTGCTATTGAAAAAAAACTTGGATAGACTTTAGCATTGTAGAAAGTTATAAAAAAACGTGTTTATTTGTTAAATAATAGTATTTTGCATACGAGAATGCCGATATTTTAAATACAAGGCTGTGTATTACACACAAAATAAGCGAATGCTTATGGGATCTCCTGCATCTCCAGTAGTAGCAGATATAATAATTGAAGAACTATTTAATATAATATAAATTGGTCAAATGGAAGTCAAACCCAGAATTGTAACAAAATATGTTGATGACCTTTTTGCAATTGTAAAATCTAGCCAATTAGAAAATACAATAAAAGCTCTAAACAGTTTCAATAGACAAATACAATTCACAATGGAAAAAGAAATTGACCACAAACTACCCTATTTGGATTCATTAGTTATAAGAATAAGAAACAAATTAAAATTCGACTGGTATCAGAAACTTATAGCGTCTGGAATATTAATTAACTTCCGCCAGAAACTTTATAAACAGAGTTCTAAATACAAGCAATACAGAGTTTCATGAAAACAACAAGGGGAAAATCAAGTCCATATTTACACACACGGTATATATAAAAAAACAGGTGAGAGAAAAGCGAATGCAACAAGATGACAACAACTTAAATGCTGAACCAGCTAAAACTTATAAATCGATCCTCTATATACCAGGATTATCCAAAATACTAAAATGCTCAGACATACACTGCGCGTCATCAGATTTGCGCCCCTCTTTACACTTTCTTTTCATGTTAAATGGTACCGAATCTATTTGTATTATGGACTTACAATTTTTATCTATTTAAATTCTTCTTAAAATAAAATAATAATGTATAGTATAATGTTAAAGTTAATACTTTATTTTTAATTTGTGGAAAAAGTATGTTAAACAAGTAAGAGTGTGGTATATTCGGCTGGGCCGAATCTAAAATACCCTTCATGATAGTCACGTATATGTATCGTATATATTACGAATTTGAACTAAATATGCTCGGATTTACATGGACCGATATCGGGGGAAAAATATTTTTGCCTTGTAATCACCATTCCAAAAAAGAAATCTTTCAAGGACATTTTCATGGAAAAGTTTGTTTAAGCTATATCTCGGTTATATATGAACCGATACCGGAATTTTCTATTTTCTGTATTTTAGTAACCTTCTTTTATAACGAGAATTGTTTTTCAGCAAAAAAAAAAAAAAATTATGGAAAAATAGGTTCAGGCTATTTCTCGGGTATATGTGGACTGACATTGGAAATTTTAATTTTCCATATTTATATAACCTTATTTTATTACCAAAACTGCTTTTGTGCACAAAAGAGTCGTTTAAGTTCGCTTACGCGACATTTTCATGAAAAACACGGTTTAGGCTATATCTCTGGTATATATGGGCCAATATCGGAAATTTTAATTTTCCGTATTTATCTATCCTTATTTTATTACGAGAACTGCTTTTAAGCAAAAAAAAGTTGTTTAAGTTCGCTTACGCGACATTTTCATGAAAAACCCGGTTTAGGCTCGCGTATATATGGACCGATATCTGGAATTTTTTTTTTTACTTTTAGTCACCATGCTTAATAATTACATAAAGTTTGAAGCAAAGCAAACAACTTTTTTTCAAAAATTTTCATACAAAATTGCAAAAGAAATTTTTTTTTTCGGAATTTTTAATATATCTCAGCCATACGTGAACCGGTATTACTGAATTTCAATAGCAAACAGATGGCAATATGGAGTAATAGAATGGTGAAAAAAAAAGTTTCTATGTCTAATGGTTTTCTCAGAAACGGTATTTCAACAGCGGACAGACGGACATCGCTTAATCGATTTTTCCATTAATGCTGATTCAGAATATATGTACTTTATATGGTCGGAAATGAAAACTGTAGAAATTACAAACGGAATCACAAACTTATATACACCCTTTGCATTTTTGGGAAGAGTATAAAAAGACACAGACAATTGCCCATACATTTATAGACACACAATAAAGATATATACAGTAAACCCCGCTTAATTACCTCACTCATGTTGCTGTAATTTTTGGGTAATTGAGCGAGTAAGGTATTAAAGCGGAGACGTTTAATTACCTCATAGCGGTAATTATGCGATTACGCTTAAATACCTCTACAAAGGCATTTATCCAAACGGACTTAAATTAAATAAAAGTCCTTACATACATACGTCAAAATAAAATGTAAACGCAAAAGACGTTCTCAAAATAAAATAAAAACAAACAAAAACTAACACATTCATATCACAAAAATTATACATACATACATATAAGTATGTTCATATATAGAAAGCAATAACAGGAGTACTGCAAGTATGTATATAATAAAAGCGTATCAGAACGTTAAAAAATAAATTAGCTGCATTCACAAAAATTTACTATTTATGTTTAACATTCATTGTGTGACTTCGAAAGGGAGTGATTCATTTTTAAATTGTTAATAAAAAAAAAATTGCATGAGTGTACCTAGCAAATGCAATTCTGAGAAAGAGCTTAGCTCAACTAGTAGAAACATTTGGATTTCTGAAGAGGAATCTTTAAAAAAAATCGTTAGAAAATCTTCTTTCTACAAGAGAAAGAAACCGCACACGTTCGTGTTCGTCAAATATATTTGAAACATCTGAAGAAAAAACATCTTCTAGTTCATATAGCGCCAATAAGCCGAAAACCCAAGTAGGCATGGATAAATATATTACCGTTGTGAAACGGCAACGAAGCCCTAAATCTGCCCAATTATCATCAAAGTCTAAAATATCTAAAGATGAGGACCCCGGTAAATCTACTGATAATAATAGGTTTGCTATTCTCCAAACGGATGAGCCAACAACTTCAAAAAATCGTTTAAATCTCCACCAATTTATTTGACAGAGCCTACATCTAAGGAACTGGTAAGCAAACTTATTTCCGTAATAGGTGAAAATACCTTTAGCGTGACATCTGTGCAGCATGGAAATATTAAAGAAACAAAAATTCAGGTAATTCATGAAAATGATTACCGCAAATTGACGGACGACTTGGAGAAAGAAAATAGAGCTTTTTACACCTATCACCTTAAAAGCGCGAAAGGCCTTCAGGTTGTTGTAAAAGGAATTGATTCTAGGGTAGATCCTAATGACGTTAAAACTGGTTTGGAGGAAAAAGGGTTTAAAATTAAGAATGTTTTTAATATCAGAAACCGAGAAAAGATACCTCAGCCCATGTTTAGGGTGGAATTAGAACCTGGAGATGTCACCTTAAAGAAGAATGAGGTTCATCCAATATATAATGTTAAATACCTTCTTCACCGGAAAGTTACTGTAGAGGAGCCGCATAAGCGCTCAGGACCCGTTCAGTGCATGAACTGCCAGGAGTATGGTCACACTAAGACATATTGTAAATTGTCCACTGTCTGTGTTGTGTGTGGTGATCTCCATGGCACATCACAGTGCACCAAAGCAAAAACTGACACAAATGTAAAAAATTTAGTAATTGTGGAGGCAATCATACTGCTAATTACAAGGGTTGCTCCGTTTATACCCACTTCAAACGCTCAATGCCAAATAAATCATTAACTCCTCCCAAGCCGTCCCAGCAATCCCAATTCATATCAAGCAACAATTTTCCTCAAGCAGGTCAGTCAACAACCCAAATAAATGTTCCAAGCTAACCAAGTTTCTTATGCCAATGTGGTTAAGACTAATATACCAAACGCGAATCAGAAGTCCAAGTCTCAACAGCCCCACCCATATTTTAGCAACCTTGAAGCCACATTGCAGACTTTGGTTCAATCAATAAGCACTTTTACGGCTTCTATGACCACCATGATGCAGGAAATGCTAAAAATACAATCAACTATTTTACAGGCTATTTAAAAAAAATGATTTATTTAAAAATATGTTTCTGGAACGCAAACGGCATACGCCAACATAAAAATGAACTGGGGAACCACCTCTGCATACAACATTGACAAAACTCAAAAGCGCCAGAATAAAATTCTCCGTATAATTACTGCAGCTCCATGTATGTTAAAAACTCTCGAATTCACAAAGATCTAGGAGTTCCCTTAGTGAAAGATGAATTTTCAAAATACGCGATAAGGTACATTAACAGACTGGAGTCTCACCCGAATGGGTGGGATGGACGCCCTTGCAACCATCAGAGCGTTCGAAAGGTGATTTATTAACAAAATACACGCAAGAAAAAACTTTTCGTCTACACTGAAAAGAATTCCTTCATTAATATAATGAATTTTGACATTAATCTAATGAAAATTTTCATTATTTTTCGGCCAATGATGGCCTTCATTGGACTAATGAATCTTCTTTCATTAAAAATTCTTTAATGAATACATTCGTTAGATTAATGAAAACTTCATTAAGTTAATGAAGAACAAATCATTACATTTATGAATACTTTTCATTAAAACAATGAAAAAATTCATTAGGCTAACGACTCAATTTCATTAGTTTTATGAATTAACATTAAGTAAAACTTTCATTTCTTTAATGAATCTTTTTCATTATTGAAACGTTATTTGTTCATTAGGCCAATGAATGTGTTACACTATTTTTATGAAATATTTTCACTATTTTAATGAATACATTCGTTGAACCAATGATAATCTTCACTAATTTGGTGAAAAATTTTCTTCATTCTAATGAAATAAAATCATTAGTTTAAGGAGGAGTTTCATTATTCTAATGACCTTTTTTCATTAGCATTGTGCTACTGAAAATAAACTAAACAATTTTTTTATATTACGCATAAAAGAATTTTTTGTTGTTTTAATAATAATGGAAAATAATATAAAATTAATAATACTAATACATTTCATTTGGAATGATGGTTAAAAGAAAATCAAAACATTTTAATTCAACACAAAATAACTTAAAAAATAATATGTAATGTTACATATGTAAACATTTTGGATAATTAAATAAGTTTAAACAATGGTTATGCTTTTGGAAACTTGTGATGTTTTGCTTTTTGAAGAACAAAAAAAAGTCCCGTTGCGTGCAAAAACAAAACGTTTGCTTTGGGTATAGATACATAATTGTTCACAACGAACGCTAAGGAAAAAATTAAGTGTGACTTTGTTGTTGTAACGGAATAAATATTCTTTTAACCAAAAAACGAGAGAAAAGCCCATCTCTTTGCTTTTGATTTCAACTATGTAGGTATTAAAAATGAGGGTAGTTTATGAATTCTAATGAAAAGTTTAGTTAATATAATGAAAATTTTCATAAGAACTAAAAAACTATTGAAATTTTTATTAAAATAATTTTTTACACAGTAATTAGTGTATAAAATAATTTACTTTGTCATTTAGTTAGTAGTTATAATATATTTATTTTCTCACTTTTAATAAATCTCTAAAATTTTGCACACAGCCTTCAAAAATTTTTTATAACAAATCCAATGAAATTTTCTAATGAAATTATGAAAACTAATGAATCAATTTTAGTGAATATTTTCATTAATGCTATGAATTTTCATTCATGGAACGTAATTTTTCATTCCGTTAATGAAAATTATCTAATGAATGGGGTTCATTGGAAATATGAAGCAAATATTTTTCAGTGTAGCATTGGCTGGACCTAAGTAAATAAAATTTTTCAATATTAATTTTTTTTTCTATATTAATTAATGAATTTTTAGTTTTAAGATTTGCATACTTATTGTTAGTTCTTTTAGAAGATACAATAAATAATTGAATTACTAAAAAAAAAACTATCGCTTCCAGTTATATTTCGACAGTTAATGCCCAATAACAGACGAGCACAGTTGTTCTGCAGCTTGTCGGCGAATGGTGGGATGAAAGTGATATTTTGTCTTCATAATTTTTTCAACCAGCTTCATGCCGGCACAAGCAGAACAAACCAATACAAATACAAGCCAAGCAATCAAATGTATACAAAAACTCGAATACATACACAATGCTGTGTATACGTATACAAGTTATGCCGCAATAATTAGTCTCGTCTGTTCTTAAAAGGACGAAAAATTGTTCGGACTAAAATTTGCTCTCGTCTGTTATTGCTCAATGGGTTCATCGTATTTTTGAAAACAAACACATAATTTAAATACAATTTTTTGAGCTTGCCACTTACTACATAGGTCTGTTCCACGAGACCCCGGTCTAGTTCGGACTAATGAGAGTAAAAAGCAAATCCAGTCGTAAAGCAGCTCTGGGCTAAAGAACAGCTCTCGCGTCATCGTAATTATTTCTTAAGTGCGGTCAGGCTTGTGTTTGTTGTTCGGTCTTCGAGAGTTTTGCGTCTCACTCGCACTGGTTAACGGTTTGCCTCAACTAACTGTATTGGTTTACAGTTTTTTTTAGAGGTTATTCGTTGTTAACCACGTGGAAACTTCCTATGTGAAAGCATAGGTCGTTATAGTTAGTCACAGCGACGCTACAAAAGTACTATTAATACCATCTTGGGCATTATAGTCTTTGTCACCCCGCCCATGATGTGCATCCTATACTTTGCAAATTTACTTTGCAACTGTATAGCAAATTACTCTCTAAATTTGCAAATTTTATCCAAAACTGCTGGAACGCAAAAAACCATACTCGTACATCTTAAATACTAATGCTGCTTACTTTTTAGATTGAAGTATATTTTAGTGATTTTTGACGCTTAAAACGCATAACATCATATGAACAAAAGATTTGCATTATTGGCAACAGCTGTAAAATTAAAAGCAATGTACTTTTTTCAATAGATTTGTATAGCACATATTTATAAAATGAAAAGCCAAATAACAATTGCATGTTCTTTTTATAACTTCACAACGTTATTTTTAGTTTGGGCAACTTTCCATTTTGTTGTTTACTAATTTTTGAACAAAAATTTGTTTTCAAGTTGCAAATTTTCAGTTTATTATGTATGTAAACATAAAACAGCTGATTATTCAATTCTAGTCCGAACTTACCCAAAGAAAAAGTTCGGGATAATTTGTACAGGAAATGAAAAAAATTACTCTCTCGTTTTCTCTCAAAATTGCACAAAAATTTTTACGTGGAACACTAATGGACTAGTACGGACTGTTTAGTTATTCACGTGGAACACACCTCATATGTAATTATCATAAAATGGGACAAAATAAATATTTTTTGGTAAGTTTTCTGTAATTAAATTTTTGTATAAATTCTGTGAATACTACAACTTCATTATATTTTACTCCGTATTTTTATGAAAAATTGTTAAGGCAATATATTTATCAAGAGTAGTTGTTAACAAATTATACTTTTTGAAAACTAATCTGACACTAATACGATGTCCACACGAAGATTTATTTTCGAGGTTCGCTTTCTCATTCGTGATTGGCGACCCAATCTTGATTGAATCTATGTACATGATTCGCTATACAAAATTTTGAGAGCAAACCAGCTTGGTTCATTTTGAACCATGTAAAAATCACTATGATCTCTAAATTTGTTAATAAATTATCGCTAGTTTATCTGAACTAGGTCTTAAAAAATAAAAACAAAGAAAAAACAGATAATTAATGCATGTAAAATCAAAACAAACACATGGAACATATAAAAATTGGATACTGACATAAAGATTTAAATAAAAATTTAAAAAAGCAAAAACCAACCGTGTGAACACCTAGTTTCGCAATAGTGGTTCAGAGAGCGAACTAAGTGTTTCATATTACCGTCTGAACATTGTATTAAAAATTTTTGTTTAACATAAATACGTCAACACTTTAGACGATGAAAGCCTTTCAAAGATATTGTGTCTTTGTAGTTTTTTTCAGAGTTAAAGTTAAAAATAAAAAAAAAAACCAACATACTTTAAAAAAAAATGAAGTAGATACTAGAAACTGCATCACATACTTTTACATGTAAATTCAAAAGTGTTTGTTATATTTCTAATATTACATGATGTTATTCACCTGGTTAAACTTCAAATCCGGCTTCCGCCAAGAACTGTTTTTTGTTTTTCATTTTTAATTATAACAACAATAGGTGTGTTCCTCGAGATCTCGGACTAATGAGAGTAAAAAGTAAATTACTCTCTAAATTTGGAAAGTTTACCTGCTGGAACGCAAAAAACCACAATTGTACATCTTGCAATAGTAGTGCCCTTGCTTTTTATATTATAGTATATTTTAGTGATTTTAGACGCTTAAAACGCATAACCTCATATAAACAAAAGATTTGCATTATTGGCAACAGCTGTAAAATTAAAAGCAATGTAAAATTTTCAATAGATTTTTGTAGTATACATTTATGAAATGAAAAGCCAAATAACGATTGCATGTTATGTTTACAATTTCGCATCGTTATTTTAGTTTGGGCAACCTTCCATTTTGCTTTTTACTAATTTTTAAACAAAAACTTTTTTCCAATTTGCAAATTTTCAGTTTCATAAACATAAAACAGCTGATTACTCAATTCTAGTCCGAGCTTACCCTAAGAAAAAGTTCGGGCTAATTTGTACAGGAAATGAACAAAATTACTCATTATCTCATTTTCTCTCAAAATTGCACAAAAATTGTCACGTGGAATACATATAATTGCCGCGATCGATAACTCTTGTTCTAAGAAGAGAAGAAAAACTAATTGAATACACTAAAGGACCAAATAAACTACGCAAACTGCTTGCCACGCACCAGTGTTGCCAATTCAGCGCCTTTCGCGCTAGATTTAGCGCTTTTCATTTCCTAAAAATCCGCATTTCCGTTAAAACAGCACTTTTTTATACACTTAATGCATTTCTTAATAAATCTGTGCTAAATTTTGATGTTGATATTGACTCCATATGGAATGATATTATTATCTAGTATTTTTATATCTATAAAAGTCTGCCGTAAAATCAGTATCAAAAATTCTGAAAAGGAATTAATTAAAGTATATTTAGTTGCTTTTACAAAGGCCCTTATTTAAAAAAAGATAACAAGGCGCATCCATATTGCTTATTCAAAAACTTATTGATTTTGAAAACAAAATTGAAGAATTTTAAAATGGTTTATGTTGTTGCTTACGAGAAAAAAGAAATAAAGCTGAATCCAAGGTGTATTAACGTCTACAAGGTGGCAGCCCTATGGCATGTGACAATTTTTTGCTACTGGCAATATAGTAAGCCATTTACGTCAAATGCATTGCTAACATTTTTGTGAACATAAAGAGAATTCAAATACATATAAATTATGATTGTGAAATGGTACTTTATTAGTTTATAATTGTGAAAAAAGTTGCAAATATTTTTGACAATCGTAGCGTACCACATGCCAGTTTTTGTTATATTGTTGTAATTTTTCTCAAGTGCTGCCACCGTCAAGACGCTAATACACCTTGGCTGAATCATTTGGATTAAACTACATAAATAATTTAAAAAATGTGAATGTGGAAATGAAAGATTTTTAATTATAATGATTCATTTTGATTTTATTATTCATTTTAGTATTCCATCTGATGTAAGTTAATATGTTAAAAGTAAAACTACTTACGTATAAAAATTTGAAACCTTACATTCAAACAGTTTTATAGTAGAATATGAGCATGCCTTGAAAGCTTGCAATTTTAGTCTGATTATATTTTATTATCTCATATTCTAAAATATTGCTAACCTGGCATTACTTTGTATTTTGACTCTTTTGTATACCTGAACTTTAACGGCTGTATTCATAAAAAATATTGTATGTTTATTAAAATTTTGTCAAATAACAGTTTATTAAACATACAATATTTTTTATGAGTAAGGCCGTAAGAATGTAAAAAAGATTTTCAGTTTAAAATTGTTATTGGCTTTTTGGCTGTTTGTTAGTTAGAAGGTTACTTACTTGAATACAAAATTCCATTAATACTGTATAGTTTAGAGCTTTCTAGCGCCTTTTGGGTGAGTTCACAGCGCTTTTTGGCTATAAATAGTTGAACAGCGCTGTCCGCTTGCACCCAAACCATACAAATACAACACATTCAAATTAATTAAATCACACATATAAATAAAAATTAATCACTTTTTCTTTATTTTCATTGAGAGTAGACGGCCATTGTGTTGCGGCAATTTGCTCGCCATATGAAGTTTGTAAGATACAAATTGTTTAATAAGTTGTTTTGCCCTGTATTCCTTGATATTCTGTTTTTTAACCTTTATTTTTTAAAATTCTACAATAAAAATACACTTCTACGCCCTTCTAAGCACTATTATAAAAAAACATTTTCTCGATTCTTCTTCAACCACCTCACTAATTGAAATTTACACACACATTCACAATGTTTGTAGGAAAATCCAAAATTTTTGATTTTCGTGCAAACATCCCCACAAACGAACAAAAATGTTCGCACGAACCTAAAATTTTGACATGTTTGGCATGCGATTTGTGTGGTTTATTTGGCCCTTAAGATTTATAGTGAAAACTTGTGTATGATACAATTCAATTAAAAAGAATCTGCTTTTCTTTGAAAAAATCTTAACAAGTTTGCTAAAGACGTTTTCCACTAAATATATTTAAAATGGGGAAAATTTAAAAACAATTGATTATTATTAGAATTTAAACATATTCTCTTCTTCGATATTAATATTCTCAAAAATATAATCAAATTTGTAATTTTTCGAATTTTGTGTAGTATCGAGTTCATGGTACAATAATACATAGGTAGTGTCGAAACGGTGGCCGACATTTTTTTTTCTGTGATGATAACTATCAAAAGTGCACACATACACACACATTTTTTATCATTGTTTACAAATTGAAAAAGTTTTTGAAAAAAAAAATGTTCCAATAATATTTTCAAACACAAAAACAGCTTCAAACACAACAGACAGCTTTTTCTTGATCTTTATTTATATATTTAATTAATTGCACGAGTTTTAAATGCAAAAACTTATTAAAAAATTATTTGTAAAATAAAAACACGAATAAAAATATACGTTTGTTTTTTTATTTTCTTTTGTTTTCTTTGACAGTTATCAACGCAAAGCAACAATAAAAAGCCATGTTGTTTTTTTTATTGTTGGCTTGTAGTTCCGCTTTTACCTGTTATATTATTGTACCATGATCGAGTTCTTGACTGTGAAAAATTAATTTTCTTTTCCGGCAATACTGATTTATTCAGTAGAGTTTAAGGCAAATTCAGTATGTTTTTTATGGGTTGGTAATACTGAAGAGGGCGACATACATGTTGTTCTTTGTGTTGTTGTATTGTTGTACTAATATGTGCGCTTTTACAATTGGGCAGACACATGATACAAAAAACAAGGTAGCCGCTTCGCTACAACAATACAACAATAAAAAAAACAAAAGGTATTTTGTTTGTGTAAAAAAGGCGAATTCACACTTAAGCTGTCAAAAGTAGTTGTTAACGAACATGTAAAAAAATTTAAATGGCGCCGGAAAAGGTAAACAAAACTTGACAGCAAAAGTGCCGCCATATTAATCGAATTCGCCTGAATTCGCCGATGCATCCACCTAATAATTAATTCGCCTTGGGGCAGACAGACGAAATTTGCGGGTGCTGTAAGGAAAATTCTCGGTGGGGGAGAGTATGTAGTACACGACTCTCTGTACTAGCCATTTGCGGACATTTATTGTTTCTCTTTTTAATTTTTCGCATTTCATATGCTGTTGCTTCATATCTTTATATAAGCACACTAGCTGTGCTTAAAAAACAACAACAACATAGAAAGAAAATAGAAACGAAAAGTTTCTGTCTGTCTATTAATTTCTTAAATGTAAAAGGTTTTAGGCAAGACCAAAAGAGAAATGAGAAAATGTCTGCCATCGTCTTATCTTATGTAAAAGCAAACTAAGGAAACCTGTATGATACAAAAGATAGATAGCCGTTTCCCTACAACAATACAGCACAAAACAAAAAAACAGGTGTTTTGATTGTGTAAATGGCAAATTTGTAACCTCAATTCTCAAAAGCTACTGATAAATAACATAAGGCGAACAAGAGAACAATAAATACAACATTCAAATCACATGCTTTTTGTTAGTGTAACTTAGAGTTTTACACATGACACTGCCAGTTCGAAAAACTCAATGCATTCACAATTTTTCACTAATACATCCACATTTTTCGCAATGACAGCTCCAGTGGCAGCAAATTTTGCATGCGAGTGAAAATTTGGCATTTGCATGCCACTGAATGTCAAGATGATAAACAATGTTACCCTGCCAAGAACTTAATGCAAATAGCTGCATTATAGCAAAATGTAATTACAAATATTAGCTTCTCATATGTATTATTAGGATTTATTTCTTGAAATAGGCATAAAAAGAACAGTTTCGTTAATTATAAAGCATTAGATTATTAAAATAATTTTAATAAAAATAAATTTTAATCGCTTCCCCAAATATGGTGAACTCGGTAACTCTATTTTGTAAAGAGAAGACAAATTCAAAATGGAGGCAAAATTCGAGAAGTAAACAAATTGCTTGAAGTATACGCTTCCAGGACATTTTAAAAATGAAATTGCAATGGTATGTGTAAACTAAAAAGCGAGTGGCAAGATATTCGAGTATTTCGAATTGTTTTTCGTTGATAATACGTATACAAAATTTGCATGCCACTAATTGCGTGTGTAAATGCAGTTAATTGCACATGATACAAAAACAAGGTAACCGGTTCCCTAGTCAGCTTTTACATTTGTACAGACGACGGGCAGACAGACGAAATTTGATGGTGCGGTAACGAAAATTTTCGGTGGGGGAGAGTGTGTAGTACACGACTCTCTGTACTAGACATTTGTGGACATTCTTTGTTTCTCTTTTTAACTTTTCGTATTTCTTATGTTGTTGCTTCATATCATTATTCTCATATCAACATCAACTTCATATAAACACACTAGCTGTGCTTAAAAAAACAACAACAACAAAAGAAAAACGAAAAGTTTCTGTCTGTCTATTAATTTCTTAAATGTAAAAGGTTTAGGCAAGACCAAAAGAGAATTGAAAAAATGTCTGCCCATCGTCTGTACAAATGTAAAAGCAGACCTACAACACTAAAAAAACATCAGGTTTGATTGCGTAAATAAAAGTTCGCAAGGCGAATTAAAAAAGGTTGGTGCAAGCATGATACAAAAAACAAGATGTCTCTTCTCAATACAACACTAAAAAAAACAATAAGTGTTGTTTGTGTAAATGACGAATTTTTCACCTCAACTGTCAAAAGTTGCTGATAAGAAACACGTACAGTGCTAGTCATTTATTTTTATAGTGTTGGTGTTAAGGGAACAAGTCCAGTTTACGCACAGAGCTTTTAATTGAAAAAAAATATATAGGAAGTTAGAAAAAAAGAAGAAAAGCTAAGTGAAAAAATTGGCGGAAACACTTAATTTCCTAGTTAGGGACCTCTGAAGTTTTGATATACGTGTATATGAAACTGCGAATTCTTAAAAAACTTTAAATCAAAGTGCTTGAGGTTAATATATTAATATTATAATTTGCTATAAAAACGAAGGTGTGATTAAAATTTCAGTAAATAACACTGGATTAATTAACAAAATTGTCTTGCCGTAGCCGGCCTTTGGCCGGGCAAAGGGATTTCCTCCTCTTTGGTATAACAAACACCGGCTTCGCTGAAAAAAGTTTCACTGCATAGATGGCCTTCGGCCGGGCGGAAAAGTTATCTCCTCTATGGTATATAAAACACCTGCTTCGCTGATTAATGTCTCTGCATAGCCGACCCTCGGCCGGACGGAAGTATTTCCACCTACATGGTAAATCATTCTTTTCAAAAAATTCCTTCAAAAAAATTCAAAAACTTCTTTAAATAATAAGAAGATAAATAAGCCAGTAAGGTGCATTAACGTATATACGGTGGTAGCACTAGAAAAAAATTACAACAATACAACAAAAACAGGCATGTGGTAAGCTATGTTTATCAAAAATATTTCTAACTATTTTCACAATTATAAACTATGAATGTACCTTTTCATAATTATAAATTATATTCATTTGAATTATTTATATGTTCACAAAATAATTTGTATATGTTTAATTCAGAATAAAACTCTAAATTCACTTTCAAAAATGTAAACAATACATTTGACATAAATAGCTTACTATATTGCCAGTAGCAATTGTCACATGCCGTAGTGCTGCCACCGTGTATACATTAATGCACCTTGTAATCCAGCAACAATTTATACAAAATAAAAAACAAAAGCAAACGAAAAACAACCGAACATGTATGTACATACAAATACATATGCACAAAATATGCATACATGTGTGCATAGAAGCAAAAGAAATAACCGTTATTAATTTAAGTAAAAGTGTTTATAGGGCATTTAAATCTACCCCAAATCTAGTAGATTTGAACCAAAATCTTAACTGTTTCCGTGTTTTTGACATCTAACAAGATTTAAATTTCATAAAATCTTTTTTTGTAAAGCGTTTGGCAGCATTAACTATATCACAATGAATTCATCATGTAAAAGTAGTTTTTTTATTGCACCGTAGTATTTTAAAGTATTATTGTGAACAAAATCACAGCTGTGTAATAGAGTACTTACAAAAATCTACTTGATTTCGTCGAAATCTAGTTACAATCTAGACTTTATTTTGTATGGGAAATTTCGTCAAAATCAACTAGATTTGATTCGAAATTCCGATAGTACTAGATTTGGCTTAGGTGTAAATGGCCTATTACAAATGTTTACGCCATTTTAAAGTTAAGATGGAGATCAAAAGATCATCTCAAATTCTTGCGATTTTTAATAATAATTGCGCATTTACACCAACTCAAAATCTAGTAGTTTTGAATTGAAATCTACAACGAAATCTATATCGTTTACACCACCGTTTTTTGACATTTAGCAAGATTGCATTTTTTTGTGCCCAGAGACTGCACAACTTGCAAGAAAGCACAGTTGCATCGCTTAGTACTGAGTAGATTTCAGGTGATTTCGTCGAAATCTACTCATAAAGTAGATTTCATAGATTTGGCTTGAAATCTCGAATGAGCAGATTTCGCTTTGGTGTAAATAGGCTATAACAAGGGCAAGTGCAAGTTGAAACTATTTCAATTTTAGTAGATTGGGAACTAATTCCAAAGGTGGGCTATCGCCTTTACAGCAATGGCCATCCTTTGAAATTAGTTCCCAGAAACAATATTGATGGATGGACTTGGAGGTATGTCAGTAAAAATTACTTATTTAAAATTATGAAATTTAATAATTCGTTCTTCAACATATGCTGCAAAATCCTCCAAAATTAAAAAAAAAAGACAAATACTGCAATGAGATGATCTCATTTCGGAAAATACATTTTTTGAGAAATCTCATTTACTACTCTGTTTTCACATCTTTGGTTGGAAAATCTACCACTCGACTTTATATCTAGAAAGGCGAATATTGAAAGCCGAACTACTGCTAGAATAACTTCTGCAGAGAAGTTGTGGTGTTTGGTGCATTCCAGACAAATTTAAAATGTGGTACCCCAACGTGTTCGTTGAAATCGACAACACAGACGAGCACTCGTCTAAAAAATTTTATATGAAAATCACTCAAAAAATTGAATAACTTTCATACAAATTTTCTAGACGAGTTGCTCGTTTGTGTTCTATGAACAGCACGTAAAATTGGAAAACGGAAACACCACAGGGGTCACTACGTAGAAGTCAATGGGTTTTCGGAGGAGTTGAAAGAATTAGTGGTACGAGTAAATGTTTCATGGTCTCTACAGAAGACAGGAGCCATGGGACATTAATACCACTAATTCAAAAGTACATTGCTCACTCACAAGGTGAGTGATTACATAAATATTGCTTTATAAATATATTATATTTATACGTATAATTTACATATTTTCAGTCATATGATAGCTTAGCCAAAATGGGTAACAGGTGAATCACTCGGTTTCATTCAGAAGTAGTAAAACTGGCTAGCACACAAACACTATTGAAGGCCTGTGGCGGCACTTAAAAAAAATTAATGCCTGAATACAATACAAGAAAGCAGTTCTTTAATGTATATATCCAAAGATGTGTTTTCATGCGACACCGCAAAGCAGAAAATATTTATTTATTTATTTTTTTTTTTTTTTTTATTTATTGAATCTTCACAATGTGAACTAACAATAAGTATTCAAATCTTATTACTAAATACAATAAATTAACTAAGTCCAACCAATGCTAGACAAAAAGTTTTATTATGCGCATATTATATCGGTAAAATCACCTACTTAACGCTCTGATGGTGGCAACGGTATCTCTTCTCCTCAACCGAGTGTGACCACTAAAATTAAGTATGTTTCGTGCAAGAGGGTTTGGGTGAAGTTCCAATTTGCTGATATACCTTGTCGCATGCTTTGAAAACTCATCTTTTACCAGTGGAACACACAAATCCTTGTGAATTCGGGAGTTTTTTACGTACCATGGAGCTGCAGTAATTGTTCGAAGAATTTTGTTTTGTCGCCTTTGAATTTTTTCAATGACGCTGAGGCGGTGCCCCATAATTGAATTCCGTAGCGCCATATAGGCTTTAGTATTGCGTTGTATAACAAAAGTTTGCAATCTATTTTTTTTTTTTTTATTTATTTATCGAAATTTATAAACATATCAAAGTCTACAATAAGGCCTCAGCGCCATGGTGGCAATGTTGAGGCAATCTGACAACAATTATTTACAAAATTAGTTTAATTTTCCATTAATCCGAAGTCTGCATACATAAAAATTTTACCTGGCAAACCAATATTTTTTAAATCTTTTATATAAATTTTGAAAAACAAAGGTCCTAAAATACTTCAATGTATATTTCAATGTAGAATTTCCGCCCATAAGCCAATTTAATTGCGCTGCTTTTAATTTTAGCCGAGTGACTTTCGCGTCAATGTGAGGCTTCCACGTTAACCTACGGTCGAGATGAATACCAAGGTACTTGACTTCATTTTGCTGCGTAATATGTGAATTGTTAATTGTCTACGCAGTGTGAATGTAACGTGAGTACACTTTTGTTTATTAACTTTAATTTTCCAAAGTTTTAACCATATCTCTAATATTGAAATATATTCCTGCAAATTTCGCGAAGCTGCTTGATGGTTTTCATGTACGCTGCAGAATGCTGTGTCATCTGCAAAAGTTGAAGTGTGAATACCACATCTGGTTGGCATGTCAGAAGTGTAAATTAAATATAAAGTGGGTCCCAGAATGCTACCTTAGGGAACTCCTGCCTCGATTGGCTGAGTTGGGCTTACAAAGTCGCCTTCTCTGATAACAAACTTCCGGCCGCATAAATAGCTTTCCAGAAGCTTATGAGTGTTTGCAGGCAAGTTCAACTTTATTTTGTGCATTAATCCCTCGTGCCACACTTTATCAAAAGCTTGGGAAACATCAATGAATAGAGCTGAGCAATACGTTTTGTCCTCAAAAGTCTTTCTTATAACATTAACTAGTCTATGCGTTTGTTCTATGGTGCTGTGTTTAGCCCGAAAACCAAATTGATGATCCGAAATGCATCCTATATCATTCAATATTTGAGTCAACTTCGCCATTAACAATTTTTCGAAAAGTTTTGAAATTGTTGGCAGTAGACTTATTGGTCTATATGACTCTACTTTAGTGGCTTGGGTATCATAGTAACCATAGACACCTTCCACTGTGTATTCTAGGCGCAAAATAGAGTTAAAAATGAAAAGAAGAATATTTCTAGCAACACGAGGTAACTGTACAAGCCAGTAATTTTGTCACAACCTGGAGCTTTTTTTGAGTTTACTTTATTTATAACGTTTTCGACATCTTGAAAACTAAGTCTCAAAGGCACAGGCGGTCTAACAGCATATGGCGGAAATTGAGCAACATTATCCACTGTATCATTTGCAGTAAAAACGTTTTTCAAATGATTAACATACACCATCCCTTTTTCAGAATCACTTCTTGCCCAGTCGCCAGATGAAGTTCGCAAAGGTGGCTTAACTATTAAGGGTCTTTTCAGACCTTTTGTCGCTTTCCATAGAGAATAGTCGGTTTGCGGGCTACCATCAAGACCTTCTAGATAATTTTTGAGGGAAGCCGTTCTTTGAATTTCAAGCAGATTTCTTAATTGAGTTATGCACTCCCGTAGCCTGCTTTTAAGCTGGGGAGACTTTCGAAGTTGCCACTCTCTTCTAACTCTTCTTTTTTCTGACAGAAGTTGCTCTATTTCAGACGAATACGTTCTATTGCTCACATTTCTAGATCTTGTATGGCTAGTGGTAGCATGTTGTACGGCCAGTTTAAGGTCTTCAGAAAAATCTTTAATGGATATATCAACATCCTCAGGGGTTCTCAAGGCAATATTTTCTGTACAATGAGTACTCAAATATTTTTTATATTTTAACCAATTAACTCGAGTGACAGTCAACGCCAAGTCACAAAACGGGGAACGAAACCAACCAACCAACCCCCTGGGGGAACGAAACAGAAACTATAGTTGGTGAGTGATATGATGACAAGTCCAATGAAGGCTCCACTTGCATCCATTCTGAGGGAAAATTTTTTGTAACTCCGAAGTCTATAACGTCTGGGATCTTGCGTTGGTCTGACGGCCAATAAGTGGGGTGTCCACTTGAAATCACACCTAAGCCCATTTTGGAAACGGTGTCAAAAAGCCCCAAAAAGTGTGTTTAGCGTTATAGTCGCCAGCCGGTAAAAATCCAGAACCAAGCGATTTGAAAAAAATTGAATATTGGCTTTCTGTTATTGAAAATCGTGGTGGTGAGTAAATCGAGGATATAACAATTTTTTCATGAAAATTATTAAGGCATATATTTGTAGCTTGGAGATATTCCTCACGTGTCCCGTTCATTAGATAGTGCTTAATTCTGGTCTTTATCAAAATTGCTGAACCAGCGCAAGATCTTGCACGGGGATCTTTTGTGTCATATAATGTGTAGCCATTAATTTTGAAATAACTGTTAGTTGTCAAAAGGGTTTCAGCAATCATCATTATATCGATCTGCTTTTCCATAAGGAAGTGCTCAAGTTCATTTTTGTGTTGGCGAATGCCGTTTGCGTTCCAGAAACATATTTTTAACCAATTCATTTTTTTAAAATTGCCTGTAAAATAGTGGATTGCATTTTTAGCATTTCCTGCATCATGTTTGTCATAGAGACGGTAAAAGTGTTAATGGATTGAACAAGAGTCTGCAGAGTTGCCTCTAGGTTACTAAAATTTGGATCGGAATTTTGGGGCTTGGGTTCCTGGCTCAAGTTTTGGTCGGATTTAACCACATTAGCATATGAAAATTGTTTGGAATTCTGTGTGTTTGTGTAGTTGGTTGAATGGCCTACCTGTGGAAAATTGTTTTTACTAATGATATTTAGCTGCTAGGCTGCTGGAGAAACCGACAGGGCAACCTCTATAGTTTACAGTGTGGTTACCTCCACAGCTACTGCATTTCTTAACACTTGCGTCGGCCTTTGGCTTGTTGCACTGAATTGTGCCGTGAAGTTCGCCACACACAACACAAGCAGGGGGAAGTTTACAATATGCCTTAGTATGACCGAATTCCTGGCAGTTTAGGCATTGAACGCGCCCTAAATGCTTGTGTGTTCACAAAAATGTGAAGGGTATACATAAGTTTGTGATTCCCTTTGTAATTTCTACAGTTTTTTTTTTGCGACCCTATAAAGTATATACAAAAATGTAAAGGGTATATATAAGTTTGTAATTTCTACAGTTTTAATTTGCGACCCTATAAAGTATATATATACTGAATTAGAATTAATGGAAAAGTCGATTAAGCGATGTCCGTCTGTCGGTCGTTGAAATACCGTTTCTGAGAAAACCATTAGATATAGAAACTTTTTCTTTCACCATTTTATTACTCCATATAGCCATCTGTTTGCTATTGAAATTCAGTAATATCGGTTCACGTATATCTGAGATATATTCAAAATTCCGAAAAAAACATTTTTTTTTGCAATTTTGTATGGAAATTTTTGTTTGTTTTGCTTCAAACTTAACACATTCATTAACCATGGTGACTAAAGGGAAAAAAAATTTTTTTTTGATAATGGTCCATATATACCCGAGATATAGCCTAAATCGGGGTTTTCATGAAAATGTCGCGTAAGCGATTTGAAACAATTTTTTTTTGCTCAAAGCCAGTTTTGGTAATGAAATAAAGTTATATAAATGTGGAAAATGAAAATTTCTGATATCGGTCCATATATACCCGAAATATAGGTAGTAATATGAATAAGAATATATAAAGTGCAAAACTTGGCGGAAACGCATAGCTTCCTAGTTATGGACCTCTGAAGTTTTGATATACATACGTGTGCATGAAAATTAGACTTTTCACTACATTTGTCAAGATATGCATAATTTATTTAATATCTTAACAGTGCAACCTAAATTAAGGAGTCAAACGTAATTTATGTCAAACATCTTCATGCACATACAAAATGTATGAGACCAACCCAAATAGCGCGACGTCAAGGTTTTTATGGTACAACGTTAAAGGCCTCATTAGTTTTTACTCTCAGTTGCCGTTCTGTGACGGTCTTGTCTGTAGCAAATATTTTAAAATAAATTACTTTTTCTGCGAAAAAGTTCAGCTGATTTTTACAGTAAAGCACAATTAAAAGAAAAATATTGGAATTCTGAATAAAGAATTTTCGCAAAAATTATTTATTTAAAAAACAAAAAAAAAAAAACTATTTACTTAGAAATGGTGATAAAACAGCCAATTTGTGATATTTCTTATGCAAAATACAATGTTTTTTCACTAAAATTATATGGCATTATTCACAAAAAATATTGTAAGTTTATTAAACTGTTGTTTGACAAATATCTATAGAAGATTTGTCAAATAAGTGTTTAACAAACACAATATTTTTTATGAATACGGCCGATATCCTTTTGATCATCCATGGTGCTCAATTGATTAAGAAATAAATAATTAAAACAAATTATTTTAGCTTTCGATGAAAGAATGTGTACACATATGAATAAAAACAAGTAAGAGTGTAGTATATTCGGCTGGGCCGAATCTAAAATACCCTTCACGATAGTCACGAATATGTATAGTGTATTAAAGATGTGACCTGAATATGCTCGGGTATATATGAACCGATATCGGAATTTTCTATTTTCTGTATTTTAGTAACCTTCTTTTATAACGAGAATTGCTTTTCAGCAAAAAAAAAAAATTTTTTTTAATGGAAAAATCGGTTCAGGCTATATCTCGGGTATATATGGACCGATATCGAAAATTTTAATTTTCCATATTTATATAACCTTATTTCATTACCAGAACTGCTTTTGAGCACAAAAAAGTTGTTTAAATTCACTTACTCGGCATTTTCATCAAAAAACCGGCTAAGCTATATATCGGGTATATATGGGCCGATATCGGAAATTTTAATTTTCCATATTTATATAACCTTATTTTATTACCAGAACTGCTTTAAGGTGAAAAAAGTTGTTTAAGTTCGCTTACGCGACATTTTCATGAAAACCCCGATTTGGGCTACTTATATATCGGGTATTTATGGACCGATATGGGAAATTTTCATTTTCCATATTTATATAACCTTATTTTATTACCAGAACTGCTTTTAAGCAAAAACTGTTGTTTAAGTTCGCTTACGCGACATTTTCATGAAAACCCCGGTTTCGGCTATATCTCGGGTATATATATGACCGATATCAGAAATTTTCATTTTCCATACCTATATAACCTTATTTTATTATTAGAACTGCTTTTAAGCAAAAAAAGTTGTTTAAGTTCGCTTACGCCGCGTGTTCATGAAAACCCCGGTTTACGCTATATCTCGGGTATATATGGACCGACATCGAAAACTTTCATTTTCCATATTTATATCACCTTATTTTATTACCAGAACTGCTTTAAGGCAAAAAGTTGTTTAAGTTCGCTTCCGCATCATTTTCATGAAAACCCCGGTTTGGGCTAATTATATCTCGGGTATTTATGGACCGATATCGGAAATTTTCATTTTCCATATTTATATAACCTTATTTTATTACCAGAACTGCTTTTAAGCAAAAACTGTTGTTTAAGTTCGCTTACGCGACATTTTCATGAAAACCCCGGTTTCGGCTATATCTCGGGTATATATAGACCGATATCGAAAATTTTCATTTTCCATACTTATATAACCTTATTTTATTACCAGAACTGCTCTTAAGCAAAAAAAGTTGTTTCAGTTCGCTTACGCGGCATTTTCATGAAAACCCCGGTTTGGGCTACTTATATCTCGGGTATTTATGGACCGATATCGGAAATTTTCATTTTCCATATTTATATAACCTTATTTCATTACCAGAACTCTTTTTAAGCAAAAAAAAATGTTTAAGTTCGCTTACGCGACATTTTCATGAAAACCCCGGTTTGGGCTATATCTCGGGTATATATAGACCGATATCGAAAATTTTCATTTTCCATATTTATATAACCTTATTTTATTACACGAACTGCTTTTAAGCAAAAACCCCGGTTTCGGCTATATCTCGGGTATATATATGACCGATATCAGAAATTTTCATTTTCCATACCTATATAACCTTATTTTATTATTAGAACTGCTTTTAAGCAAAAAAAGTTGTTTAAGTTCGCTTACGCCGCGTGTTCATGAAAAACCCGGTTTAGGCTATATCTCGGGTATATATGGACCGATATCGAAAACTTTCATTTTCCATATTTATATCACCTTATTTTATTACCAGAACTGCTTTAAGGCAAAAAGTTGTTTAAGTTCGCTTCCGCATCATTTTCATGAAAACCCCGGTTTAGGCTATATCTCGGGTATATATGGACCGATATCGGAAATTTTTATCTTCCATATTTATATAACCTCATCTTATAACCAGAACTGTTTTTAATCAAAAAAAGTTGTTTAAGTTCGCTTACGCGACATTTTCATGAAAAACCCGGTTTGGGCTATATCTCGGGTATATATAGACCGATATCGAAAATTTTCATTTTCCATACTTATATAACCTTATTTTATTACCAGAACTGCTCTTAAGCAAAAAAAAGTTGTTTCAGTTCGCTTACGCGGCATTTTCATGAAATCCCCGTTTCAGGCTATATCTGCGGTATATATAGACCGATATCGGAAATTTTCATTTTTCATATTTTTTTTTATTTTTTTTTTCTATTTATTTATCGAAATTTATAAACATATCAAAGTTTGCAATAAGGCCTCAGCGCCATGGTGGCATTGTTGAGGTAATCTGACAACAATTATTTACAAAATTAGTTTAATTTTCCATTAATCCGAAGTAATTAGAAAATAAATAAAATTAATAAAAATAGAAGATCAATTAATTCAAATTTTTAACAATACTTAAAAGAAAAACTATATAAGAGAATTTGGTAATGTTGAAATATTATTCTTTAATTGCCTAAAGTTATTATAATAAAAGCATATCAATATTTTGGAACAAATACTCTTTCAATGAATTTTTAAATGTAGAAAGAGAATTAGAACTTTTAATAGCCGTTGGTAAATCATTGAATTGTAAACTACCACTGTACTCGATCCTTTGTTTGGTTGTTTCTAGACGACACCTTATCACTTGTAAATTAGATCTTTGCCTAGTGTTCACATTATGTTGGCTCATCTGTAATCGAATTGTGTGAAATCCAATGTTGTGTAGCACCTTGTAGACATAAACAAGAAGCTGCATTTTGTGTAAACTATAAAAAGGCAAAATAGTACGTGCAATATCTCTATATAATAACAAAGTCGAAAAAATGTTTGGTAATTTAAAAACAGACTTTAAGGCTTTATTTTGCAAAACTTGCAGCGATTTCAGATCTGCGTTTCTTTTATGACCATAAGTAAGTGCTAGATAATTAATTTTGCTTTGTATTAATGCCTCAAATATCATTAGCTTAGAGCGTTCATCAAGTTTGCTACGAAGTTTATACAAAATTCCAACAACTGGTGATATCTTTGTTTTTATATACTGTATATGAGAGTGCCAACCAAGATTATTTTGAAGCAATACCCCCAAATATTTTACAACACTTACATCATTAATTCGTCTCCCATCAATAATCACCATACAGTCACTACTCCTATTCAGTTGTGGCTTAAACCTAATAAATTGGGTTTTACTTGCATTTAAGACCAGTTTGTTAACTCTTGCATATTTAGAAATCAGTTCAACGTCATGTGCAATCGATGATAGCATTATTGAAACTTGTCTGTAGGGATAAAAAATAGCCAGATCGTCTGCATACATAAAAATTTTACCTTGCAAACCAATATTTTTTAAATCATTTATATAAATTTTGAAAAACAAAGGTCCTAAAATACTGCCTTGAGGCACTCCGTAATTTATGTACGCCATAGAACTATTTTTCCCGTTTACTGCAACATATTGCTTCCTATTAATGAGATAGCTTTTAAAAAATGCTAGCTCGCGCCCAGATATACCATAAAAACACATTTTCTCAATCAGAATTGCGTGATCAACCAAATCAAATGCCCTGCTGAAGTCGTAAAATATACCTCCTACACCAGTGAAACCTTTGTCTAGACATTCGCAAGTATAATTGATCACATTGATAACAGCCTCATCGGTTCCACACCCTTTTCTGAAACCATATTGCTCATCTGCTAGGACATTTTCTTCTTTCAAATATTTTGTCAATTGTTTACATATAAGTTTCTCAAAAATTTTATCGATTACTGATAAAAGAGCAATTGGCCGATATTTTTCAACTGTATCAGCATGTAATTCTTTAGGAACCGGAATGATTTTTTGTATTTTTAATGGTTCAGGAAAAATTGAAGAGCTAATTGAATTATTAAAAATGCTAACGATATGCGGAATTAACTCAGTAGCACGTTCCACAATAAGTTTAGGTGAAATGTTATCAAACCCTGGTGATTTTTGAATAGCAAAACCTTCAACTATCTCTCTAGCTTCACTTATATCTGCATGTTGTACTCTAAAACAGTTATGTTGTCGTCGTGTTTTAATTCTAGTATCGAGTTTATAAAAAATTGATTAAGTATTTCTGCTTTTGTACCATCGTAAATAATCGTACTGCCATGTATATCTTTTAATTTTATTTCAGGCTTTTTTTCTCTTCCAAGTGTTTGATTTAAAAACTGCCAGCACTTTTTAGGATCATGCCTAACTTTATCTAACCTGTCCTGATAATAAGATCTCATAGCATCCCTTGAGGCTATTTTGATCACTTTGCTGATTCTTTTTAGTCTATCCTCAAGACTCATGTTAGAATACCTTCTTCTTCTTGCCATCAGAAGTTTATACTTCAGCCTAATTAGTGATCTTATATTGCCATCAATCCACGGTGCTACATCAGCGTTTAAAAATTTTCTTCTTTTCTTTACGTTTGTTCAGTTCTCTACAGCATTAAACACACATGATATAAGCTCACCTACATCTGATGACGGATTGGCAGTAATGACAAACGAATTTAGATTATTACGCAACATTTGTTTCACTTTCCCATAATCACAATAGGAATTTACAACTTCTTTATAGTCAAACGTTCTAAGTTGAGACATTAACGTACAAAAAATAAAATTGTGGTCAGATAATTGGCATTCCACCGAATCAATAGTAAGTCTGTTACATAAATTACTGAAAACATTGTCTATAGACGTACCACTTGCTGGTCGAGTTACAAGTGTGTGACAATTTTGAACGTCATAAGTTTCAATTACTGTCTTAAGCTCCGCAGCATTATATATATTTAGAAAGTCTACATTCGAATCTCCAACAAAATCGATATAAGATGATAAGTATATTATCGATATAAGATGAAAAATTGCTAAAGCTACATTTTTGTGATCTGTAGAAAGAAATGATTTTCATAGGTGTGCCAGAAACTAGATGATCTTTTAATGATATTGCTACCGTCTCGATATAATTTTGACTTTCACACAAATCAACACAGTAATTAATATTTTCTCTGATATATACAGACGTGCCACCATAAGCATCACTCCGGCAGCAATGAATACTGTTATAACCAGGAATTTTATACAAGTCTAATAAATCATTTTGTAACCAGGTTTCTTGAATACAAATTATGGTTGGTAGTTTGTTAAAATTTGCTATGAATGTTTTAAACTTGTTAAATTTTGAAAGAGATGATATGCTTCTAATATTAAGCGAAAGAATGTATATATTTTGCAAATGAAGTTTATCTTTAATATATTTTTGAAAAGAATTAAATGATTTAAAGTATTTATTCATATTTGTATATAAGAAATAAAATTTATGCATAAACAATAGTTGTAACATTTTATGATGGTGACAAGTAATCATCATCTGCGTTATCATCATCAGACACAACAACGTTCTCTCTTACATGTCCTTGAGTTCTTCTTGACGTACCTTTAGTTGACTCCAAGAGGAGTTTATCCACTTCATCAGCATTTTTTATAAGCTTGGGCTTTGACAATTCAGCAATTTTTACAAACACTTTACCTTTAGCAGCATACACACTACGATACCCAACAGATCTCAGAGATTTTGCGTGGTTAAGAAGGTTTAATGTTTCTTTACTTAGAAAATCGTTTACAAAAACCGACTGCGTTTCCTCCTTATTATTTAGTTTAGACTTAGCTGACATTACTTTTTGCTTAGACGTGTTAGAACTAAATTTGGCCACAATAGTCTTGCGCTTTGAGTTTTTATTTTTCCCAATAAAATAGGCATCCTCAAATTCATCACTTTTTAAAACTACGTCAACAGATTTCATTACATTTATAACAGCTTCAACTGCGTTGATATTATCTGATAGCTCAATCCCACTAACTAACCAATCATTTTTTACTCGGATATCATTCAAAAATTTAACCGATTGCTTTAAATCGTTTACTTCTGCCCTCAAAGATCTATTTTCTTTTTGAATGGCATCAAGCTTTTTCTTATTATCTGCAATTCCCTTAATAATTTCATCAAATTGTTTAGCCATAAACGACATTGATTCTTGCATATCATTAAGCTGATTTAATTTAAGAAGTTGTTGTTTTATTGCATTTAATTCAGTTTTTACATTCCCCGCACATTCGTTGTTACACACATGACATACATAAGCTTCATCTTTATTACTCATCAGATAATCAAATTGTCTTTTATCAAGTCTTGTACATAATGCATGATAAATTTTTGAACATTTATCACATTGTATTGAGTTTTCTTCATTCTCCTTTACCTCTAATTTGCTTTCTCCGCATAAAACAATTGGTTTTTTTAAATTTCGACGCGAACTTTTGGGCATTCTTGAAAATTTCCCAATACCTCTATCAATATTTGTTAGCATACAATTGTAATAAACTTTGAATTTGTTTTTAAAACCAATTTATATAACCTTATTTTATTACCAGAACCGCTTTTAAGCAAAAAAAGGTTTTTTAATTTCGCTGACGCGGCATTTTCATGAAAAACCCGTTCTAGGCTATATCTCGGGTATATATGGACCGATATCGGAAATTTTCATTTTCCATATTTATATAACTTTATTTTATTACCAGAACTGCTTTTGAGCACAAAAATGTTGTTTTAGTTTGCTTACGTGACACTTTTATGTAAAACCCGGTCTAGGCTATATCTCGGTTATTTATGGACCGACATCGAAAATTTTCATTTTTCATATTTATATGACCCTATTTCATTACCAGAACTGTTTTAAGTAAAAAAAGATGTTTAAGTTCACTTACGCGACATTTTCATTAAAACCGCGGTTTAGGCTATATCTCGGGTATATATGGACCGATATCGGAAATTTTCATTTTCCATATTTATGTAACCTAATTTCATTACCAGAATTGCTTTTAAGCACAAAAAAGTTGTTTAAGTTCGCTTACGCGGCATTTTCATGAGAACCCCGGTCTGGGCTATATCTCGGGTATATATGGACTGATATCGGAAATTTCCATTTTCCATATTTATATAACCCTATTTCATTACCAAAACTGCTTTTGAGCAAAAAAAGTTGTTTAAGTTCGCTTACGCGGCATTTTCATGAAAACCCCGGTCTAGGCTATATCTCAGGTATATATGGACCGATATCGGAAATTTTCATTTTCCATATTTACGTTACCTTATTTCATTACCAGAACTGCTTTTGAGCACAAAAAATTTGTTTAAGTTCGCTTACGCGACATTTTCATGAAAAACCCGATTTGGGCTATATCTCGGGTATATATGGACCGATATCGGAAAAAAAAAAATTTTTTTGCCTTTTAGTCACCATACTTAATGGGTGTGTGAAGTTTGAAGCAAAACAAACAATTTTTTTTGTCAAAAATTTCCATACAAAATTTCAAAAATTAATGGCTTTTTTCGGAATTTTGAATATATCTCAGCTATACGTGAACCGATATTACTGAATTTCAATAGCAAACACATGACAATATGGAGTAATAGAATGGTGAAAGAAAAAAGTTTCTATGTCTAATGGTTTTCTAAGAAACGGTATTTCAACGACCGACAGACGGACAGACGGACATCGCTTAATCGACTTTGCCATTAATTCTGAATCAGAATATATATACTTTATAGGGTCGCAAAAAAAACTGTAGAAATTACAAACGGAATCACAAACTTATACCCTTAACATTTTTGTGAATGGTATAAAAATTATTTTTCCATACCAGAAAATAGTAATACATACATATCTGGCTGTCACTTAAGCATTAAACACACTGCAGCCAGCAGACTACCGACTTCAATGTGTAAAATGTAAAATACATGCATTTAAATGCGTTGAATACAGCAAGACGACACGGCTGCAGGTATTTGTCCATGCTAAACTAATTTATATTTTTGTTGACTGCAAAATAAAAACAGTGTAGGCAATATAACAAAATATATAATACAAATTACAGTCGTAAAGCAGCTCTGTAGTGCAATTCACTATCCTGTTTTAACGCTAATAAAATTCGTTTAGAGAAATTAACACTAACGTTGGTGTTTTCCCGATTCTATAACAGGGGGCTAATTCTGTCATTCGTGATCGAAATTACTATCGAGTAGAAAATAATTTCGATATCGTGTAAACTTGTAATGATGTGACTCGTTACGTAACGAACCGAGTTATCACTTCAGTGTTGCAAAATGCTGACAAAATGTGTTTTATAACACTGCCGAAAATTGTATGTATTTGCATACTTTGCATACATGTTTTACATTAAAAAATAAACACACATATGTACCTTCATAATAACAATTCATTTAAATCTGTCATGTATGCGTGTTTGGACATTAAAAAGTAAGTAAATAGAAATAACAAAAAATATGTATGTGAAAACAACCATTTAAAAAACAAAAAAATTTTCTTGAATATAATAACATGTAACTTCATATATAAGTATTTGTGTTCTTTATACACTAATATAAGTCATGAATTAAAAAAAAGTCTTAAGAACCAAAAATGCTCAATTTAATTTAACTATTATTGCTATTCAAAACAAATTTTTAATTTACATTTCTTTTGTGTTTTTCTGTTTGGCTGGTTTTCGATAGTACTTTTGCTTACGAGTAAAAAGTTGCACGGTTGCATTCGAATGGTTACTCGCTATCGAATGGCATCATTAGAAATTTCGAAACCTTTTACTCGATATCGAATGAGATAATCCCAAAAGTGTAAAAACTCGCACATTCGAGTAAAAACTCGCTCGTAAGCGAATGACAGAATTAGCCTCCAGGGGGCTAATTCTGTCATTCGTGATCGAAATTACTATCGAGTAGAAAATAATTTCGATATCGTGTAAATTTCTAATGATGTGACTCGTTACGTAACGAGTCGAGTTATCACTTCAGTGTTGCAAAATACTGACAAAATGTGTTTTATAACACTGCCGAAAATTGTATGTATTTGCATACTTTCTATACATGTTTTACATTAAAAAATAAATAAACACACATACGTTCACAATAACAATTCATTTAAATCTGTCATGTATGCGTGTTTGTACATTAAAAAGGAAGTGAATAGAAATAACAATTCAATAAATATGTGTGTAAAATCAACCATTTAACTATGTATAAACATATGTATATATGCATTTCTAAAATAAAAAACAAAAATAAATTCTTGAATATAATAACATGTGACTTCAAATATAAGTTTTTGTGTTCTTATACCTGTATAAGTCATATACATCATATGACTTGAAAAAAGCCTTAAGAACCAAAAATTCTCAATTTAATTTAACTACTATTGCTATTCAAAACAAATTTTTAATTTACATTTCTTTTGTGTTTTTCTGTTTGGCTGGTTTTCGATAGTACTTTTGCTTACGAGTAAAAATTTGCACGGTTGCTTTCGAATGGTTACTCGCTATCGAATGGCATCATTAGAAATTTCGAAACCTTTTACTCGATATCGAATGAGATAATCCCAAAAGTGTAAAAACTCGCACATTCGAGTAAAAACTCGCTCGTAAGCGAATGACAGAATTAGCCCCCAGGTTTTAACACTATTTGTCTTCGTTTTAAATCAGCTGTTTTTATAGCCTGACTGATTAGCGTTAACTAAACACCAATTATTTTTGTGGTGTTTATCTTAACAACAATGTCGTTAAAATTCTACTAGAATAACTTCACAGTATCTGGCATATGACTTGTCGAAAGACTCCAACAGTCGGTGGCGTGTTCTCCGTGAGAAGAGCTTATCTTATTTATCAAAAAATATTTTAAATAATAAACATATAAATAGTTTTACTTACCCTAAACATGGAATTATTTGCAAATTTGTTTGTTTTTTCTGTTCCTCTTTGTGGTTTTCTTTATTTTTAACAAAGCTGCCACATTATTTCAAATTTTTTTAACATACAGCCAGAGGTGTTAAGAATAAGTTAGTGAATCACATAAGCGTTAGTGCAAACCACAAAAGCTCGCGTTAAGTTATGCTCTTTTAAAATCGTTAAAAGTTAGTGAATTGCACTACTGGGCTGAAGAACAGCTCTCGCATCATCGTAATTATTTCTTGTGTTTGTTGTTCGGTCTTAACGGTTTGCCTCAACTAACTGTATTGGTTTACAGTTTTTTTTAGAGGTTATTCATTGTTAACCACGTGGAAACTTCCTATGTGAAGGCAGAGGTCACAGCGACGCTACAAAAGTGCTGTTAATACCATCTTGGGCATATGGTTTTGTCACCCCGCCTGTGCTGTGCATCCTATACTTTGCAACTGTATAGTTACCAAATAAATAAATAAATATGTATAATACAAATTAGTGCTTGAAATTGTTTTATTTTTTAAATCACAAAGAAAAACAACAAAAGGTGAGTATTGCCTTAAATAAATAAATCAATTCAGATTTACATATAATCAAAACAAGTAACGTTACTAGTTGCTTTTTACTTTACTTGCTTTTATTCGCAACTCTTTGCTTTCGAATTTGCCTGGTTTTGCTCCACATTTAGGCAAATTCGATGCACCGTCTTTCACATTACCCAAATACATTTTTCAACTTTGAAGTCCCGTCTACAATGAATTAGGCATGGCGAACTAAAAGTTTTTTGACGACATGCAACACATGAAATTACGAAATGTTGTCAAAATTTTGTCCCTCTTTTGTTCGAAAAAGCAACAAAGTCGATGTGTTTTTTCAAAATTATGTATCTTGTAAACACAATTTAGCAAATTTACGGAACAGAAACAAAAGACTTTACCTGGTAAAGCTGCCTTGGTACGTATTTTGTACAAATGTATACACCGATAAGTAATGTGAAAACCGAGGCCCTTGCATATGCTTGACAAACCTTTCTTTAAGAGCGACAATTTTTTTTTATCGGTTTACATAAACAGAACTTGTTCTGTTATATAAAGCGCCTAAAGTGACACCACTGAAGTATAAAAAAAGTTTTCTTTTCATTGTTTTGATTGCTAGAGCTTGGTAAGTACCAAGGCAGCTTTATAGTAGGTAGTGGCAGAATTACAATAAATACAGCACCAAAAACATCAACATGTATTTTGTTGGTAGAATTTACGAACAGTTGTTACAATTTTGTTTGAAAATGCAAGGAAGTGTGTTTTTGACAAATTTACGCAAAGGAAGTATGTTTTTGACAAATTTAGGCAAAGAAAACGAAAGACAGCTGTGCTTATGCCACTACAGTATTGAAGCTGCCTTGGTAAGTATAATATTGCCTCAAATTTATAATTTTTAACGTTCTAATATTTTTGTGTTACAAATCATCTGAGGAAAAAAGAATATACCTGGGGGGAAGTTGCGGAAAACATGAAATTAAATGGTAAGATGTTAAGTTTTAATAATAACGAGTGATTTTTTTGCTATTATCTTTTTGGCAACACTAGTTTTGACAGCTCACGCACGTTTTGTATCTTGTGTCACTGTCAAACATCTTCAGTTTGGTCTATAATTTAATCATGAATCGTCTTACAAACGAACAACGCTTGCAAATTATTGAATTTTATTACCAAAATGTGTGCTCTGTTAAGAAAGTTCATCGCGCGCTTCTTCCATTTTATGGTCAGTTTAATCGACCTACTGAGGCTTCTATTCGGGCTATTGTAAACAAATTTCGCACCAAATTTACATTGTTGGACATTAAACCACCAACACGCTTACGTAGAGTGCGAACTGAAGAAAATATCGCAGCCGTATCGGCCAGTGTTGGTGATGACCGTGAATTATCGATTCGGCGCCGTTCGCAGCAATTGGGACTCTGTTACTCCACTACGTGGAAAATTTTGCGGAAGGATTTGGGTGTGAAGCCTTATAAGATACAGCTGGTGCAAGAATTGAAGCCAAACGACCTACCACAACGCCAAATTTTTGGTGAATGGGCTCTTGAAAAGTTAGATGAAGATCCACTTTTTTATCGAAGAAGTGTGTTCAGCGACGAGGCTCTTTTCTGGTTGAATGGATACGTGAACAAGCGAAACTGCCGTATTTGGAGTGAAGAGCAGCCAGAAGCATTGCAAGAGCTACCAATGCATCCACAAAAAACAATCGTTTGGTGCGGATTATGGGCTGGCGGCATCATTGGGCCGTATTTCTTCAAAGATGATGCGAATCACAACGTTACTGTGAATGGTGAGCGCTACCGTGCGATGATAACAAACTTTTTTTTGCCCAAAATGGAAGAGCTTGACTTGCATGACATGTGGTTTCAACAAGACGGTGCCACATGCCACACAGCACGCGAAACAATGGACCAATTGAGAGGCGAGTTCGGTGAACAGTTTATTTCACGCTTGGGACCAGTCAATTGGCCGCCCAGATCGTGCGATTTAAGGCCTCTAGACTATTTTTTGTGGGGCTATGTTAAGGCTAAATTCTATAGCGACAAGCCCGCTTCGATTGACGCACTGGAAGCCAACATTGCCAACATTATTCGTGAGATACCGGCCGAAATGTTGGAAAGAGTATGCCAAAATTGGACTAAGCGGTTGGACCATTTGAAGCGCAGCCGCGGCCAACATTTGCATGAAATAATCTTCAAACATTAAATTATATCGATCCAACTATCGATCCAAATAAATATTTCATGCATTTTTCTGAATTTAATTGGTTTTTTTTTTTAAATTTCCGATAGTTCTTATAAAATCACCCATTATAAGTATCTATACTTTTGCAGCAATGGAGTGCAAAAAGAGATGGATGGACGTTGTAAAATATTGCAACAACTTGCTTCCGGTAGCAACGCTAAAGCTCCACGAAAACTGTGGAGATATTTCAAGGCAATGGACTTCCTAGAAAATGTGTCCAATGCGAGACAGTTTGTGCAATGTACATACGCATTTAAATATATTGTTTTCTTTTCAGAAGCGTAGGAAATGTATGCAGTGGTAATGAAAGTTTTCCTGACATCATTGACTTAGAATCAAATGATAGATGCCTTTCAACCATAAGTCACTGTTCCACGAACAACAAATCAAAAAAGGTACGTTAAACTTTTATTTTCAGAATATTAGGAATGAAAAGTTCGACGACTTTCTAAATTTAGCTTCAACAAGTATAAGCCAAACCTCCGAAGCATTCAATAAAATGAAAGAGGACCAAGATTCCATAGCCACGCTTTTTGGAGGTTTGGCAAAGAAAATAAGAGAAGCAAATATGCTTGAAGACAAAGTTTCAACTTTAGAATAGAGATGTTTTACTCTTTAAATACAGTATTAAATCAGTATCACAATTTTTGTTGTTATTTTAGAACAATATTCATACTTACTTCATGTTTTGTAGTAAATCTACATTACAAATTGCATGTACATACATGAGCCTTATTTACAATTTGAGTTATTTTAGCAATAGATTTTATAAAGTTTGGAATATTTTCTTCAGCCATTGTTTCAAAGTATAAAAACAAAAACTATCTGAAGTATTTAGTAAAACAAAAATTGTTATATCTTTGCTTTTCTGTTGCTGCCGTGTTCAAAATAATCCATTAGTTGGCTACAGGACTACAATTGTCGGCTGCGGCATTTGCTGTCGTGGTCTGCTGGCTTCAATATGTTTAATGCATTAACGTTGAATTCTGTTTTCAACAGATTAGACCGCAACAGAACAGAACGAAAAAGTGAAAACAAACCATGCGCATATAAATTATATTGAACTGATAGCTGATTCAGAACGTATAAACTAGTTCTGCCTTAACGATCTTATTTAAGTTACTTACTACAGCATATTAACGCTGCACTGTAAGTGATAATACAGTTTAAAAAAAAAAATTTGATAAAAGTGCTCGAGGCTAATATAAATATTATATATATTTTTTTTAACGAAATTCTGATTAAAATATTATTAAATAACACCGGATTAATTAACAGAGTTGTCTTTGAAAAGCTGGTCTATGGTCGAGCGGAGGAATTTTCTCCTTTTTTTACTTTATCCAGAGCTTTTACAAAATTTCCTAACGGACGCGGTTAAAAGAAAATTGTATGTATCCCATATTAGAATAATTACTTTGAAATCGGCAACACTGTTGATATGAAACCCCGCACGGCGTTTGAGCTCCAAAAATAAACACAAATCGTACCAAGAGATAGACAAAAAAACAAAAGAATTTAGTAATCCACACACACTTATACAATACTTTTTCAACCAATTTTTCTTTATAATAAATAATTTTCACAATTCTCTTGTTTAGGTTTTATATTAGATAAAAGTGTAACTGTTTTTATTTGGATACATAAAACTAAACTACTTTTGCAGTTGAGTAATAAAAATGGCCTTGTGTATTATTTAACCCTCTTTTTCTTTCTTTTCTGTTAATCTCTTATTTGGATAAATTACACTCAAAAATTTTTGTTTGTATTTTTTAGAAGTAAAAATTTAATTACAATATTATCGTTACTGCCAACCGCAACGCAGCAGCTCTAAAAAAGACTTTCCTTATTAGTATATTAAATAATTTGGCAACGAATTTAAAGCAATCACACGTCCGACCACGAGAGTGAAATCTACAACACAGAGTCCATAAAACAAATTCGCCTACAACGAATAACTGAAAAACAGATTGGTTGTATATTTTTATATTTAGAATCAGTCATTCGCTAACGGCATAATTTTTTTAACTTAAAATGTACTCTGCGAGTAAAGTTTACAATGGCAGACATATGTATGTACATACTCGTATGCATGTGTGTATAACTGCATATTCACCAACTTTAAAAAGTCATGTATTTTACTTTCCTTTGCGAGGCAGCATGCAGCAGCGTATGTACCAAGGCACATTTAAAGTAATTGCACCATGGTATACACATATGTGTATGTACATATATATGTATACATATGTGGGCAAATTTATTTAGCTCTTATTTATTTATTGAACTGGCAATAAGTATTCAAATCTTAATACTAAAAACAAATAGGTTATTAAGTCCAGCCAATGCTAAACAAAAGGTTTTATTTTGCCCGAACTATATCGGTAATTTTACTTATTTAACGCTCTGATGATGGCATCTGAGAGTGACCGCCAAAATTAAGCACATATGTTGTGTGCAAGAGTATTTGGGTGAAGTTCGAGTTTACTAATATTCCTTGTCGCGTACTTAAAAAAATCTTCTGTTACTAGCGGAACACACATATCCTTATGAATTCGTTAGATTTTTGCGTACCATGGAGCCACAGTAATCTTTCGAAGAATTTGGTTTTGTCGCCTTTGAATTTTTCAATGTTGGACGTTAAGGCGGTGAATTACGTAGCACCATATATTCTTTAGAAATGCGTTGTATAACAAGAGTTTGCAATCCAATTACAATGCAGAATTTCTGCCATTAAGCCAATTTAGTTGCGGTCGGGGAGTATACCAAGGTACTTCACTATACTGCGGAATAGCTGAGTTGCTAATTTTGATAGGCAAACACGTTTGTTTACGTTTGTTTGTTTATACAGTGTGAATGCAACATGATTACAAGAGAGAAGAAAATAATAAATAAGCCCTGAATAAATATATAAAAAAGTAAAAAAGAACTTTATGAAAAATATTGCAAACATACTTATGTAGTTAAATTAATTACATAATAATAAAAAATAAAACAGCGATATAATGACCGAATGCAGTGCAGGTAAGGCGGTGATTAGTGACGAGATAAGAATACGATGCCAAGGTGTTTATGAACAAGCAAAATTTAAAAGAATATAAAACAAAATCAAAATGCAATAAAATGTTTATTAGAAGCAATTGAAAAAGATATCCGAAACACCTTAAAATTCTTTATGACACATAAAAGGCTGATGAAAAAAATGGTTTGGGGGAAAAATTTGATTTGTTAATTTTAAAGATATGAAAACAAAAATGAAGAAATGCGAAACAATATAGAAAAAAACAAAAACGAAAAAAGAGAGTGTAAAATAAAATAAGTTGTCATTCCCGGATGCTATAAAAAAGAATGCAGTGCTGTCATAGATAAAAAATCAGGTGCCATTGGTAAGCCTGGAGACTTATTCTGAATTGCGATGCGAAAGTCATAGCGATGCGCAAATGAATTGCGATGCGAAAGATATTTGGTATTCTGTAAGTCTTTCTCATTCGCAATTAATTTCGAAATGTGGCAATACTCTTCCAAAGTAAATACATAAACCTCAAATTTATTTCTTATTCGACAAGTTTTACAAGTTCAAAAATTGTTTGGTGGCTTTTAGCATAAAAAATAAATAGTTTAATTAAAAAAAATTGTACTAGTAAAAAATTATAAATAGCTTGTTTTTTATGTTTCCCAGCAAAGCATTTTCATGCTTTGCTAATGCTGTGTTGCTATCGAATGAATTTTGCAAGTATGACATTTGTTTTCGCAATTAAGAATGGCGACCTTTTTGCATTTTAAATGCGAATAAAAAAGTACTGTGCGAACATCGCAATAGAGAATAGCAACTCTTCGCATATATGCATATTCGAGTAGCATTACCATTCGCATCGCAATTCAGAATTAGCCTCCTGCTTTTACATTTGGATAGACAGACAAAATTTGAAGGTGCTGTAACGAAAATTGCCGGTGGGGGAGAGTATATGGTACACGACTCTTTGTACTCTCTACTCTTTGTCTTTTTTTTTAACTTTTAGCAGACAAGCAAAAAAGCTTCACAGTTTTTGTGTTTGTTTCCCAAAAAAGAAGATGTCATGGAATTCACAATACAAGACAATGCAAAGAGAAGCAAATAAATGTATTATTTGTATAAGAAGTAACAAAATAGTTAATGAAAATCATGCTACTATTGATAGACGCTGTACTGTATATAAAAATAAATTTAATTTACAAAAAGCGAATATTGGGAATAAATTAATAACAATTAAAGGACTTATATGGAATTGTACTTATATGAATATATACAAGGATTAATCAGCAATTTTAGCCAGGTTGAAGTAATTGTAGATATGGAAAAACCAAATTTTATAATTCTATCGGATACACATTTAACAGATAATGTAGATGAATCGGAAATACGGTTACTAGAATATTGCCAGTATGCAACATTGTCCAATTCAACAAAAGCAGGTGGAGTTACGATTTACTATAACATGCAGTCTACACCTAACTTCAAATGCAGTTAAAACATGAAGTTAAAACTTGCTGTTTAAATATCTATCTGTTTAAGTCGGCGTACACGTAGTGATGTTAGAGTTATAACTTCTCTTAGTAAAAAAATAAAAATGGTGAAAAACAACTACAAATAGCATGCTGTTGTCAATTTAAGTTATAACAGAGTTTCCAAATGAAATGTTTTAACAACCAAGTTATAACTTTAACCAAACTTCAACATGAGCGGTCCACATTTAACTTTAACTTGAAGTTAGCGTTAAAGTTAGTGTTTTCATGTCAGGTGGAGACCGCACTTAACAAATGGTGGGAGGTGAAACTATTATATGAAAAAATAATGCTTCCAACTATTGAATTACCGTTTATACATATGTAAGGTGCAAGAATTTTTCAATGATAATAGTAGGTGTATATCGTTCGCCAAAAAGTCAAGAGACTGAAATTTGCGATGTATTTGAAAAAATAATTAAAGATCTCAGGGGAAAAAGTAAAGACATAGTTATTGTTGGATATTTTAATATTAATTGGACGAGGGATAGGGTTTATAAGAAAAAATAGAGTGGATAATTAATGACAACGGGCTGAAACAGATAATAAATAATTACACTAGGGTAACTAAAAATTTAAAAACAATAATAGACTGCGTTATAACAAATATTAGTGCAAAAATCAGTCATAAAAATAAGGTATTAGACAATGAAATAATAGAAATGAAAATACATAATATAAACAGATTAAAGGAAAGAACAAAGAAAACAAAAATTTTCAAATACTAGAGATTATTAAAAAAAATTCAATTCGAAACTCAAATGTGAAGGAAGGCAGGATTTTAACTGCAATGCTAAAATATTTGATGAAATTATTGAGAACACAATCGAGAAACTTTCACTAAATAAAGCGGTTTATTAGAAAAGTAGAAAAGCTAGAAATTGATATAAAACACGACTTGAGCTTGAAAAAATAACTACATATCGTTATATTAAATGCTACTACACTTTATTTGTTTTTACAGGAGAAGCAAAAAACATTTTGAAATCAACAAATATCGTTTCATTGCAATTTTTGTAAAATTGTATTTAAATTGTGGAGGATTTATTTATTGCTGAATATATTTTTAATTTTTTTCGATCATTTAAGTTTTTATGTTAGTTACGTTCTTTTGATATTTCACTTTTTTTAAACCAAAAGTAAGAAGATGGGTGAAAGATTTTTCTGTTTGGTATGAATTCATTAGCTTCTAAACTACTAAACAGATTTTGACGAAATTTGGAGAGTCAGCAGAAGAATGTTAGACTTCCAAAACGATGTTTTAGTACTTGTGTATTTCTAACACAGTGGATTTTAAAGTGGAACAAAGTTGACAATCGGGTATGTAAAGTTTATTGCACCGTATAACTTTCTGATTAAAAATAATTTTTAATTTTCGAAAACTACTTGAAAAAGTTAAGAAAAAACATGCTCACTATATACTAGTATTCTATTTTTTTCTATTGTTTTGAATTTTACCATATTAAATTGTTTACACTTTTGAACAAAAATGTTTCATTTTTTTAACTTTTTTATTAAATTTTTATACATATTTTATTATAAAATAAAATATAATTATGTAAATAATTATAAAACTGTGATATTTGATAATGTAGAATATATAATGAATATTTTGTAATTAGTGTTAAAGCCCAGTTCAGACTACTGTCTGAACTGTGTATTAATACTTGCAATCCGTCATACATACGAAAAATAATACGATAAAAATTTAACATCCCATACAACCAAGGCGAATCATAACAGGTGAAATTGACAGCGCAGCTGATAACTTTTTTAAAGGTACAGGGTGAAGAAAAGAATCAGCGAAAACAACAAAAATCTTCACGGAACTGGTGGCGGTCCATGTACCATAACTAGTTTGACGCAACTGGAAGTTCATATTGACAGAATATTTACTGTACGCCGAAGAAAAATGAAGTGTATGAAGCCTTCAAATTCAACTCCAGAAAGCAGCAAGATGTTGAGTCTTTTCATTCTTATTTGTTGGACCTTAGAAAACTCGTCAAATCTTGCGGCTATGCAGACTCGAATCGTATGATACGAGACAACATAGTTATCGGCAAAATTAGGAGGTTATGGATTGTTACGGGTTTTTCCTTTTTTATAAAAATATTAGAAGCCTTTAGCTCTAAACACTTAGACGACGGCAGACTTCACGGCTACAAATGAAGTTAGCTTCAAATGCTGCCGTCTCATCAGCAACATAATTATTTTAAAGACAGCAGCAGCACTATGTGTATTTAAACAATACAAATTTCAGAGGTGCCACATATATATATATATATATATATATATATATATATATATATATATATATATATATATATATATATATATATATATATATATATATATATATATATATATATATATATATATATATATATATATATATATATATATATATATATATATATATATATATATATATATATATATATATATATATATATATATATATATATATGCTGTGATGTCGTTAAATTAATTGTGTGCATCTAAACACATGTATTTTATTTTTGACAGATTGCTGCTTGCTGTCTGCTGTCGTCTATGTGTTTAAAGCTTTTGATCTGACTTTGAATAAAGCAATTGAAATTGCCCGTGCATCAGAACTAGCTGATAAACATGCCAACGACATGCAAAACCAACAAAAAAGTTTCTCAGATGCGGTTAATGCAATACAGGATAAAAATAATAACGGAAGAGTATATAAAAAAGAGTTTTCTCTACATAGAAATGATTATCAGAAAACATTTGAAGACGAATTCCATTTGACCAGAAAAGCAAGAAATAATAGCAACTGTAAATTTTGTAAATTCATGCATGAATATAAAAAATGCTCTGCTTTTGGAAAAAACTACAGGAATTGTGGACGACTTAAGCTGGATTCACCTATTGTTTCCGAACAAAGTTTTTGTCCGGACAAAAATTTTTTTACTGAGAGCGTTCTGCAGCACGATTCACCCATTGCAAAAAAATGTTCCGGAAAATCAGAGCTGCCATATGTAAACAAAATCTATTAGTTTTACAAGGTGGTAGTACTGCTTATTATTATTTTGGTTTATTTTCCTGCGTATTTTACATATTCTCAGTTATTAGTAAATATTGTGTGATAATAATTGAAAAAAGAAAATGGCTTTTGCTTATGGCCATTGAAATACATAAAGCATTATTATTAGCCAAGTACATAAATATAAAAAGAAATTAAAAAGAGCTACAGTGAGAAGACTTTTAAAGCAAAGAAGAGCAATGGGTTATTTTTACACATTATATCATACATACACTCTCGTCCTGACTTTTTCATTTCTTCAATAAGTTTTCGGGCAATCAATTCATTTATTTCCATATTAAAATTATTACTTATTTTTTAATAACTATTAAAACTATGTACATATGTATATCAAATGCCAGCCACAATTTCATCAGAATAAAACTACCATGTAAATTTTTTATTCGATGAGGCAACTCAATACAATTTTATATGAAAAAATGTATCCTATTGGCATCTCAGTTCAATTTTGTGCGGACAAAATATAAAATTAAACCAATTCAAGTTGGGAGTTGTTCGTAAAAAATATTTTCTCTCTCTCAAGAAGAGAGACGTCAAACTACATATAAAAAAAATTTTGTCCGGACAAAAATTTTGTTCGGAAACAATGGGTGAATCCAGCTGAAGAGGTGGTATGAAAAAATACGTATCAATAACTGTTTGATAAATTTCAAGTTAGACACAGGTGCAGATGTTAATGTTTTGCCATTACGTTATCTAAAATATACGAAAAACATACGTTTAGAAAAAAATGGCACTCCCCCTACGAGTTACAGTAGAAATGATTTAGATTTCAAGGACATTTAGAGTTGCGTAGTTATGTACAGGGATGAAGTTACTACATTAAGATTTTATGTAATAGATACACCTTTCGAAGCTTTATTGGGATTAAATGCTTGTGAAAAATTAGAACTGATTAAACGTATTGATGATGTGAACCATTCGGAAAAAGAAAGGTTTATTAAATCTAACATAGATGCTTTTGAAGATTTAGACATAAAGGTTAAATCAAACTCTATTTCCGTCGTAAAGCCTGCCAGAAGAATATCGTTGTTATGTGACAGAGTTAAAAAGGAGCTGCAAAATATGGTGGAGAGGGGCATTATTGAGCAAGTAGACGGCCCAGTGGAAAGGGCGTCAAATTTGGTAATAGGGGAGAAAAAGTCAGACCAACTTCGTTTGTGCATTGACCCTCAAGATATCTTGCTAAAGAATTTTACAATACCCACTTTTGAATCGATTTCAGCGAGAATTGCGAATAAAAAAAAATTTTCACTTTTTGACCTTAAAGAAGGATTTTGGCAAGTTGCATTGAGCCCAAAAGCTAGTGAACTATGTGGGATGTATTTACAAGATTAGTCTGTATAAGTACGTATTCGCAGTTATTGACATTCCTACAAGCAAAGGCAATAAATATACATATAACGATGGTGCACTCTGAACATTTAAAAAAACAAAAGTTATAAACTGCTTGTGGACAGCGGGGGTAAGTAACAAGGGCTAATATGTTCCGCAAGCAAAAACAAAAATGAAGAGAGCACAATTTTGTAAACATGAAAACATTCATGCGCACATGCGTAAATATATAAACATGGTATGTATGTATGCATGTTCTTATTTGAGTTTTGTTGATGGCATGATACAAAAAACAAGGTAGCCGCTTCGCTACAACAATACAACAATAAAAAAAAACAACAGGTATTTTGTTTGTGTAAAAAGGCGAATTCACACTTAGGCTGTCAAAAGTAGTTGATAAAGAACATGTACAAAAAATTTAAATGGCGCCGAAAAGGTAAACAAAACTTGACAGAGAAAGTGCCGCTATATTAAACGAATTCGCCGATGCATCCACCTAATAATGAATTCGCCTTGGTTGATGGGAATTATTAAGAACAAGTGAAGCAACAAACATACATATGTGTGTAAGTATGTGCAATACATGTGAACATGCATTGGTGCATGCTAAAAATTTGTTTGGGAATTATAACTCTCATTCCAAACATACATCTACGTACATATGTATGCTAGGCGTACATATCGCTCCTTTATTGCAACATAGTCATATCTCAAAAATGAGCTTTTCGAGTTAACAATGCACAATTGTTAACAGTACTACCTTTTATATTGTATTTTATATTGCAATAAAGGAGCGATATGATATGCATGAATGTATGTTATTTTATGCGATGTTGCTTGTTTTTTTATATATATACAGTCACTCACATTTAAAGTCGGGCAAACATTGTCGAAAATTTATGATCTTAATATTTATGTTTTGATGAAAGATGATGCGTTTAACTTTTTTTTGTTTTATCATAAAAACTCTTATTAATAGAAAAACCACAGAAATTTTATTTTAAGTCCCGTTATAAAATACATAAGAATAACAAAATGAGAAAAAGTAAATTCTCTCTCTCTCTTGTACAATGAAAAAGTGAAATATACCGTTATTTCCACTTTTTTCTTCTTTTGTCTCCAAAACAATTATTTCTTCTTACACTATCATTCGATCAGTGAAGATTATAAAAGTTTTTTGAAAAATGCCGCGCAAAATTAAACAATCCACCTTCGAAGAACGGAAAATAATAATTGAGTTGCACTTAGATGGAAAATCTGAAAGGGAAATATCTAATTTGATAAAAAGGCAAATCTGCAGTGCATGAAATCATTTCTAGATATAAAGAAAGTGGTTTGGTAGCAAATAAAAAACGCGGAGCCCGAGCAAGAAAGCTTTCACCCAGAGATGAGAGCATGATTTTAAAACAGGTGAAGAAAAATCCTTTTATATCTGCTCCAAAACTGACAGCAATGGTCAAGGAAGCTTCTGGGACGGAGGTAAGCCCAGAAACAATAAGAAGACTTCTTCGCAAGAATGACTTTCGTGACCGAATGGCACGGAAAAAACCTCTTATAAGTAAGAAAAACCAAAGCGAACGGCTTGTTTTTGTTCGTCAATATATGACCAAAGATTTTGATTTCTGGAGTACCGTAAGTTGGAACAAACATAAAAATTTAATTAGGCTTATTATTGATATTTAGGTATTGTTTACTGACGAAAGTAAATTTAACTTATTTGGGTGCGATGGAAGAGGAAAAGTATGGCGCAAACCAAACAAAGAGATGGAAGGCAAGAATTTAAGAAAAACAGTGAAGCACGGTGGTGGATCGGTTATGGTTTGGGGATGCATGGCAGCCTCAGGCGTTGGAAATTTGCATTTCATTGACGGTGTTATGAATAAGAATGTTTATTTAAATATTTTGAGAAAAAATTTAAAAGAAAGCGTAAAAAAACTCGGCATTGAAACTAATTTCCAATTTTACCAGGACAATGATCCTAAACATTCAGCATATGATGTAAAGAATTGGCTGCTCTATAACTGTCCGAAGGTTATTAAAACCCCTGTACAAAGTCCGGACCTCAATGTTATTGAACATTTGTGGGACGAATTAGGCCGCCGGATGCAGGACAGGCAGTGTACGTCAATTCCACAACTAAAGAATGCCTTACAGGAAGAACGAATAATATAAGTCCTGAGGTTTGCAAAAAATTAGTGGAATCTTTGCCTAACCGCTTACAAGCTGTTGAAACCCAAAAAGGTAGATCAACAAAATATTAATTTTGCGTTATGTTCACATAATGCTAATTTTTTATTAATTGCCCGACTTTAAATGTGAGACTCAAAAGTGACCTTATTTAATTTAAGCTTTCGTATACATTTAATAAAAGAACTTGGAATAAATTGTTTTTGTTGTTTTTAAATAAAAGAACTTTTGTGATAAAATAAACAAAATTAAAACGACTTTTTCTTCCGTCAGCTTATAAATATTGGGACTTAAAGTTTTTTCATGCGTCTGCCCGACTTTAAATGTGAGTGACTGTATATGCATATGTATGTAGGTATTTCTGACATACATACTTATTTTAAAATTACCCTGTAGGAAGTATGGGGTTAAGCGTGTCCATGCCAACATACATATATGGTGTGTTGTTGGTGACACAGTCAATAATTTTTTTTTGTCTTTTGGTTTTGATAGATAGAAAATATTTTTTGTTAATAATTTAATTTGGTTTAAAAATTATTTGTGGCCGCAATATAAAGACTTAATTGTAATAAAAATATAATAATGAAACGTGATATAAAAAAAAGGTAAGTAAAATATGCAAAACTAGTTAAATATTTTAAATTTTTTGTTTAAATAAGTGAATGCAGAGTTTCGTACATATTATGAGCAAAAGAAATAGCAGAAGATTGGTGAAAAGACAAACAAATTAGTATAGAAATCAAAATTGTGAGGAAGCATCAATTTCTATTGAAAGTCAGTATTTTGCAGAATGTATGGAGCCTAATAATGATACATCACCAGCGCGTAATGCTGATGTATATATATTCTTTTTTTTATATTTTTAGATGCTACATCAAGTTTCAGTGAAAATCCTGACAAAACATTAGGATTAGCTTTTCAGCGCCAAAAAAAAAAAAAAAAGTTTTTTAAACAATCAAGCCGCATCAAAAATAAGGGTCAAATTTTAAACGAAGACGCTTCTTCTGAGTAATAGATTTAAAACGATAAATATAAGTATGTATCTTATGTATGTATATACTTTTTAATTTAAAACGAAATGAACTTCTTTTTGCGTTATTTAACAATATAAAAAGTTTTCCTCAAAAAACTCTGTACAATATTTTGCACCTTATTTTACTTTTATATGCTTTTTGATTGTTAAAACATAAATTTTAAATAAATATTTTTACCTGTTTCAACTAAATTAAAATAATTTTACTGAATAACTGCATTCACAAGAACTACCTAGTCAGTATTGATTTCAGATTTCGTAGGACAAGCCTATGTTAGATGTCAATAGTAGTTAGCATTAGTAAGGGTACAATTTGTAAGTAGTGCTGGTGACATCGTCAATAGGTAATCACTATAGTTTTACTATTAACATTTCATACAGGTGGTGACAGCGTCTATAAGGAATCAATACAGTTTTACTATGGACATGTACCACAGTACGGTGATATCGTCAATAGTAAGTCAGTAAAACCTTACTATTGACATTTTCTCCATATGGTCCCACAAGAACTACCTAGTCAGTATTGACAGTCTACTGGTAGATTTCGTAGGACAAGCCTATGTTAAATGTCAATAGTAGTTAGCATTAGTAAGGGTAAAATTTGTCAGTAATACTGGTGACATGGTCAATAGGTAATCACTATAGTTTTACTATTGAGATTTCCTGCAGGGTATTCTATAAATTAAAATTTCGTGTTTTCCTATCTTACGTACTACATCCTTATAAGGGCCACTAATAAACGAAACGTACTTATATTACTATTTTTTGAAATTGTAGGGTACATATACATTTTTTATTGTTGTATTAATAAAAATATGCATGTTCGCACCGAACTGATAGATGCTTTATCTACGAAGATGCTTTTTGAGAACTAAATTCTGGTACATGTCTACTATACTTGTTATGAAATGCAACACCCTGGTAATAAAATAAAAGACATATTTGTATTTGTGTTTAATTATTTTTTTGGTAAATTTTTATTTTGTATCATGTAAATATTCATAAAACTTAAAAGAGGTTATAAACCAAAACCAAGAACTCAAATAAAGAGTTAATTCAAAACGGACAAACTAATTAAGACACTGATGCTTTAAACTTTTGACTTTTTCAGCATTTGAAGCTTTGCACTCATGTGTCTGCCGAGATAAATGTTTTCTTAGTAATACAAGTATCGGATGGTTAAATTTCAAGGGCCGATGTTGAATGTGAACCACACCTAAACGCCAAGTTTTTTTTTCCAAATTTTATTTGACATTTCTCTATTTCAGACTTATTCAATTTGAACCATAGAGAGACACACAATCCAACAACGTGTTAAAGTTATCCAGACTTATTATGAAAATGATTATCAATTTTCGAAGAAAATCATCTTCAGTGATGAGGTACATTTTCACCTCAGTGGATTCGTCAATAAACAGAATTGCCACATTTGGGCGAATGAGAATCCAAAGTTGACTGTCGAAAAACCAATACACCCACAAAGAGTGACTGTTTGGTGCGGTTTATGTGCTGGCGGCATCATCGGGCCGTATTTTTTCCAAAATGAGGCCGGTCAGGCAGTTACTGTGAATGGTGTTCGCTATCGTGAGATGATAACGAACTTTTTATGGCCCGAATTGGAAGATATGGATGTAGACGATATGTAGTTTCAGCAGGACGGTGCCACTTGCCACACAGCTAACGAAACAATTGCTCTTTTGCGCAACAAATTCAATGGCCGTGTTATCTCACGTAATGGCGATGTCAATTGGCCGCCAAGATCATGTGATTTGACACCGTTGCACTTTTTTCTTTGGGGTTATTTGAAAGAAAAGGTGTACGTCGATAAGCCAGCAACAATTCAACAGCTAAAGGATGAGATAATTCGGCACATTAACGGCATAGAACCTCCATTATGCCTCAGAGTCATCGAAAATTTGGACCATCGGATGGAGGTGTGCCGCCGTGGTCGTGGCACCCATTTGGCTGATATTTTATTCCATACATAATTGAGTAATACCCATATATCATAATAAAATAAAATTACAATAATTTCCTAAATAGATTGTGTTTTATTCAAAATCAACATCGGCCCTTGAAATTTAACCACCCTTTATAAGCAATATACCTTTTTGACGAATGTGTTAAGATTGGAGACGTTTTGGTAATATCCATTTTACAGATATCTGTTGTGCAATGTACCCAATAAAATATCGACTTGAAGTAAGTTCAATTAATGCATTTTTAGAGTCAAAACAGTCTGCGTTTACATAAAAAAAATTTATTTTCTTGATATATCTGCGATATCTATAATAGATGTGGAGCCGCTAGCTGATATGACAGTAGTAGTAGTGTCAATTTCTTCCAATATATGTTTAAAATCCAAGGGCAAAAATATTGCATCACATTTTGCACAATTTGTAGCCGAACTAAACTCGTTTTATATAATATTTGAGAGATTAATATTAGAAATATTAAAAATAAAGTTCGACTATTTAACATTAATACATACATACATGTATATCTCACAGCACAGAGACTGTCAACATACATACATACGTACGTTGATAAATAATAAAAAAAAATAAAAAAATAACTGGTTGTTCAGTGACAGCAAACTGCAGTACAAACAACTGGGATTATAACAAATTGCATATGTGATCAATATGAGACAAATATAGGCGAAAAAGTAAATAAGGGCTCAGTGGCTGAGTTGGTTAAGCAGCCGTATTAAAAATACATCATGTTTACATGGTACTGAGTTCGAATCCTAGTGGGTACTGATGAGCAGTGTAGCGACTGTGAAACAGCTAGTTGTCCCCCAGCTTTAGTGTATTCAATTAATTTTTCCTGTCTTCTTTGATCAAGAGTTATTGATCGCGGCAATTATTGTTATAATTATAAATAAAAATATTGCTTGGCTTTAGCAAGGATTGAACTCGAGCTAGACGAATAATACCAACCCATCGTCATATAATATTAGAAATATTAAAAATAATGTTCGACTATTTAACATTAATACATTTTAAGTAATGTTTAACAAAGAGTATACTTATTATAAACATAGTTGCCATATTTGACGATTTATAGTCATTTTGACGATCTTCGGTTCTGAAAATCTCTGACGATTTAAGATCTGTTTTTGACGATTTTTGTAGATCACCTTTTTTGTCATATCTTTCAAGCAACTGCGTCTTCCTTTCAAGCAACTGCAGTCTTCCTTTTTATTATTAGTTGAAGAGTTAGTTAGTTAGTTGTGACTTAGATATGCGCGATTTAGCAAAAGTGTTTAGTATAGTAATAGTACCTATTAATTAATTAAAACTTATTTGAAAAATACATGGGCGAATTCATAAAAATTAAAATGAATTTGAAATAAGTTTTAGTTCAAAAACTCTATACAAAATTTTACTAAAATACATTTCAGTTTTTTTATGAATACGACCAATAATAGTATGTCACAAAAATTAATGAATGTTAGGTGTACTTATGAAATTAACTTCATGTTTGTTGTTATAGGTTTAAATGCTGTAGTTTTTTATTAAAGGCAACCATGACTTGTTTGTCTATTCTTTACGCCGTTGAAATAAGTCTTTTGTTCAAAAATAACTAATTGTACTAGCTGACAATTTTTTTACTATTTGCAATACTCATATTGACGATTTTTTCCACCGAATTGGACGATTTTAAACCAGATTTATCTGGCATCTATGGCTATAAATAATAAAAAGCTTACTTTCAAAAGCCGATTCTACAGTTAAACAGAGAAAAAGCTGTTTTTGGGTTAATTAATATAACTTTAAATAAATCAGCTGTTCGCCGTCAAAAGTTAGAATGTAAAAAAAATTAGTTTTGTGAAAATTAAGCAAAAATTGGTATAAAATAAAAATTAAAAAAACTATATATATATATATATATATATATATATATATATATATATATATATATATATATATATATATATATATATATATATATATATATATATATATATATATATATATATATATATATATATATATATATATATATATATATATATATATATATATATATATATATATATATATATATATATATATATATATATATATATATATATATATATATAAAATGTGTACATTGAAGACATTTAGGTCAACTTTGCCATAATTGATGCATTACGGGTGGAAAAAAGATCCACAATATATAAGCAAATGTTGGATCCTTTTGAACTTGCCGCTGGATAAGGTACTCCGTCCTTCTCAACACACAGAACAACTTTTCCATTGTAATTAATTTATAATAGTTTTTAAAAACTTTGTTGTTTTTTTAATTTTTTTCAAATTTTTTGAGCGTTTGTTTTCTTTTTTTTGTTGCCTGTTAGCTAATCAGAGATGCCACTCTTTTATATATTATACTAGATTGTATGCAAATGTTTAATGAATTTGACTTGTCACCCATTTAGAGCCAGTTGAACTTAGAACTATCCTTAATTTTGACTATAGTTGAAAAAAGTTAGCAGCAGATGCTAAAATTTAAGTTGTTTTTAAAAAGAACCGACTTTAGTGTTTGACTATAGTTATAGCCCATTTACTCCAAACTTTCCAATAACTTATGTCAAAAATCTCAATTGACAGATAGTTTTCACAAAAAAGAATCTTAGAAACACTTGTGTGTGAGAAATGATTTTTTGTTTCAATTTACATCGTTTTCCGTTTAATTCCCTTGTTCCATACAGGTTAATTATTATAAGTGTCAATTAAACACAGTTTCTGAGTTCACTTTGTGTTTTCATTTTCGTTGCCCTAGTTCTGGTAATTTAAAAATTTTAAACTGACAATACTAAGCGCCATCTATATCTCATAAACTTCATTTAATCATTGGTTCGTGTATATGCTGCTTGATTACTGTTATTATCAATGACGTTGTGGCGTATTTTGGTGTGTGTTGTCGCTATTCATTAGCTAAGATCCTGTATTGCTGAAATTGTACTTGTCTCAAAGCAACTCGCATTTCTAAACTTCATTTGTTAATATAGTGTTCTGATATAAATTGTGCAGTAGCTGGTACGGAGCGCTTCCATTTGAAATGTAGTAGTCCAAATTTCGTGATGCTGATTCTTTCTTGAATCCACAAAAAGCTGTAGAAATGTAAATAGTGAGTTTTACAATTTTTTTCACAAACTCCAAGGAGACATTTAATTGAATTACTCGAAATGAACAATTTCAGGTTCTCAAACTAGACTAGCCAAATGTGTTGATATATTTAATATGTTTCCGAATTTGGATAAGTTTGTTAGCTCTCAACAAACTGTTTCGCCTGAGTGCAATAAAATCAATACAAGATCTGCTGTGTATCAAAACTCAATTGCAGCCCGTGAATCTGAAAGTGATCCTCTTAGTACTTCACTCACAATTGTTTCACTCGATCAGATTGGGAATGATCATGACTCACAGTTAGTACGAGCTAAACGTTCACCACTGCTAAATACAAGAGCTAATGTTGCTATTTGTACAAGTACGCCAGCCGTTGTTGTAAAGAATTCGCTAGAATCTTTTTTGGCCTCTATCTGCTATCACTGTAATAAATCCTATAAAGCAAATCAATACAACTGAAATAAAAAATGATTGCTGAAAATGCTTTTTACGCAAATGCTACTCAAATAGTTCCTAACCCATTAAAAGTTATACCGCCTAACAACCATATTTTTGTAAATGGTGGATAAATGGTGAAAATGCGATTTTTATACTCACGACCGAGACTATATTATTTTTTAGGGTTGCTGTGCCGGATGAGTTGTTTAAAGACATATAATTTTTTTTTTAGTTTTTATTTATTGAATCTTTACAATGTGAACTAACAACAAGTTGTATATTCGGCTGGGCCGAATCTAAATTACCCTTCACAATAGTAACGTATATGTATAGTATATTTTACAAATTTGAACAGTATGTGCTCGGATATATATGGACCGATATCGGGGAAAAATATTTTTGTCTTGTAAATACCATTTCAAAAACGAAATCTTTCATGGACATTTCCATGGAAAAGTTTGTTTAAGCTATATCTCGGTTATATAGGAACCGATATCGGAATTTTCTATTTTCTGTATTTAAGTCACCTTCTGCTATAACGAGAATTGCTTTTCAGCAAAAAAAAAAAAAAAAAATCCTAATGGAAAAATCTGTTTAGGCTATATCTCGCTCCTTTATTGCAACATAGTCATATCTCAAAAATGAGCTTTTCGAGAATTGCCAACAGTAGGTACTACCTTTTATGTTGTACCAAAATTTTATTAAAATTACCTTTAAACTGTTTTCTTTAGGAGATATTTGAAATGTGTTTTTCTCGAAACAAGCTTTTCTGCGTTATGACTATGTTGCAATAAAGGAGCGATATGGCCCGCTGTCGGAAATTTTAATTTTCCATATTTATATAACCTTATTTTATTACGAGAACTGATTTTAAGCAAAAAAAATTGTTTAAGTTCGGTTACGCGACATTTTCATGAAAAACCCGGTTTAGGCTATATCTCGGGTATATATGGACCGATATAGGAAATTTTCATTTTCCATATTTATATAACTCTGTGATGCTCCAAACGCACGGTCGTGTTATTAAAAAGTGAACAAAAAAAAAAAAAAAAACAAGCAAAAAAATCATTGTGCTAACATATTTTTAAACTTACATATAAAATCAATAATATATTGTATTAAAGTGTAAAAACAATAACAAATTAATTTAAAAAACAACGGGAAATTAAATTCCTCACATTTCAGTAACTAAACAATAAAATCAATTTCAATATAAGAAGTGCGGTGGCAGTGTATTGTTATTGTTGTTGTTGTGCGTGAACATTACCTACCTAGTTGGAAAATAGCTATACATTAAAGTTTGGTTTTCTGTATGAGTGATCCCATCAGAAATAATTCTGAAAAAAGCCTAGCTCCACCAGCAAAAGCATATGGACTTCTGAAGAAGAATCTATAAAGCAATCGTTGGATAATTTTCTTTCTACAAGAGATAAAATCCGCTCCCGTTCCGGTTCGCCTAACATAGATGTTACAACAGAAGATAAAAGATCTTCTACTCTAATTAATGCCAATAAACCAAAAACGCAAGTAGGCATGGATAGGTATATCACCATCACTAAACGTCAGCGAAGCCCTAAATCTGCTCAAATTGCATCCAAATCTAAAATCTCTAAAGATGCCGACACCGCTAGACCAACCGATCAAAACAGATTTTCTATTCTACAAACGGATGAGCCAACAGCATCATCAAAAAAATCGTTTAAACCACCACCAATTTATTTAAGAGAATCTGCTTCCAATGAACTGGTAAGAAAAATTGTTTCAGCAATCGGAGAAAATACTTTTAACGTTACCTCCATCAAGCACGGCAACATTAATGAAACTAAAATTCAAGAAACCACGAAAATGACTATCGAAAACTGTCTGACGAATTTAAGAAAAAAGAGCTTTTTATACTTATCAGCTTAAAAGCGCTAAAGGTCTTCAAGTCGTAATAAAAGGGATTGACCCTTGCGTAGACACTGATAAAGTTAAGACCGGTTTGACAGACAAGGGATTCAAAGTAAAAAATGTGTTAAACATCAGATATCGTGAAAAGATCCCTCAACCCATGTTTAGGGTTGAATTAGAGCCAGGAGATGTGACTTTAAAGAAGAATGAAGTTCATCCAATATATAGTATAAAATCCCTTTTACATCGAAAAATAACAGTAGAGGAACCGCATAAGCGCTTAGGACCCGTACAGTGCCACAACTGCCAAGAATTTGGCCATACTAGGACCTATTGCAAGTTGCCTACAGTTTGTGTTGTGTGTGGAGAATTCCATGGTACAGCACAATGCAATAAGCCGAAATTCGACCCAAAAATTAAAAAATGCAGCTAATTATAGAGGTTGCTCCGTCTACACCCACCTCAAGCGCTCAATGAACAACAAAACAATAATTGCTTCTAAACCACCGCAGCAGAATCAAATTTTTTCTAATAATTCTTTTCCTCCGACAGGACAGTCAACCACCGACATAACAGTTCAAAATCAAATTTCTTATGCTAATGTAGTTAAGTCTACATTCGCAAACCCGAATCAGGAATCTAGATCTCAACCGCCCGATCAAAATTTCAGTAACCTTGAGGCAACAATATAGACCCTTATTCAAACTATAAACACTTTTACGTCGTCTATGATGACGATGATGCTGGAAATGGTGAAAATGCAATCCACCATTTTGCAGGTAGTTTCGAGAAAATGATTTGGTTAAAAATATGTTTCTGGAACGCGAACGGCATCCGCCAACACAAAAATGAACTCGAATACTTCCTGATGGATAATTAGATCGATATAATGATGATTGCAGAAACTCACTTGACGTCAACAAGCTTCTTTAAAATTAACGGCTACGTATTATACAATACTAAAGACCCCCGTGGAAGAGCTTGTGGAGGTTCTGCAATATATATAAAATCTAGGATAAAGCATTTTTTGTTGAACGACACATGTGAGGACTATCTTCAAGCAACTAATATCTGTGTGGAAAATTTTCATTACAAATTGGTTATCTCATCGATTTATTCGCCGCCTCGATTATCAGTGACGGAGTCACAATATTCAAGTTTTTTCACCTCATTAGGACCTCGTTTTATAGCAGCTGGAGATTACAACGCAAAACACACTTTTTGGGGCTCACGTTTAATCACCCCGAAGGGTCAGGTGCTTTTCGATACAATTTCTAAAATTGGCTTAGATGTAATATCAAGCAGACATCCCACTTACTGGCCGACTGACCGGCGAAAGATTCCTGATGTGATTGATTTTGGAGTGGTAAAGGGGTTCCCTGTAGAATGGATGCAAGCTGAACCTTCGTTAGACTTGTCATCGGATCATTCACCAACTATTATTTCAATGCGTTTTCCCCAGGAAACTTGGTCCCCGATTAACAATTTGCATAGGAATGCCACCCGAGTGAATTGGCTAATATATAAAAAATTTTTGAGTACCCATTGCACTGAGAATATTGTTTTAAGAACACCTGAAGATATTAATGCGTCACTAAGCAACTTTAGCGAAAACCTTAAACAAGCCGCTGAACTTGGTTCTAGCGTTTATTTAACACGCAGAAACATTCAAAATAAAACATATTCTTCAGAAATCGAGCAACTTGTGTTAGAAAAAAGAAGAGTTAGACGAGAGTGGCAACTTCGCAGGTCTCCGCAACTAAAAACAAGGCTCCGTGAGTGCACAAATCAACTAAGAAATTTGCTTGGAACCCAAAAAACGGCTTCTCTACAAACGTATTTGGAAAGTCTGGATGATACTCCTCAATCCGACTATTCTTTATGGCGGCCAGTTAGAGGTAAGCCGCCCTTGCGAGAACCATCTGGTGACTGGGCTAGAGATGACTCAGAAAAGGGTAATTTATTTGTTAACCATTTGAAAAACGTTTTTACCACAAATAGGTCTGATAATGCAAATGAGTTACCGCCTATTGTTAGTAGACCTCCTGTGCCTTTAAGATTCAATTTTCAAGAAGGTGAAAATGCTATTGGTAATCTAAACCTTAAAAAAGCTCGAGGTATGGATAAAATCAGCAACAAAATGCTCGTAGAGCTGCCTCGTGTAGCTAAAAGAATTGTTCTTTTTATTTTTAATGCTATTTTACGACTTGAGTATTACCCTGCAGAGTGGAAGGTGTCCATGATAACAATGGTTCCTAAGCCAGGGAAGGATCACACGAAAGTAGAATCATACCGTCCAATAAGTCTACTGTCAAAACTTTTCGAAAAATTGCTCAAGGCGAAGTTGGATCCAATGCTTAATAAGGTTGAGTGTATTCCTGATCACCAATTTGGTTTTAGAGCGAAACATGGCACCATTGAGCAAACACACAGGTTAGTTAACGTCATAAGAAAGGCATTTGAAGATAAAAAATATTGCTCTGCCTTATTCATCGACGTCTCACAAGCTTTTGATAAAGTATGGCACGATGGCTTAATGCATAAAATAAAGTTTAACTTACCTGCAAACGTACATAACCTTTTGGAAAGCTATTTATATTGTCGCCAATTTATAGTAAAAGAAGGCGACTTCATAAGCCCCGCCCAGCCTATTGAAGCTGGAGTTCCCCAAGGCAGCATATTAGGGCCTATCTTACATTTGATCTACGCATCTGACATGCCGATAAACACCAACATTCACGCTTCAACATTTGCAGATGATACAGCATTCCTTAGCATACATAGTAACCACCAGCAAGCATCAATAAATTTACAGGAACATATCGACAAACTAGAGAAAAGGCTCAAGCTTTGGAAAATCAAGGTTAATGAACAAAAGTGTGCCCATGTTACATTCGCACTGCGTCTAGGAACATGCTCACCCATTACTATTAACAATAAAGTAATACCTCAACACAGTGAAGTCAAATACTTCGGAATTCATCTTGATCGTAGACTAACATGGAAGTCGCACATCGAGGCAAAAGTAACGAAGATGAAATTGAAAGCAGTGCAAATTAACTGGCTAATAGACAGAAATTCGACCTTGAAGCTTGATTGCAAACTTTTGCTGTACAACTCGATTCTAAAGCCAATATGGTGCTATGGGATTCAATTATGGGGCACAGCCTCGGCATCCAACATTGAAAAAATTCAAAGAAATCAAAATAGAATTCTCCGTAGAATTGCAAACGCTCCATGGTAAGTTAAAAACTCACGAATCCACGCAGATCTGAACGTACCTTTTGTGAAATCTGAATTTGTGAAGTACGCGACAAGGTATATTAACAAACTTGAATTCCATCCAAATCCTCTTGCAGTTAACATTCTCAACTTTGGTGGTCATACCCGTTTGAGAAGGAGGGATACTTTGACTACTATTAGAGCTCTAAACAGATGACTGAATTCTGAAATAAAATTCACATAAAAATAAATTTTTGTCCAGCACTGGCAGGACTTTATTCACAATTTTTTTTTAGTATTAAGAATTGAATACTTTTGTCATTACATTTCTTATGTAGATTCAATAAATAAAATTATAAAGTTAAAAAAAATATTTGATCTTCGTTTGTTAAATAAATTTAATTTTTGCAGCTTCAGATCTTTGTTTTTTTATAAAAAGTTTACAATTAAAAATCTTTTAAATAAAAGACTTTTAATTGTAAACTTTTTATAAAAAAACAAAGATCTGAAGCTGCAAAAATTAAATTTATTTTATAAGTATATGTAACAATGCTAGCATTCATTAAATAAAAAAACTGATATAAAAGAATTTGTGAATATAATTTTACACACGAGACATATTTAGTGTTAAAAGAAAAACGTTCTGACATTTAATAACAACCAATTGCGTGTATTTTAAGAAAATATTTTTGTAAAAATATGTATTCTAAAGGGTGTTTTGTGTTTATATAGGAAATAAAATAAAACAAAGATGAAGTTTTTAAATTAACATGAAATTTACTTTATTCGAAAGGTACTCTTCTGGCATTATAATTTAAATATGACTTCTGGTTAATGACCTCTAAGTGGTCAATCATTTCGGGCTTATCGGCGTAGACGTAGACCACATGTCATTACATAAAATAGTATGGCGTCGTTAAATCAAACGATCTTGGAGGCCAATTCACGGTGCTGAAACATGAAACCTAATCCCATGGTTTCACCAGTAAATTGTGGCACGAGTTATGTGACATGTTGCTCCGTTTCGTTGAAAACAGAGCTCCTGCACGTCATGGTTGTTCAATTGATGAAAGTAAGTCAGTAATCATGGCTCAGCAGCGATCACCATTGACTGTATAGTTCTGACCAGCACCGTTTTTTAGACATTTTCACTTTTAGATACTTTTAAAAAACAACGTAGCAACCAACGGTTGTTCATTTGTTTGAAAGGTGTAAATAAATGTTAGAGAAGAGGAGTCTCTTTTGGATAGTTTTTATTAGCTAGATAAAAAACAAAACAGTTTTAAGAAATTGTTTATTATTATTTTTTTATTTTTTATTACAAACTTACCGTTTTCCTCAATTTGCAATATTCTGCGCTGACCTACTAAATCTGTTATCGAATAGATAATTGCTTTCAATAACACGTCCAATAAAAATATTTTTAAAAGGATTAATTGTGATAATTTCGAACATAAACATTCGTACTGCAAGATAAGAATGGGTGGTTTTGGTAATATTTCCAACAGCATCTTTAATGTTAGATGAATCATAAGCCGAAGGTGGAAGTGATTCATGTCTGAATGTGGTGGCGATAATGAAGGATCAGAAACATCACTGCATGGTGGTAACATCAGGGAATTTTCTTTAACAGAATTCTCATGCGATAGTTTACGTTTCTTACCATGCCCATGGATGTAGTAGATCCTGCACTTTGGAACCATCACGTGACACTAATTCGCATTGCAATCGCTGCACTTCCATTTTTAATTCATAATTTAGTTTTTGCAAATCTCTTATTTTATAGAGAGATTTGCGTAGCACAACAGATTTATTCAGTTTGGCCGGCTCACTCACTACTAAATTTTTTAATACAATTCATAACTATTAAATAAATACAATTTATACCTATCACTTCACTTTATATGTATTAAAATATAAAACTTTTTCACAAACCATTTATAAATTGTATAATATATACTTTGTTCACAGCCAATGAAGAAAAACTTTGATTTTCAAAATATACGAAGGCGGGAATCAAAACAAGAAGAAACAAATTTGATAGTGATGGTGGTCAAAACGTGGCAAGCAAAAAATAATCACCTGTGCTGTCAAGTTCACCTATTATTGAATTCGCCTTGTTTTTTCGTAAACAAAAACCTTTCGGCGAATTTTCAATCTGACATCGGCAATAGTGATTACATTAACAAAATGCGTGTTGTTTTTGCATTGTTGTACTTATTGTTCTCTTGCAACCACCTGTATTGAATTCGCCTTGATTGTCCTTCACAAGGCGAATTAATTATTAGGTGGATGCATCGGCGAATTCAGGCGAATTCGGTTAATATGGCGGCACTTTCGCTGTCAAGTTTTGTTTACGTTTTTCGGCGCCATTTAAATTTTTTATATGTAATTTATCAAATACTTTTGACAGCTTAAGTGTGAATTCGCCTTTTTACACAAACAAAATACATGTTGTTTTTTTTATTGTTGTATTGTTGTAGCGAAGCGGCTACCTTGTTTTTTGTATCATGGTCCTTCACGCACGCTCAAGGCGAATTCATTACTAGGTGAACTCAAGGCGAATTAATTATTAGGTGGATGCATCGGCGAATTCAGGCGAATTCGATTAATATGGCGGCACTTTCGCTGTCAAGTTTTGTTTACCTTTTTCGGCGCCATTTAAATTTTTTTACATGTTCGTTATCAACTACTTTTGACAGCTTAAGTGTGAATTCGCCTTTTTACACAAACAAAGTACCTGTTGTTTTTTTTTATTGTTGTATTGTTGTAGCGAAGCGGCTACCTTGTTTTTTGTATCATGGGTGAACTTAACTAACAGCTCAGGTGATTATTTTTTGCTTCTCGCGATTTTTCAAATCAGGGCCTCGTTTCTGTATTACTCGCATCGAGAAATTTCTCACAAGGAACAACGGAATTGACAGAGAAACTATGCGAATAGAAACAACAACTGGAGTTTCTCACACAAATGTTTCTGTATCTTTGAGAAGCGAGAAATATCTGTCAAAATAGCTTTTTTGACGTAATTCATTGGAAGCTTGTGAGTAAACCTGTTTCTGTATTAAAATTTTGTGAGTAGTTTCTCGCTAGAGCTGTCAAAACTTTTCACAAATAAAAGAGTTGCGGAAGTTACAAATTTACAAAATATATAATTGACATAATGAATGCAAAAAGTGTAGAAAAGGTAAAGTTTTTAAATATTTATACGCATATTGTCGTATTCATAAAAAATAATTTGCAATTAGTAAAAGTTTACTTGACATACATATCTTTACACAAAATTTGTCAATTAAACCTTTGTTATGTGTAAATTATTTATTATGAATAAGGCAGATATTGAATGTAGTTCATTATTCATTTCTTCTTTTTATTTTAGAAAATTGAAAGATATAATATAATAAATATATAAAAATTATGAATTTTTTTGGTTTTTTCTTTATTTCTTAATATTTATGTACATACATACAGTATGATAAATTAAAAATTTAATGGCAAAATCTTAATTTTAGCCTGTCTCGAATGCGAGAAGTTTCCCTCATCGGTTGCAGCCCTTAATCTCTGGCTGTAAATGCGCAACATGTTTCGCTGGTCATATTGGTCAGCAACCATCACCACAAAACTATACCTTATTGAAAGTTTTTATGAAATTTAATCATGATTTGAATGTGTTTTTATTTATGTACACGTGTTATTGATTGACACAATTAAGTAAACATTTGTTTCTTAAATTTTCTTTTTGTTTGATAAATTTTTCCTATATTCTTCTTCTTATTTGTTTACTTTTTGCATTTTGACAGCTGCTTAATGGAAATATTCCAATAAAGACGTAACTAGTTTTGCCGCTTTTCGAGTTAATATACAGAAACGCTGTTTTTCTCGATAGTCGAGAAACGATGGAATTTTATGTTTCATAGTTTTCGATGCGAGAAACTTTTCACTAATCTTACAGAAACGAGGCACAGACTGTCAAAATTTTTTTCTTTTGTTTACAAATTTTTTCGCGCCATTTTAAACTGGAGATTTTTTTGTACGATTTAGTGCAATTTCAAGAAATTTGTGTAAATTTAAAAGTGAAAAACTAATATAATCTGTGACTTTGATTACAAACAAATATAAAAGTTTATATTTAACGTTAATATAAAATTTTTTCCCAACTGAACAATCTTAGGCGAATTTAGATTTTGACATTCACGATATGTTTTACAATAACAAAATACACAGTACTGAATTCGCCTTTCCGCTTGCATTCACCTTTATAAATTCGCCTTGCGCACGCCTGTTGCCTTTCAGCGTTACCACTGTGATGGGATTTTTCTTAAAACGACCATATTTTGCAACTTTTTTCCCCGCGTATTCTGTGTTCTCGACTAAAGAAAAACATCACAACTTCTTATAACCGGATTGATTATAACGCCGTGTCTTCACGTGCCATCGACTTGAACATGGCATGAACATAACATCGGCAGAGCGAATGTAAAAAAAAGATCATGTTCTGTATGTGGCGAATACGTATGTTCGGATTTACCTTAGAGCGCTTTTACATTTGGACCACAATAAATTACAAGGCGAATTAATTATTAGGTGGATGCATCGGCGAATTCAGGCGAATTCGATTAATATGGCGGCACTTTCTCTGTCAAGTTTTGTTTACCTTTTTCGGCGCCATTTAAATTTTTGTACATGTTCGTTATCAACTACTTTTGACAGCTTAAGTGTGAATTCGCCTTTTTACACAAACAAAATACCTGTTGTTTTTTTTATTGTTGTATTGTTGTAGCGAAGCGGCTACCTTGTTTTTTGTATCATGCCATCAACAAAACTCAAATAAGAACATGCATACATGCACACCATGTTTATAACTATATTTACGCATGTGCGCATGAATGTTTTCATGTTTACAAAATTGTGCTCTCTTCAGCTTTTACATTTGGACAGACGATGGGCAGACAGACGAAATTTGATGGGGCTGTAACGAAAATTGTCGGTGGGGGAGAGTGTGTAGTACACGACTCTCTGTACTAGACATTTGTGGACATTTTTTCTTTCTCTTTTTAACTTTTCGCATTTTTTATGTTGTTGCTTCATATCATTATTCTCATATCAACATCAACTTCATGTAAACACACTAGCTGTGCTTAAAAAAACAACAACAACAACAAAAAAGAAAGAAAAGAGAAACGAAAATTTCTGTCTGGCTATTAATTTCTTAAATGTAAAGGGTTTAGGCAAGACCAAAAGAGAAATGAAAAAATGTCTGCCCATCGTCTGTCTAAATGTAAAAGCAGAGTTATCAAAGTGTTCAATTTGGCGCCATTTTGTATATTTTTGTACGTGATGGTCAAATTCATGGCGAACTTTGATGTTCAGCCACATGCTCGAGCATCGATGTCAGATCATGAACGAAACATGGTCATGAGCGGTCCACATTAGCCATTTGCGATGTTCGCCATGATGCTCATACCATGTTCATGGCTAATGGAGACTCACAGTAACCCAAACCATACAAATACCATGATACAAAAAACAAGGTAGCCGCTTCGCTACAACAATACAACAATAAAAAAAACAACAGGTATTTTGTTCGTGTAAAAAGGCGAATTCACACTTAAGCTGTCAAAAGTAGTTGATAACGAACATGTAAAAAAATTTAAATGGCGCCGAAAAAGGTAAACAAAACTTGACAGAGAAAGTGCCGCCATACTAATCGAATTCGCCTGAATTCGCCGATGCATCCACCTTATAATTAATTCGCCTTGTACAAATACAACACATTCAAATGTAATTAAACCACACATACAAATAAAAATTAATCACTTTTTTTATTTTCAATGAGAGTAGATAGCCATTGCGTTGCGGCAATTTGTTCGCCATATGAAGTTTGCAAGATACAAATTGTTTAATAAATTGTTTTGCCCTCTATTCCTTGATATTCTGTTGTTTAACCTTTATTTTTTTAATTTCTATAATAAAAATAAACTTTTACGCAATTCTAAGCATTAGAAAAAAAAAACATTTTCTCGATCCACTCTGTATGCTTTTTCTGCAATCTGCAAAAATTTAATTGAAATTACAAAATTTACACACACATTCACAATGTTCTTAGGTTCTATACAAATAGACTATTTTCGAATAAAATGCACAGTTTAAAATAAAACGATATAATTGTATTTAAAGTTTTCTGAGTACTAAGAAAATATTTTCAATAATTTTTCAAATAATCAAACAAAAGGCTATTATGATCCTTACAAAATGTTTCGATATAAAGTATGTGCAATATTTGTTATAAATTGATCATTAACAAATGTTTGTACGAAAATAAAAAATTTTTGATTTTCGTGCAAACATGCTTCAAATATTTGTACAAACTAGCAAACACCCCCACAAACGAACAAAAATGTTTGCACGAACCTTAAATTTTGACATGTTTGGCAAGCAATTTGTGTGGTTTATTTGGCTTTTAAAACCCGATGTACATATGTATGTACAAACCAAAAATTTAATTTAAAAATTATAAAATTTAACAAAAATTCAATAAATTAATAATTGTAATATCATTTAACTATAAAGTGGATATATCTTTTGTTTTATAATGCAAATTCAAAAAGTTTTTATGTTTTTCAAGCACAAAAATTCATATTAATTTTGGTATTTCTTCTGGTACAAGGCGAATTAATTATTAGGTGGATGCATCGGCGAATTCAGGCGAATTCAGTTAATAAGGCGGCACTTTCGCTGTCAAGCTTTGTTTACGTTTTTCGGCGCCATTTAAATTTTTTACATGTAATTTATCAAATACTTTTGACAGCTTAAGTGTGAATTCGCCTTTTTACACAAACAAAATACCTGTTGTTTTTTTTATTGTTGTATTGTTGTACCGAAGCGGCTACCTTGTTTTTTGTATCATGTTCTGGTACATTCATGATACAAAAAACAAGGTAACCGCTTCGCTACAACAATACAACAATAAAAAAAACAACAGGTATTTTGTTTGTGTAAAAAGGCGAATTCACACTTAAGCTGTCAAAAGTAGTTGATAACGAACATGTACAAAAATTTAAATCGCGCCGAAAAAGGTAAACAAAACTTGACAGAGAAAGTGCCGCCATATTAATCGAATTCGCCTGAATTCGCCGATGCATCCACCTAATAATTAATTCGCCTTGGGTACATTGAACAGTTTTGTTTGTAATAATTTCTTGGTGGTGGCAGCACTGCTTGCAGCTGGCTTATCATAGAACACCAAGGCGAGTTAATTATTTGTTTTATTAATGTTTTTTTGTATCATGCAAAAAACAATGAATAATGAATTCGCCTTGATCATAGAAGTCTTTTTCGTTTACAAATTGTTAAGTAAATAAACAGAATCCTGGAGGCTCGAGCAATGCGAATATGGTAAAGTGTTGAAAAAATTCCGTTTATAAAGAAAACTTAATTAAATGTTCGTGCTTTTAGTATGGCTTCCGATTTTTTCTATCCCAGTATAGGCGGAGTAGAAGAACACATTTTCAACTTATCACAAATTCTTATCAAAAGAGGGCATAAGGTTTGAGGAAAAAAAAAAAATTATTAAATTTTTCATTAACTTTTTTTTAGGTAATAGTACTAACTCACTGTTATGGTGACTGCAAAGGTATACGCTATTTGACAAATGGTCTAAAAGTATATTATCTTCCGATTAAAGAGTTCTATGCACAGTCCATATTGCCAACAATCATTTGCAATACTCCCCTTATTAGAAGTGTTTTACTAAGAGAACAAATTGAAGTTGTACACGGTCATTCCGCATTTAGCGCTTTGGGTCATGAAGCCATGACAATAGCATCCTTGCTAGGTTTGAAGGTCACTAATTTTGTTTGAGAAAAAATTAAGGCTTTAATTTTATTTTCATCTGCTATTTACAGACTGTTTTCACCGATCACAGTTTATTTGGTTTCGCAGACTTGTCCGCCGTATTCACAAACAAAATGTTAGAAATAGATTTGACTTGTGTAAATCACTGTATATGTGTGTCTCATATAGGTAAGAACAATATTCTTGAAATAAATGAAAAAATTAAAAATATGTCGATACATGTTTAGGTAAAGAAAACACTGTATTGCGAGCCCGCGTGCCAAAGGACAAAGTTTCCGTGATACCTAATGCTGTTGATACTGCTCTGTTTACACCAGATCCTAGCCGAAGGCCAACTGATGGCACAAGTATAAGCAAAAGTTTTGCAATCCCGTACTTAAAAAATTTAAGTTTTAAATGTTTTTTTTCGTTTTCCACAGTCAATATCATTGTTGCTTCTCGTTTAGTGTATCGCAAAGGTATTGATCTCTTAGCAAATATTATTCCACGCTTTAAATCTATGCCGCATATTAAATTTATAATCGTCGGAGATGGTATAAAGCGCGAATTGTTAGAGGAGATACGTGAAAAAGCCAACATGCAAGATCGGGTCGAAATGGTAGGTGCCGTAGAACATTCTAAAGTACGTGAATACCTCGTACAGGGCCATATTTTTGTAAACACGTCGTTGACTGAAGCGTATTGTATGGCTATTGTAGAGGCAGCTTCCTGTGGATTACAAGTTGTATCAACACGTGTCGGCGGTATACCAGAAGTGCTACCTGACAGTCTTATTATATTAACTAACCCGGAAAGTGATTCAGTTTACGAAGGCGTAATGAAAGCCATAAAACGCATTACTATTTATCAACAAACAAATAATTTTAATCAGGGAAATGTGACAACTTGTAGTGACATTAAAGGGACAAATGGCAAATATGCCCGCAGAAAACATGGAAACAATTCATATACAAAAAAGGAGCAAAAAAATTCTAGCTCTTCAAGTTCTAATTACTCTGGCATTGATGGCACTCGAGCAGTTATATGCCCTTATAAATGCAATGAAGTAGTTTCATTACTTTATAATTGGGTTAATGTAACTCAACGTACCGAAAAAGTTTACGAAAACGTCATGCAAGAGCCGAATCAGACTTTGGGTGAAATTTTGTATTCTTATTTAAAAGCTAATGTTTGGGCTATGTTGTTGGCTATTTCTCTTTTACATTTAATATTATGGCTTTTAGAATATATACATCCTGGACGTAATATGGAAAAATCAAAAGATCTTCCAAGTTTTCAAAAACATTAAAAAATATTATAATAACTTTTAATTTTTGCCAAATTTGTTTTAAAGTAACCGCCTTAAAAAATTACAAGCTTGTTTCTATGCTTCCTAGCTGTCTATATGTCGGCATTTTATAGGAGCTAAGACATTCTCAAATATTCAACTTTATAACCTAATATTCTAAATAAATTATTCAATATTTAAAACGAAAGATGTTTTGATAACACCTGTCAAAACACAAAAAATCAAGCTTCTCTTTGGCACACGTATCTTACTATTATATATGTATATATTTAAGTTTAAGTGCGTATAAAAATTATAAATAGCTTGTTTTCTATATTTCCCAGCTAATTTAATTATAATTTTTGTTGGTATAAATGGTAGAAGCTAAAAATAGCGAATAAAAAACTTAATTGTTTAAGTGCGTATATAAAATAAAATATTTATCTAAAACCAGAAAAAAGTATTTGTAGTTTTTAGTTGTATTTTAGGTGTGTTCATCTACTTTACTAGGAGAAACTAGTAACGAGAGAGTAACAAGAAATTTTGCAAAATTACTCTCAAAAATGTGAAAAAGTAAATGAACACTTTTCTAGCTAAAATTTGCAAGTTAGAGTAGTGTTGTTATGGATAGGTATATATGAGTACTTAATAACTACTCTTATATTTTTTGGACAAATTATATATATGTATACTGTTATAAAAAGAGCGTGGTTGTGGTTATTTATATTAAGCATTGTCGTGGCTGACGTTTTTTGAGCACGGCTTGTAACAGAATAAAGAAAAGTTTTGCAATTTTATTTTATTTAGTACTAAACGTAGTCAAAATACGCTAAATACAGGGGTGATTAGCTACTTTTGAATAAAATATCTATTTTTAATTAGGGGCGCTTACCCCATGCACGTTCCAACTCAATTGGTTAGGTAGGCAGGCCGCTGGATTCTCAAAAAAGTACCTGGATTCTCCAGCTCTCTTGGGTTCTGAAAGATCGTTCCCTTTGCGATAAACTCAATTGGCTACTGAGTCGGTTGTTGTATCAAGACGTTTAAATTGATTCGTTTGGAAGTTGTCGAGTTGGTTGAAGAAAAATCAAACCATTTTGATTTTTTTTCAAGTTGGCTAGTAAGTCTCTCAATTCGATTGTGCTTTGTATGTTCGAGTCTCCTGATCAATTGTCCAAAAAACTTAAGAAAGGAAAAAGCTTGCAAATGTACAAACCAAAAATTTCATTAAAAAATTATAAAGTTCAACAAAAATTTAATAAATTATTGTCCAAATTTATATTTGTAATTTTTTGTAAAGAAAATGTTAAATAATTTTAAAATTGTCTTTAATTTCATTGAATCTGATAGTTAAATGAAAATCTTTCAATTCAGTTTATGAAGTGTGTTGCCAAGAACCAATTCAATTGAAAAACTTAATTCACAATTGAATTGAAACGTGTATTTATACGTTATAACTGTCTGCCTACACATAGCATTTTTATTTTTTCAAATTAATTTCAAAGTGTAAAGTACGGAGTAGCTAGGTGCTCATAATATTTACAATACTAAAAATAACACATGGTTTGTAAAAAATAAAGAAACAAAAAACAGAAATATTTTAGAGGTTAAAATTAGATAAATGTTAATATAAATGGAAGGATCTAAGTGTGAATTTAGTTGCTCCCCTAAAAGCTTTAAACACATTCAGGCAAGTAAATTCGCCGGAACATCCTTTGCTACTGATGTGCCAGATACTGTGTTGCTTAGTTTATTTCCCTTAGACTTCTTATTTTACTTCTGTTGCTAATAAGTTACACAAAAATATATTTGTAATCTTTTTAATACTGTCATGTGTAAACACGGTGCCGATAAGGCAGTATGCCGGTCGGTGTGTTGGGGTGGCAGCACAAATATTAACAGCTGAACCTGTGATAGCGTATAGGCCAAGCAAAAACAAAATAAATGCAGAAAAAATTACAGATGGCTGGTTTTGGGGAGATATATGGCTGAAAATCTTGGAAGGGTCAGGAAAAATGGCGAAAGAAAATGAAGGAAGTTTTGAAGCGCCAAGAAAAAATTGAAGATGGAGATTTTTTGAGAGTTGGTTTTTGGAAAAAGAAAAAGGTGGACGTATGCCGGAGTTTTCGGTGAAAAAAAAAGAAAAAAAATGTTGTCAAGACTGGTGATAAATAAAAGAAAAAGAAACCAAATCAAAAATTTTAAACGTTTATTCAAAGAAATAATATATAAAAAGGAAAATTTTGATAAGAAGTTTTAAAGAGAAAATACGGTTTTTTTATACAACAGCTAAACAAAATTGGCAAAGCTAATACAAATAAAATAAAACATAAGATTCAATTTTAAACTTTATTACTTGAGCCTTCAAAAGGAGTAGTCAGAAGTAATCGAAGCCAAGTAAAATTGCTATTAAATCGCCAGTCTTGGGTGTCCACTGGAATCCAGCAAAAGGAGATAGTTCCTAAAAGAGACAGCCGCCAACTTAGTAAGAAGCAGGGGAAGCTTAGCTGCAAATATAGTGGAAGCATCAGCCGCAAGTCCCGTTTTTTTCCTCCCAAACCATTGCAGGGCTCAGCAAGTTTTCCGCCAGAAGCCTCAGCAGCCACATCATCACGTTTCTTTTTTGCACAGAGGGAGATGTTTGTATTTTATTTTGGCCACTAACAGGTATTTTGCCATAAGGACCTATAAGTAGACCGACGGACAGACAGACAAAATTGTAAATAAAAAAACTCATAAAAATATATATATATATAGTATTTTACCAGGGTTATATATGCTTTTTGTTTGGCGGAGGGGTAACGCCCTATTAGTAAAACTTACCCGCTATTTCTGTTGGTTGTGTCTGCGCGTTGTGATAGCGCAACGACCCGAAAAGTGAGCTCATTTTTTAGGGATTTAGAGTAGCTTTTTGGGCCCATTGCCCTAGGGTAAGCTTTTTAGGCAAGCAAAAGGGGTAAAAGCTAGGAAAAAAAAATATATATATATATATATATAGAGTTATTTTATAGAGCCACTAGGACAACGCACCTTGCGTGAAGTACGGCAGAATTCCTGTTTGGTAATAATATTTTATGGAAAGAAGTTTTTGTTAGGAAGTTATACAGAATTGGTATTTTAAATTGTTTCAAATTGGTAAAAAGAATGCTTAAATATTAAATGGTTTCCCATGTTTTTGCAATATTGAAGTATAAACTCATTTATTTTTTTTTAGTTTACAATAAATTTTATAATGTTGATATTGAATTTAATTTTCTTGTAATTTGGAAATAAACATGTTTGAATAAGATCAAACACGGGTAAGGTTATAGGAAGGCGGTAGCCGGGAGAAGGGTGAGAGAAGTTTTTTTTAGGGATGACTTTGAAATAAAACCGTCGCCACAAGTCATCATGGCGGAGTTTAGAAGTAGGTAAACTCCATGAGGGTGGGCAGCGACCTAGGGCACAACATCAGCCCAAATGTTGGAGAGATGTCGCAAGCTATTGGCTGCAGCAAGTCGTTTAAAACCCGTTTTTTTTATAACACCAATTGGAACAAAGATCGTTCTTCTTCGGGCCCCTTCTTTTTCTTTTGATTTTGTGTAGCAAGAGTGGTTCAATCCACCCTAAGCTGGCATGAACTTTTTATTCATGAACATACCGAGCCAACGGTAGGACTGCTGGCAAGGACACCACCCCCAAGACGGCGAGCTTCTAGCCGGAGCATTACGCCAGCATGCCAGCGCCGCCAACAGTCTGGCCACCCCGTAAATTGTACGGGCAACATCTGGCTCATTAATGTTGAAAGACAAACAAAAGGTATGTATGTGCGTGTAATAAAAATGGCGCCCAACGTGGGGCCCTAAGGAGAGGGATTAGTTCCAATTCGGTTTAATTTTTCCTTTTGGATGTGTCACGGAGACGAAGATGGCGATCGCGGTAAGTCCCGTTAAGAAAAATACGAAGTTCTTAACGCGTTGCGACTTCGGTTGGATTTCTTTAGATCCTGTGTAGCAAACATTTTTTTTTCAATTTTGTTTTTTTAAATTAAATTTTCCTTTTTCATTTTTTTTCTTCTCAATCAAGAGCCTTTCTGATTGGCTCGAACACAACGAATGACGGCATTCGGTAAGTCCCGAGGAGGAATTTTTTCGTTTTTCCCGCGTTGCGACCGTTTGGCAAGATTTCGTTGTGGAGAGTTACTCACGAAAGTGTAAAAGTCCAGAAGTATTTTACACACGGAGACAGGCATGCGGGTATAATATCGCCTGCGTCTTCAAGCAGCCGCGTGTGAAAGGCCTATGGATCACAGCAAAAGTAATTAATATCAATAGTTTTAATTCAGTTTTCATACAAACTTACCTTTTTTTTTATTTTTTAATTAATCGTTTTGCCGGGTTTACAGCTGGTTAGTCCTGACATGTGAGGTAATGACCTCAAGAGTCAGTTGCGTCAGCTATAGCTCGAGGGACGGAATATGAAGCTGAATCCAACATTTCAACACAGCTAATAGTTGTAGCGAAATCTAAATTAAAAAGTTTTTATTAACAACTTCAACATTATTAGTAATATGTTTTTCTCTCACCTTTTTCTTGTTATCGCCTGAAAATCCTGTAACCTGCCGAACAAGTTCAGATTTGATTTTTCCCAGTTTTCTTTAGCAATTTTAATTTTTTTTGTGGCTTTAATAGCACGTATATTGTTTTTCATTTTAAAGATTTAGGAATCTTTCAATTGAATTCTCAGTTGTTCATTTTTTTTTATTTTACCTTCGTTTTTTTATGGTTTATATTATTTATTTTTCATTACTTTTTATTATATTATAATTTTCATTATAATTTTTTTTTTTTTTGACTTGCCGGTAGAAGCAAGTTCACTAGAAAGTTTCAGGTCACAAACGTGTAGATACGTGTTTGTTTTTGCATTTTGCGTTTTATATAATTTTAATTTAGCTAAGTTTGTTTTTTTGGTCAAAACGTTATGGTTTTAACGCGTTCGGTGAAGAGTCATCTAGGTGCAGCCAGTAACGCAGGTTTAGATATGGAGGACGATTTGCCTCAATCTGTGGTGCCAACAGTAGCTGGTGTAAATAGGCCATTAGCTTCGGTATCTGAGCGAAGTGTAGCCGCTTCGAATGCAGGCGCAGCAGTTGATCCTTCCGTTCAGCAGTTTTTGACATTGGCACATGATAGGTCAGGTTTTTCTCAGAGAGCAAATATATCAAATAGCTCAATTGCTTCTCCTGAATACAGTGCAATCACGCGTAGAAATAGCGGTCAGCAGCGAGTAGGAGCTGAAGCAACAACCATGCAAACTCCACTGCCAGAGGGCAATTCAAACGATTTGGCAGGGCTGATTCGCGGAGAATTGTCACGGCAGCTGCAGCACTTGCAAGTCACCTTGCGGCAGGAGATTGCGCAAACAGTGAGCAGAGCCATGGTACCGCAAACGAGCTCGAACCTGAATGCAGGTGACAATCGGTTGAGAGCGTCTGAACGGCCTCCGGAAGTTGCTTCCGGACTTTCACCGTGTCCTTTAGCCAACAGGTCCTACCATGAGTCAGCATCATGTCCGTATGGACAGCAGTCACAAAATCGCGTTGGTGTAAATTCACAGCCAAGGCAGCAAAATTTTCAAGCTGGCAATCAACAGCCAACCGCAACCTTTCAGCAATTGACTCGTACGCTACCTGAATTGCCTGGTGAGCGTCCATCATTTGTATCATCAGGGCAGCCGACAAATAGAATTTTTGAAAATGTTTATCCAGGTTCGAACAAAACTGATTTATCCAGATGGGGGTTGAAGTTTGATGGTAGTACACGATCTGTCAGCGCCGAAGACTTCATTTTTCGTGTAGGAGTTCTATGCCAAGATTATAATCTTTCCGCAGCAGAGATTTATCGTAGTTTTCATTCGTTGTTGGAAGGCCAAGCTTTAGACTGGTATTGGAACTGGCGAAAATTAAATCCAATACAAACTTGGGATGATTTAGTAGCAGCCTTTCTGACGCAGTATCGGCGTTATGAAAACGAATTTCAGCTGCAGAAGAAAATCATGGATTGTCGCCAAGGTCCACATGAATCCTTTGAAGATTTCTACAATACCATTCTGAAGCTGAGGAACCAACAGAGATCGCCTTACTCTGAAAGAGATCTAATCGAAATAATGAAAAGTAATTTGAAACCTGCGTTGTCACATTTATTGTTTTCTTCTCGGTTTGAGGGACTCAATGATTTTTTTCAACAGGCTAAAAAAGCCGAAAGTCTTATCGCGAGTCAGCGAATGCAATATCAGCATCGACCACATGCTCCGCCAAGAGTACATGAAATTAACTATGAACCAGAAGAATGGTCTAGTGAGAATGTAGAGATTGAGGCAGTTTCAGCTAATACTAGATATATTTGCTGGAATTGCAAGCAACCTGGTCACAGCTATATAGACTGTCCTTCAACCGAAAGGAGAATTTTTTGTTATAAGTGTGGCCGAGAGAATGTCATCACACCACAGTGTCCGAATTGTCGGGGAAACCTGAGAAGGAACCCGTCTACAACTGGGCAGGCGCGTTCAACTCAAACTTAGACCCAGGTCAAAGTAAGTCCACATCAGTAGTTAGTAAGCCTGTAGTAATTTTGCAAAATTTAGATAGAGAAAAGCTAGAGATACAAAAACCCAGAGAGAGGCCCTTAAAACCACTACATCAGCGTTTAGCCGAATATATTGAAGCAAAGCGCCGAATATTCGGTCAAATATGAAAACGCATAAAGAAGGCCAGAGAAAGGTATAAAAAGCGGAAAAATGAACGAAAGGAAATAATGTCAGCTTCGCTTTATGAAGGGCGTGATTGTCGGTTTTACGCAAAAATAGAAATTAATGGTTACAAAATCGAGGGGTTAATCGATAGTGGCGCTACAGTGTCCTGCCTCGGTAAAAATTGTATGGAGGTTGTGGGTAAGACAGGCTTACAAGTTTTCAATTTTTTTTCTTATATAAAGACTGCGGATGGCAGCCCACACAAAATCGTAGGCCGTGTAAAAGCCAATATATTTTTCAATGACACATTTAAAGAAGTGACTTTTTATTTAGTGCCCACATTAAATAGGGAACTGTTTTTGGGCGTAGATTTTATTCGAATGTTTGGTTTCTTTGCTCATGTCAGCAGCATAACAACCAATGGCGTCAGTTTGTGCGCCGAAGCTAAGAACTCAGCGGATCAAGTCGAGGTCCATGTCTTGTCAGCAGAGCAGAAGATGTGTCTGGAGAGGGTGGTGGATAAGTTTCCATGCTTTACGCGAAAAGGTCTAGGGAAAACCAGCCTGGAGGTCCATTCAATCGACACTGGCTCTGCAACCCCGGTGAAAGATCGACACTATCCGGTATCACCGGCTGTGCAGAGGCTAATGTATGCAGAGTTAGATCGGATGCTTGACCTGGGTGTTATCGAACCGAGCGAAAGCACGTGGAGCCATCCAGTGACATTGGTCCGCAAGGGTGAAAAAAATCGTTTGTGCCTGGATGCGCGTAAGTTAAATGCCCTCACGGTCAAGGATGCCTATCCTCTGCCACATATAGAGGGTCTGCTCAGCCGGTTGGGCGACACGTATTTTATATCGAGTGTCGATCTGAAAGATGCATTCTGGCAGATACCTTTAGATGCGTCCAGTAGGGAAAAGACCGCTTTCACGGTGCCTGGCAGGCCACTTTACCATTTTACGGTAATGCCTTTTGGGTTGTGTAATGCGGCCCAAAGACTTTGCCGTTTAATGGATAAAGTGATCCCTGCTGCGCTCCGTGAGCGGGTTTTTGTCTATCTGGACGATCTATTGATTGTATCTCCAGACTTCGCTACCCACCTCAGGTTGTTAGAGCAAGTGTCCGATTGTTTGGATAAGGCTGGTTTGACCATAAATGTCGCTAAGTCGAAATTTTGCTTCCAAGAGCTGCGATATTTAGGATATATCGTGGGCAAAGGGAAATTGCGACCAGACCCGAGCAAAATAGAAACTATCCTCAAGTACAGCTACCCGAAAACTGCGAAGCAGGTGAGAAGTTTCATGGGTGCTACAGGCTGGTACCGCCGCTTCATACCAGATTACGCAGTAATAGCGACTCCCATTTTTAACACGCTTAAAAAAGCTAAAAAGTTCGAATTTCCAGCTGAAGCGAAAGATGCTTTTGACAAATTGAAGAAGGCCTTAACCACCAGTCCGGTGCTCGTACACCCCGATTTCTCTCGGCATTTCTATGTGCAATGCGATGCATCTGACATAGGCGTTGGAGCCGTATTATTTCAAAAAGACGAAGAGGATGGCGAACATCCAGTAGCATTTTTCTCGCACAAGCTGACAAACGCCCAGAAAAATTATTCGGTTACCGAAAGAGAATGCTTGGCCGTAGTATTAAGCATTAAGAAGTTCAGACCTTATATTGAGCTGATGCCATTTACTGTAATTACTGATCACAGTAGTTTGAAATGGCTAATGTCACATAAGGATCTGAGCGGACGGCTAGCGCGATGGAGCTTGCATTTGCAATCCTACTCTTTCTCTATAGAGCACAGACCAGGGGCGAAAAACGTAGTGCCTGACACACTTTCAAGGTATGACATGGAAGAAATTTCGTCAACCGTGGGCAACCTTATTGATCTGAACTCTGAATATTTCAAAACAGCAAGTTATCAAGAGCTAATAAACGTGATCAACGAAAAAGCCGAGCAGTTACCCGACGTAAAAGTTGTAGACAACTTAGTATATAAACGCGTACGCCCTTATGATGGCGTAGAGCTAAATGAAGATTTTTCGTGGAAACTTTGGGTTCCGTTAGAGTTGACAGCTCAAATAATTGAGAACTGTCATAGTCCACCACAAGCATCGCATGGTGGGGTTGGAAAAACTCTGCATAGGGTAAACGAGTATTTTTATTGGCCCAATCAAAATGCGCAAGTGAGGACAATGGTAGCCAACTGTCAAGTTTGTCGTGAAACCAAACCTTCAAATGTTACGCTACGGCCACCTATGGGAGCCGAAACCAACACACAACGACCGTTTCAGCGGATTTTTGTAGATTTTTTAGGGCCCTACCCAAGGTCTAAAAACGGTAACAGCTACATATTTATTGTTCTTGATCACTTGACCAAATTTGTTTTGTTAAAAGCAATGGCTAAAGCTAGTACCAAGAACGTTATAAAATTTTTAGTGGCTGAAGTTTTTCATAAGTTCGGTACACCCGAAACAATAGTTTCAGACAACGGCAAGCAATTTGTTAGTCAGGAGTTCAAAAACCTCATAGAAAATTTTGGTGTAAACCACGTCAGAACGGCCATACATTCTCCGCAGGCAAATGCTTCGGAGCGGGTTAACCAATCGATTTTGGCAGCCATACGAGCTTATTTGCAGGACGATCATCGCGATTGGGACAAATATTTGTCCGAAATAGAATTTTCACTACGCTCATCTGTCCAAACATCGATTGGTGTCACCCCATATTTTGCTCTGTTTGGAGTTAATATGATCGGGCATGGGGGAATGTATAAATTGGCTCGAAAACTAGGAAGTTTAGAAGATCCTGAGCTTAACATTTTGCAAAACTCAGAGAAAATCGATTTGGTAAGACAAAGGATTAGAGAAAATTTGCATAAAGCCTATACACGAGGTAAAGAAGTTTACAACATCAGGTGCCGTCAGGTAAAATTCATACCTGGGCAAGAAGTTTTTCGCAGGAATTTCCAGCAAAGGCTAGAAAATTTTTAAAATGTAGAATTATACGACCTATAGGGAATTGCCTCTATGAAGTTGAGGACCTCAAAGGAAAACCGTTGGGGGTATTTCACGCCAAAGACTTAAAGCAGTAGCTCTAAGTTCTTTGGTGTACTTAGTCCCAACGGCTTTCACGCAAACAGCACCAAACGCATTGCTTGATTCGGTGAAGACAAGTTCTAATATTTTCAATTTTTATTTTTCCATCAACATTTTTCTTATTGTCGATTCAATCGTATTGTATTTGTATATATTTTTATTTTCTGGAAAAACCGTTCAAACCGGAATCGGAGCTCAAGGAACGAGTTTTGCTTTATAAACATGAACATTTTTTTTATTTATCTATCATCGTAACATGTTCTCGAGTTGGCGTGACACATAAGAGACAATTAAGTTTTTGAACCCATCTTAAGCTTACGTTTCTAGCAGGTTACATGTGTAACCGATCACTGACTCGAATGCCTCCCCATTTGCTCTAGCGGAACTATGCCATTAAGTAGCTAGGGGTGGTTAGCCATCTGAGCAAGTGATGCTATGCTAAGTCCGATCTTACAGCGAGATGAGTTTATATAAGGTTAATTAGTTTACTCAGCGGTGCCACGAACTCTCAAGTAACTTAGTTTTGATGACAGTTTTTTTTATTGGTATATATATATTAAGCAAATCGCGTCCTACCAGCCTTGATTTCGGCTTGACTCAAAACAGCATGAGGCCTAATACGAGTAAAAGCTATTACTGACGTACTAGTCTTAAAATTGCTTTAAGAGCAAAAGTTAACTAAAAGCATACTTGTTATAAATAAATACATGTCTATACCTGAACGCACTTTAAAACAAAAACCGATCAAGTAGTTAAATGGTTTTTCCCATTTAAAAACCCGGTTTCAAATTTGTTAGGGGCTGACAAAGCAACCAAAATTCAATTTTCAGGTAATGCTAACACCGCGCGATAGCAATTAACAAGAGAGTGTATAAGCTCGTTAATTAAAATTAGCAAAATGTAAAGGCTTATATGAAAAGTGTAAACGCATACTTATAGAAATCAAAATGTATTAAAAATGGAGCTTGTCATGATTTGGTTACGGCTTTTGATTTTTATAAATATGCTTAGCATTATAGTTAGATTAGTAACAATAAAAAAAAAATATATATAATAATAATAATAAAAATAATAATAATTAAACGAAGTTTAATTGCTATATATAAGATAAAAATTGCAAATTAGAATAAAATCACTTACCTAATACTCGCAGACAAAACCGTTACCCAGTCCTGAGGAGATATAGTTGGGGAAGCATATAATTTAAGAACCTAAAATGAATTAGTTTTTTAATTACAGTAGTTATAAAATGTTTGTTTGAGCTTTGATTGAAAATGAAGTTTAAAATTAAAGTATTTACCTGTTATTTTATTAATTAACAGCAATTTTGGTTAAGTCTTCAAGACAAAGGAATTATGTGGGAACCTATAAATAGATTGAATTAAAATGTATTGGTAGCCAATTAAGATTCAAAGAGTAATTTAGTTTAGTATTGAGTTGACGAATAAGTTTTAGTAGAAATTAAATTTAACAGAAATTTTGTTTTGGGAACTCACCTTCTTTATCCACTGAACCTCCTGTTATCTAGGGTATTGTCTAGAAACACCCACTTGCTGCTGAGAATAGAAACCATAATTGGATTAGAAGGAAATATTACATTCATATTTTAAACTAAACTTACGGTTTCCGTTAGTTTTTCACAGTGCTGACAATGTTGACCAAAAGGTAAAGCCAAGGTTATCTGGGAATAACGGAGATGCTACTCCTAGATGGACCTTCAAAAAAAAAAAGTAAAATAAAATAAAAGATTATTGGAATTTAGATCGTGTGTTAATATTATATAGTAATATAATTTTGTAAATTACATATATTTACCCAAAACACTCAATGCCAGGACGGCCAAAAATCGGCGTCAAACGCAATTTGAATTTAGCTACCACGGGAAAATTCAAATTAGCACTCACTTTTTCTGCGGTTATTCTAATACACTTACCTGTATTTCCCATCAATCTGTGGATTGAACTGCCGGTTTATCTGAAAATTTAATGAAAAAATTAAAGATATAAGTCATAATTTTAAAAAATATATTTTTTCATTCATAAACTTACCTCCTGTTGTTTGGCATTCTCCTGTAGTAGTAGACGCTTGGTTTTTGTTGTTCTAAGAACAGTTGGCAAAAATAGTAAGATACTTTTTAAATTGAGGTGGCGAGATGGGCAGAATGTGTTTGTGGTGAATTCAGCGTAAAGTAGACAAGCCAACTTTTTCTCAAAAGGAAGCAAATAATCTCCAAAATCCCAGAGTGGGGAAACATGATTGTTTTTGGTTAAATAGAATTATAGGTCGATTTTCCCTCCCATTCCGAGTCCATGGAAGGACTTCGGAATGGTTGGGTTTGTCATGTGTAAACACGGTGCCGATAAGGCAGTATGCCGGTCGGTGTGTTGGGGTGGCAGCACAAATATTAACAGCTGAACCTGTGATAGCGTATAGGCCAAGCAAAAACAAAATAAATGCAGAAAAAATTACAGATGGCTGGTTTTGGGGAGATATATGGCTGAAAATCTTGGAAGGGTCAGGAAAAATGGCGAAAGAAAATGAAGGAAGTTTTGAAGCGCCAAGAAAAAATTGAAGATGGAGATTTTTTGAGAGTTGGTTTTTGGAAAAAGAAAAAGGTGGACGTATGCCGGAGTTTTCGGTGAAAAAAAAAGAAAAAAAATTTTGTCAAGACTGGTGATAAATAAAAGAAAAAGAAACCAAATCAAAAATTTTAAACGTTTATTCAAAGAAATAATATATAAAAAGGAAAATTTTGATAAGAAGTTTTAAAGAGAAAATACGGTTTTTTTATACAACAGCTAAACAAAATTGGCAAAGCTAATACAAATAAAATAAAACATAAGATTCAATTTTAAACTTTATTACTTGAGCCTTCAAAAGGAGTAGTCAGAAGTAATCGAAGTCAAGTAAAATTGCTATTAAATCGCCAGTCTTGGGTGTCCACTGGAATCCAGCAAAAGGAGATAGTTCCTGAAAGAGACAGCCGCCAACTTAGTAAGAAGCAGGGGAAGCTTAGCTGCAAATATAGTGGAAGCATCAGCCGCAAGTCCCGTTTTTTTCCTCCCAAACCATTGCAGGGCTCAGCAAGTTTTCCGCCAGAAGCCTCAGCAGCCACATCATCACGTTTCTTTTTTGCACAGAGGGAGATGTTTGTATTTTATTTTGGCCACTAACAGGTATTTTGCCATAAGGACCTATAAGTAGACCGACGGACAGACAGACAAATTTGTAAATAAAAAAACTCATAAAAATATATATATATATATAGTATTTTACCAGGGTTATATATGCTTTTTGTTTGGCGGAGGGGTAACGCCCTATTAGTAAAACTTACCCGCTATTTCTGTTGGTTGTGTCTGCGCGTTGTGATAGCGCAACGACCCGAAAAGTGAGCTCATTTTTTAGGGATTTAGAGTAGCTTTTTGGGCCCATTGCCCTAGGGTAAGCTTTTTAGGCAAGCAAAAGGGGTAAAAGCTAGGAAAAAAAATATATATATATATATATATATATATATATATATATAGAGTTATTTTATAGAGCCACTAGGACAACGCACCTTGCGTGAAGTACGGCAGAATTCCTGTTTGGTAATAATATTTTATGGAAAGAAGTTTTTGTTAGGAAGTTATACAGAATTGGTATTTTAAATTGTTTCAAATTGGTAAAAAGAATGCTTAAATATTAAATGGTTTCCCATGTTTTTGCAATATTGAAGTATAAACTCATTTATTTTTTTTTAGTTTACAATAAATTTTATAATGTTGATATTGAATTTAATTTTCTTGTAATTTGGAAATAAACATGTTTGAATAAGATCAAACACGGGTAACGTTATAGGAAGGCGGTAGCCGGGAGAAGGGTGAGAGAAGTTTTTTTTAGGGATGACTTTGACATAAAACCGTCGCCACAAGTCATCATGGCGGAGTTTAGAAGTAGGTAAACTCCATGAGGGTGGGCAGCGACCTAGGGCACAACATCAGCCCAAATGTTGGAGAGATGTCGCAAGCTATTGGCTGCAGCAAGTCGTTTAAAACCCGTTTTTTTTATAACACCAATTGGAACAAAGATCGTTCTTCTTCGGGCCCCTTCTTTTTCTTTTGATTTTGTGTAGCAAGAGTGGTTCAATCCACCCTAAGCTGGCATGAACTTTTTATTCATGAACATACCGAGCCAACGGTAGGACTGCTGGCAAGGACACCACCCCCAAGACGGCGAGCTTCTAGCCGGAGCATTACGCCAGCATGCCAGCGCCGCCAACAGTCTGGCCACCCCGTAAATTGTACGGGCAACATCTGGCTCATTAATGTTGAAAGACAAACAAAAGGTATGTATGTGCGTGTAATAATACTTTTAATCGGCTTAAAAGTTTACATACAATTACAATTTCTTAAATTTTCCAAAATGCTTTAATTTTTAACTTAATTTAGAAATACTGTTTTTAAAACACAAAAGTAAAACAGCTGTTTGAATAATTATTGCAAGTAAAAATTTTACTTGTAAAAACTTGCAAGAATTTTTATGGCTCTCAATTTTTACGCTCTTTTGACGCTCTCTCGTTGCAAATTTTTTGGGTTAATGAACGCTTTCTAGTAACAATTATTACAAATTTGTAAAAGTTTTTAGTAAATGAACACAACTTTTGTATTTAAAATACACAGCTGGAAAGTATTTTGTATTTAAAATACACAACTTGAAAGTATTTTGTATCTTGTATTTTAAATACAAAACTGGGAAGTATTTTGTATCTTGTATTTGAAATACTTAAAGTGAGTATTTTGCCCAGCCCTGACTATACTACAACTACCGACGGGTGCTGGTATCACAAAAAATGCGGCCAAAAAGCGCAAAAATGTAGAAACCCTTGTCGCCATAAGCGTGGCTCGATCAGCGCTGTAAAAAAAGCGCTCCTCAAAAATCAGATTGAAGCCAGGTGCTCGTGGCATCGAACAGCGGAACCCATGCCACGAAAAGTTCGATTTCCCGCTTGCAGGTAAAAGACTTAAATACATACAACACCTTTCTGATTGACACAGGAGCCGATATATCCGTCGTACCTCATAATATAGCATCCAGCGACATTAAGCCCACTGCAACAAAATTATACACAGCTAATGGATTGCCAATAAAAGTTTTTGGTCAAAAACGAATCTCTTTAAATCTTGGCCTAAAACGTAAGTTTCATTGGTGTGTTTTAGTAGCAGACGTCACGTGTCCAATAATTGGTGCAGATTTTTTAAGATTTTATGATTTATTGATCGATTTACGCCGCAATCGACTGATTGATACCGTTAACTGCAATAATACATCAATTAATTTCGCCCAGCTAAAAACCGCTCAAATAACGGCAGTCAAGACTTTTTGTGATATATTAAATGATTTCTCAGACATTTTAATAATTAAACCATATGGTACAACAACGAAGTCCACAATTTTTCATCGAATTAATACGAATGGCCAGCCAGTGAGTTCCTGACCACGACGGTTATTTCCCGAAAAACTGGCAGCAGCACGAGCTGAGTTCGACGTTTTAATTAAATCTGGCATTTGCCAACCTTTCAGCAGTAATTGGGCCAGTCCGTTACATTTGGTTCAAAAATCCGATGGATCCTGGAGACCGTGTGGCGACTATCGCTCTTTAAACGTCAAAACTGTCCGCGACAAATAGTCACTTCCATACTTAGCTGACTTCACCAACAACCTTCATGGGAAAAAAATATTTTCGAAGATCGACCTTCAAAAGGCCTTCCATCAAGTGCCTGTTCACCCCGAAGACGTCGCCAAAACAGCCATAATAACTCCGTTTGGCCTCTATGAGTTCAAATTCATGACCTTTGGACTCTGCAACGCGGCGCAGACCTTCCAAAGGCTCATCAACGAAGTTTTGCGTGGGTTGGATTGTGCATTTGCATACGTTGATGACATTTGAGTCGCTTCAACGTCATCTGAACAGCATCGAAAAGGTCTTATCGAAGTTTTTAAACGTCTTAGAGATAATAACTTGGCTATTAACTTAGAAAAGTGCGATTTTGGAAAAGAGGACTTAAAGTTTTTAGGACACTACGTAACTGGTGAAGGCGTACGACCACTTCCTGAACGTGTTACAGCGATCCGTAATTTCCCTAAGCCTACGCTTGCCAAAGAATTAAAAAAATTTATAGCAATGCTAAATTTTTATAAAAGATTTTTGCCCAAATCTTAAAAAAATCAATTAAAACTTCAAGAGCTTATAAAAGACAACATAAAAAATGATTGCACAATATTAGCGTCGAATGAAGAAGCTGAGGCGGCCTTCATTAGCTGCAAAGACGAGTTATGCAACGCCGCACTATTGGCACATCCGGTAAAGAACGCAGAATTAGTGCTATATGTCAGTGCATCCGACATCGCTGTCGGCGCCGCGCTCCATCAATTTGTTGATGGTACCCTTCAACCCGTAGGATTTTATTCAAAAAAATTGTCCAGTGCACAAAGGAAATACAGCACATACGATCGGGAGTTGACCGCAATATATCAGGGTATTTGCCACTTTCGCTACATGTTAGAGGGTAGAAATTGTTACGTCGTCACTGATCATCGACCCTTAATCTACGCTTTCCGTCATAAATCCGAAAAAGCATTGCCTCGTTGCGCTCGATACCTAGATTATATAGGGCAATTTACAACTGATATTCGACACATAGCTGGAGAGCAAAATTCAACAGCGGATTTGCTTTCTCCAGTCCTTAAGTCAAATTGTCGACTACGCAAAAATCGCGGCAGCGCAAAAAGACGACAATGAACTAAAAAAAGGTAGTATAATTAACTCACTCAATCTCACACATATTGCCTTTCCAGATTGTAAGCTTAAGTTTGTATGCGACATTTCAACAAAAAACGTCAGGCCCTACATACCAAAGCAGTTTCGAAAACAAATATTATCTATCATATACGGGCTAGCTCACCCTGGTGTTCGAGCCACAAGAAAGTTGGTAACATCTCGTTTTGTTTGGCCAGCAATACGAAGGGACGTCGCAAAATTCGTTCAAACCTGTATTGCTTGTCAGCGTTCAAAGATCCAGCGTCACACGAAAGCGCAACCATCGAAGTACGAGCCGCTCAACGAACGTTTTACACACATCAATATTGATATAGTGGGTCCTTTTCCGCTATGCGATGGTTATCGTTATTGCCTTACGATTATTGATCGTTTCACTAGATGGCAATACCTATTCCAGACATGACTGCAGAAACTGTTGCAAAAGCAATATTGCATGGATGGATAGCAAGATTTGGAGTTCCGGCAAAAATTACATCTGATCGTGGCAGGCAATTCGAATCAGCAATCTTCGCCGAACTAACATCATTAATCGGTACCACGCGTCTCCGCACAGCGCCTTATCATCCAGAGTGCAATGGTATAGTAGAGAGGTGGCACCGTGTTTTCAAAGCTGCCATTCTCTGCAGCAATCCAAATAAGTGGATTCACAGTCTTCCGTCCGTTTTGGTTGGACTGCGAGTCGTTTTTAAACCAGATATTAACGCCTCCCCTGCAGAACTAGTCTACGGGACAAATTTGCGAATTCCTGGAGAATTTTTTAACAACACAAAATCATCTGTACCAACCAGTGAGGTAGTTTCACAATTTCAAGAATTTATGGCAAAACTTAGGTCAACAAACACCTCGCATCATACCATACAAAAAACATTTTTTTGTCCGTCCTTACACGCAACATCCCACGTATTCGTGCGAAATGACACAATACGCCCATCACTATCACATCCATACGATGGTCCGTTCCGCATAATCCGAAAAAATATGAAGTATTTTACGGTACAGATCGGAAACCGGCACGTTAACATCAATATCGACAGACTCAAACCAGCTTTTGTTGAATACGCTGATGCAAACAATGAGCAGCAACAAAGTCAATTTATACGAAGTTCGCAACAAGGTCTGCAGCCTGACTCTAATGCCGTCAATAGCGAAGAGCTAGTGCAACACCTCGCTAATCAGCCAATACAGGAGCATTTTCTGCAAGCCAACGACACCCCCACAAACCATAACGAGAATTCAAAGGTATCGATGAAATCTACTCGATGTGGCAGACGCATAAATCTTCCAGTTAGACTCCGGTAGCTTTCATCTAGCCGGGGAGTAATGTCATATTACCATATTTTTACATATTTTAAATTTCATTAGTATTGAACATTGTTATTCTTTACTGTATCAACTATACCGTTAGAATAGCATTCTTGAGTATTCAATAACTGATTTAGTCTTTATTAACTTCTTCTTTTTTTGTGATCGCGGGAAACAGGTTTTGCCTTGGCGTATTCCTAACTTAGGCGCTCTGTTTTTCGATGAAAAGAGGGGAAGGGGTCCCTCGTTTGGTGCGGCAAACAAAACCCTAGGAAGCCACATGACTTATGTTGTGTTGGCTTCCGAAACCCTTACCAAGGGTATAAATTGGCAGAACGGGGATCAGCATGGCCCCCGGGAAGTTCTGCTTGCGGTTCGACCCGGGCTGATCATGGTTGAGGTGCCTACCTTGGCTAAAACGGTCTGGCTGTGGTTGAAACCTAAAACGCAGGAAGGGAGTGTTAGTATCCTTGATAATTGTTTGGTGATGGCTTTTTTCACAGATACGTGTACTGTAAGGAACCAGTGGTGATGATTGACGGGTGAGTTGGTTTAAGGGCTGATGCTCTTAATGGGCTTCGGCCTACCAACTCATTAAGCCTTGTCCTTAATTGATTGCTGGGAAATTGCATACATGAGGGATTAGAAAGCCCGAACTCCTCAACAAGAAGTTGTTCATATGACCGCAATCATATGACAAGAATTGCTACCTGTGTGAGCCTAGTAAGCCACACGGGGGCGGTGGTGAATCGTGAAAAATTCACTTCGTGGAACTGATCCACCATCAGGTTAGGCCGTCAAGACAGGTACTGATGTAAATCATTTTCACAGTTGCCCCGGGGAGCTGCAAGGACCTTGGCACGAAGACGCTGTTCGTGAAGAAACTTTTCACGCCTAAGTTCCTTGGCACACGAAGACCTTTCCTTTTTGCGTAGCAAATCAGTCTCTGGGTTTTTGTTTAAACGCCAATTACTGAATGCAGTCTCTCTGGATCTGACTGCGTTTTTGCACGTCTGATTAAGCCAAGATTTCTTTCTTGGTTTAATCGAAATCTGCTTGGAGGGGATGAATGTTTTCATTCCTAGCAAGATCATATTTTCGATCATTTTTGCTGAAGCATTTATGTCATTATGTAGAGAGCAAAGTTTCCAATTAAAACGCTCGTGTGAAGTCAGGAATAGGTCAAGTGTTTTTGATTGGTGCCCTTCAACACATGGAATATGCGTTGGCTCCTTCACTAATTGCGTTAGGTAGTTGTGCGCAGCGAATAACTCAACATATTGGCCTTCCGGATTTGTATAACTCGAGTGGCGAAGTCATGATGAGTTGTGAACATTGAAATCACCAGCAACAACGATTTCATTGCTCCAGAATCTTCGATATGGAATCGGATAGGGCATTGAAGCCAGAAAAGCTAATAGCACTCTCCGCATTTGGAGTTCTGTATAGAAACCCGAAATGCAAAAGTGTGACCAGATTTTGAATTTAACCAAAAGATAGGAAATTTCGGCATCATTGGAACACAACTTCATTGCGAACGTAATTACAAGGCCGCGATGGAATTTTTTTTTTTTAGCGTTTTTTATTTATTGAATCTTGAAAATGAACTAACAATAAGTATTCAAATCTTAATACTTTTTTTTTTAACTATTGTTTTATTTATTGAATCTACATAAGAAATGTAATGACAATAAGTATTCAAATCTTAATACTAAAAAAAATTGTGATTAAAGTCCTGCCAGTGCTGGACAAAAATTTATTTTTATGCGAATATTATTTCAGAATTCAGTCATCTGTTTAGAGCTCTAATGGTAGCCAAAGTATCCCTCCTTCTCAGACGGGTATGACCACCAAAGTTAAGAATATTAACTGCAAGAGGATTTGGATGGAATTCAAGTTTGTTAATATATCTTGTCGCGTACTTCACAAATTCAGATTTCACAAAAGGTACGTTCAGATCTGCGTGGATTCGTGAGTTTTTAACGAACCATGGGGCATCTGTAATTCTACGGAGAATTCTATTTTGATTTCTTTGAATTTTTTCAATGTTAAATGCCGAGGCTGTGCCCCATAATTAAATCCCATAGCACCATATTGGCTTTAGAATCGAGTTGTACAGCAAAAGTTTGCAATCAAACTTCAAGGTCGAATTTCTGCCTAGTAGCCAGTTAATTTGCACTGCTTTCAATTTCATCTTCGTTACTTTTGCCTCGATGTGCGACTTCCATGTTAGTCTACGATCAAGATGAATTCCGAAGTATTTGACTTCACTGTGTTGAGGTATTACTTTATTGTTAATAGTAATGGGTGAGCATGTTCCTAGACGCAGTGCGAATGTAACATGGGCACACTTTTGTTCATTAACCTTGATTTTCCAAAGCTTGAGCCTTTTCTCTAGTTTGTCGATATGTTCCTGTAAATTTAGTGATGCTTGCTGGTGGTTACTATGTATGCTAAGGAATGCTGTATCATCTGCAAATGTTGAAGTGTGAATGTTGGTGCTTGTCGGCATGTCAGATGCGTAGATCAAATATAAGATAGGCCCTAATATGCTGCCTTGGGGAACTCCAGCTTCAATAGGCTGGGCGGGGCTTATGAAATCGCCTTCTTTTATTATAAATTGGCGACAATATAAATAGCTTTCCAAAAGGTTATGTACGTTTGCAGGTAAGTTAAACTTTATTTTATGCATTAAGCCATCGTGCCACACTTTATCAAGAGCTTGTGAGACGTCGATGAATAAGGCAGAGCAATATTTTTTATCTTCAAATGCCTTTCTTATGACGTTAACTAACCTTAAATCTTAATACTAAATTTAAAATTATTACTAAATTTAAAAAAATGCTTTAAAATTAAAAAAAATGTGCTTTATACTTAAGTCCGGCCAATGCTAGACAAAAAATTTATTTTGCGGGATATATTTGGGCAAAATCACCTAATGAGCAATCTGATGGTGGCAACGGTATCCCTTCTTCTAAGCCGAGTGTGACCGCCAAAATTAAGAATATTGCGCGCAAGAGGGTTTGCATGAAGTTCCAACTAACTGATATACCTTGTCGCGTACTTACAAACCCTTTTACCAGCAGAACACTCAGATCTTTATGAATTCGTGAATTTTTTTCGTACCATGGAGCCGCTGTAATCGTTCGAAGAACTTGGTTTTGTCGCCTTTGAATTTTTTCAATATTTGACGCTGAGGCGGTGGCCCATAATTGAATTCCGTAGCACCATATAGGTTTTAGAATTGCATTGTATAGCAGAAGTTTGCAATCCAACTTCAAAGTCGAGTTTCTGCCCATAAGCATATTTAGTTGCTGAGTGACTTTTGCTTCAATGTGGGACTTCCACGTTAGCCTACGGTCCAGGTGTATACCAAGGTACTTGACTTCATTGTGCTGCGGAATAGGTGAGTTGTTTATTAGGATAGGTGCACATGTTTGCTTACACAGTGTGAATGTGACATGAGTACATGTCTGTTCATTAACTTCGATTTTCCAAAGTTTTAGCCATTTCTCTAATATTGAAATATATTCCCGTAAATTTCGTGAAGCTAATTGGTGGTTTTCATGAACGCTCAAAAACGCTGTGTCATCTGCAAAGGTAGAAGTGTGGATTCCGGATGTCGTTGGCATGTCAGAGGCGTAAATCAAGGCGTATGCTGCCTTGGGGAACACCTGCCTCGATTGGCTGAGTTGGGCTTATAAAATCGCCTTGTCTGATAACAAATTTCCGCCCATATAAGTAGCTTTCCAGAAGCTTGTGAGTATTTACAGGCAAGTTTAACTTTATTTTGTGCATCAACCCGTCGTGCCGCACTTTATCGAAAGCTTGAGAAATGTCAATGAATAGAGCTGAGCAATACTTCTTCTCCTCAAAGGTCTTATGACATTGACTAGTCTGTGCGTTTGTTCTATGGTGCGTTGTTTATCCCGAAAGCCAAATTGATGATCAGGGATGCATCCCACATTGTTTACTATTGGAGTCAACTTCGCCATTAACAATTTTTCAAACAGTTTTGAAATTGTTGGAAATTGTTATTGATGATTCTACTTTAGTGGGATCCTTCCCTGGTTTGGGTATCATAGTAATCATGGACACCTTCCACTCTGCAGGATAATATTCGAGACGTAAAATAGCGTTAAAAGTAAAAAAGAAGAATTCTTCGAGCTACACGAGGTAGCTGCTCAAGCATTTTACCAGTAGTTTGATCAATGCCTTGAGCTTTTCTTGGGTTTGTTTTTGCGATAACATTTTCAACATCTTGAAAATTAAGTCTCAAAGACACAGGCTGTCTAACAGTATACGGCGGAAATTCGGCTGCAGCATCCGCTGTCTGTTAATCATTTCTCAAATGATTAACAGACAACATCCCCTTTTCAGAATCGCTTCGTGCCCAATCGCCAGCTGAAGTCCGCAAAGGTGGCTTTCCTACTACGGGTTTTTTCAGACCTTTTGTCGCTTTTCATAGAGAATAGTCGGATTGAGGGGTACCATCAAGACATTCCAGATAATTTTTAAGGGAAGCCATTCTTTGGATTTCAAGCAGATTTCTTAACTAAATTATGCATTCTCGTAGCCTAGTTTTAAGCTGGGGAGACCTGTGAAGTTGCCACTCTCTTCTAACTCTTCTTTTTTTTGACAAAAGTTGCTCAATTTCAGACGAATAAGTTCTATTGTTCTCATTTCTGGATCTTATATGGCTGGTGGTAGCATGTTGTACAGCCTGTTTAAGGTCTTCAGAAAAATCTTTAATTGATATATCAACATCGTCAGCGGTTCTCAAGGCAATATTTTCTGTACAATGAGTACTCAAATATTTCTTATATTTTAGCCAATTAACTCTAGTGATGGCGAACGCCAAGTCACTAAACGGGGAGCCAACCTCCTGGGGGAACGAAACGGATATTATAGTGGGGTGAGTGATCCCATGACAAATCTAATGAAGGCTCCACTTGCATCTACTCTAAAGGAACATTTTTCGCAACTCCAAAATCTATAACATCTGGAATCTTTCGTCGGTCTGACGGCCAATAAGTGGGGTGTCCGCTTAAAACCACAGCTAAGCCCATTTTGGAAACGGTATCAAAAAGCACACGGCCTTTCGAGGTAATTAAACGAGATCCCCAAAAAGTATGTTTTGCGTTATAGTCGCCAGCCGCTAAAAATCGAGGCCCAAGTGAATTGAAAAAATTTGTATATTGAGTTTCTATTACTGAAAACCGGGATAGGGAATAAGTCGATGAAATAACAATTTTATGATGAAAATGTTCAATACATATGTTTGTTGCTTGAACATGTCTCGTTTAGCAAATAGTGCTTAATTCTAGTTTTTATCAAAATTGCTGTGCCTCCGCAAGATCTGCCACGGGGATCTTTAGTATCATATAGTCTGTAACCATTAATTTTGAAATAGCTGTTGGTTGTCAAATGAGTTTCAGCAATCAACATTATATCGATTTGCTTTTCCATAAGGAAGTGCTCAACTTCATTTTTGTGTTGGCGGATGCCGTTTGCGTTCCAGAAACATATTTTAAACCAATTCATTCGTTTAAAATTGTCTGTAAAATAGTGGATTGCATTTTCAGCATTTCCTGCATCATGGTTGTCATGGAAACCGTAAATGTATTTATGGATTGAACTAGAGTCTGCAGAGTTGCCTCAAGATTGCTAAAATTTGGATCGGATTTTTGAGGCTTGGACTCCTGATTCAAGTTTGGATTATCGGATTTTACCACATTCGCATAAGAAATTTTTTTGGGGTTTTGCACGTTTATATGGCTGGTTGACTGACTCATCTGGGGAAAACTACTTTTAGAAATGATATTTGACTGCTGGGGTTGGTTGATGGGTACTGATGGCCTGTTTGTCATTGACTGCTTAAAATGAGTATAGACGGGACAGCCCCTGTAATTTGCAGTGTGGTTACCTCCACAGTTACTGCATTTCTTAACGCTCGAGTCAGTCTTTGACTTTTTGCACTGTGATGTGCTGTGCAGTTCTCCACACACGACACAAACTGTGGGCAGTTTACAATAGGCCTTAGTATGACCGAATTCCTGGCAGTTTATGCATTGAACGGGCCCTAAACGCTTGTGCGGCTCCTCAACGGTAACCCTGCGACGAAGAAGAAATTTAAGGTTATAAATTGGGTGAGTTTCATTCTTTTTGAGAATAACACCCCTGGCACCAGTTCAACCCTAAACATAGGTTGAGGAATCTTTTCACTGTTCCGCATATTTACCACCTTTTTTATTGTAAAGCCTTTATCTAGAAGCGCAGTCTTAACCTCATCCGTGTCTACATAAGGGTCAATACCTTTTATAACAACCTGAAGGCCTTTAGCACTTTTAAGTTGATAAGTATAAAAAGATCTTTTCTCTTTTTCCAGAGCGGCAGAGAGTTTTCGGTAATAATTTTCGCAGTTGACTTGGATTTTTTTTTCACTTATTTGTCCGTGCTTCATTGATGTTACGTTGAAGATGTCTTTACCAACTGCCGTAATAAGTGCTTTTACCAGCTCACTAGAAGTAGGTACTCTCAAGTATATTGGTGGCGGTTTAAATGTTTTTTTTTTATGTAGTTGGCAAACCTATTACTATCCGTTGCCGTACTCTTATTATCATCTTTGGAAATTTTCGGATTTGATGATATTTGAGCGGATTTGGGGCTTCGCTGACGTTTAACCACGGTTACATACCTGTCCATGCCTACTTGTGTTTTCGACTTATCTGCAATAACTGAATTGGTAGATGGTTGGTCTTTTGTTGTAACAACAATGTTTGGCGAACACGAACGCGTGCGTTTTTTATCTTTCAGAGACTTTTTCAAAGATTCTTCCTCAGAAATCCAGAGTTTTTTTCTAGTGGAGCTAAGCTCCCTCTCAGAATTGCATCTACTAGGTACACTCATGCAATTTTTGTTTTTTTTTTTATTTATATTTTTTTACTTTAAAAGTATATAAAAATAATTGTCACAAAGTTTTTCTTTTTTATAAATTCACTCTTCCACTTATTGCGGTTTTCTACTTATACCGTTGCTTTTTTTATGGCACTCCGATTAAAATTAATGAATTTCACTCTTTTTTAGCACAACATCCCCTGGTTCTAGTTCAACCCTAAACATGGCTTGAGGGATCTTTTCACGCTTCCTGATGTTTATTACTGTTTTTATTTTAAAACCCTTATCTTCCAATCCGGTTTTGACATCATCAATATCTACGCATGGGTCAATCCCTTTAATAACGACCTGAAGACCTTTAGCACTTTTGAGCTGGTAAGTGTAAAATGATCTTTTCTCTTTTTCTGAAACATCAGACAATTTTCGGTAGTCGTTTTCATGGTTTACCTGAATTTTAGTTTCACTGATGCTGCCGTGCTTCACTGATATGACGTTGAAATTATCTTTGCCGATTGCCGTAATAAGATGTTTCACCAGTTCACTAGAAGTCTGCTCTCTCAAATAAATTGGTGGGGGTTTAAATGTTTTTTTTTTTTGATGCTGTTGGTTCATCTGTCTGAAGGATAGCAAACCTATTACTATCCGTTGTCGCAGAGGTAATATCGTCTTTAGACATTTTTGGTTGCAATGATATTGGCGCGGATTTAGGGCTTCGCTGACGTTTAATTGCACCTACTGGGCACACTCATGCAATTTTTGTTTTATTTATATTTCTGTTGCTTTAAAAGTATATAAAAATAATTGTCACAAAGTTTTTATTTTGTATTAATTCACTCTTCACTTATTGCGGTTTTCTACTTATACCGTTATTATTATTATTTTTTTTTTGTAACACTCCGATCGAAAACAAATACGTCCGTTCACTATCAAAGCTACACTCTGACTTATGACGATGGAAATAAAATAGAGAAAGAAGTTGATAGCCAAGTATATGAAAATCCTGTGGATCAGTATCTTCAGATACCTGGGTCTCACATAAGGCGAATGGAGGCAAGTGTGAGCATAAACAGAGAAAAAATTAATTCTCAGTAATCAATTTTAAATTTACCTGTCATTTCGATGGAAGTCCAAAGAACAAATGTTAACTTTGCTGTATTGATGAAGCCGGTATTAATTGGTACTGATTTGACTGTAAAGTATTCGGTGTATATACCTTCAACACTGTATAGTCAACAACAATTAATTAGGCATCCTCAACATAGCAATGCGATTTTATTTTAGCAAAGGAACTTGCTAGGAGTAGAATGATTCAATGCGACAGGGCCATACGAGTAAAAGCCCTGAGCTGGCCATGTGTTCATATCAGGTGTTAATTTTAATAATTATTATGGTGATATTAAACAAGTTAAATTTTTCGTGACTACTATTGTCTGGTTTGTTGAGTAGCACTTATGTACGTAATTTTTTAAGTGTGTAAAATGATGCCGTTAGTTTGAATGTATATTTTTTAGAATTTTTATTTCTATGTTTTTGTTTTTATACCCTTCACAAAAATGTAAAGGGTATATACATATAAGTCTGTGATGCCGTTTGTAATTTCTACAATTTTCATTTCCGACCATCATTCGGTGTCTGGCTTCGATAGTGAACGGACGAGCTTGTTTTTGATCGGTTTGTTATAAAATTAAACCGGAATAAATAAAAATGGAAATATTATAAATAGCTTGCTTTCTATGTTTCCCAGCTATCTATATGTCGACATTTCATAGGAACTACCCTAATCATCAGAAGACTTTGGAAATTTTTGAAAGATATTCTCAAACATTCAACTTTATATCCCAACAATCCAAATAAATTGCTGAGAATTTAAAAAGAAAAATGCTCTAATAATATCCGTCAAAACACAAAAAACAAGCTTTTCTATTTATAAACGTCTCTAACATTTCTTTACACCTTTCAAACAAATCGTTGGTTGCTACGATTTGCTTTTTGAAAGTATGAAAAAGCAGAGAACAAAAACCAACGGTTGTTCATTTGTGTGAAAGGTGTAAAGAAATGTTAGAGACGTTTATAAATAGAAAAGCTTGTTTTTTGTGTTTTGACGGATATTATTAGAGCATTTTTCTTTTTAAATTCTCAGCAATTTATTTGGATTGTTAGGATATAAAGTTGAATGTTTGAGAATATCTTTCACAAATTTCCAAAGTCTACTGATGATTAGGGTAGTTCCTATGAAATGTCGACATATAGATAGCTGGGAAACATAGAAAATAAGCTATTTATAATGTTTTACTGGTATACATTTTAGAAGCTTAAATAGCCAATAAAAAACTTAATTGTTTAAAAATGGAAATAATTGAAAAAGAGTGATTTTATATTAAAAAAAATAAACTTTGTGACATTTACCGTTATATATTTAAAAGTTTTTTTTTTTTTTTTTTTTGGCATTCATTTATTTATTGAATCTTCAAAATATGAACTAACAATAAGTATTCAAATCTTAATACTAAATATATAAAAGTTATTTAAGTCCAGCCACTGCTAGACAAAAGAGTTTCATTTCGCGCGAATAATATCGGTAGAAACCTTCTTCTCAACCGAGAGTGGCCGCCAAAATTAAGTATGTTGCGTGCAAGAGGATTTGGGTGAAGTTCCAGCTTAATGATATACCTTGCGGCATACTTAGAGAACTCGTCAGTTACCAGCGGAACACACAGATCCTTGTGAATTCGTGAGTTTCTTACGTACCATGGAGCTGCAGTAATCGTACGAAGAATTTGGTTGTGTCGTCTTTGAATTTTTTCAATGTTAGATGTTGAGGCGGTTCCCCATAATTGAACTCCGTAGCACCATATAGGCTTTAAAGTTGCGTTATATAACAAAAGTTTGCAGTCCAACTTCAATGTCGAATTTCTGCCCATAAGCCAATTTAGTTGCGCTGCTTTTAATTTCAACTGAGTGACTTTCGCATCAATGTGAGGCTTCCACGTTAGCCTACGGTCGAGGTAAATACCAAGGTATTTAACTTCATTATGCTGCGGAATAGGTGTATTGTTAATTTGGGGAGTCGAACATGTTTGCTTACGCAGTGTGAATGTAACGTGGGTACATTTTTGTTCATTAACTTTTATTCTCCAAAGTTTCAACCATTTCTCTAATATTGAAATATACTGCTGCAAATTTCGTGAAGCTTCTTGATGGTTTACATGAACGCTAAAAAAAGCTGTGTCATCTGCAAAAGTTGAAGTATGGATTCCGGATCTCGTTGGCATGTCAGATGCGTAAATCAAATATAGAGTGAGTCCTAGAATGCTACCTTGGGGAACTCCTGCTCCGATTGACTGTGAGAGATTTGTAAAGTCACCTTCTTTGATAACAAATTTCCGGTCGTATAAGTAGCTTTCCAGAAGCTAGAAAATATTTTGGATTTCTGAGGAGGAATCCTTGAAAAGGAAAATTAAATACAAAGCAAATATATATAAATGACTATTTATTTAACATTTTCAAAGCTCTGAAAAAGTTGGTTATCGATCTGTGTACAGTTATAATGGCAAGGTTTATGTTAAGAAAGGCGAATCATCAAAACCGAAATTAATTACATCTGAAGTAGTGGATGGGTTGCTCATAGATGCTACATATAAAAGTAGCAGCTAGACCTACTTAGGTCAAATATGCAGCCGATAGCAATTATGCAAAATGTTGATGATAATATCGATGAGGACCGTGTCTCCTTTATGTCACCAGCTGAGTCAATAAATGCAAACTATTTAATTCTGCAATACGTATACATGTTTTTAGTTTTATAAACATATATACACTCAAAAAAAAGTATGAACTAAATTTTAGGTAGACGTGAACTTAGTTTTAGTTCATGCAATTTTCTTGAATTTAGTTTAAATTTACTTAAAACAAAGAAATAGTACTTCTCGGAAGTATACACGAAGTTCATCTAAACTCAACCCCAACTTGAGAATATTACCCATTTTTACTTATATATCCTCACAAAGTACATAATTTTTTAAAACTACCATAAATTTACTTGCATATAGTAAAAACTTCATAATAGTTAATATATTTTAGCTTTAAATTAAGTAATTCTAATTTTGTATGAAAAATATAAAACTTAGTAAAAAGCTTCCTAAAATCTAGTGCAACTTTGGTTATTAACTTAAAATAAGTTGCCAAATTCTTGGTTTTATGAACAAAATTTCTTCAAAGTAATGAAAATAATTCTAAAATTTAAGAAATGTTGACTTGAAATCAAAATATTTATTTTTATATTAGTATAGTAGGCAGTGAATTTCATTTCTATTAAAACCAACAAATATTTTTTTATTTTCATATAAAGTAAAAACATTTTCAAAAGTGGACGTACGTAATATTTATACGCGTATGTAAAAATTTAAAACAAAAATTGGACAATACAAATATAAATAGCAAATATCTTGTAAAATATATAATTAATAAATGTTTGTTATAATTATAAACCACTACACTAAACCAAAAACTTACCTAAATATTGCAAAATGAAGTGTAAACATGAAGAAATGTTGGTTTGTTACAACCTACATATCGTTGGTCTCATGTAGAAAGACCCTAACAAACATAGTTGCAATTTTACAGGACAAGGAAAAATCGTAATGGAGTTTCCATGTACCTAGCTACATCTAAAAGTAACATTTTTGCTCAATTGCTTGTAACAGCGATATGTATGAAATTATTTAATTAAATCTTCCCTAAAAAAGCTCAATTAAGGGAAAATGTGAGACCAACGATATGTATGAAATTTAAAGATATATTTTCATTTCTACAAAAATACATACCTTCAGTTAAATGGAAAAATATTAATAAGGTTTAATAAAATAAATTAGTTGAAATTAAAAAATGTTTTTCTTTAAGTCTATAAGAGGAATTTCATTAACAAAATTTAGTCGAACAAACGAATGTTTTATTCAAACTAACATTTTTTCGTGAGGTTAATTTCAATATTTGTATGTGTTGTTTCGCTTAAGATGCGTTACTACTCTTTCATCAAAATCTTCGCTCATTCAACAAAATTTTGCCTACATACTCGTACATAACAAATATGTTTTGAAATGCACAAATTTATATTAGGTGTGTTTCTTTACTCTACTTTGGGATCCCGCGGGATCCCAATTTGCACGAAAAGCGTTCCCGTACTTTAAAATTGGGCAAATGAGAGCGCTTTTGAGAGAATAGTATGCTTCCTCTTCTTGCACTAAACAGCCCGTACTTTTTCTTCGGGCTAGTTTGGGCAAGTAATTAAGCAATCAGCTGTTCGAAAAATAAACAATAGCAAAGAAACAAAGTTCATTTGAATCAACTCGTATACAAATCATTTCAGTGTTTTTATATAAAAATTAAATACACAGGAATGTACAAAAGACCTTAAAAGCTAAAAAGTGAAAAATATCACAGTATTTTTTCGTAAAACTAAGTGACAATTTTTTTTGCCATATCAAAACACAGCATATGTTTCTTTTTGGGCTAGAAATTTGGCTTTTTGCGTTCCCGTACTTTAGGTAAATTTTATCTGTATTTGAGAGTAACTCATGCATGCTCTCTTTTGCACGAAACTTGCCCGGAAAGTAAAGAAACACACCTATTGTAAACAAACACTATTAGAGTTGAATCAAAGACAATTTTTATATTATAACAATTTTTTTCAGATTTGAAAAATAATCTTTTGTTCTGAATATTTTTCTCCGTGAAGGGTTTAATAAATTTTTCAGATAATAATACCGACGGAATTTGGTACAATGTAATATTCTTAGATCTTCTTTTAAGTTAAATAAATTAAAATGTTTGCAGCTTAAGATCTTAAATGTTTTTTTTTTTTTTTTTTTTTTTTTTTTTTTTTTTTTTTTTGAAGAACGACAATTTTTATAATTATTCCGATATATCGCTAACAGTATCGCCAGGAAAATTAATATGTTAACATATTAACGATACTAACAAACTATGATCCAAATATCGGTATTTTTTTTTTTTTTTTTTTTTTTGTAGCATTTTTTATTTATTGAATCTTCCAAATGAACTAACAATAAGTATTCAAATCTTAACACTAAATTTAAAAAATGGGATTCTTAAGTCCGGCCAATGCTAGACAAAAAGTTTTATTATGCGGGAGCTATTTCGGTAAAATCACCTATTGAGCAATCTGATGGTGGCAGCGGTATCCCTTCTTTTAAGCCGAGTGTGGCCGCCAAAATTAAGTATATTGCGCGCAAGAGGGTTTGGATGAAGTTCCAGTTTACTGACATACCTTGTCGCGTACTTGGAAAATTCCTCTTTTACCAGCGGAACACTCAGATCGTTATGAATTCGTGAATTTTTTTCGTACCATGGAGCTGCAGTAATCGTTCGAAGAATTTGGTTTTGTCGCCTTTGAATTTTTTCAATATTTGACGCTGAGGCGGTGCCCCATAATTGAATTCCGTAGCACCATATAGGTTTTAGAATTGCATTGTATAACAGAAGTTTGCAATCCAACTTCAATGTCGAGTTTCTGCCCATAAGCCAATTTAGTTGCGCTGCTTTTTGTTTCATCTGAGTGACTTTTGCTTCAATGTGAGACTTCCACGTTAGCCTACGGTCGAGGTGTATACCAAGGTACTTGACTTCACTGTGTTGCGGAATAGGTGAGTTGTTTATTTGGATAGGCCCACATGTTTGCTTACACAGAGTGAATGTGACATGAGTACATTTTTGTTCATTAACTTTGATTTTCCAAAGTTTTAGCCATTTCTCTAATATTGAAATGTATTCCTGTAAATTTCGTGAAGCTAATTGGTGGTTTTCATGAACACTCAAAAACGCTGTGTCATCTGCAAAGGTTGAAGTATGGATTCCGGATGTCGTTGGCATGTCAGAGGCGTAAATCAAGTATAAAGTAGGCCCCAGTATGCTGCCTTGGGGAACACCTGCTTCGATTGGCTGAGTTGGGCTTATAAAATCGCCTTCTCTGATAATAAACTTCCGCCCATATAAGTAGCTTTCCAGAAGCTTGTGAGTATTTACAGGCAAGTTTAACTTTATTTTGTGCATCAACCCGTCGTGCCACACTTTATCGAAAGCTTGAGAAATGTCGATGAATAGAGCTGAGCAATACTTCTTCTCCTCAAAGGTCTGTCTTATGACATTGACTAGTCTGTGCGTTTGTTCTATGGTGCTATGTTTAGCCCGAAAACCAAATTGATGATCAGGGATACACCCCACATTGTTCAATATTGGACTCAACTTCGCCATTAACAATTTTTCGAACAGTTTTGAAATTGTTGGTAGTAGACTTATTGGTCTATATGATTCTACCTTTGTCAGATCCTTCCCTGGCTTGGGTATCATAGTAATCATTGAGACCTTCCACTCTACAGGATAATACTCAAGGCGTAAAATGGCGTTAAAAATAAAAAATAGAACCCTTCTAGCTACACGAGGTAACTGTTCAAGCATTTTACCAGTAATTTGATCAATGCCTGGAGCTTTTCTTGGGTTTGTATTTGCGATAACGTTTTCGACATCTTGAAAATTAAGTCTCAAAGACACAGGGGGTCTAACAACATATGGTGGTAATTCCGCTGTAATATTCGCTGAATCATTTGTAATAAAAACGTTTCTCAAATGATCGACATACAACATCCCCTTTTCAGAGTCGCTTCTTGCCCAGTCGCCAGTTGAAGTTCGCAAAGGTGGCTTACCTATTACGGGTCTTTTTAAAATATCGGTATAATAATAATAATGGTACCTTTTTTAATAAAAAGCTGCAAAAATTTAATTTATATTATTATTTTACACCTATTTTCGTACCAAAAAATTGCGGCACATAAAAAATGTAGCAAATTAGAATTAGAAAAACACAGAACAAGGCGTATAAGTACGAGTGCTTATGTACTTATGTGCGTATTCTATTGTGTTAGTTGTCTAACTACGAATGCATGAATATATGCACATGTGTGCATAAATATATGTATGTCCTTAAAATAGAAAATCGGTAATTATAGAATTTAAAAAAAGTTACATATTTATTGAACTTAATTTCTAGGATATTTATTATACGGCGATACTGTTAGCGATATCAATCTATGGTAGAATATCGCAAATCAATATCAAAGCTGAGAAGAGATGCAGTTTATGCAGCCGGCTTTGTGATGCAGGAAATGGAAGAAAATAGTACCAGTCTGAAAGACGGCGTTCAGTGTAGGTATTATTTGAAAATTATGGACCTTTCTTTGCCAAGATTTTCGTTTTAGTTTCATGTTATATACAAAAATACAATATGTTTGTATATATGTATGTACATATGTACTTAAGCATATATTGACTTGTAAAAAGTATATGTTTTTACAAGTTTAAAAAATATTACATTTGAGCTTCAGCGAATAATAGTGGATTGCTTTTAATTGGTGCAGTTTACTGTAAGGTTCGGAATTCATACTAGGCCATTGAGTTATTGGTTTAAAGGATTGTAGACGCAGGTCATAGTACAATTGCTCTTATCCAATCCCCATTTATGATCTCGCATGAGGGTAAGTGAATTCGCAGTTAAGTCTATGGGATATTTCTTCTACAGGTTAAGTCTGTCGAAAAAAGTTACCTTCCAGACCTGAATGTTTTTCACTTATTTCAATGAGCCATGGTCACACATGTGACTGGTAAATATACGATAGTAAATAACTGACCAAAATAAGGCTGTTTATTGACCCTAAGTTATTTGTCTGTAGGTTATTCTAAGTACATAGTCTTATTTCTTAAACTTGTAAAATATACATATACGAGTATTACAAATTCTGTCAAAAATGGTCAAAGTATAATGTACATATACATGTATTAACACAAAAAGTAATTAAAATATAGAATACTCATGGGTAATTCAAATAATTTTGCTAAAAATTTTACATTTTTTCTATAATAGCCCTATTGATGTCAAATATATAATTTTGTTCCATTTATCTGAAATTCAAATGCCGCGCCAAAGCTGTCTTAATAAAATGTTGAGCCCTTAAATTAAGGATGTATCAAAGAACAACAAAATTTATTGGCAAAATGGAAGAGAGGCCCCATAATCGTTATTTTGTGTATTAATTTATATTTAAATTTGTATTTAATTACTTTTTCATAATGAAATTGAAAATAAAAATGCAATAAACATTCCACATCTAGATATGAAAATAGCTTTTTATTTCAAGTTTTGATACTTATTGTAAATACGCTAAGTAAGTAAAGTAAAGAAATTCATAATATATAACACATAATTTCGAATGTAACTAACAAAAACTTTTCTTCAAATTTAGTTTTTTTCATCAAAGACTATTTTATGAATTTCAGAAATGACGACAAATAAACTTATTTATAGGAAAATGTTGAACTTGTTATTAAGAAAAATTTACTTAAATATAGGATCAGTTTGCTTTATTCCAATTATATTTTACTTAATTTTGAGTTAAATTACTCTAACGTAAAGCCTTTTTTATTCAACTTCAGTAAATATATTATTACCTTGAGTAACACTGTCTACTAAAATTAAATAATAATTAACTTGATACAAGTAAAACTTTTTATAACCAAGTTCAATATCTCAATTTCAATCTTTGAATATAGTCCACTGCATACTCAAAACTTGGAGAAGTTAACTTAATAATAGAAAAACGTTCGCAAATTGTGTACTTAAAATTAAGGAAAATTTACTTGGTTTGAGAAAAACAATAATTAATGGTAGAACCGAGTTGACTTATATATAGGAATTATTGATAATAAAATAGTTTACTTTTAACTATTTTCTATTAAATAATTATTTATTTTTAGTTTTCGAACAATATTTTTTTTTTACTAATTTTTATGAAAATAGCATACTTGATTTAAGTCACTTTTTCTTTGGAACCAAATCATCGCCGAATTTCTTCAAGTTAAATTTACTTAAATTTAGTTAACTTTTTTTTGAGTGTATTTATTATGAATAATAATCGACATTTTGTCAATCTTGACTTCTTTAATGATTATTTAAATACAGTATACAGAGTAGAGGCTAGTGAAAGTAAAGATTTCTTGGATACAATTACAATATTAATAGAAAATTACAATGTGAACGGTAAATGTCTTATATTAAAATCATTTTATAGATCACAAAAGTGCGATTTTCTAAATTTCCTAAGTTTTATTGAAAGTTTACTTTTAAAAAATGGTTGCTTTCCCAATATCATCATAGGAGATTAAAATGTTGACTGTTTACAACAATCAGTATTTAGAAATATTACAAATATGCTATCCAGTCTCTCCTTTATTGCAACATAGTCTTAACTAAAAAAAGCTCATTTCGAGAAAAACGCGTTTCAAATTTTTAGTTTCCGTACAAGTCTTAGAAAATTTTGACAGAAAATATCTCCTATAGGAAACAGTTTAAAAGTAATTTGAATAAATTTTTAGCACATTATAAAAGGTAGTACTGTTAACAATTCTGCATTGTTAACTCGAAAAGCTTATTTTTTGAGATATGACTATGTTGCAATAAAGGAGCGATGTGTTTTGTTTTAATAAATAAAAAAAATATGTTTCTGGAACGCAAACGGCATCCGCCAACACAAAAATGAACTTGTGCACTTCCATATGAAAAAGCAAATTGATATAGTGTTGGCTACTGAAACTAATTTGACAACCAACAGTTTTTTCAAAATTAATACAGAATTAAGCACTATTTAATGAATGAGATACGTGAGGAGTGTCTCCAATCAACTAATATATGCACTGAATATTTTGCAGAAAAAATCGTTATATCCTCGATTTGCTCCCCGCCACAATTTTCAATAGCAGAAAGCCAATATTCAAATTTTTTCAAATAACTTGGGCCTCGATTTTTAGCGGCTGGCGACTATAACGCTAAGCACATTTTTGGAGACCGAAAGGCCGTGTGATTTTTGACACCGTTTCCAAAATGAGCTTAGATGTGGCTTCAAGCGGACACCCCACTTATTGGCCGTCAGACCGACAAAAGATCCCAGACGTTATAAATTTTGGAGTTGCAAAAATTTTCTTTAGAGTAGATGCAAGTGGAGCCTTCATTAGATTTCATCGGATCACTCGCCCACTATAATCTCTGTTTTGTTTCCCCAAGATTTTGGCTCCCCGTTTAGTGACTTAGCTTTGAGCGTTACTAGAGTTAATTGGCTAAAATATAAAAAATATTTGAATGCACATTGTGCGGAAAATATCACTTTTTTATCTTGGACCAGTGCTCAGGGGATGGCCCCTACATATGCAGCGCGTTGTACTGGAACTAGGAAAATAGGTTATGATGAGGAGGAAAGAGAGAGTAGTGTTTGTGGAGGTTTAACTTTAACAATAACAACACGAAAGACTAAAACAAACTCTATTGCAGCATTTAAAATGCTGGAATTAAATTAGTTAAAACTGATCAGTGCTCAGTGTTTATACCATCGACACTGCTCAGATTAGCATCAATTTATTCCAACACCTTCCACAGTACAAGGTAATGAAATGTATTGAAAAAGAAATTAAAGAAAACACAGAAAATGGCGAAAAAGACACATATACTGCTACATTTTCCGGTGCATTTTGATTTCATACGAAATTAATAATAAAAATACATATATAGAAAATACGGACAACGGTAAAAAAGAGAGAACAAAAAATAAACGTGTACACAGTTTGCTGTGTGCAATTTGGTTTCATATGAATTTAATTATTGAACACACACTTATAGAAAATACGGACAGCAGTAACGAAAGACGTGTGCACACGATGAGAGACAAAACACTACTCCCCGCCTTGAGAATGCCTGAGGATATTGATGTGTCTATTAACGAATTTTCTGAACACCTTAAACTGACCGTACAACATGCTATCACTTGCCCCATAAGATCCAGAAATGTGAGCAGTAGAACTTATTCGTCTGGAATTGAACAACTTCTATCAGAAAAAAAGAAGAGTTAGAAAAATAAAGCAACTTTGCAGGTCCCCCCAGTTTAAAATTAGGCTACGGAAATGTGAAACTCAATTAAAAAATCTACTTGAAATCCAAAAAATGGCTTCCCTTAAAAATTATCTGGAAGGTCTTGAGGGTACACCCCAATCCAATTATTCGCTATGGGAGGCGACAGAAGGACTGAAACAACCCGTTATAGGTAAGTAAGCCACCTTTGCGAACTTCAACTGGCGACTGCCTATGTCTTTGAGACTTAGTTTTCAAGATGTCGAAAACGTTATTAGTAACACAAACCCCAGGAAAGGAAAGCAGATATTGACAAAATTACTAGTAAAATGCTTGAGCAGTTACTTCGTGTAGCTAGAAGAATTTTGCTATTTGTTTTTGTTGCTATTTTACGTCTAGAGTATTATCCTGCAGAGTGGAAGTTGTCCATGATTACTATGATACCCAACCAGGGAAGGATCCCACTTCTTTTAATATATTTTTTTTTAATCTTGGATCGTTACTCAGGGGATGATCCCTACATATGCAGAGCATTGTACAAGAACTAGGAAAATAGATTGTGAGGAGGGGGAAAGAGGGAGTAGTGTTTGTGAACATTTGACTTGAACTTTCTAACGTTATAACAGACAAGAAACACGTCTGCAGGCAACTTATTCCACAGACAAAATGTATGGCTGAAAAACGAATTCTTCCTGTAATGCATAGTACAATTCCCCGGGCAATCGACCACAAATGGATGAACTTTGGACAATAAATGCCTGCTACGTAAAAATAGCAGAGTTTCGGGAACAAGATCCCTAATCTCGTCAGAGCAAAATCCATTGTAGTAACGATATACCAGAGTAACGCACACCACACTAAGTCGATGCTCCAGTGAGTCAATAGAGTTGGATACCGATAAGTTTCTTCGCCCTCTCCTGCACACGGTCGAGTAACCCCAAAATAGGCTTTGAGGCACCGGCCCAAATATGAGAGTTGTATTCTATTTTCGATCGAATGTAGGTAGTATAAATAGTAGGGAAGTTTGATGGAGTGAAGTATATCTTACACCGTTTTAAAAACCCGAGGCACTTGAATGCTTCTTTAGAGACATGAAAAATGTGTTCAGTCCAGCGTACGTCAGACTGTATCTCATTCCAAGAACATCAAGTGCATGCGATCCCTCAATATTTATACCATCCATGAGTACAGATAAAGTAGCATTTGCGGTCGTTTGCTTGTGTGTTAATAAGCAACATTGGGTCTTACGAGCGTTGAAGGCGACTCTGTTTTTACGACCCCATTCGGAGATTAATAGAAGATCGCTATTCAGTGAATCACTCATATATAACCTCTTGGCAGCGATCTCTGATAGGCTAGGCCTATAACTAAAAGAGTACGAGTGACAAATGCTGCACATTCAACATCGGCCCTTGAAATTTAACCACCCGATATTTCTTATTTTTGCAGCTAAATATCGTTTTTTATTTTTTATAAAAAATTCAACAGTATTTAGTTTTAATATTTCGATTACAATTTGTTATTATCGTCCTACGTGGACCCATGTCCATGTAGAACATGGGTCCAACAATGGCAACAACATCGCTGAAGTCTTAACCAAAAAATGGACAGCCCTAGAGGATAGGGATATAGACACCTTTTGCGGGCTACCGTTAACAGCGTGTTGGAAAAGAATAAAACTCCACACACTGGAACATGCGCAAGAAAAGTGGCTCACTGAGCCCACATGCCTTATATCAAGGAACCTGGAGAAGAACATGCCCAGATCTCAACTAAGAGTAACTGTAGCAGTCATCATTGGACATTGCCCGTTTGGGAACCATGCCAGGAGACTAGGCCTACCCCATAACGGCTTCTGTAGAAGTTGGCAAGACAAGGAGGAGGAGGAGACGATCCTTCATCTCCTCGGCACATGCCCAGCATCGGAGCATCATCGTCTAAGATACTTAGGCGAGCGGAGCTTCAACAGCGTATTTTGTCTGGCCTCGCTCAAACCGACCGCACTAGCTTCTTTTATAAGAAGCAGCGGATGGCTAGTATATCAGCATGTAACGCTACACTAAAAGGTTCCCGCCTTTCCTTCCATCCCCGCCCATCCTTTCCACTCACACTATATTCCTATAACTTCTTTTCTTCACTCCACTATCTTATTCTTCAGGCAATCATAAAGATAACGACTACAGGACCCAAGTGAGCTGGACAATCTACACTATTTCGGGGTATCCAGAGGCCTGCCTACCTAACCTAACCATAAGGTTTGGGATAGGCGATTGTTTTGAAAGTATTCTTCGAAGTTTGCATGTATCAGAGGTACTATTCACTAAAAAGCTCCCTCCAGGATCTTCGCTTCGAGTTCCTGATGATATTTTTTTATTTATTCCCCGAAGCTGTATAGTTATCCTTGTTACCTGTTCTTTTATCTTCGTTGAAGAACCTGCGACATTTCTTTTTTTCTCAACAATTTCCCCAGTCCGTTCTCCGCCTATTGCGATAGAATGTGATTCTATGTTGTTGGCTTATTTTAAAATCTAAAGAGCAGTTATCGGAAAAGGATCAGTCCTCCGACTCTCTTTATTCCTGTATTTGATATGCGATAGTTGAACTGGCAAGCGCAATATATAACACCTTGATTTAGAATTATTAAATCATTACCTAGAATAAATTCTACTAAATTCTCACCTCTTTTGTTTGTGTCTGAGCTTCCCCAGGTCAGGTGGTGTGCATTCGCATCCACGCCTATAATACACAGTATGCCTTTAATTTTCAAGTCTCTTACCTCTCTTTCAACCAGCTTGCCTGGTGCTGATTTATCATTGCCATGAGCCATGTAGCAGGATAGAATCCATATGTTGGATACCCCTATATCTATCGTGGCAGTTACGGTACCTTCATCACTGTAATCAGATAAAATGAAGATATTTATGTGCTTTTTGATTATGATACAGGATCTTATGGTTATGTCCCCATTACCTGAATTTGCTGCATATATTATTTTATAGACTTTCGCACCTAATCCAAGGATCTTGCCATTGTTTGCCCATGACTCTTGTACCTTCGCAATATCAACGTCTCGCTAGGCGAGACGATATAAAAAGCTAGCTGACGTTGCTTTACCATGCCGTATCTGTCTCGGAGTAATGGCAGAGACTCCTTGTTAAGGACCACAACCACCTTTCTGCTGGATCCTTTAGCATCTGCGACACTGACTTCCCTCCAGTCTTGTGTGGGGAGGTCAGGATTGGCCACCTCACGGATCCTGAGAATAGCATCAGGATCGTATGGTTTCGCAGGAACCACTGCAGCAGCTCTCGGCCAATGAGGGATGTCGCTGACCAAGATCAGCTCCAGTTATGCCCCAGGCCACACTTCCCCCAATGATGCGATAACCTCTATCATTGCGCTGGCCGATTTCTCGTTAACGCATGAAATCAGTTTGACTCGGCCCTGGATCCACCCTGCATCAGTGAACTGCGGTGGAGGACCGGTGTTGTATTCGAGTTTCTTACGGAAATTTTTCAGCAGTCTCTGGCTGATCAACCCCCATTATTCACAGGTGATTGCTCCGTCAGAGTTGCTTCGGTCAACAACAGCGCTATTCAGTGTGTTTTTTGCAACCTCACTGTAAGGTTTACTTATGAGCTGGTTCTTCCACGGACCGTTGCTTTTTGTATTCTGCCTCGCGACGTCCGGATACGGGTTTTCGGCTATATATGCCTGGCCCATGACAAGCACTGTTTGTCGTTGCTTGACATAGACTCCTCGGCCACATTTCCAAGCTTTTCGACATATCGTCAAGCGGCTCTGATTTTAACATGGTTTTGCGGGAACTGGTGTTTTACTCCCGCTTGCGTGGATGTTCCAGTTCATTCTCTGCTGGCTAGCACATCCGGGGTTGTTCCGGATGTTGTTGGCTATGCCAGTTTTGAGCTTGGGTTTGCCAGCCTGATGAACTGTGGGGATTTGATTTGTTTTATTTATAATTTTATTTAGGTTCGTATTCATTTTTGTTCCCAGGAGTAGGCCAGTAAATATAGGACCATCCATACAGTGACTGCGAGTATAGACTAGGCTACCGCCCGTCCGTGCCGTAGACCGGAGGAGAAACTACTCGCGACTAGACTTTTTTATCCACTGACTAGACACACAGACCCTCAGCGCAGTTTCTACAACCTTGGTCTTCAGTAGGATATTTTTGGTTCGCAGGTCGTATATACCGGGATATAAACCATCTGACCCAAGGTTAACACATGAAAAATGGCTAAAACTGTGGAAAATCAAAGTTAAGAACAGAAATGTACTCATGTCACATTCACACTGTGTAAGCAAACACGTCCGCCTACCTAAATTAACAACTCACCTATTCCACAGCGCAATGAAGTTAAGTACCTTGGTATTCACCTGGACCGTAGGCTAACGTGAAAATCTTACATTGAAGCAAAGGTCACTCAGTTAAAACTAACAGCAGCGCAGCTAAATTGGCTTATGGGCAGAAATTCTACATTGAAATTAGATTGCAAACTTTTCTTATACAACGCAATACTAACGCCTATATGGTGAATGGAATTCAGTTATGGGACACCGCCTCAGCGTCAAACATTGAAAAAATCAAAAGGCGACAAAACAAAATTCTTCGAACGATTACTGCAGCTCCATGGTAAGTAAAAAACTCCCGAATTCACAAGGATATGTGTGTTCAACAAGTAAAAGTTGAATTTTCAAAGCATGCGACAAGGTATATCAGCTAATTGAAACTTCACCTAAAACCCTCTTACACGAATGATACTTAGTTTTAGCGGTAATACTCGGTTGAGAAGAGGGGATACTCTTGCCACCATCAGAGCGGTAAATAGGTGATTTTACCGATATACGAGTAATATGCGCAAAATAAAACTTTTTGTCTAGCATTGGCTGGCCTTAGTTAAGTTTTTGCATTTAGTGTTAAGATTTGAATACTTATTGTTTGTTAGTTCACATTGTAAAGATTCAATAAATAAATAAAAGCTAAAAAAAATGCATAAAGCTAAAGCTAAGTCTAGACGATATGTTGAATCAGCATATATATGTTTACACTCATATGTTACGAGTTAACAACAAATGCCTTTATCAACAAATTAAAAATTACAATCGTCCACACGATATGTTGAAAATTTACTTTTTTTTTAAATTCAACATATGCCAGCAAATGATTTTTCAACATATGAACTAGCATACAATTTTTATGCCTACATGATTTTTTTTTTTTTTATATTGGACCAGTACTCAGGGGATGACCCCTACATATGCAGTGCATTGTACCAGAACTAGGAAAATAGGTTGTGAGGAGGGGGAAAGAGGGAGTAGTGTTTGTGAACATTTGACTTGAACCTTCCAACGTTATAACAGACAGGAAACACGTCTGCAGGCAAATTATTCCACAGACGAAGCATTCGGCTGAAAAACGAATTCTCTCTGTAATGCGTAGTGCCATTCCCCGGGCGATCGACCACAAATGGATGCGCTCTGGACGATGAGCGCGTGCTACGTAAGAATGTGCAAGTTTCGGGAACAAGATCCCTAATCTCGTCAGAGCAATATCCGTTGTAGTAACGATAGAACAGAGTAACGCACCCCACACTGCGTCGATGCTCCAGTGAGTCAATAGAGTTGGATACCCTACTGTCACCGATAAGCTTCTTCGCCCTCTCCTGCACACGGTCGAGTAACCCCAAAATAGACTTTGAGGCACCGGTCCAAACATGAGAGTTGTACTCCATTTTCGATGGGATATAGGTGATATAAATAGTAAGGAGGTCGGATGGAGTGAAGTACATCTTACACTGTTTCAAAAAACCAAGACACTTGAATGCTTCTTTGGAGACATGAAAAATGTGTTCAGTCCAGCGAACATCACACTGTATCTTCATTCCAAGAACATCAAGTGCATCCGATCCCTCAATATTTATACCATCCATGAGTACAGATAAAGTAGCATTTGCGGTCGTTTGCTTGTGTGTTAATAAGCAACATTGGGTCTTACGAGCGTTGAAGGCGACTCTGTTTTTACGACCCCATTCGGAGATTAATAGAAGGTCACTATTCAGTGAATCATTCATATTTAGCCTCTTGGCAGTGTTCTCGGATAGGCTGGGCCTATAGCTAAAAGAGTACGAGTGGCAAATACTGCTGTCATCTGCGAAAGAGTGGATAGGGTTGGAAGTTTGGTAGAGAAGATCATTTAGAAAAATAAGGAATAGGGTAGGAGAAAAAACGGAGCCTTGCGGAACCCCTGAGTTAATCTTGAATTCGTATCATGAGACCCCATCTATAACACCTCGTATAGTGCGGTCTCTGAGAAAACTCGATATAAACCGAGAGAAGTCATCACCGACACCACAAGCAGTAAGTTTTGCCAGTAGTGCACCATGCCACACTCTGTCAAACGCTTTTGAAATATCCAGAGCCACCACCCTACTTTCACTGAAATGATGGATTGAGTGGCACCATTTCTCTGAGAGAAATGCCATAAGATCGCCAGTAGAACGACCCTTACGAAATCCATATTGACGATCACAAAGTAGTTTATGCGACTCTAGATACCTCATAAGGTGATGGTTAACCATGCTTTCCATTACTTTGGAGAGTGCAGAGCAAATTGCAATTGGGCGGTAATTTTCAGGGTTATTCGCCTCACCCTTTTTGGGTATTGGTGTTACATTAGCAACCTTCCAGCTTGATGGAAACTCACCAAAATGGTAAAGTATGCTGAAGATGCGTGCTAATGGACGAGCAAGCGTAGAAGAACACTGCTTCAAGACCAGTGCTGGAATGCCATCCGGTCCAGGAGTTTTGTTTATGTCGAGGTCTGCCAAAACCCTTTTAACTGCTCGCGCCCGGAAGAATATCTTTGGCATAGTTACAGATACTCTTTCGAGCTCGGGAAGTGGTTGACTGCTTTCCGGCAAGCAGGAGTTGCTTGCAAAAATTTCAGCCAACAGGTTAGCTTTGTCAACCGGGTCGGTGAAAGCTGGGTCATTCTTTAAGAGAGTTGGGCTTGATGAACTAGTATTGTTCTTTATCCTCTTAACGAATTACCAAAAGGTCTTACTGCCCCGGGGAGCTGTAAGGACCTTGGCACGAAGACGCTGTTCGTGAAGAAATTTTTCACGCCTAAGTACCTTGGCACACGAAGATCTTGCCTTTTTGCGTAGCAAATCAGTCTCTGGGTTTTTGTTTAAACGCCAATTACTGAATGCTTCCTCTCTGGATTTGACTGCGTTTTTGCATGTCTGATTAAACCAGGATTTCTTTCTTGGTTTAATCGAAGTCTGCTTGGATGGGATGATTGATTTCATCCCTAGCAATATAATATTCTCGACCATTTTTGCTGAAGCATTTATGTCGTTATCTAGAAAGCAAAGTTTCCAATTAAAATGCTCATAAAATTGATTGAGCTCAGCCCAATGCGCCTTTTCGTAAATAAATATTGAACGCTTCGTAGCTGATTTCGAAACGTTACGAAGTTCAGAGATCGAAAAGGAGGCAGAAATGGTGCAATGATCCGAATTGCCGAGAGGTGCGCTAACTTTGACTTCATACTTTTCAGGGTGTGAAGTCAGGAATAGGTCAAGTGTGTTTGAATGGTGCCCTTCAACACATGGAATATGCGTTGGCTCATTCATTAATTGCGCTAGATGGTTGTGCGCAGCGAATAACTCAACATGTTTGCCTTTTGGATTTGTATGACTCGAATGACGAAGCCAAGATGAGTTGTGAACATTGAAATCGCCAGCAACAACAATTTCACTGCTCGGACAACTCGCCAGGATCTTCGATATGGAGTCAGAGAGGGTATCGAAACCAGAAATGGTAGTATCCCGCCCTGTATTTGGACTTCTATATAGAAACCCGAAATGCAAAAAGTGTGAACTTTTAAGTGATTATTATTACAATATAAAAACTTTTTTTTTCCTTAATTTTTATCACAGATATAATTTTTATATTCTTAAAAGACGAAAAGAATTTTTCGGATTTTGTGTAATATCGAGCTCTTGGCTGTGGAAAATTAATTTACGTTCCTGGCAATACTGATTTGTTCAATAAAATTTAAGGCGAATTCAGTATGTTTTTGATATATTGGTAATTTTATATAGGGCGAACACCATGTTGTTCTTTGTGTTGTTGTATTCAAGGAGAATTAGGTACCAGGTGGAACAACAACACAAAAAACAACAGGTAGTTCGCCCTTATGAACATTACCCATGCATGATACAAAAAACAACAGGTATTTTGTTTGTGTAAAAAGGCGAATTAACACCCATGTGACAAACAAGGCGAATTCATTACCAGGTGAACTTAACAGCACAGGTGATTATTTTTTGCTTCTCGCGTTTTTTCCAATGAGACTGTCAAATTTTGTTTCTTTTGTTTACAAACTTTTTCGCGCCATTTTAATCTGAAGGTTTTTTTGTATGATTTAGTGCAATTTCAAGAAATTTGTGTGAATTTAACAGTGAAAAACTAATATAATCTGTGATTTTAATTACAAACAATTATAAAAGCTTATATTTAACGTTTATATAAAATTTTTTCTCTGCTGAGCAATCTTAGGCGAATTTACATTATGACATTCACCATGATACAAAAAACAAGGTAGCCGCTTCGCTACAACAATACAACAATAAAAAAAACAACAGGTATTTTGTTTGTGTAAAAGGCGAATTCACACTTAAGCTGTCAAAAGTATTTGATAAATTACATGTAAAAAAATTTAAATGGCGCCGAAAAACGTAAACAAAACTTGACAGCAAAAGTGCCGCAATATTAACCGAATTCGCCTGAATTCGCCGATGCATCCACCTAATAATTAATTCGCCTTGACATTCACGATATGTTTTACAATAACAAAATACATTGTACTGAATTCGCCTTTCCGCTTGCACTCACCTGTATAAAGTCGCCTTGGTGACAAAAACATACCTAATTCGCCTAAAAATCTACTGAACAAATCAGTATTGCCGGAAACTTAAATTAATTTTCAAAGCTAAAATCTTGCTATTACACAAAATTCGAAGAAATAAAAAATTTTTTTTTTTGAGAGTATAAAAATGAAGGAAGAAACAAATGTTTAAAGTGTAATAAAAATCAAATGTCCTTAAATGCTCCCACTTTTGAATTAATTAAGGTGAAAAAAAGCTTTAGCAAATTTAAATTATAAAAAACTGGAAATTAGAAATATATTAACTCTCTTGTACGATTTATTCATTGTTCTTTTGCTAGAGAAGGTATAAGAAACTGTCCGTAATTATTTGGACCAATCAATGAAACAATTGAACAAAATATTGAAATTTGATTAAATAATGAGAGTAAGGCTAATAATTGATTTTGTTTTTACTGTAACTATGGATGTGCAAATACACGTAGAAAGTTATTTTTGGTTAGATTTTTTTCAAAGAACTGCATATTCTTTCTAATTGAATAAAATTGAGTCATGCACATGTCTTCACTACAAAAAATTTTAATTTAGATGTGCAAATATCTATTTATGTCTAATAACAAAATTTTTAAAGTCTTCAGAACAATTTGTGTAACTTAAGAAAATGAGTTTCGAAAACGTAAGTGTTATTTACAGCAATGAAGTATTTTCAATTGATAAATATATTTCCTTAACAATTTTGAATAAAAATACAGAACAAAATATAATGATGCTGTAATATACAAAGAAATAATGAAAAAATTTAATTACACAGAAATTATCAGAAATTTTGTATTTTGTTCCAATTTTTGATAATTACGAGTACATGCTAAGCGGCAACGCTGAAATAAAATGTATTCAAATTGTGCATCTATTTTCAAAAACACGATTAACCCATTACTGTCGCAACAAAACTGGAAGTAATTCTTAACAAAAAAAGTTATTTTTTTTTATTCATTGTATAAAAAATGTGCATAGATAAAAGCATTAAATAAATAATAAATGGGTAGATCAGGGTGGTGGTAGTTAGTGAAAATTTCGAAAGCAAATGTTTTCAATATATATTGATTTAAAAATTGTTGGCATTGGCAGCAAATTATTTTATTTAATTTCTCATTTCATTTATTTCAATTTTTTTAATCGGGCCCATAGAGCCATATTTGATTTAACAGCTAGCTGGTGAAAATAATATACAATTTTCATATTTTTTTAATTTTCATATAATATTTATGCCGCCAATATATTACTATGACTATATCTATTAAAAATATCGATACAAAACACCCACGACGAATTCATACTACAAATGTCAATTTTGAGCAATAAATTTTACTGGTCGCGAAAAAGTTTGTAAAGAAAAGAAACAAAATTTGACAGTCTCATTGGAAAAAACGCGAGAAGCAAAAAATAATCACCTGTGCTGTTAAGTTCACCTGGTAATGAATTCGCCTTGATTTGAATTCTACTTCAAGGCGAATTAAGTACTAAGTTCGCCTTGGTCTACACCAAGGCGAATTCATTAATAGGTGGATGCATCGGCGAATTCAGGCGAATTCGTTTAATATAGCGGCACTTTCCCTGTCAGGTTTTGCTTACCTTTTCGGCGCCAAACAAAATACCTGTTGTTTTTTTATTGTTGTATTGTTGTAGCGAAGCTGCTACCTTGTGTCAAGGCGAATTCATTACCAGGTGAACTTAACAGCACAGGTGATTATTTTTTATTTCTCGCGTTTTTTCCAATGAGACTGTCAAATTTTGTTTACAAACTTTTTCGCGCCATTTTAATCTGAAGGTTTTTTTGCATGATTTAGTGCAATTTCAAGGAATTTGTGTGAACTTAAAAGTGAAAAACTAATATAATCTGTGATTTTAATTACAAACAATTATAAAAGTTTATATATAACGTTTATATAAAATTTTTTCCCAGCTTAACAATCTTAGGCGAATTTAGATTTTGGCATTCACGATATGTTTTACAACAAAATACATAGTACTGAATTCGCCTTTTCGCTTGCAGTCACCTGTATAAATTCGCCTTGATTTAAAGTCTACTTCAAGGCGAATTGATTATTAGGTGGATGCATCGGCGAATTCAGGCGAATTCGTTTAATATAGCGGCACTTTCCCTGTCAAGTTTTGTTTACCTTTTCGGCGCCATTTAAATTTTTGTCCATGTTCTTTATCAACTACTTTTGACAGCTTAAGTGTGAATTCGCCTTTTTACACAAACAAAATACCTGTTGTTTTTTTATTGTTGTATTGTTGTAGCGAAGCGGCTACCTTGTTTTTTGTATCATGGTCTACACCAGGCTATAACACGACTTTACTGCTTTTGTTGCTGTTTTCGTGTCAGGTGTAGACCGCTCCTTACGCCGTGTCTTTACGTGCAAACGACATGCACATGACATGTACATAAAGTCGGTGCTATTTTGTGTATATTTGTACGTGATGGCCAATTTCATGGCGAAAATCGATGCTCAGCCATATGCTCGAGAATCGATGTCAGATTATGAACGAAACATGATCATGAGCGGTCCACATTAGCCATTTGCGATGTTCGACATGGGGCTGATACCATGTTCATGGGTCGGCAGAGCGAATGTTAAAAAACTTTATGTTCTGTATGTGGCGAATACGTATGTTCGGATTTACCTTATCAAAGTGTTCAATTCGGCGCCATTTTGTGTATTTTTGTACGTGATGGCCAAGTTCATGGCGAACATTGATGCTCAGCCATATGCTCGAGCATCGATGTCAGAGCATGATCGAAACATTGTCATGAGCGGTTCACATTAGCCATTTGCGATGTTCGTCATGATGCTCATACCATGTTAGTTGCTAATGGAGACCCCCAGTTAACAGCTCGACCACACAGGCAATCTGATGTGTCTTAATACTAGCAATAACGCCGGCAGAATTACGTCATCAAATTGCTAATGTTCAACGCTGTACTTTTAGTTGGCGAACATGTAAATCTCTTAAAACATAATTTAAGATATTTTGGCGAAGAAGGTTGCGCATGTTTTAATTAATTGTAATTGTTTTATTTATTTTTATTTTATTGTCTTAAAAATGAGTGCTTTAAATGCATCAATCTCCGAGCACTTCATTTCTTTTTTTATGAACTCAAAAATGTAAATAATTAAATTTTTTCTGTTGATAAAATCACTTTTTATAATCATTTGTACATTTGTTTATATATTGAAACGTATGTTTGTATGTATTATCATAAACATCAGTGAATTTTGACAGCTTATGTTCTAAGATAATTGCTCAGCAATATCTTCTAGCAATAATTGCTGAACATGTGTTTGAATACATATTCGTGCGGTCCACACGCAAATATCTTGTGTCTTCAATCGATTTTGGCAGTTGCCACGGCAATAATTGCTAATCAGATTGCCCGTGTGGACGGGTAATAAGGAAATCTTTTAAAACTACCTTCTCTAGTGTATATAAACAATTCTGTTATCATTAGATTCTGTCATAAATAATGCCAATTATTTTTCTCCGCAAGATAGACAAAAAGTGCAAAATTCAAAGGCAAATATGGACGAAATAAAAGCAAAATTTATGGATTTGTTACACAAACAAGTAAGTTGTTTATTATTGAAGCTTAGAAAAACTTAAAACACTTTCTTTGTTTTCTTCGAAGACCAAACGCCAATTAAAAATACCAGCTATGGGATTTTCAGACTATTTTATACAAACTGTCACTGCATCTGGTCCGAACAAAGTAGAATCTTTGGGGACAATAACTGGCAAAGAAGGTGATACTAACAGTAATTACGACGATGCACAAAAATCTGACCAGGAAATATTGGAAAGTATTGAAGAAATATATTATCAACCAGAAAACAATGCACAAACGTATGAACTACAGGTATGTGTAGCTTCCGGATTTAATAGTATAAATATATCAATATATCCTTATTTAATTAAAAATAATCTGTACCAAAAATTAAAAAATTAGGATTTTTACAAATGAAAAGTAATTTTGGAGCAATTCTTTCACAAAGAGTAAAATATGCTATAAATGGAAAAGGTTGAGGGTGGAGAAATTTTTTTTTATAATTGTACTAGCGTTAAAAGAGTTGAAAATGTTTAAATATTTGGCTTAAATCTAGTTTACCAACGCAGCTCCAAAAAAAAAAAAAGTGCATAGGGTGATAGAAAATTTAAAAATAAGAAAATGTAAAATCACCTCTGTAATATTGCCACAATATGGGGAGCGTTGCTCTGTTTTATCACTACTACAATGAATTGTGTTCCGACTAGATTAGGAATATTGTTCCAGAAATTCACATATTTTTACGTACACACGTTTATCGCCTACGCTTATCTATTTGTACTCGATTGGCCAGTGAATCATAACACATTACAGATATAATTCGTTTGTCAGCCGGTTCGTACGTACGTCGCACAAAATGCTCCATTGGCTTCAATTCTTGTGTCAGTTTGGTATTGTATGGGTATAAACCAAGATTTTTGTGCAAAATTCGCCATAATGCGTTCTTGGCGATGCCCAGTTCTTGAGAACGCCGGGGATTTGGATCGTTTGTTACTTACGCCTAAACGGCAGCGGTATTTTCGTCACTTCGACCAGATGCCTCACTGGCATGACAGCATCGCACAATGAATTTGTAGACTCAATTTAAGATGTGTCTTAAGTGAAAAATCAAGAGTTTCTTTAAGCGCTGTGACTAACTTGGAATTGGGGCACTTCGCAAGGATGTGCTGTACAGTGAGTATTCCATTGCAGAAGATACACAAAGTCGGGTCACATCTGTCATAGTAATGATGTGTTGTGAATAAGGTTTTTCCAACCCTTAAACGACCAAGTGTGGTGCATTGCATACGTGTTAAATTTTTGTTATATTTGGTTCTAATCACCGTATTAATTTGCATTCCGAAGTTCCTCAAGGGCTTTGATAAAACCCCCGCCAAACATGGAGCATCTTGAATTTCACTGAATTTTAATGCATTTTTTGCTGCACTGTCCGCCACTTCTTTGCCTTGTATACCATTATTTTATGGAATCCATAGTAGCAACAACGGGCTGCAGCATCTGGGAGGTGTAACATGTCATTATATAACCCATTGCAATTTTTCTTAATGGCCCTTATTGCACTTAGACTATCAGAGAAAATAATTGATTTTGTTCGTTTTTGAACAGCAAGGTTGATAGCAACTTTTATTGCGTGTATGTCGGCAAAGAAGACCCCAAAAAAGTCAGGTAGACGCTTTCCCAAAAGGACATTAAAGTTTTTACGATCAAGACTTTGAACTATTGATGAAGCTGATGTTCCATTATGAAAAGATCCGTCTCTGAATAGCAGAATATTAGGAGAAAAGCAGACAATTTTTTCGGCCATCAGCTTTTTAAAAACAATAGGATCTGTGTTGCTTTTATTCAAAAAGGAAGGCTGTCATCGACTTTCAAAAAATGATTTGTGATGAATGCCGGCAATGGTTCAGGAGGTATTAAAACTTTAGCCAATTTTAGAAGAGCAATTATTTTCTTTATGGACGTTCCAGCTGTCAATGGGTTTTTTAAGTTATTCCAAAAAGTGTTATGGAGCCCATCGCTGGTGATTGTAATTGATCTTGAAGCCATAGCCACAGATCTTTTTTCAAGTAGAGATATAAAGTCGGAAAATACAGCTTCACTTAATAGCTTTAATGGTGTAGATCGAAGTATACCTGATGCAATTCTGAAACAGTTAATAATTGCAGTGTTCAATTGATGTCCAACCATACGGAGTGATTCCATGCTGAATAGCACCCAAAGAAAGAGATTTATATATGGATAGAGCTGTTTCCATGTGAGAGCCCCTTCCTCTGGAGCAGATTAGTCTAAGCAGGTTGTTTATTTTTGTCATCTTATTGGTCAGATGTTTGACATATTTATTCCAAAAAAGGTGCCTACTAAAATTTAGACCAAGGATTTTCATCTCCTCGATATTTGTGCTAGAATTAATGTTGGTTTCTTTGCAGCTTCCGTGTTTACAAATGTGAATAATCTCAATTTTTCATCTGGTATTGTGGCCCCTCTGTTCTTTGCCCAGTTATCAATAGTTTTGCCCAGATTGTTAGTATTTTTTTTACCACCGTCATTGGTTCGCCAGAAGCAACAGCAAATATGTTATTTATTTATATATTTCGGGCTAAAGTCTTATCAATGTCCTCCAATACAACTAAGAAATGTTTTATAATTTCAAGTTCAGGCGTAAAGTTTCCTTTAATTGGTGGCAAAGGCTGTGAACACCGCGCCTTGGCAAGAACGCGTGCTGATTAGTGTTGAGTTTGTTTTTGGAGAATTTCCAAAATCTTCTTGAGATAATATTCTCGAATATCTTAGATACAATGGGTAGCAGCGATATCGGCCGATATCCCTCAAGTCCCTTAGGATTTTTATTAGGTTACGGATAGGGCCATTTTCCAATGTAGTCATTGGAAAATGACTACATTAATATATTTTTGTACAGTTTGTTGAGTCTTAACTCAAATGGAGATTTTTTGATCAAAGTATAAATAATTTTATCGCTTGCAGGAGTTGAATCTTTGAAGATTTTTGGAACATCATCCCAGATCTCAATTCCGTCGATCATTCTAGTGTGTTGGTTACTATACGTGGTTAATTCATAGACATCAATGTTTGCTTTATTGGTTATAATAGGTGTGTTCATTTACTTTACTAGTAAAAATTAGCAACGAGAGAGTAACAAGAACTTTTCAAAATTAGTCTCAAAAATATGAAAAAGTAAATGAACACTTTACTAGCTAAAATTTGAAAGTTCGAGTAGTGTTGTTATGTATATGTATATGAGTACTAAGTAATTACCTTTATATTTTTTTGGACAAATTATACATGTACATATCGCTTCTTTATTGCAACATAGTCATAACGCAAAAAAGCTTGCTTCGAGATAAACACATTTAAAATTTTTAGTTTCCATACAAGTCTTAGAAAATTTTTTAAAGAAATATCTCCCAAATGAAACAGTTTAAAAGTAATTTAAATAAAATTTTGGCTCCTAAAGGAAACAGTTTAAAAGTAATTGAAATAAAATTTTGGTACAATATAAAAGGTAGTACTGTTAACAATTCTGCACTGTTAACTCGAAAAGCTCATTTTTTGAGATATGACTATGTTGCAATAAAGGAGCGATATGTATATTATTATGGTCATTTATATTCAGCATTGTCGTGGCTCGCGTTTTTTAGAGTACGGCTTGTAATATAATAATGAAAAATTTTACAATTTTATTTAATCTACTACTACGCATAGTCGAAATACGCTAAACACTATAAGGGTGATTAGCTACTTTTCAATAAAATATTTATTTTTAATTAGAGCGTGCTTAACCCATACACGCTTCAACTCAATTAGCAACTGCGTCGGTTGTTGTGCAAATCAAGACGTGTATGGCTTTGTAAATTCATTAGTTTCGCAGTTGTCGAGTAGGTTGAAGAAAAATTAAACGACTTTGATTTTTATGTTGGCTAGTAAATCTTTCAATTCGATTGAGGTGTGTGTTCGAGTCTCCCAATCAGCTGTCAAAATTTATATTTGTAGTTTTTTTTGCAAATATTTTAAAAATCGTCTTTAATTTCATTGAATATGATGTTCGATGAAAATCTTTCAATTCAATTTATGAAGTGTGTGGCCAAGAACCAATTCAATTGAAAGACTCACTTGAATCGAAACGTATATGGGGCGCTTTATATGTTATAACAGCACGTAGCATTTTTATTTCAAATTAATTTCAAAATGTAAAGTACCGAGTAGCTAATTACTCATAATATATACAAAACTAAAAATAACAGCTGGTCTGCAAAATTTAAGAAAAAAAAAATCCAACATTTCTGAGGTTAAAACTAAAAAAACAGTTATATAATTAAAAATGGAAGCACCTAAGTGTCGATTTAATTACTCCCCTAAAAGTTTTCAAGTGTGGCAGACACTGTGTTGATTTCCATTAGACGTCTTATTTTAACTCTGTTGTTCCTAACACAAACATAAATTTGTTTTCTTTTTAATACTTTTTATTGTTTTAAAAATTTACATACACTTACAATTTCTAAAAATTTTCAAAATATTTTTAAATTAATTTAAAAATATTAGCTTTGTTCGAGGAAATTCCGGGTAAAGTCCGGTAAAATGAGAGTAAACAAAAGTACTCTCAGAAAACAACAAATTTGCTGGAATACAAAAAAACTCATTTCAAGTCCGAAATTAAATATGACAACAAAAACAGCTGTTATTTATACAATTTTAAAATTTGGTGTTCTCAACTTTTAAATTTTATAATACACTGAAATCCAATCAAAAACAAAGACTTTTACAAAAAGTTGAACATTTTTATTATTATATAAAATTAACAAACAAATTTATTTTATAATATCCATTTTAATAAAAAAAAATTAACTTTTTACATTTATGAGAAAAATAACTGTGTATCGCTGAGTTATTTTTCGAATTTTGTTCGATTTAAAAGTAAATTAGTTTTCAATTATTACGTTTATGCACAGTCAACTTGTAAATAAAAACTATTTGCAAATAATTTACTGACTATTTATGCATCAATTTGTATATGGAAAAGTTTTATTTTTTTTAGTATGGCTAATGTTCAAAATGTAACTATTGGGGAGCATTTTGATTACTAAAATAATAACATAAATTTGAAAAAGCGAAATCTTTTTTGTAATTCAATTAAAGTAATTAATAATAAAAATTAAAAATTGTGAGTATTTATTTCTGCACATAATTTTTAGCATTTTTCATGTGTGCCACCTCCACAGAAAATAATGTACTCAGTGGCCACAGCAATGAATTCTTTGAAATTGTGAAGTGAAATCTCTTAATATTTTATTTGCAAATAAGTTTTTAAGCAGTAAATGTTTCCGTAAGTTAGTTATTCGAAAAAAAAACCTATATATACTTTTTATGCAACAATTTTTGTTATTTACAAGTGTTATTCACAAATAACATACACATATCCATTTTACATTCCAATTGTTAGGCTTTACCGAAAACTCAGATTGGTTAACGGCAAAATAAACTACCCAAACAGTATGTCAAATACACTCTCTCCGCTTACACCTAAACCATAGAAACAAACACATACAAACGCAATGAATCACATATTAATCACTTCTTTTTTTTGTTTTTCAATAAGAATAGATGACTATTGTGTTGTGGCAATTTGCTCGCCATATGAAGTTCGCAAGATACAAATTGGTATACCCTCTATTCCTTGATATTCTGTTTCCGTAATCTTTATTTTTTTAATTTCTAAAACGAAGGTAAACTTTTATACAATTCAAAACATTGTTACAAGAAAACATTTTCTTGATTCACTTGTGTGCTTCTTCTTACACCACTTCACTCTGCAAAAATTTCATTGAAATGATGAATTTTAAACATACGTTCACAACGTTTGCACGAAAATCAAAATTTTTTTATTTTTGTGGAAACATGTTTCAAATATTTGTAAAAACCAGCAAATAGTCCCATAAACAAAAATGTTTGTACAAACCCAAAATATTAACATGTTTGGCAACAGCTTTTGTAGGGTATGAAATACATGTATTGTCGAAAACTTGACGTCGAAAGTGAATGTATAAACAATGTTTTTTTCATTCGATAAATTGTTGTATATTTATAATTGTAGTAATAATATTTTTGGCCAACGTATTTAGTTATTTGTTTTTAGTATATACATACTTAGCTGGTGCGGCCTAACTATTTTTATGTCAATAAATTGTTGTATATTTAGTTTCTGATTTTAACAAATTTCATATAACATAAATTTTTTTTATCGATGGTAACAAATTAGCAATATATTGATATCAAATAAAATATGTAAAATTTTGGTATAAGAAATCGAGATCAGTGCCAGCAACAATTTATTGAATAAGCAAAAACGAAACGCAGCAAATATTAAAAAGAAAATACACTAAAAATTAAATAAGCGCATCGTGCATTGATTTAAAAATTCTTTGTGCAATTTTTAAAAATCACTAAAATCGGTGTGAAAAGCGCTGTTGTAATTCAAACAAATATTTTTGCCAATTTATTTAAACATTTTGAGCCATATAAAAACGAAACAGCTAGTTGTTCCCCAGCTAAAGATTTGATTATTATTTTTCTTGTCTTCTTCAACCAATAATCAAGTTTGTATTGTAAAAAGTCCTTTTTAAGAAAAAACTTAAGAAAGGAAAAACTTGAACTAAAACCCGATGTAACATATGTACAAACCAAAAAAATTTTTAATTTAAAAATTATAAAGTTCAACAAAAATTTAACAAATTGAAATGTTAATAGTTATAACGGGCATGACATTTAAATATTAACAAAAAGATATTATTGAGAAATTAAAAAAGCAAAATCAAATCCTAGAAAATAGTAAGATTGATGTAATAAAGATATATGAAACGAAAAGGAACAATAGATACATACATATATAATGCTAAGTTAAAAATAAATAATGAAGCCTATCCAAAAGTAATAGCGGCTCAAAAATTTAATGTTGGATGGGAATAAAGCGGAGTATTTGATGGAACGGAAGTAATGAGATGCTTCAAATGTAATGGATTCAACCACAAGTCAGTGAACTGCAAAAATTATGAAATATGCCTTAGATGTTATGGAATTCACAATACAAGACAAAGCAAAAAGGAACAAATAAATAAATGTATCAATTGTATAAGAAGTAACAAAAAATTTAATATGAGCTTAGATGAAAATCATGCGACTACTGATAGAGAATATTCTGTATATAAAAATAAATTAAAAAAGTTGAAAAAGCGAATAATGCGAATAAATGAATAACAATCAAAGGACTTATATGGAATATACACAAATGTACACGGATTAATCAACAATTTTAGCCAGGTTGAAGTAATTGCAGACGTGGAAAGCCACATTTTATAATAATATCGGAAACGCACTTAACATATAATGTAGATGAATCAGAAGTACAGTTACCAGAATATTGTCAGTATGTAACATTGTCCAATGCAATGAGAACAGGTGGAATTATAATTTACTATAACAAATGGTAAGAGGTGAAGCATATAATGTAAAGTGCAAGAATTATTCAATGATATTAAAAGGTGTATATCGTTCGCCAAGAAGTCAAGAGGCTGCATAATGTGATCTATTTGAGGAATTAGTGGAAAATCTCGATGAAAAAAAATAAAGAGGGATAGTGTTTATAAAAAAAAAAAAAAAAAAAAAAAAAAAAATAGAATGCATAATTAATGACAACGGGATGAAACAGATAATAAATAATTACACTAGGGTAACTAGAGACTCAGAAACAATAATCGACTACGTCATAACATATATAACAAATGTTAGTGGAAAAACAGTAATACAAATAAGATATCAGACCATGAAATAAGAGAAATTAAAATAAATAATATAAATAGATCAAACGAAAATACAAAGAAAACAAAAATTTTCAAATACAGAAGAAGCATATTCCAAAGAGAAATAAACTCGAAATTTAAAATATAAAGAAAGGCAGGATCTTAATTGCAATGTTAATTAGTTTGATGAAGTTATTTAGAAAACAATCGAATATGGAATAAATATGAAAAAGCAAGAAATTCATATAAAACACGACTTGAACCTGAAAAAATAACTATATTAATAAAAAAATATGTAACACGAGAGCTCCGAAAAAAATGTGGCACAATCTCAAAGATTTAGTACTAATGAATAACAGAAATGTAAAATCTTTTATATTTGATAATCTAGAACATAAATTCATTTTAATGAATATTTTGTAAATAGTGTTAAGGAAATTAGAGATAAGTTAGAACGCGTGCAATATATTAATCAAATAAACGTAGTAAGTTCTATATTTAAATTCCGTGCAATATCAAATTTTGAATTAAAAAACATCTGCAGAGATATAGAAAAGAAACCGGATTATAATAAAGTAAATATTCATATGATTCTAGATAACTGGACCACAATTGGTGAAATATTACTTAAAATTGTAAATAAATCATTAGAAACGTGTAATTTCCCAGAAAATTGGAAAACATCAATGGTAACTCCTATTGAAAAAGTGTCAAAAACAAATAAATGTGGAGAATTTCGCCGAATAAACTCCTTAAAATTATGTGAAAAAATTCTCGAAAAAGTGGTGAAAATCAACTTGACCAGTATCTAAAAATAAACAATATTCTTTCAAAATATCAATCAGGCTTTAGAAAAAAATTTTCTTGTGAAACCGCTATAAACTACATTATAAATAGATGGAAAAATGCAAACAAAAACGAAAAATTAATGGAAGTATTTCTAGATTTTAAAAGGGCATTTGAAACGATAGACAAAGAAATTCTGATACAAAAATTATATAATTATGGCATAAGAGATAATGAATTAAACTTGTTTAGATCATACTTGGCAAATAGAAAAGAAATAACAAGAGTCAATAATGTAAACTCAAGTGCAATAAATAATGTATATGATGTTCCGTAAGGGTCGATCCTTGGCGCTCTGCTCAATGATATGCCTAATGTTCTTCAAAAGTGTGATATAATATTATATGCAGATGATGCTCTCATATATAATATATCGGAAACTGGTGAAGAATGCAAGATTAAAATGAATCTTGATATGGTAAATTTGAATAAATGCTTAAAGATTAATAAACTAAAACTTAACGAAGATAAAACTAAAATTATGGAAATAAATATGAGCAACAACACAGATTTTAAAATTAATGATAAAATAATTGAAAAAGTGGAAAAAATTAAATACCTCGGCTTCATAATAGACAAAAATATGAATTTTAAAGATCATGTGAATTATATTAGTAAAAAAATCGGTAAAAAAAAAATTGGCTTTTTAAACGGATATAAATAAAATTTCACTGTTAACCGCAATAAATATATATAACGCGATTGTCAAACCAAATTTTGAATTCGGTTCAACAATATTATATACATGCTGTACAAACGTTCAGACTACAAAAACTGCAGAATAAAGCTATGAAATCAATAATTAAATGTAACAGATATACCCCAATACAATTTATGCTTAATATGTTACAATGGCTTAGTATACGACAGAGACTACGACTGAATACGTGTATGTTTATTCACAAAATGAATGCAGGAAATAGAATATTTAACACAACAGCTAACTTATGTCAACGAAATTCAGCCGTATAACCTCAGAAACGCAAATGATTTTAGAATTCATCGAGCTACAAACAACGCTTTACTCGTACATGGGTCTACAAGTATTTAATCAATTACCGAATGAAGTAAAAAATGAAGAGAATATACACAATTTTGAAAGAAAACGTATAATTTATCAGCCATGTTCCGTGAACGCGCGTTCTGAAACCGCAATGCGGTTTGAAAAACGCTTAATTGGTTTTTAGGTGTTTTAAGGAACGCGCGTTTTACTGGCGTTTAGGAGTTTTTTCCGAAAAAATACAACATGTGTTTTACATACGTATGTGTGTATGTGGTAGTAATATAAAACGAAAAAAAATTTGACAACAAATAGAAAATTTTTTCAATTTAGTTTTTTTAATGAAAATGTGTATAATTCTTTAAACTTTTTATTGAAATAAAAAGAAAACATATTAAATTTTAATTGTGAATAATTTTATTGCCTTTTGCAAGTTCAGTTTTAGCGAATTAAATCAGTTCACTTCAATATATACATGCGAGTTGAAGCCGCCGATTTTAAGCAATATGCGTTTTCCAGAACACCTATTTGGCGATTTCAAATCGTAAAACCATATTTCTTGCGCTATGCGTTTCTCAGAACATCTATTTGGCGTTTTCAAATCGAAAACGCTAAATTTAAGCGATTTGCGTTTCTCAGAACATGCATGTATATAAAAAATAACTGTAATTAGAGCGCAAATTTTTTTAATTAATGAAAATTATTAGATAATGTTTTTTATGAAGTATTAAATTTAAACTTAATAAAAATTTATTTAAACTAAATAAAAAAAAAATATTTGCTGATATTGAAAATTTCCCATTAAACATAGTAAATTTTTTCTTAGCAAACAGTTCCTAATCAGACTTTGTCTTCTGAAAACGGCGTACATTTTTTCCGTTGGTTGGGAATAAGTGGTGTTTTTACTATCACAGGAAAGTGATTACCAACCTCTGGCAATGGCAAGCAATTCAAAACTAAATTGGGCGCGAGGTCTGAACTGCACATTGTTACATCAATCGATGTTAATGAGTTCCATCGTTGAGTACGACCAGCCCCTGATCATCCGCAAACTTCTCTCAGATACAGCCGCTAAGAGAATTACTTGCGGATTCCCACAGAGAATGCTGAGAGTTAAAGTCCCCGAGCACAAGGTGTAAGGAGTTGCATGAGGTGGGCAAACTATTGACCATTTCATGAGTAAGTCTGATGTCGCATTCTTTATAGATGTTTGTAATTTTTAAGTTTATTCCACAACTTATTGTTAAAGATTGAAATAGAAGGTCGCCAATTGAAACATGATTATGAGTAATACTAAATTAACGAATATAGCTACACCCGATTTCGCATATGTGTAATTTTTGTTGTGGTGAAGGGCTTTGTAATCTGGTAAATGTAAGAGATGCAAATTATTTTTCGTAATATGTGTTTCCTGTAGAGCTATTATGTTCGGTCCATTTCCAGCAACGATCAATTCCAAGGCATATTTGTGTATCACAAATCCTTGGATTTTCCACTGTAGAATGTTGATGTTCATACCACTACTATCCATTTTGTTATAATTAAATTACATTTTCTTGTTCTTCGGTAATGTTTTTTTTTTTTTTTTTTTTTGTAAGTTTTGGGTGTTATTATAGTATATTAATTGAAAGCAAGGTGAGGTTTGATTGGCAGTCGACCAATCACCGTTAGTAGTGCTGTTGAAAGCAATACATACCATCTGTAAGGTCTTAGATGATTTTTCTTCCGTGAGGTTTTCGTCAATTATCATTGACTTTTCGACCTCATAGTTTTGACTGTTTTCACAAAAGAAATCGTTGTCATCACTTGAAAAGCTTTTGTCTAAGTTTCTCTGAACAACTGTTTGATTGAAGATAAGAGATTCTGTTGAAGAGTTGAGTGCAATGTCGGACCTAGCGTTTAGACATGAAAGTAATTTTATGAAAGTAGCAATACAGTCACACTTTTTCACTAACACACTCACATTTTGCTTACTTTCCACTCAGCTTTCATCAAAAATTTCATGAAACAAATTTTTTGAAGTTTTCTGAAAGTAAACTAACAAATTGCTAAACACTGTTGCCACATACAAAGAATTATACAAAGTTGCAGTATTGTAGTTGTTTAGGGTGAAAGGGGAATTTTCGAAAATAAAAACACAAAAGTTTAATAATAATAAATTAAGATGCCAAGTTCCACTTTATTAAAAATTAAATATTACCTTTTGCACAAAAATGAGTCTTCGTTGTTCATAAGTTCTTTTGCAAGTAAGTATTGAAAGATGGCGAAAAAAAGCGTTAATGTAATCGTTAGCGGTTTTACTCGTTAGAATCTGAATGCATAATTCACCACACAAAGTTATTATAAAAGGAGTAGCACTCAGACCCTAAATGAGCGGTTAGAATATAATATAATAAACAGCAAAAACTCAATAATAGAATGAAGTTTCGCACAAATGCAAGTTAAACAGTGCCGGTCACTAAATAAATAAATAAATAAAACAAATGGTTTTTACAACAGACCCATCAACTGAAATAAGTATATAAGAGGTGATGGTTTTTACGACAGACCCACCAACTGAAACAGCCAAGATCGTATCTGAAATTGCATCGGCGGCTGAACAGATGTAACCCAGCCAAATATAGAGTGCTGCACCACTACACCACTCGGAAACTTCGTCCCGTGAGCAGACTCGGCAGAGGGAATTCGACACCGGAATCTTAAATTTCGACACCAGCGGCTCACTAATATAGCTCGAACTACAACACAAGTCCAGAACGGCACGAAGTGGAACGGTACGAGAACCACAACGAAGCAAGACTTGTCGTTGGCGAAAGCGCAACGAAATGTCCCTGTGGCAAATGTGTGACCGGTGCAACGAAAATCGGTTTCCTACTTGCCGAGAATTTACCTTAGTTTTTTGTCGTTTCGGCTTAGAAAAATCTCGCGTATGAGAACACAATAGAGTATTGTGCTCCCCTTGGCATCGGACACATATCTGAACACTCGAACATTGCTGGGTACTATGCTTTCCAGACAAGCACCGGGAAAAGTTGCCAAAAACTACAACATGGCGTAACTTTTTCTCGTGCGGTAGCTGTCGACTTAAAGCTCGCACGCAACGGATGGGGTTTATTGCAGAGACTGCAAGAGTGGTCAGATTTAGATCGCTCAGTAGCCGCAGCAGTTGGTTTTGAGGCCGAATGGTCACGTAAGATAGGCGCGTCATCTTTCGATACAATAGCTTTAGCAGGAGCCGATACAAAGGGGAAACTTCAGACGTAGTCCCAGTGTCCATCTCTATATCGGATGTAACAAATACTTCAGCAGTCGTAGGCATAAGCATATCAGCGGCTGGTGGAGTTTCAACGAGCTCTTGGGGTACCTCGACGGCCTCCTCATAGTCGTCCAATAAGGCATCGTCAAAATAGTGTTTTGTCTCTCATCAGGTGCACACGTCTTTTGTTACTGCTGTCCGTATTTTCTACATGTGTATGTTCATTAATTAAATTCGTGTGAAATCAAATTACACCGTAATAGGTAGCAGGTTGTGTACACGTGTTTCTTTTTTTTCATTATTGCCCGTGTTTTCTTTATATGTTCAATATTAATATTATTTTGAATGCATTTCATTACATTGTAGTGTCGAAGGTATATACACTGGGCGCTAATCAGTTTTAACTAATTTAATTCCAACATTTTAAATGCTGCAATAGAGTTTGTTTTAGTCTTTTGTGTTGTCATTGTTAACACTCCGCGAACACTACTCCTTCTTTTCTTCTCATCATAACCTATTTTCCTAGTTCCAGTACAATGCGCTGCGTATGTAGGGGTCATCCCACTACGTAAACAAACATGTTCGGCTTTCCAAATTAACAATTCACCGATTCCGCAGCGCAATGAAGTTGGTATTCACTCGACCGTAGGCTGACGTGGAAGCCTCACATTGATCCGAAAACCACTCAGTTCAAATTAAAAGCAGTGCAACTAAATTAGCTTATGGACAGAAATTCGACTTTGAAGCTGGATTGCAAACTTTTGTTGTATAACGCAAGTCTAAAGCCTATATGTTACGGAATTCAATTGTGGGACAACGCCTCAACATCTAACATTGCAAAAATTCAAAGACGACAAAACCAAATTCTTCGAACGATTACTGCAGCTCAATGGTACGTAAGAAACTCACGAATTCACAAGGATCTGTGTATTCTGCTGGTAAAAGACGACGTATGTTGCTTACTGGCACGCAAAATACACAACACTTTCGGTTGAGAAGAAGGGATATCCTTGCCACCATGAGAGCGTTAAATAGGTGATTTTGCCGATATTGTTGTGTAAGAAAACTTTTCTGTCTAGCATTGGCTGGACTTAAATAATTTTTTGTATTTAGTATTAAGATTTGAATACTTATTGTTAGTTCATTTTTTGAGGATTCAATATATAAATGTACGGAAAAAAAGTTTGTTTACTGATATGTTGAAAAGTAAAAACAAGCATTTCAACATACGGTAGATTTGTTAGCATATATAGGGTGTTTTTTTAAGCCCGATAGAACTTGAAATTGTAAAAAATAACACAAAAAATTAAATTGTAATCAAAATTTTTTTTTATTCGAAAGATCAATACGTGACATTAACATTTGAAAATGATTTCGGGCATATGGGCACCGCGGCTGTTCTTGACGAAGCGCATTCTGGACGTCCAATTTTGGGCCACTTTTTCGAGCACTGCTGGCCGTATGTCACGAACAACACGAAAACAATGCTGGCCTCCAAGGCGTCAATTGTTGCTGGTTTATCAGCATAAACCAGTGACTTCACGTAGCCCCACAGGAAATAATCGAGAGGTGTCAAATCGCACGACCTTGGAGGCCAATTGACAGGTCCATTTCTCGAAATCAACTTATCGCCAAATTTTGATTTTAGTAAGTCGATGGTTGCGTTCGCCGTATGGCACGTAGCGCCATTCTGTTGAAACCACATCTCCTCCGGATCAATGTCATCCATATTTTCAAACAAAAAATCATTGATCATGGTGCGGTAACGATCTCCATTGACCGTAACGCGAGCTCCGGCCTCATTTTTGAAGAAATAAGGTCCGATGATGCCACCAGCATGAAAACCGCACCAAACAGTGCATTTTTCTGGATGTAATGGAGTCTGTAGGGTCTCTTGTGGATTGGTCTCACTCCATATGCGGCAATTTTGCTTATTAACAAACCCGTTAAGCCAAAAATGCGCCTCATCGCTGAACACAATTTTGCGATAAAACAACGCGCGAATCGACGACTGATTTTCAAAGTAAATTTGGATAATTTCGTAGCGTTGTTCAAGCGTGAGTCTATTCATGATGATTTGTCAGAGTATACTGAAACAAATAAAAAAAATGTTTCATCAAAATTTAATTTTTTGTGTTACTTTTTACAATTTAAAGTTCTATCTAGCTTAAAAAAACACCCTTTACTAGTAAATTAAAATTTTATATATCATGTATGAACAGTGTTGTCCAAACTGCAGTGTTTGCGAATAGATTTGTTAATTTGCAGTTTATTATACTTAGACTGATGTAGGATATGGGAGAGTGTTTGGTTCTGCTGGTGTTAATAAGCAACAACTTTCTTCTGATATTCATAAACTTGTTGGATTCATGTGAAAGGAATTAAAATATTTTTTTTATTATATTTGTAATAAATAGGAACAGGTAAATATTTTTGTTGCATTTCGGCTTGAGTATCTGGCATATTACCGTATGCCGAACTTTACCAGTCTTCTAGCAATTCTCCCACCTTCCGCATCTGATCTGCGTGTCTCTTCCATATTCTACCGTCGTCTAATTTGACGTTGTAATGTAGTTCGCTTATTCTAGCATCTACTACGCCGAACTGCCATTTGCTTTTATACATATACTCACGCACAGCCACCCTCTTCCTTACCGAAACTGTTTTTATTTCTTTTTCCTCGTAATTGCAGTTAGAATTTTGTGGTAACAGCAGATTTAACCATGAATTTATTTGCCTACCAAACATAACCATTGATGGGGATTTCCCGGTTTCTCGTTGAATTGAGCGCCTGTAGGCTAGCAATATTTTTGATAATTCCACATTGAATGTTTTTGTATTACATTTCCCCGCTAGCAATTTATTTTTAATTGTTTGGACGTAACGTTCGGCTTGGCCGTTGGTAGCAGGGTGATACGGTGCCCATTATCGAGCCGGCATAATCCGCATGCACTCTTTCAAAAGGTTTGCTTGGTGCCCTCCACCCACGTATTGGCATCACTTTTTTAGGGTCAGGTCGAGTTGCTTGACAAGCATAGCAATTGGCACTAAACTTTCAATGTCTTTATCGATTTGATTCCACCATACATATTCCCTTTCGAGGCTCTTCATTCTAGACATACCAAAATGAGCCGTATGTAACTCCTCTAATACCTTCCTGCGTAAAACCGGCAGTATATGAACGCGTAGTCCACGTAGTAGACAACCATCATGTACGGTGAACTCGATTTGTGGGATACCAAAACGATCTTTAGCTTCACATTCACGGCTGTATTTTAAACACTCCACTAACTTCTGCACATCAACATCTGATCTATTGCACAATTTTAGTTCATTTGCTGTAACCGGTAAATTGTTTATAGCTTCCTCCTCTTCAGTAAATCTATACGTTTCCATATTTGGTAATCGTGACATAGCATCCGCGTTACCATTTTCCTTTGATTTTTTACATTTGATTTCATAATCAAATTGTTCCAAATACAGAGCGTAGTGTTGGATGCGCGTAGATGAGAATGTTGACAAACCCTTACTTGGAGAAAATATTTGAGATATCGCACGATGAGGCTGAATTTCCTCCCATATAGATACTGATAAAATTTACGTATGCCGAAAATAACTGCATACGCTTCTTTGTCAATTTGCGAGTAACGCTGTTGGACCTCGATGAGCGTCTGTGATGCAAACTACATCGGCAGTTCAGCACCATCATCAAAAACTTGACTCAACACAGCCCATTACTTGGAGAAAATATTTGAGATATCGCACGTAATGAGGCTGAATTTCCTCCCATATAGATACTGATAAAATTTACGTATGCCGAAAATAACTGCATACGCTTCTTTGTCAATTTGCGAGTAACGCTGTTGGACCTCGATGAGCGTCTGTGATGCAAACTGCATCGGCAGTTCAGCACCATCATCAAAAACTTGACTCAACACAGCCCCTACCCCAATAGGGCTCGCGTCCACCGCTAGTAATACAGGTTTTTTGGATCATAGTGAGTAAGAATAGTTTCCGACTGCATCTGTTTTTTGATTTCATTAAACGCTTTATTACATTCTTCATCAAATTGGAATGGCACCTCGTTTTTCAATAGACAGTTTAAAGGATAAACTATATCACTTAGGTTTTTAACAAATCGGCCATAATAATTAACCAGACCCATGAATGCACGAATGTCGTCTTTGTAGGCAGGTTTCTTCATCTTCTGAATTGCATCGATCTTACTGGGCATACGTTGAATACCATCTTTATTGATTACATAACCACAGTATGTAATGCAGTCCTTTAAAAACTCGGATTTATCCAGGTTCACTCTCATGTTGTATTTCTCAAGTCGTCCTGAGTATATGGCTTTTATCATCGGGTGCTGTAATCTTAATATCATTCAAAAATACCGAGACTCCTGGTATATCACACAACAATTGTTCCATCAACCGCTGCCACTTCGCCGGTGCAGGCCTTTATGGGTATTCAAGGTTAATAAATGCCTATCGCTTGGGTGCACTTCCAATTGTAAATAGGCTTTTGAAAGATCGAGTTTTGAAAATTTTTTACCCCCAGCCATTTTGCTAAATAATTTGTCGATCGTCGGCAAGGGATGTTCGTTTGTCAATAGTGCCGGGCTTAGAGTCACCTTGTAGTCGCCACAAATACGAACTTCGCCCCCTTTTTTTGGCACCACTACAATTGAGGTCGCCCATTCGCTGGTGTCTACCTTTACCAACAGCCCTTCAGCGACCTGCTTATCCAGCTGCTTTTCCACCGCCTCCATTAATGGAAATGTCACCCTTCTCGGTTTAAAAAACTTGGGTGTAGCATTTGGTTTTAAATAAATTCGGGTTTGTAAAACTACAGGATATTTTTCTTTCAAATCTTCCACAAAGAACTGATCAATTTTATTTATACTGTTGTTTTGTTTTGCTTTGCTACACATTGTGTTCCAATCAATTGGTATTTGTTGCAGCCACTCTCTACCACAAAGTGGTCTACGATCAGATTTCACAATATACAATTTTAATTTTGCATTGGCTGCCTTTACATTTGTGTTCACATATACATACCCCATACATTCTATTGCCGTTCCACAATAACTCACCAATTCCATTTCTGGTTTGTAAACCTTTAAGTTAGGCACGTACATTTTTGCATCAGTGACATTTATTATTGAAACCGGTGATCCGCTATCAATTTCGAACTCTATACCTTTCCCATTTACAATGAATTTATGTAACCACTTTGCTCGTATGCTTAATACTCCACTTTCTTCTATTTTAAGGAGATCTTCTACTACCCCGCAAGGGGTTTCTTCAATTTGGTTTAATTGTTTTTTTTTTTTGCTTTAAAACACATACTCCGAAGGTGTCCAACTTTTTTAACTCCTTTATATTGACACTGATCGGCCATGTGACTAGCATTGCCACATCGAAAGCATTTCAACGTGTTTTTGTTGTTCCCCCCCACATGAGGTTTTGTCTTCTTTGTGTTCCTTTTGCTCTTTTCAGCCATTTTATTCATTCACATCACATTCACATCACATTCACTTTTTCTGTATACGCTTGCCGTAACTCCTCCCCGCCTTTTTCAGCCAATTCATATGCGGTCGCCATATTAATTGCTTCCTCTAATTTCAAGGTTTTTTTTCTAACAGCCTGTGCTGACTTTTCTTGTCTAACAGTCCAAACACCAACTGATTCCTCAGAGCCACATGTAAATAGCCGCCAAAATTACACCCAACCGCCAACCTTCGCAACGCCACCACAAAATCGGTCACAGATTCATCCGACTTTTGCTTACGCAAATTGAACCAGAAATTTTCATCAACTCATTTGGTTTAGGATCATAGTGCTCTTCCAACGTACTTACAATTTCCTCAAACGTCATGCTTTCAGGCACTCTGGGAAGTATTTTGTCACATAACGTGTTATACGTTTGAGTTCCCACAAAATGAAGAAGCAACTGCTGATGCTTCTCCGCTTGACATTCGTACAGGGCCAATGCCGTTTTAAAACGTTTTACCCACCGCGACCATGTGGTATTTGTCGCATCAAAAGGCTAAAAATTGAAAAAGGTTTGTGTTTCCTTTATCCTCGTCGCCAAAACTGTAATAAATAGATGTTTAATTGTCTGTTGTTTTCATACGACATACATATATAACAATATTATTTTTTTTGTTTACATATTTTTTATATATCGGTTATAATTGCGATGCAAAAGAATTGAAAGAAAGACACAGCAACTTTAGTTGGGCAATTCTTGACTTTTTAGAGGTTTTCGGTGAGAGGAATAAGAACCGGTATTCGGCAATTCTTTACCTTTCTCTCATGTATATACAGATGTGTATTTGCATTATTATACAATGTAAATTGTAAGAAATACAAGCTAGAGAAAGCTCAAAAATTGCCGAATAAGGTTTTTGTTTGTGAACAAGAAAGCAAGTCCAAAAGAAAATTGCGAAAAAGTTGGGTAATTAAAATCGCCCTGTCTGATCTTACTATATATGTATGTATGCACATACATACATTTTTTTTTTAAGAGATTGCTATTTTCTTACGCAGTTTGCTATTGACGCAGTTTGTTGGACTACATACATCTGTAGTATCATGGAAAATGTGTTGCGCGAGTTATGACTTTCCAGTCTTGTGGAAATAAAAAAAAAAACCTTTTTTTCCTAAACGCTTACGCGTTTATTTTCTTTATTTCCTTGAATTAAAAATACACGACAAGTATATGTCTAGAACTTATTTTTAACTAACTTATTCATTTGTAAATTTGAGTCTTAAATACTAAAAATGTACTTTTGTTTTTACAATACAAAGAATATTCAGTTCTAATGTTTAGTGACCATTTTATCTTTTACAATATTACAAAACACTTTAATTTTATTGATGTTTGTATCTTATCTTCAGTTGAGCGTTTTATTACTAGTAGTTTAATTTTTCAATATTTATTTAGGTCTACGTTTTCCTTATGGATGTTCTTACAGCTAATTTTATCTTAGTTTAGTTGCTTTGTATTTATATTTGTTACCATGATTTTATTGCTTGACCCTTTTTTATCGTGAATGTTTCAAACCCTACTTTCATTGATATCATGTTTCTTGTTCCCGTCATGTATAAGCATGTTTGTTTCTTTTATCGCTAAGATATCTTTATCAGCGTTTAACTAAGAGGGTTGTTGATTTGCCTGACCTTAACTCTCCCCCGGGTTAAGCAAGATCGTCCCGATCTTTTCTAACTCCCTCTAAACCTGTATTATAATATGGGTAGTACAATTCCGCTTGTTTCTTTTGTTTATAGATTACAACATATTTAAACAGTTTCATTCCGAGTACAATTATGCCTACAATTGTGATTATCATAAAAAATGAATAAAAAGTTGATCTGATAGGATGTTCTTCATATGGGATAACGAATTTTCTAATTGAATCTGTATTATTAAATGCGTTTTCTCTATCTGATTCTAAAATTTTTTCTATTTCAAAATTTTCATGGTGCTTGTTATGTATGGCTTCTATTAGTCTATCATGAATGTTCCTGTACAGAATTCCGTCAATATTAACTTGGTCCGTATATGTAACTAAATATGTTCCTGTCATTGATTTGTTCTCTATTGAGTGGTTTCCGTCTAGCAATATGAAGCCTTCGTCGATTTTCAAAAGTTTGTCATTGTATTCCTGTATGACTGTGCATTTACTGCTTTTATCCTCAAGGAGTGGAATTATACATGCGTCTGTTTCGTTGTTTCTCCGACAAATGTATCTTCCTAGGTAATTTTCACAATTGGTGACCCTAACGTATTCTTTATTACAATAGGCAATTTGCTCATCCGTTTGGATTTTTCCATGCCTAAAACTTATAGGTGTGACCTTAAAAAATTTACAATGATTGTTGAGTATCGGGTATTTGTAAATAGCTATAAATAGATCTCCTGTTCCAGCAATATGAATGTCTGCGTATTCCAATATATTTATTACAGGCACCGTAATTAATTCGTGTTGTATCACTTCTTTTATGTCGTCCATATCTAGTGACTCTGTTAAGTATTCATTATTTTTCGCTGCATTAATTGTCCTAACAAGTAGAAGTAGCTGTTCATGCACTTCTTCAATAATAAGATGGTTTTCTAACTTATGGCCTTGCAGTGAATCGATCAATTTCTCAAACCTGGAGTTAATTAGACGCTGTTTTTCGTTATTGTTTATTAATGTATTTATTGCCGTTTCCATTCTTATAAGGTCGTCGTGGTCCGGATTTCCCGTAATGAATTTGAGTGCTGATCCCAGAAAATTTAGGCATCTTGAGTACCGTTTGTGTTCGTTTAATTGGTCTGCTATAGCTTCTATCTTCTTTATCCAGATAATTTCTTGGGTCGTTGGTTCATATCCTTCTGTAACGATTTTTCTATATGGAGTTAAAATTTTTGTCAAGTTAGTGACATGAAAAAGATATGCCTGATCATTGTACAAAAGGACGTCATCGGTTCTATATATAAATGTACGGAAAAAAAGTTTGTTTACTGATATGTTGAAAAGTAAAAACAAGCATTTCAACATACGGTAGATTTGTTAGCATATATAGGGTGTTTTTTTAAGCCCGATAGAACTTGAAATTGTAAAAAATAACACAAAAAATTAAATTGTAATCAAAATTTTTTTTTATTCGAAAGATCAATACGTGACATTAACATTTGAAAATGATTTCGGGCATATGGGCACCGCGGCTGTTCTTGACGAAGCGCATTCTGGACGTCCAATTTTGGGCCACTTTTTCGAGCACTGCTGGCCGTATGTCACGAACAACACGAACAATGCTGGCCTCCAAGGCGTCAATTGTTGCTGGTTTATCAGCATAAACCAGTGACTTCACGTAGCCCCACAGGAAATAATCGAGAGGTGTCAAATCGCACGACCTTGGAGGCCAATTGACAGGTCCATTTCTCGAAATCAACTTATCGCCAAATTTTGATTTCAGTAAGTCGATGGTTGCGTTCGCCGTATGGCACGTAGCGCCATTCTGTTGAAACCACATCTCCTCCGGATCAATGTCATCCATATTTTCAAACAAAAAATCATTGATCATGGTGCGGTAACGATCTCCATTGACCGTAACGCGAGCTCCGGCCTCATTTTTGAAGAAATAAGGTCCGATGATGCCACCAGCATGAAAACCGCACCAAACAGTGCATTTTTCTGGATGTAATGGAGTCTGTAGGGTCTCTTGTGGATTGGTCTCACTCCATATGCGGCAATTTTGCTTATTAACAAACCCGTTAAGCCAAAAATGCGCCTCATCGCTGAACACAATTTTGCGATAAAACAACGCGCGAATCGACGACTGATTTTCAAAGTAAATTTGGATAATTTCGTAGCGTTGTTCAAGCGTGAGTCTATTCATGATGATTTGTCAGAGTATACTGAAACAAATAAAAAAAATGTTTCATCAAAATTTAATTTTTTGTGTTACTTTTTACAATTTAAAGTTCTATCTAGCTTAAAAAAACACCCTTTACTAGTAAATTAAAATTTTATATATCATGTATGAACAGTGTTGTCCAAACTGCAGTGTTTGCGAATAGATTTGTTAATTTGCAGTTTATTATACTTAGACTGATGTAGGATATGGGAGAGCGTTTGGTTCTGCTGGTGTTAATAAGCAACAACTTTCTTCTGATATTCATAAACTTGTTGGATTCATGTGAAAGGAATTAAAATATTTTTTTTATTATATTTGTAATAAATAGGAACAGGTAAATATTTTTGTTGCATTTCGGCTTGAGTATCTGGCATATTACCGTATGCCGAACTTTACCAGTCTTCTAGCAATTCTCCCACCTTCCGCATCTGATCTGCGTGTCTCTTCCATATTCTACCGTCGTCTAATTTGACGTTGTAATGTAGTTCGCTTATTCTAGCATCTACTACGCCGAACTGCCATTTGCTTTTATACATATACTCACGCACAGCCACCCTCTTCCTTACCGAAACTGTTTTTATTTCTTTTTCCTCGTAATTGCAGTTACAATTTTGTGGTAACAGCAGATCTAACCGTGAATTTATTTGCCTACCAAACATAACCATTGATGGGGATTTCCCGGTTTCTCGTTGAATTGAGCGCCTGTAGGCTAGCAATATTTTTGATAATTCCACATTGAATGTTTTTGTATTACATTTCCCCGCTAGCAATTTATTTTTAATTGTTTGGACGTAACGTTCGGCTTGGCCGTTGGTAGCAGGGTGATACGGTGCCCATTATCGAGCCGGCATAATCCGCATGCACTCTTTCAAAAGGTTTGCTTGATGCCCTCCACCCACGTATTGGCATCACTTTTTTAGGGTCAGGTCGAGTTGCTTGACAAGCATAGCAATTGGCACTAAACTTTCAATGTCTTTATCGATTTGATTCCACCATACATATTCCCTTTCGAGGCTCTTCATTCTAGACATACCAAAATGAGCCGTATGTAACTCCTCTAATACCTTCCTGCGTAAAACCGGCAGTATATGAACGCGTAGTCCACGTAGTAGACAACCATCAAGTACGGTGAACTCGATTTGTGGGATACCAAAACGATCTTTAGCTTCACATTCACGGCTGTATTTTAAACACTCCACTAACTTCTGCACATCAACATCTGATCTATTGCACAATTTTAGTTCATTTGCTGTAACCGGTAAATTGTTTATAGCTTCCTCCTCTTCAGTAAATCTATACGTTTCCATATTTGGTAATCGTGACATAGCATCCGCGTTACCATTTTCCTTTGATTTTTTACATTTGATTTCATAATCAAATTGTTCCAAATACAGAGCGTAGTGTTGGATGCGCGTAGATGAGAATGTTGACAAACCCTTACTTGGAGAAAATATTTGAGATATCGCACGATGAGGCTGAATTTCCTCCCATATAGATACTGATAAAATTTACGTATGCCGAAAATAACTGCATACGCTTCTTTGTCAATTTGCGAGTAACGCTGTTGGACCTCGATGAGCGTCTGTGATGCAAACTACATCGGCAGTTCAGCACCATCATCAAAAACTTGACTCAACACAGCCCATTACTTGGAGAAAATATTTGAGATATCGCACGTAATGAGGCTGAATTTCCTCCCATATAGATACTGATAAAATTTACGTATGCCGAAAATAACTGCATACGCTTCTTTGTCAATTTGCGAGTAACGCTGTTGGACCTCGATGAGCGTCTGTGATGCAAACTGCATCGGCAGTTCAGCACCATCATCAAAAACTTGACTCAACACAGCCCCTACCCCAATAGGGCTCGCGTCCACCGCTAGTAATACAGGTTTTTTGGATCATAGTGAGTAAGAATAGTTTCCGACTGCATCTGTTTTTTGATTTCATTAAACGCTTTATTACATTCTTCATCAAATTGGAATGGCACCTCGTTTTTCAATAGACAGTTTAAAGGATAAACTATATCACTTAGGTTTTTAACAAATCGGCCATAATAATTAACCAGACCCATGAATGCACGAATGTCGTCTTTGTAGGCAGGTTTCTTCATCTTCTGAATTGCATCGATCTTACTGGGCATACGTTGAATACCATCTTTATTGATTACATAACCACAGTATGTAATGCAGTCCTTTAAAAACTCGGATTTATCCAGGTTCACTCTCATGTTGTATTTCTCAAGTCGTCCTGAGTATATGGCTTTTATCATCGGGTGCTGTAATCTTAATATCATTCAAAAATACCGAGACTCCTGGTATATCACACAACAATTGTTCCATCAACCGCTGCCACTTCGCCGGTGCAGGCCTTTATGGGTATTCAAGGTTAATAAATGCCTATCGCTTGGGTGCACTTCCAATTGTAAATAGGCTTTTGAAAGATCGAGTTTTGAAAATTTTTTACCCCCAGCCATTTTGCTAAATAATTTGTCGATCGTCGGCAAGGGATGTTCGTTTGTCAATAGTGCCGGGCTTAGAGTCACCTTGTAGTCGCCACAAATACGAACTTCGCCCCCTTTTTTTGGCACCACTACAATTGAGGTCGCCCATTCGCTGGTGTCTACCTTTACCAACAGCCCTTCAGCGACCTGCTTATCCAGCTGCTTTTCCACCGCCTCCATTAATGGAAATGTCACCCTTCTCGGTTTAAAAAACTTGGGTGTAGCATTTGGTTTTAAATAAATTCGGGTTTGTAAAACTACAGGATATTTTTCTTTCAAATCTTCCACAAAGAACTGATCAATTTTATTTATACTGTTGTTTTGTTTTGCTTTGCTACACATTGTGTTCCAATCAATTGGTATTTGTTGCAGCCACTCTCTACCACAAAGTGGTCTACGATCAGATTTCACAATATACAATTTTAATTTTGCATTGGCTGCCTTTACATTTGTGTTCACATATACATACCCCATACATTCTATTGCCGTTCCACAATAACTCACCAATTCCATTTCTGGTTTGTAAACCTTTAAGTTAGGCACGTACATTTTTGCATCAGTGACATTTATTATTGAAACCGGTGATCCGCTATCAATTTCGAACTCTATACCTTTCCCATTTACAATGAATTTATGTAACCACTTTGCTCGTATGCTTAATACTCCACTTTCTTCTATTTTAAGGAGATCTTCTACTACCCCGCAAGGGGTTTCTTCAATTTGGTTTAATTGTTTTTTTTTTTTGCTTTAAAACACATACTCCGAAGGTGTCCAACTTTTTTAACTCCTTTATATTGACACTGATCGGCCATGTGACTAGCATTGCCACATCGAAAGCATTTCAACGTGTTTTTGTTGTTCCCCCCCACATGAGGTTTTGTCTTCTTTGTGTTCCTTTTGCTCTTTTCAGCCATTTTATTCATTCACATCACATTCACATCACATTCACTTTTTCTGTATACGCTTGCCGTAACTCCTCCCCGCCTTTTTCAGCCAATTCATATGCGGTCGCCATATTAATTGCTTCCTCTAATTTCAAGGTTTTTTTTCTAACAGCCTGTGCTGACTTTTCTTGTCTAACAGTCCAAACACCAACTGATTCCTCAAAGCCACATGTAAATAGCCGCCAAAATTACACCCAACCGCCAACCTTCGCAACGCCACCACAAAATCGGTCACAGATTCATCCGACTTTTGCTTACGCAAATTGAACCAGAAATTTTCATCAACTCATTTGGTTTAGGATCATAGTGCTCTTCCAACGTACTTACAATTTCCTCAAACGTCATGCTTTCAGGCACTCTGGGAAGTATTTTGTCACATAACGTGTTATACGTTTGAGTTCCCACAAAATGAAGAAGCAACTGCTGATGCTTCTCCGCTTGACATTCGTACAGGGCCAATGCCGTTTTAAAACGTTTTACCCACCGCGACCATGTGGTATTTGTCGCATCAAAAGGCTAAAAATTGAAAAAGGTTTGTGTTTCCTTTATCCTCGTCGCCAAAACTGTAATAAATAGATGTTTAATTGTCTGTTGTTTTCATACGACATACATATATAACAATATTATTTTTTTTGTTTACATATTTTTTATATATCGGTTATAATTGCGATGCAAAAGAATTGAAAGAAAGACACAGCAACTTTAGTTGGGCAATTCTTGACTTTTTAGAGGTTTTCGGTGAGAGGAATAAGAACCGGTATTCGGCAATTCTTTACCTTTCTCTCATGTATATACAGATGTGTATTTGCATTATTATACAATGTAAATTGTAAGAAATACAAGCTAGAGAAAGCTCAAAAATTGCCGAATAAGGTTTTTGTTTGTGAACAAGAAAGCAAGTCCAAAAGAAAATTGCGAAAAAGTTGGGTAATTAAAATCGCCCTGTCTGATCTTACTATATATGTATGTATGCACATACATACATTTTTTTTTTAAGAGATTGCTATTTTCTTACGCAGTTTGCTATTGACGCAGTTTGTTGGACTACATACATCTGTAGTATCATGGAAAATGTGTTGCGCGAGTTATGACTTTCCAGTCTTGTGGAAATAAAAAAAAAAACCTTTTTTTCCTAAACGCTTACGCGTTTATTTTCTTTATTTCCTTGAATTAAAAATACACGACAAGTATATGTCTAGAACTTATTTTTAACTAACTTATTCATTTGTAAATTTGAGTCTTAAATACTAAAAATGTACTTTTGTTTTTACAATACAAAGAATATTCAGTTCTAATGTTTAGTGACCATTTTATCTTTTACAATATTACAAAACACTTTAATTTTATTGATGTTTGTATCTTATCTTCAGTTGAGCGTTTTATTACTAGTAGTTTAATTTTTCAATATTTATTTAGGTCTACGTTTTCCTTATGGATGTTCTTACAGCTAATTTTATCTTAGTTTAGTTGCTTTGTATTTATATTTGTTACCATGATTTTATTGCTTGACCCTTTTTTATCGTGAATGTTTCAAACCCTACTTTCATTGATATCATGTTTCTTGTTCCCGTCATGTATAAGCATGTTTGTTTCTTTTATCGCTAAGATATCTTTATCAGCGTTTAACTAAGAGGGTTGTTGATTTGCCTGACCTTAACTCTCCCCCGGGTTAAGCAAGATCGTCCCGATCTTTTCTAACTCCCTCTAAACCTGTATTATGATATGGGTAGTACAATTCCGCTTGTTTCTTTTGTTTATAGATTACAACATATTTAAACAGTTTCATTCCGAGTACAATTATGCCTACAATTGTGATTATCATAAAAAATGAATAAAAAGTTGATCTGATAGGATGTTCTTCATATGGGATAACGAATTTTCTAATTGAATCTGTATTATTAAATGCGTTTTCTCTATCTGATTCTAAAATTTTTTCTATTTCAAAATTTTCATGGTGCTTGTTATGTATGGCTTCTATTAGTCTATCATGAATGTTCCTGTACAGAATTCCGTCAATATTAACTTGGTCCGTATATGTAACTAAATATGTTCCTGTCATTGATTTGTTCTCTATTGAGTGGTTTCCGTCTAGCAATATGAAGCCTTCGTCGATTTTCAAAAGTTTGTCATTGTATTCCTGTATGACTGTGCATTTACTGCTTTTATCCTCAAGGAGTGGAATTATACATGCGTCTGTTTCGTTGTTTCTCCGACAAATGTATCTTCCTAGGTAATTTTCACAATTGGTGACCCTAACGTATTCTTTATTACAATAGGCAATTTGCTCATCCGTTTGGATTTTTCCATGCCTAAAACTTATAGGTGTGACCTTAAAAAATTTACAATGATTGTTGAGTATCGGGTATTTGTAAATAGCTATAAATAGATCTCCTGTTCCAGCAATATGAATGTCTGCGTATTCCAATATATTTATTACAGGCACCGTAATTAATTCGTGTTGTATCACTTCTTTTATGTCGTCCATATCTAGTGACTCTGTTAAGTATTCATTATTTTTCGCTGCATTAATTGTCCTAACAAGTAGAAGTAGCTGTTCATGCACTTCTTCAATAATAAGATGGTTTTCTAACTTATGGCCTTGCAGTGAATCGATCAATTTCTCAAACCTGGAGTTAATTAGACGCTGTTTTTCGTTATTGTTTATTAATGTATTTATTGCCGTTTCCATTCTTATAAGGTCGTCGTGGTCCGGATTTCCCGTAATGAATTTGAGTGCTGATCCCAGAAAATTTAGGGATCTTGAGTACCGTTTGTGTTCGTTTAATTGGTCTGCTATAGCTTCTATCTTCTTTATCCAGATAATTTCTTGGGTCGTTGGTTCATATCCTTCTGTAACGATTTTTCTATATGGAGTTAAAATTTTTGTCAAGTTAGTGACATGAAAAAGATATGCCTGATCATTGTACAAAAGGACGTCATCGGTTCTAGTTAGAACATATTTTTGATTTTGCAGATTTCTTAGTTCCGTGGCTGCTTTGCCTGCTTGGCTTACCGCGGCGAGTAATATCAGGTATAGTAACATCATTTTTATTTAAAGTGTAATTTTTAATATTGTTTTTATGAACTATTACTCCTCCTTTCGTTAGAATCGTGTCCCCACGATCTTCGTGAACAATATGTTTTTTGTATTTAGCGTCACTTTTTTTCCTCAAATTCTTTATATTTACTAGAATTTGTTCTCCCTCTGCAAAGGTTCTGTGCCTTGATCCTTGATTTAATTTTTCTAAAACTTTGTCAGATGCTTCTTTTAGTTTTTTATAAATTTCTTCCTTATCAAATTGAACAGTGCCAAAGTGTATTTCGCTGGGTTTACGTTGAGTGACTGAATGTATTGTGTTATTTAATGCTTTTATAGCTGTAAATAATTCTTCGGTTGAACTCGTTTCATTCTGTATCTTTAATATTCTCGTTAATTCTGTTATCGTTCCATGTTCTCTTTCTATTTGACCATTCGCCGATGATCTGTATACTGGTGTGTTTATTTTATCAATATTATGTTTTTGGCACATTATCTTTACTGCGGCCGTGTTCAAACATGGCTCGTTATCTGTCATGAGACGTTTGCATTTGGGGTAGTTATTAATGATAAGTTCTTCTATTTTCTCGTCCATATGTGTCTTATCTGAAACTTGTCTTACTACGACGTATTTGGAGAATTTGTCGATAGCACAGATGAATGTTTTATTTTCGTTGTAATATACATCCATGTGGATGAGCTGGCCAGGTTCTGTTGGTATTGTAGCATCCCTCAAAGGTTGTCTCACTGGATTTCTTTCGTATTTACCGAAAAGACATGGTGAGCATTTTTTATTGTATGTTTTGCAATGCTTCTTCATATCGGGCCAATAACATGTTAATAATATTTCTTTGATGTGGTTTTTGTAGCCTCTGTGTGCACGATTATGTGTAAATTCAACAATATTATATTGTTGTTCCTTATCGATGATGTCTTTCAATTTGACTGGTGTATGTACAAATGTTGTATTTAAAAATGTATTTTTTATGACAGGAGCCACTTTAAATATAGTCTCTGCTGTCGCATGTATGGCTGTTATTCGTTTTGGTATGACCACCTTTTTCAATTCTTTTATCAGGTCTTGCTCTGATGTATAGTTCACAGTATGTCTTACTCTGTTGGCAAAAACTGTACGTGTTCTTACTTCATTGATGTGTTCATTTGGTACTAAATCAATTTGTATGCCATATGCATTAAATGGGGTATTGACAGTTCTGATTACAATTTCTGGGGATGATTCGGCTGAATGTACGGTGTCTTCTGATGTCGTACTTAATACATTTACGGTGTGTCTTGACAAGGCACCACATTATCTTTACCCGGCTTGTACTTTAAGCTGAGCGCCATATTCCTCAATCAAGTTCTTCCAACGTTTCAGTTTCGTGTTTGGATTTCTATCCGAAACGGAAAACGTGAGTGACTGATGGTCAGTATATATGGTTAAATCTGGGCTTCCGTAGACATAGTTCCTAAGTTTTTGCAATGCCGAGATTATAGCCAGTAATTCTTTTTCATTGGTACTGCAATTTTCCTCAGTACTTGTCAAAGTTCTACTAATAAAAGCAATTGGTTTACCAAGTTGCGATAGTACCGCGCCTAAGGCTATGTTTGAGGCATCAGTAGTGAGTTCAAATGGTTTGCCAACCCTGGGTTGATAAAGTTCCACTTGTTCTTTTAAACAATTTTTAAGTTTATTGAACGCATCTATGGCCGGTTGGTCTAGTTTTATTATTGTATTTTTACTTTGGGTTCTTTTTACATTGCCATGTTCTCCTCTTAGATGAACAGTAAGTGGCTTAGCTATTGTTGCATAGTTTTTCACGAACTTACGGTAATAACCTGTCATTCCCAGGAATCCCCTAAGTTCCTTCAGGTTCTGTGGAATGGCCAGCTTATCTATTGCCTCAATTTTTCCTGGGTTTGTTGAGATCTTTCCATGTTTAATTATGTGTCCCAAATACTCAACTTCCGTTTGGAAAAACTTACTTTTTTCACTGGATATTCTTAGAGTTGCCTTATTCAGGGCTTCGAAAATAATTTCAATATGTTTCATATGCTCATCAGCCGATGATGAGTATATTAAAACGTCGTCAATGTAAACATAGGCAAACTTTCCAATGTAATCATGGAGTATTTCGTCTACACATCTTTGAAAAATTGCAGGGGCGTTTTTTAAGCCGAAAGGCATTCTCTTATATTCATAATGACCGCCTAAGACAGAGAAAGCTGTTTTTTCCTGGTCGGAATCTTTGATTTTTATTTGATGAAATCCCGATTCCAAATCAAGTGTTGTAAAAAATGAGGCCTGTCCTAAATTCTGCAATACTGTTGTAATGTCCGGTATAGGGTACCTATCTGAAATAGTGTTTTTATTTAGCTTTTGGAAGTCTACGACCATTCTGCGCTTGGGTTGACCAGATTCGTCTACTCCTTTTTTAGGGACTGTCCAAATCGGTGAGTTGAAAGGACTATTACTTTTTGTAATTATACCCTCGTCGAGTAATCTTTTGACTTCCTTATTAACGAATTCATTGTCAGCTATAGGGTATGGGTATTGTTTTGTGTAAATCGGATCCTCCGTCACTGTCCTAATTGCAGCCTCCATCAGAGTTGTAAAAGGTAGTGGCCCAATGCCATTATTTTCCCTCATCAACTGAGCTATTATTTTTTCATATTTTCCGTTAACTAAATAATTGATTCTAGCTGGTTCTTCTTCTTCTCCTATTCTAAATATCATTTTTTCCAAATCTATCTTTCCCTTTAATGCCTTCAATCCTTTATATCCCAATAATATGTCAAAATCTTTTAATTCATCCGTTTCGTAAAAGTCTATTAAATATTTGAGCAGTTTGTTTTCTTGTTAAAGTAGATGCACCATGGATTGAGTAGGCTTTAATATTTCCTTTTAGATTCTCTGATTCACTTAGCTTAATTCTTGAATTTACATAATTATGGGTTGCACCTGTGTCAACTAGTACAAGATATTCTTCACTACCGTCTGACAAGGTGAGACAAGGCAACCCGTGTCTTAGTTTAAATGCTTAAAATTATTTTTCTTTTTACTCACAGTACTATTTGATGAATTTCCCGTCTCTACATACAAGTCGTCTTCTGTGCATAGGTTGTTCATTCGCATCGTTTTATGCTGATAGTTGCCGCTGGGTTCCCGTCGCCTTTTATTCATACCGGAGTTAAAAATACCGTGTGGGCTGAACCTTGGTCTGGGCTGGTTATATTGTTGCTGTTGATGTATTGCTGTGTCGTTGATCCATTGTCTTGGTGTAAACTGGCGAGTATTTCCCGATGATGTGTCCATTGGTTCTGGACGGGGATAATTCTGTTGGTGATGTTGTTCCTGGTGCCTAATCGTTGTTACATTTGGACGCCTTTGGAATTCCTGACTCGATTTATGCCTTGGGCGAGCATATCCTTCCTGTCTGGGCTCCTCATAGCTTAGGTTTAACCGCCTGTGAGAGTTGTCATGCTCAATTGTCCTCGCAATTGCATACGCATGTTCTAGGTCTCTAATTTGATTGCCATAAAGAGTGGATCTTATGTAAGAATTTTTGATTCCATCTTTGAATACTCTGACTGCTTCCTGAACAGCTTCTTCCATCATTATTTCTATTGTGTTCTTAGGATGGCCTGACATCGAAATTTTCGACGTGATGAGAGTCAGCGATCTGTTTATATCGTCATGATACTGGCTCAAAGTCTTATTTCCTTGCTAAAGTCTTCTTAATTCGTCTTGCAATACGTAATCTAGGCGATTCTTTATTGCCTCCCAGTTGAATATTGTATTGTGGTTGATGAGCACATCTGATGCAGACCCTCGTATTTTCGTCTTCGCTATTGACAAGGCTTCGCAATACCTGTTTGAGGATTCATGCTGCTTTATCCCATCCATCAACCTTGTAACATCCTCCCTCCATGAGCGGTATTCTAAAGGATTGCCAGTGAATTCAGGCAATGTTTTGAATACGTCCAGATTGATCTGCTCCGGGGTGTTATACGTCATCATCACGGCTCGTAAGGGTTGTGGTATGTCTGGGTGCATGTTGGGTACTTGATTCAGTCTTTCCTCAAGTTCTCCATTTTTTCTGCTTAGTGCTTCCATTATCACATGCATGCCTGATATTTGCTCTATTAAGGCTTGCATGCTTATTTGCTGGTTGCCAGAATTTGCCATAATTTCTTCTGTTATTAACCTGTTGCTGTCGAAGATTCTTTGCCTTTTCCCTCTCATTAATTGTTAACTTTTCTAGAGCACAAATTTACCTTATTGTGGTCAGAATTTATTTAGATTTTTACTAGAGTCTTGATTTACTTTACAAGAGTCAGTGTTATTATCCTGTTGTGGCAAGGATCATTTCCGTGGTCCGCCTCGTGAAGAATAACAATGTATTATTCTCCTGGCAGGATCGCCAGTTATGACTTTCCAGTCTTGTGGAAATAAAAAAAAAAAAAACTTTTTTTCCTAAACGCTTACGCGTTTATTTTCTTTATTTCCTTGAATTAAAAATACACGACAAGTATATGTCTAGAACTTATTTTTAACTAACTTATTCATTTGTAAATTTGAGTCTTAAATACTAAAAATGTACTTTTGTTTTTACAATACAAAGAATATTCAGTTCTAATGTTTAGTGACCATTTTATCTTTTACAATATTACAAAACACTTTAATTTTATTGATGTTTGTATCTTATCTTCAGTTGAGCGTTTTATTACTAGTAGTTTAATTTTTCAATATTTATTTAGGTCTACGTTTTCCTTATGGATGTTCTTACAGCTAATTTTATCTTAGTTTAGTTGCTTTGTATTTATATTTGTTACCATGATTTTATTGCTTGACCCTTTTTTATCGTGAATGTTTCAAACCCTACTTTCATTGATATCATGTTTCTTGTTCCCGTCATGTATAAGCATGTTTGTTTCTTTTATCGCTAAGATATCTTTATCAGCGTTTAACTAAGAGGGTTGTTGATTTGCCTGACCTTAACTCGCGCCAGTCAAGTCCAAATGAAATAATTTTCGTTGTAAAATTACAAGAAACCCAAAATTAATTAATTATATTTTAAGGGGCATGAAAAGGTGGTTACCGACTAGCTAGCTATAAGTCGTGGTTTCTTACCCAAGTATATGACGCGGAACATATAACATACTCCACATGCCTTTAGAGTATGATTAGAACAGAACAAATGCACGTTAATTGAGAAGTAAATTAAGCATTCTGGAATCTTCACCAAGGCCAGGTCTTTCGCCTGGATCGATACATTTTCCCCACCCATATGCTTACACATTTGACAGAATGAGTACCGAAGAATTTTGTTTGCTGTCCCTACAGCAGCTTAAGTTATTTGGACATAATTACTTGCGTTGGCTATCACTCCTTCATTAGAAAATATTCAGAGAGCCATTTTTTTTCGCTTTATTATAAAATGTATATAAGAATCAATTTATTGTGGTACCCACTAATATTGCGTACAAACATTCAATTTCTTTCAATATTGAGATCTCACTAAAACAATAAGATATTGATAATTCATTACAACTTAAACAGAACAACTGGAATCGGACTGACAAAAATTATATGCAAATGAAAGGAATAAAATAAAAAAAGAAAGAGTAATTATGACTTACAAAAATTGAAGAGAATACTCGTGTTCTACTTGTACAATGATGGGCCCAGCATTCACATGGATTACGTATTGTTGTTGTTGCTGCATCTTCTCTAACTCTCCTGTTTTGGAAATCATATTACTTTACAGTGATTATGAGTAAATAGTTTTATTTAAGTTAGATACAAAAGGAAAAAAAAAGTTTAATTGAGAAGAATTAAAAATATGCAAAAGATAGGAGTTCACACTCAAGGAAAATTGTTAGTAAGGTTAAGTTACGTTATATATTATTTAGTTATATTTTCTTCACTAATTTAATTGCACTGCGAGAAAATATCATTAATCAATTTAAGTAAATAATTTTAATAAAGATTTTTTTTCTTTTCTCTTAACAAAATCGGTAGTTTACTTAAATGTTAGATATTAATAATTAGGTTTTAGGTTATTACAAAAAAAAATAATGCAGAAAGCAAGGCAAAAATTAAAAAAAAATTTTTTTTGTTTAAACTCCATTTTCTCTAAATAATCAAGATAATTTTGAATAATTTTAATTTCATATTATTAACCAAATTATAAAATTTTGTTTTTATCACTATAAAACATTCTTTCTTACTGCTTATTTTATTGGTTTGTGAGATAAACGCGCTTTAACTACTTATCTTCTTATATGGGCATTGACGAGCCACATTGCTGAATAGTAGTCTTCAATTTCCTGTTGGATGCGTCTTCTCAATAGAATTCTGAGCAGCTCTTGAAGCGTTTTGTAGAGGGCTAGCAAATTAGTTGTTCCTTCTTATGCTGACAACAATTGTGTTGTCTACAGCTTTCACCCTGATATTTTTGTTTAAGGATATTTTGGTTTATCCTTTTGGGATCAAATTATGGATTCCTTTTTCTTTTAAGGTTTTGAAACTTTATTTTGAAATTTTATGAAAAACAAATTGTATTTAATTTTACAAAATTTTAAGAATTATATTGTGTTCTCAGCTTTCACAAGACAAGTGATCAATAATTACCAAAAAACAATGTCAGCGTTTGTAGCAAAAAAAAAAAAAAATTATTAAATAACTGCGTTATAGGATGTTCTCGAAGGTGAACCTAAAGTCATTGGAAGTATTATTTCATTAACAAAAGATGTAATGAGACAAGGTACAAGCTCTTTGAGCGTGAAACTTTATTTACAGCTTAAGCCTGATTAAAACTCAATGTGAGTAAAGAGCTTAGAACGCTGGATCTGAACTAAAAATACACAATTCCGTTATTACTCATATACCTTTTGTTTTTTTTGTTTATGCATTGATAATTTCTCAATAAAAAAAATTATATAGCATGATAGAAAGATTCATGTAATACAAAAAATGAGAATCTTTTTGTCTTTAAGAACATTACCCAGCAGAAATTGTCAACTCGATTTAACAATAAAAAAAAACCTTGGTAAAAATTAAATCGCAACAAATGTTCTGTTGAGTGAAGCTTTATTTTTCTTTAAATTATAGTCTTTAGGCACAGATACGGCAGTTGCACTTTTTATAATATTTTCGAACATTAAGAGAGAAAGGCAGATAGATGCCTTGTTGCGCAAGCTGCTTACTAGATACATTTGAAAATTTATTTCAGTAAACTCAAACTGTCGGATATTTTAAATAGGGGTTATTTATTAGAAAAAAATAAGTATTAAATCTTACTTGTGATTACTTGGAGGTACATACTAGTACCTCTGCAGGAGGAACTTAAACTCTAACTGGTCTCTGTTATAAAAACCGCTATCTATTAAGCTAAGTCTAGACGATATGTTGAATCAACATATTTATGCTGAAAAATTTACTATTAGTGCCAACAAATCGTGTAGACAGCAAATTTTTTCAACATACGTATGTTGAAATTCATTTGATTAACATTTGATACTGATTTCAACAAATGTATGTTCACAATTTTAGCATATCGTGTAGACACCATATATCTATTTTTTGACAAACTTTCTACGTTTGTTACAAGGCGAATTCATTTTTCCAGATGAAACTGAAAAAAAAAAACAGATGTACTACTTTTTTTCTATTTGTAAAACATCAAGTGTCAAAAGCTGTTTCTGCCCTGTCGGATAATCAGTAGCCAACTTTTAATTCATTTTTATGAACCAATTTTAAGCTATCATGTATACAATGCAAAAATGTATTTCCAATGCTGCCACCTAGTAGGCGCCGCACAGTGGCACATTTGAAGAGGTGGCGGCCAAAACTCTTCAAAAAATTTTTTTTTGTGTCATAGATTTAATTTTTTTTTTAAATATAAAAGTAAACACATAGGAACCTCGAAATCTAGAAATGTAAGTTTTTATTTCGATTATTTCTCTTCGAATAGGGTGATCAAAAACTCGCTTTTTTTAAAAGAAGCTGAAATTCAAAATATTTTATAAAATTTTTGAACTTCAAGTGGGCATAACTTTTTTGATTTTATATATTTTTGTAAAATTTTTTTTTCTTCAGACAATATCATTTCTTAACTAATAAAATAGTTTAAAAAAATCGTGTCTTACTTTGCTCGAGTCCCAGATTTGGGCATTCAGTGGAACGCAACTTTTTTTCTGCGAAAAACTTCGTAAAATGACTTATAATGTGTTATAATACGTACTTTGAGCTGTTATTATATGCTCATTTCTTAAATTTATATTTGCGGCTGTAGGAATTACAATGTTTTTACTGCTTACATGTCGGATATTTAGAACATTTCGGCACTGAAGTGGTTTTGAAATGCGAAAGAAGACCATCGATACTACTTGAAAATACTACGATGTCTTGTAAGACATTTTTATTGTGTTTGAGCAGCTCTCTAGTTTGAATCACATTAAAAGAAAATGTACTAAAAATTAAACAAAAGCATCGTCCATTGATTTAAAAAGTATCTGTGCGATTTTTAAAACCTGCTAGAATCAGTGTGAAAAGCGCTGAGTTACAGCGCTGTTGTAATTCCAACAAACATTTTTGCCAATTTATTTAAACATTTTGAGCTAGATAAAAACGGAAAAAACTCATTTGAATACAACTTATTTAAATATAACGTATTGTTATATTTTCAAACATAATTTTTTATGATTTGAATTTTCGTATTTTATTTTCATAAATTACAAACAGCTGATTAAATGATTTAAGAATTTGACCATTTTTCACGGAAAACAAGTACGGATAGAGTCTGGTAAAATGAGAAACACAAATTACTGTCAGACGCTTTCTCATTTACCCAATTTGCCCAATTTTTAGCACAAGAAACACTTCGTGAAATTTGGGAGCACGCGGGTTCCTGCAGTAACGACGTCAAACACAACTATTTACGCAAGTTCGTACGAGAGACCGAAACATTATTACGCTCTTTGTTCTTGCTTCTTTCACTTTTCTCGAAACAGCTTCACTTTTTTTCTTAAAATTTTCACTTTAGTTGAGATGCGCGATCTACAGAAGCAACTGCAAACATAATATCAACGAATCCATCAACAAAGCCGCCTAGACTAAACAGCTGTTTAGTCTAGGTAACTTTATAAATTAAAAGAAAACAGTAAGCATTTTTGGCTAGGGCGGATTGATATTGAAGCTACGGAGCGCTAGATGGCAGCACAAACACAAATTTTTTTTAATTTTAAATTGCGATCTGCCAAACGTTAGCCGTTAGAATTTCGTTCAAATTCGTCGATTAGTTTATTTGTTATAGATCGTCGTTTGAAATAAGCAACTTTTGTGTTTCTTGAAAAAGTGAATTTTGTCCAGTGATTAAACATTATTATTTGAAATGGAAAACGGCGAAAGAAACAAAAGAAAAGCTCGATTAACATTACGGTGAATCTGTTCCGTTAGATTACGAGTACATGGTAAAATATTGGATTACTGAATTTAAACGCGGCCAAACAAGCAGTGCAACAATACCATCAACAGGAAGGCCAAAAGAGATGGTTACTGAAGAAAATACGCAGAAAATCCTCGATATCGCTATGAATGATCGTCAAGTCAAGTTAGGTGAGATTGATGAAATTGTAAACATATCCCATGAACGTGTGTTCAACATTTTGCATGAACATTTCACATGAACATTTTGCATGAACATTTAATATAAAAAAAGCTATCGGCCGCGTTTGCTCAGTGTCGAACAAAAACGAGTTCGACAGACCACTTCACAGCGGTATTTGAACATGATAAAGCGTAATCCTGTTGATTTTTGGCATCGATTTATAACTGTTGAGGAAACATGGGTCCACCACTATACACCTGAAACCAAACAATTCGAAACAATGAGTGGAAGCTGGTGAAAGTACTCCGAAAAAGGCGAAGACAGTGAAATCGGCTGGCAAGGTTATGGCCATTGTATTCTGGGATGCTCATCGATTATCTTGAAAAAGGATCCACAATCACAGAAAAGTATTATACCGCATTATTGGATCAATTGATCAAATAAGAAAAAAGTGCTCTATCCCCAAGACAATGCACCGGTTCACACAGCATTGTGAAATATACTTCGAATGGAGTAATCGAAGTGTTGTATAATGACTCTTTTCTGTTTCCAAACTTGAAAAAAAGGCTCACAGGAAAAGGATTCATCTCAAACGAAGAAGTGATTACCGAAACTAACGCGTATTTTGAGGGGTTCCCAAAATCGTATTATTCAGATGGTATAAAACAGTTGGAATATTGTCTTACTAAGTGTATTGAGCTAAAAGGAGACTATGTTGAGAAATAAATGGTTTTTAAAAAATTGCTGTTTTCTCCTTTATCAATCCGCCCTCATAATTGCTAAAATAAAGAAATATTAAAATATATTTTCTGAGCACTTTTGTATTCAGGAAGTAAGTCTATAAACTACTACATGAGTTGAAAAGTCCCGGGCCTAGAGCGCGAGCTAGATGGCGCTAGTTTTATTGATGGGAAAAATACCGTTCAAGTGAAGCAATGGCATGAAAAGTGTTATCAGAAACAACAATAAAACGTTGATTTGCTGACTTCAAACGTGGTCGTAGAGACACCGATGCTGCAGAACGCAGTGGAGGCGGTAACACCAGAAAACATAAAAAACGTAAAGATATCAAAACAACGTGTTGGCTTTATATTGCATGATCATTTGACAATAAGAAAGCTCTGTTAAAAGTGGCTGCCGCGTTTGCTCGCTGTTGATGATTCCGGAATTGTATTGATGAAACCGGAATTTTTGCGTCATTATGTGACAATGGATGAAGCATGGATACATCACTTCTCCGTATTCGACAAATTTGGCGAAAACTGAGGCCTATTTTGAGGCAAAAGATAAATCGTTCTACAAAAGTGGTTTTGAAATGTTAAAGCGGCGCTGGAATGATTGCGTTGCTCTTGATGGAAATTACGTTGATAAATAAAAGAAAACTGAGTTTTCTTTGTTAGACCCGGGACTTTTCAGCCCATGTGTTAAGAGAAAATATTTAGCATTTTTTAACTTAGTAAATAAGATTATAAATGAAAAGAAAATTAATACACAATTAATAATAATTTTGAAATTAAAAGTTGTTTTTTAAAGTAATTACTATTTAATAAGTTAACTCGCGTTCTATATGATTTATATTCTTTGGTTGAACTTATCACTAGTAGTAAAAGTACTGGATTTGGGCTTCTTTTTTGAGAGAAGTAAAACAAATAAGATACTCTCATTGTCTCTTTATTTATTGACACTCAATGTATATAATATAAAAAACTAAATATAATCCGTATAAAAAAATTGAACAACACAAATAAACACAATTAGCTGAGTTTTCAGAAATTTATTTCCATCTTTTACAGAAAGTCTTGAGCGAAGGTGTTAACTATAACCTTATTCAAACGACAATATACGAACTACGTATACAACATAAAGTCTTGTCAAAACAGGTTCTGCAAAACATTTTGGAACAACGCAGTGCTTGCAATATTGAATTTGCAGCAATCAGTGAAACACAAAAAGAGTTAGAAGAATCACTGTGGACTTGTCGAAAGGCCCGCTCATATTTAAATTATGCAAAACAAAATTTAACCACCACAAGTCTGGAGATTTTGGCTTCTTATCGTAAACGTGAAATACTTAAAGAACTATTAACCACTTTGCAAGCAATAAAAAAATTGGTGAGTTGTTAACTATTATTAGTTTGGTCTTCAGAGCCAAACAGCATATTACTAGAATTATATTATATATATAGCACAAAGTATAAACGTTAAATTCAGAATTGTTTTTGTACCAAAATATTCGTATTATTTGATCTTGTTTTTATATTTTTCTTCTAAATTTTCCAGCTAAAGATCTTGATTTTTTTTGGTATTTCGATAACAATTTGTTATCATCCTCAGCAAAATTAAAATGTTATAAAAAATTAATTGAAAAAATGTCAAAAAATTTTACATACAAAAAATTCATACACATGAAAAAATTCTTAACAACATTAACAAATTTAAAAATTAAAAGAAAAAATCACAAAATAGTTCAAATTAAACTTATTCTGCAAACAACACATGCTCTATTAACGATTACCACATGTTGTACCTCAACCTTAAACAAACTAACAGCACATGTTGCTCACAAAATAACATTAAACAATTTTATATAATTTAATAATAGCCTAATAAATAACATTGTATATATATATTAATTATTTAATTTAATGTATTAATTTTTTGCTAAGTAAATGCCTATAACTATGTGCTAAATTATCTGTGTCTAATTTAAAATTAATTCTCTGTTCTGTAGGTGTATTCATAATTTCTAACATAACGTTTCTTATAATTATTTTCTGTTTTTATTATTGAAACGTTTTCAAAGTGAAATAGTTGTTTAATCCAAAGCAATGAGAAGATACGCTGTCTTTTGTGAGCTAATATTTTTTTTTTTAACTGGGACCACTACTCAGGGGATGACCCCTACATATGCAGCGCATTGAACTGGAACTAGGAAAATAGGTTATGCTGAGGATGGAATAGGGAGTAGTGTTCCCGGGGTGTTAACAATAACAACACGAAATACTAAAGCAAACTCTATTGCAGCATTTAAAATGTTGGAATTAAATTAGTTAAAACTGATCAGTGCCCAGTGTATATACCTTCGACACTGCTCAGATTAGCAAAATTTAGTCCAACACCTTCCACACTACAAGATAATTAAATTCATCGAAAATAATATTAATATTGAACATATAAAGAAAACACGGACAACGGTGAAGAAAAGACAAAAAAAAAAAAAGAAGAAACGTGTGTATACATACTGCTACCTATTCCAGTGCACTTTTATTTCATACCAAATCTATATTGTTGATCTGATTTATGTCCTGCAATCCTTGTCCTTAATTTGCTTTTTGTTGACCCTATGTATACGTTATTACAATTATCCTGATCGTTTCCCTTACATGGTATTTTATAAACTATATTAGCAATATCTAATTTACTAAGTCTATCTTTAGTCTTACTAAATAATGTATCTAGCTATATATACAACACTTACGTGTTGGAGTCGTCAGTAAGTGAGACAAAAATGTAATACGAGAAGTTGGCGGGTTATTTAACTTAGTTGCATATTAAAGTAATAAATAATATTGACTGTGTTGACACCTTAATATCCAACATTAACACAAGTACAACACATTAATCTATAGACTTAAATAAATAAATAAAAATAACTTGCATATGTTTATTTTAATATTGATTTTAGAAATCCACGGATGTCGAGGTGCAAAAACTTTTAAGCGAATGTAATTATTCTGGGGCAATTTCTCTTTTAATCACCTGCAAAGACTCTGCAACTGAATTTATGCAATATAATTGTGTACAATCTTTGAATAAAAAACTCCAGGAAACTCTCTTACTAACAGAGTTTCAGTTAGATACAGTCTTAAATGAGGTAATCTATCATTGGCTTCTTTTTGTTACGCTTAATATATTATGAAAATTAAAATTTTCAAGATGATTTTAAATTTCGAAATGCGGAAATATGCCAAATTACTCGAAGCATACAAACTGTTGAATAAATCTTTAATAGCAATGGATCAGGTAAGAAATTATCCGAAATTAAAAATATCGCTTGTTCAAAATCCTACGTCACATTTTACAGCTCCATATCAATTTTATATCTGCCATACATTCCTCCGTCAATTCAATACTGCGTGGTTACAGCGATCTCAATCTTGATGAGAATATGAAAATGTTGTACGAACAATTGTGTGAACAAATTGAAATCGAGAAGTACATACCATGCTTGATAAGCCTATGCAAAACCTTTTGGACAATTTTAGCTTCGTATTATCAAATTGCGATATGGCATCAAAACTATAAACTTTATGCTTTAGATATTCCAGATTCCCCAGATGTTTACATACAAGAAAAATTAAAAAAGGGTCAATCACGTATATGGAATGATATTTTAACAAAAATTTGTATATTTTTACAAAGCTCCAAGCTTAAAAGTTTAAAATATGATCATTTTATACAAGTTTTATCTATTACACAAAGACTTAAAAAAGTAGGCCTGGAATTTTGCGGTGAGCATTCAGAGAAGTTGATAGAAATTATGCAACTACAAAGTGAGGAATTTTTCCAACGCTATCACAGTTCCTGCCTGGAAGAGATTTGTCTGTTTTTGGACAATGAATCGTGGACGGTGGTTGAATCTTTTGCAAATATATTACAATTACCGGTTTGTAATTGAGTTAAAGAAGAAGAAGAAACTTTAATATAAATTTTCTCTTTAGGAGTTCCGTTCAATACGTCACACTTTAAGACGCCATAAATCTCCACCAATTGCATTGTTGGCCACAAATTCAATGTCAGCCAATAACTCTCCTACTAACAACAATAACTGTGACGAATTGGTGTCAGTTCATTCCCAAGACGGCGGCAGTTCCATTTATGGTTCCTATAGCTATTTTTTACGTTTCAGTGAGAAGAGTTCACCATTTGACGGTGGTCTCGATGTAGCGATGCTCGAGGAAGATATTCTATCAGGTATTGTCGATGAAGCATCGTGTTATTTTAGCGAAGAGGAAAGTGATGAAGACCACAAGAGCTTGCAAAGTAAAGATTTTGAAGAGTGCCCCACAAATCAAAAGCTAATAATTAATAATACCACACTGAATGTATTTCGTTGCATTGGGCGCTATTTACAAATGTGCAAACTCTTACACTGTATATCACCGAAAATAATATCAAGTATGTTGGAGTTAATGGATTTTTATGCATTTGCAGTTCATGAAATTTTTGCTAAAGATTCGGTAAGTAAGATTTAGCGTAGCTGTAAAACTTGTTTTTTTTAACATACAAAACATAATTAGATGCATTTTAGAGACAATAAAAAATGAAAAGTCTCGAAGCAATAAAATGGGATTATTTCTTGGTAATGAAATAAGTAGTTTTCAACTTTAAATTACTCGTTCTTATTAGTAGAAAGAGATCCACTTAAAACTTTTTTCAATCTTGAATTAAAGCATTCCAAAAATGGATTAGAAAGTGCTATCTTTGGCTTTTACATTTTTAAAACAAGTATGTATGTAATTTTATATAAATGTTCTAATGATTAAATTTTCGATCACTCCTCCTTAATATGCACTCCTTCTATTATACAGAGAAGTGATTTCCAAAATTCACAGTTAGATGATCACTAAAATAATTTTTGAATAATAATACTGATTGCGGTGCATCGCGCACGCAACACGGGCTCCAATTTAAGGCTATACAATTTTTGTTAACGCTAATGCGCTAATGTTGTAATGGTGTAGCTAAAAAAAAAATTTCAAAGAAACAGCTATTATGCACTAATCAGATCCCATATCAGCAGCTTCACTGCAAGCGGAATGTTGCATAATCATTTTTATTGTAACATAGTCATAACTAAAAAAAGCTTGTTTTGAGAAAAACGCATTTAAAATTATTAGTTTCCGTTCAAGTTAGACTTTTTTTTTTTTAGAAAATATCTCCTAAAGGAGGCTAGTTTTCTGCGATTTTTAAAAAGATATGCGTACCGTTCTGATTGCTTAAAATAAACTTTTTGCAAAGAATGTCAAAAAATGTGGTTAAAATGATACGAACAACGATATTTTCTTTCTTTTTTCAACTGCTTGTCTCTTTAACGTTTCAGCCTGTACAAATGGATAGTTTTTATTCTGTAAAACTGGAGCACAAATTGGAAAACGTCAAGGATAATATTTTGCCCAACTTAAAAATCTGGCCCTTAAATTTTTCCTCACTAGTAAGTACATAAACATAATTTCATATAAAATTTTTGGTATTCTCGAATTCCAAACAGCAAAATCAAATATAATACCGTCAAAATGTGTGTTTTTTTTTATCTTTATAACAGGTTAACAATGAACTCGCAAGCCCAGATACTTTATATGGACTGTTCCATCGTGTAGTGGCTGTTGAGAGTGGTTGCTGTATGACTCAACAATTTAAAATTTTACATAATTATTTAAATCATTTATTACCTCTGCAAGAGAGAACGTTGCTAAGTTCTTATTTTGATTATATTGATTTTATGACAGATGTCGCACGTCCTGTTTATACCTGTGCCACCTCAAAAATTTTTGACTTACCGACCATATTAGCCATGATAGCAAAAGTTAAGTGGGACGTTAATCATGTCAGTTTTCAACACAATTCCTATATTGATATAATGAATAGAGTGAGCGTTTTTAACTACAATACTTTAAAAAGCTATAAAGCAATTTAAATTTTTTTTCTCTTTTATAGAATATACAAAACTTTGCTATGCGTTTGGAAGAAATAGCGAAGGAAATTACCATTCCCGTTGAACCAGTTTGGCATTCAATAGCTCATGTGGCTACGCATCTGTTAGTAGAAGGGTAAGTTTGGATAACAATAATTTATATGATTATTATGAAACGAATGTCTATGCTAAAAACGGAGCTAACAAGCAATTTTCGTTTTTGATCGGTTCGCTTGTTCGCGTTTAAGAGAAGAACAACATTAAAAATGTTGTTCTCATTTTCAAAGTAACTAAAGTAATTATATGAACGAACGAACAGGTTCGACCGCCATAAACTTAAACTAAAGTCAATGTCGCAACCGCCGTTGGAAAATATTAAATTTTTTATTTTAGCTAAAATTAATCAAACTTTCATATATATATGTCATTTAGAGACGTGTATAAATGAAAAGCTTGTTTTCTTGTGTTTTAACAGGTATTATTAAAGGAGTTTTCTTTTTAAATTCTCAATAATTTTTTTATATTATTGAATATTTGAGAATATCTTTCAAAAATTTCCAAAGTCTACTGATGATTAGGGTAGCTCCGATGAAATGTCGATATATAGACAGCTAGGAAACATAGAAAACATCACATATAACATAACAATATCCCCTATTTTAAATCCGCTATTGTCTAAAATCTAGACCAACTCTGAGTATAAGCAATATAGTTTTGAAACCGCTGTTGATCATGTGTTCGATTTTGTTGCAAATTTTTTGGGCTTTCAAAATATATATAAGATTATTGTATGTTTGGTATTTGCAAAACAAATAAAAATTGACCAAAATACTCTAAAATTGCATGTAGATATAGGGAAAAGTAGGTTTTATGTATTTCTATGAAGCTTTTGCAAACATGTGTTATTCTCGTTGTTTTCTTTTAATGAAAAAATTACTACAACACGGATACTTTCGTTATAAAACCGATATCCGCAAGATTATATAACATATATCCTTCACAACAATAATAAATAAAATATGAACCCACTATACATAAAAAATAAATGAATCTACATATAAAAAATGCACTTAAAACAATAAGTATAAAAGTTTATTTATTTATATATCAATTTATTCTCTATAAAGTAAATTTATACAGGGTGGCCCAGAAAGACCGAAGTGGTGTGAATTGCTTATAACTTTTTATTTAAGAGATATTTTTTTAATTTTTTTTTTTTTTAAATACATTAAATTTATGGGGAATATTTTTGGATTAGTTATTAAAAATGATATCCCGCAAGTGGTGGCCATATTCTGCTTCGCACAAATGTGCTCTTTCCAACACATTTTCCATGACCTTTCGCAAAACTTCCGGTGGTATGTTGTTAATTTCTTCTCGAATATTGGTTTTTAACTCCTCAATAGTCCTAGGCTTATTAACATAAACTTTTCCTTTTAAATAGCCCCAAAGAAAACAGTCTGGAGCGGTTAAATCCGGGGAACGCGGAGGCCAATTAAAATTGCTGTTACGAGAAATTATTCTTTCACCAAAGATGTCGCGTAAAAGAGTCATTGTGGCCCTCGCAGTGTGCGCTGTGGCTCACACTGCCTGTTGGAACCATATTTGCGGATGGTTTTCCACGGCTGGCCTTACAAAATTTTGCAACATGGTCCGATATCGATCACCATTGACGGAAATGGCGACACCTTGTTCATTTTCAAAAAAAAAAATGGGCCAATGATCCTTTCTGAAGAAACACCGCACCAAACGGTACACTTAACTGGGTGCAATTGTCGTGGATGAAGTACTCTCGGGTTTTCCGTAGCCCATATCCTACAGTTTTGCTTGTTAACGAACCCATTTAATTGAAAATGGGCTTCGTCACTCATTATTAAGTTATAAATAAAATTTGGATTCTCTTGTGCTTTTTGCTGGAAATAAATTGCATAGTCAAGTCGTTGCTGGTAATCTGTTGGTTTCAATTCTTGGACAAGTTAAATTTTGTATGGAAACAATCCTATGGTGTGCAAAATTCGCTGCAGCGACGTCCTTGAGAGGCCCAGTTGTGACGAACGTCTCCTGGTTGATGTTTCTGGATCCTCCCGAATACTCTCCTGTACCACTTGAATATTGTCAGCCGTGTGGACAGTTCGGTGTCTGCCGGGACCAGGAAAGTTCCTTACTGCTCCTTGTTCTCGAAAATTTGCAACCAGACGGTTTATTGTTGACTGAGAGGGTGCAACCCGCACATTAAATTGACGACGGTATGCACGCTGAGTCAACACAATGGACCGTTGATTTGAAAAGTAAATTTCAACAATTTGGGCACGTTGTTCAATTGTGTATTGCTCCATTATAAATTATCCAAGTCTTCTTTACAAAATACTGAAAAGAAAAGAAAAAAAAAATTATAATAAAAAAGTTATAAGGAATTCACACCACTTCGGTCTTTCTGGGCCACCCAGTAGAATATATTTTATAGGCGACGGGTGACCATTTGCGCACGAATTTCAATTTAAAAAAATTTAAATAACAATAGTGAAATTAAAGCTATTGAATAAAATTTAAAACAAAGTAAGAATACTAAAAGTGTTGATCGCTTATACAAAATGTTTACAATAAATAAAAGTTAAGAAAGTAAAAAATAATTAAATTATACTTCATATTATAATACAAATAATAGTAATTTTTATAAATGGTGTTGTAGGGATAGTAGCTATTAGACGTTCCTGATACCGTGACTTTCCAGGGACTTCCATATATTGGAAAGATGTTTCTCAGTTGAACAATCAAGAGTCTCTTTAAGCGTTCTGACTATCTTGGAATTGGGGCATTCCGCAAGGATATGCTGAACAGTGAGTATTTCATTGCAGAAGTTCCACAAAGCCGGATCATATCTGTCATAGTAATGATATGTTGTGAATAAGGTTTTTCCAACCCTTAAACGACCACGCGTGGTGCATTGCATACGTGTTAAATTTTTGTTATATTTGGTTCTTCTAATCACCGGATTAATTTGAATTCCAAAGTTCCTCAAGGGCTTTGATAAAGCCCCCGCCAAACATGGAGCATCTTGAATTTCACTGAATTTTAATGCATTTTTTGCTGCACTGTCCGCCACTTCTTTGCCTTGCATACCATTGTTTTATGGAATCCATAGTAGCAACAACGGGCTGCCAGCATCTGGGAGGTATATTTCCTAATGACCCTTATTGCACTTAGACTATCAGTGAAAATAATTGATTTTGTTCTTTTTTGAACATCAAGGTTGATAGCAAGTTTTATTGCGTGTATTTCGGCAAAGAATACCCCAAGAAAGTCGGGTAGACGCTTTCCCAAAAGGATATTAAAGTTTTTATTATTAAGACTTTGATGAAGCTGATGTTCCATTATGAAAAGAACCGTCTGTGAATAGCAGAATATTAGGAGAAAAGCAGACTATTTTTTCGGCCATCAGCTTTTTAGAAACAATAGGATCTGTGTTGCTTATATTCAAAAAGGAAGGTTGTCATCGACTTTCAACAAATGATTTCTAATGAAAGCCGGCTGTGGCTTAGGAGGTATTAAAACTCTAGCCTGTTTAAGAAGAGCAATTATTATCTCTATGGAGGTTCCAGCTGTCAATGGGTTTTCTAAGTTATTCCAAAAGGTGTTATGGAGCCCATCGCTAATAATTGTAATTGATCTTGAAGCCATAGCCACAGATCTTTTTTCAAATAGAGATTTAAAGTCAGAAAATTCGGCTTCACTTCTTAAAAGCTTTAATGGTGTAGATCGAAGTAGACCTGAAGCGGTTGTGAAGCAGTTATTAATTGCAGTGTTCAATTTGTTGATATTCTTTTTTGATGTCCAACCATACATAGTGATTCCATGTTAAATAGCACCCGAAGAAAGAGATTTACATATGAGTAGAGCTGTCTCCATGTGAGGCCCCTTCCTCTGGAGCAGATTAGACTAAGCAGGTTGTTTAATTTTGTCATCTTATTGGTCAGATGTTTGATATGTTGATTCCAGAGAAGGTTTCTACTAAAAGTTAGACCAAGTATTTTCATCTCCTCCTCGATTGTTATCCTAGAATCTCTAACATTAATGTTGGTTTCTTTGCAGCTTCGGTGTTCGCAAATGTGAAGAATTTTTATTTTTTCATCAGTTATTGCTGCCCCTCTGTTTTTTGCCCAGTTATCAATAGTTTTGTCCAGATTATTAAGATTTTTCACCACCGTCATTGCTTCGCCAGAAGCAACAGCAAATATGTTGCCTGCGTAGATCCCGACGAAATCAATTCCGGGTACGTTTCCAAGTGCTTTAGATAAGGAGTTTGCATATATGGCACACAAAACCACTGACAAAAGGGATCCTTGCGGAATACCGTTGTCAAGTTGATAAGAAGATGACATAAAAGATTTTATGAGTCTTATTATTTCCATTGGCATATTCCACTAATTCAGCTCATTCAAAATTCCTGTTAGTACAACACGGTCGAAAGTCTTCTCAATGTCCTCCGAAAGAACTAAAGAATGTTTTTTCATTTTAAAGTTCAGGCGTAAAGTTTCCTCTAATTGGTGACAAAGACTGTGAACACTGCACCTTGGCAAGAACGGGTGCTGATTTGTGTTGAGTTTGTTTATGGAGAATTTTCAAAATCTTCTTGAGATAATTTTCTCGAATATCTTAGATATAATGAGTAGCAGCGATATCAGCCGATATCCCTCAAGTCTATTTGGATTTTTATTAGGCTTCGGAATGGGAGACAGTGTACCTATTTTCCATTGATGAGGGAAAGAGCCGTTTGTTAGAATATTGTTGTACAGTTTGTTGAGTCTTATTTTTAACTCAAATGGAGATTTTTTGACCATGGTATACGTAATTTTATCTCTTACAGGAGTTGAAACTTTGAGGCTTTTTAGAACCTTATCAAGCTCCCATATCTCAATTCCGTCGATCATCCTAGTGTGTTGGTTAATGGACGTAGTTAATTAATAGACATCAAGACTGGCTTTATTAGTTATAATGTCCCGATCGAATGCGTTGTCTGAGCTTAGCGAAAAGCAGAAATTACCGAAACAATCAGCTATCTGCTGGGGATGTGAAAGGATATCAGCATCAATAAATATTGTTGGAAAACTGTCAATTCTGTCGCATCTTAGATATTTCACTATACTCCATAAATATCGAACGTCCATGGATGGATTTAAAGAGTTAAGATAATTCTGCTAAATAGTCCTCTTGGGAATTTTGCTCTCCCTTTTAACCTTAGCACAGGCTTTTCTGTACTCTAGAGCGTTTTGTTGGTTACGATGTCTCTTAAACATTCTCCACGCGATCTCTCTTAAACGCATAAGTTTCGAAATTATCGAACTAAACCAAACAGGACTGATTTTGCATGATTGGCGGTTAAGTGGTATTGATTAGTGCGCTGCACTTCTTATTATTTGACTTATTTGTGCTGCCTCTTTATTTATATTTGCTGATGTTGAAAATTTCCCATTAAACATAGTAACTTTTCTAGCAAACAGTCCCGAATTAGCCTTCTTCTGCTGAAATCGTAGTAAAAATTTTTTTGTTGGTTGGGAATAAGTGGTGTTTTTATTATCACAGGAAAGTGATCACCAACCTCTGGCAATGGCAAGCAATGCCAAACTAAATTGGGCGCTAGATCTGAACTGCACATTGTTACATCAATCGATGTTAATGAGTTGCGTGTTTTAAGAAGAGTAGGCTATCCATCGTTGAGTACGATCAGCCCCTGATCATCCGCAAACTTCTCTCAGATACAGCCGCTAAGAGAATTACTTGCGGAACCCCACAGAAAATGCTGAGAGTTAAAGTCCCCGAGCACAAGGAGTTGCTTGAAGTAGGCAAACTATTGACCATTTCATGAGTAAGTCTGATGTCGCATTCTTTATAGATGTTGAATAATAGTTTTTATTCAAGATGCAAGAAAGATTTGTTCCAAACTGGAATTTTATATAAATGTTTTAAGTGCAAGAAAAACGCAACTGCACAAGTTGACGGTTCAATTGATACAATACTTAATTTTTATTTAAAGAAACTTATAAGTAAAATTTGCTCATTAACTCTACTCTCACAAAATTATAATAAATTTAACGAAAGTTAGTACACTGTGAAAAAAATTACGTATAATTAAACAATATAAAAATTTATGTTTAAATAAATATTTTAGATAATAAAAATTGAGTTCACAAAAATTCAATAAAATATATACATATATGTATGTTATTATTTTAGTTTAGACCGAACAATAGATGTTTGTAATTTTTAAGTTTATTCCACAACTTATTGTTAAAGATTGAAATAGAAGGTCGCCAATTGAAACATGATTACGAGTAATATTAAATTAACGAACATAGCTACACCCGATTTCGCATATGTGTAATTTTTGTTGTGGTGAAGGACTTTGTAATCTGGTAAATGTAAGAAATGCAAATTATTTTTCGTAATATGTGTTTCCTGTAGAGCTATTATGTTCGGTCCATTTCCAGCAACGATCAATTCCAAGGCATATTCGTGGATCACAAATTCTTGGATTTTCCACTGTAGAATGTTGATGTTCATACCACTACTATCCATTTTGTTATAATTAAGTTATATTTTCTTGTTCTTCGGTAATGTTTTTTTTTGTAAGTTTTGGGTGTTATAGTATTTAATTTTTGGTTTTTTTTGTAGACTTGAAAGCAAGGAGAGGTTTAGTTGGCTTCGATAAACCACCGTTTGTAGGGGTGTTGCAACCCATACCATCTGTAAGGTCTTAGATGATTTTTCTTCCGGGAGGTTTTTGTCAATTATCATTGACTTTTCGACCTAATTATTTTGACTGTTTTCGCAAAAGAAATCGTTGTCATTACTTGAATAGTTTTTGTCTGAGTCTCTCTGAGTAACTATTTGATTGAAAATAAGAGGTTCTGTTGAAAAGTTGAGTGAAATGTTTGAATTACGGCGTTCATGTTCTTTTGTTTTAGTTTTTTGCTGAGTTTTTGTATAAGATTTATTGTTCTTTTTTTAATTGGATTAGGTAATGTGTTTACAGTGTTTGCAGCCTGTTTGAATTTGATGTTGTGTTTTCTGCTGTAGTTGTATGTTCATCAATAATTTCAAAATTTTCAACTGCTGCTTTTTGTTTTATTTCTTGATTTATTACTGAGTTGTTCTTCAAAATATGTGCAATTGTGTTAGGCATAGTGGTAATATTTACTGATGTAGTTGGTGTTTCATTTTCTCTTGAGTTTGTAACGGTTGTTTTTTTCTGTATGCTGATTAAAGCCCTGATTCACTATCCTACACGATCGTACGATTCATTCACAGGAAACTGTTTCAAAAGTCTGGCCAACTTGAAAAAATCGTTTCAAAATGGCGTTGTAGGCCACACTATTATACAAGTATGATTGAAATAGTTTATATACACAATAAAACAATTAAAAACTTTTAACATAATAATTTTACATTACTTAAATTTTTTCCTCGAGGCACCAACAATATTTTCATATTTTTCACAATATATACAACACTGATCGCACAGAAACCATAATGTTTTGAAAAGTTTCATAAAATTTTTGAAATAGCACGATTTGTCAAAAACTCTTTCGCACGGTTGCATTTTAAGTACTTTTTCAGCACACATGCTTTATTTAGTAGATCGCACGACCGTGTATAATAGTGTAACATGGCCTTAATCGGTATTTTTTAAAATATGAGCGTACGATAAGTTACTTTTTCTTTGTGGAGGTTGGAGCGTATTTATTGCTGGATTATCATTATAAATGCTTCTCTTGTTGTACATTTGCGCGTAATTCGTAAGACATTCACTGACTTGTGCTTCCAAAAAGTTGGGCAAGTAGGATCGTTTGAAGAATGGTTCTCAGATTGGCAATTAACACAAAATTTTCGAAGACATTGCTTATGTGGTGGTTGGTTGCCGCATTCTTTACATTGCTCGATATTTCGGCATCTTTTTTTCATATGTTCTAGTTTTTGCCAGTTAAGGCATCGCATGGGATTTGTTATGAACTCATCGACATTAACCAACTACCATCCTAGTTTAATAGGTAAACGCCAATACATTTAAGGAAATACTATTTTTATTTAATATTTTTTTGTTGTAAAAAGCAAAACATTTACAAAAACAAAGTTCACACTGATAATCGCTGTCGTCAATGTTTACCAACAAAACATGCGAAAGTGTTGCTTTGTTTTTGTGTGTGTGCGGTGAAGAACGAAAAAAAAAATATATAAAAGACGAAGTTGTTTGTGTATTTTTCATTGCTAATGCTGAGCGCAGTATTTATGTATTAAAGAGCGCAGCCCTATAGCTAAGCGCATTTACAAAAACAATTGAGTATCAAGCGCATATGGCTGGGCACACTTGGTTTAGACGTTTAAATAGGACAAAAGTAACTATAGCAGCACCATTTGCTACCATTCTATCACCATCCGTTTTCATAATCTTATGTATTTCAACAACCTTCTGATTCTTTAGAGCCAATCGTAATTCATCCTCGGGTATGTCTATAATTTTTCTTGAAAAAACTCTACCTTGTATTGTGTTGAGCGTTCTATGCAAGGAAATCTTAACTGGTATGTTGTCAATGTAATTTCTCAGCAATTTCATGATTTGCAACTTTTATCTTCATCTCATTGACTTCGAGGCGATCTGTAGAAATATGGTTTAAACCCTTTCGACCAGAAAAACATTGTACGAGAACGTGGTATTCCATTTTCTTTAAAACTTATTGCCGAGGTAACAAGGTAGCGAGAAATATTGCGTTTGCATGAGTTGATCGTAGGTAATGATAAAAAATCGTCAGAGCGTGGGCGTTTATTCTTATTCGGTTTGCTCTTCCCATTGGAGATAATCCCCTGGAAGCGGGGTGCACCGGGGGGTGCACCCCGTTCATCGCGTGGATAAAACCCGAGAAACAGATGAAAACCCGAAAAACACTTAACAAAAGGAAAAAATAAATAGGCGCCTGTAGGAAAAGTCTGTATATGAAGTAGGTATGTAACTGAGATTAAAAAAGCACAAAAGTCCCGACAATGAACGATAAACGTATTTAACCGAAGCGAGAAATAAAAAAGCGTGTGCACTCGGCTATTGCCAGACAAAAACTGATAAAAGTTTATTAAAACAAAACAAAAAAAAAAGGTGGTTGCAGAAGAAAATATCAAGAAAATCCACGATATCGTTATGAATGATCGCCGAATAAAGTTACGTGAGATTGTTGAAATGGTAAACATATCATATGAACGTGTGTTCAACATTTTGCATGAACATTTGCACATGAGAAAGCTATCGGCTAGATTTGTGCCGTGTTTGCTCAGCGTGAAACAAAAACGAGTTCGACAGACCACTTCACAGCGGTGCTTCGACATGATAAAGCGTAATCCTGTTGATTTTTGGCTTCGATTAATAACTCTTGATGAAACATGGGACCACCACTACACCCCTGAAACCAAAAATCAATCGAAAGCTGGAAGTGCTCTGCAGAAGGCGAAGGCAGCGAAATCGGCTGGCAAGGTTATGGCCACATTATTTTGGGATGCACACGGAATACTGCTGATCGATTATCTTGAAAAAGGATCCACAATCACAGGAAAGCATTATCGTGCATTATAGGATCAACTGATTGATGCAATCAAGGAAAAACGACCACATTTAAAGAAAAACAAAGTGCTCTTTCTTCAAAACAACGCACCGGTTCACACAGCATTAGACACGATGCTAAAAGCATTTTAAATACACTTCAAATAAGTTGATCATCCACCTTATAGTACAGATTTAGCTCCTAGTGACTCTTTCCTGTTTCCAAACTTGAAAAAATGGCTGACAGGAAAAGCATTCATCTCAAACGAAGAAGAGATTTCAGAAACTAACACGTATTTTGAGGGGTTCCCAAATCGTATTATTCAGATGGTATAAAAAGTTGGAATATTGTCTTACTAACAATCACATTAACTTTGGAAAACAACATACAAAAATTCAAACACCATACCAAATATTTGATCCAATCCGGTGATTGGACTAAATTTGCTCAACTGTTTGATAGAAAACATGAAACACGAAGAACCTTCCCAGACCACAAAAGCTATTAAAACCGCTGCGAATAACTTAATCCCTTAGTCTTCGTTTAAAAACTAACGGTGATGGAATGAAGATTAGACAACTTTATGAAATAAGAAAAACACTGCATGGAAAACTTAAAAAAAAAAATTTCGCACCACCTCAAAGCTTATACTGTATAAAAACGAAATTTTTATATTCCGGAGAGAAATAAGAAGGCATAAAAAATAAGCTTTGAGCATTTTAACATCACCATAAATAAAAACCTTGCAGCGGGAGATACGAGTATATGCAACAAAGTTCATAAACTCACTAACAATATAACTAACAAACAAATTCTGGCTATTGAATCAAACAATAAAATTATCACATGCCCACATTTAATAGCAACTTCATTTGCCCGTCAAGGGTCAAAATACTCATCCGACGATGCGACGGAATAGTGGCGATGTCAGGGAAAAGCTGAGTGCTGTAGTGGGTAAGGGTAGACGCATCCTTGGGAGTGAATGGCAACTTATGGTGCACCTGTGTATGGTGGTGAGTAATAGAGTTCTGCAACCGTAGCCTTTTTTAATGATCTAAGTGCACCCCTATTAAATCGAGTTGCGGTGTGAAATGCCACCGCATATTATTTCCACGAGTCAGAGTCTAGCTTTGATAGTGAACGGACGTATTTGTTTTTAATCGGAGTGCTATAAAAAAAAGCAACGGTATAAGTAGAAAACCGCAGTAAGTGGAAGAGTGAATTTATAAAAAAAAAAGAAAAACATTCTGACAATTATTTTTATATACTTTTAAAGTAAAAAAATATAAATAAAAAAAAAAAACAAAAATTGCATGAGTGTACCTAGTAGATGCAATTCTGAGAGGGAGTTTAGCTCCACAAAAAAAAAACCTCTGGATTTCTGAGGAAGAATCTTTAAAAAAGTCATTGGATAATCTCCTATCTCTAAGAGATAAAAAAACGCACGCGTTCGTGTTCGCTAAACATTGTTGTTACAACAGAAGACCAACCATCTTCCAGTATAATTGTTGCAGATAAGCCGAAAACACAAGTAGGCATGGACAGGTATGTAACCGTGGTTAAACGTCAGCGAATCCCCAAATCCGCTCAAATATCATCAAATCCGAAAATTTTCAAAGATGATAATAGGACTTCGGCAACGGATAATAATAGGTTTGCTATCCTCCAGACTGACGAGCCAACTACATCAAGAAAAAAAAAAAAAAAACATTTACACCGCCACCAATATACTTGAGAGAACCTACATCTAATGAGCTGGTAAAAGCACTTATTACAGCAATTGGTAAAGACACCTTCAACGTAACATCACTGAAACACGGACAAATAAGTGAAACAAAAATCCAAGTCAACTGCGAAAATGATTACCGAAAACTTTCTGCCGCTCTGGAAAAAGAGAAAAGATCTTTTTATACTTATCAACTTAAAAGTGCTAGAGACCCTCAGGTTGTTATAAAAGGTATTGACCCTTGTGTAGGTACGGAGGAGTAAAGACTGGATTGATAGATAAATGCTTTAAAGTAAAAAATGTGGTAAATATGCGGAACCGTGAAAAGATTCCTCAACCTTAGTTTAGGGTTGAACTAGAACCAGGGGATGTTATTTTGAAAAAGAATGAAACTCACCCAATTTATAACCTTAAATTTCTTCTTCATCGCAGAGTTACCGTTGAGGAGCCGCACAAGCGTTTAGGGCCCGATCAATGCCTAAACTGCCAGGAATTTGGCCATACTAAAGCCTATTGTAAACTGCCCACAGTTTGTGTTGTGTGTGGAGAACTGCACGGCACATCACAGTGCAAAAAAGTCAAAAACTGGCTCAAGTGTTAAAAAATGCAGTAACTCTGGAGGCAACCATACTGCAAATTACAGGGGCTGCCCCGTCTATACCCACTTTAAGCAGTCAATGACAAATAAGCCAAAAATTACCTTTAAGCAACCCCAGCAGTCAAACATCATTTCTGCAAACAATTTTCCCCAGATAGGCCAGTCAACCAGCCACATAATCATGCAAAACCCCAAACTTCATATGCTAGTGTGGTCAAAACCGATACAGAGAACTTGAATCAGGAGCCCAAGCCCCAAAGTTCCGATCAAAATTTTAGCAATCTTGAAGCAACTCTGCAGACTCTTGTTCAATCCAAAAACTTTACGGTTTCTATGACAAACATGATGCAGGAAATGCTGAAAATGCAATCCACTATTTTGCAAGCAATTTCAAAAAATGAATTGGATAAAAATATTTTTCTGGAACGCAAACGGCATCCGCCAACAAAAAAATGAACTTGAACACTTCCTTATGAAAAAGCAAATCGACATAATGTTGATTGCTGCAACCCATTTGACAACTAACAGCTATTTCAAAATTAATGGTTACACACTGTATGACACTAAAGATCCTCGTGGAAGGTCTTGTGGAGGCTCAGCAATTCTAATAAAAAATAGAATTAAGCACTATTTTCTGCATGAGACACGTGAGGAGTATCTCCAAGCAACTAATATATGCATTGAATATTTGCATGAAAAAATCGTTATTTCTTCGATCTACTCACCGCCACGAATTTCAATAACAGAAAGCCAATATTCATATTGTTTCAAATCACTCGGTCCTCGATTTTTAGCGGCTGGCGACTATAACGCTAAGCACACTTTTTGGGCATCACGTTTAATTTCCCCAAAAGGCCGTGTGATTTTTGACACAGTTTAAAACTGGGCTTAGATGTGATTTCAAGCGGACATTCCACTTATTGGCCCTCAGACCGGCGAAAGATTCCAGATGTTATAGATTTTAGAGTTGCAAATAATTTTCCTTTAGAATGGATGCAAGTAGAGTCTTCATTAGATTTGTCATCGGACCACTCACCCACTATAATATCCGTTTTGTTCCCCCAGAAGGTTGGCTCCCCATTTAGTGACTTGGCGTTCACCATCACTAGAGTTAATTGGCTAAAATATAAGAAATATTTGAGTACTCATTGTACAGAAAATATTGTCTTGAGAACCCCTGAGGATGTTGATATATCAATTAAAGATTTTTCTGAAGACCTTAAACTGGCCGTACAACATGCTACAACTATCCATACAAGTTTCAGAAATGAGAACAATAGAACTTATTCGTCTGAAATTGAGCAACTTTTGTCAGAAAAAAGAAGAGTTAGAAGAGAGTGGCAACTTCACAGGTCTCCCCAGCTTAAAAGCAAGCTACGAGAGTGCATAACTCAATTAAGAAATGTGTTATCAGAGAAGGCGACATTATAAGCCCAACTCAGCCAATCGAGGCTGGAGTTCCCCAAGGTAGAATTCTAGGACCTACTTTATATTTGATTTACACTTCTGACATGCCAACCAGATCTGGTATTCACACTTCAACTATTGCAGATGACACAGCATTCTGCAGCGTACATGAAAACCATCAAGTAGCTTCGCGAAATTTGCAGGAGTATATTTCAATACTAGAGATGTGGTTAAAACTTTGGAAAATTAAAGTTAATGAACAAAAGTGTACTCACGTTACATTCACACTGCGTAGACAAACATGTTCAGCTATCCAAATTAACAATTTACCTATTCCGCAGCAAAGTGAAGTCAAGTACCTTGGTATTCATCTCGACCGTAGGTTAACGTGGAAGTCTCACATTGACGCAAAAGTCACTCAGTTGAAATTAAAAGCAGCGCAATTAAATTGGCTTATGGGCAGAAATTCTACATTGAAATTAGATTGCAAACTTTGTTATACAACGCAATACTAAAGCCTATATGGCGCTACGGAATTCAGTTATGGGGCACCGCCTCAGCGTCAAACATTGAAAAAATTCAAAGGTGACAAAAAAAATTCTTCGAACAATTACTGCAGCTCCATGGTACGTAAAAAACTCCCGAATTCACAAGGATCTCTGTGTTCCACTGGTAGATGAAGATGAATTGTCAAAGTATGCAGCATGGTAAATCAGCAAATTGTAACTTCACCCAAACCCTCTTGCGCGAAACATACTTAATTTTAGTGGCCACACTCGGTTGAGAAGAAGGGATACCGTTGCCACCATCAGAACGTTAAGAAGGTGATTTTACCGATATAATATGCGCATAATAAAACTTTTTTCTAGCATTGGCTAGACTTAGTTAATTTATTGTATTTAGTAATAAGATTTGAGTACTTACTGTTAGTTCACATTATGAAGATTCAATAAATAAATAAAAGCTAAAAAAAAGCTAAAAAAAAAGATTTTTAGCGGCTGGCGTCTATAACGTTTAACACACTTATTGGGGATCACGTTTAATTTCACCGCGTGCTTTTTCACACCGTTTCCAAAATGGGCTTAGATGTGATTTCAAGTGGACATCCCACTTATTGGCCTTCACACGAACGAAAGATCCCAGACGTTATAGATTTTGGGGTTGTAAAAAATTTTCCCTCAGAATGGATGCAAGTGAAGCCTTTATTAGATTTGTCATCAGACCACTTTCCCAATAGTCTCTGTTTCGTTCCCCGAAGATTGTCTCCCCGTTGACCGTCAATGGAGTTAATTGGTTAAAAAACAAAAAAATTTTGAGTACACATTGTACTGAAAATATCGCCTTGAGAACGCCTGAGGATATTGATGTGTCAATTAACGTTTTTTCTGAAAACCTCAAATTGGCCGTGCAGCATGCTACCACTAGTCATATAAGGTCTAGAAATGAAACAATAGAACTTATTCGTTTGCAATTGAGCAACTTCTGTCTGAAAAAAAGGAGAGTCAGAAGAGAGTGCCAACTTCGCAGTTCTTCCCAGATTAAAACTAGTTTACGGGAATGCATAACTCAGTTAAGAAATCTGCTTTAAGTCCATAGAATAGCTTCCCTTAAAACATATTTGGAAAGCCTTGATAGTACACTTCAATCTGATTATTCATTGTGGAAAGCGACAAAAGGTTTAAAAAGACCCGTAATAGGTAAGCCACCTTTGCGAACTTCAACTGGCGACTGGGCAAGAAGCGATTCTAAATAGGGGATGTTGTATGTTGATCATTTGAGAAACATTTTTATTACAAATGATTCAGCGAATAATAAAGCAGAATTAACACCACATGTTGTTAGACCTACTGTGTCTTTGAGACTTAATTTTCAAGACGTCGAAAACGTTATCGGTAATACAAACCCCAGGAAAGCTATAGGCATTGATCAAATTACTGGTAAAATGCAGTGTAGCTGGAAGAGTTCTACTTTTTATTTTTAACGCTATTTTACGCCTGGAGTATTATCCTGCAGAGTGGAAGGTCTCAATGATTACTACGATACCCAAGCCAGGGTATATATGGACCAATATATCATATAGACCGATAAGTGTACTACCAAGAATTTCAAAACTATTCTAAAAATTGTTAATGGCGAAGTTGAGTCCAATATTGAATAATTTGGTTTTCGGGCTAAACATAGCACCATAGAACAAACGCACAGACTAGTCTATGTATTGCTCAGCTCTATTCATTTACATTTCTCAAGCTTTTGATAAAGTATGGCACGACGCACTGTGGGCGAAATGGTCGGTCTAGCGTTGTTTAATTCAATTTTCAAAGTGTTTAACTGCTCCAAAACTGTGTATTTATCGATTACTAACATATCGATTGCATTTTGATTGACATGATCTAGTTAAACCGCTGTGAGCTGTGAAACATAACATATGTTTCAGCCGGTATACCACTAAGGTTTAACACGTGTTTTGTTTGCATTGCCAAATATTCTCTAAAGTTGCGTTTGTCTCAATTAAGTGGAAGAAAATTGGTTTTATTTATAGTTAGAGGTATATATTAACAACAACAAAATGTTGTTTGTGAGCTGTGATGAAGTGTTGTAGAAAATATGTGTGGTACATGTTGACTATTCGACTAACTGCTTGAAAAAAGCCAAAAAAAAAAAAGACTTCTGTGGATCGGAACTTCTGATATTCTTGTGTATTCGCGCTAGAATATTTTTTTAAAATTACTATGTTGTCCTGTGATTGTAAAATGTGCAAATTTATCTGCAGCCACCTGCAACTTTATATGATATTGCATTTTTTAGGAACAATGTCGGTGCTCAGACGAGAAGTTTATTTACTATGGCGCAACGAGCCCTTGCCTACTAAAAAATTTTCTGCCATTGAAAGTCATATATTTAAAAATATAATTAATATAAACACGTATAAAAGTAAAAAAAATATAATTTAATAAGCAAAAAAAAAAATTTTTTTAGCGAAATTGGTTGAGAAATGGAAATTGAATCATAGAAGTAGCCACAAATTTGAAGAACACAGCAAGAAGTGGTTAGATGAACAACTTTTATTAGTTGATCTACTGACTAGTCGTAGAAGGACCGATAAGATGTTCGACGAATGTTCCAATAAAACTAAATTAAGTAAAATCTCCCAAATTGTTAAGGAAATACCTTACAGTGAGCTCTAGTAGCTACAACGTGCAGTTTATATTTATAAAGCAAAAAAGGATGATATACGATAATGATATTTTACAGCTTTTGTCACAACATAGTGTACCACCTTCCACCTTAGATTCATCTAGTAGTTCTCAATCGGACTAAAAAAAACTGTTAATAATATTATAGTTTTTTTTTTTTGCATTATAATTATTAATTATTTCAACAGAAAAAAATTAAAAAAAAATGAATACAAATTTTTTGAAAAAATTTTTTTAATATAGTTATAATATATTTTTAGAGCAAAGGAATGTGTTAACTTTATTCTGCTTTCCTGAATAAAACAAACAATGTTTAAAATATGAAATATGAAAGTTGCAATTTTTACAAAAAAAAAAAAATAATAAATATATTTAAAAAAAACATTTTTTTTTTTTTGTTTAACAATGTAGCTTAATCTATTTTTAACTTAAAAAAATATAAGAGAAACAAAAAAAAAATCCCTAAACGCTATTAATTAAACGCCGCTAGATGAGCCTTTTCGCCCACTGTGCGACGGCTGGATGCACAAAATAAAGATAAACTTGCCTGCAAATACTCACAAGCTTCAGAGAAGGCGACTTTATAAGGCATGAGTTACCCAAGGCAGCATACTGGGGCCTACTTTATATTTGATTTACGCCTCTGACATGCCAACGACATCTAAAACTTTGATAAATCAAAGTTAATGAACAAAACTGTACTCATGTCACATTCACAGTATGTAAGCAAGCATGTGCGCGTATCCAAATTAACAAATCACATATTCCACAGCACAAAGAAGTCAAGTACCTTGGTATTCACCTGGATCTTAGGCTAACGTGGAAGTCTTACATTGAAGCAAAAGTCACTCAGTTGAAACTAAATTGGCTTATGGGCAGAAACTCGACCTTGAAGTTGGATTGCAAACTTCTGTTATACAATGCAATTCTAAAGCCTATATGGTGCTATGGAATTCAATTATGGGGCACCGTCTCAACATTAACATTGAAAAAATTCAGAGGCGACAAAACCAAATTCTCCGAACGATTACTACAGCTCAATGGTACGTAAGTAACTCACGAATTCACAAGGATCTGTGTGTTCCGCTAGTAAAAGAGGAATTTTCTAAGTACGCGGCAAGGTATATCAGCAAATTGATACTTCACCTAATATGCGCGCAATAGACTTAATTTTGGTGGCCACACTCGACTTAGAAGAAGGAATACCGTTGCCACCATCAGATTACCCAATAAGTGATTTTATCGAAATAGCTCCCGCATAATAAAACTTATTGTCTAGCATTGGACGGACTTAAGTAAAAAGCACATTTTTAATTTTAAATTTATAATTGAGATTTGAATACTTATTGTTAGTTCATTTTGAAGATTTATTAAATAAAAAATGCTTAAACAACGAAAAAAAAACAAGGTCGTACGGTTAATAAGGAATACTACTGCGCCGTTTGCGCGAAACAATTCGTCAGAAACGCACAGAAATGTGGAAAAAACGATCATGGATTTTGTACCACGATAACGCACCAGCTCACACATCGATACTTGTGAGTTTTTGGCCAAAAACAACAGCGTTATCATGCCTCAACCACCGCATTCATCATACTTGGCCCCCGCTGACTTTTTTCTCTTCTCAAAACCGAAGACACCGATGAAAGGAAAGCGTTTTGGTACGATTGAGAAGTGATTGGAAAAAACACTGGCATAAGTGCGTTATATCTGAGGGGAATTACTTTAAAGGGGACAAGATAGTTATTGATGAACAAACAAATACTTTTTGAAAAAATTTAAAATAACGGTTATTTTTTGATCAGCCTACCTACATATGTTTAATTTCAGTTCTCTAGTACTCTGTCAGAGAGTTATTAAATCCACAGTTTCTGGCTTTTTTAAATTCATTGGGGCTGAGAAAACAAGAAATCTATTTCACAAAATGCCAAAAGCATGCTCCACAACGTGCCTTGCATGAAAAAGCCTGGCATTGAAAACTTGTTTTTCCCTTGAATTTGTATGTTATGCTGTGTTTTACATAATTATCTACTGAAAAATGATTAAGAATCGCAAAACCACGCTGTTGATACCCTAGTAGAAAACAATGAACATTTAGAAGCTATATGAGTATGTACAGTGTACATTGTACACATAATCCTAAAAAGGGGCCAGACGACCAACAATTGCAAATGTTATAATGAAAGTCAAGTAGAGTTGTTATAAAATAAAACCGGATTAAGTAGAACATCGGGATAAGTGGAAATTGTAAAGTTATATAATAATATAAGTGTGAATTTATATAAACTTTGCGACATTTTTTTACATTTTTCAAGCCGAAATAAACTAAACAAACCAAAACCTGCATGATTGTACCTAGCAGATGTAATTCTGAGAAAGAGCTTAGCTCTACTAGTAAAAACCTTTGGATTTCTGAGGAGGAATCTTTAAATAAATCTTTGGACAATCTTGTGTCTCAACGAGATAGAAACCACCCGTGTTCGTGTTCGCCGCATATAGTTGTTACAGCAGAAGACAAGTTTAATTTCTGCAGATAAGCCGAAAACACAAATAGGCATGGACAAGTATGTAACCGTGATTAAACGGGAGCGAAGCCCCAAATCCGCTCAAATATCATCTCAGTTAAAAATATCTAAAGATGATAATACTACCACAAAAACGGATAGTAATAGGTTTGTTATCCTTCAGACCGAAGAGCCAACAACATGCAAAAAAATATTTAACCGCCATATTTGAGAGAGCCTACTTATTACCTCAATTGGGAAATACGCTTTCAACGTAACATCAGTTAAACACGGCGGCATTAGTGAAACAAAAATCCAGGTAAACCATCAGAATGAGAAGCTTAAGAGTGCTAAAGATATTCAGGTCGTTATAAACGATATTGGCCCTTGTATAGACTCTGTTGATGTGAAGACTGGATTGCAAGGTAAAGAATTTAAAATTAAAAACTTTGTGAACCTTAGGAATCGTGAAAAAATCCCTCAACCCATGTTTAGGGTTGAACTGAAACCAGGGGATATTGTGCTACAAAAGAATGAAGTACATCCAATATATACCCTCAAATTCCTTTTGCATCGTATGGTTACCGTAGAAGAGCCGTATAAACGTTTAGGTCCTGTTCAATGCCTAAACTGCCAAGAGTTTGGCCACACTAAGGCTTATTGCAAATTTCCCCCAGTTTGCGTTGTGTGTGGCGAACTTCATGGTACATCACAATGCTAGAAATCATGGGCTGACTCGAGTGTTAAAAAATGCAGCAAGTGTGGAGGTAACCATGAAAATTAAAGGGGTTGCCCCATCTACACACACTTTAAGCGGACAATGACTAATAAGTCCTCAAGTTCTCTTACGAAACCCCAGCAGTCAAAAAACATTTCAACAAATAATTTTCCCCACATAGGAAAGTCACCCAGCCACATAAACATGTAAAACTCCAAAAAAGAACCAGGAGCCCAAGTCTCAAAACTGCTGTTCAAATTTTAGCAACCTTGAGGCAACTCTGCAGACTCTTGTTCAATCCATAAACACATTTACGGTAGTTTCCATGACAAACATGATGCAGGAAATGCTGAAAATGCAGTCCACTATTTTACAGGCAATTTTAAACAAATGAGTTGTTTTAAAATATTTTTCTGGAATGTAAACATTCCCATTTGCCAACACAAAAATGAGCTTGAACACTTCCTTATGAAAAAACAAATCGACATAATGCTGATTGCTGAAACTCATTTGACAACCAAGAGTTATTTCAAAATTTATGGCTACACAATATATGACACTAAAGATTCCCGTGGAAGATCTTGTGGAGGCTCCGCAATTCTAATAAAACCGGAATTAAGCACTATTTACTGAACGAGACACGTGAGAAGTATATCCAAGCAACTAATATATGCATTGAACATTTCCATGGAAAAATAATTATTTCCTCGATTTACTCACCGCCACGATTTTCGGTAACAGAAGATCAATAACCAAATTTTTTCAAATCACTTGTGCCTCGATTTTTAGCGCAGGTTACTAATGCTAAGCACACTTTTTGAGGATCACGTTTAATTTTCCCAAAAGGCCGCGAGCTCTTTGACACCGTTTCCAAAATGGGCTTAGATGTGATTTCAAGTGGACAGCCCACTTATTGTCCGTCAGACCGACGAAAAATCCCGGACCTAATTGATTTTGGAGTTGCAAAAAATTTCCCCTTAGAATGGATGCAAGTGAAGCCTTCATTAAATTTCTCATCAAATCACACACCCACTATAGTCTCCGTTTCGTTCCCCCCAGGAGGTCGGTTTTCCGTTTAGTGGACTGGCACTGACGTCGCTAGAGTCAGTTGGGTAAAATATTAAAAGTATTTGAGTACTCACTGTACGAAAAATATTGCCTTCAGAACCCCTGAGGATTTTCTGAAAACCTTAAACTAGCCGTACAATATGCAACCACTCGCCATTTAAGATCCAGAAATCAGTGCAATAGAATCTATTCGGCTGAAATTTTTGTAGGAAAAAATGTAAAGTCACAAGAGAGTGGCAAATTCGCAGGTCTCCCCAGCTTAAAACTAGGCTACGGGAACGCGTAACTCGATTAAGAAATCTGCTTGAAATCCAGAGAATGGCTCCCCTTAAAACATATTTGAAAAGTCCTTGCCACCATCTGAACGTTTAATGATGGTGATTCTACCGATATTATTCGCGCAAAATAAAACTTTTTTGTCTAGCATTGGCTGGACTTAAACAACATTTTTTTATATTTAGTATTAAGATTTGAATACTTGTTTACTTTGTGAAGACTCAATAAATAAATGAATGAAAAAAAAATTGTTTTGCTACAGCCTAGCCAGCTTAAGCAATATTTTAAATCAGTTGACAGTTTTTCAAATCCTGATATTGTAAAGTTGTTTATCGTATCCATAATTTACGTTTAAATTTGCTTTTAAACTCATATTTAATAAAAAGAATTTTTTTTTTCACTTAACAGTTACTCGAATGTAAAGAAATGTTCTGCTGGAGGACGGGCCTTAATGCAACTTGATTTCACAAACTTTATGGCAATACTCGAATTAATTTCGAATCAAAAATTCACCGAACATCGTGCATATGTTGACGTGTTTATTAAAGCTTATTATTTCTCGAACGCACAATTTGAAGATTGGATAATGGAACAAAAAAATTCGGACACGCCACAATATTCGAATAAACAATTAATGAATCTCATACAATGTGTATGTGTTAGTGATAAAAGAACACGACAGAAACTTCTTAACATATTGGGCAGCAGCAATAATGATAGTGTCGGAAACTTAAATTTAAGTACTTCGGCAACATAGCTGACCACTGGAATCAATATACATATGGTAGATAATTTTCTAGTAGACGATTTTTAATGTGCAAAAAGTATAGATAAATGTTTTATTCCTTATTTTTATTTAAAAAATAATAATTTAGTCGCTAAATTTTGTTTTTATTTTTTATTATCAATTAATTAAATTGCTTATCAGAGAAGTTAATAATTTGTTTATATTTATATATAATTTACGTATAAAATAACTTACTAAATCTTATAACTAAAAAATAATTAAAACAAACCATAGGTTTAAAGTTTGGGTTGATAATGATATTTTTGTAAACACAAATTCTTCGACAAAATCATGGAAAATAAATGAAAGGTTTGTACTTTTGATGAATAAAGAAAAACACGCCAAATCCAATCATCTGCACGGCTGTTTCTGACGATTATTTCAGCAGTTAATGCAGCCGCTACTTAACTCGTTATGGTATGTTGTGTACGTCACTCCTTCCTTTATCAGAGATGTCAATGTTCTCATTGATTTTTTTCGTATATATATTTCTACACCTGTCGAAGATCTTTGAACTATATTACTAAGCCAACTACAATAATAAAAATTAAAGCAAATATTATATGGTGGTTTTCTTTTATTGCTTATTTTTATGGTAATTATTTTTTAACTCTATTTTAGGTATAAAATCCATATTATTTCTAATTAAGTTTTCAGATGTTACGGTGCGATATTTGTTTGTGGATTACTTATTTTGCTCTCAAATTCAAAAGATCTTATTATACCCTTCACAAAAATGTAAAGGGTATATATAAGTTTGTGATTCCGTTTGTAATTTCTAGAATTTTAATTTGCGACCCTACAAAGTATATATATTCTGAATCAAAATTAATGGAAAAGTCGATTAAGCGATGTCCGTCTGTCCGCCGTTAAAATACCGTTTCTGAGAAAACCATTAGACTTAGAAACGTTTTTCTTTCACCATTCTTTTACCCCATTCACTCTGTGACTCTCCAACCGCACAGTCGTATAATTAAACAGTGAACAAAAAAAAAAAAAAAAAACAAACAAACAAATAAACAAAAAAATCATTGTGCTCACTAATTTTTAAACTTACATATAAACAATAATATATTGTAATAAATTGTAAAAACAATAACAAATTATTTTAAAAAACAACGGGAAAATAAATTCCTCACATTTCAGTAACTAAACAATAAAATCAATTTCAATAAAACAAGTGCGGTGGCAGTGCATTGTTATTGTTGTTATTGTGCGTGAAGATTACCTACCCAGTGGGAAAAAAACTATACATTAAAGTTTTGTTTTCTGTATGAGTGATCCCATCAGAAATAATTCTGAAAAAGAGCCTAGCTCCACCAGCAAAAGTATATGGACTTCTGAAGAAGAATCTATAAAGCAATCATTGGATAATTTTCTTTCTACAAGAGATAAAATTCGCTCCTGTTCCGGATCGCCTAACATAGATGTTACAACAGAAGATAAAAGATCTTCTACTCTAACTAATGCCAGTAAACCAAAAACGCTAGTAGGCATGGATAGGTATATCACCATCACTAAACATCAGCGAAGCCCTAAATCTGCTCAAATTGCATCCAAGTCAAAAATTTCTAAAGATGCCGAAACCGCTAGACCAACCAATCAAAACAGATTTTCTATTCTACAAACGGATGAGCCAACAGGATCATCAAAAAAATCGTTTAAACCACCACCAATTTATTTAAGGGAATCTGCCTCCAATGAACTGGTAAGAAAAATTGTTTCAGTAATCGGAGAAAATACATTTAACGTTACCTCCATCAAGCACGGTAACATTAACGAAACTAAAAATCAAGTTAACCACGAAAACGACTACCGAAAACTGTCTGACGAATTTGAAAAAGAAAAAAAAGCTTTTTATACTTATCAGCTTAAAAGCGATAAAGGTCTTCAAGTCGTAATAAAAGGGATTGACCCTTGTGTAGACACTGATGAAGTTAAGACCGGTTTGACAGACAAGGGATTCAACGTAAAAAAAGTCAACCCATGTTTAGGGTTGAATTAGAGCCAGGAGATGTGACTTTAAAGAAGAATGAAGTTCATCCAATATACAGTATAAAATACCTTTTACATCGAAAAATAACCATAGAGGAACCGCATAAGCGCTTAGGACCCGTACAGTGCCACAACTGCCAAGAATTTGGCCACACTAAAGCGTACTGCAAGTTGCCTACAGTTTGTGTTGTGTGTGGAGAACTTCATGGTACAGCACAATGGAATAAGCTGAAATTCGACCCAAAAATAAAAAAATGCAGTAATTGCGGTGAAAACCACACAGCTAATTATAGAGGTTGCTCCGTCTACACCCACCTCAAGCGCTCAATGAACAACAAACCAATAATTTCTTCAAAGCCACCACAGCAGACTCAAACTTTTTCTAATAATTCTTTTCCTCCGACAGGACAGTCAACCACCGACATAACCGTTCAAAATCAAAAACAAATTTCCTATGCTAATGTAGTTAAGTCTACATTCGCAAACCCAAATCAACAATCTATATCTCAACCGCCCGATCAAAATTTCAGTAACCTTGAGGCAACAATACAGACCCTTATTCAAACTATAAACACTTTTACGTCGTCTATGATGACGATGATGGCGGAAATGGTGAAAACGCAATCCACCATTTTGCAGGTAATTTCTAGAAAATGATTTGGTTAAAAATATGTTTCTCGAATACTTCCTGATGGATAAGCAGATCGATATAATGATGATTACAGAAACTCACTTGACGGCAACAAGCTTCTTCAAAATTAACGGCTACGTACTATACGATACTAAAGACCCCCGTGGAAGAGCTTGTGGGGGTTCCGCAATCTTGATAAAATCTAGGATAAAGCATTATTTGCTGACTATCTTCAAGCAACTAATATCTGTGTGGAAAATTTTCATTTCAAATTGGTTATCTCATCTATTTATTCGCCACCTCGATTCTCAGTGACGGAATCACAATATTCAAGTTTTTTCAGCTCATTAGGACCTCGTTCTATAGCAGCTGGAGATTAAAACGCAAAACACACTTTTTGGGGCTCACGTTTAATCACCCCGAAGGATCGGGTGCTTTTCGATACAATTTCTAAAATGGGCTTAGACGTAATATCAAGCAGACATCCTACTTACTGGCCGACTGACCGGCGAAGGATTCCTGATGTAACTGATTTTGGAGTGGTAAAGGGGTTCTCTGTGGAATGGATGCAAGCTGAGCCTTCGTTAGACTTGTCATCGGATCATTCACCAACTATTATTTCAGTGCGTTTTCCCCACGAGACTTGGTCCGCGATTAACAATTTGCATAGAACTGTCACCCGAGTGAATTGGCTAAAATATAAAAAAATTTTTGAGTACCCATTGCACTGAGAATATTGTTTTGAGAACACCTGAAGATATTAATGCGTCACTAAGCAACTTTAGCGAAAACCTTAAACAAGCCGCTGAACTTGGTTCTAGCGTTTATTTAACACGCAGAAACCTTCAAAATAGAACATATTCTTCAGAAATCGAGCAACTTGTGTTAGAAAAAAGAAGAGTTCGACGAGAGTGGCAACTTCGCAGGTCTCCGCAGCTAAAAACAAGGCTACGTGAGTGCACAATTCAACTAAGAAGTTTGCTTGGAAACCAAAAAACGGCTTCTCTACAAACGTATTTAGAAAGTCTGGATGGTACTCCTCAGTCCGACTATTCTTTATGGCGGGCGACTAAGGGTTTAAAAAGGCCAGTTAGAGGTAAGCCGCCCTTGCGAGAACCGTCTGGTGACTGGGCTAGAGATGACTCGGAAAAGGGTAATTTATTTGTTAACCATTTGAAAAACGTTTTTACCACAAATAGGTCTGACAATGCAAATGAGTTGCCACCTATTGTTAGTAGACCTCCTGTGCCTTTAAGATTCAATTTCCAAGAAATTGAAAATGCTATTGGCAATCTAAACCTTAAAAAAGCTCCAGGTATGGATAAAATCAGCAACAAAATGCTCGTAGAGCTGCCTCGTGTAGCTAAAAGAATTACCCTGCAGAGTGGAAGGTGTCCATGATAACAATGGTTCCTAAGCCAGGGAAGGATCACACGAAAGTAGAATCATACCGTCCAATAAGTCTACTGTCAACAATATCAAAACTTTTCGAAAAATTGCTAAAGGCGAAGTTGGATCCAATGCTTCATAAGGTTGAATGTATTCCTGATCACCAATTTGGTTTTAGAGCGAAACATGGAACCATTGAGCAAACACACAGGTTAGTTAACGTCATAAGAAAGGCATTTGAAGATAAAAAATATTGCTCTGCCTTATTCATCGACGTTTCACAAGCTTTTGATAAAGTGTGGCACGATGGCTTAATGCATAAAATAAAGTTTAACTTACCTGCAAACATACATAACCTTTTGGAAAGCTATTTATATTGTCGCCAATTTATAGTAAAAGAAGGCGATTTCATAAGCCCCGCTCAGTCTATTGAAGCAGGAGTTCCCCAAGGCAGCATATTAGGGCCTATCTTATATTTGATCTACGCATCTGACATGCCAACAAGCACCAACGTTCACACTTCAACATTTGCAGATGATACAGCATTCCTTAGCATACATAGTAACCACCAGCAAGCATCAATAAATTTACAGGAACATATCGACAAACTAGAGAAATGGCTGAAGCTTTGGAAAATCAAGGTTAATGAACAAAAGTGTGCCCATGTTACATTCGCACTGCGTCTAGGAACATGCTCACCCATTACTATTAACAATAAAGTAATACCTCAACACAGTGAAGTCAAATACCTCGGAATTCATCTTGACCGTAGACTAACATGGAAGTCGCACATCGAGGCAAAAGTAACGCAGATGAAATTGAAAGCAGTGCAAATTAACTGGCTACTAGGCAGAAATTCGACCTTGAAGCTTGATTGTAAACTTTTGCTGTACAACTCGATTCTAAAGCCAATATGGTGCTATGGGATTCAATTATGGGGCACAGCCTCGGCATCCAACATTGAGAAAATTCAAAGAAGTCAAAATAGAATTCTCCGTAGAATTACAGATGCTCCATGGTACGTTAAAAACTCACGAATCCACGCAGATCTGAACGTACCTTTTGTGAAATCTGAATTTGTGAAGTACGCGACAAGGTATATTAACAAACTTGAATTCCATCCAAATCCTCTTGCAGCTAATATTCTTAATTTTGGTGGTCATACCCGTCTGAGAAGGAGGGATACTTTGGCTACCATTAGAGCTCTAAACAGATGACTGAATTCTGAAATAATATTCGCATAAAAATAAATTTTCGTCCAGCACTGGCAGGACTTTAATCATAATTTTTTTTAGTATTAAGATTTGAATACTTATTGTCATTACATTTTTTATGTAGATTCAATAAATAAAATAATGAAGTTAAAAAAAAAAAAAAAAAAAATCTTTTACCCCATTCATTCATGGGTTTGCTATTGAAATTCAGTAATATCGGTTCACATAAGATTATTACATTAATAAATAACTGAATGTGTTTTCTATTGATTATTTAAGTAAAATCATTTATTTTATACGAAATAATTCACTAAATTAAGAACAAACTAGATACGTTTATTTTGTTGCAAGATTTGTTGTATTATTTTGTGATTGGGTTTATTTTATTTTACCTTTTATATTCGTTAAAAGAAATTAACCTTATTTTGCAAATAAAAATATCAGTAAATTGAAAATAAAAATATAAGTAAATTGAAGCAAAATACAGCTGTTTTTTTTTTTTGTGCTTCAGAAGAGTATAAATCACATCGAAAATCACAAAAAATTGTGATTTATAGAACAGGCACAAATCACATTTGTGCTTTTGAAACGGCATGTGCTTTGAAATCACGTGATTTTTAGAACAGGCCTGATTAATATGGAAAATGAAAATTTCCGACATCGGTCCATACATACCCGAGATATAGCCTAAACCGGGTTTTTCATAAAAATGTCGCGTAAGCGAACTTAAACAACTTTTTTGTGCTCAAAGGCACTTTTTTTTTTTTTATAGGACCAGTACTCAGGCCCTATACATATGCAGTGCATATGTATAGGGCCTACATATGCAGTGCATTGTACCAGAACTAGGAAAATAGGTTGTGAGGAGGGGGAAAGAGGGAGTAGTGTTTGTGCACATTTGTCTTGAACCTTCCAACGTTATAACAGACAGGAAACACGTCTGCAGGCAACTTGTTCCACAGACGAAGAGTACGGCTGAAAAACGAATTCTCTCTGTAATGCGTAGTACGATTCCCCGGGCAATCAACCACAAATGGATGAGCTCTGGACGATGAACGCGTGGTACGTAAAAATGTGCGCGTTTCGGGAACAAGATTCCTAATCTCGTCAGAGCAAAAGCCATTGTAGTAACGATAGAACAGAGTAACGCACCCCACACTGCGTCGATGCTCCAGTGAGTCAATAGAGTTGGATACCCTACTGTCACCGATAAGCTTCTTCGCCCTCTCCTGCACACGGTCGAGTAACCCTAAAATAGACTTTGAGGCACGGGCCCAAACATGAGAGTTGTATTCCATTTTCGGTCGGATGTAGGTGGTATAAATAGTAAGAGGTCGGATGGAGTGAAGTATGTACATCGTTTCAAAAAACCGAGGCACTTGAACGCTTCTTTAGAGATATGAAAAATGTGTTCAGTCCAGCGAACATCACACTGTATCTTCATTCCAAGAACATCAAGAGCATCCGATTCCTCAATTTTTATACCATCCATGAGTACAGATGAAGCAGCACTTACGGTCGTTTGTTTGTGCGTTAATAAGCAACCTTGGGTCTTGCGAGCGTTAAAGGCGACCCTGTTTTTACGACCCCATTCGGAGATTAATAGAAGATCGCTATTCAGTGAATCACTCATATATAACCTCTTGGCAGCGATCTCTGATAGGCTAGGCCAATAACTAAAAGAGTACGAGTGACAAATGCTGCTGTCATCCGCGAAAGAGTGGATAGGGTTGGAAGTTTGATAGAGAAGGTCGTTGAGGAAAATGAGAAATAGGGTAGGAGAAAGAACGGAGCTTTGCGGTACCCCTGAATTAATCTTGAACTCGTTTGATGAGACCCCATCTATAACAACTCGTATAGTGCGGCCTCTGAGAAAGCTCGATATAAACCGAGAGAAGTCGTCACCGACACCAAAAGCAGTTAGTTTGGCAGTAGTGTACCATGCCACACTCTGTCAAACGCTTTTGAAATATCTAGAGCCACCAACCTACTTTCACCAAAATGATGAATTGAGTGGCACACTTTTTCTGAGAGATATGCCATAAGATCGCCAGTTGAACGACCCTTACGAAATCCATATTGACGATCACAAAGTAGTTTATGCGACTCTAGATACCCCATAACGTGAGGGTTAACCATGCTCTCCATTACTTTGGAGAGTGCAGAGCAAATTGCAATTGGGCGGTAATTTTCAGGGTTGTTTGCTTCACTCTTTTTGGGTATTGGTGTTACATTAGCAACTTTCCAGCACGATGGAAACTCACCAAAATGGTAAATTATGCTGAAGAGGCGTGCTAATGGACGCGCAAGCGTAGAAGAACACTGCTTCAAGACCAGTGCTGGAATGCCATCCGGTCCAGGAGTCTTGTTTATGTCGAGGTCTGCCAAAACCCTTTTAACTGCTCGCGCCCGGAAGAATATCTTTGGCATAGTTACAGATACTCTTTCGAGCTCGGGAAGTGGTTGACTGCTTTCCGGCAAGCAGGAGTTGCTTGCAAAAATTTCAGCCAACAGGTTAGCTTTGTCAACCGGGTCGGTGAATGCTTGGTCATTCTTTAAGGGAGTTGGGATTGATGAACTAGCACTGTTCTTTACTCTCTTAACGAAAGACCAAAAGGTTTTACTGCCCCGGGGAGCTGCAAGGACCTTGGCTCGAAGGCGCTGTTCGTGAAGAAACTTTTCGCGCCTAAGTACCTTGGCATACGAAGATCTTGCCTTTTTGCGTAGCAAATCAGTGTCTGGGGTTTTGTTTAAACGCCAGTTACTGAATGCTTCGTCTCTGGATCTGACTGCGTTTTTGCACGTCTGATTAAACCAAGATTTTGCTTTTGGTTTAATCGAAATCTGCTTGGAGGGGATGAATGATTTCATCCCTAGCAATATAATATTCTCGACCATTTTTGCTGTAGCATTTATGTCGTTATCTAGAAAGCAAAGTTTCCAATTAAAATGCTCATAAAATTGGTTGAGCTCAGCCCAACGCGCCTTTTCGTAAATAAATATTGAACGTTTCGTAGCTGGTTTCGAAACGTTGCGAAGTTCGGAGATCGAAAAGGAGGCAGAAATGGTGCAATGATCCGAACTGCCGAGAGGTGCACTAACTTTGACTTCATACTTTTCAGGGTGTGAAGTCAGGAATAGGTCAAGTGTGTTTGAATGGTGCCCTTCAACAAATGGAATATGCGTTGGCTCATTCACTAATTGCGCTAGGTGGTTGTGCGCAGCGAATAACTCGACATATTGGCCTTCTGGAGTTATACAACTCGAATGACGGAGCCAGGAAGAGTTGTGAACATTGACATCACCAGCAACAACGATTTCACTGCTCGGACAACTCTCCAGGATCTTCGATCCTGGAGAGGGTATCGAAACCAGAAAAGGTGGTATCCCTCCCCGTGTTGGGACTTCTGTAAAGAAACCCGAAGTGCAAGAGGTGTGACCTGATTTTGAATTTAACCCAAAGACAGGTAAATTCGGCATCATACATGCTTAATGGTTGCTGGCATTGGAACACAACTTCATTGCGAATGTACATTACAATGCCCCAATGGAAATTAAACAGAGATAGAAGTTGATACCCAGGTATATGAAAATCCTGTGGATCAGCATTCTCAGACACCTGGGTTTCACATAAGGCGAAAATATCCGGCCGATGGAGACACGTGTGAGCATAAACAGAGAAGAAATTCGCTCTCAGCCCACGTATATTAGAAAAGTCAATTGTAAACCTTCCTGTCATCACGATGGAAAATCAATGACCAAATTTTGCTGGGTTGGCGAAGCCGGAATCAATTGCCGCTTGAATGACTTTACAGCATCCAGTGTTATACCTTCGATACTATAAAGTAAACGACAACTAAACCGACCCCCCCCCAACACAGCAAAACAATTGTTTTTTTTTTTTTTTTCTTCTTTTAAGGTGAAAAAGAGGAGGGATATAATGACTGAAGGCCATAAAAGCCCTGATCCGGACGTTTGTTCGTCATTAATTGAAATTTAATATTTATTATTATTATTATTTATTTTTGTATTTTGGGTGAATTGTTTTATCGAGTAAAAAAAAACTATTGCTGCCCGGTAATTGCAAATTTTTGGTTTGTTGGGTAATTATCGTGTTTGTTGTTTTTTTAATATGAAAAAGAATTGAGTGGCTGTTTGTGTTCTTGATTGTATAGATTGTTATATTTGTTAGTGTTTTTAATATTTATATTTGTTTTGGAAATTTAGTGGCTGTTTTTTGGTATATTTTTGTTATTTTGTTAATTTTATTTGTAACTGTATTATTTTTTTTCTTTATTGTTAAAGTTTTTAATTATGGCACAAAAAAAAAAAAAAACAAAGCACTGCACAAAAACGAAATTTTAGGAAAATACAAAACGCGAAAAGCACATAACACGTGTACACTGCTCAACGGACAAAACACTAACCTTATCTCATTACTTTTGGTAATGAGATAAGGTTATATAAATATGGAAAATGAAAATTTCCGATATCGGTCCATACATACCCAGATATAGCCTAAACCGGGTTTTTCATGAAAATGTCGCGTAAGCGAACTTTAATAACTTTTTTGTGCTCAAAAGCAACTCTTGTAATGAAATAAGGTTATATAAATATGCAAAATGAAAATTTCCGATTTTTCGCTGAAAAGCAAGTTTCGTTATAAAAGAAGGTTACTAAAATACAGAAAATAGAAAATTCCGATATCGGTTCATATGTAACCGAGTATATTTAGGTCACATTTTTAAATATACTATACATATGTATGTATACGTGACTATCGTGAAGGGTATTTTAGATTCGGCTCAATCGAATTTATTGAAAAGAGGTTGAAAAAAAGGTAAGGTAGTGACTTTGGTATATGGGGTCACAGTGCAAAATCTAAGGAAATCTGAAAATCATGACTGTAGAACACTATCATTCTCCTTCGTAACGCTGATGCGGGTATTACGTATGTAGGTTTAGTTGTTTTGTAGTTGTACAAAATCTTATTGGTATGGTCCTGGGGATGTGGACGAGGATTGGGACCCCTACTGAGTAGTCTCATGCCAGAGTAGCTAGCCCTCGTTCAATCAAACGTTAGCAGGTAACTCCTAACAATATCTTGGGTATATATGGACCGATATCGGAAATTTCCTTTTTGTGTTTTTTAGTAGATTTTCTTTACAACCAGAACTGCCTTTAAACAAAAAAAAATTTTTTTCATGGAAAAATATGTTTAGGCTATATCTCTGGTATGTATGGACCGATATCGGAAATTTTAATTTTCTGTTGTGAGTCAGAGCTCACTTCTTCCCCCAGCTAATAATATTTAAAACCAGCAACCATCAATTGCTGCCTGCATAACAAATAAAAAGAATATTGGGGTCAGGCCCAATATTACAAGGCAGCAAATATGTGTTAAACAAAAGCAAGAACAGCAGTACCAACAAAAACTGCTACAACTCGGAAATGGCATAAACTACAGCAATTGCTGACACGATGGAATATGGATGTGGGTCATGAATTCGGCCACACTCAGCTATAGCTCCAGGTTTGTGGCAGCAGCATGTATAAAAGAAGAGGTAGAATTAAGCAGAATGAGCAGTAGTCATGAGCAGTAGTCATGGGCAGTAGTAGTCAGAATCAGAAGTAGAAGACAGAAGTATAATATATCAATAAAGTAAAATATGTCTTCTAATGGAAAGCTCTGGTACAAAGATAGACGAACTAATAAATAGGCTAAATAAATATAGTTATTCAGTCGACAATCTGCAGGTGCTGGCGTGGACAGAATTAAGAAAGCTAAACTCTTACAGAGACTTCCTAGACAGTCATAGAGAGACAATTAATTAACTTCTATCGTGTTTTTATTTAAATAAACTAATAAACAAGTATTTCCTGCGACTCCTAAGGGACCCTCCAGGAAATACCATAACATAACTGCGCGCAAAACAGTATTAATAACATAACTGGCGCAACCGATATTCGCACTTTAGCGGATATGATCCTACTACTTCTTTTTGCTTTCCTGAAAAAAATTCTGAAGGTAGAAGGCGACCGATGCAACTAAAAATTAACTAAACCACTAAACGTTTATGCACGGATCACCTAGAGGCCTTAAGCAGCCGCATTCCGGTACACCTCTAGAGTCTTTGTTGAAGTGTGAAGCGGTGGCGTTAACAATAACTTGCAGCGGAAGTTGACCGCACTAGGAATACATAACAGGAAAGCAGAACAAAGTTTTTGAGGTTACGTCCAGCTCCCAGAAGATGACAACTACAGTAAAATTCTCAAATACCAAATCCAAAGAAGCTACGAGTTGACAAAGCAAAACCTCAACAAGGCTAAGACAGAATCAGAGAAGTATTACGAGAAGAGCGCAGAGTCCAGAGTATTTAAAATAGGACAAAGGATATGGCTAAAAAAAACCAGACACGAAAGATCAAGTTCTCACCCTTGTGGTTAGGGCCCTACGAAATAACGGGGTACCAACACCAGGGGCCTAATTCTGTCATTCGCTTACGACCGAGTTTTTACTCGAATGTACGAGTTTTTACATACAGATGGCATTCGATAGCGAGTAACCATTCGAATGCAACCGTGCAACTTTTTACTCGTAAGCAAAAGTACTATCGAAAACCAGCCCAACAGAAAAACACAAAAGAAATGTAAATTAAAAATTTGTTTTGAATAGCAATAGCAGTTAAATTAAATTGAGAATTTTTGGTTCTTAAGGCTTTTTGTTTAATTCATATGATGATGTATATGACGTATATAAAGATGAGTTTTGCTAAGAACACAAACTCTTATATTTGAAGTCACATGTTATTATATTCAAGAATTTATTTTTGTTTCTTTTTTTTTTAGAAATGCATATATACATATGCTTACATATAGTTAAATTTTTGGTTTTTACATACATATTTATTGAATTGTTATTTCTATTTACTTACTTTGTAATGTACAAACACGCATACATGACAGATTTAAATGAATTGTTATTGTGAACGTATGTGTGTTTATTTATTTTTTAATGTACAACATTACATACAATTTTCGGCAGTGTTATGAAACACATTTTGTCACTATTTTGCAACACCGAAGTAATATCTCGACTCGTTACGTAACGAGTCACATCATTAGAAATTTACACGATATCGAAATTATTTTCTATTTCATTTTTATAATTAACAAGTAAGAGTGTAGTATATTCGGCTGGGCCGAATCTAAAATACCCTTCACGATAGTCACGAATATGTATAGTATATTAAAAATGTGACCTAAATATGCTCGGTTATATATGAACCGATATGGGAATTTTCTATTTTCTGTATTTTAGTAACCTTCTTTTATAACGAGAATTGCTTTTCAGCAAAAAAAAAAAAAAAAATTTTTAATGGAAAAATCGGTTCAGGCTATATCTCGGGTATATATGGCCCGATATCGAAAATTTTCATTTTCCATATTTATGTAACATAATTTCATTAGCAGAACTGCTTTTGAGCACAAAAAAGTTGTTTAAGTTCGCTTACGCGACATTTTCATGAATAACCCGGTCTAGGCTATATCTCGGGTATATATGGACCGATATCGGAAATTTTCATTTTCCATATTTATGTAACCTAATTTCATTACCAGAACTGATTTTGAGCACAAAAAAATTGTTTAAGTTCGCTTACGCGGCATTTTCATGAAAACCCCGGTCTAGGCTATATCTCGCGTATATATGGACCGACATCGGAAATTTTCATTTTCCATATTTATGTAACCTAATTTCAATACCAGAACTGCTTTTGACCACAAAAATGTTGTTTAAGTTCGCTTACGCGGCATTTTCATGAAAACCCCGGTCTAGGCTATATCTCGGGTATATATGGACCGACATAAAAAATTTTCATTTTTCATATTTATATGACCCTATTTCATTACCAGAACTGCTTTTGAGCACAAAAAAGTTGTTTAAGTTCGCTTACGCGACATTTTCATGAAAAACCCGATTTGGGCTATATCTCGCGTATATATGGACCGACATCGGAAATTTTCATTTTCCATATTTATGTAACCTAATTTCAATACCAGAACTGCTTTTGACCACAAAAAAGTTGTTTAAGTTCGCTTACGCGGCATTTTCATGAAAACCCCGGTCTAGGCTATATCTCGGGTATATATGGACCGATATCGGAAATTTTCATTTTCCATATTTATGTAACCTAAATTCAATACCAGAACTGCTTTTGACCACAAAAAAGTTGTTTATGTTCGCTTACGCGGCATTTTCATGAAAACCCCGGTCTAGGCTATATCTCGGGTATATATGGACCGATATCGAAAATTTTCATTTTTCATATTCATATGACCCTATTTCCTTACCAGAACTGCTTTTGAGCACCAAAAAGTTGTTTAGGTTCGCTTACGCGACATTTTCATGAAAAACCAGGTTTGGGCTATATCTCGGGTATATATGGACCGATATCGGAAATTTTCATTTTCCATATTTATGTAACCTTATATAATTACCAGAACTGCTTTTGAGCAAAAAAAAGTTATTTAGCTTCACCTATGCGACATTTTCATTAAAAATCCGATTTGGGCTATATCTCGGGTATATATGGACCGATATCTGAAAAAAAAATTTTTTGTCTTTTAGTCACCATGCTTAATAAGTGTGTGAAGTTTGAAACAAAACGAACAACTTTTGTTTTCAAATATTTTCATACAAAACTGCAAAAAAAAATGGCTTTTTTCGGAATTTTGAATATATCTCAGCTATACGTGGACCGATGTTACTGAATTTCAATAGCAAACCCATGAATCGGTGGGGTAAGAGAATGGTGAAAGAAAAAAGTTTCTAAGTCTAATGGTTTTCTCAGAAACGGTATTTCAACAGCGGACAGACGGACATCGCTTAATCGACTTTTCCATTAATTCTGAATCAGAATATATGTATATACTTTATAGGGTCGCAAAAAAAAACTGTAGAAATTACAAACGGAATCACAAACTTATATATACCCTTTACATTTTTGTGAAGGGTATAAAAATAATCCTTCTTCTTGACTGAAGTTGGACTCGAACTCACAACTAGTTAATCTCGTACATATGTTGTATATAAGAAAAATTTTTATTTGATGTGACAATTTTGCTTACTGTTAGTTCTCAGAAAAAGAAAACTACATAAATTCTCATTCTAAGTTAATTCGGCTTGGCGAATTGATTATATGTTATAAAATAACCAGAAACCCAAGGCGAAATCATACTAGGTATGTATATGCAAGAGCAATAAATACAATCCTACACAAAAAGGAATTCAAAAAATATATAATAAAATAAAATTACAGAAAAAGACAAACTTTTAATTATTTCGTGGAAACTACAGTCTGAGATCATAGAGCTCGGAAATGTGAAAATGGCCAGCCAGTTTGGGGAGGATTCTGGATGATAGCTGGCGCTCAATATAGAATACATAACTTAAAAAAATTGTTTTTATTATTTCTTATACCCTTCACAAAAATGTAAAGGGTATTTATAAGTTTGTGATTCCGTTTGTAATTTCTACAGTTTTTTTTTTTTTGCGACCCTATAAAGTATACATATACATATATTCTGAAAGAATTAATGGAAAAGTCGATTAAGCGATGTCCGTCTGTCGGTCGTTGAAAAACCGTTTCTGAGAAAACCATTAGACATAGAAACTTTTTTCTTTCACCATTCTTTTACCCCATCGATTCATGGGTTTGCTATTGAAATTCAGTAATATCGGTCCACGTATAGCTGAGATATATTAAAAATTCCGAAAAAAGCCATTTTTTTTGCAGTTTTGTATGAAAATTTTTGAAAACAAAAGTTGTTCGTTTTGCTTCAAACTTCACACACTTATTAAGCATGGTGACTAAAAGACAAAAATTTTTTTTCAGATATCGGTCCCTATATACCCGAGATATAGCGCAAATCGGATTTTTAATGAAAATGTCGCATAGACGAAGCTAAATAACTTTTTTTTGCTCAAAAGCAGTTCTGGCAATAAACTTAGGTTACATAAATATGGAAAATGAAAATTTCAGATATCGCTCCATATATACCCGAGATATAGCCTAGACCGGGGTTTTCATGAAAATGCCGCGTAAGCGAACTTAAACAATTTTTTTGTGCTCAAAAGCAGTTCTGGTAATAAAATAGAGTTATATAAATATGAAAAATGAAAATTTTCGATATCGGTCCATATATACCCGAGATATAGCCTAGACCGGGGTTTTCATAAAAATGCCGCGTAAGCGAACTTAAACAATTTTTTTGTGCTCAAAAGCAGTTCTGGTAATAAAATTAGGTTACATAAATTTGGAAAATGAAAACTTCCGATATCGGTCCATATATACCCGAGATATAGCCCAAACCGGGTTTTTCATGAAAATGTCGCGTAAGCGAACTTAAACAACTTTTTTGTGCTCAAAAGCAGTTCTGGTAATGAAATAGGATCATATAAATATGAAAAATGAAAATTTTCGATATCGGTCCATACATACCCGAGATATAGCGTAGACCGGGGTTTTCATGAAAATGCCGCGTAAGCGAACTTAAACAACTTTTTTGTGCTCAAAAGCAGTTCTGGTAATGAAATTAGGTTACATAAATATGAAAAATGAAAATTTTCGATATCGGTCTATGTATACCCGAGATATAGCCCAAATCGGGTTTTTCATGAAAATGTCGCGTAAGCGAACTTAAACAACTTTTTTGTTCTCAAAAGCAGTTCTGGTAATGAAATTAGGTTACATAAATATGGAAAATGAAAATTTCCGATATCGGTCCATATATACCCGAGATATAGCCTAGACCGGGGTTTTCATGAAAATGCCGCGTAAGCGAGCTTAAACAACTTTTTTGTGCTCAAAAGCAGTTCTGGTAATGAAATTAGGTTACATAAATATGGAAAATTAAAATTTCCGATATCGGTCCATATATACTCGAGATATAGCCTAGACCGGGTTTTACATAAAAGTGTCGCGTAAGCAAACTAAAACAATATTTTTGTGCTGAAAAGCAGTTCTAGTAATGAAATAAAGTTATATAAATATGAAAAATGAAAATTTCCAATATCGGTCCATATATAACCGAGATATAGCCTAGACCGGGGTTTTCATGAAAATGCCGCGTAAGCGAACTTAAACAACTTTTTTGTGCTCAAGAGCAGTTCTGGTAATGAAATTAAGTTACATAAATATGGAAAATGAAAATTTTCGATATCGGTCTATGTATACCCGAGATATAGCCTAAACCGGGTTTTTCATGAAAATGAAACTTAAACAACTTTTTTTGTTTAAAAACAGTTCTGGTAATAAGATGAGGTTATATAAATATGGAAAAAGAAAATATCCGATATCGCTCCATATATACTCGAGATATAGCCTGAACCGATTTTTCCAATAACATTTTTTTTTTTTTACTGAAAAGCAGTTCTTGTTATAAAAGAAGGTTACGAAAATAGAGAAAATTAAAATTTCTGATATCAGTCCATATATACCCGAGATACAGCCTAAATCGGGTTTTTCATGAAAATATCGCGTAAGCGAACTTAAACAATTTGTTGTGCTCAAAAGCAGTTCTGGTAATGATATAAGGTTATATAAATATGGAAAATGAAAATTTTCGATATCGGTCCATACATACCCGAGATATAGCCTGAACCGATTTTTCCATTAACATTTTTTTTTTTTGCTGAAAAGCAATTCTCGTTATAAAAGAAGGTTACTAAAATACAGAAAATAGAAAATTCCGATATCGGTTCATATATAACCGAGCATATTTAGGTCACTTTTTTAATATACTATACATATTCGTGACTGTCGTGAAGGGTATTCTAGTTTCGGCCCAACCGAATATACTACACTCTTACTTGTTTTTTTTTAATTTCTTTTAAAAAAATTTCCAGTGAAAGAAAAACTTAATTATTTCGTGAAACTTAAAGTCGCAGATGATGGAGCTTGAAAATTTGAAAAGTGCCAGCTAGATTGGGAAGAATTATGGATGATACCTGGCGCTCAAGATACAATACATAATTAAAAAAAATTGTTCTAATCTTTTTTTTCAAATTTGTTTTAATTATGCCATTGACGTCTGAAAAAGATTAAAATTAAAACAAGTAAGAGTGTGATATATTCGGGTGAGCCGATTCTAAAATACCCTTCACGGTAGTCACGTGTATGTATAGTATATTTAAAAATGTGAACAAAATATGCTCGGTTATATATGAACCGATATCGGAATTTTCTATTTTCTGTATTCTAGTAACCTTCTTTTATAACGAGAATAGCTTTTCAGCAAAAAAAAAAAAACAAAAAAATATACATGGAAAAATCGGTTCAGGCTATATCTCGGGTATATGTTTACCAACATCGCAAATTTTTATTTTCCATATGTGTATAACCTTACTTCATTACCAGAACTGCTTTTGAGCAAAAAAAGTTGTTTCAGTTCGCTTACGCGACATTTTAATGAAAACGCCGGTCTAGGCTATAGCCTAGACCCGAGATATATCTCGGGGATATATGGACCGTATCGGAAATTTTAATTTTCCATAATTATATAAAATTATTTCCTTACCAAAACTTCTTTTGAGCACAAAAAAAATTTTTAAGCATTTTCATGAAAAACCCGGTCTTGGTTCTATCTCGGGTATATATGTATGTATATATGGACCGATATCGGAAATTTTCATTTTCCATATTTACATAGCCTGATTTTATTACTAAGACTGCTTTAGAGGACAGAAAAGTTATTTAAGTTAGGTTATGCGACATTTTCATGAAAAACCAGACTATATCTCGGGTATATATGGACCGATATCGGAAATTTTCATTTTCCATATTTATATAACCCTATTTCATTACCAGAACTGCTTTTGAGCATAAAAAAGTTGTTTAAGTTCGCTTACGCGACATTTTCATGAAAAACCCCGGTCTAGGCTATATCTCGGGTATATATGGAGCGATATCGGAAATTTTCATTTTTCGTATTTATATAACCTTATTTCATTACCAAAACTGCTTTTGAGTATAAAAAAGTTGTTTAAGTTCGCTTACGCGACATTTTCATGTAAAACCCGGTCTAGGCTATATCTCGGGTATATATGGAGCGATATCGGAAATTTTCATTTTTCGTATTTATATAACCTTATTTCATTACCAAAACTGCTTTTGAGCAGAAAAGTTGTTTAAGTTCGCTTACGCGGCATTTTCATGAAAAATGGAAAAAAAGTTGTTTCAAATCGCTTACGCGACATTTTCAAGAAAAACAATAATTTGGGCTATATCTCGGGTATATATGGACCGATATCTGAAAATTTTTTTGTTTGTTTTATAGTCACCTTGTTTAATGAGTGTGTGAAGTTTGATGCAAAACAAAAAAAAAATTTTTTCAAAAATTTCCATACAAAATTGAAAAAATTCATGGCTTTTTTCGGAATTTTTAATATATCTCAGCTATACGTGGACCGATATTACTGAATTTCAATAGCAAACAGATGACAATATGCAGAAATAGAATGGTGAAAGAAAAAGGTTTCTTTGTCTAATGGTTTTCTCAGAAACGGTTTTTCAACGACCGACAGACGGACAGAATATATATACTTCACTTCGCAAAAAAAAAACTGTAGAAATTACAAACGGAATCACAGACTTATATATACCCATTTTTGTGAAGGGTATAAAAATAGGTAACTATAATGTAACTTCTTTCTAACAAAAATGTTACAATTATTGTGCCCTTTGCCCGTTTTCATGTCCTTTTCTAAAAAGAAGGCAACAGTATAAATAAAAAACGTGTTCTCTTCTAAATATGCTGCATGAAGAAGGGCAATATATAAAGCATATTTTGCCCTTTGCTTCACTTAGTGTCCACACCTGCGATAATATCTGAGATGAGAACGTCAAATTCAATCGCAGAGAGAATTCTGTTACGTGTAGACTTAAAATCAGTGTTATCGAAGTTTTATAATAATTTTTATGAGAGCGTTCTTATGAGAATTCTCATGGCAAAGATCTTACGATAATAAGAGCTGTCAAAAAAGCGGATGTGTTTGTTTACAAAAAGACGGCATTGCAATTTTACCCATTATTAGTTTTGCAAATTTTCTTTTAAAACACCAATTTTAAATGGAAAACAATTTCTTTTTATGCAATACATAAGTATATACTACACGTGATTAATTTTGTACAAAATGTGCGCATAGACAAAACTCATATAATATTCACTCATATCTATTCACCGTTTTCTTCTCGTCTTTCAGAGATTTATGAATTCTCATAAGATTAACAACAACACGTGTACTCCTTGTTAGATATTAAGATGGCCATAAAGAAATTCGTTCTCTCATTCTGCCGACCTGTTCTCAGATATTATGTCAGAGTTAATCGCAGTTGCAGACACTAGGTCAAGCACAGGGTGATTAATTGCCCTTTTTTGCTAACCTGCCTGCTGATTTATACTGACATATGTATATTCATGTTTGCTGTAAGAATAACTATTCTAGTTTTCATAATTTATTGACAATTATTTAAAAACCAAACGTAAAAGAGGAAAAAAGGCCGTAAAATTATTAGTATGTGTTTTAAATTAGTAATGCCAACGTTTTTTTTTACACAGCAATTTTTGGTATAAAAGCACTTCAAAACTGAAACGATACTTGCTCTTTATTGTTTTATGCAATATTTTGTGTTTTTTTTTGTTAACGTAAAATATGTAACACTTCTAGGAAATCAGGTTACCATTTAAAAATGTTGCCTAATCACATGTAACATTTTATTTTTAAGAAACGAAAACGCCATTATTTTTGACTTATTAAATTTATTATTTATTTTGTGAAAACGTAAACGCATTACTTCACCTGTAAATTTGTTATGCTAAAACTATGGTACTTTAATTAGGCAGAGCTTTTCTTGATTTTCCATAGTTCCACATATTTAATGTGTATATAAAATAGTTTACTTAATAAAATTCTTTTTTATGATTTAACAGAACAAAACATCACTAATTAATATTCAGAAAACACAAATTTTGCAGAAAAAGCCAGGTAACAGTTTAAAATTAAAAATATATATCCAGTTCTTAATGAGTTAACAGAAGGCATTTAAAAAGTATTTTCATGCTGTGTGTTGTAATGCAAGGTGGGAAACCCGACCAATACAAGCTTTAAAGTTTCAATGTGACCTAGGCTCCAGGCCACAATGTAAATACTGCAAAAAAATCATACTAAAACTTTCTGCCGAAAAAAGTGGTCGAAAATTCTAAAATTGAACGCAAGCCTTCAAAAAAAATGTAAAGCAAGTCTTGCTCTAAATTCTTAAAACTGTGAGTATATTAAAAATTTAAAGAAAAATTGAATCATGCAATACCAACTTAAAGAATTCCGTTATATGAACATTTTGCAGATTTTCTAGTTCTAAAGCCAAAACTAGAAACTTTGTGAATATGGTGACAGCTTGTAGACAATAGAGGTGTAGGGAGTGATATTTTGTTGGTATACTTTTTCAAAAAGCTTGGAACCCTCATTAGCAGCACAAAATCAATATAAAAATACTCCAAGCAATCAAATGAATACAAAAGCACTAAGTCGCACAATGCTGTGTATATGTATAAATATTATGCCAGGTAAATTGCGCTCGTGTGTGATGATGAAGAACAAAAATCGCTTCACAGTTGTAGTGTGCTCAAGCGCTATATCATGGTACAATAATATAACAGGTAAAAGCGGAACTACAACAAGCCAACAATAAAAAAAAACAACATGGCTTTTTATTGTTGATTTGTGTTGATAACTGTTGTTAGCAGATTTGCCTCAGTGCGCTGTGGAAATATACGTGAACTTCCAGAATTATTTTTTTCCCAGTAATTAGAAAACTTTGTGGTTAAGAGTAATTCAATTTATTTTCTTATTTATAAAATATAAAGGAACTGAAGGTTCTTGTTCAAAAAGATTTAGAAAAAGGAATGAATCATAAAACTGTAAAGTTAATGACATATGTTTGACAATTTGACAATGTTAGTTAAAACAGTATTGTATACGCATTTGAATTGAATAGAGTTGCAGCAATTTTTAACAATTTCCCCCTCAAGTCAACTGCATTTTAACAAATCAAAAAAAATGTTTAAAATTTCAAAATTACATTTCAATTTTTAAAAGATTGCAACCATAAATATGTTTTTGCTTAGTCAGACATTTTGTAAGAATATCCGCCGCATTCTCATCAGATGTAACGTAGTGTATATCGATAGACTTTCCGGCATATTTTTCCCGAATGTAGTGATAACGGATGTCGATGTGTTTACTCTTTTTCTGCACAGTGGGATTCTTTACCATAAATGCTGCGCCTTGGTTATCACATAAAATAGGAGTAGGAGACTCAATAATGTCATCAAAACACTTTTCCTTCAAAAGACTACGATGAAAAACTACTTCTTTTGTACCTTGGCATAAAGCAATATATTCAGCTTCCATTGTACTCAGAGGTTGTTTACGGGACTCCCAAGCAATAGGACCGCCTGCCATAAACAGCACATGACCGGAATACGATTTTCGATCAATGGAGTCACAACCCCAGTCTGAGTCTGTGAAACATTCAAAATTTTTAATATTATTAGAAAAAGTGATTTTACCTATTGGATATTTTTTCAAGTATCTGAGCACGTGCTTTGCAGCTTGAAAGTGTTCTCTGTGCGGGTGAGAATTAAATTGAGATAATCTCGACACCACATGGATCAAGTCAGGCCTCGTAATCACGACCAGGTACATCAAAGCACCAATTAAACTTTGATAATTTTGTGTTTCTAAGTCCGCGCATTGATCTTCAAATTTCTTCAAAACAGTACCACTTGACCATGGAGTTGCCGCCGGCTTACATTCAGTCATCTTCCAACGCTCGAGTATTTTTTCAGTATACTGCTTTTGATGTATAGTTATGTCGCCTCTTAAACCATCACGTTGAATTTCCATCCCTAGATAGAATGAAATCGAACCGCGATCAACGGCTTCAACATATTTATTGTTGAACACGCTAATAGCATGTCATCAACATATACGGCAAGAAGACTCACTTCATAACCATTTCGTTTCATGTAGACACAAGTATCAGATTTGCATCTCATAAACCCCATTTCCAACAGAATATCGTTCACCTTTTTATTCCATTCACGTCCGGCTTGTTTTAACCCATATAGAGCTTTGTTTAATTTGGAGACTTTATTTGGATAATTTTTGTCTTCAAATGTTTTGGGTTGTGCCATGTAAACTTCATCTTCTAGATCGCCATTCAAATAAGCTGCCACTATATCGATATGGTTTACCAATAATTTATATTTCGCTGATAAAGCCAGCAACATTCTTATTGTTGAATGCCGCACCACAGGGGCAAATGTTTCCTGATAATCGACGTTGTGTTTCTGCAAACAACCATGCGCTACCAGCCTTTAAATTTTTCAATGGAACCATCAGGTTTACGTTTTAGCGAAAAAACCCATTTACACCCAATTATATTCTTACCATTAGGTTTTTCTACCAACTCCCATGTTTTATTTTTCATTAATGAATTATATTCAATTTGCATTGCTTCTCTCCACTTCAGACAATCATCAGATTTAAATGCCTCGGCCACCGTATTTGGGTTTTCGATTATGGAATTTATCATTTCAATTCCATATTCAGTGCAATATACTTTTCTTGGCCTGCCTTTTCCACCAGATCTTACAATTTTAGGTCTGCCGCGCTTTCGTTTTTTGTTACCAAAAGGTGTATCTTCTCTTTCCGTTTCAGTTTCATCACTCACTTCTTCTTCTTCTGGTTTTTTATTTGCAGCATCGCCATCACCATTTTTTTGTAAATCACCTTCTGTAGCAACAACACCATCATCAATTTTAGAAATTTGTGCATAAAAAGTTTCATTGACATCATTGACATTATCATCACAAGCAAATTTTTCAGAAGAATGTTCGAAAAAGATAACATCACGAGCGATTACAATTTGTCTTGAACTGGGGTCGTACAAACGAAATCCCTTGGTATGAGACTGATACCCAACAAATTTCATTTTCATACCTTTAGGTAAAAACTTACTACCTTTGGGCTTCGGGCCTTTTTTTTAGCACAACAGCATCACAACCAAAAGTTTTTAAATGCGCTACGGACGGTTGTCTGCCAAACCACCTTTCATAGGGAGTAACATCGTCGAGTACTTTTGTTGGAGCTCGGTTTCTCAAGTACGTAGCTGTATTTATGGCCTCACCCCACAAACTTTGTGGTAGTGCAGACGAATTTAACAAACACCTAGCCATTTCGACAAGAGTTCTATTTGCTCTCTCGGAAACACCATTTTGTTGTGGAGAATAGCTAACTGTTGTCTCATGCACAATACCTTTTTCCGCAAAATATTGCTTAAACTTAGAATTAATAAATTCCTTACCATTATCACTTCGAACGGTTTTTATTTGGCGGCCTGTCTGCTTCTCCGCGAGCCCAGTAAAATTTATAAATGCATCGAAAGCATCACTTTTATTTTTTAAAAAATAAGTTGAGACAAAACGAGAATAATCATCGATAAACGTGATGAAGTACAAAGATCCACCAAATCCGCATAAATCCGTATGCACCAATTCCAAAATATTTTTTGTTCGCACATTCGCATAATTTTTATAAGGTGTAGCAGAAATTTTGTTTAGAGCGCAAGTAATACATTCAATGTTTTTAGGCAATTTGATATTAAAACCTTTGACCATATTTTTGATCGTTAATTTATTTAAATCATTTATGTTTAAGTGACCGAATCTTTGATGCCAATTTTTGGCCATATTTTCATCAATAGCTGCATTAACTATTTCGCACGCTTTTACGTTTTCTAAATTTGCAACAAAAATATCATTTACAAGGTTAGCTGTTAATATTTTTTCGTTCTCGTTACTATTCATTACAGCTTTATTCTCGGCAAATTGAACAACATGACCTGCTTTAACTATTTTGTTTATCGACAGAAAATTTGAATGTAGTTGTGGAACATACCATACTTTATTTAAAGTGAGAGTACAAAATTTTGTTTTTATCTTTACATCACCGATACCTTCTGCATATATGCTCTCACCAGATGCTAAAACAATTTTTTGTTTTGATTCTGACAACGTATTAAAATATTCTTTTGTTCCGCACATATGTGACGTCGCACCGCTGTCCATTATCCACAACTCTTTCAAATTTATTTTTTGTTCGTTAAGAGCAAGATACAAAAAACAAGGTAGCCGCTTCGCTACAACAATACAACAATAAAAAAAACAACACGTATTTTGTTAGTGTAAAATGGTGAATTCACACTTAAGCTGTCAAAAATAGTTGATAACGAACATGTAAAAAAATTTTGATGGCGCCGAAAAAGGTAAACAAAACTTGACAGAGAAAGTGCCACCATATTAATCGAATTCGCCTGAATTCGCCGATGCATCCACCTAGCGATGAACTCGCCTTGGTTAAGAGAACACGCAAAATCCAAAGTAGTGATGTAAACTTACCAGATAAAGTGGTAAAACTGTTTTATAAATGCCGTATATATTTCCGCGTAAAAAATTTAAACAAACGCTTGAGAATACAGAAGTCAAAACAAAGGGCTCTGGGTTTCAAAAAACTACTTAAAATAAATTACTAAACGTAAGTAATGTAAAAACTTGTACAAATTGTTGTAAATACAGATGCATACATATATATTCTGCAGTTTTTAACTAGTCTTTCTTTAAAACTTTAATAAGTTTTTAACTCATCTAACCTACTAATCATTTTTTCTTTTCAGGTAAACGAAATGGGGCAATATAAGAGTGCAACTTCAACAGTATTGTGACTAATGAATGTCTACTGTGAAAAAGGGAAGTACTGCTTGTAATTTTTTTACAACTTTAATAAGTTTTTAACTCATCTAACCTACTAATCATTTTTTCTTTTCAGGTAAACGAAATGGGGCAATATAAGAGTACAACTTCAACAGTATTGTGACTAATGAATGTCTACTGTAGAAATAATCTCGAAAGTAATTTGCTTATTGTTTGAAGTTTTATTTTCTTAAAATGTTAAAGAAGTTTATCTAATTGCTTCTAAAAATGCTATGAAAAGGAAAGTTCATTTTGCGACACAAGTGCCCGGTTTGCTTAGTACTATAAAAAATAATAATGAAATTTGTTCTCTTTTGTTCAACAAATTATAGAAGATACCGAAATTGAAACTTTCTATTTCAAATGATAATTGCAACATCTAATAAAAATTTAATTACCATCTTAAACCATTAATGCTACACTTATTACATACATATTTGTGGAATAACACTCAAAACTATGTAAGCAGAAAAATGTTAGTGTTTATTTTAATATTTTAAAACAATTACAGTTTACATGTAAATATACGAAAAAAGTTATTCTTACATTTAAAGCTTATAATACAAAATAAAAAAGAATAAATATTATAATATGAAAACATTTTAAAGAAACTTCTGTTTCATTCAAAAGTACTAAGTTTGCGTGGTTACCGAAAGTTAAATAAACACATAGTGTAAATAAAAATTTTGACAATTTAACAGCAAAAAGCGTCATCAGAATAAAAATATTCAAAGTAGAGGAAGTACATAAGTTTTCTCAAACGAATGCCTTTAAAAATATAAATATGTAAGTACATATGTATGTATTTGGATCGCTTTGTAATCCGGCTTTTTACTTCCTCTAATGACTATTCACTGCAAGGAAAACATTGCTTCTAAACTTAAATTGTTTTATTAACAAAAAAACAACTTATAAGTTAAAATGCGTTGAATTAAAACACAAATGAATATCGAAATAAACTTTTTCTACATTCTACAAGACCATCACCAGCCTCCGCAAATGTTTTGGCCAAAAGTTCTTCAGCTGCAGCATCACCCTTAGCCGAAATAATAGCTGACAATTTTTGTTGTTCAGCCTTTCTACAACGAAGCGAGCTTTTTTAAATTCTTGTTGAGCAACCAACGTGTAAAATCAGTGATGGAAATATCATCTAAATAAAGCCGAATTGTTTAGCACGTTCTTCAGATACTCTTTGAGATACCATCTACAAAAAGAATTGAATTTTACTTTCAGCAAATAGGTACTATGTAAATATTATATACTAAATGTCTTACATCACGCTGTGTTATTTGTTCACCGGCATCAAACTGTGCCACTACGCCCTTCAACTCCTCAGGTGCAATAGATGAAAATATCATTTCATCGTGGTCTTCACCAACAATAGTTTAAATTTTGGTCAACTGGTCAGGAATGGCACGATTCAAAATACGTAAAATAATGTTTACATTTTGTTTTACCAGTCAAAACAGGAACATTAGTAATGAAATTAGGTTTTCAAAAACCATTTTTCCACTATTTTTTTATTATGCACAAAAAACTTTGTATATTTTAGTACACGAAATACTAAAAATGTAAATGTTCTTCACAAACTTTTTCCACTATTTTTTTATTATGCACAAAAAAACTTTGTATATTTTAATACACGAAATACTAAAAATGTAAATGTTCTTCACAAACTACTTTTGACAGCTAAAGTGTGAATTCGCCTTTTTACACAAACAAAATACCTGTTGTTTTTTTTATTGTTGTATTGTTGTAGCGAAGCGGCTACCTTGTTTTTTGTATCATGCGCAAAATCATTATCTCTTTTTTCATTTTCTCTACATTGAGATCGTATGTGGCCCTTTTTACCACAGTGATAACATTTAATGTTATTGTTATAAGCATTAACATTTACATTTTTTTTCTCTTGATGATGACTGCATTTCAACTGCGCATGCTTAACGTTACTTATATTTCTGTTATTGTTGTTGTTATTAAAAAACTTTTTATTTCTTTTATATTCATTTCTTGCATTCGCTGCAAAAACAGTTTCATTTGCTACATTACTTTTATTACCTTGTCTCATTTCTTCTTCCAATATTTTAGACACCAAATTTTCATATTTTGGTAAAGTATCCCTGCTTTCCACAGCAACTACAAACGATTCCAATTCATCGGGAAGACTGCATAATAACAAAATGGACAAGAGGTCATCATTTAAAGTGATTCCGATTTCTTTCAAATCATCCACCGTACAACAAAATTCATTAATTTGCGGGGAAAACTTTTCACTCCATTTTAACGCCTCATCTTCAGGACGTTTTCCCAAAATGGTATAATACAGATCCAACGTTATAAGCAAGCTCTTCATTTGTATGCACTATGTTGCATAATTTTCCCCATTTAATTTTTCAATACTCGCGACTTCATTCGCCATTTTCTTGTGATCAACAGCAGTTAGATAAGAAAAATCAAGAACAATTCAAATTTAACCACACTTTTCCCAATTAAAATTATTATATACTGGATTACTGGGCCCATAACCTTTGTTAGCAGATTTGTCTCAGTGCGCTGTGGACATATACGTGAACTTCCAGAATTATTTTTTTTCCCCAGTAATTAGAAAACTTTGTGGTTAAGTGTAATTCAATTTATTTTCTTATTTATAAAATATAAAGGAACTGAAGGTTCTTGTTCAAAAAGATTTTGAAAAAGGAATGAATCATAAAACTGTAAAGTTAATGACATACATATGTTTGACAATTTGACAATGTTAGTTAAAACAGTATTGTATACGCATTTGAATTGAAGTAGAGTTGCAGCAATTTTTAACAACTGTCAAAGAAAATAAAAAAACAAACTTATATTTTTATTCGTGTTTTTATTTTACAAATAATTTTTCAATAAGTTTTTGCATTTAAAACTCGTGAAATAAATTAAATATATAAAGATCAAGAAAAAGCTTTGCGTTGTGTTTAAAGCTGTTTTTGTGTTTGAAAAATATTATTGGAACATTTTTTTTTCAAAAACTTTTTAAATTTGTAAACAATAATAAAAAATGTGTGTGTATGTGTGCACTTTTGATAATTACTATCACAGAAAAAAAATGTCGGCCACCGTTTCAACACTACCTATATATTATTGTACCATGCGCTATATGTACCTCGTTGCAAGATGTATTAGTGTCTATATGGTGGTAGCGCTACGGCATGTGACGGTTCTTTGCCGCTTAACGTCATATACATTGTTAAACGTCAAATACATTGTTTGAAAATGAATTTAGTACTTTATCCTGATTAAAAAATTTAAAAATTATTTTGTAAAAAAAAAATTATTATAATTGTGAAAAAATGCTTCTATAATTTCTAGTTGTGAAAAAAATGTAAAACATCTTTTTCAAGAACAGCTCGCAACACGCATATTTTTGTTGCATTGTTGTAATTTTGCTCTAGCGCTGCCACCTCCTAGACGTTAATACACTTTGTGCCTGTGGCTGTGTTCTGTAACTTTCGCCACGAGAGACTTTTCGACTGAAACGTGCGAAATGAAACAAAGTTGAAACAAACAGCTGCTTTTCTCACTAAACTGTAGCTATAACTTTTTTGGTGAGTAGTAGCTGTCACGTAAAAAATTTACTCGCCATTTTACAGAAAAACTGTGTCTGTAAAACTTTATCGCAAAAATTTCCCGCATTCAACTGTCATTATTTCTCGCAAATAAAAAGGCTGTGAGATAGTTTTCCAAATAACAATAATCATCACTAAATGAATAACAATGCTGAAAAATAAGTATTTTGCTGTTAATTTAAGTATCAAATAGATATTTACACAGTTTAGAATGATTGTTTTTTTTATTTTAACTTTTTAATTAACTTTTATACCCTTCACACAACAAGTTTTAAGGGAATACTTAAGTTTTTAATTTCAACAATTTTAATATCCGACCCAACATAGTATATTATAACAATTTTATAATGTTTTTTTCAGAATTCACAAATTGCAATTATTTTTTAATTTTACAAAATTTTGCGCATAAATATGTATGTATTTGTAAATAAAATGTAAACATTAGAGCCAAACCATATATTTTCAATGTCGCCATAGTTGAAGATTAAACTAACTGGCATTAAAGTAAAAATTAATTATATTTTGACATTTTAAATAAATTGCTTTTTAATGTCTTTTGATATGATAAAATATATTATTTTCATATTATTAAAGCATTGTTAACAAATACAGCGCCTTATTTCTGTCTCGTATAAGATAATTGAAAGAAAATCCATGTGAATAGAAAGAAAATATCATTTCTACAACATAAGCCTTTCTACAACTCCTTTTTGCGAGAAACATGTACCAACAGAGCTTTTCTGCTTAAGTTATTAGAAATATGAAAGCAAATGTGTTTCTGAGACAAAATTTTGTGAGAAGAAGCTGCAAAAATCTTTTGTCAAATAAAAAAGATGAGAAATTGTGTACTTCAGCAGAAAATGTATTAAAATTGATGCAGAAAGTTATAAAATTTTGACATATTTTATTGACTGCAATATATTTTAACCGATACTTATAATTTATATTAGACAATTGGTATTTTGATAAATAAAAATAGAACTTCTGCTCCCTCTTTTGACTTTGATGTTCAGAAGCGCTATTTGGCAGATAATCGAGAGACAATAGAAGTATTTGTTTCATAATTCTCGATGTGAAATTTTCTCATTAAAACTACAGAAACGAGTTAAAGAAGGGTTACTTTTAAAAGAAAAACATCCTAAAATCATTAGTGCACAAATAAAAATGTTCTTAAACCTAACCGATATTTAGTGTTGTTAAATCTTAAATAGATGCTTGTTATATTATATAAATATTTGTACAATACAACGTACTAATATCGATAATTTAAATGTGATGTGTGTACATTTTAAGATTTAGCAACAATTGACTGAAATAAAAAAGAAATTTATTCTAACTGCATTGTCTTTCATCTGACATCTGTTTGTCTTATGTACTCGTAAACATGTATAATGTGTATTTTTACTCATTATTAAAAGGATGAATCCAGAATATAAACATTTTGATTATGCTTTACATATTATTGATTATTTTGTACCACAAATCGTACTGATCAGTGAATAAAAAAAACCCGGATTGCCATAATTGCAACATGTATGGCAACATATGTATGTATATCAGAAATGTCTAAATAGTGGCAGCACAAACATAACAGTTTATTTTTTTCAAGCTGTGGCGTTCTTACCAAGGTGCATTAACGTTTACATGGTGGCAGCACTAGAGCAAATTACAACAAAAACAGACATGTGGTAAGCTATGTTTGCCAAAAATATTTGTAACTTTTTTACAGTTATAAACTATGATTGTAGATTTTCATAATCATAAATTATTTTTATTTGAATTGTTCTTATGTTCACAAAATAATTTTTATATGTTTAATTCAGAATAAAACACTAAATTCACTTCCAAAAATGTAAACAGTACACTTGACGTAAATAGCTTACTATATTGCCAGTAGCAAAAAGTTGTCACATGCCGTAGCGCTGCCACCATGTAGATGTTAATGCACCTTGGTTCTTACTAAAGACACAGTGATGGTAATTTAGTGAAATTCGGGATATCTTGGATTTTCTTGCTAGATATCGGTTTTCAAAAAGCGGGTATATACAGCGCTCTTTTTTTTTTTTTTTTGAATAACTAAGGATGTTTGATAATTACAAGACGTAGCTGAATTTTTATAACAATTTTTAAGTAATTTTGTATGAAAAGTTTTGAAAAAATTATTTCTTTTGCTTCAAATGGAATTGGAAGGCAAAAAAAAAATTACCCGATATCCTTACATACCCGAAATATAGACTAAACCGATTTTTCCATAAATATTATCTTTTTGGTATGGCGATTACAAGACAGAAAACAAATTTGGTCGGAGAATTTAATTTACAAAACTATGCAGGCATACAGGCGGCGAAACGCAACTGCCGAATGATTTGTCTCGAGATGCCGTCTGGTATTTTTAATCAACTTTGCTTATATTTATTTAGTTTATTTATTTATTTATTTATATATTGAACTGTTAAGCCACTACGGCCAATTAAGTTCGGACTTTTACAAGGCAACAATGATGTACAAAATTCACTATTCAATAATATTAACTGTAAAAGATCAAAATACGCCTAAAACTATCCGTTTTTGCTTTGAAAATATTTTCTTTGATCGGATAAAAACTATATTTTTGCAGCTTTACAGAAACGATGTAAAGAAGGGTTACTTTTAAAAGAGAAACACCATAAAAAAAAATGGTGCACAAATAAAAATGTTTTATTAAAACAAACCGATATTTAGTATTGTTAAAACTTAACTAGATGCACAATATATTTGTACAATACAACGTACTAATATCGATAATATAAATTTGATGTATGTATGTACATATTAAGATTTAGCAACAATTGACTGAAATAAAAAAGAAATTTATTCTAACTGCATTCTCTTTCCATTGACCTTCTAAAACATCTGTTTGTTTTATGTACTCGTAAACATTTATAATGTGTATATTTATTCATTATTAAATTGATTAATTTGTACCACAAATCGTAGTGATCAGTGAATAAAAAGAAGCGCTGATTGCCATAATTGTAACACGTATGGCAACATACGTATGTATATCAGAAGTGCCTAAATGGTGGCAGCACAAACATAACGGTTAATTTTGTTCATGGCGTGGTGGCGTTTTTACCAAGAAAAAAACTGTAAAGTGCATAAGCTGTTGAAAGTGATTATTTTATTATTCCTGTCAGAAAATTTTAATGCGTATATTTTTTTTGAAGTTTTGCAATTTTATTTTACTATATTCATTGATTTTATTGACGATTGGTGCAAGTGAGCGAATATTGTTTGCAAAAAGTACATTTTATCATACATACATTCATATGTACGTTATTGGTGTCTTAAAAAGGTAAGTTTTAACAACTTAAGTTTATTTTGGAAGTATGGTTTTTTTACTGTATCAAAAATTAAACAATTAAGCACAATTGTACACCTTTTATTATAAACACTAATTGAACAAAAGATGCAAATTTCCTGGGTTAAAAAATAAGCAAATTTGTGCTAACCAATTCTGGTTTCGATAACCCAGAATTGGGATTATAATTAACTCGGGATTGGTTAATTATAACGAATTGGGGAAAAGAAATAAAAAATGATGTTATTATTTCTTTTCAATAAATCAAAATATTTATTATGCTTTTCACCTTAATTACAGGGTTGGTTGAGGTTTAGTTATATAAACTGAAAATACAATTATTAACAAATTGATAATTGAAGAATGGGCAGTCTTCCTTCCGCGGTGATTATAAGAATTCTCTTTTATATATAATGAAAAATGCATATAGCGGAAAAGAAAATTGACAATTGGAAAATTTCCAATTGGTGCGACTTGCCAATGCTTTGCAAGTTTTTACAACTTTTACAACGTTACAGAATGGTGAGTATAAATATAAGCAATTCAATTGAATAAGTGGTAAGTATCAGGTAAGTATTAGGTGTGTAACTATTAAGAAAATCAATGTAAATGGTAAGTATAAATATAAATTCATGCAAAATAATTCATATATATTAATATAATTTAACAAATCAGCTTAATCTAAATTAAAAATTCAAGTTCAAGTGTATGGAAACTAATGTTGATGGTAATTGTCCAAATTACTTTGGACACTAATAATTATATCATGTTTTTAGTATATAGGTGTGATTTCTGCTACATACTTTAGTGCTTCTTGGTCATTGGTGCTGATTTAGGCATATCGTACATACATACGCAAAATTTCTAAAAGGTAGGAGCTATAATTTTGTAAGTTTTACATAGTTTTATTGTGAAGAAATTTAATATAACAAACATTAAAAGTTGAAACAATTATTTTTTTTATGAACAATTAATTTTTTTTACAAACTAGGTTTGCCGTCAGCTCTGCTGTTGGGGTCACTTCGCGTGTTTTTACCGAATAACACTCTCTCCGAATATGTTCCTGATTCATCTATAAACATTACAACTGAAGAACCTAAATCTACCGCAAATATTTCAGTCGAACACGATAGTAGTGTCAGCATAATAGAAAATCTTGTAAAATTAGATGGCATAAAAGTTCCCCATAAAAGTAGCATATCAAAAAGACACTTTTGTGTATTTTGCAAAACATTGCAGACCAAATTGGCTAGACATTTTTCTGAAAACAAATTAAAGAAGCCTTCCACTTGCCAATAAAGTCGAAAGAGCGCCTAGATATATTAAATGTGTTGAGAAAGCAAGCCGATTTTCTTCATAACACTAATGATGAGCATAACAGCGGTATATTAATAGTGAGTAGACAGCAGCAACTTAATCGTAAAAATACGGCAAACGATTATGCTTGCTGTAGAATATGTAAAGGACTTTTTGCAAAAAATGCTTTACGAAATCACCTGTTTAGGTGTGGCAAGCAGAATAAAAATGCAAGAGATAATTTAATATGTAGCAGAAAAGTCACACAATACATTCACAAAGAGGCTAACTATACAGTCAGAAGCAAAATTTTTCCTGTTTTACGAGACGACGACGTCACAAGAGCCATTCGATATGACCACTTGATAATAATCTATGCAAATTACTTAACTCTTAAACATACACTGCAACACCAAGAAGATATGATAAGATCGCGCTTGAGGCTTTTGGGAAGATTTTTAATCGCAATGCAGACTTTGGATAATAACATTAATGAACCTAAAGATATTTTTCAGCCTAGCTTGTTTGACACTTGTGTTAAAGCATTGAGAATTGTAGCAAAGTGGGATGACAAGTTAAGGTAGTTTAAAACTCCTGCCGTTGCACAGGATTTGTCATCTCTAATTTAAAAGGTTGGAAAAAGATTGAACAAAGAGTTAATAAAAGTTCCTAACGCAGAAGAGAAAATGAAAGCTCTTAATAACTTTACAATTCTTTGGAAGGGTGATATTCCAGTGCTAATAAACCAAAAAGCTTTAGAGAATCAAATAAACCAAAAGCGGGCGAAGAAAGAAAAATTGCCATCAAAAGATGATATCAAGAAGTTGTATTTATATTTAAAAGATAAAGTGCTTATCTCAATTGAAGTGCTCGAAAAGGAATTTGATTTGAACTGTTGGGCTGAGTTAGTCAAATCATCATTAATCTTTATCCAAATTTTCAACAGACGACGAGCAGGGGATATTGAAAGGCTTTGTGTAAAAAGTTATTTAAATAAGAAAGAAATAACAGAAAATGTAGATAAAGATATACTGAAAAACATGACTAAGGAATCTTTAGCTTTTGCAAAACAATTCGTGCGACTAACACTTCGTGGAAAGCTTGGCAGGACTGTAAGCGTTTTTTTGAGTCCTATAGATATCAAAGCAGTTGATTTAATTTTGAAATATCAATCCATGGCAGGAATACCAAAAGAAAACGAATTTATTTTTGCACGAAAAGTCACATCAAAATTTGCTAAGCCATATTACCGGGCTTGCCCTCTACTAAAACAGTTTTCAGAAGAGTGTGGAGCCGAATTTCCAGAAAGTTTGCGGGGAACTTTCTTAAGAAAACATATAGCAAATTTTATGGGTCACCATTAAGATGTGCATAAAAGCATTTATAGAGTCCCAGTCCCTGTGGCCGAAATCACATGCATATCTAAGTTATTGTTAGCGGCTGTTGGTTGTGATGACGAAGACGGGGAAGAAGAGGAGGATGAGGAACTTCATGACATAGAACAGTGTGAAGATTTTGGACAGCAAGAAGGCTTGGATCGCGAGTCAAAAACAACCATTAACACAAGTTCATCATCTAATAAAAAAAAAGCGAAGCAGTAAGTATTAATTATCATATGCACTTGTCACATTTTTTTGCTGTCTTTAAAATAAAAGCGTGTCTGCCATAAGGATTTTGATGCCCCGATTTCAAATTTAATTTTAGTTTTTCTCTATCATGTAGGGATATTTTTTATAAGCTGGAGTAATTATCCCTTAAAATTGTGATGACTTTAATGCATTTCGGCATATCTCGAAAACAGCTTCGCCAATTTATGTACATAAATAGTTATTCAGAAGTTAAACAAAAATAATTCATGCAAAAGTTGACAATTTCTTTATTAAAAGAATTCACCAAGCCCCTAGAATGGAGAAAAACTAAAACCAGATTTCAATTTAGCGCATCAAAGTACATATAGTCCACATAATTTCTGTTTAAGGGACATTTTGTCTGTTGTACGTGTGTTAAACATATCGCTGGCTTAACATGCAGACGTTTTGTGCCCATATTTTAAAAGTTTACATAGGCTTTTTGATTTTTTTTTTTTGTTTTTTTATGAGCGTAAATGCAACATGAAAAAATAAGTATTTGCCGAGACATTATATTTTTGGAGTTGGGCTTTACCTTTGATAATTTGGTCTAAGCGCGTTTGTTTATCAACAAAAAACAAAAACACATCCATAGGTATCTGTAATTTTTTTTATAATCAATGTATTTTTACTTATTATACATTACTGCATTAAAATCGCAATTAATAAGTGGATTCAGCGCCTTTGCATGTTAAGCTAGCGATGTGTATTATGGATTTGGCATCAATTAACTATTTTCAATTCTTTAATAAATCATTTAAACGTACAAAAACCACAAAATAAAATTGAAAGCTTTTACCCTGCCATTGTGAATGCACTTTTCTGTATTTAAAATAATAAGTTACTATCATTAGCACAGCAGTTGCTAATATAATTTATGTAAATTATATCTTATTCCCTGTTAAATACAAATTCATATATCTTGGTAAAAAAAAATTCGAAATACAAATATATGTATACAAAAAATAATAGTAGCAATCATGGCATGAAAATTTGTGTCCAGTAATTTGTTTTTGTATTCATATTAAACATTTTTACAGGTTTTTTAGTTTTAACAAATATTTTCCTTCAAAACGGCAAAAAAAAATGTCGACCCAGGAATATTTTTCCGAAACTGACGCCCACAATTCGTTTAGACTCAGGTTTATATTTGAAAACGGCATATTTGACAAAATATAAAACAAAAAAATGAATAATAAGTTTTTAATTTCGAACGATGCTACTATTACTCTGCGTAGAGATGTACTGCATATATGTATGTATATGTATTCATTCGTACTTTTGTATTTGTTCGTGTAAAATTTATACATATTACTTTTACTAGCTTCGCCGTATGAAAAACAAAGCGTACTAAATGGACTCAAGATGAGAAAGATGTCATATATGAAGTCTTTGGAGACTTGAAAAAACTTTTTAAACTTCCTAGCGTCAGGCAGTGTTTTGATATAATTACTAATAATGATGTATTAAAAAATCGGACTGCGGTACAACTAAAGACGTGGATAGATAACCAGAGGAGATACAAATGAAAGAAGCAGCTAATTGATTTTCATACATTCATGTAAATTGTTTTTGTTTATACATATATATATATATGTATATTTTATTTTTTGTATAGATATTAGTAGCGAATTATTGCCTTTTATTCTTCAATATTACAACTTTCCGCTATGTGTCTTCTTGACGAAAGAGGTTTTTGTTTTTTTTTTTTAATTTTTTTTTTTTTCTGAAGAAGTCCGACAACGGACTATAGAAATATGGAAAATAAAAAAAAATTAATAGCTAATAAAATATATCTTCATAAACTCAGTTTTTTGGTATACATATGTTTTTGAAAATTTCTTGAATGATTTCTGTTTATTTCGTGTAGAGTATAAATAATAAAAATATATTGACTAATATACTTTTTTACTCTATTTACCAGTTGACGCCAGAAAGAAAGAGATAACATTGAAATAAATTTTTATTAAAGGCTGAAACAATAAAGATAAGACTAAACAAGCTTTCAGGCATAATATAAAATTCGTAGTTTTCAAAAACTATAACGTTATATTAACTAAATTATATAATTTTTCACTTCGTATTAGAATTTCATTTAGGCTTAAGTACCATTTAAACACGAAAATCTATTTTTCAGTTAAAATTTGAATCAATCTCAAATAATCAAACTTCTTCATTTATGATCATGCCGTTTACGTAAGGGTAAACGAAATACACATACAAAGATATAAAATTAATTGCTAATTTTATATTAACAGCAAAAATTCATATTTAATTAAAAATAACATCGCGTAGAATACAATCATTAAGTTTTTCTTTGCCGGTAAGAAATTAAAAAAATCTGTAAGAGCTTGGCTGTTCTTCCAAGCTTGTATTTAAATACAGCTTAAATTTGAATGAAAATTAACTGAATTTCTATGTAAATACGAAATCAAAATCTGGGCCTAAGTATTCAAAATATAGCAAAACCATTTAAATCGCCTGAATTTAGAATTTTGACATAATCGCTTTTCTTAGGAATAATCGACATAAATAACTAAGTATATAGTTTTAATTTTAAAAATATATTATCAGTACTTTTGATGTTTTTCAACATACGATGGTTTCGGTTTTGTATTTAAGAATTATGTAAAGTTGTGAAATCGTCTTTTTTTATTTTTACTTCTTTGCTTGTTATTTAAATATGTATATTTTTTGTCTTTTCAGATATGACGACAAAAGTCAAAAAGTGCTGCCATCAAATATTTGTTTCGTAGTATTTTATGTTTTTAATACGCTTTTATTAGCTTCTTTAAAATAATTATTTAATAACATAAATAATTTTTCTTGTTTATTTTATCGTTACCTACTGTTTTATGTATACATATGTATGTATGTACGTATGCCCAAATTTCTGTATTGTATATTTCTTTCATATGAAAAAAAAAACGTTAGTATTTACGAGTAAAGATTTACCCAACTTATCTACTCGTAGACTATATTTAACCAAAAAGAATTCAAAACAATTCTGTAAATTTTACGGCTTCTTGGATTTAAGGTAATGAAATGTATGTAAATTCTGATATCCTTAAATTTTTTTAACTACTGACCTTTCAAAGCCTTTTGATTAACAAACATTAAGACAAACTTTCACAACACAATAATATATGCAGGCATATAACAGAAATCAAAATCTATCGAAAGTTATAGTTTTAAGAAAACTTATTTAGAAAATGGAAATCGACCAATTTCCTCGGCATGAAATCTTATTTCTATAATCAAGTTTGCAGTTTCTGTATAACATTACAAAATCAAGTTTAAAAGATTTTTATTTCAATAAAAAAACTTATTATATTTTTGCTTTGTTTACTATAATATTACGGAAAATACTTTAACTTTGTCGGGATGAAGTAAATTAATCACAAATGTAGTAGTCTCAAGCATTCCGAATAGTTTCTGCGACCACAGGCCTGTGGCAGGACACACCGAAACTTCAAATTACATAACGCCAAAATTTTTCATACATGCTTGTGACCTCAGAAGCATAAACTACCTAACTCGAAATAAAAAATTCCACAAAAAAATTGTATACTGCTTATTTTTTGTGTTTCCTATCAAATAAGTTATCTCAAGAGAGCTTGCTAAAGAAAAAAAATTATAGTTAAATACATATATCAATCAGACCATATTCGGTTACACATTTGATACATATCCACATAATGTCACAAATGATAAATCTAATCAACATAAAATCATAACTCGTTTTAAACTTTTCAACTTTGGTCAAAATATTTTAGTTACATAAATCTTCAAATTCATACTTTTTTAAACGGTCTTTATTAAAATTGAAATGCTATTGTTATTCGTTCTCGAAAACTGGTCTAACGATTTTTATAAAACTAGATATCTAGGAGTTGTTAAGATCAAGATCCCGAACTAGGTGGTTCCTGGGACCGGCAAAAACCATTTTGCCGCAGTTTTTACCCATTTGTGACAATTTTATTGGTTTTCGAATACAGCTCTAACGATTTTGGCAAAAGCCGGTATCTAGGTGTTTTAAAGTGGAGAAATCGATCTAGACCATCTAAGGTTCAGGGAAAGTCCATTTGTCCCCGATGTAATATTTTTATTCGTTCTTGAAAACAGCCTTAATGATTTTGAAGAAAATCAACATATTAGGTTTGTTAGAAATAGATTCTCCTCTCGAAAATATCCATTTCATTATAGGTTTTACCCATTTTGGATAAAGCGGTATATATACAGGGTGGCCCTGTTAAGCCGAAACGGGGTGGCAGGATTGATTGTAACCATCATGAGGAAACTTTTTGTTTCAAAAAAAAAAAAAAAATTCTTTCTGCCTTGGTCGCTCATAATAAACATGTCCACTATCCATCTGTCATCATTTTGCCGTAAAATTAAGAGCTTGTGCAAATAAAAAACATTTGAACTGACTAAAATGGGTTAGCGAAAATCGGGGTTTTTAAGATTTCTTTTACTTATATTATTTTAGTATGAAACTAACAAGTATTGTTTCATTTTACAATCATGATTAAATTCGCGAACTTTTAATGGCACTTTCAAAGGCACTTTAGAACAACTTTTTTTAATCGAAAAATTTTGGATTCACTCTGTGATTCTTCAACCGCACAGTCGTGTTTTTAAAAAGTGAAAAAAAAACAAACGAAAAAATCATTGTGCTAACATATTTTTAAACTTACATACAAAAACAATAATATATTGTATTAAATTGTAAAAACTATAACAAATTATTTTAAAAAACAACGGGAAAATAAATTCCTCACATTTCATTAAATAAACAATAAAATCAATTTCAATAAAACAAGTGCGGTGGCAGTGCATTGTTGTTGTTGTTATTGTGCGTGAAGATTACCTACCCAGTGGGAAAAAAACTATACACTAAACTGCCAAGAATTTGGCCACACTAAGGCTTACTGCAAGTTGCCCGCTGTTTGTGTTGTATGTGGCGAACTTCACGGCACAACTCAGTGCAATAAGCCAAAGGCCGACGCAAGTGTTAAAAAATGCAGTAACTATGGAGGTAACCACACTGCAAATTATAGAGGTTGCCCTGTCTATACTCATTTTAAGCGGTCAATGACAAATAAGTCATCGGTTTCTCCAGCAGCCCAGCAGCCAAATGTCATTGGCAAAAACAATTTGCCCCAGGTAGGCCATCCAACCAACTTCACAAACACGCAGAATACCAAACAATTTTCATATGCTAATGTGGTTAAATCCGACCAAAACTTGAACCAGCAACCCAAGCCCCAAATTTCTGATCCAAATTTTAGTAACCTAGAGGCAACTCTGCAGACTCTTGTTCAATCCATTAACACTTTTACCGTCTCTATGACCAACATGATGCAGGAAATGCTAAAAATGCCATCCACTATTTTACAGGCAATTTTAAAAAAATGAATTGGTTAAAAATATGTTTCTGGAACGCAAACGGCATTCGCCAACACAAAAATGAACTTGAGCACTTCCTTATGGAAAAGCAGATCGATATAATGATGATTGCTGAAACCCATTTGACAACTAACAGTTTTTTTCAAAATTAATGGCTACATACTGTACGACACAAAAGATCCCCGTGGAAGATCTTGCGGAGGATCGGCAATTCTAATAAAATCCAGAATTAAACACTTTTTAATGAACGAGACATGTGAGGAATATCTCCAAGCTACAAATATATGCCTTAATTATTTTCATGAAAAAATTGTTATATCCTCGATTTACTCACCACCACGATTTTCAATAACAGAAAGACAATATTCAATTTTTTTCAAATCACTTGGTCCTCGATTTTTAGCGGCTGGCGACTATAACGCTAAACACACTTTTTGGGGATCACGTTTAATTACCCCGAAAGGCCGTGTGCTTTTTGACACCGTTTCCAAAATGGGCTTAGGTGTGATTTCAAGTGGACACCCCACTTATTGGCCGTCAGACCAACGCAAGATCCCAGACGTTCATCAGATCACTCACCAACTATAGTTTCTGTTTCGTTCCCCCAGGGAATTGGTTCCCCGTTTTGTGACTTGGCGTTGACTGTCACTCGAGTTAATTGGTTAAAATATAAAAAATATTTGAGTACTCATTGTACAGAAAATATTGCCTTGAGAACCCCTGAGGATGTTGATATATCCATTAAAGATTTTTCTGAAGACCTTAAACTGGCCGTACAACATGCTACCACTAGTCATACAAGATCTAGAAATGTGAGCAATAGAACGTATTCTTCTGAAATAGAGCAACTTCTGTCAGAAAAAAGAAGAGTTAGAAGAGAGTGGCAACTTCGAAAGTCTCCCCAGCTTAAAAGCAGACTACGGGTGTGCATAACTCAATTAAGAAATCTGCTTGAAATCCAAAGAATGGCTTCCCTCAAAAATTATCTAGAAGGTCTTGATGGTAGCCCGCAAACCGACTATTCTCTATGGAAAGCGACAAAAGGTCTGAAAAGACCGGTAATAGGTAAGCCACCTCTGCGAATTTCAACTGGAGATTGGGCAAGAAGCGATTCTGAAAAAGGGATGGTGTATGTTAATCATTTGAAAAACGTTTTTACTGCAAATGATACAGTGGAAGATGTTGCTGAATTTCCGCCATACGCTGTTAGACCGCCTGTGCCTTTGAGACTTAGTTTTCAAGATGTTGAAAATGTTATCCGTAACACAAACCCCAGGAAAGCTCCTGGTATTGATCAAATTACTGGTAAAATGCTTGAGCAGATACCTCGTGTAGCTCGTAGAATTCTTCTTTTTATTTTTAACGCTATTTTACGTCTTGAGTATTATCCTGCAGAGTGGAAGGTGTCCATGATTACTATGATACCCAAACCAGGGAAGGGTCCCACTAAAGTAGAATCATACAGACCAATAAGTCTACTGCCAACAATTTCAAAACTGTTCGAAAAATTGTTAATGGCAAAGTTGAGTCCAATGTTGAACACTGTGGGATGCATCCCTGATCATCAATTTGGCTTTCGGGCTAAACACAGCACAATAGAACAAACGCACAGACTAGTCAATGTCATAAGACAGACCTTTGAGGAGAAGAAGTATTGCTCAGCTCTATTCATTGACATTTCTCAAGCTTTTGATAAAGTGTGGCACGAGGGCTTGATACACAAAATAAAGTTGAACTTGCCTGCAAATACACACAAGCTTCTGGAAAGCTACTTATGTGGGCGGAAATTTGTTATCAGAGAAGGTGATTTTATAAGCCCAACTCAGCCAATCGAGGCAGGAGTTCCCCAAGGCAGCATACTGGGGCCTACTTTATATTTGATTTACGCCTCTGACATGCCAACGACACCTGGAATCCACACTTCAACTTTTGCAGACGATACAGCATTCTGCAGCGTACATGAAAGCCATCAAGTAGCTTCGCGAAATTTGCAGGAGTATATTTCAATATTAGAGATGTGGTTAAAACTTTGGAAAATTAAAGTTAATGAACAAAAGTGTACTCACATTACATTCACGCTGCGTAAACAAACATGTTCAGCCATCCAAATCAACAATTCACCTATTCCGCAGCAAAATGAAGTCAAGTACCTAGGTATTCACCTGGACCGTAGGTTAACGTGGAAGTCTCACATAGATGCGAAAGTTACTCAGTTAAAGTTAAAAGCAGCTCAACTGAATTGGCTTATGGGCAGAAATTCTACATTGAAGCTGGATTGCAAACTTTTATTCTAAAGCCTATATGGTGCTATGGAATTCAACTATGGGGCACCGCCTCCGCTTCAAACGTTGAAAAAATTCAAAGGCGACAAAACAAAATTCTTCGAACAATTACCGCAGCTCCATGGTACGTAAAAAACTCACGAATTCATAAGGATCTCTGTGTTCCTCTTGTAAAAGACGAATTTTCAAAGTACGCAACAAGGCATATCAATAAATTGGAACTTCATCCAAATCGTCTTGCACGCAATATACTTAATTTCGAAGGACACTCTCGGTTGAGAAGGAGGGACACCCTTGCCACCATCAGAACGTTAAATAGGTGATTTCACCGATATTGATTGTGCAAAATAAAACATTTTTGTCTAGCATTGGCTGGACTTAATTAATTTTATGTATTTAGTTTTAAGATTTGAATACTTATTGTTAGTTCACTTTGTGAAGATTCAATAAACAAATGAATGAGGAAAAAAAAAAAAAAAAAAGAAAAATTTTGAAAAGTTTAAATTCATAGTTTAACAAATAATCTTAATTCTAAAATACTTGTGGTTATTGTCATTATGTTTGGTTGTAGAAATATTATATAGGGTTACGGTTACAAAGCGTAAATCAGCAAAAATAATAAAAACTAACTACAATAACTGAAAAATGGTTACAGTTTGACCCAATTTCTAGATTTTTCTTAAATGCGCATAATTTTCTGCATGGGATAGATTTTTTTTTCAGATTTTTCTCATGACGGTTACAGTCAATTTTGTCAACCGTTTCGACTGGACGTTGAGTTCTGGGATGCCCTGTATAATTATATTATATTGAAAAACTAGTATCTAAGAATTTGTGGCATAAATGCATGGCTTGGTCTCGGAAAAATCTATTTTGTTTCGAGTTTTACTAATTTGCGACATTTTGATAGTGGGTTTTAAAACCGGCTTAAAAAATTCCGTATCTGGTAGTTTTGAAAAAAAATCTACTTTGGTTAGTACCGTTCTTGAAACTCAACTGATGAAATTTTAATGAAGATACCGACCTTATTTTTTTGTGAAAGGACAAACGGTGATTATTTTTAGTAAGAAACGATTTACTAAATTATCGATTTAATATATAGTCTTCGCTATACAAAATAATTAAGGAAAAATAGAGGTAGTCTAAGCACATGTTTATTATAAGTTTAAATAACGCCAACATGTATAAATCTTGTGATTTTCCTTTTATAATTAAATGTAGTTAAGTATTTATATAATATGAAAACTGCGAGTAAAATTTGGTTCACCAGATAACTACATGTTTCAAAATTCTCATTTCAAAATTATTTTTTAAGTTCACAACTGAGAAAGAATAACAGTACCGACACTATTAATACTGAATTTTTAATTAACCTTTCATCAGCAAACCTTTACTCGGAGTTAAAAGTTATTCAACATATTATACAGATATATATTTATGAAGCAAAATTATACATAGTTTTAAATTAACCACCAGTGCATCTAATTTACAGTACATTCTAGTAAGCAAAAAAGTTGACAAAACTGCAAACCTGCTACTGTCTATGTGTAAATATTTTTTTTTCTCATTCAATTATTTATTGAATCTTCACAAAGTGAACTAACAATAATCAAATCTTCATTTAATTTTAATCAAAATTCTATTTCTTCTATTATTTAATTCAAATCTTAATACTAAATACATAAAATTAATTAAGTCCAGCCAATGCTAGACAAAAATGTTTTATTTTTCACGGTCAATATCGGTAAAATCACCTATTTAACGTACTGATGGTGGCAAGGGTGTCCCTCCTTCTCAGCCGAGAGTGGCCTTCGAAATTAAGTATATTGCTTGCAAGACGATTTGGATGAAGTTCCAATTTACTGATATACCTTGTCGCGTATTTTGAAAATTCGTCTTTTACAAGAGGAACACAGAGATCCTTATGAATTCGTGAGTTTTTTACGTACCATGGAGCTGCAGTAATTGTTCGAAGAGCTTTGTTTTGCCGCCTTTGAATTTTTTCGATGTTTGACGCTGAGGCGGTGCCCCATAGTTGAATTCCATACCCATAGGCTTTAGAATTGCGTTGTATAATAAGTTTGCAATCCAGCTTCAATGTCGAATTTCTGCCCATAAGCCAATTCAGCTGCTTATAACTTCAACTGAGTAACTTTCGCATCTATGTGAGACTTCTACGTTAACCTACGGTCGAGATGAATACCAAGGTACTTGACTTCATTTTGCTGCGGAATAGGTGAATTGTTAATTTGGAGAGCCGAACATGTTTGCTTACGCAGTGTGAATATGTAACGTGAGTACACTTTTTATCATTAACTTTAATTTTCCAAAGTTTTAACCACATCTCTAATATTGATATATACTCCTGCAAATTTCGCGAAGCTACTTGATGGTTTTCATGTACGCTGCAGAATGCTGTGCCATCCGCAAAAGTTGAAGTGTGGATTCCGGATCTCGTTGGCATGTCTGAGGCGTAAATCAAATATAAAGTAGGTCCTAAAATGCTACCTTGAGGAACTCCTGCCTCGATTGGCTGTAAGGGGCTTATAAAATCGCCTTCTCTGATAACCAACTTCCGGCCGCATAAGTAGCTTTCCAGAAGCTTGTGAGTGTTTGCAGGCAAGTTTAACTTTATTTTGTGCATGAAGCCGTCGTGCCACACTTTATCAAAAGCTTGGGAAATGTCAATGAATAAAGCTGAACAATACTTTTTGTCTTCAAAAGTCTGTCTCATGACGTTGACTAGTCTGTGCGTTTGTTCTATGGTGCTGTGTTTAGCCCGAAAGCCAAATTGATGATCAGGAATGCATCCCACATTGTTCAACATTGGACTCAACTTTGCCATTAACAACTTTTCGAACAATTTTGAAATTGTTGGCAGTAGACTTATTGGTCTGTATGATCTACTTTACTGGTTTGGGTATCATAGTAATCATGGACACCTTCCACTCTGCAGGATAATACTCGAGACGTAAAATAGCGTTAAAAATAAAAAGAAGAATTCTACGAGCTACACGAGGTATCTGCTCAAGCATTTTACCAGTAATTTGATCAATACCTGGAGCTTTCCTGGGGTTTGTGTTACGGATAACATTTTCAATATCTTGAAAACTAAATCTCAAAGGCATAGGCGGTCTAACAGCGTATGACGGTAGTTCAGCTGAATTATTCGCTGTATCATTTGTGGTAAAAACATTTCTCAAATGATCGACATACAACATTCCCTTTTCATAATCGCTTCTTGTCCAATTTCCAGTTGAAGTTCGCAAAGGTGGCTTTCCTATTACGGGTCTTTTCAGACCTTTTGTCGCTTTCCATAGCCATTCTTTGGGATTCAAGCAGATTTCTTAACTAAGTTATGCATTCCCGTAACCTAGTTTTAAGCTGGGGAGACCTGCGAAGTTGCCACTCTCTTCTAGCTCTTCTTTTCTCTGACAGAAGTTGATCAATTTCAGATGAATAAGTTCTATTGCTCACATTTCTGGATCTTATATGTCTAGTGGTAGCATGTTGTATGGCTTAATTAAGGTATTCAGAAAATTCGTTAATCGATATATCAATACCCTCAGGCGTTCTCAAGGCGATATTTTCAGTGCAATGAGTACTCAAATATTTTTTATATTTTAACCAATTAACTCGAGAGACGGTCCACGCCAAGTCACAAAACGGGGAACCAACCCCTTGGCGGAACGAAACAGAAACTATAGTTGGTGAGTGATCTGATGACAAGTCTAATGAAGGTTCCACTTGCATCCATTCTGAGGGAAAATTTTTTGTAACTCCAAAATCTATAACGTCTGGGATCTTTCGTTGGTCTGACGGCCAATAAGTGGGGTGTCCACTTGAAATCACACCTAAGCCCATTTTGGAAACGGTGTCAAAAAGCACGCGGCCTTTCGGAGTAATTAAACGTGATCCCCAAAAAGTGTGTTTAGCGTTATAGTCGCCAGCCGCTAAAAATCGAGGACCAAGTGATTTAAAAAAATTTGAGTATTGGCTTTCTGTTATTGAAAGGCGTGGCGGTGAATAGATCGAGGAAATAACGATTTTTTCATGCAAATATTCGATGCATATATTAGTTGCTTGGGGATACTCCTCACATGTCTCGTTCATTAAAAAGTGTTTAATTCTGGATTTTATTAGAATTGCCGATCCTCCGCAAGATCTTCCGCGGGGATCTTTTGTGTCGTACAGTATGTAGCCATTAATTTTGAAAAAACTGTTGGTTGTGAAATGAGTTTCAGCAATCAACATTATATCGATTTGCTTTTCCATTAGGAAGTGCTCAAGTTCATTTTTGTGTTGGCGGATGCCGTTTACGTTCCAGAAACATATTTTACACCAATTCATTTTTTTTTAAATTGCCTGCAAAATAGTGGATTGCATTTTCATCATTTCCTGCATCATGGTTGTCATGGAAACCGTAAATGTATTTATAGATTGAACAAGAGTCTGCAGAGTTGCCTCAAGATTGCTAAAATTTTGGTCGGAGTTTTGAGGCGTGAGCTCCTGATTCAAATTTGGTTTATCGGATTTTACCACATTCACATAAGAAATATGTTGGGGGTTTTGCAAGTTTACATGGCTGGTTGACTGGCGTACCTGGGGAAAATTGTTTGAGGAAGCGGATTTTGGCTGCTGGGGTGGCATATTTAAAATTGATGGCCTATTTGTCATTGACCGCTTAAAGTGATTGTAGCTAGGACAGCCCCTGTAATTTACAGTATGATTACCTCCACAGTTACTGCACTTTTTAACACTTGTGTCAGCCTTTGGCTTATTGCACTGAGTTGTGCCGTGAAGTTCACCACACACAACGCAAACTGCGGGCAACTTACAATAGGCCTTAGTATGGCCAAATTCTTGGCAGTTAAGGCATTGAACGGGTCCTAGACGCTTATGTGGCTCCTCAACGGTAACCTTACGATGCAAAAGAAATTTAAGGTTATAAATTGGATGAATTTCACCTTTTTTTAGTACAACATCCCTGGGTTTCAGTTCAACCCTAGACATGGGTTGAGGGATCTTTTCACGGTTCCTAATATTAACAACATTTTTTATGTTAAATCCTTTTTCTTCTAGTCCAGTCTTAATGTCATCCGTATCTACACAAGGGTCAACACCTTTAATAACTACCTGAAGGCTTTTAGCACTTTTAAGTTGATAGGTGTAAAAAGATCTTTTCTCCTTCTCCAGAACGTCAGACAACTTTCGGTATTCATTTTCACTGTTTACCTGGATTTTCGTTTCGTGTATACTGCCATGCTTTACTGATGTAACGTTGAAGGTGTCTTTTCCGATTGCCGTAATAAGTCGTTTCACCAGCTCATTAGAAGTAGGCTCTCTCAAATAAATTGGTGGCGGTTTAAATGTTCTCTTAGATGTTGTTGGCTCATCTGTTTGGAGTATAGCAAATCTATTACCATCCGTTGCCGAAGTCCTATTATCATTTTTACAAATTTTTGGTTGAGATGATATTTGAGCTGATTTGGGGCTTCGCTGCCTTTTAACCACGGTTATGTACCTGTCCATGTCTACTTGTGTTTTCGGCTTATTAGCAACAATTGAACTGGAGGATGGTTTATCTTCAGTTGTAACAACAATATTTGGCGAACACGATCGCGGGCGTTTCCTATCTCTAAGAGACAGGAGATTTTCCAATGATTTTTTCACAGATTCTTCCTCTGAAATCCAAAGATTTTTTCTGCACTCATGCAATTAATTGTTTCTATTTTTTTTATTTACAAATTTATAACGGTAATAAAAAAAAATGTCAAAAAGTTTTTCTTTTAATTAAAATCACTCTGTTCACCTATTACGGTTTTTACTTATTCCCGTTTTATTTTTTTTTACTTTGCGATCAAAAACAAACACGTCTGTTCACTATCGAAGCTAAACAACGACCTCATGTATAAAATTAAAAAAATAAGTAAACGTAATTAATGATATTATATTGCACTTAAAATATGTTATCAACGCTGACCAGCAAACCAATTTTCGTGATAGCGTTTGCAAATCACAAACAACATATATCTGATTCTTGCGATTACAAACCGGTGAGCTAATCTGCAATCAATTTGAAATCGAATTTCATATTTTATTGCATAAATAAATAACTTATTATACTTGTTATCCTTGTATGAAATAATGCACTAAATTTATATATAAACTACATATGCTTATTTTGCTGGAGGAATTGTTATCTTATTTATGATTTGGTTTTTGATGTTCTTTTACTTCCTTTACTTTCCTTTTTTTATAGTTTTATTTCATTAGAAATAATATTATTTAATTTTTAGGGGCTTGCAGTGCTATTTAGAAATAATATAATATGCTCGACTTTATAAAAAAAGATGTCGAATTTGATAAAGTATTTCAAACTGTTGGCTTTGAAAATAGTATACGAGAAAATCTTAATTTCTTCCATAAAACTTTAATATTTAATACAAATGAAAGCAGTATTTTCAATAGGTAAATACTACTGAAAAAAGTTTTATGTAACGTCAATCAAAATAATATTTAGTTGGACAATTTCCGAAAACTTTATTTAAGAAATTAATATTTAAGTTTCGAACTCAGAAAAATACTGTATATAAAATTTTAAAAATAGTATTTACTATTGGTTTGTAAAAACACTTGATTTTATCTAATCTATTTGCGCGCACACAAAAACAATTTAATTTTTTATATAAGCATATGTACATACACTGCCCTTCAAAATAACGAAAAGTACGTTGTCTTATTTTTATACCAGATGGCAGTAACAAGCAAAAAATTGAATATTGACTAAAAAGATGGCAATCATATCCTTAATAATTCTGCAGTTATATATGAGGACAAAATTTCAAATCAATCACAAGGTATATTACTGGCTGCAAATGTATCGGAATATAGTGTAATCGAGTTTTTTTTGCTAAAAATAAGCCGATCATTGCAAAATAATGTCATATACCTTAATATTTTGTCAGATTTTACAAAATTGTGCAAAAAAAAGTTAACTTTTTTAATGTCCTCACACGCATCTATATATATATATATATATATATATATATATATATATATATATATATATATATATATATATATATATATATATATATATATATATATATATATATATATATATATATATATATATATATATATATATATATATATATATATATATATATATATATATATATATATATATATATATATATATATATATATATACATATATATACATATATATATACATATATATATTCTGGGGTGTTACTCTTAATTGCAATGCAAATTTTTATTTTATTTTTCCTTTCTTCACAACTATATATTTTGTGACACCAGTGGCGAATACCAAATTATACTCTTATCACATCTGCCTTTCGCATCGAAATAGAGAGTAACCACCCTGGACGTGTTTTATAACTTCTCTAACAAATGACGCGATATAATTATTCGGTGCATTAAAAAAATAATAATAGCTGATTTTAATAACGGTCAATCAGAGACCACTATTGCAAAAAAAATTTATATTCCTCACAGCGTTGTGTCAAGACTTATAAGCCGTTTTCGTTGTTTGGATACTTTGGCTACAGAACATAAAGGTGTACGTCCACGAAAAACCAGCAAACGAGATGACCAGGCAATAATACGTTTGATAAAAAAAAGACCAATTCGTGTCGTCAACAACCATTGCCACACAATTGTCATTAAATCTTACCTATAGAACGATTCAAAGGCGGACTGCAGAAGGAGGACTACAAGCATACAAAAGTGTAAAAAAAACTCTTTATATCACGGAAAACTAGACTGGCCGGGTTGGAATTTGGAAGGGAACACATTAATTAGACCATTACACATGTAATTTCACACTATTCTCCGATGAATTCAAATTTAATTTGGAAGGTTTCGATTGAATAAGACTGGTTCGGCGACCCATAAGCCAACGTCTTAGTCCAATCGTTATACCAAAGGAACATTGAAATATTGTGGCGATAGTCTGGGGATGTTTTTCAGGCCATTGCATCGGACCAATTCATAAAATTCGTGGAATTATGGATCGTTTTGTTTATAGAGGCATCCTGCTAAATGGTATGGTGCCACACGCAAAAGGAGGAAATACCGATTAAGTGGATATACCAACAAGATTAAATGGATATACCTAAACACACATTTAAATGTGTGAAAGGATGGTTAGTTTACAACGAAATTAACGTTTTGAAATGACCAGCACAATCGCCAGATCTCAGTCCCATAAAAAATCTATGGCAAATTGTAGATCGAAAGATAGTCCGCGAAACTGCAAATATTTAGATGAGCTTCCCCAGAATATGGAAAAGGCTTGGAATGAAGTTTCTTCTAAGGTAATAGCTATTTTAATAGACTCCATGCGCAGATGTTTTAGATAATAATGAATAATTGCTTTTGCACATTTCATTAGATTTTGATTAGTTTAAATGAAAAATTTATGTTGATTGCAGATAGTAAAGCTGCAAAACTATCGATAGTGTCGATAGTGTCATTTTTAGTCCACTATCGATCGTTCTTATCCGATAGTGATACAAGCGAAAAAAAACAGAAAACATTTTTTTAAGCGTTTTTTATTTATTGAATTTTCAACATGAACTAACAATAAGTATTCAAATCTTAATACTAAATATTAAAATAAAGAAATACAAAAAAAAAAAAAATATATATATATATATAAAAATGTGCTTTTCCTTAAGTCCAGCTAATGCTAGACAAAAAGTTTTAATATGCAGGAGCAATATCGGTAAAATCACCTATTTAACGTTCTGAGGGTGGCAAAGGTGGCAATCCCTTCTTCTCAACCAAGTGTGGCCGCCAAAGTTAAGTATATTACGCGCAAGAGGATTTGGATGAAGTCTAGTTCCAGTTTACTGACATACCTTGTCGCGTACTTAGAAAATTCCTCTTTTAAGTTGCGCTGCTTTTATTTTCAACTGAGTGACTTTTGCTTCAATGTGAAACTTCCACGTTAGCCTACGGTCGAGGTGTATACCAAGGTACTTGACTTCACTGTGCTGCGGAATAGGTGAGTTGTTTATTTGGATAGGCGCACATGTTGTGTACACAGTGTGAATGTAACATGAGTACATTTTTGTTCATTAACTTTGATTTTCCAAAGTTTTAGCCATTTGTCTAATATTAAAATGTATTCCTGTAAATTTCGTGAAGCTAATTGGTGGTTTTCATGAACGCTCAAAAACGCTGTGTCGTTTGCAAAAATTGAAGTGTGGATTCCAGATGTCGTTGACATGTCAGAGGCGTAAATCAAATATAAAGTAGGCCCCAGTTGGCTGAGTTGGGCTTATAAAATCACCTTCTCTGATAACAATTTTCCGCCCATATAAGTAGATTTCCAGAAGCTTGTGAGTACTTGCAGGCAAGTTCAACTTTATATTGTGCATCAAATTGTCGTGGCACACTTTTTCAAAGGTTGAGAAATGTCAATAAATAGAGCTGAGCAATACTTCTGGTCCTCAAAGGTCTATCCCCCAGCTAAAGATTTGATTATTATTTTTCTTGCCTTTTTCAATCAATAATTATTGATCACAGCAAATTTGTACAGTGCACTCAAGGATTTTTAATTTCTAATGAAGGCTCCAGCATCCAATCTAAAGGAACATTTTTCGCAACTCCAAAATCTATAACATTTGGAATATTTCGTCGGTCTGACAGCCAATAAGTGGGGTGTCCGCTTGAAACCACATCTGAGCCCATTTTGGAAACGGTGTCAAAAAGCACACGGCCTTTCGAGGTAATTAAACGTGATCCCTAAAAAGTGTGTTTAGCACTAATATTGACTGTTTTTACTGAAAACCGGGGTGGTGAATAAATCGAGGAAATAACAATTTTATTATGAAAATGTTCAATACATATGTTTGTTGCTTGGAGATATTCCTCACGTGTCTCGTTTAGCAAATAGTGTTTAATTCTCGATAGACTTGCCGATCCTCCGCAAGATCTTCACAAAAATGCAAATGATTCCGTTTGTAATTTCTACAGTTTTTTTTGCGACCCTATAAAGTATATATATTCTGAATCAGAATTAATGGAAAAGTCAATTAAGCGATGTCCGTCTGTCCGCTGTTGAAATACCGTTTCTGAGAAAACCATTACAAACTTTTTTCTTTCACCATTCTTTTACCCCATCGATTCATGGGGTAATGAAAATGTTGCGTAATCGAAATAAAACAAATTTTTTTGCTCAAAATCAGTTTTGGTATTGAAATAAGGTTATATAAATATGAAAAATTAAAATTGCCGGTATCGGTACATATATACCCGGGTTTTTCATGAAAATGTCGCGTAAGCGAAATTAAACAATTTGTTTTTGCTTAAAATCAGTTTGGTAATAAAATAAGGTTATATAAATATGGAAAATGAAAATTTCCGATATCGATCCATATATACCCAAGACATAGCCGAAATCGGGTATTTCATGAAAATGTCGCGTAAGCGAATTTAAACAACTTTTTTTGCTTAAAAGCAGTTCTGGTAATAAAATCAGGTTATATAAAAGTAGAAAATGAAAATTTCTCTCTTTTCACCTATACCGGGTTTTTACTAATTTCGGTTTTTTAAATAACTTTCCGATCAAAAACAAATACGTCCGTTCACTATCGAAGCTAAACTATGACATCGTCTGCATTCTAAAATACCTAGTTACTGCATTTTAGGTCCAATATTGTTCGACACCGATTTTACCGCGTAAAGCACAAATTAAAAAAAAAAAAAAACTATTATTTGTGAAAAATGTAAGTAAATATGCATATTAACTATATTGGTAAAGAAATATATAAAGGGTGTTTTTTTAAGCTAGATAGAACTTTAAATTGTAAAAAGTAACACAAAAAATTAAATTTTGATGAAACATTTTTTTTATTTGTTTCAGTATACTCTGACAAATCATCATGAATAGAAGTTTCGTGTTTTATTTTTATTTAAATAAAACACAACAATTTATTTATTTCTTTTTAATGAATTTAACATTCAATAACAATTGTTAAGCATTTGGATTTACATATAAATTAACTTATAAAATGAAATTCCGCAAGTGTTTGCTTTGAACAATTTTCTCAGACTGCCAGGATCGTGCGTTTCTATTCCTGAATTTGATAAACATGATTATGCATGTACAATCGTCTTGATCATGCTGTTTTCCTTTTCATACTTAAGTAATGCACATAAGTAAGAAAACAAAAAGGATAAGTATATATGTCAATCATGTTGGTTTGCAGGCACAAAAGTTTATTATTGGTTATAAAAATAAACGTGTGTCTTTTTTATTCGCGATCATAAAATATGTATTTTGCATTAAGGAATAACCGTAATTGCCCAAAAGCTTGCAATCAGCTAAAGGGAGTTCTGAAATCCCATTTATTACAACTGCTTGCTCTTAGCAACAAGAAATATGTGTATCATTAAGTATGTACTTGTTCAAAACAAACACTTAGTAGCAAAAATTATAAAATAAAGGGTATTCAATTAAGATGTAAATTAATTAATAATGTCACATATTCTATATACATATAACTCCCCCATCGCTAAATTGACGCTCCGAGGAAATTTCATATGTTTATAATTATAATATATTGTTTATAGTGTTTTTGTACTGAAATAAATTTTCTTAACAAATAAATTTTTCCAATTCTGGTTATATGTGTTACATTTATAAAATGACAATTTTTGTTGCACGGTGCATTTTTATAATAAAAATTTTAACGTACATATATGTATATATATATATATGTATATATATATATATATATATATATATATATATATATATATATATATATATATATATATATATATATATATATATATATATATATATATATATATATATATATATATATATATATATATATATATATATATATATATATATATATATACATATATATATGTATATATATATATATATATTTTTTTAGTGTAGATATACTGTGAATCATTTTGACAGTAATCCATATATACATACATAATATAAAATTTCACCGAAAAATCGTATGACTTAAAAAAGATTCAAAGTAATTTATTTATTGGTTTAGTAATAATAATAAATTATTATAAATTTAGTTCTCAAAATAGAGACATACATATATAAAATAAGAAATGACTTAGATATTAGCGTGTAGTTTTTTCCTTTTTACGTGCGATTTGTAGTATTTGTGCCCTGTTTGACTTACAACATGATCATCATCCAACTTTTGTACAAAAATTTTTCTAAATTTGGCATGGTTTTTCCCACCTCTTTCACTTTTTAAAAAAACTTGACCGGTTTGCATTTCGCATTCTTCGCGAGAAATATTTGCTTTAGATATTGACCTGTTCTTTGATTTAAGGATTTTTTCTTTTATTCCTGGATATTGCTCTGTCTTTATTAAGCCATTCACAAAGTCTGAAGGTTTGCAACCTATGGTTGAATGGATTGTATTGTTATAAAAGGTTATGATTTTATAAATCTTCTCTTCCACACTATCACTATCTTTATCAGGGTCGTGCCTGAAGGCTGGGGCACATAGAATCCGTTGTACGTTATACGTTGCCTTTTTCAACTGACAACTAAGTTAAAATACATGTAGTCTTATGAGCTTTGTCACATTCCGTACTTGTCCGTCAACGCAAAGTATTAAAGTTGAGCAACTTTTAACTTTTAACGTACGTTGAGAACTTTGGCAACTATTTGGTAATATTTTTTGTATATTTTGATTTAGTTTTTCGTTCAAAAATAAAATAAATTAAAAACAAATTGTGCTAGATTTTCTGTGCTGTGTCTGAAAAATAAATCAAAAGATTTTAATCAAATTATAGCAAAATGCAGTTGATTTTATATCCGTTAACAAAGTACGGATTGTGCCAACTTCATACTTCGTATACGTTAATGTCAGTTGAAAAAGGAGACGTATAACGTATGACGGATTCTATGTGTCCCGGCCTTGAGTAACCGAATATGCTCGTTTATCGTATTATGAAGACGTTCTACGTCTGAATTTGAATTGTGGTTATTATTTGAACAAAAATGAATTTCGATATTATTATGCCTTAAAAACTCCATCAATGGCAATGCTTTAAAACCTAACTCATTGTCAGTCACAATTTTCTTAACACTGCCTATATTGGGTTAATGCTTTCTTAAACTCTACCCAAGACCTATTTTGAATTCTTATTGCCTGGGCAAATTTAGAAAATTTATCGATTATTGTAAGAAATAATGTTTTTTGTAGACAATAAAAAACATCGACGTGTATTATTTCACCCGGTCTCTCGGGAGTCTCAGTGATTTTAAAGTTTTGTTTGACTGGTTTGCGGTCATATTTCTCCAAGTTGCAGATGTTACAATTATTAATATATTGTTGGATTCTTACTTTAAGTTTTGGGTGATATATTTTTGTCCGAAGTTCTTCAAAGTTTTCATTTATACCACGATGGTTATTTTTTTTGTGCTCAGTTTCAATAAATTCATAAAGAACGTTTTCATCCAATATGTCTTCAAGGAGTCTGTTGCACTTTGTTATTTTTAGTCCTGGACTATCAGAAAAATACTTTAAAACAGTTTCTTCGAATATTTTATTGATGGAATCATCATTTATAAAAACAGCGTTGACTCTCGAAGGATGAAAATGATTTTTTATAATTCTTACTACATCAGCTTCGCTAAAATTATTTGCACTTATTACTATCCTATTACTTTTAAAAATTGGCCTACTTTCAATCTTCAAAGAAGAGGAATTTGATCTTTCAATAATAACTTGGTTTTTATATACGTTAAGTGGAGAAGTACTAACCGATATTACATCTGTATGTGTGCTCTGAAAAAAATTTAATTGGGGTTCTATCCTGGACAATGCGTCGGCATTTCCATTGTCTACACCACGCTTATACTGAATTTCATAATCATATTCCTCTAACTTTAGCCTCCATCTTATTAATTTCGAATTGGGTTCCTGTATGGACATAAGCCATTGTAATGGTTGGTGATCCGTTTGTATAATAAATTTCCTTCCAAATAAATATGGACGAAAATACGTTACCGCCCATATTACTGCCAACAATTCTTTCTCCACCGTACTATAATTAATTTCGTGCTGATTGAGAGTTCTACTCGCATAGCATACTGGGTGATTGTCCTGGGATAGTACAGCACCTAGTGCCAAGTTGCTTGCGTCGGTATTTAAAACAAATTGTTTACTGAAATTGGGATAAGCTAAGATAGGATCATTCGTGAGAAGTTTTTTCAAGGTTCTAAAGCTTTCAATATAAGCGGGATTATTTATGTCTATTTTTGCATCTTTCTTTAAATATTCTGTCATAGGTTTAGCGATTCTGGAATAGTCCTTAATAAATTTTTTGTAATAGCCACTTAGGCCCAGAAATTGCTTTATTTGCTTTTGAGTTTTAGGCAGAGAATAATTAACAACACACTCAACCTTTTTTGGGTTGGGTTTTACACCATTCTGCGTGATAACGTGACCTAAAAATTCTGTTTCCTTCTTTAAGAACTCACATTTATCAATTTGAATTTTCAAATTTGCATCTCTTAGTTTATCGAATACAAGACGCAATGAATCAATATGCTCTTGTAGTGAGGTTGAAAATATGATTATATCGTCTAGATATACTAAACAAATTTTATTTACCAAGTTACCCAAAATACCATTCATAAGTCTTTGAAAGGTAGCTGGTGCGTTTTTGAGACCAAATGGCATTCTAAGAAACTCGTAGTGGCCTCCTTCAACTGAAAATGCAGTTTTGTGCACATCCCTTTCATCAATTTCTACTTGATGGAATCCCTTAGCCAAGTCTAGTGTAGTAAAATATAAACATCTACCAAGCTTGTCCAGGATTTCATCAATATTTGGTATTGGAAAACGGTCGTCTATTGTTTTTTCGTTGAGCTTCCTATAGTCGACAACTAATCGCCACTTCTTAAGTCCACTTGCGTCATCCTTTTTTGGAACTATCCAAATAGGAGCAGAATATGCAGAGTTTGAAGGTCTTATAATTCCAGTATTTAACATTTCCTGGACTTGTCTTCTCACTTCTTCTTTATGTACAAAAGGGTATCTATATGTTTTCGAAAATACAGGAATATTATCCTTAGTAATAATTCTATGCTTGATCGCATTTGTAAAAGATAAGTTTGAATCGGTTTCATAAAATAGTTCTGAGTAGTCATTCAAAATAGCTCTTAAATTTACATTTTCCTCGGTATTAAGATGATCTGTTTTTATTTTATCTAGTACGGAAATCTGCGAACTATTCCGGGGTAAATTATTTTCAACTAAATAATAATTATCGCGTGTGACGGGCCAGGAACTATTTTCAGGAAGGTATATTACGTTTGAACACTGAGCAAAAGTTTCAACTTCAATCTTAAAATTTTGGGCATTATAAATACCTTCATTAACAATTAAATCACCATTATCGTTGCATTGTTTCGTGATATGAACAAGTCCACATTCGACATTAGTGACAAATTTAATTTTGCGAGGAATTGGAAATAACAATGGTAAAACCCTATTATTTATTCTTAATTCGTTATTTCTGAAATCTACAATAGCTCCGTATTTATAAAGAACATCATTTCCTAAAATTCCACTGTAATAGTCATGAAATTTACACTCTATTAAGAATATTTTGTCATCGTTGCTACCAAGTTCGGAAAACATTGGCACGTGATAAATTGTGTCTATCAAAACATCATTCTGGAGAGTTTTTAATGTTATACTTGTTGATTTGATTCGCCATTTGGGGTTACATAAGCCTGGATTTACAATAGAGTGTGTAGCTCCAGTGTCGATTAAAAATTTAAGATTGTTCTTTAACACTATATATGGTAGCCGTTCGGAGAGGCCAGAAAAGGAAAATTTTGGGGCGTTATAATATCGGTTACATTTATCGACTGTTCCCGATTTTGGGATTGTCTAAAAACATTATTTGGATCCATGTCGCCCGAAACAGGTCTCTGCGAATCAGGAAGATTATCTTGTCCTTCTGTAGTGAGCGGATAATAGTAAGAACATTGGTTAGGAGTATGTGAAGAATCATATGGTCGTTTAGACTTTGGTGCATTTTGCGTATATGACATACTATGCTGAAAATCGACTACTGAATTAGGTCCTCGAATCATATTTATGTCCATTGGTTCAGGAACTGAAGGCTGAGAAAAAGAACTTTGATAAGAATTTGAATTATTATAATTATAACTTCGGTAATTGTTGTAATTAGAATTCGGATAGTGGCGGTTGTTTACAAAATTAGTATTTTGCTGGTATCCGCTGTTATTATAGCGCCTGTTAGAAAATGATTGGCTATTCCTATTAAATGTACTATTCGTATTTGTATAACCGTTTCCATTTCTATTAAAAACCTTCTTGTTTTCATGACCCTGAGGTCCTCTATAGTTGCCAATAATGTTGTTTACTTTTTGCCTATCAGTATTTCTGTCTTCGTTTATAATTTTTCTGTCATTACTTCCATAATTACTGTATCCTGATGCAAAAAGGATATTCATAGCGTCTTCAAGAGTACTCGGGTTCCTACATGCCAGTATGGACCTCATTGGTTCAGGTATTTTAGCTTTAAATATATCGAGGGAAGTTCTCATATTATTTTTAGCGATTCGTTCACTGTTTATATTTACTCCTAAGTCTGATACCGTCTTGTTATTTAATGTTCGGAGTTTCTCTTTAATATCATTATAAAAATCAGTCACATTTGTTTTAAAAACTACAGATCGAAGATTGTCGTACAATTGTTCCGCACTTTGGCTTTCTCCGAAATAATTTATTAAAACAGTCTTTATCTCACTCCAGGTTTGCGCATGGAAATTAATTTCAATAGCCTCCTTAGCCTTACCCCTAAATTTGCTCTTAATTAGGTCAAAAAATAATAATTGAGAAAGTTCGTCATACTGTGTTAAGAGAGGATTGATCCTTTCAACTAAGGATATAAATGTATACAGATCTTCTTTCCCGCCTGAAAATTGGGGTAAATTTTCAATAAATTTAAGCGGATCTAAAGTTAAAGAATTTGCGTGAGCCATATTAAAATAAATTTAAAGAAATAAAAATTATAGTCAGCAAATCAAACAAAGCACAAATTATTTGTCGGTTTTATATGGAAGCTATTATAAATTTCTAAGTTCTTTCCACACTGTGTTTTTTTTTTCAGAAAAAATTATTCTATATATATGTACACACATATATATATTTATATGTAGATACTTTAATTGCGAATCAAAAGTCAATAAACATAAATTCTAAAAATATAAAGAAGTACAGTACTTATTCTATCTCCGCTTGCTGCTTCATTTGATCCACTCCTTCACAGTACAGTTGAGTTTTCCAAACAGCGTGTTGTAAAAAAAAAATCAATCACCTCCAGAAACTTGTTTATTTCTCCCAAAAGAACAAGGATTTAAAAAAAGTAATGTTTATATTGTTTTAATTTCAAAAATTTATTAGAGTTTTAGCTATTTCGTCTTTATTATTTTTTTTTTTATTTTTTTATTTTATAAGGATATTTGTTCAATCCTTTTCAGCATTACAAATTTTAATGTCTAGCAGTTTTTATTTCAAAAAAACAATTCAAGTTTTAGCTATTTCGCTTTTATTCTCTTTTGTAAGGATATTTGTTCAATCCTTTTCAGCATTACAAATCTTAATGCGTAACAGTTTTTACTTCAAAAAAAAATTTATTCACATTTTATTCACGTAACTTTGGTCTTTTTCCCAAATTTATAAATTTAAGTTTATTGTTTTTATTATTATTTTATTATGTACGTATTTATTATTCTATATGTACATATATATGTTTTTAATCAAACATTGTCATTAATATATTTTGTAATGTTCACCCATTTAGACATTGAAATGCCGAATATCCTTTTTCTATAGAATTTTTACTTCTGTACATAAAAATCACAAGGATACCTGGGTATCCTACCGACTGCGCCAGTTTCGTGTTTTATTTTTATTTAAATAAAACACAACAATTTATTTATTTCTTTTTAATGAATTTAATTTATTTAACATTCAATAACAATTGTTAAGCATTTGGATTTACATATAAATTAACTTATAAAATGAAATTCCGCAAGTGTTTGCTTTGAACAATTTTCTCAGACTGCCAGGATCGTGCGTTTCTATTCCTGAATTTGATAAACATGATTATGCATGTACAATCGTCTTGATCATGCTGTTTTCCTTTTCATACTTAAGTAATGCACATAAGTAAGAAAACAAAAAGGATAAGTATATATGTCAATCATGTTGGTTTGCAGGCACAAAAGTTTATTATTGGTTATAAAAATAAACGTGTGTCTTTTTTATTCGCGATCATAAAATATGTATTTTGCATTAAGGAATAACCGTAATTGCCCAAAAGCTTGCAATCAGCTAAAGGGAGTTCTGAAATCCCATTTATTACAACTGCTTGCTCTTAGCAACAAGAAATATGTGTATCATTAAGTATGTACTTGTTCAAAACAAACACTTAGTAGCAAAAATTATAAAATAAAGGGTATTCAATTAAGATGTAAATTAATTAATAATGTCACATATTCTATATTCATATAACTAATAGACTCACGCTTGAACAACGCTACGAAATTATCCAAATTTACTTTGAAAATCAGACCCGTTGTTTTATCGCAAAATTGTGTTCAGCGATGAGGCGCATTTTTGGCTTAACGGGTTTGTTAATAAGCAAAATTGCCGCATATGGAGTGAGACCAATCCACAAGAGACCCTACAGACTCCATTACATCCAGAAAAATGCACTGTTTGGTGCGGTTTTCATGCTGGTGGCATCATCGGACCTTATTTCTTCAAAAATGAGGCCGGAGCTCGCGTTACGGTCAATGGAGATCGTTACCGCACCATGATCAATGATTTTTTGTTTGAAAATATGGATGACATTGATCCGGAGGAGATGTGGTTTAAACAGGATGGCGCTACGTGCCATACGGCGAACGCAACCATCGACTTACTGAAATCAAAATTTGGCGATAAGTTGATTTCGAGAAATGGACCTGTCAATTGGCCTCCAAGGTCGTGCGATTTGACACCTCTCGATTATTTCCTGTGGGGCTACGTGAAGTCACTGGTTTATGCTGATAAACCAGCAACAATTGACGCCTTGGAGGCCAGCATTGTTCGTGTTGTTCGTGACATACGTCACGTTCGTCAAGAACAGCCGCGGTGCCCATATGCCCGAAATCATTTTCAAATGTTAATGTCACGTATTGATCTTTCGAATAAAAAAAAATTGTGATTACAATTTCATTTTTTGTGTTATTTTTTACAATTTCAAGTTCTATCGGGCTTAAAAAAACACCCTATATATACGTATACATATTTTTTTATTGCATATATACATATGTACCTGTGTATGAAGGTATAAAAAGCAAACATCGCCACAACAATTTAGAGCAATGATAGAATTCATTTTGGCACAACCTGACATTGCTATAGGAAGCAAAAAAACCAAAAACAAAGGCCGGAAAAGCAGAGTAAGCTATGGGAAGAGCTGAGGCAAAAACTAAACTCCATTAGCATCCCAATAAGAGACATTTGTGGTTAAAAGAGACATTGTGGTGTAAAATTTTGTGGTTAATCATAAAAATTGCTTGCAGCTTCAGACTTTATATTGTGTACACGTTTCATCTTTCATCATGCCTTTTGCAAATAAGCAATATGTACGCACATGCGAACACAAATAAGTTTTCTTAATTACTTCGTATTGTATCGTTTACTTCAAAGTAATGGGTTAGCTGGCTTGGAGATACTTAAGTTCCTTTTTTTAATCTGTTAGTCAATGTACAAATTTGAATTGAATAGACTGATACATACATAAGTATGTATGTAATAAAATTATTTTTTTACGTTTTCTTAAAATTTTTGTTTTATTGTGTTGGAGTAAAAGGGGAATTTCCCTGTTTTACCTTGAAGAGTTAATTTCTCTTCAAGTTTAAGATTTGGATGATGTAATAGATTATTTGAATTGCAACACATACATAGATCATCATTATGACAACTAATGGATAGTTAGTGTATGTGTGGCTTGGCTACTTCTTGTAGACTTTCATTTACCTATGTATGTGATTTTGGTTTTCTTACTCACTTTATTTTAAATCGTTGAAGTTGAAAGGTCGCAGTGCACATACGTTTTAAGAATAAAATAATAAGATTTGATTATTAAATAAACTGCTGTTTTATTATCTGAAAAGATATATTTGGGCATAATATTTAAGAGGTTATGGGCCCAGTTTACGATTTGTTTTGTGAATAATTATAAAAAATATAAAGACATAAACAATGGAAAAAGTGAATTTGGAAAGGAATATTAAACCTTTTGATGGAGAGAAATACTCCATATGGAAGTTTCGAGTCCGTGCTCTTTTGAGTGAAATTGATGCACTTAAAACTATTGACGGCGAAGCACCAAAGGAAATTACGGAAGATTGGAGAGTGCTGGAGAGAACTGCAAAAAGTGTTATAATAGAATATTTAAGCGATTCGTTCCTTGGCTTTACAAATAGTGAGAGCAGTGCAAAACAAATTTTTGAAAGCCTGGACTCAGTATATGAAAGGAAGAGTTTGGCGTCGCAGTTGTTAATCCGGAAGCAATTATTGGGCCTAAAATTGAAAGGCGAGAATTCCCTTTTAAGTCACTTTAATATTTTTGACGACTTGATAACTGAATTATTGGCTGCAGGAGCAAAAATTGATGAAATGGACAAAGTATCACATTTATTGTTAAGTTTGCCATCGTGTTACGATGGTGTGATTACGGCCATTGAGACCTTATTTGAAGACAATTTGACTTTAGCATTTGTAAAAAATCGATTGCTTGACCAGGAAATAAAATTAAGAAATGCTAGTAAGGATACCAGTTCAAAAGTTTTGCAAGCAGTAACCTATAATAATTCAAAAGAATTCAAGAATAAAATACACAGCAATAAAAATAACAAATATAAGCCGTATAAATTACATAAAGGGAAAATGCATATAAAATGTCATTACTGTGGCAAACCCGGCCATATAAAAAAGAATTGTTTTGCTTTTAAAAGAGGTTCAAAAAAGGATAATGAATCGGAAATACAAGCAAAGATGGCAACAACTCAACCAGAGGAAGGTTTTGCTTTTATGGTAAAACGCGAAGTTAAGTGTACTGGAACTGGTAGCGTTTCTTTTATATTAGACTCAGGAGCTTCAGACCACCTTATAAATAATGAAAACTTGTTTTTGGATTTTGTGAACCTGGAGCCTTATATTCAAATAGCAGAGGCAAAATGTGGCGAATATATTTACGCCAGCAAGAAAGGTATAGTCAGACTTCGCAGTGATCTATTGCATGACATTTTGTCGGGAGATTCCGGAAAACTTACTGTCGGTCAAAAGGATGCAGGATGCTGGAATGTCGATAGAGTTTCATCCAGGAGGTGTGAAGATCAGCAAGGGTAACCAGGTAGTTGTAAATGGTAAATATAGACATAATATACCTTTTATTGAATTTGGTTTAGCATATTGGCGGGCGTATTTATCGGGTGCTGGAGGAATTAATGTTTATCGTTTGTGGCATGAGAGATTAGGGCATATTAGCAAGGCAAAATTTTTAGAGATAAAAGGAAAGGATATGTTTGATGATACAGGGCTTATTGAAGGTGTACTACCTGATGAGAAATTATGTGAAGCATGTATAAGTGGGAAGCAAGCAAGACATCATTTTGAAAAATTTAAGAATAAGAACCACATACAGAGGCCTTTATTTGTAGTGCACTCTGATGTCTGCGGTCCGATAACACCTACTACTGTGGATGGAAGAAACTATTACGTAGTTTTCATTGATCAGCATACCCACTACTGTGTAAACTATTTAATGACATATAAGTCTGATGTGTTTGCGATTTTTAAGGATTTTGTTGCAAAGAGTGAAGCACATTTCAATTTGAAGGTTGTTAATTTATATATTGATAATGGCAGAGAATATTTATCCAAAGATATGCGACAGTACTGTGTTGAAAAGGGCATTAGTTATCACTTAACAGTTCCGCACACCCCACAGTTAAATGGTGTATCTGAGAGAATGATAAGAACTGTTACGGAAAAGGATCGTGCTATGATTAATGGTGCAAGATTAAAAAAAACTTTCTGAGGTGAAGCTGTGTTGACAGCAACGTATCTGATAAACAGAAATCCCAGTGTTGTGTTGAAGCAGACTATGAAAACTCCATATGAAATGTGGCATAATAAAAAGCCAACCCTAAAATATTTAAAAGTTTTTGGGTCAACAGTATATGTTCATGATAAGACACGAAAAAGGAAATTTGACAGTAAATCATGGAAAGGTATACTGGTTGGGTATGAACCAAATGGGATATTGAAACTGAGAAATTAGTAGTAAGTATGGATGTGATTGTTGATGAAACAAATATGGTAAATTCTAGAGCTGTGGAGGAAACTAAATCAATTCAATTTGATATCCCGAAAGAGAGTAGGGAATGTATTCCGAATGATAGTAGGAAATCTGCTCAATCTAATATCCAGAATGAGAGTATGGATTATGTTCCGAATGATAGTAGGAAAAATGTTCAGATTGATATGACGGAAAAGAGTACTGGAGATTCTGGAAATGATTTTTCAATTAATGACACCTTATCTGATGAATTGATTATACATATTCAAGATTCACAGCCTAGTAATATTTTAGTAGATAAGGGTGATTCAACTGTTGTTGGTAATACGGAATTGAACATACATAAAGTTGAAACAGAAAATTCACAATCAGGAATCAGCAGAAGTCAGAGGATGAAAGCTAGGTCAATTGTATCGTATAGGGAATTAATAAGTAATTGTGTAATGAATGCAAATTCACAGTTTAGCAGCATTTCAGGTTCATTTGAGGAAATTAAGAGCAGAGATGACTGGGAAGAGGCAATAAGAGAAGAACTGGACTCGCATTTCCATAATGGGACTTGGACCATTGTAAGAAAGCCGGATAATAAGAATATAATTGGCTGCAGATGGGTATTTACTATTAAGTGTGATGAGTTTGGAAGACCAGTGAAGTATAAAGCCAGACTTGTGGCTCGTGGATTTACGCAGGAATATGTGGTTGATTATGATGAGACTTTTGCTCCAGTGGCAAGGATTCAGAGTTTTAGGATTTTAATGTCTTTTTCGAACCAGTTTAGTTTGAAAGTCCACCATATGGATGTCAAGACTGCATTTTTGAATGATGTATTAAAGGAGGAAATATATATGTCTACACCCCAAGGCCTGTCCTGTGACAGTGGCAGTGTCTGCAAACTAAATAGGGCGATCTATGGACTGAAGCAGGCGGCTAGATGCTGGTTTGAAGTTTTTGAACATGCTCTGAAGGAAATTGGTTTTACGGACTCATCTGTGGATCGTTGTATATGTATATATTCTGGACAATGGTGATGTTCTTAAAAATATATATGCGCTGTTATATGTAGACGATTTAGTAATATCAACGGCAGATATTGAGACCATGAAAAATTTTAAATCATATTTAATGGGAAAATTTAGAATGACAGATTTACTAGATATTCGCTACTTTATTGGTATTAAAATTGATAGGGAAAATGATCAACTGCACCTCAGTCAGTGCGCTTATATTGAGAGCGTTTTAAAGAAATTTGGAATGGAGGAATGTAGGCCGATAGCTTCCCCACTCCCAGCAAAATTAGACTACGAGGCGTTGGATTCGGATGATATATGTGATTCACCATGCCGTAGTTTGATTGGGTGCTTAATGTATGTTATGCTGTGCACACGCCCCGATCTTAGTACAGCTATTAATATTTTGAGTATATATAGCCATAGAAGCAATAAGGAATTATGGCAGTGCTTAAAAAGGGTTCTACGATATCTGAAGGGTACTAAAGATTTAAGGCTGACATATCATTCTAACCCGGATTATAATGATTTACTGATAGGATATGTGGACTCTGACTGGGGTGGGAGTGAAAGCGATAGAAAGAGTACTACAGGATATTTATTAAAAATGTTTGACTCAAATTTAATTTGTTGGAACACTAGGAGACAAAACTCTGTTGCAGCTTCTTCAAAAGAGGCAGAATATATGGCATTATTTGAAGCTGTTAGAGAGGCTCTGTGGTTAAAATCCTTATTAAAAGGTTTGAAAATTTATTTAGATAGACCAATTAAATTATTTGAGCATAATCAGGGATGTATAAGTATAGCTAATAATCCCTCTTGTCACAAAAGATCGAAACATATTGATATAAAATACCATTTTTCTAGAGAACAAGTAGAAAATAAATTAATAAAAATTGAGTATATTCCTACAGATAAACAAATAGCCGATATTTTGACGAAACCGTTACCTGGTCCTCGATTTATCTACCTAAGAAGTCAACTAGGGCTGAAAGAATGATTATTTGGAAATTGGATGAATCTAAGATGTACATATATTGAGGATCCTTATTTGCATTGGATTGTTGGAGTTTTTTTTTATTTTTTTTATACGTACATATGTGTGTATATTGATACGAGTATATTTGTGAATTCTTTTGTTTTATTATAACTATTGTAGTCTGATTGGGTTTTTCTGGGTTTTCCCCAATCCGCGCAACGAATGTTGGACTATTTTGTACATATCTGTCCCAGAGTGCTCGGCCTTCCAATTATTTTAGCGAGTAGATTTTTTTGTGATGATCTTTGTATGTGTTGAGGAGGTGTGTTGGAGTAAAAGGGGAATTTCCCTGTTTTACCTTGAAGAGTTAATTTCTCTTCAAGTTTAAGATTTGGATGATGTAATAGATTCTTTGAATTGCAACACATACATAAATCATCATTAAAACAACAAATGGATAGTTAGTGTATGTGTGGCTTGGCTACTTCTTGTAGACTTTCATTTACCTATGTATGTGATTTTGGTTTTCTTACTCACTTTATTTTAAATCGTTGAAGTTGAAAGGTCGCAGTGCGCATACGTTTTAAGAATAAAATAATAAGATTTGATTATTAAATAAACTGGTGTTTTATTATCTGAAAAGATATATTTGGGCATAATATTTAAGATATTGTGACTTTAAATTAGAAATTGAATTTAATCTGAATTTGAATTTTCAATTTATTTTTGTGGCAGTCAGCTGTGATTGAATTTTGTTTATATTTAGTTAGAGATAACACAAAATTCGATTACTGAAAACGATATTTGTTCGCGCGTATTTTAGAATTTGTAACATAATAAGTATTGATGTTACAGTATTATGTAAAGTTAATCGTAATTAACTTTACCTTATATACTGTAACAACAAATGAAACAATCGATAAATGTTGCTTATAGCCTATTTACACTTACATCTTTCATCATTTTGGCAAGATGTTAACATCTTCCTATATAAAGTCTATATGAAAAAAACTCAACATCTTTACAAGATGTTGGTTTCTCATTTTGCTAGACTCAACATCTTTTGATTATTTTATAGCATGTTCACACGAAGTTTTTTTTTCGAGGTTCGCTCTCTCATTCGTGGTTCGCGGCCCAATCTTCATTGAACCAACATGGTTCGCCATGCAATATTTTGAGAGCGAACCTACTTGGTTCATTTTGAATCTTGTTGCGAACCAAGCAAAAACTACTATCATCTCCAAATTTGATAATAAATTATCGCTAGTTTATCTGAACTAGCTGCAAAACAATCTAAACAAAGAAAAAAAAAAGATAACAATGTGGGTAAAATCAAAATAAACGCATTGAAAATGTAAAAATTTGATACTTACATAAATATTTAAATAAAAATTGAAAAAAGAATTAGTGAAACGTTTGCACAAAATATGTAAACATCTGTGTGATGCAAAAAACAAGCGTCTGAACACCTAGTTTCGCAATAGTGGTTCAGAGAGTGAACCAAGTGTTTCATATTACCGTCTGAACATGATATTAGTGTCATCACTAAAAAAGTTTAAAGAAATTGTCAAAAATTCATACCATCACTAGAAAACTTTTACAATGATCGGGAGCGAACAATGTAAGTAAATTTTATTTTAATTAAAAATAATACATACAATGCATATATTTATAGTAAAAAATAAAAAAAAACGTGTTGTATGGTCTGCTGCTGACGGGAGTATGCTAATAGACCTTTGCAAGAAAAATTCCAGAATTGCGGAGTGAGAGGAAAAATTCGCATATTTTACAGAAAATGACAGTGAAGTTGCAAGATCCATTCCTAAGCTGTCTTTGAAAAACTCTGGACTGGTAGTCTTGGAATATCCTTTTTAAAAAAACTACCATTTCGATTCTAAGTTGTTATTATTTATATATATATATATATATATATATATATATATATATATATATATATATATATATATATATATATATATATATATATATATATATATATATATATATATATATATATATATATATATATATATATATATATATATATATATATATATATATATATATATATATATATATATATATATATATATATATATATATATATATATGTATATGAGTTAAAATCTTAATAAATTATTTAAAATTCTAACAAATGCACGTTGCACATAAAGCAAGATTTTTTAATAATTCTGAAAATTGAAGCAGTAATTGTTTTTGCTCTCTATGAGCTATAATTAATCCAATAAATGTATAATCTTTTAATTCCATTTCATTTAATGTTTTTTGTTTGCTCAAACACGTAAAGTAATATTTGACAGATGAAAGATGTTGAAAATGTAATGTAAACAGCTTTTTTCAATTTTAAACATCTTCCACACGCATCTCCAAGATGTGAGTAGGTGTAAATACGCTATTATAGGCTTTTTACACTCATCAACATCTTCATGAAACGCATGAAAGACGTTGAAAATATGAAACACTGTTTCCATTCCTCACTTCTAACATCTACTATCAATCAAAAATATTATTTTTTTAATTTTTAAACAATTTAACAAAAGCACGCAAAATTTTTTGGAAAAAACTCATTTGAAAAACAAAACGAGGACTATAAAATTTATTTACACATATCTATAAATAAAATGTAGGACAAATAAAACCATATATAACAAAAATACAGTAAAAATTATCACAGAAAAAAAAAAATTAAGAAAGAAAACACACATGCAAACAATAGACAAATGATAAATAAATTATGATTTTTTTTTTAATTTTCGAAATAAATGATGTTTTTTCAGTGATGCCGCAAGAATAATCGACATTATTGCCACTTTTCTAGTGATGACACTGAAATAGTCGAAAGATGTTGAATGGAATAAAAGGAGATAGGAACATTTTATAAAGATGTTGAAAAATGCTGACTTTTAGTACAATGTATTTCTTATGGGAAGATGTCTCATCTTCAAAAACTGATGGTAGATGTTAGATGTTGTTCAGTGGAAAAAGGCTATTAGTAGTTATGAGTTCTTATGATAGAGTACTGTTACATAGCTACAATATAACTGAAAATACATACATACACATTTATGGTGTTTTCTTTTCTGATAAAAATGTTACACCTATGCTACATATAGTGGTTCATCACGTTCTTTTCTAAAAAAAATTGATACCCTATTAAAAGATATAATGTTCCTTTCAAAACATGTTGCACTTAAAACTGGCAAAACATGTAGCATGTCCTACACTGTACTTCGAGTAAGGTGGAGATACTGCTCTTTTTTACATCTTTGTTTCATACGTGTTTATGCAAATATGAAATTCTTTTGTTATTGTAGATGAGTAAACGGTGCTGCTGATGATAGCTTTTATAAGATAAAAATAGTGATTAAAACGTTGGTATGTTAAAAGTAGTCATGATATATTTGAAACGCTAAGTGCACATTATTATTAAATGCCACTTTGTTAGCATTTTTTGTTCTTTTGTGCTAATAATAATAATAATAAGTAACCGGAAAAAAATGATAAACATTTAAAGGGCAGCATTTTTTATCAGAAAAGTAAACGCCATTAGTTTTTAAGGCATGTAATAAAGAGATAAAGAATAATAAAACAAGTGATACTGAACTAATAACATCACATGGCGCAGTCGTCAGCAGTTAATAAATGTTAACCAGAAATAAAATTAAAAATTTGAAAGAAGACCCCGAAAATGTAGAAACAGAAGAATACAATCTTCAGAAAGCTGAATCGTGTAAAGAAAAAAACATCAGGATGGATTTCGTGAAGCCGGCTAGCAGCCATATCTTAGCGGGAAATATAGCTGAAAATTTGAGTAAATTTAGACAAAATTTTGAAATTTTTTTTAGAAGCAGCAGACTTATCATCCCAATCAGATCTAAATGCTGTTGGAGAAGACGGTCTAGAACTATTTCAGACCTTTAGTTTGAGTCCAGAAAACAAAAAAAAGTTTTCCGAAGTAATAGATGCTTTTGAGGATTTTTGTGTACCAAAAAAGCGAATTGTTTACGAAAGGTTTTTATTTTTTACGAGAAACCAAAAAGATGGGAAACCGTTTGACAGTTTCTTGGTTGACACTAAAAAACTAGTAAAGTCTTGCGACTTTGGTGAGCATCAAGTAACTTTAATGAGAGATCGGATAGTTCTTGGAATTAATAGCAAACGTTTGCAAGAAAAGCTTCTAGAAAAAGATGTCGACTTTGAAACTGCATTGGAAATGTGCAGAGCTGCGGAGATATCAGAAGGGCAGACAAAAGTCACTCAAATGAAAGCAAGTGGGAATGAGTCCAATCCTGTTTTTGGAGGTGTAGTGCACCAAATAAGTTAAAATAGGGAAGATAGTAGCCTAAACAACAGATTTACCACCAATAAAAATTTTTCTAACGCGAAAATTGACTCATTTTTTTTGCAAACGTTGTAATAAAAAAAATAAGCCTAGGCAATGTCCAACTTTTGGGAAAAAATGCATGAAATGCAATAAAATGAATCATTTTGCTGCTCGTTGTAATAATAAATTAGTATCGTGTGTAGATGAGCTTGAACATAATTTTGTTTTTTTTTTTTTTTTGTCATTCATTTATTTGGTGAATCTTCAAAATATGAACTAACAATATGTATTCAAATCTTAATACTAAATATAAAAGTTATTTAAGTCCAGCCACTGCTAGACAAAAAACTTTCATTTTGCGCGAATAATATCGGTAGAATCACCTATTTAACGTTCTGATGGTGGCAAGGGTATCCCTTCTTCTCAACCGAGAGTGGCCGCCAAAATTAAGTATGTTGCGTACAAGAGGATTTGGATGAAGTTCCAGTTTACTGATATACCTTGTGGAATACTTAGAGAACTCGTCAGTTACCAGAAGAACACACAGATCCTTGTGAATTCGTGAGTTTCTTACGTACCATGGAGCTGCAGTAATTGTACGAAGAATTTGGTTTCGTCGTCTTTGAATTTTTTCAATGTTAGATGTTGACGCGGTTCCCCATAATTGAACTCCGTAGCACCATATAGGCTTTAAAATGGCATTATATAACAAAAGTTTGCAATCCAACTTCAATGTCGAATTTCTGCCCATAAGCCAATTTAGTTGCGCTGCTTTTAATTTCAACTCAGTGACTTTCGCATCAATGTGAGGCTTCCACGTTAGCCTACGGTCGAGGTAAATACCAAGGTATTTAACTTCATTATGCTGCGGAATGGGTGTATTGTTAATTTGGAGAGCCGAACATGTTTGCTTACGCAGTGTAAATGTAACGTGAGTACATTTTTGTTCATTAACTTTTATTTTCCAAAGTTTCAACCATTGCTCTAATATTGAAACATACTGCTGCAAATTTCGTGAAGCTTCTTGATGGTTTTCATGAACGCTGAAAAAAGCTGTGTCATCTGCAAAAGTTGAAGTATGGATTCCGAATCTCGTTGGCATGTCAGATGCGTAAATCAAATATAGAGTGGGTTCTAGAATGCTACCTTGGGGAACTCCTGCTCCGATTGACTGTGAGAGACTTGTAAAGTCACCTTCTTTGATAACAAATTTCCGGTCGTATAAGTAGCTTTCCAGAAGCTTGAGAGTATTTACAGGCAAGTTTAACTTTATTTTGTGCATCAACCCGTCGTGCCACACTTTATCAAAAGCTTGGGAAATGTCGATGAATAGAGCTGAACAGTACTTTTTGTCTTCAAAAGTCTGTCTTATGACAGTGACTAGTCTATGTGTTTGTTCTATGGTGTTATGTTTAGCCCGAAAGCCAAATTGATAATCAGGGATACATCACACATCATTAAGTATTGGAGACAACTTCGCCATTAACAATTTTTCGAACAGTTTTGAAATAGTTGGTAGTAGACTTATTGGTCTATATGACTCTACTTTAGTCGGATCCTTCCCTGGCTTGGGTATCATAGTAATCATAGAGACCTTCCACTCTGCAGGATAATACTCAAGGCGTAAAATAGCGTTAAGAATAAAAAGTAGAACCCTTCTAGCTACACGAGGTAACTGTTCAAGCATTTTACCAGTAATTTGATGTATACCTGGGGTTTATGTTATTGATAACGTTTTCGACATCTTGAAAGTTAAGTCTCAAAGATACAGGCTGTCTAACAGCATACGGCGGAAATTCTGCTGCAGCATCCGCTGAATCATTTGTTGTAAAAACATTTCTCAAATGATTAACATACACCATCCCCTTTTCAGAATCGCTTCGTGCCCAGTCGCCAGTTAAAGTTCGCAAAGGTGGCTTACCTATTACGGAGAATAGTCAGATTGCGGAGTACCATCCAGGCTTTCCAAATATGTTTTAAGGGAAGATATTCTCTGGATTTCAAGCAGATTTCTTAGTCGAGTTACGCATTCCCGTAGCCTAGTTTTAAGCTGGGGAGACCTGCGAGTTTGCCACTCTCTTCTAACTCTTCTTTTTTCTGACAGAAGTTGCTCAATTTCAGACGAATAAGTGCTATTGTTCTCATATCTGGATCTTATATGACTAGTGGTAGCATACTGTACGGCCAGTTTGAGGTTTTCAGAAAAATCGTTAATTGACGCATCAATATCCTCAGGCGTTCTCAAGGCGATACTTTCAGTACAATGAGTACTCAAAAATTTTTTGTATTTTTGCCAATTAACTCTATTGACGGTCAACGGGGAGCCAATCTCTTGGGGGAACGTAACAGAGATTATAGTGGGAGAGTGATCTGATGACAAATCTAATGAAGGCTCCACTTGCATCCACTCTAAACGAAAATTTTTCGCAACTCCAAAATCTATAACATCTGGGATCTTTCGTTGGTCTGACGGCCAATAAGTGGGGTGTCCGCTTGAAACCACATCTAAGCCCGTTTTGGAAACGGTGTCAAAAAGCACACGGCCTTTCGGGGTAATTTAACGTGATCCCCAAAAAGTGTGTTTAGCGTTATAGTCGCCAGCCGCTAAAAATCGAGGACCAAGTGATTTGAAAATATTTGAATATTGGCTTTCTGTTATTGAAAATCGTGGTGGTGAGTAAATCGAGGATACAACAATTTTTTCATGAAAATAATCAAGGCATATATTTGTAGCTTGGAGATATTCCTCACGTGTCTCGTTTATTAGATTGTGCTTAATTCTGGTCTTTATCAAAATTACCGAACCGCCGCAAGATCTTCCACGGGGATCATTTTGTGTGTAGCCATTAATTTTGAAATAACTGTTGGTTGTCAAATGGGTTTCAGCGATCATCATTATATCGATCTGCTTTTTCATAAGGAAGTGCTCGAGGTCATTTTTATGTTGGCGAATGCCGTTTGCGTTAACATAATGATGACGTATTTTATGTAAACATGATTTCAGATAAAAAGAATAATAAGTGGGTGGACACATTAAAAATTGAAAATAGTTTTGTTGAAGTGAAATTGAATTGAAATGGTCATACGAAACGTTCCGAAAAATTAACCCTCAATGCAAAATAAATACAACGACAGCTATACTCAAAGCCTATGGCGGTCAAACAATCATACCTAAAGGAGAATGTTTGCTTAGGTGCTTTTATAACAATGTAATGAGTTTTGAAAAATTCATAATTTTGAAAGAAAATCTGTGTTCCATCTGGGGTGCTGATACAATCGACAAATTGTCAATTATAAAAAAGGTAAATGTACTTAATACTGAAGAAGAAATATTTACAAAACAAAATTTTATTAAAAGTAACGTAGACGTTTTCAGTGGAGTAGACATTTTCCCAGGCCAATACAAAATAAGATTAATGGAGAATGCAATTCCTGTAGTTAAGCCACCTCGGAGAGTTCCTTTAAAAATAATGCAGAGCCTAAAAAACTCATTAGAGGTTTTGTTAGGCAAGGAAATTATTTCAAAAGTAAATGAGCCACGGGATTGTGTGCATACTTTAGTCATAATCGAAAAATCTGATGGTACCTTACGTCTATGTCTTGACCCCAAAAATTTGAATAAATATCTTGAAAAAGAACAATATTTAATACCAACATTGGAAGAAATTGTACCAAAATCAAAAAATGCAAAATTTTTTAGTATATTATACCTAAAGGAAGGGTTTTAACAGGTTGAATTAGATAATGAGTCGAAGAAATTGTGTAGCTTTGCAACACCTTTCGGCACATTTCAATTTAATAGGTTACCGTTTGGGTTAAGCATAGCTCCAGAAGTGTTTCAAAAGAAGAATCTGGAGAATTTTTCAAACATACCAAACATTTCTATATACATAGATGATATCTTAGTTTATGGAAAAACGCTAAGAGAACACGACGAAGCATTAAAAACAGTTATTAACAGAGCGAGGGACTTAAACATAAAATTTAATGCAAAGAAATTAAAGTACAGAGTAAGAGAAATAGATTACCTTGGTCATACATTTACAGAAAGTGGAATACTGCCAAGCAAAGAGAGATTAAATGCCATAGCAGATCTGCCAGATCCAAAAAACAAAAAAGAACTACAAAAATTTTTGGGTATAGTCGATTATGTTAGGTCATTCATTCCAAATTTGGCTGAAATGACATCACCTTTAAGAGAACTTTAAAAAAAATGTAATCTTTGATTGGCAAAAAACGCATTCTGATTTCTGCACTAAAATTAAAGAAGTGCTTATTAGTCCAGTTGTTTTAAAACCTTTTGATGAAAACAAAATTACATTTATACAAACGGATGCTTCACAAAATGGTTTGGGTTGTTGTTTGTTACAAAGTAATGCACCAGTTGTATACGTGTCTAGGGGCCTATCGGAAACCGAGCAAAGATATGCTCAGATAGAAAAGGAGCTCTTAGCTATAATATTTAGTTGCATTTATGGAAGAGAAGTCGTTGTAAAAACGGATCATAAACCTCTTATAGGACTAATGGAAAAAGAAATACATAAAATTCCGTCTGGAAAATTACAACGCATGCGTCTACGGTTACTTAACTATAAGGTAAAGATAGAATATGTACCAGGAAAATTCATGTATATAGCAGACTATTTGTCGAGAAATCCTTTAGCATATAATGCTTCAGAAGAAGAACCAGTTTTTATGAATCAATATTGTCTATCAATGTAAGCGAAAATAGAGAAGCCCAAATTAAAAAAGAAACTGAGAAAGAATTGATTTTGAGTACGCTAATGTCATTTTATAAACGCGGGTGGCCAAAAGATAAGAGTAAGGTTCCTGAAAATATTAGTTTTTATTTCAGCAGGAGAAATGATATTGTAGAAAACGACGGGATTCTCTATTACAACGACAAAATTATGATACCAGATTCAATGAAAACAGACATGTTAAGTTTACTTCATGAATCTCACATGGGAATCTGTAAGACTCAGAAAAGAGCAAGGTCCATAATGTATTGGAAAAATATGCATAAAGATATAGAGGAAAAAATTTTCAACTGCAAAATATGTGATCAGTTTTTGAAAAACAAACGAAAGAACCTATGATTCCACATGAGATACCAATGAGACCATTTCAAAAAGTAGGATGTGATATTGCAACATTTAATGGTAAAGACTATTTAATACTAGTAGATTAATACAGTAAATGGATTGGATACAAATTACTGCGTAACAAGACGTCAACAGAAATTATAAGACACTGGCAAGAAATATTTGCACAATTTGGTATACCTAAAACCATTGTACTGGATAACATTCCCTTTAGTTCTTTCGAATGCAAACAGTTTGCTTCAAAATGGAATATTGAAATTGCATTAAGCTCCCCGTATTATCCAAAATCCAACGGATTAGCGGGAAGATCGGTTCAAATTATTAAAAATATTTTCAAAAAGTCAGCAACACATGAAGAGGTATGCATTCAGTTAATGGAATACAGAAATACACCAACCCAAGATATGGATTTAGCTCCATCACAGTTATTATTCAATCGTTTATTGAGAACAAAATTACCAGTTTCAGACATTTTAGTGTCACACAATAACAATATCGTAGAACAACAACTGTTGTTTGTCAAATGAGTTTCAACAATCAACATTATATCGATTTGCTTTTCCATTAGGAAGTGCTCAAGTTCATTTTTGTGTTGGCGGATGCCGTTTACGTTCCAGAAACATATTTTACACCAATTCATTTTTTTTTAAATTGCCTGCAAAATAGTGGATTGCATTTTCATCATTTCCTGCATCATGGTTGTCATGGAAACCGTAAATGTATTTATGGATTGAACAAGAGTCTGCAGAGTTGCCTCAAGATTGCTAAAATGTTGGTCGGAGTTTTGAGGCTTGGGCTCCTGGTTCAAGATTTGGTCGGCTTTAAGGACATTAGCATATGAAAATTGTTTGGAGTTTTGTGTATTTGTATGGGTGGTTAAATCGCATACCTGGGGAAAATGGTTTTTACCAATGACATTTGGCTGCTGGGTTGCTGGAGAAACCGATGACTTATTTGTCGTTGACCGCTTAAAATGAGTATAGACAGGGCAACCTCTATAATTTGCAGTGTGGTTACCTCCACATTTACTGCATTTTTTAACACTTGCGTCGGCCTTTGGCTTATTGCATTGAGTTGTACCGTAAAGCTCGCCACATACAATGTAAACTGAATGGGTCCTGAACGCTTATGTGGCTCCTCAACGGTAACCTTACGATGCAAAAGGAATTTGAGGTTATATATTGGATGAATTTCATTCGTTTTTAGCACAACATCCCCTGGTACCAGTTCAACCCTAAACATGAGTTGAGGAATCTTTTCACGGTTCCGCATATTTACCACATTTTTTATTTTAAAGCCTTTATCTAGCAGTGCAATCTTAACCTCGTCCGTGTCTACATAAGGGTCAATACCTTTTATAACAACCTTAAGGCCTTTAGCACTTTTAAGTTGATAAGTATAAAAAGATCTTTTCTCTTTTTCCAGAGCGGCAGAAAGTTTTCGGTAATCATTTTCGCAGTTGACTTGGATTTTTGTTTCACTTATTTGTCCGTGCTTCACTGATGTTACGTTAAAGATGTCTTTACCAATTGTAGGTTCTCTCAAGTATATTGGTGGCGGTTTAAATGTTTTTTTTTTGATGTAGTTGGTTCGTCAGTCTGAAGGATAGCAAACCTATTACTATCCGTTGTCGTAGTCTTATTATCATCTTTGGAAATTTTCGGATTTGATGATATTTGAGCGGATTTGGGGCTTCGCTGACGTTTAACCACGGTTACATACCTGTCCATGCCTACTTGTGTTTTCGACTTATCTGCAATAACTGAACTGGTAGATGGTTGGTCTTCTGTTGTAACAGCAATGTTTGGCGAACACGAACGCGTGCGTTTTTTATCTTTTACAGACTTTTTCAAAGATTCTTCCTCAAAAATCCAGAGTTTTTTTCTAGTGGAGCTAGGCTCCCTCTCAGAATTGCATCTACTAGGTACACTCATGCAATTTTTGTTTTTTTTTTATTTATATTTTTTTACTTTAAAAGTATATAAAAATAATTGTCACAAAGTTTTTCTTTTGTATAAATTCACTCTTCCACTTAATGCGGTTTTCTACTTATACCGTTTTTTTTATACCCTTCACAAAAATGTTAAGGTTATATATAAGTTTGTGATTCCGTTTGTAATTTCTACAGTTTTTTTTTGCGACCCTATAAAGTATATATATATTCTGATTCAGAATTAATGGAAAAGTCGATTAAGCGATGTCCGTCTGTCGGTCGCTGAAAGCCCGTTTCTGAGAAAACCATTAGACATAGAAACTTTTTTCTTTCACCATTTTTTTACCCCATCGATTCATATGTTTGCTATTGAAATTCAGTAATATTGGTTCACGTATAGCTGAGATATATTCAGAATTCCGAAAAAAGCCATGAACTTTTGCAATTTTGTATGGAAACTTTTGACAAAAAAAGTTTTTTGTTTTGCTTCAAACTTCACACACTCATTAAGCATGGTGACTAAAAGACAAAAAAAAATTTTCAGATATCGGTCCATATATACCCGAGATATAGCCCAAATCGGGTTTTTCATAAAAATGTCGCGTAAGCGAACTTTTTTTTTTGTCATTCATTTATTTATTGAATCTTCAAAATATGAACTAACAATAAGTATTCAAATCTTAATACTAAATACAAAAGTTATTTAAGTCCAGCCACTGCTAGACAAAAGAGTTTCATTTCGCGCGAATAATATCGGTAGAATCACCTATTTAACGTTCTGATGGTGGCCAGGGTATCCCTTCTTCTCAACCGAGAGTGGCCTTCAAAATTAAGTATGTTGCGTGCAAGAGGATTTGGGTGAAGTTCCAGTTTACTGATATACCTTGTGACATACTTAGAGAACTCGTCTTTTACCAGCGGAACACACAGATCGTTGTGAATTCGTGAGTTTCTTACGTACCATGGAGCTGCAGTAATCATACGAAGAATTTGGTTTTGTCGTCTTTGAATTTTTTCAATGTTAGATGTTGAGGCGGTTCCCCATAATTGAACTCCATAGCACCATATAGGCTTTAAAATTGCGTTATATAACAAAAGTTTGCAGTCCAACTTCAATGTCGAATTTCTGCCCATAAGCCAATTTAGTTGCGCTGCTTTTAATTTCAACTGAGTGACTTTTGCATCAATGTGAGGCTTCCACGTTAGCCTACGGTCGAGGTAAATACCAAGGTATTTAACTTCATTATGCTGCGGAATAGGTGTATCGTTAATTTGGAGAGCCGAAAATGTTTGCTTACGCGGTGTGAATGTAACGTGGGTACATTTTTGTTCATTAACTTTTATTTTCCAAAGTTTCAACCATTTCTCTAATATTGAAATATACTGCTGCAAATTTCGTGAAGCTTCTTGATGGTTTACATGAACGCTAAAAAAAGATGTGTCATCTGCAAAAGTTGAAGTATGGATTTCGGATCTCGTTGGCATGTCAGATGCGTAAATCAAATATAGAGTGGGTCCTAGGATGCTACCTTGGGGAACTCCTGCTCCGATTGACTGTGAGAGACTTGTAAAGTCACCTTCTTTGATAACAAATTTCCGCTCGTATAAGTAGCTTTCCAGAAGCTTGTGAGTATTTGCCGGCAAGTTCAACTTTATTTTGTGCATCAGTCCGTTGTGCTACACTTTATCAAACGCTTGGGAAATGTCGATGAATAGAGCTGAACAATACTTTTTGTCTTCAAAAGTCTGTCTTATGACATTGACTAGCCTGTGTGTTTGTTCTATGGTGTTATGTTTAGCCCGAAAGCCAAATTGATGATCAGGGATACATCCCACATTGTTCAACATTGGACTCAACTTCGCCATTAACAATTTTTCGAACAGTTTTGAAATTGTTGGTAGTAGACTTATTGGTCTATATGACTCTACTTTAGTCGGATCCTTCCCTGGCTTGGGTATCATAGTAATCATAGAGACCTTCCACTCTGCAGGATAATACTCAAGGCGTAAAATAGCGTTAAAAATAAAAAGTAGAACTCTTCTAGCTACACGAGGTAACTGTTCAAGCATTTTACCAGTAATTTGATCTATACCTGGAGCTTTCCTGGGGTTTATGTTATTGATAACGTTTTCGACATCTTGAAAGTTAAGTCTCAAAGACACAGGCTGTCTAACAGCATACGGCGGAAATTCTACTGCAGCATCCGCTGAATCATTTGTCGTAAAAACATTTCTCAAATGATCAACGTACACCATCCCCTTTTCGGAATCGCTTCGTGCCCAGTCGCCAGTTGAAGTTCGCAAAGGTGGCTTACCTATTACGGGTCTTTTCAGACCTTTTGTCGCTTTCCACAGAGAATAGTCAGATTGCGGGGTACCATCCAAGCTTTCCAAATATGTTTTAAGGGAAGATATTCTCTGGATTTCAAGCAGATTTCTTAGTCGAGTTTCGCATTCCCGTAGCCTAGTTTTAAGCTGGGGAGACCTGCGAGTTTGCCACTCTCTTCTAACTCTTCTTTTTTCTGACAGAAGTTGTTCAATTTCAGCCGAATAAGTTCTATTGTTCTCATTTCTGTGTCTTATATGACTAGTGGTAGCATGCTGTACGGCCAGTTTGAGGTTTTCAGAAAAATCGTTAATTGACGCATCAATATCCTCAGGTGTTCTCAAGGCGATATTTTCACTACAATGTGTACTCAAAAATTTTTTGTATTTTAGCCAATTAACTCTATTGACGGTCAACGGGGAGCCAATCTCTTGGGGGAACGAAACAGAGATTATAGTGGGTGAGTGATCTGATGACAAATCCAATGAAGGCTCCACTTGCATCCACTCTAAAGGAAAATTTTTCGCAACTCCAAAATCTATAACATCAGGGATCTTTCGTCATTCGCGTAAGCGAACTTAAACAACTTTTTTGTGCTCCAAAGAAGTTCTGGTAATGAAATAAGGTTATATAAATATGGAAAATGAAAATATCCGATATCGGTCCATATATGTATACCCGAGATATAGCCTGGAACGTGGTTTTCATGAAAATGCCGCGTAAGCGAAATTAAACAACTTTTTTTGCTTAAAAGCAGTTTTGGTAATAAAATAAGGTTATATAAATATGAAAAATAAAAATTTCCGATATCGGTCCATATACTCCGCAGATATAGCCTGGAACGGGGTTTTCATGAAAATGCCGCGTAAGCGAACTTAAACAACTTTTTTTGCTTAAAAGCAGTTCTGGTAATGAAATAAGGTTATACAAATATCAAAAATGAAAATTTTCGATATCGGCCCATATATACCCCAGATATAGCCTAAAACGAGGTTTTCATGAAAATGTCGCGTAATCGAACTTAAGCAACATTGTTTTGCTTAAAAGCAGTTTTGGTAATGAAATAAGGTTATATAAATATGGAAAATGAAAATTTGCGATATCGGTCCATATATACCCGAGATATAGCCTAAAGCGGGGTTTTCATGAAAGTGTCGCGTAATCGAACTTAAACAACTTTTTTTGGTCAAAATTAGTTTTGGTAATGAAATAAGACAGTAAAAAATAAAAGAATAAATTAGGATCAATCCATAAAGGCATTTGTCTGATCATCAACAGAATTTGTATGACCAGCAAATATTCTATAATTTTTTTCCAGCATAATAGTACGTTTCCATATAGGTGATTTCGGCCAAATCAGTTCATTTGCTCAAATTTAGTAATTTGCGAGATGATTTCCCATACATTTTTCACATAACAAAATTATCTCAAATAACTTAATTTGTTTCAAATTAAGTCGAAATTTGTCTATGCAACACTGTGCGGCTGTTATGCTTACAAATGCAACATTGGGGAATCCATTATTGGTGAGTTATAATCCGAAAAAGTGACATTTAATTTCGAATCAAAATGACTGATTTTATTTGTTTATAAAGTTGAAATCTATAAAAACTAAATTTTATTTTCCGGCTTTATAAGTTTTTTTTTGTTATTTTGCTATATTAAAAGATTTTTTAAATTGTATGAAGACCGTTTTATTTCTTCTTATAGAAAAAAAAAGAAATAATGGTATAAAGAAGTTATATTTGTCTATTCAATGATTAACCCTGTACCAACCCGCCTCAATAATGTCCAAAGGGCGCTGAGGCACAAATCGTTGTAAAAATTATGTTTTCTTTTTTTTAATAAAAAAAACTATTTTATTTGTTTGCGAATTAGATTCCCTAAAGCAATAGCATCTACATCAAATTTATGAATTGCTTCCAAAAGCCTGCCGGTAGCTATAATACGAGTAGCGTCTTCATTAAGCTTCAATCTGAAAGAGGGCTCTTCAAGCGTAGTTTTTTCCAGTTTGAGATTTGCTTTTTGGTCTTTATTTAATTGGGGGCATAAACTCATCGGCATAATTTTTAACCTCCTTAAGTACGGAAGGTCCAATTGAAAGCAAGACACAGTTGGCTAGTGCTTCAATTTCTCTAATATTTCTAGAGGATTCACTCATAATCACAGCCTGATATGCAAATTTCTTATAGTAGTTGTAAATTTTGATAACAGATACAACTCGTGTGACCTCCTTAGATTTATTATTCGTTTTAGCTGTATTGACAACATACCAATCAGGAATGAGGCTGACAAATGGGGAAATCAGTGTTACATTTGCTTTAGCACAAACTACGGCTCACGCACACTAAAGCAATAAAGCCCAGCTACATTCTAAATGTTTGAATTGAAGAATTTTTGTGGTTTGGTTACCCATTCATGTTGAAGCCAATTTAATAGAAATGCGTTTCTTGTTTATCCCCATATCTTCGTATAAGGACTTCAAGGCTTTCTTTTCGCTTTTTCCGATCCAACCTGTCCAATATCTCGCAGCAAAAAGAACACATAACCGAGAGCACAGTTTGTTGCATAATTTTTATTGAAAAAAATATATGTATATATTTTTTTTGATAAATTATTTATTTTGATAAAATGTAATCAAACAATACAAACGTCAAACTGATTCGAAAATCTGAAAAGAAAATTACTTACAATATAGTGGAAACAGTTCGAAATAATTTCCTCAAATCAACTTAATTTGCTTATAATGGAAACGTACTATAAAGATGTTTTGTTTACATAAATATCTATCACCGGTTTCTTTTTTTCAATTGAAATAGGGCTACCGTTATTCACGATGCAAAAATATATTTTACACGAAAAAAGTAAACAAGATACATATAACTTGTACAGTGGCAATACTGGGGATTGAAAATATAGTTGTGTTCATTTACTAAAAACTTTTACAAATTAGTAATAATTGTTACTAGCCCAGCGGCGAACATTGCCTACCACATTACTTCTCTTCGATGATGTGTGTCACACTTTGTAATCAATGAATGGTAACTTACAAAGTGTATGGCAGTAGTATATGGAGTTCCCAAAAATGAATTACGTTCATCTTTTGTATCACATTTATATTTATGTATTTTATTTTTAGTTGTAAATCAAACGTTCGCCGTCTTTGTCAGACTACGTTGTAAAAATTTTAATTAACAAAATTAGGTAAAAGTGCCTAGAAAACAATTTAAAAAAGGTACAAGAAAGATAAAAAAAATTTAAAGAAGGCAGTAGACAAAAAACGGAACAAATTTATTTAATGGAATATTCTCAAAAAACTGAATTGCGCAGTACGTACGAGCTGCCTACTGCCGGCTTACACCCAGCGGCGAACATTGCCTACCACATTACTTCTCTTCGATGATGTGTGCCACACTTTGTAATCAATGAATGGTAACTTACGAAGTGTATGGCAGTAGTATATGGAGTTCCCAAAAATGAATTATGTTCATCTTTTGTATCACATTTATAAGTGCGTATTTTATTTTTTAGTAGTAAATCAAACGTTCGCCGTCTTTGTCAAACTACGTTGCAAAAATTTTAATTAACAAAATTAGGTAAAAGTGCCTAGAAAACAATTTAAAAAAGGTACAAGAAAGATAAAAAAAATTTAAAGAAGGCAGTAGACAAAAAACGGAACAAATTTATTTAATGGAATATTCCCAAAAAACTGAAGTGCGCAATACGTACGAGCTGCCTACTGCCGGCTTACAATGTATGCGAGATTGTATCCGAGCTGCCTACTTCCGACTTACAAAGTATGCGAGATTGTATTCGAGCTGCCTACTGATAGCTTACAATGTATGTTAGGAAGTAATGAGCTTTTGTTGGATGAACACCACACCACCTCGCTTACTTTGTGTGCAGGTGGTAGGCGTTCACTCTACAAATGCGGCAATGTATATGAAAAAGTATACTAGGTTCGTATATGAGATGGTGTGCATTACTGACTTACAAGTGTGCATCGGATCATCGCTTCTGTAAGCGAAACTTTGGCCGCTGGGCAATGTATGCGAGATTGTATCCGAGCTGCCTACTTCCGACTTACAAAGTATGCGAGATTGTATTCGAGCTGCCTACTGATAGCTTACAATGTATGTTAGGAAGTAATGAGCTTTTGTTGGATGAACACCACACAAACTCGCTTACTTTGTGTGCAGGTGGTAGGCGTTCACTCTACAAATGCGGCAATGTATATGAAAAAGTATACTAGGTTCGTATATGAGATGGTGTGCATTACTGACTTACAATTGTGCATCGGATCATCCCTTCTGTAAGCGAAACTTTGGCCGCTGGGAGAAAGCGTTCATTAACCCAAAAAATTTGCAACGAGAGAGCGTCAAAAGAGCGTAAAAAATTGAGAGCCATAAAAATTCTTGCAAGTTCTTACAAGTAAAATTTTTACTTGCAATAATTATTCAAATAGCTGTTTTGCTTTTGTGTTTACAAAACAGTATTTCTAAATTAAGTTAAAAATTAAAACATTTTGGAAAATTAGAGAAATTGTAATTGTATGTAAACTTTTAAGCCGATTAAAAGTATTAAAAAGATTACAAATATATTTTTGTGTAACTTATTAGCAACAGAAGTGAAATAAGAAGTCTAAGGGAAATAAACTAAGCAACACAGTATCTGGCACATCAGTGGCAAAGGATCTTCCGGCAAATTTACTTGTTTGAATGTGTTTAAAGCTTCTAGGGAAGCAATTAAATTCACACTTGGATCCTTCCATTTATAATTATATTAACATTTATCTAATTTTAACCTCTAAAATATTTCTGTTTTTTAAATTAAATTTTTGGGTTGTACGTTTGTACAACGGGTTATAGTTCAGGTTTTTTCTTTCTTAAGTTTTTTTCTTAAGAAAGATTTTTTTACAATACAAATCTGCTGTGATCAATAATTTTGATTGAAGAAGACAAGAAAAATAATAATCAAATCTTTAGCTGGGGGACAACTAGCTGTTTCGTAGTCGCTACACTACTCATCAGCACCCACTGGGATTCGAACTCGGGACATGACGTATCATGATCTACTGCTTTAACCACTAAGCCACCGCTATAACCCGTTGTACAAATGTACAAACCAAAAATTTAATTTAAAAAAATATAAAAGTTCATCAAAAAATTCAATACATTTATATTTACATCTCTGGGTACGGAGAATATTAAAATACAAAAATATGTATGTTAATAAATAAAATAAATACCGCTAGTTCTGAGACAGCAAACGCTGTACAAACAATGTGGGCAATTAACAAAATGCATATGTGATTCAATATGAGATGAATATATGTAGATAGAAAATAATTAAATGCTCGGTGGCTTAGTGGTTAAAGCAGTAGATCATGATACGTCATGTCCCGAGTTCGAATCCCAGTGGGTGCTGATGAGTAGTGTAGCGACTACGAAACAGCTAGTTGTCCCCCAGCTAAAGATTTGATTATTATTTTTCTTGTCTTCTTCAATCAAAATTATTGACCACAGCAGATTTGTATTGTAAAAAAATCTTTCTTAAGAAAAAAACTTAAGAAAGAAAAAACCTGAACTATAACCCGTTGTACAAATGTACAAACCAAAAATTTTATTTAAAAAATTATAAAAGTTCATCAAATAAATCAATACATTTATATTTCTGTTTTTTGTTTCTTTATTTTTTACAAACCAGATGTTATTTTTTATTAGTATTGTAAATATTATGAGTACCTAGCTACTCGGTACTTTACACTTTGAAATTAATTTGAAAAAATAAAAATGCTATGTGTAGGCAGGCAGTTATAACGTATAAATACACGTTTCAATTCAATTGTGAATTGAGTCTTTCAATTGAATTGGTTCTTGGCAACACACTGAATTGAAAGATTTTCATCCAACTATCAGATTCAATGAAAGTAAAGACAATTTTAGAAAAATTAGCATAATTTTCTTTACAAAAAATTACAAATATAAATTTGGACAATAATTTATTGAATTTTTGTTGAACTTTATAATTTTTAAATAAAATTTATGGTTTGTACATTTGCAGAACGGTTTATAGTTCAAGTTTTTTTCCTTTCTTAAGTTTTTTGGACAACTGATCAGGAGACTTGAACATACAAAACACAATCGAACTTGATAAAAAATCAAAATGGTTTGATTTTTCTTCAACCAACTCGACAACTTCCAACCGACTCAGTAGCCAATTGAGTTTATCACAATGAGAACGATCTTTCAGAACCCAAGTGCGCTGGGGAATCCAGGTACTTTTTTGAGAATCCAGCGGCCTGCCTACCTAACCAAATGAGTTGAAACGTGCATGGGGTAAGCGCCCCTAATTAAAAATAGATATTTTATTCAAAAGTATCTAATCACCCCTGTATTTAGCGTATTTCGACTACGTCTACAATGCTGAATATAAATGACCACAACCACGCTCTTTTTATAACAATATACATATACATATGTATAATTTGTCCAAAATATATAAGAGTAGTTATTAAGTACTCATATATACCTATATATAACAACACTACTCTAACTTGCAAATTTTAGCTAGAAAAGTGTTCATTTACTTTTCCACATTTTTGAGAGTAATTTTGCAAAATTTCTTGTAACTCTCTCGTTACTAGTTTTTACTAGTAAAGTAGATGAACACACTTATGTATACTAATACGTGTATAACGTAACAGAACGCGAAGAATGAGAAGCGCGTTACACAGACCTAATTTCTTACTCAATGTTTACACACGCAAGTGCAAGGCGAATTAATTATTAGGTGGATGCATCGGCGAATTCAGGCGAATTCGGTTAATATGGCGGCACTTTCGTTGTCAAGTTTTGTTTACCTTTTTCGGCGCCATTTAAATTTCTGTACATGTTCTTTATTAACTACTTTTGACAGCTTAAGTGTGAATTCGCCTTTTACACAAACAAAATACCTGTTGTTTTTTTTGTTGTTGTATTGTTGTAGCGAAGCGGCTACCTTGTTTTTTGTATCATGCGCAAGTGCAAGTGCAAAAAACCCAATACATACCCATATTTTTACTAATACATTCACACACCTGCAAGTAGTAGCCTCACTTGCAACTGATTTTGGTTGGCAGTGATTTTTTCACTTGCATGCAAGCAGAAACAAACAGTGTTGCCAATAGATATTTCATTTTAACCTTAATGGGTATTTTTCAAGGAAAATTTTTTAAAATATTAAAATTTTTAATTGTATGCCGAAAACATAATATAAAAACACGAAAATAAATAAACATCTATAACTTATTTTTTATTTGGAATACAAATTTATTATTTAAATAATGAAAAAATTGTGTGCATAATATAATTCCCCTGTAATATTGCTATGCTAAAACTTTGGCAGCACAGACATTAAAAGCGCATGTAGTACAAAGGCGTACAACGTTTGTCTTCGACGACATTTTGAAAATGAACTTGCACTTGAGTGTGTAAACAATCGTGCAAATTGCAAGTGTTTTTATTATTTTTTTCGATGTATTGGTTGTTAATATGTACACACAACTTGTAACAAGTTACTTGTATGTCTAAACGCAGTGTTACTTAGTCATAAACAAGGCGAATTTATACAGGTGAATGCAAGCGGAAAGGCGAATTCAGTACTATGTATTTTATTATTGTAAAACATATCGTGAATGTCAAAATCTAAATTTGCCTAAGATTGTTAGCTGGGAAAAAATTTTATATAAACGTTAAATATAAACTTACATAACTGTTTGTAATTAAAATCACAGATTATATTAGTTTTTCACTTTTAAATTCACACAAATTTCTTGAAATTGCACTAAATCATACAAAAAAATCTTTAGATTAAAATGGCGCGAAAAAGTTTGTAAACAAAACAAAAAAAATTTGACAGTCTCATTGGACAAAACGCTAGAAGCAAAAAATACTGACCTGTGCTGTTAAGTTCACCTAGTAATGAATTCGCCTTGGTCATAAACGTGTCGCTGGTTTTCGCTTTATTTAAAACGCGATCCATGAACAGGCTGTAAATTTAAATTACATACAATTTAACTACTTAAATACTGATAAGCAAAGTTCTATAAAATCAATAAACAAAAATAAAATTAAAAAAATACGAAATACAACAACAAAATTACCACCAAAACAATCAAAAATAAAGAAAAAATAAACCAAACTAAAGCACTAAACACATTCTAGACAGCAGGCTACACGAACATACGACTACAAATGCCGCTGGCTACAAATGTAGACTGTAGCCAGCTACCTAAGTATAATGAAAACGGCAGGTACATAATAAACAGCTGATATTGTTTTCTTTATGTCTTTACAAATATTAAAAAGCTTTTTTGCATACAAACAGGCTGAGGGAAATTTAGAAAATTTTATATTAGCTATTACTAAAATAGTGCGAGGTACTTAGTATTCGGTTTAGTAATATATATAAATTTTAAAGAATTAAATATTAGGAAATCACAATCAAAATTTAAAATTGAAACTTCTAAAATATGAACAGCTGCTTTTTTGCATTTCAGTGGTGCCACCTACAATTTTTTTAGCTGTTTTTAAAGCTATCACCTAGTGAAGAGCAAGAAAAATCCAAGAAAATGCAATGAACTATATGAAGACTAAAGTAATTTAAATAAATGTAATTTTTAGAGCCCTAGATCTTTGTTTTTTGTTTTTTATAAAAAATTAACAATTTAAAATCTTTTATTTCTCGATATTTCTATAACAATTTGTTATCATCGTCAGGAAAATTAAAATGTTATTAAAAAATTTTAGTTCATACACAAAGAAAAATGTTTAACAATATTAACAAATTGAAAAATTAAAATATAACATAATTTAAATTAAACTTATTCTGCAAACCAACACATGCCATATACATACATACGATTACAACATGTTGTACCTTATCCTTAAGCACATGGCACATGTTGCTCACAGAATAACATTACCATTAAAAAACAAGAATTTACCAAGCTGAATTATTAGCGTTTCGTAGCTATAATTATTTAAAGACACTTCACATTTTGTATTAAGACTTGTCAAAAATTCAAACAATACTTGCAAGTTAGAGTTTAAAGCGTAATAAAGTGATAAATTGTATGGCAAGAGATTTGACATCATAACACTTTGAGAAATTTATTTAAACAATAAGATTTTTATTGGAACAGGCTTGCATTTTTTACAAAAGCAATTAATAATTATTTACAATTCTCATCTGAACCATAGTGTTACACTAAAATTTGTTACTAGTTCACATGACTGTTATATGCAAACATATGTATATTTTTTATTGTTTTTAATGAAAATCAATACTAAAACAAATAAATAAATGTTAACTTCATGTCTTTCAATTGAATAACAAAAATTAATGATTAAAAAAGTTTTCATCAATTGTGTTTGCGCATGGAAGAAATTATGAAAACGAGCTTTTTTATTGTTTCGTTTTTTTACACATCACTAATGTACATTACATATTTATGAATTCCTAAGCAAAATTTTAGTAATAATAAAATGAAGAAGGGGTAAAGTATATAAAGCGTAATTGCTTATTTTAATAAATACACAAAACTAAAATTATCCGACATTCAAATAATACTTTTCATCAATTATTTTTATCAAAAACATCGTATATATGAAATAAACAAATTTTTAAATTTAAATAAGAATTTTCACAATATATAAAATAAAAACAAAATCTAAAATCACTAACTTCACCTTAAAATTGTCTTAGAAAAGGGTGCAATTAGTTTTACAAACGGTTGACTGAATAGAGTGCTCTACAGAACATTTTAACTTAAAATTCTTTTATGAAAACAGTTTTATCGTGTTTCCTCTAAAAATGATTTGAATAACTGTTTAACATTTTTATGAATATATTTTGTGAATTTGTTCTCAAAGCGCTAATAGGCTTTTTCCACTGAACAACATCTAAACTAAAAAAATGAAACGCATGGAAAATGTAGAAAATGTGAAACACTGTTTGCTCACATCTAACATATACCATCAATTTAGCTTTCAAAAAAGTTAATAAAAATATATTAATTTTATGTATGAAAACAAAAATGGATTTTAAAGAAAAAGTAATAATTGCGATTATAGTTGCATTGCAAGAACAAACCCAATTGTTAATGCAATAATTGAATTCATTCTGGAAGAAGATGATGAACAACTTTTTAAGACCATTCATTTTGTTTTTATTTGTATAACAAAGAAAAAAGGGCTAATTAAACTACTGCAATTAATTCATACTAGAAATAATTTATTAAATAATAAAAATTAAAACAACAAAATTAATTATAATTGTCGAAGAAAACAAATGAAAAAGTAAATTTTAAATCCTTTCCATAAATACAAATTTATTAAAAGGACACACTACTCTTAATATTAAAAACATAACTATGTATGTAGTAGAATTGCATATACACATTGTATATAAGTACATATAGCAAGTATATAATAAAATCATTTTTCCCTCAAAATGTCGAGCAGTTAGCTTTGGAAACTTGCATTTTGGGAAGAAATTGCGTTTATGCTTTTTATTACTTCACCCAACTGCTCTTTTCTCTCTTTTTGTTGCTGCTTTTGCATTTCAATTCGTTCTTTGGCCAATCGCACAAGCTCCGCATTTGTATCGACTTTTTTTCTTTTCGGAGGTTGGCATTCCTCGTCAGTTAAGTCAACACAATAGCTGCTACATGAAGCGTTGGGATCGAACTCGATCACATTTTCAATTAAAGTTGATATGTCTAAAGAGAAAAATTTATTTTAAAATATTATGTAAATTGTAAACTCGTCATACGTTTATGTTTACTTACCAGTACTTTCATGCATTGTTACTTTAATGTTGTGCACCTTGAATGCCCCCAGAATATTATGCATTTTATTGTAGTGAATCGATGTTGATGGTGCTCCTTCAGTAGGCCCTATTTTATTCTTTTTCTGCCTAACAACACACGAAACAGTCATTCTTATAACTTGAAAACTAGAAACAAATACATACATATGTACTTACGTATATTTGCGGGTGAGGTTGTCTATTTTGGTGCGAACATCTACTCAAGTACCAAGGAACCCAATGTGCTTTATTGAAGCTTCCATTTCTTGATACACGTGGGAGTTTTTCCTTGAGCCTCTCAATTGCTCAATTTTGTCTTCCCACAAGTCCAACAGCATGTTTTCTAGGTCCTGGGTTCATATCATACGTTGATTGGTGTTCTTTTTTACTAAAAAGAATAAGCAAATGCAAATATAAACTTACATGTTCCGTTCATTTTGGCACAAATATAATTTATTTTTTCCGTATCAAAAATTTGAAAATAATTAAAGTTTTTACAATTCAAACATTTTAGCAAAAACTAACGTCTTTTTGTCAGTGATGCCACTAGAATAATCGACATTATTGCCATTTTTCTAGTGGTGACACTGAAATAATCGAAAGATGTTGAATGGAATAACATGAGATAGGAACATTTTATAAAGATGTTGAAAAATGTTGACTTTTAGTACAATGTATTTCTTATGGGAAGATGTCATCATATTCAAAAACTGATGTTAGATGTTGTTCAGTGGAAAAAGCCTATAATTTATTGACTTTACTTGATACGTTGGCATCACTAACAAAGCTTTTGTAGCCAACAAAAATAGAAATTAGTATAATTGTAGTAATAATATTTTTGGCCAACGTATTTAGTTATTTGTTTTTAGTATATACATACTTAGCTGGTGAGGCCTAACTTTTTTTATGTCAATAAAAATGCAAAATCTTTATTACATATTATTCCCAACGTTTCGTGAATTTTATGTTCACTTCTTCAGGGGATTTTGTCTATTTTAAAAAGAAAGTTTTTTATGAAATTACATTAATATCTTAAGTAGAAAACAATATTTGAGAAACTTAAATTTTTGTGATTTATAACATTAAACACAAAATTATTGAATTTATATTTATAATCAATTAAAACAACATTTATACACTAATTTCCTTAAGCACTATTATTTATAATAGTATTATAAATGGCGCTTAAGTTGTCAGTATCTTCTTTTTTGTTCATTGTTCTGTTTATTTTTTGCTGTATTCTTAAGCTTTCTGTTGTGTAACGTTTTTTAACATTATTTTCTTTGTCCAGTATTTTGATGTTGTTAAAGTCGGGTATATGTTTGGTTTGTACAGCATGTTGCGATAAAGCAGTGCTTTCTTTTTTTCTTATTAATGTCTGTCTTATGTTCATTTATTCTAACTGCTAAACTTCTTTTTGTTGTGCCTATGTAAACGAGATCACAACTGTTGTTATCATCACCTTTACATGGAATTTGATAGACAACGTTGTTTTGTTGTAGTTTGTCTATAGGTGTTTTTGTTTTTGTGAATATTGTGCTTAAAGTCTTATTTGGTTTAAAAGCCAATGTTATGTTGTTATTGTTTATTGCACATTTTATATTGCGGTTGTCTGTTAATCCAGGTATATATTTGATGCTGTAATATTGTTTGCTTTCATTGTTAGGGTTGCCATTTCTATTGCTTTTTGGATGATTTTGTGTATTTATGATATTTTTGATAAGATATGGCGGAAAACTATTTTTGGTTAGTATTTCCGAAATTTTCTTTTTATTCTTGTTATGAAATTTTTCATCACTTATTTCTAATACCTTGTTTACTAAATTTTTGGCTGTGTTATTTGTGATTTGGGTTGGGTTGAATAATAGTTGATTATTCTTCCTGATGAGATGCTTTTGGTATGCCAGTCGAAATATATTTTGTCATCTTGTCTATAAAGTGTGGTGTCTAGATAGGAGATTTTTCCTTTATTTTCTACTTCAATAGTGAATTTTATTTTGGGATGATATACATTTAGAGTGTTTAAAAATTCATTTTGATTGTCAGTATTTATTACAGCTAAAATGTCATCTACGTATTTTGTTATATATTTTATGTGAATACTTTTGTCATATAATTCAGCTAAGGCTACGTCCAATAAATTGTCCAAAACAATGTCAGCAATAGTGGCTGACAGCGGGTTTCCCATAGGCATGCAAAAAAAAAAAAAAACAGCAACAATTAATCCCGGCCTCAGCTACACTGTAATACTTTACATTTGTTACTTGATAAGCCAGCATAATGACAATTAAATTCAAAATTGGTTATTGCAATGTACGTGGGCTGAGATCGAATTTTTTCTCTGTCTATGCTCACACTTGTCTCCATCGGCCAGATGTTTATGCCGTGTGTGAGACCCAGGTATCTGAGAATGCTGATCCACAGGATTTTCATATACCTGGGTATCAACTCCTATCCCTCTTTCATTTCCATCGGGGCCTTGTAATTTATGTTCGCAATGAAGTTATCTTCCAGTGCCAGCAACCATAAGGAATGCTTGATGCAGAATTTACCTGTCTTTGAGTTAAATTCAAAATTATGTCACACTTTTTGCATTTCGGGTTTCTATACAGAAGTCCAAGTGCGGGGAAGAATATAACCCTTGCTGGTTTCGATGCCAGCGTTGGGCTGAGCTCAACCAATTTTATGAGCATTTTAATTGGAAACTCTGTTTTCTAGACAATGACATAAATGCTTCAGCAAAAATGGTCGAGAACATGATATTGCTAGGGATGAAAATATTCATCCCCTCCAAGCAGATTTCGATTAAACCAAGAGTGAAGTCTTGGTTTAATCAGACGTGCAAAAACGCAGACAGATCCAGAGGGGAAGCATTCAGTAACTAGCGGTTAAACAAAACCCCAGACACTGACTTGCTACGCAAAAAGGCAAGGTCTTCGTGTGCCAAGGTACTTAGGTGTAAAAAAGTTATTCACGAACAGCGCCTTCGTGCCAAGGTCCTTGCAGCTCTCCGGGGCAGTAAGACCTTTTGGTCTTTCGTTAAGAGAGTAAAGAACAATGCTAGTACATCAATTCCAACTCTCTTAAGCATTCACCGACCCGGTTGACAAAGCTAACCTGTTGGCTGAAATTTTTTGCAAGCAATTCCTGCTTGCCGGAAAGCAGTCAACCACTTCCCGAGCTCGAAAGAGTATCTGTAACTATGCCAAATACATTCTTCCGGGCGCGAGCAGTTAAAAGGGTTTTGGCAGACCTCGACATTAACAAGACTCCTGGATCGGATGGCATTCCAGCACTGGTTTTGAAGCAGTGTTCTTCTACGCGCGTCCATTAGCACGCCTCTTCAGCATAATTTATCATGGTGGTGAGTTTCCATCGTGCTGGAAGGTCGCTAATGTAACACCAATCCCCAAAAAGGCTGAGGCAAATAACCCTGAAAATTACCGCCCAATTGCGATTTGCTGTGCGCTTTCCATAGTAATGGAAAGTATGATTAATTACCATTTTATGGGATATCCAGAGTCGCACAAATTACTTTGTGATCGCCAATATGGATTTCGTAAGGGTCGCTCTACTGGCGATCTTATGGCATATCTTTCGGAGAAATGGTGCCACTCAATCCATCATTTCGGTGAAAGCAAGGTGGTGGCTCTAGATATTTCCAAAACGTTTGACAGAGTGTGGCATGCTGTACTACTGGCAAAACTCACTGCTTTTGGTGTCGGTAACGATTTCTCTCGGTTTATATCGAGCTTTCTCAGAGACCGCACTATACTAGTTGTTATAGATGGGGGTCTCATCAAACCAGTTCAAGATTAATTCAGGGGTACCGCAAGGCTTCTTTCTTTCTCCTACTCTATTTCTTATTTTCCTCAACGATCTTCTTTATCAAACTTCCACCCTATCCACTCTTTCGCAGATGACAGCAGCATTTGTCACTCGTACTCTTTTGGTCATAGGCCCTAGCCTAGCCTATCAGAAATCACTGCCAAGAGGCTAAATATGAACGATTCACTGAATAATGATCTTCTATTAATCTCCGAATGGGGTCGTAAAAACGGGGTCACCTTTAACGCTCGTAAGACCCATAAGCAGCATTTGCGGACAAACGACCGCAAATGCTGCTTCATCTGTACTCATGGATGGTATAAATATTGAGGAATCGGAACTGTGATGTTCGCTGGACTGAACACATTTTTCATGTCTCTAAAGAAGCATTCAAGTGTCTCGGTTTTTTTGAAACGGTGTAAGATGTACTTCACTCCATCCGACCTCCTTACTATTTATACCACCTTTATTCGACCGAAAATGGAATACAACTCTCATGTTTGGGCCGGTGCCTCAAAGTCTATTTTGGGGTTACTCGACCGTGTGCAGGAGAGGACGAAGAAACTCATCGGTGACAGTAGGGTATCCAACTCTATTGACTCACTGGAGCATCGACGCAGTGTGGGGCACGTTACTCTGTTCTATCGCTACTACAATGGATTTTGGTCTGACGAGATTAGGGATCTTGTTCCCGAAACTCGCACATTTTTAAGTAGCACGCGTTCATCGTCTAGAGCTCATCCATTCGTGGTTGATTGCCCGAGGAATCGTACTCGTACTACGCATTACAGAGAGAATTCGTTCTTCAGCCGCACCACCTTTATTCGACCGAAAATGGAATACAACTCTCATGTTTGGGCCGGTGCCTCAAAGTCTATTTTGGGGTTACTCGACCGTGTGCAGGAGAGGGCGAAGAAACTCATCGGTGACAGTAGGGTATCCAACTCTATTGACTCACTGGAGCATCGACGCAGTATGGGGCACGTTACTCTGTTCTATCGCTACTACAATGGATTTTGGTCTGACGAGATTAGGGATCTTGTTCCCGAAACTCGCACATTTTTAAGTAGCACGCGTTCATCGTCTACAGCTCATCCATTTGTGGTTGATTGCGCGGGGAATCGTACTCATACTACGCATTACAGAGAGAATTCGTTCTTCAGCCGCACGCTTCGTCTGTGGAACAAGTTGCCTGCAGAAGTGTTTCCTGTCTGCTATAACGTTGGAAAATACAAGTGAAATGTTCACAAACACTACTCCCGCTTTCCCCTTCCTCACAACCTATTTTCCTAGCTCTGGTACAATGCACTGCATCTGTAGGGGTCATCCCCTGAGTACTGGTCTAATATAGAAAAAAATAAAAAAAAATAAAACAAATACCTCAAAAAATTCAAAGAGCCAGCCACATTATAGACGAAATGCCTCAAAATGATCCTCAAATAGACCCTGAAACATACACGTTCGCATATGAATCAAAATTGTCAGTTGAACAGGAACCGTTAGAAACACTAAATTCCGCACCACCAATCTTCGAAGATGAAATAAATTTTTAGGGGAAGGTCAGTTCTCCCCTACATCGAGCGAATAATAGGCGGCAAGAATATTAAACTTCTAGTCGATACAGAGGCATCAACAAACTATATTCAAGAATTAACGTCCTAAGTCGAACTGAAACATTTCTTATTTTGCCAAATTTGACTTTATTTGATGATATCATAGGCGATTGACACTAAAAACGACGTTATTCGCTTCAAAGGTGGCCAAGAAAAACTTGAGCTGGATACCGTAAATTCTTTAACAGAAAATACCTCTATCCCAATAAGTGTAGAAGATTCCTTTTTCCAAATAATTATATATTCAGGGGGGTTACTCTCTATTGCGATGCGAAAGGTAAATGCGATAAGAGTATAATTTGGTACTCTGTGCCGGTTGCATAAACTTTTTCCCGAACTAGTTTGTAAATGAGCCAACACTGGTACCACAAAATAAGCAATAGCGAAAAATGATAAAATAAAATGTGCGAAAAGGATAAATTAAATGGGAAAGTAAAAAGCGAAAACACAATACAGAGTACCAATTCTTTGATTTTTCTTTCGCATCGCAATAGAGTAACCCCCTAGGCGTTTTCGCCAATCCAAATGAAGCTTTGCTTTTTAACACAAAAATCTCCGGAACAATTAGAACTAAAGACCAAGAACTGGTCTACTCGAAATACCAATCGTACCCTATTTCAATGATGGAATTCGTTAATACCGTGGTCGAAGAACTTCTAAAAAAAATGGCGTTATAAGACCATCTCGACCACCTTACAATAGCCCTGTTTTGGTAGTTGATAAAAAAGGCACAGATGGGATGGGCAAACCCAATAAACGCATGGTGTTCGACTTCACGAAACTAAAACCATCCCGGATAAATATCCCATACCTGATCTATCTGCCATTTTATCGAATCTAGGCAAGTCTAAGTTTTTCACAACCCTGGATCTGAAAAGCGGCTTTCACCAAATTAATAAGGTAGAACGCGACCGCAAGAAAACCGCACTTAGCGTGAACAACGGTAAGTACGAGTTTTGTCGTCTACCGTTCGGGTTGAAGAATGGGCCTAGTATTTTTCAGAGAGCGATTGATGACGTATTACGCGACGAAATCGGGAAAACTTGTCACGTTTATATCGATGACATCATCATTTTTTCCGGTTCAGAGAAAATCATATTGATGACATCGATCGAATACTAGAAAAACTTTACCATGCCAATATGAGGGTATCCCTGGAAAAATCAAATTTTTTTTAAAACTCCGTAAAATATCTGGGGTTTGTTGTCTCAACTGATGGAATTAGAACATGCCCGAAAAAGATCGAGGCCATAGTCAACTATAAACTGCCCACAACCCTTAGAGGGCTCAGGTCATTTTTGGATTGTCGAGTTATTATAGGAAATTCGTAAGAGATTACGCGGCTATAGCGAAACCTCTGACTAAATACCTACGCGGAGAAAATGGGCACATTGGTACAAAGCATTCAAAACATGTAAAAACTAGTTTGGATAGTGAAGCTGTTACCGCTTTCGAAAAAACTAAGAAGATCCTTTCTAGTGAAGATGTATTTTTAATTTTTTTTAAATTATCGGGATATTGACGATTTCTTCCATATATTTTCTGGCAACACTGCTGGCAAGGACTACACAGAGTACCTTTTTTAAACTTACATTTCTGTTGACGAAAACAAAAACGCACAGAACTGATGAAATTAATAATATATTATAACTTGGTTTTAAAAGAAATAAGCATATTTTAAAACTAAAATTATAAAAAGCACTACACAATTGTATATTCATTTTACAAAATATGCATATATACATATTTGTACTTACGGTGAGTCACAGTCAAAAGTATCCACTTGAGTTTCTTATATTAAAAATGCGATCGTTGATTTTTAATTAACGAATTAAATTTTATTCTGTTTTGTATTTTAACATTAACGTCTTAACTTAAAATTAATGAAATAAAATTGGCAATATTCAGGTAAATTCAGATAAAAAAACTAATAATTGTAAAACAACATCATTTCCTACCTCACAGTGAAAAGTATCCACGATAAAATTTTATTTAAAAAAAGGATTTTCTTAGGTGTTTAATACTTTGTAGGATATCCCTTATTATCTTTTACAGCTTTGAGCCTTCTTGGCATAGATTTAACTAATGTTTCCGTGCAGGAAGTCTGAATTTTTCTCCATTCTTCTTGCAAAGCATTTTTTAGAGTTCCTATGCTTGAGATGCTATGACTACTAATATTTGTCTCCAAAATACTCCATAAATTTTCTATAGGATTCAAATCCGGTGATTGAGGAGGTGTTTGAATCACTTTTGGACAGTTATAAAGCATCCATTCTCGAACAATGTGCGATTTGTGCTTGGGGTCGTTATCTTGATAAAATTGGAACGTTGTCCCCAATCCCAATTTTTCAGCACTACATTTTAAATTATCCCTCAGAATGTTTAAATAACACATCTTATCCATGATTCCCTCAATAAAGACCAGATTTCCTACTCCGGCAGCACTCATACAACCCCATACCATAACAGACCCTCCTCCGTGCTTTACGGTTGGAATTGTGTGTTTAGGGTCCAAGGCCGTATTTGCCCTACGCCATACCTTACTTGGTCCATCCGATCCAAACATGTTAAATTTGCTTTCATCGGCAAAAATAACAGTCTTCCAAAATTCAAAGTCCTTTTTTTCGTGTTCCTGAACGAACTCCATTCGAATTAGGCGGTTTTTGGGATTTATGAAAGGCTTTTTCAGTGCAACTCTACCATGAAGACCATGCTTACGCAAGATTCTCCTAATGGTTTCTGGGTTACACTTTTTTCTAAGATACTTCTCCGCGACCTCAGCAAGTTTAGGTGCACTAAGCTTCGGGTTATCGGCCACCTGTCGAAGCAACCACTTTTCGTCTCTTTCAGTGAAAATTTTTTTCTCGCTGTTTTTCGGCTTGTTGCAGATTCGATTTTCGGTTTTATGCCTCATTACAATTTTTTGGACAGCAGATCGAGTAATATTGAGTATTTCTGCTATTTTCCGTTGAGATTTTCCCAGTTCAGCATGATGAATAACCAATTTTCTTTCGGCAATCGTTGTATGGTGTCCCATGGTCTTAATTCGAAAAAAATGCTCTTTCAACTGGCAAACTTATGCGTAAAATGTAAAAAAACAACTGATGCAATATTGTGCTTGTAGTTTTGTGACAAGATTAACTGTTAACCGTTATAAAATTGTAAGTGTTGCCAGGTGGATACTTTTCACTGTGAGGTAGAGATTGATGTTGTTTAACAATTATTAGTTTTTTTTTTATCTGAATTTACCTGAATATTGCCAATTTTATTTCATTAATTTTAAGTTAAGACGCTAATGTTAAACTATAAAAAAGAATAAAATTTAATTCATTATTTAACTATCAACAATTGCATTTTTAATATAAGAAACTCAAGTGGATACTTTTGACTGTGATTCACTGTACCTTGCTTTTTGATTCACTTTTTACTGCCCTGCAAAAGAAAAGATTACTTTTGGTAAGCACTTTCTGGCAAAATTTAATTAAATTTTTTTCAATAAAACAAAAAACACCACAATTTTATCACAATTTAATTCAACTTTTTACAAACTTTTTTGCTGCAAAATTTATTTTATTTTGTGGTATTTTGCTTTGTGATATCATTCTTACGAATATAGCACAAAGCGCGGAGAGACGCGAATGAGTGCGATGCACAGAATTTCGTCCTATTAGTTGTCTCTTTTCCGCCGCCTGACACCTCTGTTCTACTCTGTGAAGGACTATGTCGTTGCCGACGCCCTCTCAAGGCAATTTATAAATATTACAGTAGATCCAGTACCAACATGCTCACTTCAAGCTTGTGGTAGTGAAATGTCATTAACCGAAATTATCCTTACAGTAGAGAACCCAATTAACTTTTTCAGAAACCAGATCATTATAACCCATAGCAGAGAATTAAAGAAGGAAACCAAGATAATCTTTAAGGATCGCATTCGTCATTCTATTTCATTTGAATACGTCAAAGATTTTTCAAAGACAATTGAGAATTCCGTAAACCCTGAAGTAGTAAACGGAATTTATTGCGCCCCACATACCCAAATACAACACACTCTGATCTCTACGTATCCATCCGTGAAATTTCTGTTCACAAATAAACTTATCACAGATGTCTTTAACCAAGACGACCAACACGAAATTTTAAGGAACGAGCATTATAGAGCACATTGCTCAGTTGTCGAAAATACAAGACAAGTCCTTCGGGATATTGTTTCTTTAAGAAACTTAAAGAAATAATATCTAACTGCAAAGTCTGCAGAGTAGCTAAATATCGGAGGCACCCTCTGAAGCACAAGATAGCCGAAACGCCCATACCGGCTGCTCCAAGAGAAATACTTCATATTGACATCTACAGCACCGACAAAAAAAATTTTTTAGCATGTTTAGATAAATTTGCAAAATTCGCAATCGTGAAACCCATACCGTCCCGAGATATAGTCGATATTAAACCAGTCATTATAGAAATCCTTAATTTTTATAAAAGGACAAAAACAATATATAAGCAACAAACAAGACGAACTAGTTACGGCAAGTAACGCGCAAATAATAAATACAAAAAAATAATAAATACAAACATGCAGTCACAGATAAACAATTTAACTCGAACCTTAAATATTCCAATCAACGCAAGTAAAACCTCGCATATTGATACAGGACATGTGTACAACCTGCTTAGCGCTAGAAATACAGCAACAATAATAGAGTTAGACAATATAGCCTTATCAGTAAGCTTGGGGAAGTTGCAAATAATTAACCCCATCGTGTTAGACGGCTCTGAAGTAAATTTCATAGCAAACTCAGAAGAATGCGCTAATATAAGCATAACTGAAGTTATTGTTAATTCTAAGCTTAAGATTTTGCAAGATAAAAATGTAATAATTTTTTAAATTAAATTTCCAAAAATTAAGTTACTATGTAGTAAAAATAAATCTATCCTGTTGTTCATACAATAAAATCTTATCTTTTGAAAGCAATGAAGTTGTAAATTGTAATAATGAATATGTAATGCAAAACAACTGTAAAAAGAAATCCACAATTTCATTTTGCCAAAGACAAAACAGAGTAGAAAACGTTTGCCTCAATATCTTGTTAAATAACACAACCACTTTCGGCACACAATGTGCCTCCCATTTTAAAAACAAAACTATCGAAAATATCGAATGGGTCTACTATCGATAGTTTTGCAGCACTAGCACTAGCAGATAGTTGTCAAAGTTCTCAACGTACGATAGAAGTTGCTCAACTTTAATGCTTTTCGTTGACGGAGAAGTACATCTCTGGGTACGGATTTAAATACAACAAGTAAGAGTGTAGTATATTCGGCTGGGCCGAATCTAAAATACCGTTCACGATAGTCACGAATATGTATAGTATATTAAAAATGTGACCTAAATATGCTCGGTTATATATGAACCGATAGCGGAATTTTCTATTTTCTGTATTTTAGTAACCTTCTTTTATAACGAGAATTGCTTTTCAGCAAAAAAAAAAAATGTTAATGGAAAAATCGGTTCAGGCTATATCTCGGGTATGTATGGACCGATATCGAAAATTTTAATTTTCCATATTTATATAACCTTATATCATTACCAGAACTGCTTTTGAGCACAACAAATTGTTTAAGTTCGCTTACGCGATATTTTCATGAAAAACCCGATTTAGGCTATATCTCGGGTATATATGGACCGATATCAGAAATTTTAATTTTCTCTATTTTCGTAACCTTCTTTTATAACCAGAACTGCTTTTCAGCAAAAAAAAATGTTATTGGAAAAATCGGTTCAGGCTATATCTCGAGTATATATGGACCGATATCGGATATTTTCTTTTTCCATATTTATATAACCTTATTTCATTACCAGAACTGCTTTTGAGCACAAAAAAGTTGTTTACTCGGCATTTTCATCAAAAAACCTGTTAGGCTATACATCGGCTATATATGAACCGATATCGGAAATTTTAATTTTCCATACTTATATAACCTTATTTTATTACCAGAACTGCTTTAAGGTGAAAAAAGTTGTTTAAATTTGCTCACGCGACATTTTCATGAAAACCCCGGTTCGGGCTATATCTCGGGTATATATGGACCGATATCGGAAATTTTCATTTTCCACATTTATATAACCTCATCTTATTACCAGAACTGTTTTAAGCAAAAAAAAGTTGTTTAAGTTCGCTTACGCGACATTTTCATGAAAAACCCGGTTTGCGCTATATCTCGGGTATATATGGACCGATATCGGAAATTTTAATTTTTCATATTTATATAACCTTATTTCATAACCAGAACTGCTTTAAGGTGAAAAAAGTTGTTTAAGTTCGCTTACGCGACATTTTCATGAAAAACCCGGTTTGGGCTATATCTCGGGTATATATGGACCGATATCGGAAATTTTCATTTTCCATATTTATATAACCTTATTTAATTACCAGAACTGCTTTAAGGTGAAAAAAGTTGTTTAAGTTCGCTTACGCGGCATTTTCATGAAAACCATGGTTAAGGCTATATCTCTTGTATATATGGACTGATATCGGAAATTTTCATTTTCCATATTTATCTTATTACCAGAACTGTTTTTACGCAAAAAAAGTTGTTTAAGTTCGCTTACACGACATTTTCATGAAAAACCCGGTTTGGCTATATCTCGGGTATATATGGACCGATATCGAAAATTTTCATTTCTCATACCTATATAACCTTATTTTATTATTAGAACTGCTTTTGAGCAAAAAATATTGTTTGAGTTCGCTTACGCCGCGTGTTCATGAAAAACCCGGTTTAGGCTATATCTCGGGTATATATGGACCGATATCGAAAACTTTCATTTTCAACATTTATATCACCTTATTTTATTACCAGAACTGCTTTAAGGCGAAAAAATTGTTTAAGTTCGCTTACGCGGCATTTTCATGAAAACCCCGAGATATAGATCTCGGGTATATATTGACCGATATCGGAAATTTTTATCTTCCATATTTATATAAACTCATCTTATTACCAGAACTGGTTTTAATCAAAAAAAAGTTGTTAAAGTTCGCTTACGCGACATTTTCATGAAAAACCCGGTTTGGGCTATATGTCGGGTATATATAGACCGATATCGAAAATTTTCATTTTCCATACTTTTATAACCTTATTTTATTATCAGAACTGCTTTTAAGCAAAAAAAGTTGTTTAAGTTCGCTTATCGGCATTTTCATGAAAACACCGTTCCAGGCTATATCTGCGGTATATATAAACCGATATCGGAAATTTTCATTTTTCATATTTATATAACCTTATTTTATTACCAGAACCGCTTTTAAGCAAAAAAAGTTGTTTAATTTCGCTGACGCGGCATTTTCATGACAAACCCATTTTTCATTTTTCATATTTATATAACTTTATTTCATTACTAGAACTGCTTTTGAGCACAAAAATGTTGTTTTAGTTTGCTTACGCGACACTTTTATGTAAAACCCGGTCTAGGCTATATCTCGGGTATATATGGACCGACATCGAAAATTTAAATTTTTCATAAATATTTATATGACCTTATTTCATTACCAGAACTGTTTTTAAGCAAAAAGAGATGTTTAAGTTCACTTACGCGACATTTTCATTAAAACCGCAGTTTAGGCTATATCTCGGGTATACATGGACCGATATCGGAAATTTTCATTTTCCATATTTATGTAATCTTATTTCATTACCAGAACTGCTTTGGGCTATATCTCGGGTATATATGGACCGATATCGGAAATTTTCATTTTTCATATTTATATAACCCTATTTCATTACCAGAACTGCTTTTGAGCACAAAAAAGTTGTTTAAGTTCGCTTACGCGACATTTTCATGAAAACCCTGGTCTAGGCTATACCTCGGGTATATATGGACCGATATCGGAAATTTTCATTTTTCATATTTATATGACCCCATTTCATTACCAGAACTGCTTTTGAGCACAAACAAGTTGTTTAGGTTCGCTTACGCGACATTTTCATGATAAACCAGGTTTGGGCTATATCTCGGGTATATATGGACCGATATCGGAAATTTTCATTTTTCATATTTATGTAACCTTATATAATTACCAGAACTGCTTTGGAGCACAAAAAAGTTGTTTAAGTTCGCTTACGCGACATTTTCATTAAAAATCCGATTTGGGCTATATCTCGGGTATATATGGACCGATATCTGAAAAAAAAATTTTTTGTTTTTTAGTCACCATGCTTAATAAGTGTGTGAAGTTTGAAGCAAAACGAACAACTTTTGTTTTCAAAAATTTCCATACAAAACTGCAAAAAAAATGGCTTTTTTCGGAATTTTGAATATATCTCAGCTATACGTGGACCGCTATTACTGAATTTCAATAGCAAACCCATGAATCGATGGGGTAAAAGAATGGTGAAAGAAAAAAGTTTCTAAGTCTAATGGTTTTCTCAGAAACGGTATTTCAACAGCGGACAGACGGACATCGCTTAATCCACTTTTCCATTAATTCTGAATCAGAATATATACATATATATACTTTATAGGGTCGCAAAAAAAAAAACTGTAGAAATTACAAACGGAATCACAAACTTATAAATAGCCTTTACATTTTTGTGAAGGGTATAAAAAGAAATACCGCTTGTTCTGAGACAGCAAACGCTATACAAACAATGTGGGCAATTAACAAAATACAATGATTCAATATGAGATGAATATAGATAAAGAATAATTAAATGCTCGGTGGCTGAGATCATGATACGTCATGACCCTGAGTTCAAATCCCAGTGGTTGCTGATGAGTAGTGTAGCGACTACGAAACAGCTAGTTGTCTCCCAGCTAAAGATTTGATTATTATTTTTCTTGTCTTCTTCAATCAAAAACTATTGATCACAGCAAATTTGTATTGTAAAAAGAAAAAACTTAAGAAAGGAAAAAATTTGAACTATATATAACCCGTTTCACAAATGTACAAACCAAAAATTTGATTTAAGAATTATAAAGTTCAACAAAAATTCAATAAATTTAATACTTTTCGCTGACGGATAAGTACGGAATGTGACAAAGCTAAGACTACATGTATTTACTATTACTTACGACGGATTCTATGTGCCCCTGCCTTAAGAGCGCACGTTCCGGACTCTGTTGTAAAGTTTTTGAATTTGACTATCGAAGATAATGCTGACATGGGGTTGCTAATCTATTTTTTATCATTGTTAAGTGAAATATCGGGTGGTTAAATTTCAAGGGCCGATGTTGAATGTGAACCATACCTAAACGCCAAGTTTTTTTCCAAATTTTATTTGACATTTCTCTATTTCAGACTTATTCAATTTGAACCATGGAGAGACACACAATCCAACAACGTGTTAAAGTTATCCAGACTTATTATGAAAATGATGATAAATTTTGGAAGAAAATCATCTTCAGTGATGAGGCACATTTTCACCTCAGTGGATTCGTCAATAAACAGAATTGCCGCATTTGGGCGAATGAGAATCCAACAGTGACTGTCGAAAAACCAATGCACCCACAAAGAGTGACTGTTTAGTGCGGTTTATGTGCTGGCGGCATCATCGGGCCGTATTTTTTCCAAAAGATATGGATGTAGACGATATGTGGTTTCAGCAGGACGGTGCCACTTGCCACACAGCTAACGAAACAATTGCTCTTTTGCGCAACAAATTCAATGGCCGTGTTATCTCATGTAATGGCGATGTCAATTGGCCGCCAAGATCATGTGATTTGACACCGTTGGACTTTTTTCTTTGGGGTTATTTGAAAGAAAAGGTGTACGTCGATAAGCCAGCAACAATTCAACAGCTAAAGGATGAGATAATTCGGCATATTAACGGAACCTCCATTATGCCTCAGGGTCATCGAAAATTTGGACCATCGGATGGAGGTGTGGCGCCGTGGTTGCGGCGCCCATTTGGCCGATATTTTGTTCCATACATTATTGAGTAATACCAATATATCATAATAAAATAAAATTACAATAATTTCCTAAATAGTTTGTTTTATTCAAAATCGGCCCTTGAAATTTAACCACCCTTTACCTGTACACATTGTGCATATGATAACGTTTTCTTGTTCCATTACGAATCAACTACATCTACTATTCTGTATACTAGCACTCCTTTAACACAACGGGCCCAAACTGGACTCAAATGTTGCTGTTCGTTTATGCAAATCTGCGTACAGAATTTCGCCTATGCCTTTAGCTATTTCAAAAGGAAACTCCCTGACTTTTTTTCACAGCGATAACTAATATTGTGTCACTGGTTATTAGGGATATTAATTATCTTTTTCTACCAAATTTGTTTGTATATGTTGGAGTTTTAACGAGAACTGTTACTTGCTTTGAACACTTGTATTAATTTTAATGCTTTTATTCAATATTAATGAAGCCACATTTATACTGATGAAATAATAATTATATTAAAGATATAAAATAATATTTTTGAACATTAGTTTAAGCCCGAATTGCGGAAAAATTATTTTTGTCACTATACGTCTAAGTTTTCAGTTTATTTTTATTAATTACGACACTCAGGGTTTAATTTATAAAAAAAAAATAATTGTATGAAATTTTGGAACAAATCTAGTTTACCAACGCAGTTGCAAATGAAGTAAAAAGTACATAGGGTGAAAGAAAATTGAAAAATAATAAGAAAATGTTAAATGACAATATTGGCGGAAGCGCTGTTTCCGAGTTATGGACCGTAGAAGTTTACATATATATCTACAAGCAACACAACGGGACGATATCGGACTCAAGCTTTAGAATAGCTGGCAGCCTGTTAACCCTAACCTAACCTACATGCAATTTTCTACCACATTTTTCAATCTATATTTGTAACTACAGTTGCAAATAAATTTGCAAAGTAGATATATGATGTATATCATGGGCGGAGTAACGTATACATTATGCCCACGATGGTATTAACAGTACTTTTTTTTTTGCGGCGCTGTGACTAACTGTAGCGACCTATGCCATCACATAGGAAGTTGCCGCGTGGTTAAAAACGAAATACCTTGTAAACTAATACAGTTAGTGAGGTAGACAATTAACCAATGAGAGTGAGACGCAAAACTCTCGAAGGGCAAACAACAACGACAAGCAAGAAATAATTACGATGACACGGGAGCTGTCCAACAGCCTAGAGCTGCTTTACGACTGAAATTTGAAAGTATATGAGTATATTTCTTGAAATATACTAAAACTTCTGAAAAAAAACTTAACTCGGTGTCAATGCAGCTTTATAATAGGTAGTGGCAGAATTACAATACATCAAAAAAAAAAAAAAATTAACATGTATTTTGTTGCTAGAATTTATGACCAGTTGTCAAAATTTTGTTTGAAAAAGCAAGGAAGTCTATGTGTTGTTTGACAAACTTTACAAAGGAAACGAAAGACAGCTGGGCGTATACCACTATCATCAGTTTTGAAAAATGTTTGTATCAAAATGTTACATATGTATGTATATCCAACAAAAATTTAGTTTAATAATAAGCACCTGCTTTGCTACCAAAGTTTTTTTGCATAGGCGGCCTTGGGCCGGGTGCAGAGATTTCTCCTCTATGGCTTCGCTAACAAAAGCTTTTTTGTATAGCTGTCCTGCTGCCGGATGCAGGGATTCTCTCTTTTATGGTATAAGAGACCTATTAACGAGCTTTCAAATGATACCAATATCGACCATATAAATTGAAAAATGTGGTAGAAAATTGCATGTACCTATATATGAAACCTTCTTCGGTTTTAACTCCGGAACTAAGCTTCCACTATAGTGTCATTTTACATTTTCCTATTATTTTTCAATTTTCTATCACTCTACGTAGTTTTTATTTCATTTGGAGCTGCGTTGGTAAACTAGATTTAATTCGAAATTTTTAATTAGGATCGATTTCAAATTCATTTTATATTTATGAATACGCCGCCCGAAACTGGATAACAATATATTTGACATAAATTTTAGCGGTGCTTCAAAATGGTAAAAATGTGTACGAGTATCTTGTGTTCGACTCCTTTCTCTTTGCTTAGCTAAAATTACAGCAAGAATTTGTTTTCTTCGCCGTTTTATAGAATGCTTTACTCTGTATTGATAAATTTTCTGATTTAATAACCATGTCATCTATTTTTTCTCCTCTTTCCAGTACTGCTTCAATCGTGTTTTTTAATATAATCTTGGTCTCATCTAAATCACTCTGCATTTTGGTTAAAGCATCAGCCTCTTTAGGATCTTGATATTTGGCCAGATATGAGGGCAAAACAGGGAAATCTGCACTATTTTCATTAGTTGTTTCCCATAAATCTGTAGATATCTTTGCAGAAAACTCATCAAGAATTTTTGTTATTAATGTATGAGCCACTCGCTGCGGGTATTCATGATCAGCTATTAACACTCCAGCTAAGTTATCACTCCTTACATAGACATGGCACATATAAGCTTCTTGTTTAACTGATTGACGTATCGCTGGCTGTGTCCTTTCCACAATAGTTTTAGATGCGAACCTAGTTTGATATACGAAAATATATCAATTTCTTTTTTCAATTAAACCACTCACATCATAAATTCTTGTACTGTACTCCTTTGGAAAAAGGAAAATGATTGCAAATCATAGGCAGACTTTAACAAACGAGCTTCAACGGAACCTTTGTAGAAAACACTCAATGCAAATAGTTTTACCATTTTAGCACTTTTTATATTAAAAAGAGCTGGTGGGATGTAATTGATTTACTAAAAAAACTTCGAATAAGGTATTCACTTTCAGGTTAAAAGTTGTATTATTTTTTTAACATTAAATATTTTTCCTAGTGACAAACTTTCAACCAAGGCGAATTAAATTTAAATCGCCATCGTATCCAGTGCTGCCAGAACCAAAAAATATTTACAACTAACATTTTTGTAAAAGTAACCAAATATGCAAAAAATAACCAAATTTAAACTGTTTTACTTGAAAAAATATTCAAGATCATTTTAATTTGCATTGTATTACAGAAGATATTTGCGCTTTCTAGCTACATAAATACTAAAAAAACGTAAACAAACCATTATAATTCTTTTACATACTAAAAATTCTTACTGAAAGGGGATTTAGACGGTAAAAGATAAAACCGGAATAAGTAGAAACCCAGAATAAGTGGAAAAAGTGATTTTATATTTTATATAAAAGAAAAACTTTGCGACATTTTCTTTATACCCTTCACAAAAATGTAAAGGGTATATTATATATAAGTTTGTGATTCCGTTTGTAATTTCTACAGTTTTTTTTGCGATTCTATAAAGTATATATATTCTGATTCAGAATTAATGGAAAATCCGATTAAGCAATGTCCGCTGTTGAAATACCGTTTGTGAGAAAACCAATAGACTTAGAAACTTTTTTCTTTCACCATTCTTTTATCCCATCGATTCATGGGTTTGCTATTGAAATTCAGTAATATTGGTTTACATATAGCTCAGATATATACAGAATTCGGAATAAAAAACATTTTTTTGTTTGCAATTTTGTATGGAAATGTTTGAAAAAAAAATTCTTTGTTTTGCTTCAAACTTCACACACTCATTAAGCATGGTGACCAAAAGACAAAAATTTTTTTCAGATATCGGTCCATATATACCCGAGATATAGCCCAAATCGGGGTTTTCATGAAAACGTCAGTAAGCGAAGTGAAACAACTTTGTTTGCTCAAAAGCAGTTTTGGTTATGAAATAAGGTTTTATAAATATGGAAAATGAAAATTTCCTATATCGGTCCATATGTACCCGAGATATGGCCTAAACCGGGTTTTTCATTAAAATGTCGCGTAAGTGAACTTAAAAAATTTTTTTGTGCTCAAAAGCAGTTCTGGTAATGAAATAAGGTTATATAAATATGAAAAATGCAAATTTCCGATATCGGTCCATATATACCCGAGATATAGCCTAGACCGAGTTTTACATAAAAATGCCGCGTAAGCGAACTTGAAAAACTTTTTTGTACTCAAAAGCAGTTCTGGTAATGAAACAAGGTTACATAAATATGGAAAATGAAAATATCCGATATCGGTCCATATATACCCCAGATATAGCTTAGAACGGGGTTTTCATGAATATGTCGCGTAAGCGAACTTAAACAAATTTTTTGCTCAAAAGCAGTTCTGGTAATGAAATAAGGTTATATAAATATGGAAAATGAAAATTTCTGATATCGGTCCATACATACCCGAGATATAGCCTGAACCGATTTTTCCATTAACATTTTTTTTTTTGCTGAAAACCAATTCTCGTTATAGAAAAAGGTTACTAAAATACAGAAAATAGAAAATTTTGATATCGGTTGATATATGTATAACTCAGCATACTTAGTTCAAATTTTTAAACATACTATACATATACGAGACTATCCTGAAGGGTATTTTAGATTCGGGCCAGCCGGATATACCACACTCTTACTTGATTTTCTTAACACTATACACTTATGACCATTTTAACATATAAATGAATTTGAAATGTGTTTTAATTCCAAAAATTCTATAGAAAATTTTGCTAAAATTCATTTCAAATACATTTAATTTTTTTTATTAATTTATAAAAATACATAAAAAAATATAAATATAAGAAAAAAGCTAATTTTAAGCCGAATTTGCCGAAAATTTTTTGGCGGCGGCTACCAGAATTCATCGGCGGCTCAGGCTTATCCGGCTGAAATCGGCTTGGTGCAAGTCTCTGATACTGTGTCTTACCTAGTGTCTACAACTGCGATTAACTCTGACATAATATATGAGAAAACGTCGGCAGAATGAGAGAGCGAAATTCTCTATGTCCATCTTCATATCTAACAAGGAGTAAACGTATTGTAGTTAATCTTATAAGAATTCATAAATCAATGAAAGCCGAGAAGAAAACACATCTTTGCGATGAATAAAATAGTATATGAATTTCGTATATGCGAACATTTTGTACAAAATTAATCACTTATAGTATATATTTAATGCATAAAAACAAATTATTTTTCATTTAAAATGGTTTTTTAAAAGATATTTTGAAAAATTAATAATCGGTAAAATTGCAATGGCGTCTTTTTGTAAACAAACACATACACAATCGATTTTTTGACAGCTCTTATTATAAGATCGTTGCCATAAGATTTCTCATAAGAACGCTCTCATAAAAATTATTATAAGACTGCGATAACAGTGATTTTAAGTCTACACGTAACAGAATTCTCTCTGCGATTGAATTTGATGTTCTCATCTCAGATATTATCGCAGGTGTGGACACTAAGTTATATATTTGATCTTACGCTACATTTACACACGCAACTAGTGGCATGCAAATTTTGTATACCAATTATCCCGAGTTCATTACAAGAACATATATTTGGGGAAACGATGAAGCTTTATTTTTATAAATATTATTTTAATAATCTAATGCTTTATAGTTAACGAAATTGTTCTTTCTTTTGCATATTTCAAGAAATAAATCTTAATAAAACAAATGATAAGCTAAAATTTGTAATTCTATTTGGCTATAATCCAGTTAATTTGTTCTTGGCATGGTAACATTGTTTATCATCTTGACATTCAGTGGCATGCAAATGCCAAATTTTCACTCGCATGCAAACTTTGCTGCCATTGCGAAAAATGTGGGTGTGTTAGTGAAAATTTGTGAATTTGTTGTGTCGAACTGGCAGTTAATACAAAGCCAAAAACCATGAACAACAAAAACACACACATATAAGCATACTGTGCATACAGCTCTTGTGCACAAATACAAAGACAAAAACCATGAACAATAGCAACAAATTTTGTAAACAAAACTGAAGTAGAACGTTACTTCAGTGCTTGAAGTTCTACTTCAAATTCGTTCTATTTCATTTGGTTCTACTTGTGTTTGGTTCTGTTTGTTCTAAATGCTTATAAGACAGTATTCGTTGCAAGCTTGGAACACTTCGACACTGTTGTACTTGTTTTGAAATGTGAAAGAAGACGATGGATAGTACTTGAAAATACTAGGATGTTTTGTATGACATTTTTATTGTGATTGAGCAGCCCTCTAATATATATTAATGTTAACGCTTATATTAATTGGCAAGCAAAAAAAATAGAAGAAGAAACCACAAAGAAGAATCATTCAAATATGTTTAGCGTTCAAATAAAAAAGTTCAGTTGATTAATAAATTTTCAAAAACTTACTTTCAATCCAAGAAACGAATTTGTAAAACTAAAGTTGACACATTGCCATTTATTTTTTTTTTGATACACAATTAAATATGTATGCATGTAGGCACGTACATACATAAGTGCAAATACACATATAAAACAAGCTCGGTTATATATGAACCGATATCGCAATTTTCTATTTAAGTTCGCTTACGCGATATTTTCATAACAAATCCAGTCTAGGATATCTCGGGTATATATGGACCGATATCGGAAATTTTCATTTTCGATATTTATATAACTTTATTTCATTACCAGAACTGCTTTTGTGCCCAAAAAAGTTGTTTAAGTTCGCTTACGCGACATTTTCATGAAAAACCTGGTCTAGGCTATATCTCGGGTTTATATGGACCGATATCGGAAATTTTAATTTTCCATACTAAAGCTACTTTTGAGCAAAAAAAGTCAAGTTCGCTTACGCGACATTTTTATGAAAAACCCGATTTGGGCTATATCTCGGGTATGTATGGACCGATACCTGAAAAATTTTTTTTTACCTTTTAGTCACTATGTGTAATGAGTGTGTGAAGTTCGAAGCAAAACAAACAATTTTTTTTTAATCTTCCATACAAAATTGCAAAAAAATATATTTTTTAAGAATTTTGAATATATCTCAGCTATATGTGAACCGATATTACTGAATTTCAATAGGAAAGCACTGAATCGATGGGGTAAAAGAAGAAAATTTCTAAGTCTAATGGTTTTCTCAGAAACGGTATTTCAACATCGGACAGATGGACGGCATCGCTTAATCGACTTTTCCATTAATTCTGAATCAGAATATATATGGGTAAATCCCTGGTGTTGAACGTGAAATTCGTATGTGTTGAAAACCAAAAAGCAAAAAAACTACAAGTACTTTTAGGCCCAATTTAATCTTAAACTGTAACTAATAGCGAACACTGTAAATTATACTAAAATTAATAGCAAATGAAGTCTCGAATATAACAAAAACTTTAAAAATAAATAGTGGGTCGAACGTGACAAAAGTGGAAGCAGTTTTCGCGTTCGCACTTAAAATGGAGTATTTCAGCGAAACCTTATGCAATTTCGTCTTGCAATTAATTTCAGAGTTTTACCTAACTAACTAACTAAATGTTACTTTAAAATGTTATGGTTTGACTAAAAAGGCTTGCTTACTTATATTTCAGATCGATACGTGACATGTTGAACGTGACATTTTTTCCACAATAGTTCGAACATTGAAATATTACTATATTTTCTCCAAATTTATTCTTAAAAAAATAGATATTGGTGATATATTTAAATTATAATATATTTTTTGTCAATATGCCGTTCTTGCTGCTTTTATTTTATCACCATCATGAGAAAATGAGTGCAGTTTTTGGATACCCAGAACTTTTTTCACTTCTTTCCGTTGGTTAATAAATTGAAGGGAAAAATCTTCTACTTGTTGAGATGAGATATAACAAATCTCTATTCAATGGATATTATGCTGAGCACATTTGAAAAATGAAATAGCATCAGATAGTACAATATTTTCTGATTTGGTAATTTTTTTTTTATATTGGACCAGTACTCAGGGGATGACCCCTACATATGCAGTGCATTGTACCAGAACTAGGAAAATAGATTGTGATGAGGGGGAAAGCGGGAGTAGTGTTTGTGAACATTTGACTTGAATTTTCCAACGTTATAACAGACAGGAAACACTTCTGCAGGCAACTTGTTCCACAGACGAAGCGTGCGGCTGAAAAACGAATTCTCTCTGTAATGCGTAGGACGATTCCCCGCGCAATCAACCACAAATGGATGAGCTCTAGACGATGAACGCGTGCTACGTAAGAATGTGCGAGTTTCGGAACAAGATCCCTGATCTCGTCAGAGCAATATCCATTGTAGTAACGATAGAACAGAGTAACGCACCCCACACTGCGTCGATGCTCCAGTGAATCAATAGAGTTGGATACCCTACTGTCACTGATGAGCTTCTTCGCCCTCTCCTGCACACGGTCGAGTAACCCCAAAATAGTCTTTGAGGCACCGGCCCAAACATGAGAGTTGTATTCCATTTTCGGTCGGATGTAGGTGGTATAAATAGTAAGGAGATCGGATGGAGTGAAGTACATCTTACACCGTTTCAAAAAACCGAGACACTTGAATGCTTCTTTAGAGACATAAAAAATGTGTTCAGTCCAGCGAACATCACACTGTATCTTCATTCCAAGAACATCAAGAGCATCCGATTCCTCAATATTTATACAATCCATGAGTACAGATGAAGCAACATTTGCGGTCCTTTGTTTGTGCGTTAATAAGCAACATTGGGTCTTACGAGCGTTAAAGGTGACCCTGTTTTTACGACCCCATTCGGAGATTAACAGAAGATCACTATTCAGTGAATCATTCATATTTAGTCTCTTGGCAGCCATCTCTGATAGGCTGGGCCTATAACTAAAAGAGTACGAGTGACAAATGCTGCTGTCATCTGCGAAAGAGTGGATAGGGTTGGAAGTTTGATAGAGAAGGTCGTTGAGGAAAATAAGAAATAGAGTAGGAGAAAGAACGGAGCCTTGCGGTATTTGTCAAACTTTCCTCTTTAGAACTGCTCCCACTCCATCTACCGCACCTTTTCCATGTGAGGTAGCAAAGTAGTTCCATTCTATATAACTACAACCAAATTGGCTTATAAAAATGGGCATATGTGATATTGTAAATTTGTTTTTAAATTGCGAGCTGCTCCCTCCGAAAATAAAATATTTTTGAAAATTCACCATATGTTTGACTAAAGTCGTTAAAAAAACAAAGCACATTACCTTTGCTGTGACTCAATTTATCGGTGACTACAGCGAATGACTTAGTTTCTCCAAAAACCCAAGCCACGCAAGTAAAAATAGTTACTTTTTTGTAACTAAAATGCGCGCTCTGAACTTCATTTTGCAAAATCAGCCGGTAATTTTCTGCAAAATCAATTTGCAGGACTAATTCATCAGGCATTAGATTTTCTTTAATTTCATTGGAATATTTTTGTTGGGACCGTTTATAAAAAGAATGCAACTTAAAAGCGGGTAATTGTGTTTCTAATTCATCAAAAAGTTCAGAATATGAACCAATGGTGTAAGCTAACGACACACGATTATCGACTTTCCTCCAATGCTGCCATGTTATTTTCTCGTCCATTCTATTTAAATAAGTTATAGGAACTATTTCCGATTTTATGTCCTTTACACAATTTTCACAGTTACTTGTCATGCAATTCTCATTTTTGATATCGCAGCAGACTAATTGCAAAAAGCTCTCAAAATTTTTTGGAATATTAGGAATTAAAGTTGCACAGCTTTCTAGTAGAAACCCAAAGTTAGTATGATATGTGCAAACGCACATATTGTGCGGCATCTTATTGTGCATAACTTGGCCATAATAAAAAAAATTTCGTTCTGCTTACAATTTTATTAGGGAAATCATTAGTAAACAATTGATAGGCTTCAGCTATCGTCATTAGCATAAATCGTTTGGCAAGTAGTACACCATTTTACAAAATAGTATCTTTTTTTTCCAGCAGCTTGCACACTTACATATATCATCGCGGTGATTATTTTTAGTGAGAAACGATATACTAAATTATCGATTTTCACAACTTTCTAACTAATTGCTAGGTTGGCTTTCTCCATTATTTTCAGCCATATTTTGTTAAGCTCGTTTGGCAATGATTTTTCAACTTTTTCATTGTTTTCGCTCATGTTTGATTACATATATAAGGCACAGATGAGCTCTTTGTTATTTCCATTATTTTATTTCGACCTTTCCTTTTTCTAAAGCGATCCTTTTCTCTCTTTGATAAAATAGATTTTATATTATTTAAATTAAATTTTTTTCTATTCCTTTGCATTCTGTCTTTGTTTTTCCAAAGGTAGCTATTCAATTTTTCTGGGTCTTTCTTCGAATTTTCTCTCAATTTTTTGCACTTTTCTTTATTTTTTTCACTGCACTTTTTATTCGTCTACATACATAAAAAACGTGCATACATCATAACACTTTAGAAGGGATTCATTTTTTTTTAAAGTAAATTTCACACCTTCCGTGTCGAACGTGACCAAGTTCGAACTCATTAAAAATATTTAAAATTTGACTTTTCAGAAATTTTCTTTGCTTGGGGTTTTATTGCGTTAAAATCTTTGTTTAAACAACAAATTTGTAAAAACTTCTTTCAGAGGCTATGACACAATGACAATAAATAATCTTTTTCAGGGTCGAATGTGACATTAAAATAGACAAAAACCAAATAAAAATTTACCGTTAATCTCATTAATATTTACTTCTTTTTTTATTCTTCTATACATTACTAAACTTTTAACTATCGTAAAAAAAATTATTTTTAATAACTTAATTTTTTGGCCTGGGTGGACCTTTTTCTGGATTTGCCCATATACTTTATAGGGTCGCAAATAAAAACTGTAGAAGTTACAAACGGAATCACAAACTTATAATGGGTGATTTTATAAGAACTATCGGAAATTAAAAAAAAACACATAAAATTCAGAAAAATGGTCGATATAATTTATTGTTTGAAGATTATTCCATGTAAATGTTGGCCGCGGCTGCGCCTCAAATGGTCCATCCGCTTAGTCCAATTTTGGCATACTCTTTCCAACATTTCGGCCGGTATCTCACGAATAATGTTGGCAATGTTGGCTTCCAGTGCGTCAATCGAAGCGGGCTTGTCGCTATAGACATTAGCCTTAACATAGCCCCACAAAAAATAGTCTAGAGGCGTTAAATCGCACGATCTGGGCGGCCAATTGACTGGTCCCAAGCGTGAAATAAACTGTTCACCGAACTCGCCTCTCAATTGGTCCATTGTTTCGCGTGCTGTGTGGCATGTGGCACCGTCTCGTTGAAACCACATATCATGCAAGTCAAGCTCTTCCATTTTGGGTAAAAAAAAGTTTGTTATCATCGCACGGTAGCGCTCACCATTCACAGTAACGTTGTGATTCGCATCATCTTTGAAGAAATACGGTTGTTTTTTGTGGATGCATTGGTAGCTCTTGCAATGCTTCTGGCTGCTCTTCACTCCAAATACGGCAGTTTTGCTTGTTCACGTATCCATTCAACCAGAAATGAGCCTCGTCGCTGAACACAATTCTTCGATAAAAAAGTGGATCTTCATCTAACTTTTCAAGAGCCCATTCACCAAAAATTTGGCGTTGTGGTAGGTCGTTTGGCTTCAATTCTTGCACCAGCTGTATCTTATAAGGCTTCACACCCAAATCCTTCCGCAAAATTTTCCACGTAGTGGAGTAACAGAGGCCCAATTGCTGCGAACGGCGCCGAATCGATAATTCACGGTCATCACCAACACTGGCCGATACGGCTGCGATATTTTCTTCAGTTCGCACTCTACGTAAGTGTGTTGGTGGTTTAATGTCCAACAATATTAAATTTGGTGCAAAATTTTTTTACAATAGCCTGAATAGAAGCCTCAGTAGGTCGATTAAACTGACCATAAAATGGAAGAAGCGCGCTATGAACTTTCTTAACAGAGCACGCATTTTGGTAATAAAATTCAATAACTTGCAAGCGTTGTTCGTTTATAAGACGATTCATGATTAAATTATAGACCAAACTGAAGATGTTTGACAGTGACACAAGATACAAAACGTGCGTGAGCTGTCAAAACTAGTGTTGCCAAAAAGATAATAGCAAAAAAATCACTCGTTATATGTCCTTTACATTTTTGTGAGGGTATAAAAAAAAAAAAACTCAAAATAAACAGTACTTTATTGCTGGTTCTTTTTTGGTTGCAAAAATAACAAAATCTGTAACTTGCTTTAAACCAATATCATGATTAGTTTATTTGTGGACGTTGAAACAACGAGGTAAAAAGCATAAAAGGTAAATTTAAGAGTTCTAATAAAATAAGAAGGTAAGCGTTAAATGTTTTTTATGTCATTGGGGTATAACAGACAAGAACATTTCGCTCCTTTATTGCAACATAGTAATATCTCAAAAAATGAGCTTTTCGAATTAACAATGCAGAGTTGTTAACAGTACTACCTTTTATATTGTGTCAAATATTTATTCACATTACTTTTAAACTGTTTCCTTTAGGAGATATTTTCTAAAAAAAATTGTCCAAGACTTGTATGGAAACTAAAAAATTGAAATGCGCCTTTCTCGAAACAAGCATTTTTTAGTTATTACTATGTTGCAATAAAGGAGCGATTTGTTCCGTAGCTTGTTGTGAACGGGGGATGAAAGTGATGTTTTGTCGGCATAAGCATCAATCAGCTTTAGGCCCATGATACAAAAAACAAGGTAGCCGCTTCGCTACAACAATACAACAGTAATAAAAACAACAGGTATTTTGTTTGTGTAAAATGGTGAATTCACACTTAAGCTGTCAAAAGTAGTTGATAAAGAACATGTACAAAAATTTAAATAGCGCCGAAAACGGTAAACAAAACTTGACATATTAACCGAATTCGTCGATGCATCCACCTAATAATTAATTATTACTTACTGACATACCTTGTTGCTTACTTAGAAAATTCCTCTTTTACCAGCGGAACACTCAGATCTTTATGAATTCGTGAATTTTTTACGTACCATGAAGCCGCTGTAATCGTTCGAAGAACTTGGTTTTGACGCCTTTGAATTTTTTCAATATTTGATGCTGAGGCGGTGCCCCATAATTGAATTCCGTAGCGCCATATGGGCTTTAGAATTGCATTGTATAACAGAAGTTTGCAATCCAACTTCAATGTCGAGTTTCTGCCCATAAGCCAATTTAGTTGCGCAGCTTTTAGTTTCAACTGAGTGACTTTTGCTTCAATGTGAGACTTCCACGTTAGCCTACGGTCGAGGTGTATACCAAGGTACTTGACTTCACTGTGCTGCGGAATAGGTAAGTTGTTTATTTGGATAGGCGCACATATTTGCTTACACAGAGTGAATGTGACATGAGTACATTTACGTTCATTACTTTGATTTTCCAAAGCTTTAGCCATTTCTCTAATATTGAAATATATTTCTGTAAATTTCGTGAAGCTAATTGGTGGTTTTCATGAACACTCAAAAACGCTGTGTCATTTGCAAAGGTAGAAGTGTGGATTCCGGATGTCGTTGGCATGTCAGAGGCGTAAATCAAATATAAAGTAGGCCCCAGTATGCTGCCTTGGGGAACTCCCGCCTTGATTGGCTGAGTTGGGCTTATAAAGTCGCCTTCTCTGATAACAAACTTCCGCCCATATAAGTAGCTTTCCAGAAGCTTGTGAGTATTTACAGGCAAGTTTAACTTTATTTTGTGCATCAACCCGTCGTGCCACACTTTATCGAAAGCTTGAGAAATGTCAATGAATAGAGCTGAGCAATACTTCTTCTCCTCAAAAGTCTGTCTTATGACATTGACTAGTCTGTGCGTTTGTTCTATGGTGCTATGTTTAGCCCGAAACCAAATTGATGATCAGGGATGCATCCCACATTGTTCAATATTGGACTCAACTTCGCCATTAACAATTTTTCGAATAGTTTTGAAATTCTTGGTAGTAGACTTATCGGTCTATATGATATATTGGTCCATATATACCCTGGCTTGCGTATCGTAGTAATCATTGAGACCTTCCACTCTGCAGGATAATACTCCAGGCGTAAAATAGTGTTAAAAATAAAAAGTAGAATTCTTCTAGCTACACGAGGAAACTGTTCAAGCATTTTACCAGTAATTTGATCAATGCCTAGAGCTTTCCTGGGGTTTGTATTACCGATAACGTTTTCGTCATCTTGAAAATTAAGTCTCAAAGTCACAGTAGGTCTAACAACATGTGTTAATTCCGCTGTATTATTCGCTGAATCATTTGTAATAAAAACGTTTCTCAAATGATCAACATACAGTTGAAGTTCGCAAAGGTGGCTTACCTATTACGGGTCTTTTTAAACCTTTTGTCGCTTTCCACAAGGAATAATCAGATTGTGAAGTACTATCAAGGCTTTCCAGATATGTTTTAAGGGAAGCCATTCTGTGGATTTCGAGCAGATTTCTTAACTAAGTTATGCATTCCCGTAGCCTAGTCTTATGCTGGGGAGACCTGCGAAGTTGCCACTCTCTTCTAATTCTTCTTTTCTCTGACAGAAGTTGATCAATTTCAGACGAATAAGTTCTATTGTTCCCATTTCTGGATCTTATATGACTAGTGGTAGCATGCTGTGCGGCCAGTTTGAGGTTTTCAGAAAAATCGTTAATTGACACGTCAATATCCTCAGGCGTTCTCAAGGCGATATTTTCAGTACAATGTGTACTCAAAAATTTTTTGTATTTTAGCCAATTAACTCTATTGACGGTCAACGGGGAGCCAATCTCTTGGGGGAACGAAACAGAGATTATAGTGGGTGAGTGATCTGATGACAAATCTAATGAAGGCTTCACTTGCATCCACTCTAAAGGAAAATTTTTCGCAACTCCAAAATCTATAATTTCTAGGATCTTTCGTCCGTCTGACGGCCAATAAGTGGGGTGTCCACTTAAACCACATCTAAGCCCATTTTGGAAACGGCGTCAAAAAGCACACGGCCTTTCGAGGTAATTAAACGTGATCCCCAAAAAGTGTGTTTCGCGTTATAGTCGCCAGCCGCTAAAAATCGAGGACCAAGTGATTTGAAAAAATGTGAATACTGATTTTCTGTTACTGAAAACCGGGGTGAGGAATAAATCGAGGAAATAACAATTTTATCATGAAAATGTTCAATACCTATATTTGTTGCTTGGAGATACTCCTCACATGTCTCGTTTAGCAAATAATGCTTAATTCTAGTTTCTATCAAAATTGCCGAGCCTCCGCAAGATCTTCCACGGGGATCTGTAGTATCAAATAGTGTGGAGCCATTAATTTTGAAATAGCTGTTAGTTGTCAAATGGGTTTTAGCAATCAACACTATGTCGATTTGCTTTTCCATAAGGAAGTGCTCAAGTTCATTTTTGTGTTGGCGGATGCCGTTTGCGTTCCAGCAACATATTTTAACCAACTCATTTTTTTTAAATTGCCTGCAAAATAGTGGATTGCATTTTCAGCATTTCCTGCATCATGTTCGTCATGGAAACCGTAAATGTATTTATAGATTGAACAAGAGTCTGCAGAGTTGCCTCAAGATTGCTAAAATTTTGGTCCGAGTTTTGAGGCTTGGGCTCCTGATTCAAATTTGATTTATCGGATTTTACCACATTCGCATAAGAAATTTGTTGGCGGTTTTGCACGTGTATATGGCTGGTTGGCTAGCGTACCTGGGGAAAATTAGTTGTAGAAATGGTGTTTGACTGCTGGGGTGGCATATTTAAAATCAATCGCTTATTTGTCACGGACCTCTTGAAGTGAGTGTAGACATGGCAACCCCTGTAGTTTGCAGTATGGTTACCTCCACAGTTACTGCATTTTTTAACGCTCGAGTCAGTCTTAGGTTTTTTGAACTGAGATGTATCGTGGAGTTCTCCATACACAACACAAACTGCGGGCAATTTACAATAGGCTTTAGTATGGCCAAATTCTTGGCAGTTTAGGCATTGAACGGGCCATAAACGCATATGAGGCTCCTCAACGGTAACCTTATGATGCAAAAGATATATAAGGTTGTAAATTGGATGCACTTCATTCTTTTTTAACACAACATCTCTTGGTTTAAATTGAACTCTAAACATGGGTTGAGGAATTTTTTCACGGTTTCTGATGTTTACTACATTTTTAATTTTAAAGCCATTGTCTTCTAGTCCGGTTTTGACATCATTCGTATCTACAAAAGGGTCAATCCCGTTTATAACGATCTGAATACCTTTGACACTTTTAAGCTGATATGTGTAAAACGATCGTTTCTCCTTCTCCAGAACGTCAGACAATTTTCGGTATTCATTCTCGTGATTGACCTAGGTTTTAGTTTCATTGATGCTGCCGTGCTTAACCGATGTTACATTAAAACTGCCTTTGCTGATTATTAGTAGTGGCTTAAAGGTTTTTTAGATATTGCTGGTTCATCAGTCTGAATGATAGTAAACCTATTACTTATCATCTTTAGGTATTTTGGACTGAGATGACATTTGAGCGGATTTGGGGCTTCGCTGCCGTTTAACCACGGTTACATACCTGTCCATGTTTACTTGTGTTTTCGGCTTATCTGCAATAACTGAACTGGTAGATGGTTTGTCGTCTGTAGTAACAACTATATGTGGCGAACACGAGCGCGTGCGGTTTCTTTCTCTTAGCGACAACAGATTTTCCAATGATATTTTCAAGGACTCCTCCTCAGAAATCCAAGGACTTTTTCTAGTAGAGCTGAGCTCTTTCTCAGAATTACATCTGATAGGTACACTCATGCAGTTTTTATTTAATTTTTTATTTATTTTCACTTTAAAATATATAACGGTAAATGTCACAAATTTTTTTTTTGTATAAAATCACACTTTTTCAATTATTCCCGTTATTACTTATTCCGGTTTAATTTTAAACACTCCGATCAAAAACAACACGTCCGTTCACTATCGAAACTAGACTCCGAATTACAAACAATTGTAAAAGTTTATATTTAACGTGTATAAAAATTTTTTTTCCCGGCTGAACAATCTTAGGCGAATTTAGATTTTGACATTCACGATATGTTTTACAATAACACAATACATAGTACTGAATTCGCCTCTCCGCTTGCATTCACCTGTATAAATTCGCCTTGGTTCGTACTAAAACTTGTTCTCGTCTGTTACACCTCATTCTGAATTTACTTGCCTGGAGGAATATTTACTTCCACTCGGAAGAATATTTAAGCATTAAACAAATTCGAGACAGCAGGCTACCAACTACAAAAGCTCAAAATTAAAATACAATTATATTGAAAACAACAAGGCAACACGGCTGCAGGTTGTTGCCCATGCTGATTTTGTCGTTGTAGTCCAATTAAATTAATTTCTATTTTTGTTGGCTACAAAAGTGATGTAAATGTATCAAGCAAAGTCAAATAAATTAGCGCTTGAAAACAAATTCACAAAATTTTTTTTTTTTGCCATTCATTTATTTATTGAATCTTCACAAAGTGAACTAACAATAAGTATCCAAATCTTAAAACTAAATACATAAAATTAAGTCCAGCCAATGCTAGACAAAAATGTTTTATTTTGCACGGTCAGTATCGGTAAAATCACCTATTTAACGTTCTGATGGTGGCAAGGGTATCCCTCCTTCTCAACCGAGAGTGGCCTTCAAAATTAAGTATATTGCGTGCAAGACGATTTGGATGAAGTTCCAATTTACTGATATACCTTGTTGCGTACTTTGAAAATTCGTCTTTTACAAGAGGAACACAGAGATCCTTATGAATTCGTGAGTTTTTTACGTACCATGGAGCTGCGGTAATTGTTCGAAGAATTTTGTTTTGTCACCTTTGAATTTTTTCAAATTCACAAAATGTATTCATAAAAATGTTAAACAGTTACTCAAATCATTTTTAGAGGAAACACGATAAAACTGTATTCATAAAAGAATTTTAAGTTAAAATGTTCTGTAGAGCACTCTTTTCAGTCAACCGTTTGTAAAACTGATTGCACCCTTTTCTAAGACAATTTTAAGGTGAAGTTAGTGATTTTAGATATTGTTTTTATTTTATATATTGTGAAAATTCTTATTTAAATCTAAAAATTTGTTTATTAATCATATAGGTATACGATGTTTTTGATAAAAATAATTGGTAAAAAGTATTATTTCAAAGTCGGTGTTTGGGATTCTTATACCCAAACTGGAAGTAGTCAATAATAAACTACCTTTGGGTTACTCCTAAATATATATATATATATATATATATATATATATATATATATATATATATATATATATATATATATATATATATATATATATATATATATATATATATATATATATATATATATATATATATATATATATATATATATATATATATATATATATATATATATATATATATATATATATATATATATATATATATATATATATATATATATTCATATATATTTTCTAATATCAGAAACCCCAAAACTCAATTTTATTGCTTACATACATACCTACATAAATATATACTCTTATGCTGCAATAAAAATTTAGTGTTTTTCTTTGTGCACTTATATTTTTATGCAAATAAATGAGTTTAAGCTGCACTTATTATATTTTTTTATGTATGTTAATATGTATGTACATATCGTAATTCCCCTACATTTTTCTTACATTCTTCACAGTCATAAACTTTACCGTTTCATAAATTTGTCAACTTAAGCTGAAATCACACGATTGGTCAAATGTACCGATTTCTGTCCATTTTTATGTACAGATCGTGTGAATGACAGAAAATATTTGGCAAAAAGCAGATAGGCCAATTTTTTTGGCCGATAGACAGATAAAAAACAACTCTGTTGTACCAATCGTGTGAACGCTTCACAGACCAATGAAGACAGAACAAATTCTTAAACGTACCGATAATTTGTTCTGCCACTTACTGCCCAATCAAAGTGCCCAATCAAGACCGATATGAGATTTTGAGGGTATACAAAAAATAATAATTTTTTCAGTTGTACTCGACGAGACCTACAACCTACACCATGTCATATCAGAAGATTTTTTTGACTGTAGCAGAGTGTAATTAATTATAATTAAATATCAGTATAATTTTGAAATCTGGCAGCACTAATTTGCTATAAATAAATGTAAACACAACTCCATACTAGAAGATATTGCATTATTCATCGCGCAATTGCATATTTTGGTAAGTAGTTGTATTTATTCTATAAATACTCGATAAATAATGTTTAATAATTTTTTAAGATCATGGATACGGATGAAGAAAATACTATGTTCGACAACATTTGTGCTGCAGAGTGTGGAAATATCGGCAATCTGACAGATGGCGCAACATCAACGCCAGAAACAAGCAAGAGGAAGCAACCGCACGTAACAACGGCATGGTCTACGGAAGAGGTTATGAGTTTGATAGCCATCATAGAGAAAAACCCATGTCTCTGGGAGTACTCTTCCGTAGATTATAAAAACCGCAAAAAAAAAGAAAACGCATGGCGGGATGTTGCAACAAAATGTCTTGGGCATGACGTAGATAAGTGCAAGGCCAAATGGGCCAATGTGAAAACAGCCTACAACAACACCAAAAAAAAAAATGATGACAAAATCGGGTCAAGCCGCATCTGGCTCGAAGCCTCATTGGCCTTTTTGGACTGCCATGCAGTTTTATCACAACCATGCCCAGGAAAAAACAGCATCTTCGGTGTCATCTCTTGATTTTGTCTGCGAGAGCGAAGATACGTTCAACAATTCGTCGAATTGTTCAACTTCAACAAATTTATTAAAAAAAACTCCAGAGAATACATTGGAGCATGCGTTGTCGCTATTGGAGAGTGAAAAGGAGGACAAGTGGCATAACTTTGGAATGTACTTAGCATCGCAGATGCGTGAAATAGAGAAAAAAGATAAAAATGTTGCAAACAAATTGCACATTAATATCATGAGAACTACCATGGATGCACTTGCACAGTTAGAAGAATAATAAGTTTTTTTAATTTAACTTTAAAATTTTTAACGTGAATTTAATAAACTTGCATAAATATGTTATACATTTGTTTAATTTAACACAGTGATTTATATTGAAAAGGTATTTCACCAGCGGCCGACATAAAGTATTGCTCGAATTCCTGACGAACTTCTTTCGCTTCATTGCTTATGTACGAAGTTGGGCATTCTTCTGTACCTTGCTGGCGTATTTGACGAAAATCTTGGGTACAATCTCCAGGAACAAGGTTGCCTTGCTCATCGTACTTATCCATTGAAAATCCTTCCATATAATTTGAATTTTTATGTATTAAATTTTTATGCCAGTGTTACTAGGGTTGCGTTACGCACGCTTAGCTGAATCGGACGATATAGTATTTGGAACCTCTTTGTCATTATTCCAAATGCATTTTCAACAACATGTCTGGCCCGTGACAATCGGTAATTGAATATGCGTTGCCCAGCACTCAAATTTTTACCTGGATACGGTTTTAAAATGTGTTTTTGCGTACGGAAAGCATCGTCCGCCACTAATAGGTATGGAACTGCGAGTTCACGGCCTGCCAAAGATTGCGGTGGAGGCAGTCCAAGAGTATTATTGTCTAAAGCATTCTGAAATGTAGACTTTCCAAAAACTCCGCCGTCCGAAACTCTTCCATTGCACCCGACATCAAGGTAAAGGAATTTGTACTCCGCGTCAGCAATGGCCATGAGTACTATGCTGTGAGTACCTTTATAATTATAATAGGTACTTCCAGACCGCGGTGGAGCCTTCATCACAATATGTTTTCCATCAACTGCACCTATACAATTGGGGAAATTCCATCTTTCATTGAATTTTTGGGCAATATCTAACCACAACTGTTCGTTGTTTGGGGTCTATAAAATGCATAATGTGATATTATTAATTTATGGATATGTTTTAAATGTGATTATGTGTACCTTTAAATATCCATTTTTCAATGCTTTGTAAATTGCATCGCAAACCTCTGGCACAAATATAGATATGGTGTTTGGAGCAATACGAAAAACAACAGACAAACTTTTGAAGCTATCTCCAGAGGCAAGGAAGCGAAGTGTAACCGCCAAACGTTCATTAGCTGGTATTGCTTTGCGCATGTTGGTGTCACTTTTTCTTATGTTTGGAAAAACTAATTGCAGCAGCTCATTAAAAGTGGCTTCATTCATGCGCAAATAGTTTTTAAACAAAAATTTTTGATTGTCCACTTCCCGAAACTCGCACAGATTTTTTACATACGCGCCGTCCGTACTTCTCTTCTGAAGCCAGTCCCGCACCCAAACACTTCGCTTTTTTAACTTTTTTCTAGCTTTCGTATTGTTTTTATTAATTAAATATGCACAAATGCATATTATTGCAACTAATTTTTTTTTTCTTCGTAGACACATCATTTTTTTGCACGCAAATTACAAAATGTTTATTTAATTTATGCACAGCTGATCAGCTGTTTCTTTATTAAGTGAAATAAAGACAAATGGACAAATCGTATGACAGGGTTGTACCGATATTTGTCACTTGCTTGCTGTTGCCATATAAGCGCAGAAAATTTTTGGCTAAAATGCCACAATCGTGTGAACACTGAAAAAGTCATCGGTACACCAAATGTTTTTTTGCACAAAAGTGTGCAGATAAAATTTGGCTGAAATCTGTACATTTGACCAATCGTGTGATTTCAGCTTTAGTCTTGATTTTAATTTTAAGAATTATATTGTATTGAATTGAAGGTCAAAGGCGGTAGTCGTAAGAACTTAACAATAAAGTTAATTATTAATAATTTTTGAAACTCTCGTACATTATCAAATGGTGCCGAAGCCCGGGATCAGTCCAATTGCTGACTTTTATCCCGCATAAGTTACTGAAAAGAAGAGATAGCTGCCGTCGAGCCACGGACATATTGATATTTTTCTGTGTTTGCTGAATTTCCACAAAAGCTCAGTTCGCAATGGAATCAACGGTGGAGCCAATTGAGGAGCAACATAGTATTTTAAAACATATTCAACGTATGGTCATCGCATTTAATGAAAAACCGACATCGTGTAAAACCAAAGAGCATGTACAGACGGTTCTAGAAGATTTGGAACAAAATTTTCTTACATTTAAGGATGGACATGCGCAAACTCTAGCGTTCCTTAGGGACAAATCGATTGCTGAAAAGGATCTATCCTATAGAAATGAAGATGTCTCTTTTAAATCAATTCTATTAGACCTAACTTTTGAATTAGAATCTCTATAGACACCCACCTTAACTGCAGATAGTTTTGCCATGACTACCCGTAACGAAACATTCATCGGAGGAGCTAGACTTCCAAAAATTAATTTACCTACGTTTTCTGGAGACTATTTAGACTGGATTGCTTATCGTGGTACTTTTCTTTCTCTTGTACATAATAGCCCTTCGCTTACTAAAATTCAAAAATTGTTATACCTTCAAAGCTCCTCTACAGGAACACCGCTTGCCATAATCAATGAATATCCCACCGCAGAGTCTAGTTACGATATAGCATGGGAAGCGCTTGAACGAAGATTTCATAATAAAAGGAAAATTGTTGACCAGATTCTTCAGCGTTTATTTTCAATACCATCTACAGTAGGTAACGTACAATCTGTACAACAGCTTCTTGATACAACTAGAAGTTGCTTATCACAATTAAAAGCTTAAAAAATTGATACTGCAACTTGGAATTCCATTTTAGTTTTCATGACGTCACAAAAGCTTGATACAAACACTCGTAAAGATTGGGAACTATCCCTTAAAACTAATACTTCCATCCCTTCCATTACAGATATGTTCACTTTCTTAGAAACAACTTTGCGGGCTCTTGAGTGCGTTCGAGAAGAAAACTGTTTTCAGTTAAATAAAAATTTAATTGTAAAATCTCACGAAAATCGGCGAAAACCGACAAAACATATTCGTACCCATACGGTCACAACAATGGTGGATGAAAACTGCCCCTGCTGCAAAAAACGTCATTCAATATACAAATGTTTTAAATTTTTATCTCTATCTTCGAACGAGAAAAAAATCTCCTTACCCAACATCGTTTATGTAAAAACTGCCTTCGTACAGGGCATATGCAAGTTACCTGTAAATTACCCACAAGATGTCAAAACTGCAACGAGCCACATCACACAGTTGTCCATAACGAATTTTAATTTTATTCTGGAGATAATCGGAGCTGCTCTAGAACACTTAATACTTCCGAAAATCAAACCTTTGCACAGCCAGCTTCTACTTCTACCCCCTGTACAGCAAACATAAGTACCCATCATTCGAATGCTAACCAAATAATTTCAGCTATACTTGCGACAGTGGTAGTGGTTATATACATAAATGATGCAAAGTATTGTGTTAAAGCCCTTGTCGATCAGGGATCTCAAGTTTCTTTTATTTTTGAGGAGTTGGCTCAGCTTATACCGCTACCTAGCTACAAAACTCCTATCAATATATGAGGCATCGGTGGAAATAAAATTGTTACAGTAAAAAGATCAATTGATCTTAAGCTATACTCCACATACAATAGTCAGTTTGAATTGAAATTAACCGCTTTTATTGTTCCAACAGTTACCAAATATATTCCACCGATATTAAATTTAAAACACATGTTTGATTTATCGGACTATTTTCTTGCCGATATAAACTTTTTGATGTCAGAGAAAATTGATCTCTTATTAGGAAATGATGTATATGGCCATTTATTATTACCTAAAATGAAGATGCTCAAAAATGTCTTGTTTCTACAAGAAACGAATTTTGGTTTTATGATTTCTGGATCTCCCAAGTATGTGGAAGATGTTTACACTATTACTGCACATTCGTGTGCATTGTTCTAGACAAAAAGCCCTTTACACCCGAAGAACAATTGTGTGAAGCATTTTTTGAGAATACGTACACCAGAGACAAAAGTGGGCGTTTTGTGGTGCATTTACTCTTCAAAAGACTGCTGCATGGCCAACCTCTACCAACATTTTCCCATATGGATTACAATGCGCTCAAACGTCTAAAACAACTTGAAACTTCTTTTAAAAATAAACCGGAATTTGCTGAAGAGTATAGAAAATTTATGACAGAATACGAGACCCTTAAGCATATGAAAAATCTTGGTGAGTACCCAAAAGCGATACCAAAAAGGCGCTTACTTTTTCACACATCACGGTGTACTTAGAGAAAGTAGCACCACTACGAAGCTACGAGTCGTTTTCGATGGAAGAAACAAAAGATCGCCGGAAACCTCCATAAACGAAGAACTAGCAACTGGTCCAGCACTGCAAAATGATTTGTCAGTAGTTATATCTTGGTGGCGCAGATATAAGTTTGCTTTTACTGTGGATTTAGAAAAAATTTTCAGGCAGATTAAGGTCTGCGAAGAACATCAGCCCTTGCAATGCATTTTATGGAGGGATAAGTCGTCAGGCAAAATTAATCTGTACAGCTTACAAACTTTAACCTATGGAACTACATCTGCCCCTTAATTGACAATCAAGATATTACAACAACTTGCCAAACAAGAAGAAATACTTTTTCCAGCGGCAATCAAAGTATTGCAGTCTGACACATATGTCGATGATGTAATATTTCGATCAGATAACTTTAATGATATTTTAAATCTAAAGCTACAGCTCTGTGTCCTCTTAAAATCTGGTGGAAATCCACCTTCGAAAATGGAATTCAAACTGTAAACAACTGTTACAACACATTCCTGAAGAAGATCGGGAAAATAAAGATTTATTTACCCTCAACAAAGAAACGATGCCAAAAGCCCTTGGTCTCTATTGGGATACTAACTGTGATACATTTTATTTCACTATCAGCTTTTTACATTCCTCTACAGTAACAAAACGAACTTTGCTTTCAGAAGCCGCGAAACTCTTCGATCCTTTGGGTTGGTTATCTCCAACAACTATTAAAGCAAAAGTTATATTCCAGCAGCTATGGAAACTTAAACTGGACTGGGATGACGAATTGCCAGAAGAAATAAGAAATGAATGGCTCAAATTTAGAACACAGCTTACATCACTGGAGAAATTACGCATTCCGCGATGATTGGGGTGTAGTTTGACAAAGTTCATCGATCTGCATGGATTTAGTGATGCATCACAAGCTGCCTACGCTGCTGTTGTATATGCTGTAGGAATTACCGAATCAGGTGAAACATTAGTCAATTTATTGCAATCAAAAACGAAAGCTGCACCACTAAAAACTAATTCAATTCCGCGATTGGAATTGAGTGCAGCCACACTTTTAGTACAATTAATGGATAAGGTAAAAGCTAACAATGAGTTCAACATAAGCCGCATCGTTTATTGGACAGATAGCTATAGTTCTCGCGTGGATTAAATTTGTAAACAAAAGGTTAGAAGTCTACGTGGTAAATCGGGTGTCTAAAATTCACTCTAATGTAAAATATTGGAGATATGTGCCTTCAGCGGAGAATCCAGCAGATTGTGCGTCATATGGTGTCCCTCCAGGAGCTTGACAACATCACCCGCTTTGGTGGCATGGTCCACCCTGGCTAAAAATGGAAGCCAACAAATCAAACCATAACATAATTGCACACACAGCTAATATAAGCAAAGTTGCAATTGCAGATTATCCTGAACTTACTTTAAAATATTCTAGCTTTTCAAAATTAGTACGAATAACCTCATATATATTTAGATTTTTTGATACTATCAAATGTAAAACTTCTAACGAAAGAAAATATACAGGCTTTTTAAAAACAAATGAATTACCGGAAGCCAAAAATCGTCTCATAAAATTGACACAAGCCATTGCGTATCCTGAGGAAATCCATTGTCTGAAATCTAATAAGCCACTGCCTAATAATAGCCGCATAATCAAGTTAGCGCCGTTTCTCGATAAATTGGAAATCTTGAGAGTTGGTGGTCGTATAGCTCAAGCTGGAATCCGATTTCAAATAAAACACCCAATTGTACTATCTAAACAAAACCCACTGTCTTTACTTATTTTTTCAGAAGCTCATAAGATGACCTGTCATGGAAGTCTGTTGTTAATGATGTCTTACGTTTCCCGACACTACTGGATTGTTTCTGCACGCGACTTGCCAAAACCGGTACAACGTGAGTGTCTTGTGTGTTTTAAATATAGAACGCGAACATGTCAACAGCTGATGGGAGAATTACCCGCTGTTAGTGTTCAACCAACTCGTGCTTTTAAACATAGCGGTGTGGACTATGCTGGCCCAATCGCCATAAAAAAATCTAATCTGAGAACTTCATCTTCTGCCAAGGCATACATCTGTCTGTTTATATGCATGTGCACCAAAGCCATACATTTAGAAGCTGTAACCAGCCTTAACGTTGATGCCTTTCTGGCAGCTTTTCGCCGTATTACTGCTCGTAGAGGCACATGCACCGACTTATACTCTGACTGTGGTACCAACTTTATAGGTGACAGTAAAGAACTTCAGGTTATCTACAATCGCAATAAGTCTTCGCTACCCGAACACCTTGTTGAAACATTAGCAAACCAAGGAACCCAGTGACACTTTATCCCGCCTGCTTCGCCCCACTTTGGTGGATTATGGGAAACGGGAGTAAAGTCAACAAAGTATCATTTACGCCGAAATGTAAATGACAGACTTCTTACTTATGAAGAACTTAATACGCTTCTCGTGCAGATTGAAAGCATCCTAAATTCAAGACCACTTTGCCCACTGGCATCCGACTCCGCAGATAACAACGCACTTACGTCTGCTCATTTCTTGATTGGTGAACCAACGGTATGCATACCAGATGAAAATTTATTGGACGCAAATGTTGACTGGATTTCACGCTGGAAACAAATCGAACGCTTAAAGCAACATTTTTGGGACAAATGGAAGAGAGAGTATCTCTCTCGCCTTCAATCATGCCCGAAATGGAACCAGATATCAAATAACATAAAAGTTGGAGACTTGGTGCTTCTTTTACACGAAAAAAGTATTCCCGGACAATGGCCTCTAGCAAAAGTCGAAGAAGTACACCCAGATTCCGATGGTTTAGCAAGAGTTGTTACACTTTACTGCAACAAGAAGTACATAAAGCGGCCAATTTCAAAAATTTGCCTTCTACCAACCAACGAAGTTGCATCGTTAAACAACCATATCAGTCCTTAATTAAGAACCATGGTTCATGGCTGGAAGTATGTTTGGGATTTTTATACCTAAACTGGAAATAGTCAATTATAAACTACCTTTGGGTTACTCCTAAAAATATATATATATATTTTTTCTAATTGTTTAAAATATAAATATTTTAAACAAAAAAATATTTACATCAATGAATTTTGAACTAACTATAAAGTTAAAATATTATTAAAGTACTATATCTTATAACATAATTTTGTTTTATCATGAAGTAACGAATAACTAATCTAGTTTATTGTGAATTATTACATATAATGTTCGAATATGCTATAAAAAATAGTCTTAAAGCTAAAAGAAATGTATGTAGACACTTACGCACGAAGCGTCAATAAAGCCACACATAAAAGTTGAAAGATTACGGTTTTTCTTCCACGAGGATTTAATTTTCTAACAACGTCCTCCCTAAGTATTAAGAAAGCGGTAGGCAACCTAATTTAGGGGCAAACCTACAGTCCACTCAACTCTAACTATCCGATTCCTAAATATATCTCTAACCCGCTTGCCGCATTTCTTCATGGTCCTTTTGAATCGACAAAGGCTATTTCCCAATTGAATCAGCAATACAGATTTCTGCATGATCAATTTCTGTATGGTCAATAACTAAAATCAGTGAGCTTTTGCAAATCGACTGTATTTCTGGATTGTCATCTTTACTCCCTGTAAAACGAACATGAGGTCAAGGCGAATTCATTACCAGGTGAACTTAACAGCACAGGTGATTATTTTTTGCTTCTCGCGTTTTTTCCAATGAGACTGTCAAATTTTTTTTCTTTTGTTTACAAACTTTTTCGCGCCATTTTATTCTGAAGGTTTTTTTGCATGATTTAGTGCAATTTCAAGAAATTTGTGTGAATTTAAAAGTGAAAAACTAATATAATCTGTGATTTTAATTACAAACAATTATAAAAGCTTATATTTAACGTTTATATACAATTTCTTTTCTGCTGAGCAATCTTAGGCGAATTTATATTATGACATTCACGATATGTTTTACAATAACAAAATACATAGTACTGAATTCGCCTTTCCGCTTGCACTCACCTGTATAAAGTCGCCTTGCATGAGGTAATGTACACATTAATTTCTTTAGTTTACAACGTACATTCAGAGCGAAATAAGTTTAAAAGCGAATAAAATTAAAAAAAAAAAAACAATAAAACCTAAAAATACACAAAAAATCTAAAGTTAAAATTAAAATTATTGATTTGAGAGAAAAACCATATATCTGTTGTGTCAATGTGCAAAATAGAAAAAATTAAGATTGAACATTTTTAAGCTGGCATTTAAACATGAAAAAAGAATCTTTAAATGTACAAAGTTAAAGTGAACCTCATAAAAATTCATACATACATATACATATATGAATAGATATTTGTATTATTAGAAAAGAAAGCAGTTACAGAGTATCTGCCAAAGCAGAATTTAACGGGTTTGTTGCAAACGGTAAAAAAAAAAAATATAATAATTAAAATAAAGTAAAGAAATTAACTTGCCAAATTTCATTTAAAACCAATCTTAATTATAATAATAAAAAAAAAGTGAAGGAAAAAAATACTTTGCCGTTAGTTTTTTTGCGGCGAATTCAGAAAAGACTTATGTGCATACATACATACATACAAGTATAAAAATTACACATATGCACGTCAGCTGATTAGGCAAAGAGAAAAGTACTTGAATAATTACAACAAACTACATATATCTATATGTACATATATTTTTACAAGCTTATGCTCGATTACAGAATAAACAAATTAACAGGCAGTCATTCTTACTGCAGGTAAATGCACAGTACATAACTCTGCTAACGCATTTTCTCTTTTCAACTTTAAAAGAATACAAACCAGAAGAAAGCTGTAATTAACATAAAAAGCAAGCATCTACCTTAACATAAAACTGTAATTAATCGTGTCGGTGTAAACAAAAATAGATAAAACAGAGACAATACTTCAAAAATTTAACAAGAAACTCCGAGGTAATTTATAAGATTTATGTACATACATTCTTTCATATATATGATTATTTCATCTCACATCCTTCTCGTATTTTTACATACATATGTCACTCGCTTATGTTAATGTTAACAGAAGCATAAGTGCAACACAAATTCACATACATAAGTATATGGAAATACATATGCTAACCCAGCACACAAATTTATAAAAAGTTTCAAAGTACACATATTCTCAAAATTAACACAAAACGTAAGGAAAACAAATTTAATATCGCACTTACTCAGTGATTTTACGTTTGTTATTGCATAATGCATTTTTTGTTATTTTCCACAAAAAATTAATTAATTTGGTCGGTTCAGATAAAAATAAAGAATTCGTATTAAAATTAGAACAAAAGAAAAAAAAGTAATAGTGATCAGTTTGTATTGCTCAAAAAATTTGTGAGTTTCGAAATCAAAAGTTTAAGTGAAAATACTTAAAATACAACAGCTCACTATACTTATACAAACTTTTGTCCCGTATGAAATTGTGATTAGAAGTTTAAGCAATTCAGCCTTCTCAATTCAACAATAAATCAATTTATTGCAGTTTCGATTCGAGTGAAAACCAAATAAAATTAAAATTTTACGATTAATACATATTCGTATTGAATATTAACTAATTCAGAATCATGAGCAACCCCAACGATAGTGCCACAGAACCAAATCAATGTATTCTGTATGATAAATTTATGTTTGATTATGAATTGCTTCTTGCATTGTGCTCAAGTTTTGATAATGTTGAAATGAGTACCCAAACAGATTCAACTCTTGAGCTGAAACTCAATGATATTGATAACCGATGGAAAAAGTTAGAGATTTCTTATGAAAACTTGATGCTCGCATCACCATCCACGGTTAGCAAGGAGATGAAAGATAGTGCCAGAGTATTTTTCAATGGCAGCTCAGAAAATTTTTATGCTTGCAAGTCAAACATTATTGATATGTTACACATTTCTGGGCTAAATCCCAATAGCCAAGACAGTTCCACACGCCTTATGTTGCCACAACAAAACACTTCGGCTCACAACCAACCAGTTCAAATAAAACTTCCCCCTTATGACACAGAGATTTTCGAAGGTAGCTATGAGAAATGGCCCTCATTTCGTGACATGTTCACGGCAGTATACATAAATGGAACGAATTGCCCGCGTGTAGTTAAACTTTTTCATCTCCGCAATAAAGCATGCAATGAGGCAGGGGATAGCGTAAAACGCTATCCCCTTTGTGATGATGGCTTTGAGCTAGCTTGGAATGCACTCAAAGCCCGATATGAAAATAAAAGGGTTCTCGTTGATCATCAATTGCAAATTCTGTTCAATATTCCCGTATGTACTTCCGAAGAAAATAAATCTCTACAGAAAATACACTCAACGGTAGTTGATGTGCTACAGTCTTTAAGAACTTTAGGGGTGAACACAGAAAATTGCGATTTCTTCATAGTTTACTTGGTGAGCACAAAACTTCCAAACAAAACGCTCGCTCTGTGGGAACAATCGCTCAAGTCACATCGAGAGTTGCTTAAATGGTCCCAGTTGGAGGAATTCCTTATCGATCGTTATGAAGCTGTTGAACGAATCTCTAGCATGAAGATCACACGAGAGCGTCTGAGTCTTCCAAATAGTTCAAAATTATCTACTCAATCTTACGCTTCACAAGAAAAGCTCAATATTCAGTGCAAGTTTTGTAACGAAGGTCATGCCTTGAGAGCTTGCTTAAAATTCAAAAAGTTAAGAGTTCAACAAAGAATTGACTTTGTAACTGAAAACAAAATTTGCTTGAACTGCCTATCTCCAAACCATGTAAAAGCTACATGTCCTAGCAAAAACACTTGCTTTGTATGCAAAAAAGATCATCACACATCATTACATATCCCAAAAGCTAACAATTCACATACTCAGTTTAAAGAGGCCACATTTCAAAATGATTTGCACTTGCAGTCAAATCAAAACAACCCAAATTCAAAAGAAATTATAAATTTAGATGACAGTTTACCATCAACGTCTCGTCAAGCGCTGTTATCTCAAATACAGGCTAACATCTCAGTTAACACTGAGTTTATATTGTTAAGAACAGCAATAGTTCACATAGAGCACAGGGGTGAGCTTTTCGCAGTCAGAGCGTTAATTGACCCAGGATCTCAGAGATCGTTTTTATCTGAAAAATTAAGAAACATATTACAACTCCCCTCACGTAAAGCTCGAGTCGACATAATTGGCATTGGCGGTCAAATTCAAAACGCTACCAAGGAGTGTGATATAACCCTTGTTGCTATAAAAACAAAATTTAAGTTCTCGGTCAGCGCAGTGATCTTAGCTAAGCTAACAAAACACGTTCCTGCGGTTTCATTTCAAATACCGAAATTGAACTTAGGTACTCTTGATTTGGCAGATCCCTCATTTAACCAATGTTCACAAATTGACCTAATATTAGGCAATGACGCAGAACGGTTCATAAACCTTGATGGCATTAAAAAGAATGTTTGTGGGTTAGCCTCTGCATATAATACGGTATTTGGGTGGGTGCTCAGTGGACCTATTAAAAGTCAGCCGATTTGTTCCTTCTCAACGTCAGTAGCTCCATCGGAAACTTTCATTCTTGAGACTCTGCTTAGAAAGTTCTGGGAGCAAGAAGAGTTACCTTCCCCAAAACACATGTCAACCGAAGATCAGTATTGTGAAGAGTTTTACACGCAAACAACAACACGTGAAAACACTGGCAGATATGTGGTACGATTGCCTTTTAAAAAAGAATTCCCAAGTTCTCTGTTTCTCGGTGCTTCCAGAATGTTGGCTTTAGGGCAATATTCACGAATGAAGCAAGCGCTTGCCAAAGACCGTGATTTAAACTCACAATACAATACGGTTCTCAATGAATATTTATCGCTTCAACACATGGAAAAAACCACATTCCGTGAAATATCTACTGACGGCAAATTTTTCTCGTCTTATCTGCCACATCACGCTGTTATTCGGCCAGACCACAAAACAACTAAAGTAAGAGTTGTATTCAATGCATCTCGAAAAACAAAATCAGGCGTATCTTAACGACGTCCTTTGCACAGGTCCAATACTTCAACCAAATCTTATGACTGTGATATTAAATTGGCGAAAATATCGTATAGTTTTCAGTGGCGACATACAAAAGATGTATCGACAAATTTTAATACACCACGATGACAGACCTTTTCAACGAATTCTATTCCAAAAAGAGGAGAATTCGCAGGTACAAGATTACCAACTCAAAACTGTCACTTTTGGGGTAAATTGTGCTCCATTTTTGGCGATTCGAACTCTTCTTCAGTTAGCCACAGATTCCGAAACCAAATTTCGTAAAGCAGCCTTTATATTACGTAATGAAACTTACGTAGATGACATATTGTCTGGTGGTCACTCTGTGGAAGAAGCATTACAAGCTCAAGCAGAACTAATTCAAACCCTGGACACGGCTGGCTTTCCCCTGAAGAAGATAACAGCTAATAATCCATTATTACTCTCCAATATCCCTTCTCAGGATCTCTATGACTCAGAGTTTCTACGACTTCCTGAAGCAAGCACAACAAAGACTTTAGGTATCAAATGGGACGCCCTAAGTGACTCATTTACTTACTGTGTGGACCCAATTCCACAGTCAGAGAGCGAAACAAAGCGTTCAATACTTTCGGCTGTTTCAAAATTATTCGACCCCGCGGGTTGGATAAACCCAGTTGTAATAAAAGCTAAAATACTTTTGCAACAGCTTTGGCTTGAAGGGCTAGATTGGGACCAAAGTGTCAGTACTGAGTCTCTTCTCAAATGGAACAATATTCTTTTAGATCTCGCTCACATAGGTAACATTACTATACCAAGGTGGATAAAGTTCGCACCTAAAAGCTCAGTACAAATACATGGCTTCTCAGATGCTTCGAAGATGGCATATTGTGCAACGGTCTGTATAAGATGCCAAACAGAAGGTAGCACTACTTCAAACTTACTTGTAGCCAAGAGTAAAGTTGCCCCTCTACAAACTGTTTGTCTGCCTCGGCTGGAACTTAATGGTGCGGTTCTGCTAGCTAACCTGGTGCATTACATACTAAAGTTTGAGGACTACACCAATTCTGCGGTTATGTTGTGGACCGATTCCATAATAGTACTAAGCTGGTTGTCTAAGCCGCCAGTGACGTGGGAGGTCTACGTAGCTAATCGAATCGCGCAAATTCATAGATTAGTCCCCAATGCCACGTGGAACCATGTTCCAACGCATGACAACCCGGCAGATATTGGAACCAGAGGTAGTAGCGCTCAAGATCTCGCAATTAATAAGTTATGGTGGCACGGACCTGCATGGGTTGTTAATTCACGATCCAAATGGCCTACCAGAAAAAATATCCCTATTACACTACACTCGATGGCAGCTTCAGTTAGTCCAGTATCCCAGAGAAATGACATCTTGGAGCGGTTTTCTACTTATCAGAACGCGCTAAGGGTATTGTGTTACGTGTACCGGTTTATTAATAACGCACTATTAAGGTCACGAATATGTCATACTACCATCGACCTCACTCACGCTGAGGTTAAGTTCATTAAAGAAAAGCTTATCAGTCTTGCGCAACAATCAGCTTATGAAGTAGAAATTTCATTGCTAACCAAGTCTCAAACGGTTCCCATAAGCAGTTCACTGATAACACTAAATCCATTTTTAGATTCCAACAATATCCTACGAGTAAATGGTCGGTTATCAGAATCACACCTTTCATACAGTGAAAGGCACCCAGTGATATTACCGGGCAACTCCCGACTCTGCCAGCTTTATATAAAGTTTTTGCACTCAAATTTAATGCATGCTGAATGCAGTCTACTTTGTAGAATGATTCAATCCGAATTCTACATATCTCGCTTGAAATCGAGGGTAAAAAAGGTCATTCGTCACTGCAAAACTTGCGTTATATTTAAAACAAACAGATGTTCTCAGATTATGGCGCCCTTATCCCCCGATAGGTGCAATCTCTCTGTACCTTTTCAAACCACAGGAGTGGATTTCGCAGGGCCCTTTCAACTCAAAACCTCTAGCCTTCGTAATGCGCCCTATCATAAGGGATTTGTATCAGTATTCGTTTGTTTCAGCACCAAGGCCATACATTTGGAGGCATGCTCAGACCTGTCCACTCCAGCATTCCTTGCGGCATTCGCTCGTTTTGTTGGGAGGCGGGGGCTCCCTTGCAGGGTTGTTTCGGATAACGGACGCAATTTTCTTGGTGCGAGCAGAGAGCTAAAAAGAGAATTCTCAGCATTTATGAAAACGACTTCAAACTGCATCTCCCAAAAGTACGTTACTCAGGGCTTTGAATGGAGTTTCATACCTCCACACGCGCCACATATGGGAGGTCTATGGGAAGCTGCGGTGAAGAGCTTTAAGTTTCATTTTAAACGTATGGCTGGGGCACAAAAGTTTAACTTTGAGGAATTTGCCACTGTGTTAGCTCGCATAGAAGGAGTTTTAAACTCACGCCCAATATCAGCACTATCTGCTGATCCCACGGACTACACTGCTCTAACTCCTGGTCATTTTCTTATCGGAAAACCTTTAATGTCTCACCCAGAAACTGCAAATGAGCAGCTAGCTGTAGTTAACCGTTGGGAAAAACTCAAAGCGCTTCAACACCAGTTCTCGATAAGGTGGAAAGAAGATTATTTGAAAGCACTGCAAAAACGTTACAAATGGAAACGATCATCTTCAAACTTAAGCCCAGACGATCTAGTTGTAGTCATCGATGATATACTGCCCCCATCAGAATGGCGTTTAGGGAGAATAGTAAAGATACACCCAGGCGCCGATAACAATGTACGCGTAGCTGACATACGAACGGCCACAGGTATCATAACGAGGCCTATAGTAAAGCTTTGCTACCTCCCACTTCTAAATGACTCAACCTCAGTTTAACCTGAACATTTTCTATATACAGCATATCTCATTCAGTTTATATTTAGTTTCATTCATTTGTTAATCTTATGTCTCAACTGCTTCAAGTTCCTCACTAACAGCGTTTTTTATTTTTTTTGTTTGTGCCATTGTCCCATTTCGTTTCTTTACAGAAAACAACATCAACACAAAAAGGATCCAAAAATCCACCAGTGTATGATATGTAAAAGGTTTCATCCCTTGCGGTTTTGCAAACGGTTTTTAAGAATGAGTGTCAAAGATCGAAACCGCATGGTTCAGCGGTATAGATACTGCGATAACTGTCTCGCCAGAAGCCATGACATGCGAGCATGTTCATCCTTAGCAACTTGTCATAAATGCAGCCGCTACCACCACACCTTATTGCATCCCGATCGTAAAAAGGGGAAGGACTTGCGTCACAAAATCAACAGCCAGCGGAAAACGGGAAATACTAGTGGCAAGCGAAATCGGAAATCCTGCCATCGCGAAAATAGTCGGCCAACTGAACACTCTACCACGTCCAAAAATATAATCTCCCAACCACCAAACACCGCACAGGAGTTCGGTCTGCCGGACCCCATTTCGGAAGCTATCCAATCTCTCGCGCAAGTGCTGTGCCTGCGGCCAGTAAAAAAGGTTGCACAAGTGCAAGGGGGCCGGCATGTTTAAAATATAAATATTTTAAACAAAAAAATATTTACATCAATGAATTTTGAACTAACTATAAAGTTAAAATATTATTAAAGTACTATATCTTATAACATAATTTTGTTTTATCATGAAGTAACGAATAACTAATCTAGTTTATTGTGAATTATTACATATAATGTTCGAATATGCTATAAAAAATAGTCTTAAAGCTAAAAGAAATGTATGTAGACACTTACGCACGAAGCGTCAATAAAGCCACACATAAAAGTTGAAAGATTACGGTTTTTCTTCCACGAGGATTTAATTTTCTAACAACGTCCTCCCTAAGTATTAAGAAAGCGGTAGGCAACCTAATTTAGGGGCAAACCTACACTCCACTCAACTCTAACTATCCGACTCCTAAATATATCTCTAACCCGCTTGCCACATTTCTTCACTAATATCAGAAACTCTAAAACTCAATTTTATTGCTTACATACATACCTACATAAATATATACTCTTATGCTGCAATAAAAGTTTAATGTTTTTCTTTGTGCACTTATTTTTTTATACAAATAAATGAGTTTAAGCTGCGCTTATTATATTTTTTTATGTATGTTAATATGTATGTACATATCGTAATTTTTTCCTCTACATTTTTTTTTACATTCCTCACAGTCATAAACTTTACCGTTTCATAAATTTGTCAACTTATTCTTGATTTTAATTTTAAAAATTATATTGTATTGAATTGAAGGTCAAAGGCAGTAGTCGTAAGAACTTAACAATAAAGTTAATTGAAGTATTAATAAAAAACTAGTTTCAATTTTCGAAACTCTCGTACAGTCGGATAATTTTATTTTTTTTTTTTTTATAGAAAATATGGCCTAAGAGAATAAGTAATCCACTTTAGTTTCCTGATAAGCAATTACACTTTATATACTTTACCCCTTTTTCATATTATTATTACTAAGATTTTGTTTATTAATTTGTTAAAAATGTAATGTAATGTACATTGATGTGTACAAAAACGAAACAATAAAAAAGCTCGATTTCATGCGCAAACACAATTGATGAAAACTTTTTTGATCATTAATTGTTGTTATCCAATTGAAAGACAAGATGAAGTTAAAATTTATTTTATTTGTTTTAGTATTGATTTTACTTTAAACAAGTAAGAGTGTGGTATATTCGGCTGGGTCGAATCTGAAATACCCTTCACGATAGTTTCGTATATGTATAGTATATTTAAAAATTTGAACTAAGTATGCTCAGTTATATATCAACCGAAATCGGAATTTTCTATTTTCTGCATTTTAGTAACCTTCTTCTATAACGAGAATTGCTTTTCAGAAAAAAAAATGTTAATGGAAAAATCAGTTCAGTATATATGGACCGATTCCAGAAGTTTTCATTTTCCATATTTATATAACCTTAGCTCATTACCAGAACTTCTTTTGAACACAAAAAGTTGTTTAAGTTCGCTTACGCGACATTTTCATGAAAAACCCGGTTTAGGCTATGTCTCGGGTATATATGGACCGATATCGGAAATTTTCATTTTCCATATTTATATAACCTTATATTATTATCAGAACTACTTTTAAGCAAAAAAAAGTTGTTTAGCTTCGCCTATGCGACATTTTCATTAAAAATCCGATTTGGGCTATATCTTGGGTATTCATCGACCGATATCTGAAAAAAAAACTTTTTTGCCTTTTAGTCACCATGCTTAATAAGTGTGTGAAGTTTGAAGCAAAACAAACAACTTTTGTTTCCAACAATTTTCATACAAAATTGCAAAAAAAATGGCTTTTTTTCGGAATTTTGAATATATCGCAGCTATACGTGGACCGATATTAGTGAATTTCAATAGCAAACCCATGAATCGATGGGGTAAAAGAATGGTGAAAGAAAAAAGTTTCTAAGTCTAATGGGTTTCTCAGAAACGGTATTTCAACAGCAAATTAAAACTGTAGAAATTACAAACGGAATCACAAACTTATATATATCCTTTACATTTTTGTGAAGGATATAAAAATATGTATATGTTTGCATATAATAGTCATGTGAACTAGTAACAATTTTTAGTGTAACACTATAAAAAATGCCAGGATTGCATTCCAATAATCTTATTGGTTAAATAAATTTCTCAAAGTGTCATGTTGTCAACTCTCTTGCCATACTAGGTGTGTTCCACGTGAATAACGAAACAGTCCGAACTAGTCCAAAGTAGTCCAAAAGCGTTCCACGTAACAATTTTGAGAGAAAATGAGAGAGTAAATTTTTTAATTTCCTGTACAAATTAGTCCGAACTTTTTCTTTGGGTAAGTTCGGACTAGAATTGAATACTCAGCTGTTTTATGTTTACATACGTATGAAACTGAAAATGTAATCAGAAAATTTGCAAATTGGAAAAAAGTTTTTGCTTAAAAATTAGTTAAAAGCAAGATGGAAGTTTGCCCAAACTAGAAATAACGTTGAAAAGTTGTAAACAGAAAATGCAATTGTTATTTGGCTTTTGATTTTATACATATGTACAATAAAAACCTATTGAAATTTTTACATAGCTTTTAATTTTACAGCTGTTGCCAATAGTGCAAATCTTTCGTTTATATTATGATAAGCGTCTAAAATCGCTATAATGTACTTTAATCAAAAAAGTAAACAGCGCTTGTATTGCGAGATGTACAATTGTGGTTTTTTGCGTTCCAGTAGTTTTGGGTAAAATTTGCAAGTTTAGAGAGTAATTTGCTTTTTACTCTCATTAGTCCGAACTAGTCCGAGATCTCGTGGAACACACCTACTATTTGTCACTTTATAACGCTTTAAATTCACATTTGCACGTATTATTTGAATTTTTGGCAAGGCTTAATACAAAATGTGAAGTGTCTTTAAATAATTTTTTTTTTATCTTGGACCAGTACTCAGGGGATAACCCCTACATATGCAGTGCATTGTACTGGAAATAGGAAAATAGATTGTGAGAAGGATTATAACTACGAAACGCTAATAATTCAGTTTGATAAATTCTTGTTTTTGTTTTCTAATCGCTGGGATGTTAAAATAACAAGTCGAATGCTTTTTCATTGAGTTTTTGAAACATGAACCATTTAGTTATAACAACATAACTTTAAATTTAATTGTCAAATACAGTCAGAGTGTAGCTTTGATAGTGAACGGACGAATTTGTTTTTGATCGGAGTGTTACAAAAAAAAAAAATAATAATAATAACGGTATAAGTAGAAAACCGCAATAAGTGAAGAGTGAATTAAAACAAAATAAAAACTTTGTGACAATTATTTTTATATACTTCTAAAGCAACTGAATGTTGTGTTCTGACTTGTATTACCACACCATTTTGTAAAAAAAGGAATCAAAGCACTTACAAAACAGGATACAGATGTCGGACATCGCTGGCATGCTGGCGTACAGCTCCGGCTAGTGCTCGCCGTCTTGGGGTGGTTCTTGTCCTTCATCCGATGCTTGCGTGGTTACAACAACAACAAAAAAAATCATGCAAGATAAAACGTCTTGTGACGGACAAACATATAAAATCCATGAGGCCCGAAAGTGAGAATGTGTACATACCCTGAAAAATTTTAATTACATCAAAACAAAAATTTTTACCTGTTGGACGGCTATTCACCCCACCTGTTCAGCTCCACAAAGTCACTACTTGGTGTTCAGTAGTTCGGCGGCCCTCCCACTGTGAAACTCAGGATGGTCTGTGGCCGAATTATCATGTTTAAACTATCCCCTAAAACTTTTTCTTGCACCTTCTCCTTCTCTGTCTGTTACCTACCCATAATTACTTTATTCTACTCATACATATCGAATAGAAACACCACTGACCTTATTTTAAATCGTTACAAACGTTACCAATTCATTTATTATAACAAATTACAGTTGATCGAAAGGGAAAAGAAAATATATTTATACATATGTGGTTAAAATAAATTATTCAATATCTTAGGAGTAAAATTTCTATATATATATATATATATATATATATATATATATATATATATATATATATATATATATATATATATATATATATATATATATATATATATATATATATATATATATATATATATATATATATATATATATATATATATATATATATATATATATATATATATATATATATATATATATATATATATATATATATATATATATACAAGGCGAATTAATTATTAGGTGGATGCATCGGCGAATTCAGGCGAATTCGATTATTATGGCGGCACTTTCGCTGTCAAGTTTTGTTTCCCTTTTTCGGCGCCATTTAAATTTTTTTACATGTTCGTTATCAACTACTTTTGACAGCTTAAGTGTGAATTCGCCTTTTTACACAAACAAAATACCTGTTGTTCTTTTTATTGTTGTATTGTTGTAGCGAAGCGGCTACCTTGTTTTTTGTATCATGATATATATATATATATATATATATATATATATATATATATATATATATATATATATATATATATATATATATATATATATATATATATATATATATATATATATATATATATATATATATATATATATATATATATATATATATATATATACTCATAGGACCTACTCGGTATTCTGTGTACAAACTATAGTGATATTATATAATTTAGTCTTCCCATACAAACATACAAAAAGAAAAGAATAAGCTTTGCGGATTTTTCTTATATATCTTCCGCAGGTCACCCTGCTATATCGACAATATTACTCTATATATATATAGATACTTTGCAATTAATTGGAAGTTAAAGCTCAATCGGGCCAAAGCCTGTCTACACAAATACATACTCATGTATAGTTCTTAATCGTTACGCTTAAATAATTCCATTTTATTCGCCTAGAACTATGTATGTGTATGTTTATATGTGTCTGTATATGTATTATAATAAAAAGCAAGAAAGTCCGTAAGTTATAGCTTCGTGGTCCGTGGTCAATTGCAAAATACCTACATACGCCCTGCCTGTGGACAGAGCTATTATCCCTCGATGCCATGATGCTACAGATGTTATTTAGATTGGCCGGTTACTGACCCACAGGGTCTGGGTGGCTTGATTGATGAGTTTTACGGTGATTCCTTCTTTCGGCTCAGCCACTCGCTATTATTTCCCTTAGTTTAAGATTTATATCCGGGTTATGACAAGTAGTATATTCTCCGCTTCAAATGTTGGTGTGGCAGACAATTTAGTTTCCTTTGGTTGTGTTGGTTAGCGTATGAATATTAAGGTTTTTTTCTGTGTAAGTATTTTCTTTTGTGGTTTTTATTTTGGAATCTTCATCACTTTTGTGTTATGGTAAGTATGGCATAAATTTTAAGTTTTCTTTTCAGCTTTGGTTTTGTCACTTTTGGGTTATGATAAGCATGGTATAAATTTTAAGTTTCTTTTCAGGCTTTGATTTTGTCACTTTCGGGTTATGATAAGCATGGTATAAATTTAAAATTTTCTTTTCAGCTTTTGTTTTGTCACTTTTAGGTTATGGTAAGTATGGTATAAATTTTAAATTTTCTTTTCAGCTTTGGTTTTGTCACTTTTAGGTTATGATAAGTATGGTATAAATTTTAAGTTTTCTTTTCAGCTTTGATTCTATCAACTTTAGGTTATGCCTAATTTATACCCTCAGATTGTGGTGGATATCTTAAAAATTGTCTTCAAATCTCACTTTTACCACCTTCTACCCCTCTAGACCATGGTAAGTAGGTGTGGTTATACGCTGGTCAAGTTTTTCTTGAAGTTTAGATTTTCCTTTGCTCAGATATGTATATATTTTCTTCTTAGATGGGGTTTTTTTATTTCTCTTTTTTTTCTTATTTTTTTTTTTTACATGATATCCGTATATCCACTTTAACTATATATTTTCGCACTGAACGCCACCGCACCTACACAGCTGCTTGTCGAAAACGGAAAAGAAAAACGCCATTTTTGGTTCTTGCTTTGCTATCAAGCTTTTCGGCGCCGGTTTTCGTCCATCTTTTTTTCTTGTTCGTTTGACATAAATTCTAGCAGAATATTTCTCGAAACTTCTATTTTACCGCACTTTTCCTTCTTCTTTTGATCGGAATTTTGGGGGTTGAGCTCCTGATTCAAATTTTGTGTATCGGTTTTGACCACACTAGCATATGAAACTTGTTTGGGGTTTTGCATAATTATTTGGCTGGTTGACTGGCCTATCTGCGGAAAATTGTTTGTATGAATTATGTTTGGCTGCTGGGGTTGTTTATAGGTGATTGATGACTTATTTGTCATTGACTGCTTAAAGTGAGTGTAGACAGGGCAGCCCCTGTAATTTGCAGTGTGGTTGCCTCCACAGTTACTGCATTTTTTAACACTTGAGTCAGTTTTTGACTTTTGGCACTGTGATGTGCCGTGCAGTTCTCCACACACCACACAAACTGTGGGCAGTTTACAATAGGCCTTAGTATGGCCAAATTCCTGGCAGTTTAGACATTGAACGGGCCCTAAACGCTTGTGCGGCTCCTCAACGGTAACTCTGCGATGAAGAAGAAATTTAAGGTTATAAATTGGGTGAGTTTCATTCTTTTTGAGAATAACATCCCCCGGTAGCAGTTCAACCCTAAACATGGGTTGAGGAATCTTTTCACGGTTCCGCATATTTACCACATTTTTTATTTTAAAGCCTTTATCTAGCAGTGCAGTTTTAACCTCATACGTGTCTACATAAGGGTCAGTACCTTTTATAACAACCTGAAGGCCTTTAGCACTTTTAAGTTGATAAGTATAAAAAGATTTTTTCTCTTTTTCCAGAGCGGCAGAAAGTTTTCGGTAATCATTTTCGCAGTTGACTTGGATTTTTGTTTCTCTTATTTGTCCGTGCTTCACTGATGTTACGTTGAAGGTGTCTTTACCAATTGCCGTAATAAGTGCTTTTACCAGCTCATTTGATGTAGGTTCCCTCAAGTATATTGGTGGCGGTTTAAATGTTTTTTTTGATGTAGTTGGTTCGTCAGTCTGAAGGATAGCAAACCTATTACTATCCGTTGTCGCAGAGGTAATATGGCCCTTAGACATTTTTGGTTGCGATGATATTTGAGCGGATTTAGGGCTTCGCTGACGTTTAACCACGGTTATATACCTATCCATACCCACTTGAGTTTTCGGTTTATCAACATTAGCTACACGTGCAGATGGTTTGTCGTCTGTTGCAACAACAATGTTTGGCGAGCACGAACGCGTGCGTTTTTTATCTCTTAGAGACAGGAGATTGTCCAATGATTTTTTCAATGATTCCTCTTCAGAAATCCAGAGGTTTTTTCTAGTGGAGCTAAGCTCCCTCTCAGAATTGCATCTACTAGGTGCACTCATGCAATTTTTTTTTTTTTTATTTATATTTTTTTTTTAATTTAAAAGTATATAAAAATAATTGTCATAAAGTTTTTCTTTTGTATATATTTGCTCTTCCACTTATTGCGGTTTTGTAAGAAAACAAAAAATTTTAATGTATAGTATTTTTCCCACTGGGTAGTTAATCTTCGCGCACAATAACAACAATAACAATGCACTGCCACCGCACTTGTTTTATTGAAATTGATTTTATTGTTTAGTTAATGAAACGTAAGGAATTTATTTTCCCATTGTTTTTTTTTTTAAATAATTTGTTATTGTTTTTACAATTTAATTTTAAAGGCGTTTAAGCAATGATTTTATTTTATTTTTTTTTTGTTCACTTATTACGACCGTTCGGTTGGAGAGTCACAATGATAATGCACACTATATGACACAAAAGATCCCCGTGGAAGATATTGCGGCGGTTCGGCAATTTTGATAAAGACCAGAATTAAGCACTATCCAATAAACGAGACACGTGAGGAATGTCTCCAAGCTACAAATATATGCATTGATTATTTTCATGCAAAAATTGTTATATCCTCGATTTACTCACCACCACGATTTTCAATAACAGAAAGCCAATATTCAAATTTTTTTCAAATCACTTGGTCCTCGATTTTTAGTGGCTGGCGACTATAACGCTAAACACACTTTTTGGGGTTCACGTTTAATTTCTCCGATAGGCCGTGTACTTTTTGATACCATTTCTAAAATGGGCTTAGATGTGTTTTCAAGTGGACACCCCACTAATTAGCCGTCAGACCAGAGAAAGATCCCAGACTTTATAGATTTTGGAGTTACAAAAAATTTTCCCTCAGAATGGATGTAAGTGGAGCCTTCATTACACTTGTCATCAGATCACTCATCAACTAAAGTTTCTGTTTCGTTGCCCCAGGGGGTTGGTTCCCCGTTTTGTGATTTGGCGTTGACTGTCGCTTGAGTTAATTGGTTAAAATTTAAAAAATATTTGAGTACACATTGTACGGAAAACATTGCCTTGAGAACGCCTGAGGATATTGATGTGTTGATTAACGAATTTTCTGAACACCTTAATCTAGCCATACTACACGCTACCACTAGCCATATAAGATCCAGAAATGTGATCAATAGAGCTAATTCGTCTGAAATTGAGCAACTCTCAAGCTTTAAACTAGGCTACGGGAATGCATAACTTAGTTAAGAATACTGCTTGAAATCCAAAGAATGGTTTCCCTTGAAAATTATCTGGAAGGTCTTGATGGTACCGCTCAATCCGATTATTCGCTATGGAAAGCGACAAAACGTCTGAAAAGACCGGTAATAGGTAAGCCACCTTTGCGACCTTTAACTGGAGATTGGACAAGAAGCGGGTCTGAAAAGGGGATGTTGTATGTTAATCATTTGAGAAATATTTTTATCACAAATGGTACAGCGAATTATTCAGCTGAACAACCGTCATACGCTGCTAGGCCGCCTAAGTCTTTGAGATTTAGTTTTCAAGATGTTGAAAATGTTATTTGTAACACAAACACCAGGAAAGCTCCAGGTATTGACAAAATTACTGGTAAAATGCATGAGCCGTTATCTTGTGTCGCTCGAAGAATTCTTTTTATTTTTAACGCTATTTTACGTCTCGAATACTATCCTGCAGAGTGGAAGGTGTCCATAATTACTATGATACCCAAACCAGGGATCTTACTAAAGTAGAATCATACAGACCAATAAGTCTACTGCCAACAATTTCAAAACTGTTCGAAAAATTGTTAATGGCGAAGTTGAGTCCAATATTGAACAATGTGGGATGCATCCCTGATCATCAATTTGGTTTCGGGCTAAACATAGCACCATAGAACAAACGCACAGACTAGTCAATGTCATAAGGCAGACCTTTGAGTAGAAGAAGTATTGCTCAGCTTTATTCATTGACATTTCTCAAGCTTTTGATAAAGTGTGGCACGAGGGCTTGATACACAAAATAAAGCTGAATTTGCCTGCAAATACACACAAGCTTCTGGAAAGCTACTTATGTGGGCGGAAGTTTGTTATCAGAGAAGGCGACTTTATAAGCCCAACTCAGCCAATCGAGGCAGGAGTTTCCCAATGCAGCATACTGGGGCCTACTTTATATTTGATTTACGCCTCTGACTTGCCAACGACACCCGTAATCCACACTTCAACTTTTGCAGATGATACAGCATTCTGCTGCGTACATGAAAACCATCAAGTAGCTTCGCGAAATTTGCAGGAGTATATTTCAATATTAGAGATATGGTTAAAACTTTGGAAAATTAAGGTTAAGGAACAAAAGTGCACTCACGTTACATTCACGCTGCGTAAACAAACAAATGTTCAGCCATTCAAATTAACAATTCACCTATTCCGCAGCAAAATGAAGTCAATTACCTTGGTATTCATCTCGACCGTAGGTTAACGTGGAAGTCTCACATCGATGCGAAAGTTACCCAGTTAAAGTTAAAAGCGGCGCAACTGAATTGGCTTATGGGAAGAAATTTGACATTGAAGCTGGATTGCAAACTTTTAGTATACAACTATGGGGCACCGCCTCCGCTTCAAACGTTGAAAAATTCAAAGGCGACAAAACAAAATTCTTCGCACAATTATCCCATGGTACGTAAAAAACTCACGAATTCATAAGGATCTCTGTGTTCCTCTTGTACATCAGTAAATTGGAACTTTATCCAAATCGTCGTGCACTCAATATACCATCAGAACGTTAAATAGGTGATTTTACCGATATTGACCGTGCAAAATAAAACATTTTTGTCTAGCATGGGCTGGACTTAATTAATTTTATGAATTTAGTATTAAGATTTGATTACTTATTGTTAGTTCACTTTGTGAAGATTCAATAAATAAATGAATGTAAAAAAAGAGGATTGTATTGTGGGGAATGATCGCCACACCTACATAAGAGCAGTTTAATATAAAATCTTGCTCAAATATGAATGAGAACTGAATATTTATGCATACAGCTGTTCGATCGGTTTCAACAAAAAGTTCCATGTTTGCAAAAAGGTTCAAAAAGGGTATTTTAAAAAAAGTGTCATAAAAAGTCTCATAGATAGAAAAAAGGGTCACATTGACACTTTAGTATGATAAAAGGCAGCGCGGTTTCGAACTTATTACAACTACAACTTTTCTTTAACTTTCGAACTTATTTGAAGTTGAAGTCAGTCAAACCAAAAACCATTCAAACATGTCGACTGCAGAAGTCTTCGTAACGTATAACTTTTCGTTTTTTGTCTCTAGCTTAACTGCGACTATTGTCATGTTTGGAATCAGAAGTCGAAGCAAATGCGAAAGCAATCACACATATCCGAAGTTTTTAAACGCTGATTAAAACAAATTTTATAAAAAAATTTGTATCAACTCAAAACACAACCAAATTTAAATAACACAGTTTGATTATTTTTAACATAAATATAGTTCCATATCAAAATAATACCTTTCATGATTCATTTCTATTTAATTTATTGTTTAACTCAAAATAATACCTTATCGTTAAAACAAAGGTAGTCACTACACTATCATATAAATGGTCTCAAAATGGTTTCCGAGTTGAAAGAGATATCGAAATTCGTAGAAACATTTATAGTAGATAGATGTTGATGATATCGTTAATTTCTTGCAAAACGTGAAATTTTCCAATGCGTGCCAAAAGCTAAATTTATTAGAAAACGATCATATTGGAAAAAGAACACTAGCAGATGCATCAATATCTAATCATCTGCGCTAGATTAGAACATTATTTGCTATCATATTGGCAACTTGCTTTCCATCCGAACCAAATCAATTTTGGAATACATTTAAAGCAGATATGAGTTAACACATAGAAGACAAAATACCCAACAACAAGACACTCTTGGAAGTTGGTATGTTTAGTCGTAATCAATCAGATAATGATATGCCTGACCAAAATCTACAACGAGAAGGCAATTGCAACACACAAGATTTAGAGCTATTTTCTGGCTGCAAAGCTGCCACATGTACAGCAGGTGCAAATCTCTGCATACAACATTTTAATGAGTGCATTTACTAACGAATATGGTGGATTGGACAGGAAACCCGTCTATGATTTCATTAATATTGGCTAAAGTTCGATCGCAAAATAATATCGCACTAGCCCGCCATAGCAGCAACAATTTTGTATGCTGGCGTAACAGCGCATTCGGCACTTAAATGACGTCTAAAGCCACAATTCCAAGATATGCACACATGCAATTTTAAAAAAACGCTCAAAAGTGCTGAATCCACAATGGCCCACAAAAGATCTTTAGAGACCCACTGATCGCATTTTACAAGATTTTACAAGCAACAAACAATTATTTGTAGAAACACTTCCTGCGTTAGCCGATGATTTCCGCCAAACATTACTGATGATGAGCTTAATGCATGTCTTAAATCATATCTTCTTTGGCTGCGTATTGAAATAGACACCAAATATGCAAATTGCAACAAAATGTCACGGCTAACCGATTTCCAAAACAGTTGTTGGAATTTGGAAATGGAAAAATATCATCGAATCCAGCACCAAACTGCATTATTTTTCCATCTTACTTTTGTAATATGACACAAGGCATTGAAGAGTTACTTAATTGTCTATTTCTGAATGTCGAATGCAAATTCAAAAAAAGAACAATGGTTACGTGAGAGATAACATAGAGTTACCAATTATTCTACTGCGCAACATCGATCCACTACTTCTATGCAATGGCACTCGACTTGCCATTGATCGATCAGCGTTTGCAAGACAATTATGAAATCTCAAGGACAATTCCTGCCAGTTTGTGGCTTGAATATGTCAAGTCCACATTTCTCTCACGAACAGCTTTACGTTGTGTACTCGTACTCTCGTGTTGAGAAAACTAAAGACTTATTTAGTTCAGAGACAGCATGCGCTGTGCAAACAATGCGGGCAATTAACAAAAATGCATATGTGATTCAATATGAGATGAATATAAGTAGATAGAAAATAATTAAATGCTCGGTGGCTTATTGGTTAAAGCAGTAGATCATGATACGTCATGTCCCGAGCTCAAATCCCAGTGGGTGCTGATGAGTAGTGTAGCGACTACGAAACAGCTAGTTGTCCCCCAGCTAAAGATTTGATTATTATTTTTCTTGTCTTCTTCAATCAATAATTATCACAGCAAATTTGTATTGTAAAAAATCCTTCTTAAGAAAAAACTTAAGAAAGGAAAATCTTGATCTAAAACCCGATTAACATATGTACAAACCAAACAATTTTTAATTTTAAAAAATTACAAAAGTTCAATAAAAATTTAACAAATTAAAGACTTATTTGTTTCTGCTCCATATAAACAAACTAAAAATATTGTATATCCTAGAGCGTTATAATAGTTAACAAAGCCATAAACTATATAAACACTTTTTATTTCATTTTATACTTATAGGGTAGCGAAGCACACCGGGTTAAGCTTGTTTATACATACATACTTATATATTTAATTTGTTTCAAAGAGACCAAAAGAAAAAAAGCGAAAAGCAGTTGGTTGAAGTTTTTTTTATTTTTTGTGTTGTACAGTGGTATTTAGATGTACAAGTATTAGAATAAAATTTATTTTTGTGTTTTATTGACACAAAATAAAATTTTACAGTGTTCTGATAAGATTATTGTTATTCATTTCATAAATAATATAGTATTTATCTATTGCCAAAAGTAACGCTATATGGGAAGATAATTAAGAACTGTACACAATGTAACGGCAAGCGTACAGCGACTTTCTTAAATTTCCAGGTGACATTAAAATAGAAAATATCTGGTGTTGTTAGGCACATAACACGTTCGAGAAAATACTTTTTATGAATAAGTGTTGCTAAAGTTTGCCACCTTTTCAATAAATATCTGTAATTGGGCGAACATAGTTTCCCTCTCAGCAAATTAGTTACACATATCGCTTTAAAATCTATTTATTTACATTATCAAAATACTTCTCAAATAAATTTAAAAAGTGGTAAACATTAATATTATAAAGGGTGTTTTTTTAAGCTAGATAGAACTTTAAATTGTAAAAAGTAACACAAAAAATTAAATTTTGATGAAACATTTTTTTTATTTGTTTCAGTATACTCTGACAAATCATCATGAATAGACTCACGCTTGAACAACGCTACGAAATTATCCAAATTTACTTTGAAAATCAGTCGTCGATTCGCGCAACTTATAGACGCAAAATTGTGTTCAGCGATGAGGCGCATTTTTGGCTTAACGGGTTTGTTAATAAGCAAAATTGCCGCATATGGAGTGAGACCAATCCACAAGAGACCCTACAGACTCCATTACATCCAGAAAAATGCACTGTTTGGTGCGGTTTTTATGCTGGTGGCATCATCGGACCTTATTTCTTCAAAAATGAGGCCGGAGCTCGCGTTACGGTCAATGGAGATCGTTACCGCACCATGATCAATGATTTTTTGTTTGAAAATATGGATGACATTGATCCGGAGGAGATGTGGTTTCAACAGGATGGCGCTACGTGCCATACGGCGAACGCAACCATCGACTTACTGAAATCAAAATTTGGATTTCGAGAAATGGTCCTGTCAATTGGCCTCCAAGGTCGTGCGATTTGACACCTCTCGATTATTTCCTGTGGGGCTACGTGAAGTCACTGGTTTATGGTGATAAACCAGCAACAATTGACGCCTTGGAGGCCAGCATTGTTCGTGTTGTTCGTGACATACGGCCAGCAGTGCTCGAAAAAGTGGCCCAAAATTGGACGTCCAGAATGCGCTTCGTCAAGAACAGCCGCGGTGCCCATATGCCCGAAATCATTTTCAAATGTTAATGTCACGTATTGATCTTTCGAATAAAAAAAAATTTTGATTACAATTTAATTTTTTGTGTTATTTTTTACAATTTCAAGTTCTATCGGGCTTAAAAAAGCACCCTATATTATCGGGTATGTATGTTAAAAGTTCACTGAAATTAGACAAGGTGTATTGAAGGTCCAACCAAAATAAAGAATCTACAAAGATTTTAATTTCAAGCGTACTTCAAATATCACAACTTTTCTTTAACTTCCGAACTTATTAGAAGTTGAAATCACTCAAACCAAAAACTGTTCAAACATGTCGATTTCAGAAGCCTTCATAGTGTATAACTTTTCGTTTTTGTCTGTAGCTTAACTGCAACTGTTCGCCTAGAAGTTCGAAGCAACTTGTGGATGTTTGTAGGTTTTCAAATGGCTCTTATACTGATTTTTATTGCAACTTGTTTACATACAGTAAATGACAATGAATGAACTGCTAATACGATTAATACATCAACTGTTTGCTACTTCTTATGGGAAAACCAAAAGAATTACGAAAAATTGCTACTAGCATTGACCTTTGCGTGTGTGTATGTATGTGCTTATGCTTGCATTAGAGTTGGGTAGTTCGCGAACGGATTAGTACAGCTGAACTAATCACTTGAAGGAGCTAAGTGAGCCGATCATTTCTGTGAGCTCTTTTAGCTCAGTAGTTCATGTTTCTTTCTTGTTTCTTTAAGTTTACTTCTTCGTGCATGCTTCTTTCTTTTTCCTTGATATGTTTACGAAAGTAGTCAGACAGTGCTGCCACAATTTGACGTAGAAAGTACATATCGTTCTGTTATTGCAACAAAGTCATAACTAAAAAAAAGCTTGTTTCCAGAAAAACGCATTTAAAATTTTTAGTTTAGTAGAAAATATCTTCTAAAGGAAACAGCTTAAAAGTAATTTGAGTAAATTTTTGGCACAATATAGAAGGTAGTACTGTTAACAATTCTGCATTGTTAACTCGAAAAGCTCATTTTTTGAGATATGACTATGTTGCAATAAAGGAGTGATACTATACAGAAAATTAGACAACATAACGTTGTTTAATAAAAATGCTGTTGTTTTTTATATTATAAAAATAAATGACATGATATGCAACCATAAATGAATGTAAAAACGTCGGGACTCATCACAAATAAGTCGTTTATTTTTTCTTTTTCAATACAATTATTTTTCATCACACCTAAATATATCTAATTTCACCTTTACTCTTGGGTTTGCAATTGAGTTTTTCATTTCGCTCCTTCATACACAAAATAAGGGAATCGCTATGGAATCTCCTGCATCACCAACCGTGGAAGAATTATTAAGTAAAATAATTGGTCAAATGAAAATGAAGCCTAGAATTGTAACAAATGATGCACTTTTTTGCAATTGTAAAATCTAGTCGATTAGAGAATACAATGAAAGCTCTAAACAGTTTTAATAGACAAATACAATGCATATTGGAAAACGAAATTGGCAGTAGATTAATTAACTTCCATTCTAAATACACTAGAAACTTAATTATAAACACCGCCACAAACTTCATAAACAGAGTTCTAGATACAAGCAATACGAAATGATTTTCCAGTCGGAGTAGTAAATAAATTGATAAAACAAGTGGGAGAAAAGAGAACACAACAAAAGGACAACACTTTAACCCTTAAGTACACACCTAATTTGTGTTGCACAAACTGCCACCTGGGCCTGGCTGGGACTCTCGTTATTATACTTAGAATCACCACCTTCACCGCTTTGTCCTCCGTTTTGTGGTATACCTTGTTAGCATTTGATCCATTACATCAACACTAGACTTAGTTGCGTTGTAGTGAAGAATTGCTTCTGGTTTCTTTTTGACTCCGGAGACAGATTTGTCATTATGTAACGTAGATAGTAAAATAACGGCTTTGTTTTTCTTTGGTACATAAGAACATATTGCAATATCGCCGTTAAATCCGAATTCGCTGGACAGAAGTTCTCTCTTCGGATCTTTCTTCATTTCCTGCGGAATGCACCGTTTGTTGCTTCTTAATGTTCCGACAAATCCAAGTCGAATGTCCATTAGCTTTTTGCATACATCTAGCGTAGTAAAAAAATTGTCAGCAACAATTGTTCTTCCGGAACCTTTATACCGTATTGCAGGGCGCATTAACTCCTTTTCCCCTCTTTGCCTGTATAAATGTTTCGCTCCAATGGAAAATGCGATTTTGCATCACATGCCCACCATATTTTTATTCCTTATTTTGCTGGCTTGGAAGGGATATATTGAGTGAACTTCGTTCTTCCCCTAAACGGAAAAAGCTGTTCATCAACTGTAACGTTTTCGTAGGGCTTAAAAGTATTTTTTAAATTAATAAGTTCCAAATATCCCTTATTGGAGCTACCTTATCAGTTTGAGATCTACAGGATCTTGTTCGGCTGTTGTCAAACCGGATGTTATAGTTGCCCAAAATATGGGTAAATTTTTTGTTTGCCAGAGGAACGGTATAGCTTGTGTATTATTATGTGTTGCTCCACCACATATCAAAATACCTATAAAAGCTTCCAATTCCGACACTGTTATCGGATTATAGTCTTCGTTTTTTTGTTCGAAATATTTCTTCACATTTCTATTTGTCTCAATTAGAATTATTTCTTTTATATTATTTGTAAAAAAATGATTAAATATTTCCAACGGATTAGTATCTGCGCAATATATTGCGCGGAGCAAACTTTCTTAGGGCTGGTGGTGACTTTGACCACTCCGTCCCATCCTTACTATAAAAGAAGGATTTTGAAGCTGATCCTATTTGGTTTTCATCTTTGTTCTTGCCATTTCATTATCAATATGTAAATCTTCTTCGACATCAGAAGCTTCTCCATCATCATCATCATCCCGATCTTTAATACGGCATTCATTTTCAATATCGTTCGCAATCGCCTCAGCCAATTTTTTGAAAAAAAGTGGGATCAGCTTTTGAAACTGTCTCCAAAACTTTATCAACTTCACAACTCATTGTAACACTATACTATGTAGTAATACAGTGACTAAAATAATTATTTAGTGAAATAAAGAATCATTTTTGTTGGTTTTTGCTTGGTGTTTATACAAAAGCTGGCTGGGCCTAGCCAGACCCAGGTGTATATAATATGCACAAAATAATCATTAGGTCAATTGCCACGCCCACGAACTTAAAATTCAAACTTTTTTATTGTTTTCCTCTAAAAAACACTTGATTGAGGAATACATAAAGTTTCGTTCTAAAATATTTAATAATTAGGTTAAAAAAGGTGGAAACGAGTCAAAAAATGCCTGGCCAGGCCCAGGTATCTACTTAAGGGTTAAATGCTGAATCAGCTAAAATTTTTAAACCGATCGTCTATATGACAGGATTGTCACAAATACTATAATAATGAGACATACAATAAAGAAGAGTGTAGACGTGCAATAAGAAAGGAAAATGCAACAGGAAAAAAACAACATGAATTCAAAAATTGATGAGTGGGATGTGATGTATGAAATAAAATGTAATGGTGATAACTACAACTCTATGACGAAAGGTATATTTAGGTTCAACGCGGATGAAATTAAACACAAGATAAATCAGAAACCAGATTAAAAAGCAAAAACTACAGAACAACAAATAATCTAAAAAAATATAGGAGAAAAATGTTTTAAATTTAAAACTAAATAACATATTTTAATATATTAAAAAGGACCTCTAGCCAAAACTTGTCTACTCAATAGTTCCTATTTTATTTTGATACGTTTAGTATGTAAGTCAGTGTAAAGTAAAAACAGAAGCAAAATACTCTTAATTGTGCAAAAAATATTGTACATTACCATGGTTAAACTGTTTTCGCAATACTTTCTGTCACACTAACGCACACCTGTACAAAATTGGTATGTGTGTGTGGTTGTCTTAATCATACATAAATATATGCTGCAATTTACTAGATATTGAACAATTTATGCGACAGAACGTATTGGTCGAAAGAAACCATTTGTATGAAACAGCATAATGCACTCGAATTAGTGTTGTGCCTATTTCTTCAGGTACTCAATGCGCAAAAGTAAGTAATCAATATTTTCAGAGTTGCATTTTTGAGTAAGTTGTATGTATTTATGCAAATATTTTGTTTAAAATACTTAAAAAATTTAAAAATCTTTTATTAAAAGTTAAAAAAAAAACTAATGAACGCTGCTGTAAAAAATAAAAAATATTTTAAAATAAAGATATATTATAGTATAAAACTTTTGACTTTGTTTATGAATTAATGAATTAAATTTTTAAATTAAGTTTTTGAAATTAAAAAGGTTTCAGTAGCTACGTACTTACTGCCTTTGGCGTCGGTGATAAATTTTTTATGTTTGTATTGAGCTTTCTTAGAGATCACACGTTAATTCAGGGGTACCACAAGGTTCGGTTCTTTTTCTACTCTATCCACTTCTTGGCAGATGACAGCAGCATTTGGTATTCATTCTAACTGTCTATTCGAGATCGGTGTCATTAGGCGAAATATGAATGATTAACTAAATAACGATATTATTTTCATCTCCGAATGGGGTCGAAATCCACACCCGTTGGACCCAGTGTTGTTTATTTACACACTCATGACCGTAAATTCTACTTCTCTGTATGCATGGATGGTATAAATATTGAGAAATCGGATCCTCAATATCTTCTTGGAATGAAAATTCAGTTTGATGGCCGCTGAACTGAAAACATTTCTGAAAACATATCTCAAAAGATGCATTCAAGTGTCTTGGCTTTCTAAAACGATGTAAGTAGTGTTTCACTCCATCCGGTCTTCTTAATATTTATACCGAAAATGGAATACAACTCTCATATTGCGACCGGTGCCCGAAAGGCTATTTTGGCGTTACTCGACCGTGTGCAGGAATCCAACTCTATTGACTCAGTAGAACATCGCTGCCGTTTGGGGCGCCTTTCTCTGTTTTATCGTTGTTACAATGTATTTTGCTCCGACGATATTTGGGATCTTGTTTCCAAAAAACACCATTCTCCTGAGTGCTGGTTCAATATAAAAAAGAGTTTTAATGAATTACACAAAGTTTAAAACAACGCATTAATGCACGATTATAAATGGATGTGTTCTAAGTAAATAAATCGGTTGAAAGTATGAGTACTCAGTTTAAAAAGTATCGAGTAATAGTGAGTAGTTAAAAGTAACCGCTTTTCACAACACTACTCGATTAAGTCACCAGTGTTTGCCACACTATGATTTTCGTTAAGCTCTTCTTGCTGCAACTCCAAAATAGACTTTGAAGAGTAATAGAAAGAAGTGAAGTAAAAGCTACACCGAACACTTTAAGTGCAATACTCGAGGAATGTTAAGTGCAGCACTGGTGCGAATCATAAAGTAATATATTTATTTCAATAAAGTTATTTCTAAAAACGTTTCAAAATCTATCAAAATGGAAAAACGAAAAATGCGCCTGGTGGTAAGTTGAAAGCCGCTACCGTTTAATTGTGTTTGTGCACCTTTTAGGGGTGTTTATTATTGGAAGTTTTTCTTTGATAAATAATAAAAATTTTAGTAGTTGATCGATTGTCTAAATGTGTCGAGGTATTTAAAATTAACTTTATCGTTGCGAAGAAACGAAATACCAACATTTTTAATAAAGAAAACGTTTTCTTAAGAATATCTTATGCACGATTGTTTAATACATTTACTTATTAAAAAGCTATAATTTTATCAAATTGATCAATGCACTCGTAAATACTAACGTCTAGTTTGTCATATAAAAATATTTCAGAAGTGTTTTTTTTTAATAATAAAAAAAAGTCACACAAAAGAATTTTCCGGAAATACACGCAAATAGATTAATGTAAAAGGCACCCAAAATGGTAAGTCCATTGAACAGGAGTACTTATAAGACTAAGCACATATACAAATTATTCGGTAGTCTAACCTCCTTTTAAGTTCAACTCTTAATATTTTGGAATAAACTGATTTTATACGTTTTTTGTATTTAAAATTTTAATTTTCTTATGTAATTCCCGAATCATTTATGTAAAATCACTGAAATTTCGCAAAATTGTAAGGTTTATGAATACTGCTTGCCTAAACTAGAGAACTGCAACCGGCACCTTTTTTGATCATACACGAGTAAGTACACCCGTCTTAAAACGAGTTGCGTTGTATCTTTACTTATTTCTTTGATTTAGTTTGAAGGATTTTTGAAAGCTATTTTTTATACCCTTCACAAAAATGTGAAGTGTGATTCCGTTTGTAATTTCCACAGTTTTTATTTGCGACCCTGTAATGAATATACATATATGCTGAATCAGAATTAATGGAAAATTCGATTAAGCGATGTCCGTCTGTCCGTCTGCCGGTCGTTGAAATACCGTTTCTGAGAAAACCATTAGACATAGAAACCTTTTCCTTTCACCCTTCTATCGAGCACATCGTGCCATGTTTTCTAGTGAAATTCACTAATATCGGTTCAAGTATAGCTGAGATATATTCAAAATTCCGAAAAAAGCAATTTTTTGCAATTTTATATGAAAATTTTTGGGGAAAAAAGTTGTTTGTTTTGCTTCAAACTTCACACGATTATTAAACATGGTGACTGGAAGGCAAAAAAATATTTTTTCAGATATCGGTCCATATATACCCAAGATATAGCCTAAACCGGGGTTTTCATGAAAATGTCGCGTAAGCGAACTTAAACAACTTTTTTTGCTTAAAAGCAGTTCTGGTAATAAAATGAGGTTATATAAATAGGGAAAATGAAAATTTCCGATATCGGTCCATATATAACCGAGATATAGCATAAACCGGGTTATTCATGAAAATGTCGCGTAAGCGAACTTAAACAACTTTTTCTGCTTAAAAGCAGCTCTGGCATTAAGAGAAGGTTATTTAAAGAAAGAAAATAAAAATTTCCGATATTAGTCGATATATACCCGAGATATAGCCTAAACCGGGGTTTTCATGAAAATGCCGCGTAAGCGAACTTAAACAACGTTTTTTCATTAAAAGCAGTTCTGGCAATAAAATAAGGTTATATAAATATGAAAAATGAAAATTTCCGATATCGGTCCATATATAACCGAGATATAGCTTAAACAAACTTTTCCATAAAAATGTCCATGAAAGATTTCTTTTATGGAATAGTGATTACAAGGCAAAAATATTTTTTCCGCGATATCGCTTCATATACATCCGAGCATATTCAGTACAAATTTGTAATATATACTACACATATACCTGAATATCGTGAAGGGTATTTTAGATTCGGCCCAGCCGAATATATCACACTCTTACTTGGTTTTGCATACATTTACATATTTATGGAACTCTTAACTCTTAATAATAAAGATACAACTCTTAATAATAAAGATACAAATTTATATAAGTCCAGCCAATGCTAGACAAAAAAGCTTTATTTTGCGCAAAATCACCTATTTAACGTTTTGATGGTGGCAGGGGTATCCCTTCTTCTCAACTGAGAGTGGTCGTTAAAATTAAGTATGTTGCTTGCAAGGGGATTTGAGTGAAGTTCAATGATATACCTTGTCTCGTACTTAGAATGCATCTCTTACCAGCGGAGCACACAGATCCTTGTGAATTCGTTAGTTTCATACGTACCATGGAGCTGCAGTAATCATTCGAGGAATTTGGTTTTGTCGGTGCCCCATAATTGGATTCCGTAGGCTTTAGAATTGCAGTGTGCAACAAAAGTTTGCAAACCAGCTTCAGTGTCGAGTTTCTGCCCATAAGCCAATTTAGTTGCGCTGCTTTCAATTTCAACTGAGTGAGGTGGATACCAATATACTTGACTTCGTTATGCTGAGGAATAGGTGAATTGTTAATTTGGATAGCCGAACACGTTTGTTTACGCAGTGTGAATGTAACTTGTGTACATATTGTGTTTTTTAGGCGAGAGTACGTTTGTACATACTTGCAGGGCTGGATTGCAAAATACTCACATTATGTGTTTCAAATAAAAAATACAGCTAAAAGTAATTTCGGTGTCATAAAAATGTATTTTAAATACAAATATTTCATATACTTACCCAGCCCTGCATACTTGCAACTGCATATGAGTATATACATATACAATGTAATCAAATATTAGAAATAAAGTTGCGTAATCTATATACAAGGGCCGATCAAAAAATAACCGTTCTTTTAATTATTTCAAAAAGTATTTATTTATTCATCAATAACTATCTTGTCCCCTTCAAAGTAATCCCCTTCAGATATAATATACTCTCAGTCGTAAAGCTCTGGGCTGGAGAACAGCTCTTGCGTCATCGTAATTATTTCTTAAGTGCGGTCAGGCTTGTTGTTGTTGTTTGGCCTTCGAGAGACATCTCCCATGTTTCGCACATACACTTAATCCTTAGCACAAGATAATATAAAAAGCATTTTTGTCAAGAATTGTAACATATTTTAAAAGCAGCACCATTGCGTAGGAAAATTTAAAGCTAACCAAGTGTTTAGTTTAGTTTATTGCATTAGGATGGAATAGCAATGATTGAACGAATTTTAATTACAAGTACTTCTATATGCAATGCACTTTTAACTACACCAAAAGCTCCAGCACCTTTAACCGCATACGATATAGAAGTATTGAAGGAGCTGAAAGAGCTAATTGCACTATTTGATGCAGCCACAACTCAAACGTCGTCCAGCACATCTGTCGCAATCTCATTAATTAATCCCATAGCCTGTGGTCTTTTTCAAACACTTAATGAAACAAAAAGTAACTTGAAGACCGTTTTACTAATTGAAAAAATAAGAAAACGAATATTTCCATACGAGGAACGTACAGTGATGAGAATAGGAATTCTGTTAGACCCCCGTTGTAAGAAAGAAGCTTTCTTATTTTCTGATAACGCAGATAAGGGGACACAATTGTTGCAGAATGAGCTAAGTTCTATAAGCAGGAAAATCATTACTTTGGAAAATGCAGAACCGTCAACATCCTGTAGTGTATCTCTAACTATTATAAGCACTGTAGCAATGTAAGAATTTTATTTTAGAGCAAGAGCCCGTGAGGGCCAGACCTTCGTAATTTAATAAAAGCTGAAAGTTATTCTATGTGTGTTCCCAGTACAAGTAAGTATGATCCTCGCCCATGCAACGTGCGTAGTGGTGGCTTTGGGAGATAACATGTAACGAAGATGTATAAAATTTCATCACAAATTTATCATAGAATAAAACTCAATTTTTTTATATTTGGTTCTTAACAATATCAAAACTCGCGTTGCTCATTGCCAGACACATATTATGGTTACAAATACAATACTGGGAACATACATAGAATAACTTTCAGCTTTTACTAAATTACGAAGGTCTGGCCCTCACGGGCTTTTGGACTATAAGTATGACATTGAACTTGAAATCTGATTCATTTGCTTCATTTTTTCAAGTCAGCAAAACTTTGATCGAATTTTTATTGTTTATGTTGGACAGCAGTAATGAGCATTAAGTTTTTTTTTTTAAATTTAATTTTTTTCTATGTTGGTTTGTTACTGGACTTTAGTGAACTTTGTAGCAATAATTATATACACGCGCCAACAAATGGTAAACTAAAAGAAGAAATTGTCAATACTGCAAAGTCCCGTGGGAACAGCAAATCATACTATTGATTTGTTGTGAGGCCACATTAATGCTGACCTATTGAATAAATTAGTATATAAGCTGGTAAATTTTGTAAATAAAGTCAGAAATAATTGATACAAGAAAAGACTTGGGTCATACCTAAACTAAAATCGGCACTTCTGGTGCTGAAGGAAAGCGGCTGCAAAGCTAAGAAATATAGAAAACAAAATAGGCATTTGCAGGTTTACGATATGGCAATCCTGCCACACTGCTAAATACAATACTTGATAAAGCTTTTCCCGTTGCCCTCAAAAAGTAACAAATCCAACAAGAAACTCGTTGTAGACTTCATGGAGTGCATCCTGGCACACTGCTAAATAACAATATTTGATAATCTTTCTTGTTGCCAACAAAACACCTTTTGCTTCAAAGCATTCAAACACACAGCTAAATACAATATTTGATAAGCTTTCTCGTTGCCCTCAAAAAGCAATCAAACAAATGACCCAAGAAGAAGTTATTGAAATTTTTGAGCGATGGCAAAAGTTTATCAACGAAGAATACGTTCCAGAAGGCACACCGGTTGAGGAACCACCCACATACATACCGACACCTAAATCTGCTGGCTCTAAACCCATCACAATAGAAGAATATCAGGCTAGACAGAAAAACTATAAACAACAAGTACAAAATTTCAGGAACCAGCCACAAAACAAAAAGAAGAAAGGGGGAAAAAAGTAAAATTTCAAAAATCCTGCAAGGACCTGCGGCGCATAATAGCCATCAGTCAGGGAAATCAAAAACAAAAATTAGTACAACAACTATTAGACCTCAGAAAAGCTGGTTGAAAAAACTAAACAATGTTGGATAATGAACCTAGAACTACACACTTTCGAATTAAACAACGACGATAGGATACAATACACACTAGAACACAAAGCACCAGAACTTTTAAAATTTATTGGAAGCAAAGTTAGTAGCAAAGAGAGGACAAATAAAGTTGATGCCATCATATCCCTTATGCGGTATTTGGAAAATGAGAATTCTGCAATAGAAAGCGGTCCATTGCAATACTGGAAGGTAAATATATTCTTATAGTATACTTAATTCAGCAATTTATAAAGTTCAATTTTTACAGTGCAATGGTAATGAATTGTCGCTCACTAAATCTTGTGCCTTACGGTATTTGTGTATACCAGCAACTTCAACCGAGTCGGAGAGAATATTTAGCAAAGCCGGGCCCACAATTTCTGACCGTAGGAGTTGTTTAAAACCGAAAGCTGTCGATATGTTGTTACGAGTATTTATTAACAAAAATTGTTGGGTATCTCAATAATATAAATTACTCTAGTGATATACCCACAAAAGTAAATGAATAACTGAACACATTAAAAGTACATACTATTTAGTAGGTTAACTATAAGCTAAGCTGTCCAAAGACAATTTTTAAAAGATTTTGTTATGCATTACTTACAATTCGTCTATTTTTTCAAAATAATCAATGCAAAACTAACGAAAAACAAAATATATTAATAAAATGTAGTTGTCTAAGCTAAATCTTATGGTGTTTTCCTTTCTGATAAAAAATGCTGCCCTTTAAAGGTTTATCATTTTTTTCCGATTACCACCACCCTTAAAAAGTTGTACATGTGTTATTAGCACAAAAGAACAAAAAATGCTAACAAAGTGGCATTTAATAATAATGTACACTTAGCGTTTCCAATATATCATGACTACTTTTAACATACCAACGTTTTAATCACTATTTTTATCTTATAAAAGCTATCATCAGCAGCACCGTTTACTCATCTACAAAACAAAAGAATTTCATATTTGCATAAACACGTATGAAACAAAGATGTAAAAAAGGGCAGTATCTCCACCTTACTCGAAGTACAGTGTAGGACATGCTATATGTTTTGCCAGTTTTAAGTGCAACATGTTTTGAAAAGAACATGATATTTTTTAATAGGGTATCAATTTTTTTAGAAAAGAACGTGTTGAACCACTATATGTAGCATAGGTGTAACATTTTTACACCATTAGACTCAGAACTTAATTTTCAAGTACAAACAGAATAAAAAATATACACTCGTATACTCGTATCCTTTTTCGTTGTTTGTTTTTTTCTAATCTGTTTTATAAGTGAATGTTGTATTCATAAAGTGAATGAATTTTAAATATAGGTATGTATATCGTATTAATTTTTAATATATTGTATTTTTTTCTATACTTTTCAGTTCACAATCGTTTTTTATTTCTAAAACCAATATTTAAAAAATTTTCATTTGATTTTAATTAATAGAAAGATCTTTTCACGGATGTCAGCCACTAGTCATATAAGATCCAGAAGTGAAACCAATAGAACTTATTTGTCTGAAATTGAGCAACTTCTGTCAGAAAAAAGAAGAGTCAGAAGAGAGTGGCAACTTCGCAGATCTCCCCAGCTTAAAACTAGGCTACGGGAATGCATAACTCAGTTAAGAGATCTGCTTGAAGTCCATAGAATGGCTTCCCTTAAAACATATTTGGAAAGCCTTGATGGTACCCCTCAATCTGATTATTCCTTGTGGAAAGCGACAAAAGGTTTAAAAAGACCCGTAATAGGTAAGCCACCTTTGCGAACTTCAACTGGCGACTGGGCAAGAAGCGATTCTGAAAAGGGGATGTTGTGTGTCGATCATTTGAGAAACGTTTTTATTACAAATGATTCAGCGAATATTACAGCGGAATTGCCACCATATGTTGTCCTCCTGTGTCTTTGAGACTTAATTTTCAAGATGTGGAAAATGTTATCGGTAATACAAACCCAAGAAAAGCTCCAGGCATTGATCAAATTACTAGTAAAATGCTTGAACAGTTATCTCGTGCAGCTATAAGGCTACTACTTTTTATTTACGCCTTGAGTATTATCCTACAGAGTGGAAGGTCTCAATGATTAGTATGATACCCAAGCCAGGGAAGGATCTGACTAAAGTAGAATCATATAGACCAATAAGTCTACTACCAACAACTTCAAAACTGTTCGAAAATTTGTTAATAGCGAAGTTGAGTCCAATATTGAACAATGTGGGATGCATCTCTGATCATCAGTTTGGTTTTCGGGCTAAACATAGCACCATAGAACAAACGCACAGACTAGTCAATGTCATAAGACAGACCTTTGAGGAGAAGAAGTATTGTTCAGCTCTATTCATTGACATTTCTCAAGCTTTCGATAAAGTGTGGCACGACGGGTTGATGCACAAAATAAAATTAAACTTGCCTGTAAATACTCACAAGCTTCTGGAAAGCTACTTATATGGGCGGAAATTTGTTATCAGAGAAGGCGATTTTATAGGCCCAACTCAGCCAATCGAGGCAGGTGTTCCCCAAGGCAGCATACTGGGACCTACTTTATACTTGATTTACGCCTCTGACATGCCAACGACATCCGGAATCCACACTTCAACCTTTGCAGATAACACAGCGTTTTTGAGCATTCATGAAAACCCGAAATTTACAGGAATACATTTCAATATTAGACAAATGGCTAAAACTTTGGAAAATCAAAGTTAATGAACAAAAATGTACTCATGTCACATTCACACTATGTAAGCAAGCATGTGCACCTATCCTAATAAACAACTCACCTATTCCGCAGCACAACGAAGTGAAGTACCTTGGAATATACCTCGACCGTAGGCTAACGTGGAAGTCTCACATTGAAGCAAAAGTCACTCAGTCGAAGCTAAAGGCAGCGCAACTAAATTGGCTCATAGGCAAAAATTCTACCTTGAAGCTAGATTGCAAACTATTGTTATACAACGCAATTCTAAGGCCTATATGGTGTTACGGAATTCAATTATGGGGGCACCGCCTCAGCGTCAAATATTGAAAAAATTCAAAGGCGACAAAACCAAGTTCTTCGAACGATTACTGCAGCTCCATGGTACGTAAAAAATTCACGAATTCATAAAGATCTGAGTGTTCCGCTGGTAAAAGAGGAATTGTCTAAGTAAGCGACAAGGTATGTCAGTAAGTTGGAATTTTATCCAAACCCTCTTGCGCGCAATATTCTTAATTTTGGCGGTCACACTCGGCTTAGAAGAAGGGATACCGTTGCCACCATCAGATTGCTCAATAGGTGATTTTACCGAAATAGCTTCCGCAAAATAAAACTTTTTGTCTAGCATTGGCCGGACATTAAGTACATTGGTATTAAGCACATTTTTTTAATTTTAAATTTAGTATTAAGATTTGAATACTTATTGTTAGTTCATTTTGAAGATTCAATAAATAATAAAATGCTACAAAAAAAAAAAAAAAAAAATGGATGTCAGCTTTAATATACTCGTATATATGTATATGCATACATATCGCTCCTTTATTGCAACATAATCATATCTCAAAAAATGAGCACTTCGAGTTAACATTTATATTGTGTCAAAAATTTGTTCAAATTGCTTTTAAACTGTTTCCTTTAGTATATATTTTCTAAAAAATTTTGCTAAGACATGTATGGAAACTAAACATTTTAGATGCGTTTTTCTCGAAACGAGTTTTTTTGAGATATGACTATGTTGCAATTATTATGTTAAAATTCGATACTATCGCAACTATCGATAGTTTCAAAATAGACTATTGAAAACATCGAATGGAGCGACTATCGACAGTTTTGTAGCTCTACTCATGATTCGTCACCAGTTATGACCTTTTTGAGTAAATCTGGATCGTCGTTCAACAGCTCCTGAGCGACTTCCATACGACGTTGTTTATGCTCAAAATTTACTAAAAAATCGAAGAGCACACCAAAACATGAATATCAAATGCGGAAATCGAACATACGTACGTAACTCACGAAATTTGAAAATAACGATTATTTTATCATACCACGTATGTTCATAGTTTCCTAAAACTCAACAAAATACAGATAATTTTTTTTATTCATTTATTTATTGACTCTTCAAAATTAATTAAGTCCAGCCAATGCTAGACAATAATCTTTTATTTTGCACTGTCCATATCGGTAAAATCACCTATTTAAAGTTCTGATGTTGGCAACGATATCCCTCCTTCTCAACCGAGAGGGGCCTTCAAAATTAAGTATATTGCGTGCAAGAGGATTTGGGTGAAGTTCCCGTTTACTGATATATGCACCTTGTCGCATACTTTGAAAATTCATCTTTTACCAGTGGAACACACAGATCCTTGTGAATTCGGAAGTTGTAGCCTTTGAATTTTTTCAATATTAGGTGTTAAGGTGGTGCCCCATAATTGAATTCCATAGCACTATATACACATGAGAATTGCGTTGTACAACAAAAGTTTGTAATCCAGCTTCAATGTCGAATTTCTGCCCATAAGTCAATTTAGTTGCGCTGCTTTTAAATTTAACTGAGTAACATTCGCATGTGAGACTTCCACTCATTTGGATAGCTGAACGTGTTTGTTTACGCAGTGTCAATGTAACGTGAGTATACTTTTGTTCATTGACTTTAATTTTGTAAAGTTTTAATCATTTCTCTAATATTGAAATATACTCCTGCAAATTTCGCGAAGCTTCTTGATGGTCTTCATGTACGTTGCAGAATGCTGTGTCATCTGCAAAAGTTGTGGATTCCGGATTCCGTTGGCATGTCTGGGGCGTAAATCAAATATAAAGAATGTCCTAGAATGCAGGCAAGTTCAACTTTATTTTGTTCATCAATCCGTCGTGCCACACTTTATCGAAAGCTTGAGAAATGTCAATGAATAGAGCTGAGCAATACTTCTTCTATGTTGCAATAAAGGAGCGATATTTACTAGTCTGTGAGTTTGTTCTATGGTGCTATATTTAGCCCGACAGTCAAATTGATGATTAGGGATATATCCCGCGGTAGCTGTTCAAGCATTTTACCAGTAATTTGATCAATGCCTGGAGCTTTCCTGGAGTTTGTGTTACCGGCAACATTTTCGACATCTTGAAAGTTAATTCTCAAAGGCACAGACGGTCTAGCAGCATATGACAGTAATTCCGCGGTATTATTCGCTAAATCATTTGCAGCAAAAACTTTTTTCAAATGATTAACATACAGCATCCCTTTTTCAGAATCGGTTCTTGCCCAGTCTCCAGTTAAAGTTCGCAAAGGTGGCTTACCTCTACCAGATCTTTTTAGACTTTGCAGATTGAGAGTACCATCCAGGCTTTCCAAATATGTTTTAAGGGAAGACATTCTCTGGATTTCAAGAAGAATTCGTTTTTCAGCCGGTTCACTTGTGGAATAAGTGTCCTGCAGACGTGTTTCCTGTCTGTTATAACGTTGGAAAGTTCAAGTCAAATGTTCAAAAAAACTATTCCCTCTTTTCCCCTCTTCACAACCTATTTTCCTAATTATGATACAATGCACTATATATTTTCAGCCGAACAGGTTCTACTGTTCTCATTTCATGATCTTATATGGATAGTGGTAGCATGTTATGCGAGTAGTTTCAGGTTTTCAGAAAATCCGTTTATTGCCACATCAATATCCTCAGGGGTTCTCAAGGCAATATTTTCCGTACAATGAGTACTCAAACATTTTATATTAGCCAATTGACTCTAGTGACGGTCAGCGGCAATTCACAAAACGGGGAACCGACCTCCTTGGGGAACGAAACGGAGGTTATAGTGGGTGTGTGATTCGATGACAAATCTAATGAAGGCTCCGCTTGCATCTATTCTAAAGGAACATTTTTTATAACACCAAAACCTACAACTTCTGGGATCTTTCATCGGTCTGACGGCCAATAAGTGGGGTGTCCACTTGAAACCACATCTAACCCCATTTTGGAAACGGTTTCAAAAAGCACGCGGTCTCTCGGGGAAATTAAACGTGATCCCCAAAAGCTGTGTTTAGCGTTATAGTCACCAGCCGCTAAAAATCGTGACCCAAGTGATTTGAAAAAATTGTGAGTATTGGTTTTCTGCTACTGAAAATCGTAGTGGTGAGTAAATTGAGGATTTAACAATTTTTTCACGCAAATAGTCAATACATATATTTGTAGCTTGGATATATTTCTCACGTGTCTAGTTTAGTAAATAGTGCTTAATTCTGGTTTTTATCAAAATTGCCGAGCATCCACAAGATCTTCCACGGAGATCTTTTGTAGGCATTAATTTTGAAATAAATTTAACAATCAACATTATTGTATCGATTTGATTTTTCATCAGGAGAAGCTCAAGTTCATTTTTTTGTTGGCGGATGCCGTTTGCGTTCCAAAAACATTTTAAACCAACTCATTTGTTTAAAATTGCCTGCAAAATAGTGGATTGAATTTTTAGCATTTCATGCATCATGGTTGTCATAGAAACGGTAAACGTATTTATAGATTGAACAAAGATTGTCGCAAGATTGCTAAAATTTGGATCGTAGTTTTCTGACTTGGGCTCCCGACTCAAATTTGGTATATCGGACTTAATCACATTCGCATAAGAAATTTGTTTGGGGTTTTGCACGTTTATATGGCTGGTTGACTGGCGTACCTGGGGAAAATTGTTTGTAGAAATGGTGTTTGACTGCTGGGGTGGCATATTTAAAATTGATGGCCTATGTGTCATTGACCTCTTAAAGTGAGTATAGACAGGGCAACCCCTGTAGTTTGCAGTATGGTTATCTCCACAGTTGCTGCATTTTTTTAGCGCTGTCAAAGGTTTTTGTACCGTGAAGTTCTCCGCATACAACACAAACTGCGGGCAATTTACAATAGGACTTAGTATGGCGAAATTATTTGCATTGAACAGGCCCTAATCGCTAATGTGGCTCCTATACGACAACCTTACGATGCAAAAGAAATTTACAGCCAGTTTACCAATTTCGAAAGAAAATGAATGCGAAAGAAAGCCAGTCACTCACATTCGACTCAATTTGGGTTTGTCTATCTCACTACTATTCGTTCGCATATTCTTCTGTATTTTGATTGAGTTTTCTTTCGCTTAGATTGCGAACGCAAGCAGGCTGTCGAGATTGGTAAACTGGCTGTTAAGGTTATAAATTGGATTGCCGTAGTAAGTTGTTTTACCAGCTGTCTGAACGATAGCTATCTTTAGATATTTTGGACTGAGATGACATTTGAGCGGATTTGGGGCTTAGCTACCATTTAACCACGGTAAAATACCTATCCATTCCTACTTGTGTTTTCGGCTTGTCTGCAATAACTGAACTGGTGGATGGTTTGTCGTCTGTAACAACTATATGTCGCGAACACGAGTGCGTTCTATCTCTTAGCTACAGTAGATTTTCCAATGATTTTTTCAAAGATTCCTCCTCAGAAATCCAAGGACTTTTTCTAGTGGAGTTGAGATCTTTCTCAGAGTTACATCTGATAGGTACACTCATGTAGTCTTTTTTTTAAATATTTAATTAAAATATAAATTTAAAATTAATATGTTATATTATATTAATTTTCCTGACGACGATAACAAATTGTTATCGAAATATTGAAAATAAATACTGTTGAATTTTTTTATAAAAAATAAAAAAACGATCTTTAGCTGCATAAATAAGAAATATTTACTTAAACAACATCAAATAATTAAATAGCAAATGTAGTTTTGTTATTTAATTTTTTATACCCTTCACAAAAATGTTAATAAGTTTGTGATTCCGTTTGTAATTTATACAGTTTTAATTTGCGACCCTATAAAGTATATATATTTTGAATCAGAACTAATGGAAAAGTCGATTAAACGATATCCCTCTGTCGGTCGTTGAAATACCGTTTCTGAGAAAACCATTAGACATAGAAACCTTTTTCTTTCACCATTTTATTACTCCATCGTGCCACGTGTTTGCTATTGAAATTCAGTAATATCGGTTCACGTTTAGCTAAGATACATTCAAAATTCCGAAAAAAGCAATTTTTTGCAATTTTGTATGAAAATGTTTGAAAAAAAGTTGTTTGTTTTGCTTCAGATTATTAACCATTGTGACTGATAGCCAAAAAAAAAATTTTTTTTTCAGAAATCGGTCCATCTATACCCGAGATATCGCCTAAACCGGGTTTTCATGAAAAACCTTAAACATTTTGTTATTGCTTAAAAGTAGTTCTCGTAATAAAGTGAGATTATACAAATATGGAAAATGAAAATATCTGATATCGGTCTGGAGTTTTCATAAAAATGTCGCGTAAGCGTACTTAAACATTTTTTTTATTGATTAAAAGCAGTTCCAGTAACAAAATAAGGTTTTTTTTTTTATATTGGACCAGTACTCAGGGGTGACCCCTACATATGCAGTGCATGGTACCAGAACTAGGAAAATAGGTTGTGAGGAGGGGAAAGAGGGAGTAATGTTTGTGAACATTTGACTTGAACCTTCCAACGTTATAACAGACAGGAAACACGTCTGCAGGCAACTTGTTCCACAGACGAAGCGTACGGCTGAAAAACGGATTCTCTCTGTAATGCGTAGTACGATTCCCCGGGCAATCCACCACAAATGGATGAGCTCTGGACGATGAACGCGTCCTAATCCCTAATCTCGTCAGAGCAAAATCCATTGTAGTATCGATAGAACAGAGTAACGCATCCCTCACTGCGTCGATGCTCCAGTGAGTCAATAGAGTTGGACACCCTACTGTCACCGATGAGCTTCTTCGCCCTCTCCTGCACACGGTCGAGTAACTCCAAAGTAGACTTTGAGGCACCGGCCCAAACATGAGAGTTGTATTCCATTTTCAGTCCGATGTTGGTGGTATAAATAGTAAGGAGATCGGATGGAGTGAAGTACATCTTACACCGTTTCAAAAAACAGAGGCACTTGAATGCTTCTTTAGAGACATGAAAAATGTGATCAGTCCAGCTGTGATGGGCAATTAACTTTTGATAGCCTGTTTGAAACACTCACAAGGATAAAACAAAATGAAATAAGTACCTTAATTTAAAGTTTAAAGTTAACGGAATTTCTGAACGTGTAACACCAGAGAATTTCAGAGTTCTTTATTAAGTACTAAGTAGTAAGTATTCAACGAATGTAATTAGAAGTGTGTATATAATAGAATGAAAAAGTGGAGAGTACGTGCTTGCACATTTTATGGAGTATTAATACCGCATGGAATTTGCCTTGATCATTCCTTTGACAACTGCTAAGCGATACGCATAAGAAGTGCTTATAATTAATGCGTTAGTACAACTTCAAGTTTATAATACAATTAGTTGAACTTGTGTTGCCTTACAAAGAAAATAAAAGGAAAAAAAAAAAAAAAAAAGCAACACGTAAAGGAAAATACGGATATTTGGAATGATATTGCATTCACTGCTATCTGGCTTGCCTCCAATTACCTAAAGACCTAAACTTTCCCACGTGCTTTATAAAATACGAGGAGCAACCGTGTTGTAGGTATAATATATTGCCGTTGCTGAAGGGTAAAACTATAAAATATATTTAATATATTTCTAAACTTTAGGACACAAATTTGAGCCGGTTGTTTAATACCCACTTCCGGATCAATCTGACCATAAAGGAGCCTCACAACGACCGGAAACTCTTCGTTTAAGCGTGGTTAAAGCCACGTATACCGTGGTATATTCTCCCGAACAGGCTACGAAACAAAAAACAAAAGAACAAAACCCAAAAACAATATTTCAACAAATTAAAACTAGTTAACTTATTAAAACAACGAAACAGCCAATCTAATTAATATTAGCACCTTATTCTAACTTTATCGTTTACAAATTAGCTAACCTACCTTACTACTTCATATAGGTGGGCAAGTCATCCACCTATTAATCAAACACTTTCGTTGCTACCTAAGAATATGATACCTATATCACCAATATTATCCCACTATAACATGTTAACTTTGTTCTTGTACTAACTATCTCATTATCTGCCTACCCTTAATTTATATCCTACAATATTATTCCCTTAATCAATTTTCTTTAATCCCCGAAACAAATAAACAAATCTATTACGTACGAAACTTACATGCAAAAATAATAATTTACCGAACACCCTAATTCGCTCACTTTATAAATTTTCAAAGCAGTGCATCCAGCAGATCAACAGGCCTGATGACTACGATGGATGAATAATACGTAAGTCCCCAATGTTAATTAATTTGATTTTGTAAATTGTGAGAGTGAGTGAATTGCATAAAAATATATTTACATACATACATAATATACAGACAGTAAAAGAGAAAGAATTTGTCCATATATATACTGTTAATGTGTAAATATGTTTGATTATATGTACATATGTATATAGGTGTACAATATCAGCAAGAGCCCAAAAGTCTCCAGTCATTAATTGTCATTCTCTTCTGAGTACTTGTTTTTATCTTTGCATACAGTTTTGGAGCTTTTAGCTTTTAAAAGTCGTAGAATATTTACGATTTGTTTTGGTTTCTCATAAGCTGAACTAATATACTACTTTCTTTTTTTAAATTTTGAATTACTAATACCAATTTTCCTTTGCTTTTACGGCATTTATAGCAGTTATATATAAATATAAGTTAATACCTTTTTTTTGGCCTAAATAATATTGAAATAAATAATGATTGAATTATCTTGAACAGAAAACGCTATGGTTTGTTAAAATAGTTTATTAAACGGTTGATGAAATGTAAAGGATGAAGTAATAGCATGTTCATTGGGCTGATATACAACAAGGTCGTCAGCATGGTAGGGCGGGAACATAAGACCTTAGGGAAATTAACATCTTCTATCCCTCTTTGGCACTAAACTTCTGAGTATCTATATTTATGGTTTTTTTTTCAGCTGAACACGTAACTACAAAAATAATAATTTTAAATGTCTGTAACACAGCCTACCCAGAAGTATCACACCCCCACTCCCAATTTCCTGAGCTATAGCCGAAGCACTGCTAGGTGTGCAGACGAGTGATACATAGAATGCCTACTGGTTCGTTACAGAAATTTAATGGCGCCCAACGTGGGGCCCTCGGAAAGCATTCATTAGTCGCAACCAACATCATGACTTTACTTGTAGATTTTTATGCGAGGGTCCACCTAACTTGTTCAGTTACTCTAACTACTTTACCTTTCGGTACTGCGGAATTTATAATGGGATGTTTTTGTCTAATTATAACCGTTGTAGGATTCGTAAATAGTTACCATATTTTTTTTAGTAATAAAATAAATAATAACCATAAATGTGTTGGTTCGGTGTTGAAATATTTATAATTTACTTTGGAATTTGGATGAATGCCTATTGCGTTCTCTTACCATTTTATATTATGGTATAACCCGAGCAATAAAATATCAAATACAGTTGTAACAGTTGCGACTTTTTCCTTTGTTTTATCATACAAAGAAAACCAATTGTAAAAATTGTATTGATACCTTAAACTAATTAGGTCGGTCATCTGGAACACGGAATACTTCAGAAGTTTATTTTGCCACTTAATTACATACTCACTTGCATATGCATATAATATTAATAACTATTATTACTTATATCTTTACAGAGTAGTCAACCCAAAAAAAAATTTTTTTTTTGAATTGTACCTTCGCTTTTACTAAGAAAGAGTTAGTATAAGCTTACCTAGATTTTTTTTTTTTGTTTTTTTTTTATATTGTTTTTTTTTCATTTCTAAATTGAAATGCCTGTTACTCGTAGTCCCGAGTCCGGGGAGGCTATAGGGGAAGGAGCAGATGAGCTCCAATACTGCAATATTTGTAGGGATAGCTTAGACGTAAGTGAAAACACTACAACATTATGCAAACACACTTTTCATACTTCATGCCTAGACATTTGGTTAAGGAAAAGTCAGACTTGTCCTATGTGTAAGCAACCTTGCGATCCAATGGATTTTGATTTGCAAGCCCCGCCAATGGCAGAGAGGCTGAACATGCAGTTACTGAAACAAACAGAAATTCCGCATGTTCGCACAAAAGGTGCTATTCCACGGGAACGACCAAACACGAGGTCCTACGCACAACAAAATCAGGATTTGCCAATAGATGAGGACGACACCAACTCACTTATGAACCAATACAACGCAACAAAATTGGTAGGTGGTAAATTGTCGGAGAAAAAAGTTCGACATATGATTGATACAACGCTAAAAACTTTTAGAGCCGAGGTTTCTTCTGCCATTACAGAAGAAATCAGATCGATGTTGCGGGATTTAAATCTTAATAATAATCCAGCAAGCGTGTTTGCAAGAACGGAACAACATGCACCCAATGCTGAATCGGTAGACATTGAAAACCGTCAATTTATGAATCCTGAGCCTCAAATCGAATGGCCAGAAGATTTCCCTAGTAGAGGTAGTCAAAATTTTGCACCAAATATGAATCGTAGGCGAACTGGTTCAAATGTGCAGAATGCAAATTTTTCCACTATATCACTAGACCCACATAAAATAGCGAATCTGATTTTTAATTGGCATGTAAGGTTTTCAGGTGCAGAGGATGGTATTTCAGTGGACGAGTTCATATATAGAATAAATACGCTTACCACGGTTCACCTTAATGGTAACTTTTCGATACTTAGTGAACACATCCACTCCCTGTTTGAGGGCAAAGCTTTAAAATGGTTTTGGAGGTACCATCGACAAATGGATACTTCATTGGTTTGGTATCATGTATGTGAAGCCCTTCGTAGGCAATTTAAAGACACCACCCCAGATTATGACATCAAGGATGACATGCGAAGAAGAAAACAAAAGGAAAATGAAAGCTTCGAGGTATTTCTTGAGGCTATGATGCACTTGAGTGACATGCTTAGAGCTCCATTAGGGGAAGCTGAATTAGTTGAAATTATAATAAGGAACTTAAAAACTAATTTGCGTCTTGAACTACTTCACTTAAACATTATCGACTTAACAACGCTACGTAAGGAGGTTAGAAAACATGAAAAATTTTTTGAAGACTTAAAATTAAACGCATCATATAAGCCCAAATATTCCCGCCCACAGATTGCAGAATTGACAAATGAGAGGCCACTCGGGTTTCCAGAAGACCATGATGAACTGGGGGAGGATGCTATTAATGAGGTCGATGATAAAATAATAACCTGTTGGAATTGTGATGGTTTGGGTCATCGATACCAAGATTGTGTCTTGGCAAGGCGAGTATTTTGCTATGGGTGCGGAGCATTGGACAAATACAAGCCTACCTGCCCTCGGTGTTCAAATAAGTCGGGAAACGCAGTCCGGGATGTTCGGTCCAAAACGATCGGACATCCACAAAGATCATTCAGAGATTAACTAATAGTAAAATTCTAAAAGATAATGTCCCAGAGTTACCAGATAATTATATGAATACCTCTCTTGATGGACAACCACCCCTACAATTTTTGCCATATCACGAAAGGTTAAATAAATATTTGCAATTACGAAATAGAATATTTACCAACCCTATCCACTCTAGGAAACAACTAAGATCTAAAATAAGAATGCGTGATTACTGGAGACGGAAAAAACAATTACAGAAATTTATAATATCAAGTATTGAGAAACAGGGGATAGATTCAAGACCATTTACTAACATTAATGTTGAGGGGAAGGTAGTTTTAGCGCTTTTGGATAGCGGGGCTAATAAGTCCTGTATAGGCGGTAGGTTCGCGAAGGAAATATTAGGTGATTCAGCGGATAAGGTGGTAAAACATAAAGGGAGCGTGCGGACGGCAGACGGCCACAGTCAACAGGTCGTGGGTTCGATTAATTTTGATATTGAATATAATGGCCAATCGTGTATAGTAGAGTTTATTATAGTTCCAAGCTTGAAACAGAATATCATCTGCGGAATGGATTTTTGGCAAAAGTTTGGCCTGGAGATTTACGTACCTACGATCAATGAAGTTGAGCATGCTGTTGATGGCTCAGACAGGCTTACATTAGAACTCAAAGACCTGCGAAAACTAAATGCTGCAATTTCTGCCTTTCCATCGTTTGAAAAAGAGGGGCTAGGAAAAACAACTTTAATTGAACATGTTATAGACACTGGAACCGCTGTTCCTATAAAGCAACGGTATTACCCAATTTCGCCAGCTAGGGAAAAGGTGCTATGTGGGGAGATTGACAGAATGTTACAACTGGGAGTAATTGAGATCGCGGAAAATTCACCCTGGTCTTCTCCAGGGGTTTTATTGGTGAAACCTGGGAAAGTTAGATTTTGTCTGGACTCTCGAAAATTGAACCAAGTAACCATAAAAGACGCCTATCCAATTCCAAATATAGATGGAATGATTTCTCGCTTGTCATCGGTGCAGGTGATATCAAAAGTGGATCTAAAAGATGCCTTTTGGCAAATTGGACTTTCGAAAGAGTCTCGCCCTAAAACGGCTTTCACAGTCCCAAATCGACCCTTATACCAGTTTGTGCGTATGCCTTTTGGGCTCTGCAATGCACCGCAAACTATGTGTCGGCTGATGGACAAGGTAATACCCTATGATTTAAGGGATCACGTTTTCGTATACCTAGATGATCTACTTGTGGTATCATCTTCACTAGACGAACATATTGTCCATCTGCTCCAAGTGGCATCGCTTCTGAGAAAAGCGGGGCTCACTATAAATGTGGGAAAAAGTAATTTTGGTTTGAAAAGTGTCAAGTATTTGGGATATGTGGTGGGTAATGGAACCCTTAGTGTAGATCCAGACAAAGTCAGGGCAATTTCTGATTATCCCGCTCCGAAGACTGTGAAGCAATTAAGGCAGTTTCTGGGACTAGCAGGGTGGTATCGTCGTTTTGTAGCCAATTATTCATCACTAACATCTCCTCTTACGGATCTTTTATCTAAACGGAAAACTTTTGTATGGAATGCCGAGGCCCAAAGGGCTTTTGAAGCTCTTAAACAGTCTCTTACAACCGCTCCATGTTTGTCGCATCCAAATTATAATAACCCATTTATTGTCCAATGTGATGCTAGTCAGTATGGTGTTGGGGGAGTTTTGGTTCAGTGTGACGAAAACGGGCTTGAGCGGCCAATAGCTTTTATGTCCAGTAAATTGAATAAAGCGCAAAGAAACTATTCAGTTACTGAGTTGGAGTGCCTTGCGGTTGTTTTAGCCATAAGGAAGTTTCGCGCATATATAGAGGGACATCAATTTAAGGTTATAACTGACCACGCTAGCCTTAAATGGTTGATGGGGCAAAAGGATCTGACTGGCAGGTTGGCAAGATGGGCATTAAAATTACAGGGATATGACTTTCAGGTGGAGCATCGAAAGGGAAGCGAAAATGTGGTGGCTGATGCGTTGTCACGCCTGTATAGTGATAGTGATCCAGAAATCATGGAAATCATAGAACCATTACCTGTAATAGATATTAACTCTGAATATTTTGATTCTTTGTCCTATGGCGAACTTAGAGAAGGGCTTATGAAATCAGAGTTGCCACATTTCAAAATTGTGGGAAAATTTATTTACCATAAATCAAAAAAAAGAAATTGATAGTGTAGCCTGGAAACTGTTGGTTCCAGAAGAGTTACGAGGGGAAGTCTTGTATGCATGTCATGATCAACCTTCAGCAGGCCATGGAGGAATTGCTAAGACTCTCGATAGAATCAGACGTTATTTTTACTGGCCGGGAATGGTTACTGATGTAAGAAGATATGTCACGAACTGCAAACTATGCACAACATCTAAGATACCTTCACGTACTCTCCGGCCTCCTATGGGCCAAATGACATCCTCCGAACGTCCATTTCAACGTCTCTATGTGGACTTTATCGGTCCATTTCCCCGAAGCAAAACCGGTAACATTGGCATCTTTGTTGTCCTTGACCACTTCACAAAATTTTCATTCTTAAAACCATTGAAACGATTTACTGCTAACTTAGTAATTTCTTACTTAAAGGAGGGCATCTTTGATTGTTTTGGAATACCTGAAGTGATAGTTTCAGATAATGGTAGCCAATTTAAGAGTAGAGAGTTCAGGGCCTTCCTGGGGAAACATGGGGTGCAACATATGTGCACTGCTGTGTATTCACCTCAAGTTAACGCTAGTGAGCGGGTAAATAGATGCATTAATGAGGCCTTGCGTTCGTATATTCGCAGTGATCAAAGAAATTGGGATGTGTATATGAGCAGTATAAACTGCGCCCTGAGAAACAGCATACATCAAAGTCTAGGGTATTCTCCCTATTTTGTAACTTTTGGCCAAAGTATGGTGACACATGGTGCTGACTACAAAGTTCTTAAAAATCTTGAACTCTTAAAAGAGCCTTGTGCAGCCATAGACCGTATTGATAATTTTCAGTTCATAAGGGAAGCTATAAAGGATAAAATGAGAACTTCATACGAAAACAATGCTCGAAGTTACAACTTAAGATCTCGTAATAGAAACTTTAATATTGGTCAGATTGTTACAAGAAGAAATTTTACACAGAGCAATATGCTCAAACACTTTAACTCAAAACTGGCTCCGGTTGGAATAAAATGCCGAGTTGTGGAAAAACTAGGGAACGTATACTATGTCTTAGAGGACCTAGAGAGCAAGAACCGATCAACATATCACTTAAAGGACATTTGGTGATGACGGAATATATTTTTATAATTTTTTTCAGATGTTTCTCGTCGATAAACCTTGATAAACATCTGTTGTGTGATGGGCAATTAACTTTTGATAGCCTGTTTGAAACACTCACAAGGATAAAACAAAATGAAATAAGTACCTTAATTTAAAGTTTAAAGTTAACGGAATTTCTGAACGTGTAACACCAGAGAATTTCAGAGTTCTTTATTAAGTACTAAGTAGTAAGTATTCAACGAATGTAATTAGAAGTGTGTATATAATAGAATGAAAAAGTGGAGAGTACGTGCTTGCACATTTTATGGAGTATTAATACCGCATGGAATTTGCCTTGATCATTCCTTTGACAACTGCTAAGCGATACGCATAAGAAGTGCTTATAATTAATGCGTTAGTACAACTTCAAGTTTATAATACAATTAGTTGAACTTGTGTTGCCTTACAAAGAAAATAAAAGGAAAAAAAAAAAAAAAAAAGCAACACGTAAAGGAAAATACGGATATTTGGAATGATATTGCATTCAATGCTATCTGGCTTGCCTCCAATTACCTAAAGACCTAAACTTTCCCACGTGCTTTATAAAATACGAGGAGCAACCGTGTTGTAGGTATAATATATTGCCGTTGCTGAAGGGTAAAACTATAAAATATATTTAATATATTTCTAAACTTTAGGACACAAATTTGAGCCGGTTGTTTAATACCCACTTCCGGATCAATCTGACCATAAAGGAGCCTCACAACGACCGGAAACTCTTCGTTTAAGCGTGGTTAAAGCCACGTATACCGTGGTATATTCTCCCGAGCAGGCTACGAAACAAAAAACAAAAGAACAAAACCCAAAAACAATATTTCAACAAATTAAAACTAGTTAACTTATTAAAACAACGAAACAGCCAATCTAATTAATATTAGCACCTTATTCTAACTTTATCGTTTACAAATTAGCTAACCTACCTTACTACTTCATATAGGTGGGCAAGTCATCCACCTATTAATCAAACACTTTCGTTGCTACCTAAGAATATGATACCTATATCACCAATATTATCCCACTATAACATGTTAACTTTGTTCTTGTACTAACTATCTCATTATCTGCCTACCCTTAATTTATATCCTACAATATTATTCCCTTAATCAATTTTCTTTAATCCCCGAAACAAATAAACAAATCTATTACGTACGAAACTTACATGCAAAAATAATAATTTACCGAACACCCTAATTCGCTCACTTTATAAATTTTCAAAGCAGTGCATCCAGCAGATCAACAGGCCTGATGACTACGATGGATGAATAATACGTAAGTCCCCAATGTTAATTAATTTGATTTTGTAAATTGTGAGAGTGAGTGAATTGCATAAAAATATATTTACATACATACATAATATACAGACAGTAAAAGAGAAAGAATTTGTCCATATATATACTGTTAATGTGTAAATATGTTTGATTATATGTACATATGTATATAGGTGTACAATATCAGCAAGAGCCCAAAAGTCTCCAGTCATTAATTGTCATTCTCTTCTGAGTACTTGTTTTTATCTTTGCATACAGTTTTGGAGCTTTTAGCTTTTAAAAGTCGTAGAATATTTACGATTTGTTTTGGTTTCTCATAAGCTGAACTAATATACTACTTTCTTTTTTTAAATTTTGAATTACTAATACCAATTTTCCTTTGCTTTTACGGCATTTATAGCAGTTATATATAAATATAAGTTAATACCTTTTTTTTGGCCTAAATAATATTGAAATAAATAATGATTGAATTATCTTGAACAGAAAACGCTATGGTTTGTTAAAATAGTTTATTAAACGGTTGATGAAATGTAAAGGATGAAGTAATAGCATGTTCATTGGGCTGATATACAACAAGGTCGTCAGCATGGTAGGGCGGGAACATAAGACCTTAGGGAAATTAACATCTTCTATCCCTCTTTGGCACTAAACTTCTGAGTATCTATATTTATGGTTTTTTTTTCAGCTGCACACGTAACTACAAAAATAATAATTTTAAATGTCTGTAACACAGCCTACCCAGAAGTATCACACCCCCACTCCCAATTTCCTGAGCTATAGCCGAAGCACTGCTAGGTGTGCAGACGAGTGATACATAGAATGCCTACTGGTTCGTTACACAGCGAACGTCACACTGTATCTTCATTCCAAGAACATCACGAGCATACAATTCTTCAATATTTTTACCATCCATGAGTACAGATGAAGCAGCATTTGCGGTCGTTTGTTTGTGCGTCAATAAGCAACTCTGGGTCTTACGAGCATTAAAGGCGATCATGTTTTTACGACCCCATTCGGAGATTAATAGAAGATCACTATTCAGTAAACCATTCATATTTAGCCTCTTGGCAGCGATCTCTGATACGCTGGGCCTATAAATAAAAGTGTACGAGTGACAAATGCTGCTGTCATCTGCGAAAGAGTAGATAGGGTTGGAAGTTTGATAGAGAAGTTCGCTTAGGAAGATAAGAAATGGGGTAAGAGAAAGAATGGAGCCTTGCGGTACCCCTGAATTAATCTTGAACTCATTTGATGAGACCCCATCTATAACAACTCGTATAAAGCGGTCTCTGAGAAAGCTCGATATAAACCGAGAGAAGTCATCACCGACACCAAAAGCAGTAAGTTTTGCCAGTAGTGCACCATGCCACACTCTATCAAACGCTTTTGAAATATCCAGAGCCACCACCCTACTTTCACCGAAATGATGGATTGAGTGGCACCATTTCTCAGAGAGATATCCCATAAGATCGCCACTACAACGACCCTTACGAAATCCATATTGACCAGTGCTGGAATGCCATCTGGTCCAGGAGTTTTGTTTATGTCGAGGGCTGCCAAAACCCTTTTAACTGCTCGCACCCGGAAGAATATATTTGTCATAGTTACAGATACTCTTTCGAGCTCGGGAAGTGGTTGACTGCTTTCCAGCAAGCAGGAATTGCTTGTAAAAATTTCAGTCAACAGGTTAGCTTTGTCAACCGGGTCGGTGAATGCTTGGTCATTCTTTAAAAGAGTTGGGATTGATGAACTAGCACTGTTCTTTACTCTCTTAACGAAAGGCCAAAAGGTCTTACTGCCCCGGGGATCTGCAAGGACCTTGGCACGAAGGCGCTGTTCTTATTTTAATCGAAATCTGCATGGAGGGGATGAATGTTTTCATCCTTAACAATATTATGCTCTCGATCATTTTTGCTGAAGCATTTATGTTATTGTTTAGAAAGCAGATTTTCCAATTAAAATGCCCATAGAATTGGTTGAGCTCAGCCCAACGCGCCTTTTCGTAAATAAATATTGAACGTTTCGTAGCTGATTTCGAAACGTTGTGAAGTTCAGAGACCGAAAAGGAGGCAGAAATGGTGCAATGATCCGAGTTACCGAGAGGTGCACTAGCTTTGACTTCGTAATTTTCAGGCTGTGAAGTCATGAATAGGTCAAGTGTGTTTGAATGGTGCCCTTCAATGCATGGAATATGCGTTGGCTCATTCACTAATTGCGCTAGGTGGTTGTGCGCAGCGAATAACTCGACATATTGGCCTTCTGAAGTTGTATGACTCGAATGGCGGAGCCAGGATGAGTTGTGAACATTGAAATCACCAGCAACAACGATTTCACTGGTCGGAGAACTTTCCAGGATCTTCGATATGGAGTCGGAGAGGGCATCGAAACCAGAAAAGGTAGTATCCCTCCCCGCACTTGGACTTCTGTATAGAAACCCGAAATGCAAAAAGTGTGACCTGATTTTGAATTTAACCCAAAGACAGGTAAATTCTGCATCATACATGCTTAATGGAACACAACTTCATTGCGAATGTAAATTACAAGGCCCCGATGGAAGTTAAAGAGGGATAGGAATTGATACCCAGGTATATGAAAATCCTGTAAATCAGCATTCTCAGATACCTGGGTTTCACATAGGGCATGTGTGAGCATAGACGGAGAGGAAGTTCGTTCTCAGCCCACGTATGTTGCAAAAGTCTATTCTAAAGTTTCCCGCCATTGCGATGGAAAGATCATGAACAAATGCTAATTTTGCTATGCTGGTGAGGCCGAAGTCAACTTAATTGTTCATTCGACTGTATAGTGTATATACGTTCGATCCTATACAGTCAACAACAGTTAACCCCATATCACCAATACTGCAAAATAACTATTTGTGTTTTTTTTTTTAAGGTATGTTGCAGGAATATGGAACAATGCCTGTCTAAGGGCCATAAAGGCCCTGATCTGGCCATTTATCTATATTATTTAGATTAAACAAAATTAATTACTATTATTTTATTATATTTGTTGTTGTGGGTGTTTTTTATTTTTATTTTTTATTTATTTATTTTTTTTAATTTTTTTTTTGTGTTGATCCGTCTGGTTTATTGGGTATCAGCATGTATTTATAATTGTTTGTATTTGTAAATTGTATGGTTTGTTGCATTTGTTGTTGGTAGTCGTATTTATATTTATATTGTTGTAGTTGAGATGTATATTTTTAAGAGTTTTATGTTGTTTTTGTTTCTTTTTTTTTTGTTGTTTTACTGTTAAAAAGATTTTTAACTGTTTATTTGATTTGGTTTTATTTAACTTGCAAATCACATGCAATACAAAAGCAAGACACAAAAATAAAAATTAAGGAAACAAAAAAACACTGAACGCGGATTGTGAACACGTACGTGTTCACAACACAACGGACAAAACACTACTACACTAAATATGGAAATTTGAATTTCCGAAATCGGTCCACATGTACCCGAGATATAGCCTAAACCGGGGTTTCCATGGAAATGTCGCGTAAGCCAACAACTTTGTTTGCTTAAAAGCAGTTCTGGTTATATAAATATGAAAAATGAAAATTTCCGATATCGGCTCATATATAATCGAGATATAGCCTAAACCGGGATTAGCGTGGACTGTCACTAGATTAAGTTGGCTAAAATATAAAAAGCATTTGAGTACTCATTGTACGAAAAATATTCCCTTGAGAACCCGTTAGGATATTGTTGTGTCAATTAACGAATTTTCTGAAAACCTTAAACTACCTGTACAACAGAAATGAGAACAATAGAACTTATTCGGCTGAAATTGAGCAACTTCTGTTAGAAAAAAGAAAAGTTAGAAGAGGTGGCAACTTCCCTAGCTTAAAGCTAGGCTACAGGAATGCGTAACTCAATAAAGAAATCTGGTTGAAATTCAGAGAATGGATTCTCTTAAAACATATTTGGAAAACCTGGATGGTTCTTCTCAATCTGACTATTCCCTGTTGAAAGCGACACAAGAGCTGAAAACACCGGTTAGAGGCAAGCCACCTTTCCGTACTTTACTGGCGACTGAGAAAGAACCGCTTCTGAAAAGGCGATAGTGTATGTTAATTATTTAAAAACGTTTTTATTACAAATGATATTGGGGATGATGCAGCTGAATTTCCGTTATATGCAGTAAGGCCGCCTGCGCCTTAGCTTTCAAGATGTCGTAAGCGTCATAAATAAAATAAATTCCAGATATTGATGAAATCGCTGATAGAATGCTTGTGCAGTTAGCTCGCATAACTAGAAGAATTCTTCTTTTTATTTTTAACGCTATTTTACGTCTAGAGTATTATCCTACAGAGTGGAAGGTCTCAATGATTACTATGATACCCAATCCAGGGAAGAGTCCCGCTAAAATAGAGTCAAATAGGCCAATAAGTCTCTGCCAATCATTTCAAAACTGTTCGAAAATTTTTAGGCTAAACATAGCACCATAAAACAAACACAGGCTAGTAAATGTTTTAATTGATTGAAGTTTTATAAAAAATTGTTTTTTATTTATATTTTATTTTTCTTGATGAGCAACGCGAAGTTGCTCGAATCAATTCTGTGTCTTCAATTCTTACTTAAACTAAAATCACAATTGCTTATATACTACTTATGAGAAGTTCCAGACGACTCATCTATACTAAGTGTTGTACTATCCAAATTAATGTATGGGAACCAAATTTGGTTGGTGATCATGCTACACCTCACTTTTTACAAGAATTTTCATATAACATTTTGTTTTATGGACATTCTCTGAAAATTTATATATGTGAAAATAAAAATTAAATTTATTGATTACGCTTATTTGTGTTATTATCTTATAATGGGTGATTTTATAAGAACTATCGGAAATTAAAAAACAAAAAAAAAAACACATAAAATTCAGAAAAATGCATGAAATATTTGTTTGGATCGATAGTTGGGTCGATATAATTTAATGTTTGAAGATTATTTCATGCAAATGTTGGCCGCGGCTGCGCCTCAAATGGTCCATCCCCTTAGTCCAATTTTGGCATACTCTTTCCAACATTTCGGCCGGTATCTCACGAATAATGTTAGCAATGCTGGCTTCCAGTGCGTCAATCGAAGCGGGCTTGTCGCTATAGACATTAGCCTTAACATAGCCCCACAAAAAATAGTCTAGAGGCGTTAAATCGCACGATCTGGGCGGCCAATTGACTGGTCCCAAGCGTGAAATAAACTGTTCACCGAACTCGCCTCTCAATTGGTCCATTGTTTCGCGTGCTGTGTGGCATGTGGCACCGTCTCGTTGAAACCACATATCATGCAAGTCAAGCTCTTCCATTTTGGGTAAAAAAAAGTTTGTTATCATCGCACGGTAGCGCTCACCATTCACAGTAACGTTGTGATTCGCATCATCTTTGAAGAAATACGGTTGTTTTTTGTGGATGCATTGGTAGCTCTTGCAATGCTTCTGGCTGCTCTTCACTCCAAATACGGCAGTTTTGCTTGTTCACGTATCCATTCAACAGGAAATGAACCTCGTCGCTGAACACAATTCTTCGATAAAAAAGTGGATCTTCATCTAACTTTTCAAGAGCCCATTCACCAAAAATTTGGCGTTGTGGTAGGTCGTTTGGCTTCAATTCTTGCACCAGCTGTATCTTATAAGGCTTCACACCCAAATCATTCCGCAAAATTTTCCACGTATTGGAGTAACAGAGGCCCAATTGCTGCGAACGGCGCCGAATCGATAATTCACGGTCATCACCAACACTGGCCGATACGGCTGCGATATTTTCTTCAGTTCGCACTCTACGTAAGCGTGTTGGTGGTTTAATGTCCAACAATGTAAATTTGGTGCGAAATTTTTTTACAATAGCCCGAATAGAAGCCTCAGTAGGTCGATTAAACTGACCATAAAATGGAAGAAGCGCGCGATGAACTTTCTTAACAGAGCACGCATTTTGGTAATAAAATTCAATAATTTGCAAGCGTTGTTCGTTTGTAAGACGATTCATGATTAAATTATAGACCAAACTGAAGATGTTTGACAGTGACACAAGATACAAAACGTGCGTGAGCTGTCAAAACTAGTGTTGCCAAAAAGATAATAGCAAAAAAATCACTCGTTATATATGTATATTTGTGATTGTTATTATTTATATATTCCGGCCGGGTATACATTTTTATTTATTGTGATATAACTTAAGTCTATTTTTATGTACTATTTGTTTATTATTAGTTTTCTTATCAATAATTGTTACATTATTTCTTATATCTATGTTTTGAATTTGGTATGGACCCTTGTAGTTTGGTTCTACCTTGTGACCTGATTCATTCCTTAGTAATACTAAATCTCCTATTTTTAAATTATAGTCTATAATATTCTTATCATAATTTTTTTTTTTTTTTTTTGTTTAATTTTATTCTTGTCTAGTAATTGTTGAGCTCTTTTATACGCTACTTCTTACCTATATTTTGCCTCTTTGGCATAGTCGTCTATATTGTATAATGGTGCTATTCTGTCTATTTCATTAAAAATGTGGAAATTATTAGGTGTTTTTCCAAAGACTAACTCGTAAGGACAATAATTATGTACCGTTGATGGCGTTGTATTTAAACAGTAAGTAAAGTACTTTAGCCATTCATTCCAATCGGATTTATCTACCGATATGTAGGAGCGTACACATTCATTGAAAGTTCTATGGCTTCTTTCTATTGTGCCTAATGTTTGATGATGGTATGCTGTGGAAGTTAGTTTTTTAATTTTTAGAAGTTTACAGAGTTCTGTCAAAATTGAATTTTTTTATTCTGTTCCCATGTCCGAAATGAACGTCTTCATTGGACCATAGGTGAGTACAAAATTGTCAAATATTGCCTTAGCAATTGTTCTAGAACTTTTGTCATGTATTGGTACTGTTACTAAATATTTAGTAACATGGTGACTGCGTATTCATTTCCAGTAATTGATTTCGGAAATGGACCTATTGTATCTACGTACACTGTATCAAATGCTTTGTTAGGTGTTTCCGTAATGGTCATTGGAGTTTTTAGGTGTTCGGTAGTTTCAACCGTTTGGCATTTATGACATCTTTTAACATATTCAGTTATGTCTTTTGACATATTTTTCCAATAGTAATATCTTTTAATTTTTTCTAATGTTCTATATATTCCGCAATGTCCTCCTTCTATAGGATCATCATGGTATCTCAGCATGATTTCGAGAATTGTCTTGGAATTCTTATTATTAATTTGGGTCACCTCATTCAGTAGCGCTACTTCAATTTTATTCAATATTTTATTGCCCATATTTTTAAATTCATTTATTGAGACAAATTCGAAAATTTTCACACTAGGTGCCACTTGTATCTTATTTATATTATGTTTACCAGCCACATATTCGAGCCTAGGGAAAAATTGTCCTAAGTCAAAGTTCCCGTTAGTAAACAAATCATTAATTAGTATATATGTTACTATAGATTTTCCTCGCTTGATATAGCATCTTGCGGGAGAAATCTTAAGTTTGTAATATTTTCTGACGTCAGTGTTCTTTAATGGTACATATATACTGGGCTTATTATCATTTTTAACATTTTTCTTCTGAGTATTTGATTTATTACTATTCTTTTTCTGTTTATTGGTCATCGATCTAGTCGTGACTCTTAAAATAGAACAATTTTTATTATCGATGTCTTTTAAGTCTTGTATTGTAATTCTTGATAGGGCATCGCCCACATAGTTATCTTTTCCCTGTTTTTATTAACGAAATATCTGTAGCTTCATGGCTATTATTGATTGACTCCACTAAGTATAAAGAATCCATGAATGAATGTCAGTTCTTTGATTTACCGTCAAAGGCAATAATCAGCTTTGAAGCTGTATTTAGAAATTCTACAACGGTTTGGTTCATTGTAGTTTCAGCGTTCCTATTTATAGTTAAATATTAAATTACTGTTATTGGTTGTCCTATACTACAAAAGCTCATACAAATTTGCATTTCTATATTTATAAATGTATGTATATGTATATACATTTTTTTCCCATTTATTTTAAAATTTATTTAATTTAATTAATTGAAGTATAAATATTTTTTGTTTTGTTAGCTTAAAATACCTCAAAAGAAAATAATAGGATTATTCATACTAATAATTTATTTTGTAAAGGAAGAAAAAAATTTTGTCAACGGCGGTTAACCATTTACAAATTGTTAAAATATTTAGCCGAAAGTTAAAATAAATACAAACAGTTCTTCAGTTAAATTATTTTTATATACATTCATTACTGTTTCGATATTATTTATATGCATACAGATTTTTGTTGAGAGCTCCCAAGTTGGTGAAGGTTTGGTGTTCAGCTCCTTCAATAAGTCAGCTTTTTCCCTGACTTTTTATTTACTTGTTTGTTTTTTCATTTTCTATCTTCAGCTATTGTCAACGGCTTAGGGCCTAGGGTTGACATATTTAAAAGTATTTATAATTTATATGATATTGATTTTGCCTCGAGCGGTTAACGCTTACAGGCTCTAGGAGTGCGCAGCGATTAGCGCATTTCCTTTACAAAAGAAATTTTGTGTTTATATTTATTTTTATTAAGTTGAGAAAGCTTATCAAATATTGTATGTATTTATAGTTGTATGTTTGAACGCATTCCATGAAGTCTACAAGAGTGTTGTTTTTTTTTTTTTGTTGTAGGTGGCCGCAGTGTCTATCGGCCAGACACTCTTCTGACAGAAACTTGGCTGTCTGTCAGGCTCCTTCGGTAAAAGGCTTCCACTGCCTCCGGCTTAGGCAGGACTATCCTTCCTGGATAGCTTCTTCTTGTTATCTGGGTGCTTAATTATGTTAGCACTCCAGATCTGGCCAGCTGGGTGCTCTAATTATTTAAGCACTCCAGACTGGCAGGATCGCCATTTAATTGATTGAAGTATTTATAAGTTTTATAAAAAATTGCTTTTATTTATATTTTATTTTTCTTGATGAGAATCGCTCGAATCAATTCTGTGTCTTCAATTCTTACTTAAACTAAAATTACAATTGCGTATATACTACTTATGAGAAGTTCTAGACGACTCATCTATACTAAGTGTTGTACTATCCAAATTAATGTATGGGAACCAAATTTGGTTCCCACGTCTTAGGGGTAAGCCGATCAAACGTCACATATGCACATATATAGATGGTTCAAGGCCATAAATTGTTTCTTTGGTACGTGCATACATATGTAGGAGTGCGGCGTGATTCAAGCGTTTTTAGTTTTAATTATCACAACCCATATCATTCGCAGCTCAAGTAAATTTCAAATGATTGCACTCAATAGGCGCACTGTCACGACGAAGGTCAGTGACAGCAAGAGGTGTCAAGTGACGTGGGCTATGAATTGTTTAAAATGTAACCTAATATTCTTTTAGTTATTTCTTATGCATGCCTTTAATAGGATGCATTTATGTTATGGCTAAAAGAGTGAATTTATGTCGTGATCATGTGTAATGTACGGTATGTAATGGTTTCACAAACTGCAAAAACTACCGTGATGTTAATTGTGATGCATTTTTAATAGAAACGATCACTGCTAAGAAAAGAGAGAAAAAGGTCTGTGGGAGCCTTATATCACTAGCAATCAGTCGGATGGGGAGGTTCGTGACCTTCTCTCACTTGCCTCCAATTGTACATATAATTTTATATAGACTCCCGATTTTACAAGAAAATTAACTTTAAAATGGACCAGAGTAGCGAAAAAAAACAAATAAATCCCCGTAAACGCTATTTCCAAAAAAGGCATTTCAAATGGTATTGACTACTACAATGGTTTCAGATTTCCCCAGGTGTTAAGGGAAAATGCGCTTCTTGACCCACCCTACCTTGATCTTGGCAGCGCCATTAACTAAAGCCGAAGATCCCTTTTCTGATTCACTCTCTAGCTAATCAGCCCATTCGAAAACACGGAACGTTAATCTACCAGTTCATCATGAATATTATATCATTTATTATTAACAAAAATCATTTTATGAGTTAACCGGTTTCGGTTCCGATTATAATTAATCGAGAAATAATTATTCTACTAATAATCACATAATAACAAATTAAGAGAGAGAGAGAGAGAAAGAAATATTTAATAAGCTGAAAAATATAATTTACTTGATCTTCCTTGTAATTAATAAGCAGTAAGTAGTTTTGTTTTTTGTGGAATTTCAGGTTACATTACAAAGAAGATCTTTAAATGGATTTTATAGGTATTAACTATTACTAAATAAAATCTAGTAGGAAAAACCAATGTTTTCTGTACAAAAAAAATTGGTAAAATGTTATACTTTCAACACTAAGCTTAGATGACAAGCTGCTTTACATATGCCTAGGGATATACATATGTAGGCACATGCATATACATATATGTATGTATAGCGTGTTCTTTTTCTTTTTTTTTTTATACTTCAATTGTTTGGTTTGTCATCTCAGTAATGTTGGAAGTTGATAAAATTGGTTTGGTTTTCTTATTGTTATTGTTGTTTTTTTTTCTTTGTTTTTTTTTTTTTTTGTTTTTGCTTTTTTTTTGTTTTCTTGTAATTGTTTCAAAAATAAAATAACAAAACTTATCAATGAATTTTAATGAGTGCAAACTATGAAAAGACAATTACACCACACAAAAAAAAAATACTACATACATATGTAGGTCTACAGACAATAATCTCTACATGTGTGAATAACATGTGATTCTTTTAATTCATGGTTATTATTCATTGATAAGTTTTTTTTTTTTATTATTATTTGGATGGTTTTTTAGACTAGGTGTGTACAAGCAAGAAAAGATGGATACAAAAATTAGGTTTTTCACTCACCACGCTTTAGATGAACGTTGAGGCCTCCTCGATCACTGGTGGTTTAGCTGTTTAAGAATATTTATCGTTTTCTTGCATATAATAGATGGGGATTAGTAACTTATTATGATAGGATTTTAAATACATAGATATTATACGAACAATGTTGATTCCGTTTATCAAATCAGGCAGGTGGATGGAAAATTAGTACTGGTATGTAGGTTTTACCTCTTCCCCAATCAAAGTATAGCTAGATATTTTATAGTTTGACGCCAAAACTAGTGAGTAAAAAAAAAAAAAGATTCCGCTTTTTCCGGTTATTAAGGACTGTATTAACTTTCCGGAGTATTGACCAAAGTTCCGCTCAGTGGCAAACACGTTTAATACTTCACAAATGTAAGAAGTCGTTGCTTCGAGTTATAGGCACTTATATAAAAAAATTGGGCTGGTGGCAAGGAATTGGTGCCTCGTAGCGTATTTGGTGGTAACTGATCTATGGTTAGAGGATCATAGCTTATTGGAAAAAACCACACAAGGAAAAAAAAAAACATATTCTTAACACTTACCAATAAGTATAATTTCATGCAACTTCACACCCTTCTATCACAACAATAATGTAATTCTCTAAATATTATTTAGGTGTGATACCTATTATATAGTCAGAATAGTTATTCTGCCCAAATTACTTTATTTTTCACCTTGATGAAGAAGTTACACCTTGATTATTATATGAAGCGTTAAGCAAAAGAACTTTACTTCGTGCTGTTTTCAGAAAAAAGGAAATGGATAGGTTCTTGACAATCAGCAATGGACGATCGAAATGTGATGGGTTGCATTTCTAGGTAAAATTACTTTCGTTACGCTACCTTCAAATGCGACTCTGTGTCCAACGGAATTTTTAGTTTGAACCAAACAAATTTAGTAAAATTAGGTAATGATTTTGTCTTTAACTACTACTGAGAATCATAAAGGTTGGTGAACTAATTATTTTTTTTTTTTTTCAGTATATGAGATAACACATATTAAAATTTAAACGAGTTTCGTTCATTACAAAACTACATAACATTAACTCCCTGAGTAACAATGTTAGGTTGAAACTAGAACGAAGCGTGGTTATGTTCGAAGATCTTTCGCGTGGTATGTTCCAATAGGTTTGTTTTGCAAATCTACTAGCAGATAATAATGGCTGCCTAATTTTTCTTTTATCCTGGCCTTGACAAATAGGGGGGCTAGTTTAGCATTAAATCTTTTTTCCTGGTTACTTTGAACAAAGTTACGTCGCAAAACTTCCTGACCTACGTGAAAAGTTTGACACCTGGTTCTCAAATTATACGTGTTCTGGTTTTGTTTATACGCAACGCTTAAATGCTTTTGCAAGTCTTTTCTGAGTAATTGAAGAGAATCCTGTCTAGGTATGTTGATTGTGGGCTCATCGAGTAATTGCAAGTTTTTGAGTAACGGGTACATGGAGCCATGAGTTATCATGTCAAACCCATAAACTGCGTGATACGGTGATGTGTTAATCGACTGGTGGAACGAGTTTCTAAGGGCACAGCTTATGGCACTTAAATTCTCATCCCATTTTGTGTGATCCTCTTTTAAGTACGCACGAATCCCCGCAATTAACGAACGGTTTACGCGCTCTGACGCATTTGATTGAGGTGAGTATACTGCTGTGTAAACATGTTGAATTCCTAATGATGTAAGATATCCGTTTAAGTCGTTTGCCCTGAATTGTGATCCGTTGTCGCTAATGATACTTTCTGGTACTCCATAAGCATTGAATATGTGTTTTTCCAGAAAATCCTTTATGACTTGAGAGGTGAATTTCTTCAGAGGTTGTAACCAGTGAAATTTTGTTAAGTGATCAAGCACGATCAATATACCTATATTTCCGCACTTGCTGCGTGGGTAAGGTCCGATTAAGTCAATATATAATCGCTGAAAGGGACGTGTGGTTGTTATTTGTCTTCCCATTTCTGGCTTTAATACCTGGTTAGGGGCTTTTGTACATTTACAAGTTTCACAATTTCTGACATAGTTTCTGACATCTCTGACCAATCCAGGCCAGAAAAATGTTCTTCTTAGAAGTTCAACAGTTTTAAACATTCCCCCGTGAGAAAAAGTAGCCGAGTTATGAAAACGGGTAATTAGGGATTGTCTTAATCCAGCAGGTACCCAAAGTTTCCAAGCATTTATATCATTTGTCTCGTTACCCTCATAGTGTTGTGTGCGAATGTATACGTAGCGATCAACAATTTTGATATCCGGAAATTTGCTTTGATTTTCCGTCACCTTTTCCTTCAACCTAATGTAATCTTCAGCATCAAAATATTCCGAGTTCAAGTCGATTTCTGGTTCCGTGATCTCCACAGAACTTATTTCAACGCATGGAATCCGCGATAACGCATCCGGTACTATGTGTTCCTTACCTTTTCGGTGACTGATCGTAAATTTATAACTTTGCAATTTTAATGCCCAACGAGCAAGTCTTCCACTTAAATTTGGCTGGCGCATTAACCATAACAGGCTGGAATGATCCGTTATAATTTCGAATTCTTGAAGCTCTAAGTAACACCGAAATCGCTGAATTGCTTCTATAGCTGCGAGACATTCACGCTCAGTAACACTATAGTTCCTCTGAGCTGAATTCAATTTCTTGCTCATGAATGCTATAGGCTTTTCTTCCCCTTTCTCATTGAGTTGTACCAGTACAGCTCCAATGCCATAATCACTGGCATCACAGTGCAGAAAAAATTTCTTATCAAAATTAGGGTTGCTAAGTATAGGTGTGGTAGTTAATAAATCTTTAATTTTTTCAAACGCGTGTTGGGCCTCAGACGTCCATATAAATTTCTTATTTTTAGATAGCGTTTCGCTTATTGGGAAGGCAATGCTTGAAAAGTTCTCAATAAAGCGTCTATACCATCCTGCTAGACCTAGAAATCCCCGCACTTGTTTTATGTTTCTAGGAGTGGGCCAGTTTCGAATTGCACTCACTTTTTCGGGGTCTGTAGTGATTCCGCCCTCGCCTATTACATATCCCAAATATTTAACTCGTATAACACAGAATTTACTTTTTCGTATGTTTAATGTAAGGTTTGCCATGCGAAACTGATTTGCAATTCGTACCAATGTGGATAGATGTTCTTCAAAGGTGGCTGATACAATAATTAAGTCGTCTAAATACCCAAAAACCGAAGTCTTTAGATCTGCGGGTATAAGATCATCCATAAGCCTACACATCGTCTGGGGTGCATTGCACAGTCCGAAAGGCATTACAGTGAACTGGTACAGTGGCCTTCCCGGAACTGTGAATGCCGTGATGGGTTTAGACTCTTCAGTTAATGCAATTTGCCAATAGGCGTCCTTGAGGTCTATTTTCGTTATTATGTTTGCCTTAGGGAGGCGAGCAAAAATTCCCTCAATCGAGGGTAGTGGGTAAGCATCTTTCTTGGTTACTAGATTAATTTTACGTGCATCCAAACAAAGGCGAACTTTGTTTGGTTTCAGAACAAGCCTCATAGGTGAGCTCCAGGGCGAACTTGACTTTTCAATTACCCCTAATGACAACATTCTGTCTACTTCTTCAAACATTATTTTTTCTACAGCAGGGGAAACTGGGTAGAAACGTTGTTTGATGGGTTTCGCGTCTCCAACCTCTATTGCATGTTTAATTAAACAGGTTCTTCCCAAGCCCTGCTGTTCAAAACTCGGGAATAAAGAAACTACGGCATCTAATTGTTGTCGCTGGCTAGACGTTAGGCTGTAATACTCATCACTCTCCTCAGTATTGTTGTTTTCTACCTGTTCGTTTGAACTATCGGACTTCTTGGCCTCAGCTACAAAATTTAACATCGTTTTATCGATTAAATCTACTGATCCTATAACAGATGGCATTAAATCAAATTTTGTCCAAAAGTCAATACCCAATATCAAGCGTTGGGAAAGTGTTGGTATTACAAAAAAGTTGATAGGTAATGCTTTATTTTTAAACTGTAAATTAACCCTAAGCCACCCCTGGACTCTTTGTGCCGTCCCATCCGCGGTGGTAACCCATGATTTGCAACTTGTATAATTTGGAAATTTATAAAAATTTTCTTTAGCCAGATCAGAGCCAATGCAACTTATACTAGCCCCTGTATCCAATAGACCATATTCTTCAAAATCAAGGAAAAACACTTTCGCGTAATAACGACTATCATTTGGATTAGATATTATGACAGAAACCAACAACTGAGAACACACTTTACGATTTTTATAAAATCGTCTAAGTCTTAGAGTTGACCGTTTTGTTTTTCGCTTTCCATCACCTGGACATAAAATCACATCACTAAATAATTCATTGCGCTTGGCAACATAAGTTTCCCATCGTTTATGGTAAGGCTGTTTTGGTTGTAGTAATTTATCTACGTTTTCAGAAACTTCCATTTCTTTTGGTTCCCGTCTTAAAATGGAAATGTTTGTTGAGTTGGTAGTAATGACATTGTTAGTGTTAGGATCAGAACTTGAACTTTTCGATGTCGCTGATGATTCTGAAAAAATTGTGATATTTGCGTTTACTACATTGGTGCCCTCGTTTGGGGCAGAGCTTTTGAGTTTTTTTGTCTACGACATGAACATTTTTGACATTGCGGCTTGTATGTGTTTTTCGCTCCACATCCATAACAAAATATAGAACGCTCGGACAAGCAGTCCTCCCAGTAATGCCCACTGTTATCACAATTCCAACATCGGTGAGCATTTTCTGACTGTTGACACTCATTAAAGGAAACTGCTGCTTGTTCCATCAAGTTTTCATCCTGGTCAATTTCAATTTCCGACACTTGCCTCCGAGGAAACGAAGGTGGGGCATTTCTCATATTAAAATTTCGACGAACGTAGTCGTCATTCAAAAAACTTTCTCGCATTTTTACCAAACTTCTAAGATGAGTTATAGATTGCACATTAACATATAGAAGTTCGTGCCGAATATCGGGCCTTAAGTTTCTAGTAAGTATCTCAATCAGTTCATAGTCCGGCAATGGAACTGGGAGTCTGTCCATCATTGATGAGACAGCTTCAAAAAAAATGTCAAAGGTCTCCCCGGGCTTTTGCTTACGGTTTCTTATTTCTTCCTTTATATCAAACATCGATTTACAGTCTCGGTATTGACTTCTTAAAGCAATACAAAAGCTGTTCCAATTTATCACTGGGACAGTTTTATGGTATCGCCAATACCAATCGCGGGCTTTGCCTGATAAGAGCATATGCAAATTTTTGCAAATTAGCGAAAAATCGCCGTTAAAATTTTCCTGTGTTAGGGTTCTCAACCGATATAGGAATTCTTCAACATTTAAGCTATTTGAGGACCCATCAAATTTCAATCCCCAATTCTGTATGACAGATGTAATTTTATCGTTATTAAACGATATTTGAGAATTTCCTAAATTTGAATGTGCGTGTGAAAAACGTGCCTGAGGAGTATTGGTTGGACTATTCGGGTAAGAAGGCTGAATTCTTTCACGATTATGTGAGAAATTACCGGTTGGGTTACAAGATCTATTCTCCCTAGCCGACTGTGGAACTAGGTTCATATTCTGTAATATTCTAGTTAAATTGTTCTCAATCATTTGGTTTATTTCGTTATAGTCAGCAAGGGTGCCTGAAGCGTGTGTTGTGGTTTGCACGTTATTCGCTAGGGGGTGTTCCGCCGAATTCTCCTGATTCTGATCTTCTCTAATTGAGATATCAAGAATTGATTGCTCGTTCATTAGATTTCGACTATAATTCCTCGTGTGATAATGTCTAGTTTGACCGCCACGATTCCGGAGTTTGGTACGTGGTTGCTGTTTTACCGACACATTAAGTTTTTTAAGATCACTCAGTTCACAGCCTGCATGGCATACTGGACACTCACTTTGCTTAGATAGAAAACTTTCTATACAAGATCTGTGAAAGGCATGAGCACAGTTACCTATAATCATGCAGGGTATGTTTTCATTCATTTTCTCGGAGCAAAGAGCGCAGATAGGGTCTGGGCCAGTCGCACCAGCGGTTGAAGGTGAAAATAGGGGTTGCATATTCCCTGTCACAATTTCCGTAGGTGGCGGTGATCTCGAAAGTGCCATTGTTTTTTTCTTTGAAAACTACTCACTAAGAAAAATCAAAGTTAAGAAACCGTCACTTGGTTACAATATTACAAATATACGAAGTAATTTTCGTAGTAAAATATATAATTAATCTAATGATTAAATAAATTTAGTTGTAGTTTGTTTTTTTTTTTTTTTAATCTTTTTATTTTTTTATTTTATTTTTTTTTTTTTATTTATTTTTTTTTTGTTTTCTGTTTTTATGTTATTTGATGTTTTCGAACATTCTACTGAAGCTAGAGACAATAACCATTTTATCGTAGTCAATACTGGATACTAAAACTGAGCTATTGATATTTCGGATAAAGAGACACTTCCTCCAACTAGGCAACAAACCGACTTTTACCACATGTCTTTAAAGTTTCAATTCAATAAAAATTATTTGACTAATAGTTAAGGGATGTTCTATCGCTCTCTGCAATATAACATATTCCACTTAATAATTAGCAGTCGATATTTAAGCTGGGCTATTTAAAAGGAAAATATATATTTATCGGAAACCGCATAAGTAGTTATGAGTGGTATTATTGATTTCCAAGATTTCCAAAAATAACCTATAGTGATTTCCGGGTTAGGCAATTCGAACGCAAAACCTCAAATTCCTAAAAATCCTCAGAGATATATAAGTTTATTGAAAATTCTTTACCTTCAAAAATACAGCACATAGCCACTTAGCAAATACTTGATATACAATTCTATAAATTTTTAATTTTTTAATTTAATTTTTTTTATTTTTTTTTTTTTTTGAAGAGACCGAAAAAGGTAAGATGGAAACCAATTTCGGCCCCACGTTGGGCGCCATTCATATGTAATGTACGGTATGTAATGGTTTCACAAACTGCAAAAACTACCGTGATGTTAATTGTGATGCATTTTTAATAGAAACGATCACTGCTAAGAAAAGAGAGAAAAAGGTCTGTGGGAGCCTTATATCACTAGCAATCAGTCGGATGGGGAGGTTCGTGACCTTCTCTCACTTGCCTCCAATTGTACATATAATTTTATATAGACTCCCGATTTTACAAGAAAATTAACTTTAAAATGGACCAGAGTAGCGAAAAAAAACAAATAAATCCCCGTAAACGCTATTTCCAAAAAAGGCATTTCAAATGGTATTGACTACTACAATGGTTTCAGATTTCCCCAGGTGTTAAGGGAAAATGCGCTTCTTGACCCACCCTACCTTGATCTTGGCAGCGCCATTAACTAAAGCCGAAGATCCCTTTTCTGATTCACTCTCTAGCTAATCAGCCCATTCGAAAACACGGAACGTTAATCTACCAGTTCATCATGAATATTATATCATTTATTATTAACAAAAATCATTTTATGAGTTAACCGGTTTCGGTTCCGATTATAATTAATCGAGAAATAATTATTCTACTAATAATCACATAATAACAAATTAAGAGAGAGAGAGAGAGAGAAAGAAATATTTAATAAGCTGAAAAATATAATTTACTTGATCTTCCTTGTAATTAATAAGCAGTAAGTAGTTTTGTTTTTTGTGGAATTTCAGGTTACATTACAAAGAAGATCTTTAAATGGATTTTATAGGTATTAACTATTACTAAATAAAATCTAGTAGGAAAAACCAATGTTTTCTGTACATAAAAAATTGGTAAAATGTTATACTTTCAACACTAAGCTTAGATGACAAGCTGCTTTACATACAGACAATAATCTCTACATGTGTGAATAACATGTGATTCTTTTAATTCATGGTTATTATTCATTGATAAGTTTTTTTTTTTTTTTATTATTATTTGGATGGTTTTTTAGACTAGGTGTGTACAAGCAAGAAAAGATGGATACAAAAATTAGGTTTTTCACTCACCACGCTTTAGATGAACGTTGAGGCCTCCTCGATCACTGGTGGTTTAGCTGTTTAAGAATATTTATCGTTTTCTTGCATATAATAGATGGGGATTAGTAACTTATTATGATAGGATTTTAAATACATAGATATTATACGAACAATGTTGATTCCGTTTATCAAATCAGGCAGGTGGATGGAAAATTAGTACTGGTATGTAGGTTTTACCTCTTCCCCAATCAAAGTATAGCTAGATATTTTATAGTTTGACGCCAAAACTAGTGAGTAAAAAAAAAAAAAGATTCCGCTTTTTCCGGTTATTAAGGACTGTATTAACTTTCCGGAGTATTGACCAAAGTTCCGCTCAGTGGCAAACACGTTTAATACTTCACAAATGTAAGAAGTCGTTGCTTCGAGTTATAGGCACTTATATAAAAAAATTGGGCTGGTGGCAAGGAATTGGTGCCTCGTAGCGTATTTGGTGGTAACTGATCTATGGTTAGAGGATCATAGCTTATTGGAAAAAACCACACAAGGAAAAAAAAAAACATATTCTTAACACTTACCAATAAGTATAATTTCATGCAACTTCACACCCTTCTATCACAACAATAATGTAATTCTCTAAATATTATTTAGGTGTGATACCTATTATATAGTCAGAATAGTTATTCTGCCCAAATTACTTTATTTTTCACCTTGATGAAGAAGTTACACCTTGATTATTATATGAAGCGTTAAGCAAAAGAACTTTACTTCGTGCTGTTTTCAGAAAAAAGGAAATGGATAGGTTCTTGACAATCAGCAATGGACGATCGAAATGTGATGGGTTGCATTTCTAGGTAAAATTACTTTCGTTACGCTACCTTCAAATGCGACTCTGTGTCCAACGGAATTTTTAGTTTGAACCAAACAAATTTAGTAAAATTAGGTAATGATTTTGTCTTTAACTACTACTGAGAATCATAAAGGTTGGTGAACTAATTATTTTTTTTTTTTTTCAGTATATGAGATAACACATATTAAAATTTAAACGAGTTTCGTTCATTACACATGCTACAATGTCGTAAGAAAGACTTTTGAGGATAAAAAGTACTGTTCGGCTCTTCTTAAGGTATTGATAAAGTGTGGCACGACGGTTTGACGCACAAAATAAAGTTGAACATGCTTGCAAACACTCATAAGCTTCTGGAAGGTTACTTATGGGGCCGAAAATTTGTTATCAGAGAAGGCGATTTTATGAGCCCAGGTCAGCCAATCAATGCAGGAGTTCCCCAAGGTAGCATACTGGGACTTACTTTATATTTGATTTATGCCTCTGACGAGCACACTAAATCTGGTATTCACACTTTAACTTTTGCAGACGACAAAGCGTTCATGAAAACCATCGATTATCTTCACGAAGTTTACAGGAATATAATTCAATATTATAAAAATGGCTAAAACTTTGGAAAACAAAGTTAGTGAACCAAGGTGTACATTCACACTGCGTATTTACGTACATGCTCGGCTATCCAAATCAACATTTCACCTATTCCGCAGCACAATGAAGTCAAATACTTTGGTATTCACTGCAACCGGAGGCTAACGTGGAAGCCTCACATTCTCCATGGTACGAATTCAGAAGGATCTGTGTGTTCCGCTGGTGAGAGATGAATTCTCTAGGTACGCGACAAGGTTTATCAGTAAACTTGAACTTCACCCAAACCCTCTTGCACGAAACATACTTAATTTTAGCGGTCATACTCAGTTGAGAAGATGGGATACCCTTGTTACCATCAGAGCGTTAAATAAATGAGTTTACCGATATATTTGGCGCAAAATAAAACTTTTTGTCTAGCATTGGCTGGACTTAGTTTGAATACTTATTGTTAGTTCACATTGTGAAGATTCAATAAATAAATAAAAGCAAAAAAAAAAAATTAACAAAATAATATTAAACTAAACTGCAAGTTAATTAAGAAACGAAAGAGAACATAGACGAAAAACCAAAGTGTTAAGTAATTAATTTACGATATTTTCTTTTTAACTACTTTCGGGTTCACTCAGTTAGCCTTCCATGTTCAGTCAGTGTTTGAGTGCTTAAGTGAACGCGACTTGTCGTGTTTTAAAAACGTTGATGCTAATTGTTACTTTTCCGGAGATAAAAAAAACCGACGGAACAGTTAAAGCTTTTTTCGCAAAATAATACAGCATGAAAATTAAGATTTCTAAAAGGAATAAAGCCCATAGAAGTGAACATTTCATGTCCATAATATTAAAAAACTTTTTATTTTGGTTTGAAATGTATCTACTCGTATATACATACATACATATATTTGTATGTAATTTATATACACATACATACATATGTGCATAGTTATACTGCATGCTCAAAATATTTGCTAGACTGCAGTTCCATTTAAATCTGTACAAACATTAATGTTGAGTTGAGCATCCATTTGAAATGATTTGTGTGTGTGTGTGTGTGTGTGTGAAGATACAATGTCACGCTGAAAGTGCAAATCTATAAATTGTATATTGTCCGATAATTTTTCTGGATTCAATTACAGCTGCGACGCACTCCGTAGTGCAAAATATTCTACATAAGTGCAAATTAATTAAATACTTGCATATGTATGCATGGATGTACATTAGGGGGCATTAGTGTTATGTGGAAAATCTTAGGAACGGGATGTGAAGGTTTGGAAAAAATTTGATGAGCCAAAAAATTAGTACAGTAGGATGGGGAAAACACAACTGCAGAAAATCCACAAAAAGTTGCATAACTGTCAGCGTTGTCAACTTTCAAATTTCAAAACGCACCAAAATGGGGGAAAAAGCGCGTTATTTCAACAAAAACGCCCCGACTTTTTGATTTTTTCCTTTAATTTTTAAAAACCTATTTTGTATTTTAAAAAGCAAAATATTTTTATATTAAAAACACTATAACCAAACAGCCTTTTAAGCGACTATTATACAATCAAACTGGGTCTGATTGCACCGTCTGATGGCATGCCATCAAATTCGTTCAATAGCTAGAATTCATGTTTGCCAAACTTGGCCTCTAGTACGACTCCGTTAGTTTTATTAAGATAGTGTTACCGTTACAATAATTATAACGATATATTATCATATTTATTATTAAGCAATATCATTTAATTCTATTTGCTGTCCAAATCAGCTGTTACTTTTTCTGCCTATTAACAGGGACACAAAAATACAGCTGCTTACCGTCGTCAAAATTATATTGCAGGACTATACAACTATTACTGTCGAAAGAATTTACGATTATTAGATCATTAAAAGTTACAGAATCATGCTACAAACCTTCAAATTCAATTAATAACAATTCTATCAAACACAGTGCACATTTCATTTGCGTTTTCGTAAGCGGTGTCTTAAAAGAATTTATTGAAATATACGAAAATTTGCTAGAATTATAATATATGAATGGAAGTTTCCTTAATAAATATTTAATGCAAACGTTGACTTGATCGTCGACTGGCAGCAAATTTTATAAAACGAAGTGTTTCTTTTTTTTTTTGAAGCAAGCTTGTCTTACTTTGTGCATATCGCTCCTTTATTGCAACATAGTCATATCTCAAAAAAGCTCGTTTCGAGAAAAACGCATTTAAAGTTTTTAGTTTCCATACAAGTCTTAACAAATTTTTTGAGAAAATATCTCCTAAAGAAAACAATATAAAAGCAATTTGAATAAATTTTTGGCACAATATATATGGAAGCACTGTTAACAATTCTGCATTGTTAACTCGAAAGCCATTTTTGAGATACGACTATGTTGCAATAAAAGAGCGATATGACATGGTATGTTTTCCACGCAAAATGAAACGTAGAAATTTTAGATATTTGATTAAACTTTTTTCTTACATCAAAACCAAAATTTGAGTTGAATTTGATTTTGTTCCACCGAAATTTAAAAAACGCACCGATAATGTAAAAAAAGCGCACCACGCACCGACTAAAGAATTTTTCGCACAAGCAATTTTGAAAAGCACCAAAAACGGTCGAAACGCACCGAGTTGACAACGCTGATAACTGTCTCTGAGTCGTTCTTAGGGAGGTAGAATGTAGTGGCGGTCGTAATATTTCTCCTTCTTCATGTCCTGCGAAAATGCCCTCAAACTGCCCTGATTATTACGGCTCTTACACAAAATATTAGTTTTTAACCTTTGAGGCTCAACCCAGGGCGGGTTAGCCCTAGAGGTGCCGAATGTATGACCAGCTTCCAATATTTTTGTGAACCCAGCATTTTTGGAGCACATATCTAGCTTCTATCTTCAATCATTAGGGTGGTCCCCACACAAAAACTTATTTTAAAATATTGTTTTTAATGGAATAGTATTGAGTTTAAGTTTTCATTATAAGAGCTTAATACATTCAGCGATAACTTGAAGAAAAAATACTTCCTCTTCCTCGTTACGGCATAATATGTTGTATCCTTCTATTAATTTTACTCCTCTATCAGCAGCGTCATTAAACCCAGTTCAGACTATTATACTTGTCAAAAATTCAAATAATACGTGCAAGTCTGATAGTCTGAATGCAAAATTTGACATCCCATACGACTTTGTTGTTTTTTGAAACTTTTGAAAAGGATAATACTTTTCATTGGATCAGGGTTGAGTTTTTTAGCAAACCAGCTGTTTAAAAATTGAGTAGTCGGCTATTTAGTAGCCGATGGCGTGCAGTCACTGATAGTATTTTTTGAAAACGTTTTGGGTCTTCCAATTGTAGCTCTTTCGTAGCAATGTGGGTAAGATCCCTTGCAGAGTACCGTTGAAGAAGCCATTCACGGCTCCAGAAACGTTTAGCACCTCGTTGCGTATAATGTGCTTTATTTTTCGTTCTTTTAATTAAAATTTTTAAATCTGCCACAACTCCCAAAAACACATTTTTTCTTGATTTTTGGCTCACAATTTTTTAAAATTATAAGTTTTATAATTCTTTTCTTTAAAAATGTTGATCACTGCAATTTGACATGATAAAATAATCACAATTTATTGTTTTGGTAAAGTCAAACGAACTGCAGTTTTCTTTTCTACTCAAATTTGGTGGTTTATTTCAAGTGTGATCGTGTGAATGCAAATTCTAATTTGCATTACACTTTTTGACAGTCGCAAGAAATGTGTTTAGACTTTTATCTTACAACCTCGACTGAAAGTATTTATATTTATATAGGGTGTTTTTTTAAGCCCGATAGAACTTGAAATTGTAAAAAATAACACAAAAAATTAAATTGTAATCAAAATTTTTTTTTTATTCGAAAGATCAATACGTGACATTAACATTTGAAAATGATTTCGGGCATATGGGCACCGCGGCTGTTCTTGACGAAGCGCATTCTGGACGTCCAATTTTGGGCCACTTTTTCGAGCACTGCTGGCCGTATGTCACGAACAACACGAACAATGCTGGCCTCCAAGGCGTCAATTGTTGCTGGTTTATCAGCATAAACCAGTGACTCCACGTAGCCCCACAGGAAATAATCGAGAGGTGTCAAATCGCACGACCTTGGAGGCCAATTGACAGGTCCATTTCTCGAAATCAACTTATCGCCAAATTTTGATTTCAGTAAGTCGATGGTTGCGTTCGCCGTATGGCACGTAGCGCCATCCTGTTGAAACCACATCTCCTCCGGATCAATGTCATCCATATTTTCAAACAAAAAATCATTGATCATGGTGCGGTAACGATCTCCATTGACCGTAACGCGAGCTCCGGCCTCATTTTTGAAGAAATAAGGTCCGATGATGCCACCAGCATGAAAACCGCACCAAACAGTGCATTTTTCTGGATGTAATGGAGTCTGTAGGGTCTCTTGTGGATTGGTCTCACTCCATATGCGGCAATTTTGCTTATTAACAAACCCGTTAAGCCAAAAATGCGCCTCATCGCTGAACACAATTTTGCGATAAAACAACGGGTCTGATTTTCAAAGTAAATTTGGATAATTTCGTTGCGTTGTTCAAGCGTGAGTCTATTCATGATGATTTGTCAGAGTATACTGAAACAAATAAAAAAATGTTTCATCAAAATTTAATTTTTTGTGTTACTTTTTACAATTTAAAGTTCTATCTAGCTTAAAAAAACACCCTTTAGAATTTTTATTGAACTTTATAATTCAGTAAAAAATTATAAATAGCTTGTTTTCTATGTTTCCCAGCTATCTATATGTCGACATTTCATAGGAACTACCCTAATCATCAGTAGACTTTGGAAATTTTTGAAAGATATTCTCAAAAATTCAACTTTATATCCCAACAATCCAAATAAATTGCTGAGAATTTGAAAAGAAAAATGCTTTAATAATATCCGTCAAAACACAAAAAACAAGCTTTTCTATTTATAAACGTCTCTAACATTTCTTTACACCTTTCAAACAAATGAACAACCGTTGGTTGCTACGACTTGCTTTTTGAAAGTATCGAAAAGCAGAGAACAAAAATTCAAACAATTATAAATGTTTATAAATAGTTAGAAAAGCTTGTTTTTGTGTTTTGACGGATATTACTAGAGCATTTTTCTTTTTAAATTCTCAGCAATTTATTTGGATTGTTGGGATATAAAGTTGAATGTTTGAGAATATCTTTCAAAAATTTCCAAAGTCTACTGATGAGTAGGGTAGTTCCTATGAAATGTCGACATATAGATAGCTGGGAAACATAGAAAACAAGCTATTTATAATTTTTTACTGGTATAAATGTTAGAAGCTTAAATGGCGAATAAAAAACTTAATTGTTTGAACTTTATAATTTTTAAACTCAATTTTTGGTTTGTACATTTGTACAACGGGTTATAGTTCAAGTTTTTTCCTTTCTTAAGTTTTTTCTTAAGAATGATTTTTTGCAATACAAATTTGCTGTGAATAATAATCAAATCTTTAGCTGGGGGACAACCAGCTGTTTCGTAGTCGCTACACTACTCATCAGCACCCACTGGAATTTGAACTCGTAAAGTATTTATACTTGTATAATAATCTGATTAGGCCTTTACCAGCATGCAATTTATGCAAATTTCCAGGTCGTCAATAATAAAGTCTACTGGTAGTCCAAAAAGCGAGAAGAATTTGGTTGGTTCGAGTTCTACGTACTGGCACATTGTTCATCAGTTATTTCTTTATTTGTGTGGAGTCCGCATTGGTTTTCACCTTTCAATCCGAAAATATATGATGAAGAAATTTGACTGCCTAATTACCACACTCATTTACCATGACTTCATTCACGTCGTCTTCTTCTTCACTGTATTCAATATTTCTATATTTTTTTATTCTTAAATCACGAGTTGCATTACCTATTTTGTTTTTGATGTCATACGCGATATTTTTAACAAATAATTCGAGAGCAACAGCTTCACCGCTGAGATACCAAATATGTCCAGAGAACCAATTTCGCAGTTTTTTCAGTTTCAAAAACCACGTTCAGAAAATCAAAATCATTATTTTGAATTCGGATTGCATTTATGTTCCCAACTTATTTCTTCTTTATTCAAGTCGAGATATTTTCGAAGTAAAAATGTTTTTGAGCATTTTATATAAAATAAGAGATTCTATCGTATACTACACTAAATCCCCTAATACTCGTATACGTACATATGAATACTTGTGTATGTGTTAAAATATGGCAAATTTTTTGCCAAAAAGGCATATCTGAAAAAGATTTGTTTGTTTTTGCTTAAATTTTGTTTTACAAAAGAAAATAATTTAAAATACGTACTGGGTGTACTCTGACATTTTAGTTTAATAGCATGTTCACACGAAGGCTTATATTCGAGGTTCACTCTCACATTCGTGTTTTGCGGCCCAATCTGGACTGAACCAACATGATTCGCCATACAAAATTTTATGAGCGAACCAACTTGGTTCATTTTGAATCTTGTTGTGAACCATGCAAAAACTATTATCATCTCCAAATTTGATAATAAATTATATATATCTGAACTAGCTCTCAAAACAATGTAAACAAAGAAAAAACGGATTAAGTATATAACACACAATATGTTTTTATCAATGTAGATGCAATTTTTCACAATGTAAAATGCCTACATGTCGTTTGTTACCTCAAAAACATTGCGTATGTAGAAAACATGAGCAAAGCCATCTGACAAAATGTCAAATAGAGTGTGTTCTATTTTGTTATGCTTAATCATCTGACATTAGTACTCTACGCCTTATCAACTATTCAGCGACGGTTGATTTTGGGCGGTATAAGTAGTCGACTTGAGGAAATTTTAACGCATTAATATTTTAAATAATTAAAAACAATGTCAGACGTAAATTACATTTGTGACCGAATTTTACAAACCGTCTGTAAAAATTATAACTTTGACAGACATGAAAAATACATGAGCAATTACATTAAAAAAAAAAAAAACAGACGTAAACACATATCGTCAGTGGGCGCCTTAATTAATGCTTGTAAAACCAAAAGAAACACATGGAATATATAAAAATTGGATACTTACGTAAAGATTTTAATAAAAATTGAAAAAAGAATCAGTGAAGCGTTTGCACAAAATACGTAAACATCCGTGTGAAGCAAAACAATTGTTTCATATTACTATCTGAACATGGTATAACAGCCTGTCCACCGATATCGAATGAAAATGTATGCGAAAGAAAGCTAGTCACTAGAGCTGCAAAACGATCGATAACCGTTCCCATCGATATTTTCGATAGTTTTAAGAAACGCTATCGATACTATCGTGAAGTGTCCTGTAGTGCGAATCTGTAACTTATATAACGATAATCGAATCATTAAAATAATAATAACGATATTTTATCGAATTTGCTATTCTGTAACATTTTTCTAACGATATTCGTAGTCGATCAAACTCAGCTGTTAATTTTACTGCCGATTGTCGATTTCTTAAAGACAAAAATTTTCTTGTTGTTTATTCAATCGTTAAAGTGTATTTTTTTTTAAATTGTGCATCCATGAAATAAACTGCTTACAATCTGATTTTTAAGACATAAAAATATTTATTATATATTGATTATATAAATAAATACATAAAATAAGTATTTATTAAATACATTTTCACAAACCAAAATTTCAGTATAATTTTTTAATCGGTAAAGTGTGTTTTGTGTTAAAATAGCTATTGAACGTTTGGCATTCGTATTTACAAGGGATGAAACAAGTTTGAACGCTTCAAGGAATAATCAGTGTGTTTATCGGGAGTTGGACATTTCCTTTGAGTTGACAGTCAATGAATTTAAAAAGTTATATTGATTATCACCAGTCTTAGTTGTGGTCATTCTGAACATACAGAACTTAGTACATACATGTATAAACAAAGGCTGACTTCCAAAACGTTCGTATACAAAGTTTGTATGCAGTATTGCTACTGTACTTAAATCATTTTCATATGCAAAGTTCCGAAACAGTACAACTATGTACTTTGTTTACTTTTACGTTTTGAAATGAAGATGATACGATGCATCATATTCGAGAAATAATATTTGTGTTAAAAATAAACAAAAATGGAGAGTGAAGCATTTAAAATTTTGTTCGATAATTTTTTTAATTTATCAGAGGTTTCTCTTTTAGAGCAGGTTCTATTGGTAATGCTGCCACTTCTTCCGAGCTGTTGTCAATCGGTGAGTTTGTAAGAACATCATAATGCGAAGATTCTAAAATCTGTTCCGGGACAGAAACCTCACACCGGGAACCATAGACTTCATCCATTTCGTCAAAAAATTCCCAAGTTGTGGCTGCTTCCCCTGAAGTGTTGTTGCGCTTTTTTATGCGTTTGTATGTTACGCAGAAGTTTAAAAACTTTCTAGTAACGTCATCACGCGTGAATGGAGAGGAATTATCAACTTCCTTAATTTCCCGTAGAACTTTTTCCCATAAAACGGTCCTCTTCTTGCGTTTTGCACAGAAATCTGTTTCGTTTCTTAATCTTGTTTCGAGAAGCAATTTTTTCTGTTGATGATTCCATTTATTGTAGCTGAAATATATTGAAAACATATTTATTCGGTGTATTTATTAATATTTGCGAAAAAAAAACGGTTTACTTACATTTGTGAACTGGTCATTGTTTCAAATTTTTGTTTTTGATAAAGGCGCGTCAATAATTAAATAGCAATGCATCAACTATAAAACTGATGCCTTGTTTGCTTTCTTACTGCGTTAAAATTACTTGGCGGCGACGTTTTGAAATGGTTTACATTGTATAATTATTGTACTATGGCGTTATGAAATATGATTCTTTGTTCAAACACAAAGCAAATGACGTTTTGGAAGTCAGCCAAATAAATGAAACATATGGGCACATATTTTATTTTACTTGCCTTATTACAAATTAAATAATATATATTGTCACTTAAAAACTAAAATCACAACAAATAAAAATCAATATGTATACATATTGTTATGGAAAATTTTATTGTCTTTTCTTTTCTTCTTTGTGGTTTTCGCTTTTTTCTGGCAGAGATGTCACGTGATGTTTATATGAATGAACAGAAAAATACAGCTGTTTATCATCGTTAGAATTAAGTTACAGAATCACTCAATCGTTAGTGCAAGCGATGAAATTTGATGACAAAAGTTGCGATTATCGATTCGTTAAAAGTTAGAGAATCGCACTACTGGAGACGATCAAAAAACACATCAACGATCTAAGTGTGTGCGTGCAGTCGTGCTTTTTCTAGTACACCTATAGGTTGTCGGCTCTGATTGATGAAAATCAAAAACTTTTGATCTTTTATTTTGACGTGTAATTATTTTGTGATTGACGATAGAAAATGTCAGTTTTGTTATCGAAAGGGGCAACAATAAGTAACATAAAAAACTACATCCATATTTATTATGATTTTTGAATTTCACAAAAAACCTAAAATTCGAGAAAATGCGAGTTAAGACTTTTTTTTATATGATATGCAATAATTTAAGGTGCTTTATTACGAGATCTCTATAATTAAAGTTTTGCAAGTGGCTAGGTGCACATATACAATTAATTAGGTGCGAATTCGGTTTTATAATGATGCGAATTTTAATGGCTTAATTTTTAATTCTTGTTTCACTTGTATGTTTGTTTGCATTTTTGCAACACTCAAAACTCTTACCATTGTAGTGTACGTACACTTATGCACATCACTGTAGTAATATTAGTTATTTATATTGTCAATCCGACCAAACTGTAATAAGCATATGTATATCCACTAATGCATAACACTGTAGTAATTTAAGAACCTAGAACCTTTATCTACGTTTAATATCTTCATTTATTTTTGTCCTAGGAATTTATGTTTGGTCAGCATAAAAGGCAAGTTCAATGCTTTTTTCAATGTCAAACGGCTCACATTGTCATTTGTTCATACTTTGATACGAATATCATTTGGATATTCACAAATATTGAATCGATCATGGATTTTATGAAAGCTGCTGACTTTAGGATATTTTAGTATATAAGCTGAACAATTGATAAAATAAAGACAGAATTAATTTGTACTTCAAATATAACAGAACTGTTGTTAATTCTCAAAAAGGGCATTTTGATGCTCGTACGCATATCGGCAGAAGTGCTCTGTATAATATTAAAATCAAGACCAAGAAACTCCTCCGAAACATTTAGAGGTACTTTGGCGATTACTTCCTTTTTTCCCCCTTTTTTTTATATACCACCTGGCCAGTTCAAAAAAAAAATCTTTTGTTTTTAGAATATACGAGTACTTAGCTAGTGAGGCCTAACTTTTTTATGCAAATAAAAATGGAAAATCCTTATTACATATTTTTTTTTATAGGATGCTGTGCATCCTATACTGTGCATATTGAAGAAGACAAGAAGACTAGTAACTAAGATTTGATTATTAGTTTTCTTGTCTTCTTCAATCAATAATTATTGATCACAGCAAATTTGTATTGTAAAAAATCCTTGTTAAGAAAAAAACTTAAGAAAGGAACAACTTGAATTAAAACCCGATGTACATACTTATGTACAAACCAAAAAATTTTTAATTTAAAATTGTAAAAAGTTCAACAAAAATTTAACAAATTAATAAAACAATTATTTTTTGTCTTTTTCAATAAAAGTCATCAAAAAAATTGCTGTAAGTCTACCGGTCTTGGCGAAAAAATTAAATCAGGAGGAAACTGTTTACTCACTTTTGAAGCGTAATTTTTGACAGTTTTAGTTAAAAGGTGTTATAAAAAATTGTTGGTCTTATTTTTTGAAACTGGTTAAGTAAGCATTAGACAGTCTCTTAATTATAGTTACTAAGATTATTCTAGTGCTAATACTTGCAATGTAATAAAACGAAATATATATATATATATATATATATATATATATATATATATATATATATATATATATATATATATATATATATATATATATATATATATATATATATATATATATATATATATATATATATATATATATATATATATATATATATATATATATATATATATATATATATATATATATATAAGAATTGCTCGTTTAATAAGATAAGATTGTAAGAAAACTATGTTGTATTATTGCACTTTGAAATTGTGTGAAGACGTATGTTGCTATGAGCACCTTACATGAAACAGCGTGATACTTACAACGCTATTTGGAAGCGAGTTTTTAAAGGCAGCTAGACTTTTTCCTATGAAAGGTATTTTCCTATGAAAGGTATTATTATAACATTTTCTTCTTAAGTCCTATTGTTTTCTTTAAAATAGATCTGTTTGATATTTTTGGAAGGCTTTCAAGTCGGCTGATGATTAGGGTAGCTCCTATGAAATATCGACAGTTAGGAAACACAAAAAACAGGGTGTATAAATGTTTTTGATATCTCAAAAAATTTTTATATTGTATGTATGTACGTGTGTGTGGTATTTTCAAAGCGAAAAATTGGGAATATAAAACTTAAAATTGATTAAACGCAATAAATAAAAAACAAAAATGTTCGCGGAAATTAAAATGGTATTCGTTACCAAATAACAAACAATTATACTTTTTTTTAAATATGTTATTTTGGACGCGTAAAAAGTGATCACTGTCGGCTTATCAGTTGTCTATTAATATGAATTTCGTGGCTCGTCATGACGTATTAGGAACTTATACGCGTGTCAATAGCACAACTTATAATGTACCGAAAAATAACAAAACTAAAACCTTTGTCAAGGAAAAGGCAACCTGGAAGTGGAAAAAGGTAGAAAAAAATTTATCTGTTTTGAATTCCATTGTGCAAAAACAGACAATAACAATTTAGTCCGAACAATTTTTTGTTCTTTTAAGAACAGACGAGACTAATTAAACCGGCATAACATGTATAATGGGTATACACAGCATTGTGTATGTATTCGTGTTTTTGATTGCTTGGCTTGTAGTTATTTGAATTGGTTTGTTCTACTTATCTACTTGTGCCGGCCTAAAGCTGGTTGAAAAAATTATACCGACAAATTTTCAGTTTTCAAAATTTGAAAAAAAATGTAACAATGTTTTAAATTATGTATTGTAGTTTGAGCGCCAGCTATCATCCAAAATCCTCCCCAATCTAGCTGATCGTTTTCACCTTTCTAAGCTTTATGGCCTGAGACTTTAATTTTCACGAAATGATTAAAAGTTTCACGCAATAATTAAAAGTTTGTCTTTTCTTGTAAATTTTTTTTTTTATTATATTTTTTTGACTTCCATTTTGTGTTTATATTTTTCCCTTGACATTTGAAAAAAGATTTATTTTTTGTAGTTTTGTATTTATTGCTCTTGCATATACCTAGTATGAATACGCCTTGGCTTTTATAGATTAATAATAGTCAACTCAGTTGTTTACAAATAAAAAACTTAAAAATGTTTAATACACATATGTATTTGTTTAATTTTATATTTTAGGGGTCGCGTGTTAGCACTATTAATGATTGGCTTCAGATAAAAATCGGTGGGGATGAAGAACTAAAAACAAAACAAAGAAGGCAAAAATTGAATCGCATAAAATCGACAAAATACACATTTTTCACATTTTTACCACAAAATTTATTGGAGCAATTTCGCCGAATTGCGAATTTTTACTTTTTAGTTATGACTATAATATCGCTATTGATTGGTGAGTATGAAAAAAACGTTTATGCATAATGTTAGATATATAAGTATTTAGTGAAACTTTCCCCATTTCGTTTGGTGATAATATTTCTAACACAGCAGTTCACATTGCTTACCACATTACATACTCGTACTTTTAATGATAAGTACAATAAATGCTAACTTACAATGTGTGTAAAGTAGTCTTCAAGACCTTCTAAGTGCTTATACTAGTATAGTGTAATGACAGACACCTTCCACTAAGTAGGAAAATATTCAAGACGTAAAATAGCATTAAAAATAAAAAGAAGGACGATTCTTCTAGCTACTCGGGGTAATTGCACAAACATTCTGTTGGTAATTTTATCAATACCTGGAGCTTTTCTGAGGTTTAAGTTACTAATACCACTCTCGATATCTTGAAAACAAAGTCTAAGAGGTACGGCAGGTCTAACGACATATGGCGGCATATCAGCTTCATCATTCAGTCCGTTAATGGCAAACACGTTTCTCAAGTGGTTAGCGTACAGCATTCCCTTTTCGGAACCACTTCTAGCCCAGTCCCCAGTTGGAGTACGCAAGGGGGGCCTAGCTCTAACGGGTCTCTTTAACCCTCTTGTTGCTTTCCACAAAGAATAATCGGATTGAGGACTACCATTGAGGCTTTCCAAATAAGTTGTGAGGGAAGCACTCTACTAACAAATTCAGTAGACTTACGCATTCTCGCAGTTGCCATTTTATTTGATTCTTCTTTTTTCTGAGACAAGATGTTCGATTTCAGAAGAACAAGTTCTGCTATTCATATTTTTAAAATTTGTAGTGGTAGCATGTTGCACGGCTTTTATAATACTTTGGGAAAAATCATTAACCTCAAACTAGCCGTACAACATGCTACCACTACTCATATAAGATCCAGAAATGAGAACAATAAAACTTATTCGTCTGAAATTAAGCAACTTCTGTCAGAAAAAAAAAGAGTTAGAAGAGAGTGGCAACTTTGCAGGTACCCTAGCTTAAAACTAGGCTACGGGAATATGTAACTCGATTAAGAAATATGCTTGAAATCTAAAGAATGGCTTCCCTTAAAAAATATCTGGAATGTCTTGATGGTACCCCTCAATCCGAATATTCTCTGTGGAAAGCGACAAAAGGACTAATAAGATCCGTAATAGGTAAGCCACCTTTGCGAACTTCAACTGGCGACTGGGCAAGAAGCGATTCTGAAAAGGCGATGGTGTATGTTAACCATTTGAGAAATGTTTTTATTACAAATGATGTAGCAAATGATGCAGCTGAATTATCATTATATGGAGTTAGGCCGCCTGAGTCTTTGTGATAAATATTTCAAGATGTAGAACAAGGTATCAGTAACATAAACCCCAGGAAAGCTCCAGATATTGATCGAATTACTGGCAAAATGCTTGAACAGTTACCTCGTGTAGTTAAAAGAGTTCCACTTTTTATTTTTAACGCTATTTTATGCCTTGAGTATTGTCCTGCAGAATGGAAGGTATCTATTATTACTATGATACCCAAGATAGAGAAGGACCCGACTAAGGTAGAGTCATATAGACTAATAAGTCTACTACCAACAATTTCAAAACTATTCGAAAAATTTTTAATGGCGAAATTGAGTCTAATGTTGATCAATGTGGGATGCATCCCTGATCATCAATTTGGTTTACGGGCTAAACACGGCACCATAGAACAAACGCACAGACTAGTCAATATCATAAGACAGACCTTTGAAATATTGCTCAGCTCTATTCATTGATATTTCTCAAACTTTTGATAAAGTGTGGCACGACGGCTTGACGCACAAAATAAAGTTGAACTTGCCTGCAAATACTCACAAGCTTCTGGAAAGCTACTTATTATATAACTCAACCTATCGAGGCAGGAGTTCCCCAAGGTAGCATACTGGGGCCTACTTTATATTTGATTTACACCTCTGACATGCCAACGTCATCTGGAATCCACACTTCAACTTTTGCAGACGACACAGCGTTTTTGAGCGTTCATAAAATCCAATATTGGAAAAATGGCTTAAAGTTTGGAAAATCAAGGTTAATGAGCAGAAATGTACTCACGTCACATTCACACTGTGTAAACAAACATGTGCGCCTATTCAAATTAACAACTCACCTATTCCGCAGCACAATGAAGTCAAGAACCTTGGTATTCACCTGGACCGTAGGCTAACGTGGAAGGCTCGCTTTGAAGCAAAAGTCACTCAGTTGAAATAAAAGCAGAGCAACTAAATTGGCTTATGGGCAGAAACTCGACATTGAAGTCGGATTGTAAACTTCTGTTATACAATGCAATTCTAAAGCCCATCACAACTGTAGTGGGAGAATTCTAGACCTCGTCTTTACTAATCAACCATTGGATACTCACATATATAGATCAGTTCCTAATACAAATCCAGAAGATCGCTACCATCCCACAACTGAAACTGAAATTTGTTTTCCCTCTTTTAAACCTGCCCAGCAGATAAACAAGTGCAATGTGGGGCGTAGAAAAGTCTACTGTTTTCCTCGCACATATTATTCTAAGCTTAATGATATGCTACACAATGTTAATTGGAGCTCTATAATTTCTGGAAGTAATTTTGATTACAACATATTATCTAACTTTTATACTGTATTACACCACTGCATCTCAAGTTCCACAGATATTTAGTTTGAATAATAAAGGCCCAACATGGAATAATTGCTATTTGATTAGAGCAAAGAATAAGAAAAACAAACTTTATAAAAGGTACAAAAAATCTGGATCCTTAAAAGATTTCCGAAATTACTCCATTGCGCGTTCTGAGTATAATATTTCAAACAAATTAGCATAGAATAACTATTTAGCTCGCATGAGATTACAGTTGAAAACTAACCCTAAATCGTTTTATAAATTTGTCAATTCAAAACGGCGTTCTTGTGACTATCTCAAATACTTGAAATATGGTTTCTGTAGTAGTGATGCCGTATGTATGATGAGTATGATGAGTGTATCTCATCAGCAATATGTTTTTAGATTTCTTTGCAACAACATACTCCAGGAGCACAATCGATTACAATTCTATATCAGTTTAATTTAAAATGTTCATCTAGCATAACTTTTTCATTCATTGACAGTGAAACCGTTCTTTTAAATTTAAGATCACTGAAATCTTCCTATTATCCCGGTCCGGACGGAGTTCCTACACTGAAAAAATTCTGTTCAGAAATTCTCTGAATTATGACATTACTTTTATGAATTGTTTCATTATTTTTTAACCATTGTAACTTTTCATAGAAATAATTAAACAAATTTCATTAGATTATTTTAATGACAACCTTCATAAAAGTAATGAAACATTTTAATGAAAAACATGACTTATTTTCATTAATCGTATGAAAGAGAAATCATATGATTCGTGAAATAATTTCTCTAGATCAAAGAATCAATTTCATAAAGCACATGAAAACTGTGCTTTTTTATTTAATGAAATAACTTCTTTGTACTAATGTAATATATTCATAGATATATGGAATAACTTCATTAAAAATATGAAACTCCTTCATAAGGTCAATGAAGTTATTTGATTTATCTATTTTTTAATACATTGAGTACCTGAAAAATTTACATTAAATATGAAACTCATAAATCTAACTTTTTGATAAAAATAAACTAGACATTTTCCTAAACTCTAGCTTAAGATTAATAAATGCCCATTAATATGTTTTACCAAAATTCAAAGTTTTCAAAATAAATAAAATTTTATTGCAGTCATAAATTCAATGATTTTTTTTATTAATGAAACTATGAAACTTAATGAAACAATTCTAATGGAACTGTTTCATAATATATATATAATTTTTCATGCTTATTGTGAAAAGTTTGCATTGGATTAATGAAAAAAATTTAATGAAACAGTGTCATTAAATACATGAAGCATGTTTATTTCAGTGTAGCTGTATTCTCATACATTGTGCAGAGTCCTTGTATAATCCACTTATGATTATCTATAACAAGTCTGTTGATCTATGTTACCTTCCTCCTGAATGGAAAAAATCGTTCATTATCCCTTTGTTTAAATGTGGAAGCATATCAAACTACAGAGGAATAGCTAAATGCTATTCCAAACATTTTGGAGTTTACTACTATCGTAAATAATGGATTTTTAAATAGCAAGCAAACGGATGTAATTTACACGGACTTTAGTAAAGCATTTGACAAAGTAAACCACGACCTGTTGTTACACAAGCTTTCGTTAATGGGATTTAGCATTACAACCCTTAAATGGATTCGTTCATATTTGTCCAACAGAACCCAACAAGTAAAGTTTAGAAATGTTTTATCGATAAATTTGGATGTTCCTTCTGGTGTTCCCCAAGGAAGCCATCTTGGCCCGTTGTTATTTACCCTTTTTATTAATGATCTGCCCTATGTTGTCTTCTACCCAAGAATTTTAATGTATGCTGATGATGTTAAACTATTTAAACACCTAAATGACCCCAAAGATCAACTTCTACTTCAAGATGATATCAATAAACTTGAGGAATGGTGCAAAGTTAATCTTATGCACCTTAACATAAAAAAATGTAAACAAATGTCGTTTTATCGAAACAACTATTCAAATTATTGTTATCACATTAATGGAATAATGCTTGAACATTTTTTTTTTGTTTCATTCATTTGTTTATTGAATCTTCACAAAGTGAACTAACAATAAGTATTCAAATCTTAAAACTAAATACATAAAATTAATTAAGTCCAGCCAATGCTAGACAAAAGTGTTTTATTTTGCACAGTAAATATCGGTAAAATCACCTATTTAACGTTCTGATGGTGTCAAGGGTATCCCTCCTTCCCAACCGAGAGTGGCCTTCAAAATTCAGTATATTGCGTGCAAGAGGATTTGGATGAAGTTCCAATTTACTGATATACAAGAGGAGCACAGAGATCCTTATGAATTCGTGAGTTTTTTACGCACCATGGAGCTGCGGTAATTGTTCGAAGAATTTTGTTTTGTCGCCTTTGAATTTTTTCAACGTTTGAAGCGGAGGCGGTGCCCCATAGTTGAATTCCATAGCACCATATAGGCTTTAGAATTGCGTTGTATAATAAAAACAATTAAGTTTTTTATTCGCTATTTAAGCTTCTAACATTTATACCAGAAAAAATTATAAATAGCTTGTTTTCTTTGTTTCCCAGCTATCTATATGTCGACATTTCATAGGAACTACCCTAATCATCAGTAGACTTTGGAAATTTTTGAAAGATATTCTCAAACATTCAACTTTATATCCCAACAATCCAAATAAATTGCTGAGAATTTGAAAAGAAAAATGCTTTAATAATATCCGTCAAAACACAAAATAAAAAATAGAAAAGCTTGTTTATTGTAATTTAAATTATAATAAATTTGTAAATAAATAAATAAATAATAAATAAATAAATAAATAAAAATATTTTCTGTCTACGTGGTCTTGGATGGAACTCGTATGTGCTGCCATCATATGAAAGTAGGCTTGGACTAATTAAATTACCAACTTTGAAAAATCGTCGATCCATGCTTAGTATCTCTTTCCTCCTTTTATTGATTCGCGGTGAAATTAATTCAAAGTTTCTGCTGATCAAAATAAATTTCTGTGTACCAACAAGAGCAAGCCGTAACTATCAACTACTGAGTCTAGATTACTGCAGGACCGTCTATGCTAACAACGATTCCTTTCGTCGCATATGTAAAATATTTAACAAATCTCTGTATCTAATAATGTTCTAAAACGACAAATAATTTTATACTTAAATACGTAATTGTACTCCTTTATATTTTTTCTTTAGTCTGTAAGGACTTATAGTCTATAGACTTAAATAAACAAATAAATAAATAAAAACTGGAGCTTTACCCAAATCCTCTTGCACGCAACATACTTAATTTTGACTACTAGAGGAGGCATACCCTTGCCACCATCAGAACGTTCAATAGGTGATTTTACCGAAATGGCTCCCGCATAATAAAACTTTTTGTCTAGCATTGGCTGGACTTGAGTAAAAAGCACATTTGTATTTTTTTATTTCTTTATTTTTATATTTAGTATTAAGATTCAATAAAAAATATATATTCTCAATAGTTCTCATAATTTTTTTTTTTTTTTGGTCTTCAGACTAAAAAAAATTTTAAGTTTTTAAAATTTATGTTCAAGTTCGTTACTTATTTGCATTATTTGGTATACACACATTATTTTCTTTTTAATGTAGACGTTGATCCATATTCATGTTTAACTTTTATATCTAAACTTTTGCAGATAGTCCAGTGTCTCCCATGACATCTTTGCTGCCCCTGGTATTTGTAATATCAATTACTGCTGCTAAACAAGGTTATGAAGACTTTTTGCGTTACAAAACTGATAATATCGTTAACTGCTCACCAGGTAAAAGAACTTGGAATTTCCAAGACTTTAGAAAACTTACTTGTTTCTCTTCTTAGTAACCATAATATGTAACGGTAAAGAAGAAAACATTGAGTCGCAATATATTATTCCGGGCGATCTAGTTCTGGTTGAAAGAGATTGTGATGTACCCTGCGATTTAGTCTTAATACGTTCTTCTGATTTACATGGTAAATGCTTTATAACCACCGCTAATTTGGATGGTGAATCTAATTTAAAGACCTTGTTGGTGCCTCGTGAATTGCCCATGGAAGATTTGGATAATTTGCATAAACTGGGCACTATAGAATGTGAAAGTCCCAAAGCTGATTTATATAGTTTTAACGGAAAAATTGTGCTGGCAGGCTTAGACGGAAAAGTTTTACCTTTGACAGAAGAAAATGTGTTGCTTAAAGGGTCGAGAGTTAAAAATACGGAATGTGTCATTGGTTGTGCTGTTTATACAGGTATGACTACGAAGTTGCAGTTGAACTCTCGATTAAAGAGCAATAAGTCGGCTTCAAGCGAAGTCTATATCAACCGATTTTTAATTTTCATATTAGTAGTTTTGATAGGCATAGTTACAGTTTTATATTTCCTTAAAAGATACAACGAAATGTTTGTTATACCACATTTAATCTATTTGGGCCCCTCAGCCGATAGCTACAGCGTAAAGCAATTCCTACAAGATTATTTATCATTTTTAATATTGTTTAACTACTTGATACCCATTTCACTATATGTGACAATAGAAATGCATCGTGTTTTGGGTGGTTTTTTTATGGAATGGGATATTCAGCTATACGATGAAGTAACCGATCAACCTTGTATTGTAAATACTTCCAATTTGAATGAAGAGTTGGGTCAAATAAACATATTGTTTTCTGATAAGACGGGTACACTGACTAAAAATGAAATGATTTTCCAACAGTGCTCCATAGCGGGACGAAAGTTTTTGTACAAAAAGACACGCTTACAGGAGGAGGGTCAATTGTTTGATGTAGATATAAATAAGTTCAATGTAAGCAGATAATTGTTGCTAAAAGGTCAGATCTACATATGTATATTGTTACGTTAATTTTTTCCTCCCCAGAAAGATCAGAAGATTTTTTTTCAAGCACTCTGTGTGTGTCACACAGTACAAGTAGCTGGTGCTGTGAACATTAAGGAGGAAGGAAAGGAACCAAACAAAACTGAAATCGAAAGAAAACCCGTAAATGTTCTGCCAGCAGCAAATGTAAGGTCTTTAACCAAAAAGTATTCTATATCTGATATAACAGAAGAAACCCTAAACTCTAGTCAACAAACTGATCTTACTACAGAAACATCATTTACCACACATCCAAGCAATAGCAATACAGCTGCTATTATCACAACACAATCCATTTCAGACATTAATCCTTTATTGGATGATATTAGCATAGCTGGAAAACGTAAAAGACCTCAAATTGTTAAACGTAGTCCAAATTTTACCCGAGCTCAGTCAAAAGTTTATCCTATGTCAATACAATCCCAAGGTATAGAAATGGTGAATTATGCAGACGGAAAAGGCGGTAGTGGATATGGAAAGCAGGTCATACATCCGTCTTCTATGCAAAGTGTGCCCACCTCAAGACCAATTTCAGTCCAATTCAAACGTTCCACATCAGAAATTAATTTGGGTTACGAAACCAATCATTGTGTTGGAACCAAAACTGACATATTGGGTCATCGTAGAAGTCAATCGTATGGAACTCCAGTGGTCTATAGAACTCAAACAGGTTTTAAATATAAATGTAATAAAATATCACAATTAGTTTAAAAGTCTTAACTTTCCAGCCCGTCCGGGATATGTTAAACGTAATAGCAGCACGGCTTCCAGAGAATCATATGCGGCACCCAATTTTCAAAGACAGCCCACCATTATAATTAGAGCAGAATCAATGAGAAGGAAAATCGAAATTCAACATGTTATACAGTAAGTAAAGTATTATGTAGGTAAAATCATCGTAAATTAATATATATAAAACAAATGAAAAATCAGTTAAAACCCGGTCAACTCATTATTCCTTAAAATCAATTTATGTTTAAATGTCAAAAATAACTGGATAAAAAAATAAACTACAATGTTCAGTCGTAAAGCAGCTCTGGGCTGAAGAACAGCTCTCGCGTCATCTTAATTATTTCTTAAGTGCGATCAGGCTTATTGTTTTTGTTGTTCGGTCTTCGAGAGTTTTGCGTCTCACTCGCACTGGTTAACGGTTTGCCTCAACTAACTGTATTGGTTTACAGTTTTTTTAGAGGTTATTCATTGTTAACCACGTGAAAACTTCTTATGTGAAGGCATAGGTCGTTATAGTTAGTCACAGCGACGCTACAAACGTACTGTTAATACCATCTTGGGCATATGGGCCCATGCTGTGCATCCTATGCTTTGCAACTGTATAGTTACATAGAAATAGAAACTACAATGTTCGTAAAAAATACGGATTTAATTTTTGTTTGAAATTTTCAACTGTCAAAACAACAAGTTTCTATAAATATGACTGAATTTCACATTTGTTTCCAATTTTTATCTACAAAAAAAAAAAAAATAATAATTTTGAAAAGGTTTAATTTTTACTTGTTTATTGAAAATATGTAAATTGTAAAGGAAAATTGATTCTTACAAGATATTTTTAAAAATACATAGTACACATATGTAAGTATGTATGTATATATAAATGATCTAAACAATATTAGATTTTTTAACATAAAAAAAAAATACAAACAATAGGTGTGTACCACGTGAATAACGAAACCGTTCGAACTAGTCCAAAGTAGTTCAAAAGCGTACCACGTAAAAATTTTTTTACAATTTTGAGAGAAAAAATGAAAGTGTAACTTTTTCCAAATTTTGTACAATTGTGGTGTTTCACCTTCCAGTAGGTGGGGTATAATTTGCAAATTTAGAGCGTAACTTGCTTTTTACTCTCATTGGTCCGAACTAGTCCGCGGTCTCGTGGAACACACCTAACCTTTATGTTGATACTATTTTTTTCTTTAAAGCTCCATGCATGATACAGATAAAAAATTGAACCTGAAAGTTTAAAAGAATAAAATTATCAGTATGCAATTAATGTTTTAAACACATACATATTTTACATTGGTTCCATGTAACCCACTTTTCTTTCGATTTCATCGATAATGGTTAAATCTTCTGATGAAAACTTTTGGAATTAACTATGTACATATGTATGTATTTTTTAAAAGTTATACATATAAGCACATATACTTACATACCTTATAAAAACTCTTTTTTGGAGGCATCGAAGGGATTTTTCAGTCATTCGATATTTAAGACGGTGCCTGAAACGAATATTAATTTTTAATATGCCATCACTTTCCAATATTTTTCACACATACATACGTATGTAATATACATACTTACAAATATAATATACATACTCACAAACATTGTAGTTCTAGGGACATGTGAATAGATAAATGTATTGCATTTTAATAAAAATTTCCATATGCATACATATTGAGTTCTCCTATGATTCTCCAACCGCACGGTTGTGTTAATAAAAAGCGAACAAATAAAAATAATAAAAAACAAAAAAAAAATTGTGCTCAAATACTTTTAAACTTACATATAAAATCAATAATATATTGTGTTAAATTGCAAAAACAATAACAATTTTTTTTTTAAAACAACGGGAAAATAAATTCATCACATTTCAGTAACTAAACAATAAAATCAATTTCAATATAACAAGTGCGGTGGCAGTGCATTGTTGTAGTTATTGTGCGTGAAGATTAACTACCCAGTTGGAAAAAAGTTAAAGTTTTGTTTTCTGTATGAGTGATCCCATCAGAAATAATTTTGAAAAAGATCCTAGCTCCAGCAGTAAAAGCATATGGACTTCTGAAGAAGAGTCTATAAAGCAATCATTGCATAATTTCCTTTCTACAAGAGATAAAATCCGCTCCCGTTCCGGCTCGCCTAACATAGATGTTACAACAGAAGATAAAAGATCTTCTACTTTAACTAATGCCAATAAACCAAAAACGCAAGTAGGCATGGATAGGTATATCACCATCACTAAACGTCAGCGAAGAAGCCCTAAATCTGCTCAAATTGCATCCAAATCTAAAATCTCTAAAGATGCCGACACCGCTAGACCAACCAATCAAAACAGATTTTCTATTCTTCAAACAGATGAGCCAACAGCATCGTCAAAAAATCGTTTAAAATACCACCAATTTATTTAAGAGAATCTGCATCCAATGAACTGGTAAGAAAAATTGTTTCAGCAATCGGAGAAAATACATTTAACGTTACCTTTATCAAGCACGGCAACATTAACGAAACTAAAATTCAGGTTAATCATGAAAATGACTACCTGTCTGACGAATTTGAAAAAGAAAAAAAAAAAGCTTTTTATACTTATCAGCTTAAAAGCGCAAAAGGTCTTCAAGTCGTAATAAAAGGGATTGGCCCTTGCGTAGACATTGATGAAGTTAAGACCGGTTTGACAGACAAGGGATTCAAAGTAAAAAATGTGTTAAACATCAGAAATCGTGAAAAGATCCTTCAACCCATGTTTAGGGTTGAATTAGAGCTAGGAGATGTGACTTTAAAGAAGAATGAAGTTCATCCAATATATAGTATAAAATACCTTTTACATCGAAAAATAACAGTAGAGGAACCGCATAAGCGCTTAGGACCCGTACAGTGCCACAGCTGCCAAGAATTTGGCCACACTAAAGCGTACTGCAAGTTGCCTACAGTTTGTGTTGTGTGTGGAGAACTCCATGGTACAGCACAATGCAATAAGCCGAAATTCGACCCAAAACTAAAAAAAATGCAGTAATTGCGGTGAAAACCACACAGCTAATTATAGAGGTTGCTCCGTCTACACCCACCTCAAGCGCTCAATGAACAATAAACCAATAATTGCTTCTAAGCCACCACAGCAGAGTCAAATTTTTTCTAATAATTCTTTTCCTCCCACAGGACAGTCAACCACCGACATAACCGTTATGCTAATGTAGTTAAGTCTACATTCGCAAACCCGAATCAACAATCTATATCTCAACCGCCCGATCAAAATTTCAGTAACCTTGAGGCAACAATACAGACCCTTATTAAACTATAAACCCTTTTACGTCATCTATGATGACGATGATGCAGGAAATGGTGAAAATGCAATCCACCATTTTGCAGGTTATTTCGAAAAAATGATTTGGTTAAAAATATGTTTCTGGAACGCGAACGGCATCCGCCAACACAAAAATGAACTCGAATACTTCCTGATGGATGAGCAGATTGCTATAATGATGATTGCAGAAACTCAATTGACGTCAACAAGCTTCTTCAAAATTAACGGCTACCAAATACCTCGGTATTCATCTTGACCGTAGACTAACATGGAAGTCGCATATCGAGGCAAAAGTAACGCAGATGAAATTGAAAGCAGTGCAAATTAACTGGCTACTAGGCAGAAATGCGACCTTGAAGCTTGATTGTAAACTTTTGCTGTACAACTCGATTCTAAAGCCAATATGGTGCTACGCAGATCTGAACGTACCTTTTGTGAAATCTGAATTTGTGAAGTACGCGACAAGGTATATTAGCAAACTTGAATTCCATCCAAATCCTCTTGCAGTTAATATTCTTAACTTTGGTGGTCATACCCGTCTGAGAAGGAGGGATACTTTGGCTACCATTAGAGCTCTAAGCAGATGACTGAATTCTGAAATAATATTCGCATAAAAATAAATTTTTGTCCAGCACTGGCAGGACTTTAATCACAATTTTTTTTAGTATTAAGATTTGAATACTTATTGTCACTACATTTTTTTTTTTATGTAGATTCAATAAATAAAATAATGAAGTTAAAAAAAAAATAAAAAAAAACTATGTTTCGAAAGTTAGGTGAATTTAAAGTATTATATGGCATACTGTCTTCTGTAACCAATCCAATAATGGATCGAAAAAAAAAACATTTTACTTGTTTGTATTTGAATACTTAATTTTCTTTCAATTGTAGAATTTAATTTTATTTTTTCTTTCTATTTTAGTAAGATCTATTTTATACCAATAAAAATTATAAATAGCTTGTTTTCTATGTTTCCCAGCTATCTATATTTATTTATATTGCTGGGATATAAAGTTGAATGTTTGAGAATACCTTTCAAAAATTTCCAAAGTCTACTGATGATTAGGGTAGTTCCTATGAAATGTCGACATATAGATAGCTGGGAAACATAGAAAACAAGCTATTTATAATTTTTATTGGTATAAATGGTAGAAGCTAAAAATAGCGAATAAAAACTTAATTGTTTGAATTTTTGTTCTCTGCTTTTCGATACTTTCAAAAAGCAAATCGTAGCAACCAACGGTTGTTCATTTGTTTGAAAGGTGTAAAGAAATGTTAGAGAGGTGAATACATGAAAAGGCTTGTTTTTTGTGTTTTGACAGGTATTATTAGAGCATTTTTCTTTTAAATTCTCAACAATTTATTTATATTGCTGGGATATAAAGTTGAATGTTTGAGAATATCTTTCAAAAATTTCCAAAGTCTACTGATGATTAGGGTAGTTCCTATGAAATGTCGACATATAGATAGCTGGGAAACATAGAAAACAAGCTATTTATAATTTTTATTGGTATAAATGGTAGAAGCTAAAAATAGCGAATAAAAAACTTAATTGTTTGAATTTTTGTTCTCTGCTTTTCGATACTTTCAAAAAGCAAATCGTAGCAACCAACGGTTGTTCATTTGTTTGAAAGGTGTAAAGAAATGTTAGAGAGGTGAATACATGAAAAGGCTTGTTTTTTGTGTTTTGACAGGTATTATTAGAGCATTTTTCTTTTAAATTCTCAACAATTTATTTATATTGCTGGGATATAAAGTTGAATGTTTGAGAATATCTTTCAAAAATTTCCAAAGTCTACTGATGATTAGGGTAGTTCCTATGAAATGTCGACATATAGATAGCTGGGAAACATAGAAAACAAGCTATTTATAATTTTTATTGGTATAAATGGTAGAAGCTAAAAATAGCGAATAAAAAACTTAATTGTTTGAATTTTTGTTCTCTGCTTTTCGATACTTTCAAAAAGCAAATCGTAGCAACCAACGGTTGTTCATTTGTTTGAAAGGTGTAAAGAAATGTTAGAGAGGTGAATACATGAAAAGGCTTGTTTTTTGTGTTTTGACAGGTATTATTAGAGCATTTTTCTTTTAAATTCTCAACAATTTATTTATATTGCTGGGATATAAAGTTGAATGTTTGAGAATATCTTTCAAAAATTTCCAAAGTCTACTGATGATTAGGGTAGTTCCTATGAAATGTCGACATATAGATAGCTGGGAAACATAGAAAACAAGCTATTTATAATTTTTATTGGTATAAATGGTAGAAGCTAAAAATAGCGAATAAAAAACTTAATTGTTTGAATTTTTGTTCTCTGCTTTTCGATACTTTCAAAAAGCAAATCGTAGCAACCAACGGTTGTCCATTTGTTTGAAAGGTGTAAAGAAATGTTAGAGAGGTGAATAAATGAAAAGGCTTGTTTTTTGTGTTTTGACAGGTATTATTAGAGCATTTTTCTTTTAAATTCTCAACAATTTATTTATATTGCTGGGATATAAAGTTGAATGTTTGAGAATATCTTTCAAAAATTTCCAAAGTCTACTGATGATTAGGGTAGTTCCTATGAAACGTCGACATATAGATAGCTGGGAAACATAGAAAACAAGCTATTTATAATTTTTATTGGTATAAATGGTAGAAGCTAAAAATAGCGAATAAAAAACTTAATTGTTTGAATTTTTGTTCTCTGCTTTTCGATACTTTCAAAAAGCAAATCGTAGCAACCAACGGTTGTTCATTTGTTTGAAAGGTGTAAAGAAATGTTAGAGAGGTGAATACATGAAAAGGCTTGTTTTTTATTCTTTGTTTTTTCTCTGTATTTTGCGTATTTTATACTTTCTGTGATATAAAATTTATTAAAAATACTAAAAACAAAAATTCATATATTTATTCTTTACTTTAATTAAATTGTAAGCAAAACGATTTTTTTGATTTGCGTATTTTTTCTCTCAGTGCAAATTTATTTACACTCAGAGCGTAACTGTGGATTTCTCTTTGGGCATCACTACTTTAAACACTCCTACAAAGCATCATACAACTTTTACCGTAAATTTTTACAAAGGGCAAGAGCGCAAATACTTTATTGTTTTCATGAGTGCGTTAGTCAGAATAAAGCAAAACAGCAGCTGTTGGTGAACAGCTTCCTAAATTATTTCCTTGAATTGTATTTCTTATTAACTTTAATTCTATAAATGTGTGCTCCTTAATGCTCTTCATCTTAATTATTTCATATCCAGCCACAGCGCATATGTTGGCTGTAGTAATATTATAATAATAATATTACAACAGCCAACAAGTATTAAGTAAACATTATAAGCTAGTCATACAATAACTTTAAACATAACAAACTCCGAATTTATAACCTTACATTTTACTGCTTTCTGAAAATTATTTTTTTTGCTTGAACATAAGTTTTATTACTTCATTTCTTGTTTAAAGAATAAGAACTTTTTAATATCTTCTTGAACTGATCGTAGATTACGTTGTAACTGCCGCGCTGCATTATTAACGCGTTACTTAAAAAAAACAGATCTGTTGTTTTATTTCAGTTAGAGAAGAAGGAGTTAAACCTTTTTTTACATTTTGAAATTTACAAAATTACTCATCTAAACGAGCAGCATACAATATAACATTCTTATTTGTGCAAAAAGTAATGCTTATTACCATGGTTTAGCTATTTTCGCAATACTTTCTGCTGCACTAATATGCGCCTGTAGTGCGCATTTCAGTTTTCAAGACAAATTATTTTACTTTCATACATTCAATGTAAATTGGCAAAAAACAAAACAAAAAATAAAAAACACATACAATTTTTTTACTCTTTTTTCGGTAAGAATACAAATGTAATTTCGAGAGCTAAAACACACTATTTTTAAATAATACCTGGTTCTTTATGTCGAAATAAAGTATTAATCATTATTCTTTTCCCCAAGTGCTTTAGACTATCAAGCTTCCAGTCCAGATGAAAAAGCCTTAGTCGAGGCCTGCGCTAATTTAGGCCTTGTGTTTATGGGGGATGAAGATGAAGTATTAAACATATGCCTTACTCCTCCACATATGGATTACTCCAGACCTTTTAGCGTGGGAAAGATAAACGAAATGAAGTTTCATCGTTTGCATGTATTGGAATTCACTTCTGATCGTAAGAGAATGAGTGTTATAATTAAGGATGCAAATGGTTGTAAATGGATTTATACCAAAGGTGCTGAAAGTCATGTGTTCCCTTTGTGTAGTAATACCTCAAGTGACTTGGTGGCTAAAACGAATGCTCATATAAATGATTTTGCCCGCTTGGGCTTGAGAACTCTTGCAATAGCAAGGAGAAAGATTGACGAAGAAGAGTACAAACATTTTTTGGAAGAGCTAAATGAAGCCAACAGCGTTTTGGAGAACCGCAAGGCACTGTACGGAAAGTGTTATGCAAGAATGGAAAGCAGTAAGTTGGCTATACTCGTACTTATACTTTCTAACTTAACTGTTTCCTTTTAAGATCTGGATCTTCTGGGAGCTACGGCCGTAGAGGATGCTTTGCAGGATAATGTGGCTGATACGTTGATTTCTTTGCAAAATGCTGGTATCAAAATTTGGGTGCTTACGGGCGATAAAGTAGAAACTGCTTTGAATATTGCTCTCTCCTGTGGTCATATACCTCAGAGTGCCTTGAAATATTTTGTTACAGAATGTACTATTAAAGAAGACATGCTGACCCACTTGAATTGTTTAGACAGAGAAATTATTTTTGGAATGGATCGTCAATGTGCACTGCTCATCGATGGCAAAAGTTTAACGTTGGCTTTAGCTGAAACCCCCAACGAGTTTCGGAATGTTGCCATCAAATGCACAGCAGTTTTATGTTGCCGTTTAAGTCCTATACAAAAAAGTGAAGTTGTGTCCTTGATTAAAGGTTCCCCACAAAACTATTACACAGCAGCTATTGGCGATGGCGCTAACGATGTCAGTATGATACAGGAGGCACACGTGGGATTAGGCATTATGGGCAAAGAGGGAAGGCAGGCGGCATGTTGTGCTGATTTTGCTTTTGCCAAATTTTGCATGCTAAAGAGACTTTTGTTGGTTCATGGTCATTATCATACAAAACGTTTGTCGTTACTGGTGCTTTATTTCTTCTATAAAAATATAATTTTTATGAGTGTTATGTTTCTCTTCCAATTCCATACTTTATTCTCGTCATCATCGGTTTATGATTCCTTGTTTTTAACTCTATACAACGTAATATATACATCTCTGCCCATTTTATTCATATCTTTGACAGAAAAACCTTTTCCCGAGGATATATTATTGAGGTAATTTGCATAAGCCATTTTTATTTACAATGATGTTTATTTACCAATTTTTTTTTTCCAGTAAACCCGAACTCTACAAGAACAACGATAATAACAGACTTTTACACTGGCGCTTCTTTATAGTTTGGACTCTTAACGCCATTTACCATTCGTTAATTTGTTTCTATTTTGTCTTTTTGGTTTTTTCCACCAACAACATCATTTTAAATGTGGGACAAACTGCTGAGTTTTCATGTTTTGGCACGCTTCTCATGCAAACTGTGGTCATAGTTGGAAATTTAAAATTATGGCTTGAATCCAAATATCTGAGTTACTGGTATATTGGCACTATTTTGGGCTCAATATTGGCATTTGTTGGTACCACTGTTATATATAATATGCTGGATTTGTAAGTTTCATCGCATAAAAACTGATAATCATTTTTAATTCGTATCAAATCTTTTAGCCACTTTGACACCGATGTTTATTACGCATACAATAACCTTCTTGCTTCTTTACCCGTTTGGCTGCTCAGTATAATTACTGTTATGGTTTGCTTGTTGCCCGATTTTGTCTATTGCATGGCAAAAAGGATTTTGACTTTACCTCACCGTAATTTTTTTCCTGGCAAAAAAAGTACACGCTCACAGTTCAAGGCCAAAGTTGAATCGACGCATTTGTAAATTTAAAGTATGCGGGTACAAAAGTAAAACAAAGCCTGTAACTTTAATTATGAAAAGGAACTCATTACTGTTATTATAAGTATGTATATATGTGTGTATATAGAAAAGTCGTTTATAATTCCTAATAAAAAGTACAAGAAAGAGTCCAGTGATAAAAAGAAAAACAAATATTTAAAAATCTAACCAATTTATTTTATGTACTATATATGTACATATATGTTTTTTTGGATACATTTATTTATTGAATCTTCAAAATATGAACTAACAATAAGTATTCTAATCTTAATACTAAGCATAAAAAATTAAATTAGTCCTGCCAATCCTAGACAAAAAAGTTTTGTTTTGCGCAAACAATATCGGTAAAATCACCTATTTAATGTTCCGATGGTGGCAGGGGTATCTCTTTTTCTCAACAGAGTGTGGCCGCCACAATTAAGTATGTTGCGTGTAAGAGGATTTGGGTGAAGTTCAAGTTTACCTTGTCGCATATTTTGGAAATTTGTCTTTTATCAGTGGAACAAACAGATTCTTATGAATTCGTGAGTTTACATACCATGGAGCCGCAGTAACCGTTCGAAGAATTTGATTTTGTCGCCTTTGAATATTTTCAGTGTTAGAAGTTGAGGATGTGCCCAATAATGGAATTCCGTAGCACCATATAGGCTTTAGAATTGCATTGTATTACAAAAGTTTGCAACCTAACTTCAATGTAGAATTTCTGCCTATATGCCAATTCACTTACGCTGCTTTTAATTTTGCATCAATGTGAGGCTTCCACGTTAGCCTACGGCCGAGGTACTTGATTTCATTATGCTGCGGATTAGGTGAGTTGTGGAGTTCGAAAGGCGAACACGTTTTTTTCGTAGCGTGAATGTAACGTGAGAACATTTGTGTTCATTAACTTTGATTTTCTAAAGTTTTAGCCATTTCTCTAAAATTGAGATATATTCCTGTAAATTTCGTGAAACTAATTGATCATTTTCATGGTCGCTTCAGAATGCTGTGTCATCTGCAAAGGTTGAAGTGTGAATACCAGACCTGGTTGGCATGTCAGAAGCGTAAATCAAATATGAAGCAGGTCACAGAATGCTACCTTGGGGAACTCCTATCCGAATAGCTGAGTTGGGCTTAAAAACCCGCCTTCTCTGATAATAAATTTACGGTCACATAAATAGGTTTCGAGAAGCTTGTGAGTGTTTGCAGGCAAGCTCGACCCCAAAAAGTGTGTTTAGCGCTACAGTCTCCAGCCGCTAAAAACCGAGGAGCATGTGATTTGCAGAAGTTTTAGTATTGGCTTTTCGTTACCGAAAATCGTGGCAGTGAATAAATCGACGAAATAACTATTGGTCAGATCTTCACAATTAATTTCTTACATATGTGCGTAGCTATAATTGTACATGTATATGTACCTACGTACATATGCCTGCACGAAATTAGTTCAACAACCCGAAACTGGTAACTTTCACTTAATTTTTATTTTTGTTGAGCTTATGCATTTTTTCTTAGTCAACAGTAATGCAAATTATGACAAAAAATAAACATCTTGAACTTCTGATAAGTTTTAAGCTTGCTTTTTGTTTATTTTAAATTCGTTTACGTTAAATAATTATTTGCATTGCATTTGTCTGGGGTTCATATTTCCCGGAATTTTTTACACGCGTGGGAAAATGTATAAGCCCAACACTATATTAATAATTAGGAATTATTGCAACTTAACAATAAAATAGTATTTAAGTTTACAAATAATCCAAAATAAATCAAGAAATAAGTAAGCAATCAAGACATTCGCTTGTTTTATTTTCTTCATCCACCTTATAACCAAGTGTAAGTGCTTGAGTCATAATTAAAATTATTAACCGGGTTTAAGTGCTCGTGTTAAAAAAAAACCAAATTGTCCCGGTGATTCCGCCCGGACAAGCAACACCGACCAGCAAACAGCTGAGCCGAAACAATTATTTTTCCATGGATATGTTCAATGCATATACTGACCTTAACAAAACACAAGATGCTGCAGTAGTTGTAAAATTGGCAAGCCCGTACGATAAAAACTACGTTATAAAACCTATAAAAATATATATAAAGGAAAAAAGGGACCGCCTCAGATTAAACATTATTGGCTTTAATAGCACAACACCATTTTTATACCCTTCATGATTCCGTTTGTAATTTCTACAATTTTCATTTGCCACCCTATAAAGTATATATATTCTGAATAAGAATTAATGGAAAAGTCGATTAAACCACTTTTTTGTGCTCAAAAGCAGTTGTGGTAATGAAATAAGATTATATAAATATGGAAAATTAAAATTACTGATATCGGTCCATATACACCCGAGATATAGCTTAAACCGGGTTTTTCATGAAAATGTTAAACGATTTTTTTTTGCTCAGAAGCAGTTCTGTAGTGCAATTCACTAACTTTTAACGATTTTAGAAGAGCATAACTTAACGCGAGCTATTGTGGTTTGCACTAACGCTTATGTGATTCACTAACTTATTCTTAACACCTCTGGTTGTATGTTAAAAAAAATTTGAAATAATGTGGCAGCTTTGTTAAAAATAAAGAAAACCACAAAGAAGAACAGAAAAAAAACAAACAAATTTGCAAATAATTCCATGTTTACGGTAAGTAAAACTATTTATATGTTTATTATTTAAAATATTTTTTGATAAGTAACATAAGTTCTTCTCACAGAGAACACGCCGAACGACTGTTGAAGTCTTCCGACAAGTCGTATGCCAAATAGTTATTCTAATAGAAATTTTAACGACATTTTTGTTAAGATAAACACCACAAAAATAATTGGTGTTTAGTTAACGCTAATCAGTCAGGCTATAAAAACAGCTGATTTAAAATGAAGACAAATAGTGTTAAAAACTGTTATAGAATCGCGAAAACACCAACGCTAGTGTTAATTTCTCTAAACGAATTTTATTAGCGTTAAAACAGGTTAGTGAATTGCACTGGCAATAAAATCAGGTTATATAAATGTGGAAAATGAACATATTTTTGTCCATTTAGGTTTTTAATTTCTGTGTCTCTCCTGATTTCAGGTGTGACCGTTACGAGTAATATCAGGTAGATGATCATTATGATTAATAGTATAATTTTTAATGTTGTCTTTATGTACAATCTTCCCCCTTATAGTTAAGACAGTGTCCTCACCGTCCTCCTTTACAATGTATTTAATATATCTGGCGTCATTCCTTTTCCTTACTCCTTTAATTTTAACTAATATTTGCTCGTTTGGTAAAATGTTCGGTGCTTCGTACCTTGATTCACTCTTTCCAGAGTTTTATCCGATGCACTTTTTTATTTCTCATATATGTCTTTCTTATTATAATTAATTTTGTTTAAAAAAATGTCAACTGGTTTTTGTCCTGTGACTGTGTGTATAGTGTTATTTATTTCTCTTATTGTTTTATATATTTCTTCCGTTATTGTTGTGTCGTTTTGTATTTTAAATATTCTTGCTAACTCAGAGATTGTACTGTGAGCGCATTCGACTTGTCCGTTAGAAGTCGATCTATAGACTGGGGTTTCTATCTTTCTTATTCTGTATTTTTCACACTTTATATTTACTGCTGGCGTATTTAGACATATTTCATTATCAGTCATTATCGTGTGCAGTTCGGATAATTATTTGTGATAACTTCTTCAATTTTCTCAGACATACGATCTCTTGAATCTATTTCTCTGAGGGTAATATATTTTGAGAATTTATCGATAGCGACTAGAAATGTTTTTTATCATTAAAATAAATATCCGTGTGTATGTATTTTCCGGGTTCTGTTGGTATGTCGGATTCTCCTACTGGTTCTCTTGTGGGATTTCTTTCGTATTTGCCATATAAACAGGGTGTACACTTTTTGTTTGTTGTTTTATTTCAGGCCAGTAATAATTTTCAAGTATCTCTTGAATGTTATTCTTATAACCGCTGTGTGCTCTGTTATGTATTTTTTTTACTATTTCGGGTTGTTTTTCCTTTTGTTGGTGTATACACAAAGTTTGTAGTGTTGAAGGTATTTTGTATAATGGGGCTAAGTGTAAAATATTTTGCTTTTGGACAAATTCTGTATCGTCATATTTACGTCAGGGATGATGTATCTATCTGTAATTGTTTGCGAGTTTAATTTTTGAAAATCCACAACCATTCTTCGTCTTGGTCTTCCATGTTCGTCTAGTCCTTTTTCTGCTACTGTCCATATAGGAGAATTGTATGGACTATTACTCCTTTGGATTATTCCTTCTTCGAGTAGTTTTTTATTTCTTTATTCACAAAATCGTTTCAATAAAACAAGTGCGGTGGCAGTGCATTGTTTTTGTTGTTATTGTGCGTGAAGATAACCTACCCAGTGGGAAAAAAACTATACACTAAAGTTTTGTTTGCTTGCAAAACCGCAATAAGTAGAAGAGCAAATTTATACAAAAGAAAAACTTTGTGACAATTATTTTTACATACTTTTAAATTAAAAAAAATATAAATAAAAATCAAAAATTGCATGAGTGTACCTATTAGATGCAATTCTGTGAGGGAGCTTAGCTCCACTAGAAAAAACCTCTGGATCTCTGAGGAAGAATCACTTAAAAAATCATTGGATAATCTTCTGTCTCTAAGAGATAAAAAACGCACGCGTTCGTGTTCGCCAAACATTGCTGTTACAACAGATGACATACCATCTTCCAGTTTAGCTATTGTTGATAAACCGAAAACTCAAGTGGGTATGGATAGGTATATAACCGTGGTTAAACGTCAGCGAAGCCCTAAATCCGCGCAAATATCATCGCAACCAAAAATGTCTAAGGGCGATATTACCTCTGCGACAACGGATAGTAATAGGTTTGCTATCCTTCAGACTGACGAGCCAACTGCATCAAAAAAAACATTTAAACCGCCACCAATATACTTGAGAGAACCTACATCTAATGAGTTGGTAAAAGCACTTATTTCGGCAATTGGTAAAGACACCTTCAACGTAACATCAGTGAAGCACGGACAAATAAGTGAAACAAAAATCCAAGTCAACTGCGAAAATGATTACCGAAAACTTTCTACCGCTCTGGAAAAAGAAAAAAGATCTTTTTATACTTATCAACTTAAAAGTGCTAAAGGCCTTCAGGTTGTTATTAAAGGTATTGACCTTTGCGTAGATATTGATGACGTTAAAACCGGATTGGAAGATAAAGGTTTTAAAATAAAAACCGTAGTAAATATCCGGAACCGTGAAAAGATCCCTCAACCCATGTTTAGGGTTGAACTAGAACCCAGGGATGTTGTCCTGAAAAAAGGTGAAATTCACCCTATTTATAACCTTAAATTTCTTCTGCATCGTAAGTTTACCGTTGAGGAGCCACATAAGCGTTCAGGACCCGTTCAGTGCCTAAACTGCCAAGAATTTGGCCACACAAAGGCTTACTGTAAGTTGCCCGCTGTTTGTGTTGTATGTGGCGAACTTCACGGCACAACTCAGTGCAATAAGCCAAAGGCCGACGCAAGTGTTAAAAAATGCAGTAACTGTGGAGGTAACCACACTGCAAATTATAGAGGTTGCCCTGTCTATACTCATTTTAAGCGGTCAATGACAAATAAGCCATTGATTTTAAATATGCCACCCCAGCAGTCAAACACCATTTCAACAACCAATTTTCCCCAGGTACGCCAGCCAACCAGCCATATACACGTGCAAAACCCCCAACAAATTTCTTATGCGAATGTGGTAAAATCCGATAAACCAAATTTGAATCAGGAGCCCAAGCCTCAAAACTCCGACCAACATTTTAGCAATCTTGAGGCAACTCTGCAGACTCTTGTTCAATCTATAAATACATTTACGGTGTCCATGACAAACATGATGCAGGAAATGCTGAAAATGCAGTCCACCATTTTGCAGGCAATTTTAACAAAATGAATTGGTTAAAAATATGTTTCTGGAACGCAAACGGCATTCGCCAACATTAAAATGAACTTGAGCACTTCCTTATGGAAAAGCAGATCGATATAATGATGATTGCTGAAACCCATTTGACAACCAACAGTTATTTCAAAATTAATGGCTACACATTATATGACACAAAAGATCCCCGTGGAAGATCTTGCGGCGGTTCGGCAATTTTGATAAAGACCAGAATTAAGCATTATCTAATGAACGGTACACGTGAGGAATATCTCCAAGCTACAAATATATGCCTTGATTATTTTCATGAAAAAATCGTTATATCCTCGATTTACTCACCACCACGATTTTCAATAACAGAAAGCCAATATTCAAATTTTTTCAAATCGCTTGGTTCTCGATTTTTAGCGGCCGGCGACTATAACGCTAAACACACTTTTTGGGGATCACGTTTAATTACCTCGAAAGGCCGTGTGCTTTTTGACACCGTTTCCAAAATGGGCTTAGATGTGGTTTCAAGCGGACACCCCACTTATTGGCCGTCAGACCGACGAAAGATCCCTGATGTTATAGATTTTGGAGTTGCAAAAAATTTTCCTTCAGAGTGGATGCAAGTGGAGCCTTCATTGGATTTGTCATCAGATCACTCACCCACTATAATCTCTGTTTCGTTCCCCCAAGAGATTGGCTCCCCGTTGACCGTCAATAGAGTTAATTGGCTAAAATACAAAAAATTTTTGAGTACACATTGTAGTGAAAATATCGCCTTGGGAACACCTGAGGATATTGATGCGTCAATTAACGATTTTTCTGAAAACCTCAAACTGGCCGTACAGCATGCTACCACTAGTCATATAAGACACAGAAATGAGAACAATAGAACTTATTCGGCTCAAATTGAACAACTTCTGTCAGAAAAAAGAAGAGTTAGAAGAGAGTGGCAAACTCGCAGGTCTCCCCAGCTTAAAACTAGGCTACGGGAATGCGTAACTCGACTAAGAAATCTGCTTGAAATCCAGAGAATATCTTCCCTTAAAACATATTTGGAAAGCTTGGATGGTACCCCGCAATCTAACTATTCTCTGTGGAAAGCGACAAAAGGTCTGAAAAGACCCGTAATAGGTAAGCCACCTTTGCGAACTTCAACTGGCGACTGGGCACGAAGCGATTCCGAAAAGGGGATGGTGTACGTTGATCATTTGAGAAATGTTTTTACGACAAATGATTCAGCGGATGCTGCAGTAGAATTTCCGCCGTATGCTGTTAGACAGCCTGTGTCTTTGAGACTTAACTTTCAAGATGTCGAAAACGTTATCAATAACATAAACCCCAGGAAAGCTCCAGGTATAGATCAAATTACTGGTAAAATGCTTGAACAGTTACCTCGTGTAGCTAGAAGAGTTCTACTTTTTATTTTTAACGCTATTTTACGCCTTGAGTATTATCCTGCAGAGTGGAAGGTCTCTATGATTACTATGATACCCAAGCCAGGGAAGGATCCGACTAAAGTAGAGTCATATAGACCAATAAGTCTACTACCAACAATTTCAAAACTGTTCGAAAAATTGTTAATGGCGAAGTTGTCTCCAATACTTAATGATGTGGGATGTATCCCTGATCATCAATTTGGCTTTCGGGCTAAACATAACACCATAGAACAAACACATAGACTAGTCAATGTCATAAGACAGACTTTTGAAGACAAAAAGTACTGTTCAGCTCTATTCATCGACATTTCCCAAGCGTTTGATAAAGTGTGGCACGACGGACTGATGCACAAAATAAAGTTGAACTTGCCGGCAAATACTCACAAGCTTCTGGAAAGCTACTTATACGAGCGGAAATTTGTTATCAAAGAAGGTGACTTTACAAGTCTCTCACAGTCAATCGGAGCAGGAGTTCCCCAACGTAGCATCCTAGGACCCACTCTATATTTGATTTACGCATCTGACATGCCAACGAGATCCGAAATCCATACTTCAACTTTTGCAGATGACACAGCTTTTTTTAGCGTTCATGTAAACCATTAAGAAGCTTCACGAAATTTGCAGCAGTATATTTCAATATTAGAGAAATGGTTGAAACTTTGGAAAATAAAAGTTAATGAAAAAAAATGTACCCACGTTACATTCACACTGCGTAAGCAAACATGTTCGGCTCTCCAAATTAACAATACACCTATTCCGCAGCATAATGAAGTTAAATACCTTGGTATTTACCTCGACCGTAGGCTAACGTGGAAGCCTCACATTGATGCAAAAGTCACTCAGTTGAAATTAAAAGCAGCGCAACTAAATTGGCTTATGGGCAGAAATTCGACATTGAAGTTGGACTGCAAACTTTTGTTGTATAACGCAATTTTAAAGCCTATATGGTGCTATGGAGTTCAATTATGGGGAACCGCCTCAACATCTAACATTGAAAAAATTCAAAGACGACAAAACCAAATTCTTCGTACGATTACTGCAGCTCCATGGTATGTTAAAAACTCTCGAATTCACAAAGATCTAGATGTACCCTTAGTGAAAGATGAATTTTCAAAACACGCGATAAGGTACACTAACAGACTGGAGTCTCACCCGAATCCTCTCGCACGTAGCATCCTTAACTTTGGTGGCCACACTCGACTGAGAAGGCACCCTTGCAACCATCAGAGCGTTGGAAAGGTGATTTACCAACAAAATACACGCAAAAAACAACTTTTCGTCTAGCATTGGCTGGACCCAAGTAATTAAGATTTTTCAATATTAATTAATTTTTTTTTTATATTAATTAATGAATTTTTAGTTTTAAGATTTGAAGACGGCAACTCTGTTCGTGAACAACGTGAAATTTTTGTTCTGTGCAGGAGATTTATACAAAAATACAAATAATAAATATAAAGTGATTATTAATATTGTAAAGTGCCTTAAAACCAAACGAACAAAATACCATCATATTGTGAAACATAAAAAATGGTTGGTAAAACACGTAAAGGCTTAATAAACAAAAATAGAAATATATGCAGACAATGTCGGACTGAAATACTGGAAAGTGATGAAGCATTGGAATGTGATGTCTGCAAGAAAACATTACATGCACTTTGTAGTCATTTAGATAAAAAGCAGTACGAAGATTTACTAAAAGATCCAACAATTGAATACAAGTGTAAATTTTGTGTGCCTAATGAAAGTGTATGTGCAAACGATTTAGCAGAAATCAAAAAAAAATTAAATCAACTGCAAGAAATAAAGGACACAATGCATTTCATGTCGTCGCAGTATGATCGCATATTGAAAGGAGTAAAAAATAATGAAGAACAAATAAAAAGAATAAAAAAACAAAATATAGAATTAAAAGAAGCGGTTAAAATGTTAAAATCAACCGTACATTTATTAAACGCCAACAGAGTTCAAAAAGACTGTATTATTAATGGAGTTAAAGTTAGTGAGAATATAACAGCTATGGATGCTGCTTTAAATATTGTTGAAAAGACTGGTATAAATATTAGTAAAAACGATTTAGAAGAAGTATACTGCTTGAATCAAAAGAGACAAGATAATAAAAGATGTGATATAAAGTCCATTGTTGTTAAATTTACATCAAAAAAAACAAAAGAAGCTTTTATGCGTGCAAAATCGAAATTAAAAGAAACAGAAGAAACAAAAAAAGTATTTGTTAACGATTTTCTTTGTAAAGAAACGCTGGAAATGCTAAAATATGCTAAATCGCTAAAAGAAGTTGGTTTTAAATTTGTTTACACTAAAGGTGGAAATGTATTTGCAAAAAAAACTGAAAATTCAAAACAGAAAATACTAAAAACTATGGAAGATATCGATGATTTGCTAAGTAAATCAGTAGGATACAAGGCAAATCGTAACACTTTGGATGCAGTTGATGCCGACAATTTTGATGTAGATGAAGACATTGATGATTATGAGGATGATCCTTAGTTCGAGTCACTAAATTAAGTTATCATATATAATAATTTCTATACTTGTAAGATGTTTAATAATAATAATATTTTCTTTTTATGAATAATAAATATTTTTATAACTTAAATTCTTTCAAAAACTATTCAAATGAAAATAAATCAAATTGTTTTAATGTTTTATCACTGAATGCAAGAAGTATTTCATCTATACAAAAATTTAACAACTTTAAATCAGAGATTGCAAAGTTTTTATTCTTACCCGATATAATAGCTGTACAAGAAACGTGGTTCGATGAGAATTGCGCTAATTTGTATTTAATTGGTGGATATGAAATGGAACATTGCTGCAGATATGATAAATATGGGGGTACAGCCATATATGTCTCCGAACAAATAAAATATAATAAAATTTTCAGTCGCAGCCATAATTTTCTGGAAATAATATGTATATCACTGCCTGATGTGAAGGTTGACAATAAGTCGTTGCTTGTTATATCACTTTACAGGTCGCAAAAGTGCAGTCCGCACTTATTCTCTGAAATGTTGCTAGATTTACTAGAAGATGTAAAAGGTAAACCGTGCATATTTGTTGGTGATTTCAATGTTGATCTTCGTATGGCGAGATCAAGTCAATGGCTGTCGGATATTTTTTCGGAATTTAATTTTGATTCGTCCCACTGCCTTGTAACCAGGCCTAGCACTAGCACCAGTATTGATTGTGTTTTTTGCAACTATAGTGAGCGTATAATAACATCTTCGATTGAGAATAAGTTATCTGACCACAATATAATATTTTGTGAAATTAAGACAGATTTTTATTGTAGTAAACCTATTTACGACAAAAAGATATATTTGGATTACAGAAAGTTTGGGCGCTATTTAGATGAAAATCTTAGTATATCACTATTCACAAATTCAGCTGAAAAGTGTGACCATCTGTTCAAAACTTTCATGGAAGCGGATGCACAAAGTACTACAGTAATAATGGAAACAAAAAAAATAAGGAAGAAAGTTTGTCCTTGGATGACAGAGGAACTAACATCGTTAATCAAATTCAAAAAAAAGTTGTTGAAGGCACGAAAGAGGGACAAGCAAAATAATCACATAAGTAATTGTTTAAAACGTATAAGTAAGATAATCAAAGCTTGCAGTAAAAGCTTAATGAACAATTTTTATACATTTAACCTACAAAAATATACTGGCGATGCAAGGAAAACATGGCAATTTTTAAACAAAACGTTAGGAAAATGTAAAAAGCCTATAAAAGAAGTTGTAGATATTAATAATACTGTAATTTTCACCGATGATGAGAAAGCTCAAACATTTAATGCATTTTTCCATAGTGTAGTTAACAATATAAAATGTAATATGCAGCAGGATATTAATGATAATATAAACTTCTTTAACACATTAGTCCCTGTATCAACTTCATTTGAACTTCTACCAATAAATGAATTTAAAGTAGACTCTATTTTAAGCAGTTTAAATACTCGAAAAGGTGCTGGGTATGACAACATCACACCCAAAATGTTATTAACTCGGAGGGAAATTGTGACACGAGCTTTAGCGGACATTTTCAATACAATGCTTGCTGAAGGAAACTATCCAGACCCTTTAAAAAAACATAAAATAATTCCTATACCAAAATTGGTAGGAACAAATAAAATTGAAAACTTTCGTCCTGTTTCTGTTTTATCAGTTTTTGACAAAATATTTGAAAAAGCTATCAGTGAACAATTAACAAATTATCTGGACAACAACAAAATCATATTTGACTACCAATTTGGATTTAGAAAAGGCTGTGGTACTACAGAAGCAGTCGTTAGTGTTGTAGAATATATATGTAGCGGTCTTGACGCAGGATACAGAGGTGTTGCTGGTGTATTTTTTGATTTATCAAAGGCATTTGATTTAGTAGATCATACAATTTTAATAAAAAAACTATCTCTTATTGGCTGCTCTGAAATGACACTGAAGTTATTTGTGGACTACTTAAAACGTAGAGTACAATTTGTTCAAATTGGAAGTTCCAAAAGCTGTGAGCTTGAGGTAACCTGTGGGGTTCCGCAAGGCAGTGTTCTGGGTCCCTTACTATTTAAAATTTTCATTAACGACATTAAAAACATCACTTTTAATGGCAAATTGTATATGTTTGCGGATGACATCTGTCTTTTTTATAATTTTAAAGATGATGGAGTTCTTCGAAAGCAAGTAGAGTATGATGCTACTGTGTTATCTGAATTTCTGCGGATAAACAAACTGCTTTTAAATGCGTCGAAAACAAAATTTGTGCGTTTTAAACCATACTTAACAAGAAATGAAGAGCAAACAACTATCCTTATTGATGGTAAATATATTATGGAATCAGATAGTGTAAAATACCTTGGTGTTATATTAAATCGCAATTTGTCATGGGAAAATCACCTGAATTATCTTAAAGGGAAAATCGCTTCAGGAATAGGAATGCTGCGAAAGTTTAAAAACAAACTCAACATGAATGCTAAACTGCTAATATATCAATCCCTCGTTCATTCAAATCTAACTTATGTTCCAATGGTTTACGGATTTAAAGGTAATTCAACTATGCGATCCTTACAATCATCACAAAATAAAGCTTTAAAAATAGTTTTCAACCTTCCGCTTCGTTATAGCACAATTGATTTATTCAAAGAATATGCAAAGACTGTACTTCCAATCAGAGGGCTGTATAAGCAACAAATTTTGTTATATATGTTTAAATGCGTAAATCATATTGATACGCATACCCTACATTTTGATCGTATTTTATCAAATACACAAAGAAATACGCGACTTGCTATGAATTTAAGTACTGTTCGCTGTCGCCTTGAAATCACAAAACAACGAATCTCGTTTGCAGGTCCAAAAGAGTACAATCAACTTCCAAACCGATTAAAAAACAACTTGGCGTTGTCCACATATAAAAATAATCTTAAACACTTTTTGTTGGAAGATATAGAAAGACTTCTTGCATTCAATTAATCGTATTTCGATTTATTACGTTATATTTATCATTTTCATGACTTCCATTTTTATAAACACATGTACATATACGTATTTATATATATGTTTTTTTTTTCTTTTTTTTTTTTTGATTATTTATAATTCTTTTTATTTTTCTTTTATTTGTATTATACATAAAATAGAAGCTCACGAATAGTATAGTTGTCGTAATGCCTCTCTAAAGCCAGTACCGGCGCTGGGGCACAATTACTCATTGTAAAATACATACATATATGAAATAAAACTACCTGAATTAATTAAGTCTAAAAGGTACGGGAGGTCTAACGGCATATGGCGGCATATCAGCTTCATCATTCAGTCCGTCAATGGCAAACACGTTTCTCAAGTGATTAGCGTACAGCATTCCCTTTTCGGAGCCAGTGCTGGCCCAGTCCCCAGTTGGAGTACGCAAGAGTGACTTAGATCTAACGGGTCTCTTTAACCCTCTTGCTGCTTTCCACAAAAAATAATCGGATTGAGGACTACCATCGAGGCTTTCCAAATAGGTTGTGAGGGAAGCCACTCTTTGGACTTCAAGTTTCTTAAAATTTCTTAATTGACTTACGCATTCTCGATGCCTAGCTTTAAGCTGGGGAGACCTGCGAAGTTGCCATTCTCTTCTGATTCTTCTTTTTTCTGAGACAAGGTGTTCGATTTCAGAGGAACAAGTTCTGCTATTCATATTTCTAAAATTTGTAGTGGTAGCATGTTGCACGGATTTTATAATATTTTGGGAAAAATCATTAATTGACTCATCAATATCCTCTGGAGTTCTCAAAGATATATTTTCCGTACAATGAGTACTTAAATATGACATATGAGTGTTTATTATCTTATTAATATATGCTTTTCCTTGTTAGTAACATTTTCGCTTATCACTTAAAATTTTTATTTATTTGTTAGTATGCTTAACCTACGTGTGTCTTAACATTTTTGCTTATCACTTAAATGTTTACTTCTTTGTTAAGGGTCTAGACTACTTATGTTTGTCAATGGTTTGACCTAATTATGTTTGTCAATGGTCTAGACTAATTATGTTCGCACTTACTAGTTTGTGTATCTTCGAGGTCGACTTTAACTCGCGTGAATTAGTTACTGCTTTGGAAGTTGATACATCACCAAATTATTAATAAAATTATTAAATTGTTTCAGAATCTTCTCCCTCAAATTACAGAAATCTTCAGCTTTTATTTGTTACAATTCTGGCGAACTGTCGTATGTTTCACTAAATTCTTTAAGAGCTACCCACTATAGCCAACTGATTTTCATTGTTCGCTTACGAAAACACAAATAATATTTACACTGTGTTTGATAGAATTGCTATTAATAGAGATTGATGGCTTGTAGTGTGATTCTCTAACTTTTAATGATCCAATAATTGTAAATTTTTCGACATATTTCATCCAGTAATGATTGTTTGTTCCTGCAATATAACTTTAACGACGAATAAGCAATAAAACTAATGGCTGATTTTGGTTTACAGCGAATATAATAATTAAATAATGTTGCTGAATAACAAATTTGATAAAATATCGTTATAATTATTGTAAAGATACTATTGTCTTAATAAAAGTTCCAGAATCGCACTAGAGGAGAAGTTTGATAAACACGAGTTCTAGTTACTGAACGAATTTGATAGCATGCCATCAGCCGGTGCTATCAGATCCAGTTTGATAGTCTAATAGCCGCTTAAAAGGCTGTTTCATCTTGTTTTTAGTATAAAAATAGTAAACTTTTTATAATAAATAAAAAATGGGGTTTTAAAAATGGAAATAAAAATTCTAAACATGTGCGCGATTTTGTTGAAATAACGTGTTTTTTTCTCCATTTTGGTACGTTTTGCAATTTCAAAAGTTGACAATGCTGTCGCTTACTTTGTGTGCAGGCGGTAGGCGTTCACTCTACAAATGCGACAATGTGAATGAAAATGTATGTTCGTATATGAGATGGTGTGCATTACCGTATTACATGTGTGCATCGGATCATCGCTTCTGTAAGCGAAACTTTGGCCGCTGGGGTAATGTTTGCTCGTAAACGGTTTTGATGAAAATTTGTATGTAACTTCTATGGGCCATAAGTCGAGATCCTGCGAAGCTTCGCGATTGTCTGGAGGATATTTTGTAGAAATAAATTGTTGACGCAATTTTTGCTTTTTTTTTTAACTTTATATAGCCAACATTTTTGTAAAACACTTCACATATATGTTGGAAGATAGCGCGAACTTTTAATGTATAGACATATACTTATTTGTGCTAGTTGCAAATAATTGAACTAACAGAAAGTAATCATCTCTTGAGTCTAAATGAGACATTTGAACCGATAATTTGGATAAAAGTTTTTACGGAATGAAAAATTGTTTGTATCACACCCACTTTCACCCCCTTTTTTTAAATTTATCTTAAAGAAAGAACTGCTGGACCGAAATCGGTGTTGTTTTCATCAAAGTTTTAACGAAAAGAAATAAAAGATTTATGAAAAGTTGACAACGTTCACTTCTATCTCTACTTTTCTTAAATCCTTGGGAAATTTAATGTAAAAGTTTAATGTTCTACGCAAAACAGGGAAAGAAAAATTAAACAATGGATATGCATTCATTTCATTTACACCGAGTTCTATATACTGAAGTTGTGAAAGAGATTTACATCAGCACCTGTCTTTACGGCCTTATCTGATGATGACCAGTTCCACGGAGTGAATTATTCACGATTCACCAGCGCCCCCATGTGGCTTGCCAGGCTCACACAGGTTGCAGCTTTGCCATATGTTTGCAGCCATATGAGCAGTTTCTTGTCGAGAAGTTTGGACCTCCTAATCCCTCCTGTATGCAATTTCCCAGCAATCAATGGAAGACAATGCTTAATAAGTTGGTAGGCCGAAGCCCACTAAGAGCGTCAACCCTTAAATCAACTCACCCGTCAACCATTACCACTGGTTGCTTACAGTACGGGTATCTGCTGTAGACAACAGATCTTGGAAGGTTGTTAGTCCCCGACAAAAGCCACACACCTAACAATCATCAAGGATACTAACACCCTCTTCCACGAAATTTAAAAATTGCAAATAAATAAACATTATATGGCTTTAAGAAGCTATCCGAACAAAAGCGAAATATTGCCAGATAACAAGTGTGTTTCTTTTTTTCAAATTGTATATACATTTTACTGTAGGCGAGGTAAAAATAATGGGCCACGCCCATTTTTGTACCTCATGTCATGCGGGAGATCGCTTGCCGAGTCTGCCAGACCGCTGAACCGATCTGCCTGAAATTTTCACAGTACACCACTAAAGCTCTGGTATCTTTTATTAGACGCTTCTTTCTTTTGACCACGCCCACCTTGACGCACACTTTGTTAAAATTGAGTAATTGATTCCAAATGGGTTTTAACAGATTTACTTCAAATTGCATACCTTACGTAGGAGAGGCAAAAATTAAAGTTTCATGTGCCACACCTACTTTAGCGCTCACTATTTTTAAATTGAGTAATTCATGGTTTTTAAAAGACTTACTTCAAATTGTATATACATCTTCCTGTAGGCGAGGTGTAAATGAAGTTTTATGTGTCACGCCCATTTTTTCGTCCCATATCATACGGGACGACACTTGCCGTGTAGGCCAGACCGCTGGACCGATCTGCCTGATGTTTTCACAGCACACCACTGAAGCTCTGGTATCTTTTATGACACCATTTGGCCATACCCACTTTTGATTCCAAATGGGCTTTAACAGATTTACTTCAAATTGAATACACACATCTTATTCTAGGCAAAGCAAAAATTAAAGTTTCATGTGCCACACCCATTTTCACGCCCGATCTCATGCGAAATGACACCTGCCGAGAAGACCACACCACAGACATAACTAAGAACACTTTTTTTCGACTGTACCCTTTTTAAAGCTAACTTTTAAATTATGTAATTAAGTCTACACGGGTTACTTCAAATCTATATATACATCTATATTCTACATATATACAGTCGAGGTCTTCCCAAATTATTAATAATCCACGATTATCCGGCTCGAAAGACCTGAATGTTGGGGTAGTTTGGCTTCCAAAGCCAAAGATAATTTTTCCAGAGAAAAATAGCTAAACGTTTGGATTTTTATTTTATTGCCTTCAATGGCAGAGTTTATTTTGTCGCTTTTTTGCTGTTTGCCTTCTGCGGCTCTTGCAATCGACTTTTTAACTCACTTTTAATTACTTAAACAATATAAAATAATGTTACAAAACTACAAATTTTGAGTGATAAAAAGTGGTAGAGAAATTCATTTTGGCTCAAGAGAGACGGATAATCCTGGATTATTAATAATTTGGGAAGACCTCGACTGCAAGTCACTCTAAACGATTTTAACAATAAGTGTATACTTGGATATCACCACTAACTGTCGAAACGGGTCGACCGGTTTCAATCAAAGTTTTTATGCAAATCGTAACATTTTTTATTTAGTAAGGACGTTCGGTCTCCCTTATTTGAACGTTAAGCTGACGACATGCTTTTTTACCTCTGGCTCTATTTTATATCATTCATTGCAATACTTTTTGTCCACACTCATTTCATCATTTCACAAGAAATTTAAAGCGAATTTATACACGAAAAATGTTGAAATGTCTCATGCAAGTATTTTCAATCATTTATTTATAGTGACAAAAACACAATGTTAACAAAATAGTGGCAAATTGATGTTGTTAGGGTGGAGGTTTTAACGTATTTAATTTCGGTCTATTCTGAAATTCATACATGTTTGAATATTTTTCTAATGAAAAAGAGAAGTGGTTTCACATGCATGGAAGTCATATGTATGTGTTATTATTGTTGTTACAAATCTTAACACTTTAGATTTTTTTATTCATTTTGAAAGTAATAGCATGTCTTGCTCAATCAAATGTAGATCGGCGTGCACATTCTACTAATAATATATTACTTCAAAGGAGATCACAAACTGATCGATTATCTCAAAACCAACTGCAATGCTATGTACGATCTCAAAACACATCTGCGGATCCAATTCCAAGTCCATGAAATCCAGTATCGCGATTGTGTTGTACGGGATACGGAATATGCGGCTCTTAATTATGACCGCGAAGTTAATGGAAGTCTACATGGGTTGACTTCTTTTGGTACGACAAGATCGAGATAGAATATATTATAAGCCTTAATTTTTCCCAAAAAGTTACCTGATACCACGAAAGATAACGCGGATTTTTTAACTTATATACATATGTCTATATATACTTATCTGTGATATTTGCAATTAATTGAACTAACAGAAAGAAATACAATTTTAAGTCTATTAAGAGGATTGGGACAATTTTTTTTATCAAATGTTCGTTATAACCCACCTAAAAGTTTTTCGGAACGAAAATTTATTGTATGTGTTTTTAAATTTATCTTAAACACAGTTTTTAGGCAGAGAAAAAGTTTTGGGCAAAGTTTTCAGCGTCTACTTCTACGCCCACTTTTTTAAATCCTTGGGAAAGAAAAATTAAAGTATAACGTGAAATGTATTTTTTTTTTATCTTGGACCAGTACTCAGGGTCCAAGATAAGATACATACATATGCAGTGCATTGTACTGGAACTAAGAAAATAGATTGATGAGGAGGAAAGAGGAAGTAGTGTTTGTGGAGGTTAAACTTTAACAATAACAACATGAAAGACTAAAAGAAACTGTATTACAGCATTTAAAATGTTGGAGTTAAAGTAGTTAAAACTGATCAGTGCCCAGTGTATATACGTTCAACACTGCTCAGATTAACAAAATTTCGTCCAACACTTTCCACACTACAAGGTAATGAAAATGTATTTTCTGTGAACTCAGGACCATAACAATATGAACAATGAATAACCATTTCAATGCATTCATTTCATTTACAGGGAGTTCTATATACTGAAGTTAACAAAAAAATAAGTTCAGCTTACAACTATTCGTAACGGATTGATAGTTTGTGAAAATTATGTCAGTCATATCTATTCCACCAATATGCTGCCTGTATTCAATTTACCGAATTTTTCTGCCATTGTACAGAATCAAAATCTGAGCTCATCCACAATGTGCTCTCAAACATTTCGTTAAGTTACAAAACTCATGATTGGTTGAGTGTACATGATGTCAACGATCTGAATTTTCGTATTCAAAGCGAAATTCTCAAATTCGGTGAGTCTCTTTACTTCCCAATATGATGTCGCCAACTATACAACCGAGAATTACCTAGATTGCCACTTCGCAATCTGGAACTTTATGTCAGATCGGTAATCATAGTGTTACGAAATAAATACCACCGATACGAGGTGCCATACATCATTTCTTTAAAAATTTTTTACCTCAATTTTGGAAAATTGAACAAACCCCCCACTTCAGCGCGCTGATACGCAGCCCTGTCTGAAAAAAAAAGCTTAAGAACTCTTTTTATTGTTTTTTGTGGAATCCTTGCACAGCAGTACCATCCATTAGATAGCGCGTACACATTCAACAAAATGGCCACGTTAAAAAATCTCTTACATTCCTCGGATCGAGTAGTAAAATTTCAAAGCTACTTTGAAGGCTTGGCAGTAGAATCGCACACGATTCACACCTTGAATGCTCATGAAGCTCACATCCAGCGGCTTTGGACAACGTTCGATTCCGCATATGTAACCGCGGTGAATATGTATGAAACAATAAAAGAGGACCTGGACATGGCTACCTTGGATAAACGGTTTAATTCTACCTATGAAGCGTACACCATGGTACTGGCAAGGATTAGCGACCTTTGTGATATCCTGCCTGCCAAAAATAACGCGGCGTCCCCCTCAACAGCAAAGGAAGTTCCATACCTTCTATTTCACTACCTCCATGCGACACAGAAATTTTCCACGGTGACTATAAATCCTGGCCAACGTTCCGTGACATGTTCACGGCCCTGTACCGCAACAATAAACGTTTGACCCCCGTTGAAAAAATGTGTCACTTGATGAAGAAAACACAGGGTGAAGCACGTGATCTTCTCAAAACCTGTCCCATGACCAACGAAGGTTTTGACATGGCTTGGAAAATTCTCATGGATCGCTATGAGAACCCAAGGATCCTCGTCAACGAGCAATTAAAATTGTTTTTCAACATGAAACCGTTTTCACGGGAAACGGGCAGTGATCTCAGGCGGTTGCAGCGCACAATTAATGATTGTCTAACCAATCTTCACTTGTTAGACATGTCTACCGAGGCGTGGGACTGCATTATTGTCTACACTTGCTGCACGCGCCTGCCTGAGACCACACTTAGCTTGTGGGAGCAATCCTTGCCGCCTACCAAAGTTTTGCCCACCTGGAAGCAGCTTGATGAATTTTTGACGGCCAGGGTTCATACTTTAGAATCGATAGCCGACATGCGTTCCACATATTCTAGTTCAAATTCCGCAAAGACCCCGCAAGCTACTAGGACAAATAAACTTAACCAGTCAGCAACGAAGAAACTTCAAAGTTACCAGACAAACGTTTCCCAGGACAATCAGGGAAAATGTGCGCTCTGTTCATATTTTCACCCTTTACGATTCTGTTCCGCGTTTTTATCTATGTCAATTGATGAACGTTATGCTGCAGTCAAGAAGCAGAATAGATGTACTAACTGTCTTGGAACTTCACACAACCTTAAAAACTGCAAAAGCAAATACACTTGCAACACATGCAAAAGCAAACATCATTCTTTGCTCCACCGCACTGCATCTAAAAAACCTACATCATCTAACCCCCATATAAGTCCTAACGTCTTCAAGACTCAGGAAAACCCCCAAAATCCCATAAACTTGATGCCTTCTACATCAACACAAGCAGCGAATCGCGCGTTGCAATCATTCGCGACTCAGCTGCAAACCCCCGCCCAATCGGTCATACTAGGAACCGCACTTGTCGACGTATACCACGGTGACCTAAAATGCACTGTTCGTGCCTTAATAGACTCAGCATCTGAGGCAACGTTCATTTCAAGAAAATTACAAATGCATCTGGGCCTTGACACAAAATCCTCACAGGCTCAAATACACGGCTTGAGCGATTCTGTAACCGCCATCTCGGCACAAAGCTGTGAAATACAAATCGGTTCTCCAGCCGACTCTGCATTTGAGCTCTCGTTAAATGCATTAGTCATCAACAAGTTGACTGGTCAACTTGCCCATTATCCGTCATCAGCACTTCAAAATGACACCTTTTCAAAATTGCAGCTAGCGGACAGCTACCAACATCGGTGCAAGGAAATTGAATTACTGCTCGGCGGAGATGTATACCCAAAAATTATTCAGGACGGCTTACAGTGGGATGATCAACACTCTCTGGTGGCTCAAAAAACAGTTTTCGGTTGGATCGGAAACTCAAAAAAAGCTCCAGGTTTTGACAAAATTACTGGCAAAATGCTTGTACAGTTACCTCGTGTTGCTAGAAGAATTCTTCTTTTTATTTTTAACGCTATTTTGCGCCTAGAATACTATCCTGCAGAGTGGAAGGTGTCTATGGTTACTATGATACCCAAGCCAGGGAAGGATCCCACTAAAGTAGAGTCATATAGACCAATAAGTCTACTGCCAACAATTTCAAAACTTTTCGAAAAATTGTTAATGGCGAAGTTGACTCCAATATTGAATGATGTAGGATGCATCCCTGATCATCAATTTGGTTTTCGGGCTAAACACAGCACCATTGAACAAACGCATAGACTAGTTAATGTTATAAGAAAGACTTTTGAGGATAAAAAGTATTGCTCAGCTCTATTTATTGATGTTTCCCAAGCTTTTGATAAAGTGTGGCACGAGGGATTAATGCACAAAATAAAGTTGAACTTGCCTGCAAACACTCATAAGCTTCTGGAAAGCTATTTATGCGGCCGGAAGTTTGTTATCAGAGAAGGCGACTTTATAAGCCCAACTCAGCCAATCGAGGCAGGAGTTCCCCAAGGTAGCATTCTGGGACCCACTTTATATTTAATTTACACTTCTGACATGCCAACCAGATCTAGTATTCACACCTCAACTTTTGCAGATGACACAGCATTCTCCAGCGTACATGAAAACCATCAAGTAGCTTCGCGAAATTTGCAGGAGTATATTTCAATATTAGAGATGTGGTTAAAACTTTGGAAAATTAAAGTTAATGAACAAAAGTGTACTCACGTTACATTCACACTGCGTAGACAAACATGTTCAGCTATCCAAATTAACAATTTACCTATTCCGCAGCAAAGTGAAGTCAAGTACCTTGGTATTCATCTCGACCGTAGGTTAACGTGGAAGCCTCACATTGACGCGAAAGTCACTCAGCTAAAATTAAAAGCAGCGCAATTAAATTGGCTTATGGGCAGAAATTCTACATTGAAATTAGATTGCAAACTTTTGTTATACAACGCAATACTAAAGCCTATATGGCGCTACGGAATTCAATTATGGGGCACCGCCTCAGCGTCAAATATTGAAAAAATTCAAAGGCGACAAAACAAAATTCTTCGAACAATTACTGCAGCTCCATGGTACGTAAAAAACTCCCGAATTCACAAGGATCTGTGTGTTCCACTGGTAAAAGATGAGTTTTCAGAGCATGCGACAAGGTATGTCAGCAAATTGGAACTTCACCCAAACCCTCTCGCACGAAACATACTTAATTTTAGCGGTCACACTCAGTTGAGAAGAAGGGATACCGTTGCCACCATCAGAGCGTTAAGTAGGTGATTCTACCGATATAATTGGCGCAAAATAAAACTTTTTGTCTAGCATTGGCTGGACTTAGTTAATTTATTGTATTTAGTATTAAGATTTGAATACTTATTGTTAGTTCACATTGTGAAGATTCAATAAATAAATAAAAGCTAAAAAAAAAAAAAAAAAGAAAAAAACGAAATAAATATAAACTAAAATGGCATTCAGCATTTGTCATGAAGTACGTTCGGTACTACGACACAGTAGATTTATTCATTTTTAATACTTTAGCTTAACATTCGGTGAATTTGTTGCATCTTCGAAGCTGGCCGTTTTGTGGAAACACATAAAGAAACTTAAACTGATTACGAACACCAACCACATGTCTGTAATGACACTCGACTTCCGCTGAACAAAGTGATGAACAATGCTAAAAATGTAAGAATACTTAAATAAAATTTTAAAGAGAAGACGTTTTGATACCACGAATCCTAATGGTTTCGAGAAATATACTATTCCATCATCGCGGCTTGCTTTCGCAATAAAAACCCATATTTGTACGTTTTTTTCCCATATATCAATCAAAATAAATTTGATGGCAAAACAACGTTGTATATATATAGATATATATATATATATATATATATATATATATATATATATATATATATATATATATATATATATATATATATATATATATATATATATATATATATATATATATATATATATATATATATATGTAAAATATTGAATAGTTAATTAAAGGTTGAAGTTTTTAGTTTTTAAATTTATTCATTTATTACAATAGTTTTTTGATTTTTAATATATATTTAATTTTTAATATATATTAAATATTTAATGATAATTAATTTATTGCAATAGTTTTTTGGTTTTTTAAATTCATTTTTTGTTACAAAAGTTTTTGGTTTTTAGATTTTAATTAAAAATTGTAAATAAACTAAGTTCATTTGAAAATATACAAGTTTACTTCGTTCAACTTGATTTAAATAAGAGCACTATTTACAAGTTTAAATAATTATATAGTGACTTTAATTTTATAAATTACAACTTTTATTCAACTTTACACAACTTCCGTAAATCAAACTTCTCAACCGTCTTCAACTCTTTTCTTCTTACGACTGCCCTCTATTAACTTCATGCGCTTATGTGGTGAAAACCGCAAGTCTCGTTATTTACCCCACGCTACATTCGGCCATCCTGAAGAGAATCGGCCTCCGATGATGATAACGGTGTTTCGTTTTCTGAGTTTCGCCACGGTTTCATAAAATCTAAGCTGGTTGAAGTATACCTTGGACCTTCGAAATCTGCTACTTTTTTAACCTCATAACGCTGATTACGCTTTACTTTTACTACCTCATATGGCCCCAAAAACTCACTGGCCAACTTTTTGCCTGCTACAAATTGCGTTCTTCTAATTGCGACTAAATCACCAACTTTGTATTCCGGAAAGTCCTTTCGTGTTTTATCAAAATTTCTCTTATATCTTTGTTGTGCTTGCAATATTTGTTCTTTCGCCTCTAGCCGCAGACGCTGTCGTTCTGCATCGAACTGATCAATAACTTCCTCTTCAAGTAGTTCGAGTAAACTGTCGTCAATCATGCTCCGCATTTTGGCGCCAAACATTAATTCAAATGGTGAAAACTTGGTTGAACTGTGCACAAAAGAGTTAATAGTCTTTTGCACCTGCCCCACGTACTTATACCACTTTGAAGGCTCTGCAGCTGAAAGCTTTGATATTATTGACAGAATAACTCGGTTAACGCGTTCTACTTGACCATTCCCTCGCGCAACACCGGTCGTTATAAGTATGTGTTCTACATTTCCGTTGCTGCAAAAGTCTTGAAACGCATTTGATGTAAATGCAGTTCCTCTGTCACTTATGATTCTATTCGGATAGCCAAATACATCAGACCAAATGTGCAAATTACGTAAAACTTCTTCAGTATTTGTCGTTTTCGTAGGGAACAACCACACGAACTTCGTAAAGCTGTCAACTAAGGCAAGGATGTATTTGTACTGTTTTGAAGTCATATCTAGTGGGCCCAAATGGTCAATGTGCAACGTGTTTAATGGTGTACTCCCTTTTTCAATGACATTCAGGAAACCTTCTTTTTTGCCAAGCTTTTTATTATAGATTATGCATTTTATACAATTTTGTATGATTTGTGACACCTTTTTCTCCATATGCGGGATAAAGTACTGTTGTTTTATTTTGTGCATCGTTTTTTCGATGGAAAAATGACCGTTTTCATGAATGCCTCGTATTATTTCTCTCTCCATTGACTTAGGTACTACTAACAAATCGTTTCCTTCTACTGTTTTATATAAAAGATCGCCTTTAAATTTGTAATTATCGTAAGGCCGTAAATGTGTTCATCATCTCTTTGAAGTTTACGTAATCTAACATTAACTTCTGATACGATTGTCATGACGTCGACAGGATTTCAGCTCAAGCTGTCTACATGTTTCATGCGTTTAGCTGTTCTATGTTCAACTGTGTAAGTGTAGTCCTGTAAGTACATGATCCACTGTGCAACTTCACGTGGGACATCTTTTTTTCTTATAGTTTGCGAAAATGCAGAGCAATCGGTTACCAACTTGAATTCAATGCCAAGCAAATAGTGTCTTAGCTTCTTAAATGCTAAAAAGGCTGCTTTTACTTCTAAAATATAGCTGTGAAGTCGTGCTTCTTGAGGAGATGCTTTTTTGCTCCAAAAGTAGACCGGGTGAAGCTTTCCTTCGAATTTTTGCATAAGTATTGCTCCAAATCCATTTTTCGATGCGTCGGTATGTAATTCCGTTTCCGCATTTCTACTATATATTCGAAGAACTGGCTCATTGACAAGGATCGACTTGATTGTGTTGATAGCATTCAATTCATTCTTATCAATATTGAAAATTACGTCTTTTTTGAGGAGATTAGTTAATGGGTATACAATTTGGGCATATCCCTTTACAAATCTGCGAAAATATCCTGTTAGCCCAAGAAAGGATTGAACATCTTTCACACATTTTGGTGTGGGAAAATTTTCGACGGATTTAATCTTAGTCTTTCCTGGCCAAACCTTGCCGCCCTCAATTATATGGCCTAGAAAATCAATTTTTGTTTTCATGAAAGAACACTTGCTCCAATTAAAGATTACACCACTGCTTGCAGCTGTTGCTAACACTCTTTCAAGCTTTTGTAAACATTCTTCAGCCGTTGTACCAAAGATTATTATGTCATCGACATATAGCTCCATCACATCATCATTAATTAATTCTTGAAAAATATGGTTAACGTACCTTATGAAATATGCAGGGAAGTTACAAAATCCAAAAGGTGCTCTGTTGAACTCAAAAAGACCACGTTTTGTTACAAACGCAGTGTATTTTTTGCTATCTTCCTCGATTGGGACATGGAAAAATCCATTTTTTAAGTCCATGACTGAAAAAAACTGAGCTCTCTGCAGTTTCTGTATTACGTCCTCAATAATTGGAACGGGAAACGCATCCTTAAGCACCATGCTGTTAAGTTTTCGAAAATCGACACAGACCCGAAAGTCACCATTTTTCTTCTTTACTACAACCACTCGACTTGCAAAATTAGATGTAGATTTTCTAACTATACCTGTATCCAACCATTCTTTAACCTGCTCATTTACCGCATTCTCTTCTTGTATTGCTAATCTACTAGGCGATTGACGAAAAGGTTTAATTGTTTCGGTAGGTATTATTTTCATAGTCACCGGACTTTCTTCGATCACTGAGACTGCTTTATAAGTTTGTACTATTTGCTCAACTTTTTCTTTATATTTATAATCCACATCAATTTCAGAAATATTATACACCATAAATTCATTAGTTTTATCATTTTTGTCTTCGAACCTATAGCCATTTTCGTCTGTAAGTAGTTTAAACTTTTCAATAAAGTCAAACCCAATCAATGCCTCATATTTTAAATTATCATCACCCACGACAAGAAAGGTTTGTTGTGTTTGAACTTCATCAGTCCTCACTGTACCACAAATCTGACCTATGGGTTTAGTTTTCCCATTTCCAAGTCCACACAATAAGGCATCGCACGCTTTCAATTTATATTTATTCATTTTTTCCTTATAAATACTGTACTGAATTAAAGAAACGTCCGACCCGGTATCAACCAAGCATTTAAGTTCGATGTTTTCGAATATAATAGTCTTTAATCGTTTTTGGTTACGGATGATTTGCACACTTTTTTCACATTTTTTTTCGCGGCAATTTTTCGAAATGTGGCCATAACCGTTACATTTGAAACACTTCGGTGGCGACTTGCACTCGTTTCGTTTATGATACTGAGATCCACAATTGTAGCAATATTCACTTTTTTGTTCTTTAAGTTTGTTGTTAGAATTTGTATGAAAATTCACGTTTTGTCCACGTTCTGTTCTTAATATTTCGTATATTTCATATTTTTCTCTTAATTCACGGTACGATGTTGCAGAATACAGCTGATATTTAAATTCACTCTTAATTTTTAACCCTTCTATTATATACCGTATTACCGACTTTTCCTCAATGTTACCGAACGCTGCTATTTTTCTCATTTGCAACATGTACTCATGAAAGGGTTCACTATCACTCTTTTTTCTGTTTGTTAACATTTTATGTATATCAATGCTACTATATTCTTTTTTGAATTCATTCATCAGACACGCTTGCAACGACTCATAATCACTAACGCCAACCGAATCAAGATACATTTTAGCCGCACCGATCATTTTATTACGTGCTTGTACATATTTTTGTTTCAAATTAAGACCGTACGCGTTCGCATTTTCATTAAAGTTTTTAAACCAATGTTCTACTTCAATGTTTTCGCCATCAAATTCCGGAACAATTTTAGCAAATGTATCTACAGTGATATTGACACTATTATCTTGCTCTTCATCTTTTTGTATTTTTAATGTTAACAATTTGATTAAACTTTTTAAGTCACTTCCACTTTCATCCGTAACTTTTTTACCTTCAAGATTATTAGCTTCCATCTTTTGCAAATCTTTATTATTATTCATTATTTTTTCGCTAGTGTCGTTTGTAGCTAATTTTTCGTTTTTACTTTGTATACTTCTTGAATTATTTTCTAAACTTTTTGACGTTTTTAACTTTTCGTTTTCATACAGATCTTCTCTTTCAAAATTTTCACCACACTCACTCTCACTCTTTCTTTTACCTGTTTCAACAACTTGTAAATTCTTACGGTCACAAGAGCCTGCTGTTTTTTCTTTTGTTTTTGCCCTTGTATTATATATAAATTAAACCAGTTTTGGTTAAAGCATATAAAAATTAACGGTTTTTAACTGTAGGCAAAGAATTATTTATCACAATTTTAACTCAATATTCTACTTTTGTTTTAACGACGATGACTTTTATCCGTCCTTTGGAAATTCTATTTCATCTTTTTCCAGTTTAACTGTTCTAAGAAAACATAAAGACCTTTTGTTTTGGCAGCGGTTGAGCCCCCATGTAAAATATTGAATAGTTAATTAAAGGTTGAAGTTTTTAGTTTTTAAATTTATTCATTTATTACAATAGTTTTTTGATTTTTAAATTCATTAATTTATTGCAATAGTTTTTTGGTTTTTTAAATTCATTTTTTGTTACAAAAGTTTTTGGTTTTTAGATTTTAATTAAAAATTGTAAATAAACTAAGTTCATTTGAAAATATACAAGTTTACTTCGTTCAACTTGATTTAAATAAGAGCACTATTTACAAGTTTAAATAATTATATAGCGACTTTAATTTTATAAATTACAACTTTTATTCAACTTTACACAACTTCCGTAAATCAAACTTCTCAACCGTCTTCAACTCTTTTCTTCTTACGACTGCCCTCTATTAACTTCATGCGCTTATGTGGTGAAAACCGCAAGTCTCGTTATTTACCCCACGCTACATATATATATATATATATATATATATATATATATATATATATATATATATATATATATATATATATATATATATATATATATATATATATATATATATATATATATATATATATATATATATATATATATATATATATATATATATATATATATATATATATATATATATATATATATATATATATATATATATATATATATATATATATGATTGCTGCTGATTCTTCTTCTCGACTGGAGTGGATGCTAATCACCGGTGATCGACGCCTGCTGATGTTGTTTTTGTCTTAATTTTTTTGTACTTTAGTTTATTCTGGGTTTTAGTTCTTCGTTCTTTTTTTCCAATTTAAATTTCAAGAAGTTAGGTTAGTACAATAGTTTTTCCTTGTTTCATTGTTTTTTTTTCACAAAAGGTAATTTATGTCTAGATACTTGTTAACTTAACTTAACAAGAGCATATAATGCCGTATTTTTCTTTTCATACACAGTACATTTTTTTTTCTTGCTTACAAAGTTCTTTTACAATTTGTCATATTGACTATGGGCATCTTTTCGAAGCCTTCCATTGCTCGTGGCAACAAGGAACACAATGTCTTTTCCACATTTATCTTTGTCTTGTTTTCCTTTCCTTTAACATTTCACAATGCCGTGCAAATTTTTAAATTTTCATTGAATATGAGCTTATTTACACTTTCTTTTTGTTTTTTTTTTTCCTTAAGTTAAATCGTGGGAAAACACAAAGTGTCTCGCGTTATTCCAATTTCCTTTATGAAAATTGAGTCTCAATCCCACATGCTTATACACAATTTCTTTAAAAAAAATGTTTTTTTGCACTTTAACTTTTCCGGGATTACGACCTTTACGCACGAGTTTCTCACAGCAACTGCTGTCTTTTTTTTTATTCTTTTCCTCCTGCCATCCTTCGAACTCTACTTGCTTTTGGTTTTTCAACGTGGCGATATCTGATTGGTTGAACAACTAACGGTTTTTGATCATACGATTTGCGAATGGAAAATTAAAGGAAAGATGTAATAACTATGCTCATTTGATAAAACAGTAGCATATCACACGGTTGTTAAAAAAAAACAGGGAGTTTCACATATTCGTGTGAGAACTATTCTACTCCTTTTTTTTCAGGTTTGGCAAATATGAAATGAGCAGAAAAAGAAAAAAATCCGTAACAAAACTGCTTCGAATTTCCGTTTATTCGCTAGCTTCAAATGATACTTTTGTAATTTTAATTGTACTACAATGTTGGAAGAAGGTTTGAAACTTAGGTTTAACCCACAATACATTTTCCCATTTAGCTCCGAGCTACTTGTTATAACGTGAATTCGAACAGGCAGGATTTTTGCTCACATGCATATATATATAAAACTTCACTATTGAAAATGCTTACGTGTGGCTCGACCCACGCAGCCGGGTAATAAACTGTCGGAGGACCGCAATGCTAAGGCCGAATATCAGACGCATGGTATTTCCCCATATAGGTGCCTTGCAGATTCTCGATTTCATAAAGTGCGTTGCCTATTTTTCTGCTTATTCTACATTTAATAAATTTAGGATTAAATTTCGCATTAAGGCTTTTTTTAAAATCACTTTGTGAATGATTTCGGAGAAATACCTCTTGACCTACTATGAAATTAACGGGCTTCGCTCTGGTGTTGTAGATCCTAGAAGCTTTCTCATGAGCGACTTCTGATAGTATACGTAGGTGACTGTCAAAATCTGAGCTGCATACCAGGAGGTCATCTAAGTAGATGAATACATTCTCCCTCAAATTTGACGGAATTGTCGTATCCATCAGACGGCTCATGGTTTGCGGACCATTGCATACGCCGAATGGCATTACCCTATACTGGTACAACCCTCTGCCGGGTACTGCAAACGCAGTTTTCTCTCGTGAGCTCTCTGATAGCCTAATTTGGAAAAACGCATCCTTCAGATCTATTCCGCTGATAAAATGTGTGTCCTTAAGACGGCTTAATAATCCGTTGATATGCGGAAGCGGATACGAGTCCTTTTTTGTTAGTTGATTTAGTTTCCGGCAGTCCAGGCATAATCTGATTTTACCAGGCTTACGTACGGTAACAATGGGACTGCACCATGGTGAATTAGATTCTTCTACCACCCCTAGGGCTAATAGTCTATCGAGCTCATCGTAAACTTCAGATTGCTTCGGAGGTGAGAGTGGATAGTGTTTTGATTTTACTGGGGTCGCGTCCCCCGTATCGATGTGATGTTCCAGTAAATGGGTGCACCCGAGCCCTAGTTTCTCGTAAGAAGGAAAATCCAAAACTACATTTTCCAGCCGTAATTTCTGCTCTGGGTTGAGGTCATGGTACACGGTTTCACAATTACCATTTAGTTGTAAGCATTCAATGATAGGAATAATTTGTGGGGCTAAAGCAAAGGCTCTCCAGAAGTCCACTCCCAGGTAACCCTCTTGTGTTAGCGACGGTGCTATGTAGAAGACTATTGACTTTGTACAACCCTTAAAATTCACGGGAAGAGAGCAGTACCCTAAAACCTGGTTCTTAGATCCATTGGCGGTGTGAATGCTTGATTTAAACCCTTTTATCTTAACATTGTATTTATTTAATACATCCAAACTTCCTTTTCCTAAAACCGTCACATTGGCCCCTGAATCCAAAAGGCAAGATAATTCGGTGTCAAAAATTTTTATTTTGGCATATGGCCTACCGTCATCAGCATTCGACAGACAAGAAGATTCAATAGATTTTCTAAAATTTTTCCTTTGAGCAAATCGAGTCCTACATTTTAAGATCCGTTTTGATATGTGATTGATAGTATGACATGGTAAGGTGTAAGGTTTTACTCCATGGTCGAAGTGCAACCTGGAGAGTGAATCCTTCTGTGAAGGCTCGCCCTCCTTATATACTTTAAACTCGGGTTTTATTCCTTAGAACGAGAGTCCCCGGTCACCCTCTCGCTCGGACGTCTGTTCCCCGAATGCTGATTCCTGCATTCAATAGTGGTGAAACCCTTTTGCCCACATTTAAAACAGAAAAGGGTACGGGTAGTTTCAGGACAGTAAATATAACTATGTCCAAATTTTAAGCAATTCCAACACTTGATTTTGGAATAGTCTCCCTTAACGTGTTGTTTGGTTATGTCTAAGGCCTCTAATTGGGGATCAAATTCAACAGTAAATTCTTCAGAGTCTAAAGACTCTGCTCGGGAGTCTACGGAAATCTCGTCAATGTGACGAGGTCGGTTTGACAAGAATTTCGGAATGTTATTAGCTTTAAGAGATTTTTCCGCTTCTCTTAGCAGATCACGATATGAATCCAAGTCATTTGGTGTTGATACGAATGTCATGTTCAAGAGTTCGGGTCTGATATTTTTCCTGATAATCTTAATAAGCGCGTTGTCATCCATTGGGTTTTCTAGTTTCAGATTCATTCTAACCAATGACGAATGGAAATCGTCGTAGCTCTCTTTCGAATGTTGCTTTCTGGCTGCGATTTTCAATAAAATTTCAAGGTCACTTTCTAAAGTGCCAAATTGTTTCGTAATTGCTCTTTTTAGAGAAGAATAACTCACCCTAGGATTCTGTTTAATAAATGTCCAGAACCAACATTCTGCTTTGCCTTTAAGAAAAATGTGGAAATTTGCCATTAGATAATCGAGAGGGCATTGACTTCGCGCAGTCAGTGTATCTACCTTAAACAAGAAATCGGAAACATCCTCATCACCACTAAATGAAATATTCCAGTCTTTGAGTTTAACAGAATAATAGGCGGACGACGCATTTGACTGTGAAGTTTGAGAATTAACCCTGGGCGAATCATCTGAGTCCCTTGGTTCGCGAAGCTCTCCCATATTTCGTCTAATATCTTCTAATTCCCGCCTAAAGTCTTCTTGTGTGCCCCTTATAGCCTCTCGTACATAACTAACTAAAGCATCCATGGGATTAGCTTCAGCAGAGTGGGGGGCTGAACCCTGGTTCATTTGTGCGGTCAAATTTCCCCGATTGTCCATTCCTAAATCTATAGGTGGAGTTGTCTGCTTGCCGGTTAAACTAGAGGTTTGTACTGAATTAGTTTTTGGGTCTAAGTTACGATCGTCCTGGGTTAGATCTTCGGTACTTTTATCAATTGTCTGTATTTCGGAATCAAGAGACTTTGAAACTGAAGATGATCGAATTGCCCTCAGACTTGTACTCGACTTTGAACTTGGCAGACTCGCCAGGCTGTCCGATCTCCGTACGTCTAATGTGGTTCCGCGGCCTCTACCGGATGTAGCGGATACGTTTAACTTGCTAGGACCTGTGTTTAATTTACTCTTACTAACCGATGTGACTGGACTTGGCTTTGTGCTGCGAGAAGCTGGCTTTTCACGTTCTTGACCAGCTCGCGTATTGTATCGGTGCATTACACGTCAACCCAATCAGAAACCGTCACTCAGCCAAAGTGCGACCACAAAATAAGTAATGAAAAATATGTGTATATTGTCTATTTTCAAGTATAAAAAACCCGAGATATCTATAACCAGTGATGGCAGAAAGATAAAAAAAATAAAAGTGTATGATGTGCAGCCAATTGTCTATAATATATTAACCCGAATCGCAAATACTCAACGTTCGGAAAAGTTAAAGTTAAGAAACTTCGATTTTATAAAAAGGTAACGGTATACATTTGCATGTATCAATACGCGGAAAACAATTTATTTGTGTATATAAATATAATAAAAAAATTTTGGAATGCTAGTTCGATGCAGGCAAAATTAAATGAAGTTATTACATGAAATCAAATCAATAAGAGGGCATAGGTATTATATACTCTGACTCCCCTTAATTGAATCGCTTGACCTATTAAATCAAATCTCCGTAGTGAATATAATGACTCAAGCCTGTTCTGCAAATTAATTTCTTTATTCCCACCGAAGCTCCAAATGATTACATGATATTACTCGTACCAATGCTCACCCTAATCGCTTCGCAACAAGTCCTCCATGTACAGACATAGTAAGACGAGGACTGAAACGATATGAAGGAGTGCACGAGAACGAGCCACTTTTCCATTCATCTCCGAGAGGAGTTTATCACCGCGACAGCAACCGACCTTATTGACTCAAGTGGACTTGTGAAAACTTCCAATCGGTAAAATCAAGATGTTAAAAGGAGCTTCCATTAACAAACCATTTCCATATCACATGTCTTGCACAGCAGTTTAAACCAATGCTAAAAGGCTCAGTGAATAAGACTTATGCAAAACTAAAACATGGAAATGACTAATTGATATAAACCATTGAAATTGCTAAATAACAAAAAAAAAATTGGTAGGTGTTATGGAGCGCTGCAAATGCTCCAGTGTTATAAAAATTTGACCTCTAAATCGGCCTTTATCGTTGGGCGCCATATATGTAACGTGCCTATTGTCTGTTCTCTTTCCTTTCACCTCAGAGTTATAACCCAAGGAAAATTAAAAACTGTAAAGTAAGGATAGTGGTCAAGAGGCAACAAGATCTACGACTAGCTCAGTCAGTGGTAAATTGGTTCTCAACCCGTTTTCCCTGACACATTACATATAAATATACACATTTGCCTTACAATACCACTGTGCACATTTTGGGTGATTCATATACGTATGTAGATGCATATGTCCGCATTTAAGAATTTCAATGGTTCAATTGGGGTTAAGAAGTTTCTGGATAGCGTGCTGTTATGCTATTTGGGGTACATTGTTCCCACCCGTTTTGTCACGTGTCGAACGCCTTGACAGGATCAATACCCTAATTCTCATCCTGTCCCTAAATTATTATTACTTTCACTCCATTTTACCTGCTGTCTCTTCTAGCATTCCAAAAGAAAGAATTTAATCTAAATTTAAATTCATCATTTTATTGTGGGAAGACATAAACATATTTCATATCAAAATTAAGGAAAATTTAATTTAAGAATATTTGGAAAAAAACATAAAAGAAAATGTAAGAAAATGTTAGTAATGAAAATTACGATACTAATTACTAAGATGAATTGCTTATAACATAAGCTATGGATACTTGCCTTTATTCAAGAGAAGAAAAATATGTATGGGTGTATTAACACAGCAATTCCGGGTGAATATTTAATAATTCAATGCATAAATATTTTTCTGTGTATAATGATTAAAGGCATGTATCGAAGGTAGAAATAATTACAAAAGTTTTTTTTTTCTTAAAAGTTATATTAATTTACAATAAAAAATACATATCTTGCTGGCTGCTGATTGCTGCTGATTCTTCTTCTCGACTGGAGTGGATGCTAATCACCGGTGATCGACGCCTGCTGATGTTGTTTTTGTCTTAATTTTTTTGTACTTTAGTTTATTCTGGGTTTTAGTTCTTCGTTCTTTTTTTCCAATTTAAATTTCAAGAAGTTAGGTTAGTACAATAGTTTTTCCTTGTTTCATTGTTTTTTTTTTTCACAAAAGGTAATTTATGTCTAGATACTTGTTAACTTAACTTAACAAGAGCATATAATGCCGTATTTTTCTTTTCATACACAGTACATTTTTTTTTTCTTGCTTACAAAGTTCTTTTACAATTTGTTATATTGACTATGGGCATCTTTTCGAAGCCTTCCATTGCTCGTGGCAACAAGGAACACAATGTCTTTTCCACATTTATCTTTGTCTTGTTTTCCTTTCCTTTAACATTTCACAATGCCGTGCAAATTTTTAAATTTTCATTGAATATGAGCTTATTTACACTTTCTTTTTGTTTTTTTTTTTCCTTAAGTTAAATCGTGGGAAAACACAAAGTGTCTCGCGTTATTCCAATTTCCTTTATGAAAATTGAGTCTCAATCCCACATGCTTATACACAATTTCTTTAAAAAAAATGTTTTTTTGCACTTTAACTTTTCCGGGATTACGACCTTTACGCACGAGTTTCTCACAGCAACTGCTGTCTTTTTTTTTTTATTCTTTTCCTCCTGCCATCCTTCGAACTCTACTTGCTTTTGGTTTTTCAACGTGGCGATATCTGATTGGTTGAACAACTAACGGTTTTTGATCATACGATTTGCGAATGGAAAATTAAAGGAAAGATGTAATAACTATGCTCATTTGATAAAACAGTAGCATATCACACGGTTGTTAAAAAAAAACAGGGAGTTTCACATATTCGTGTGAGAACTATTCTACTCCTTTTTTTTCAGGTTTGGCAGTTTGGTAGTTATTACTAACATTTTATTTATTTAAAATAAAATACGTTAATATATATATATATATATATATATATATATATATATATATATATATATATATATATATATATATATATATATATATATATATATATATATATATATATATATATATATATATATATATATATATATATATATATATATATATATATATTAACGTATTTATTTTAAATAAATAAAATTTTAGTAATAACTATGTTGTAAATGAAAAGTTAATCTATTGTAGAATTGACATCATGTATTTTTCTTGTATACATATATAAAATATATGGCAACACTATTTTTTTAGATAATAAAATTTTCATATACACTTTTGTTCTCGAATAAAGCAACACGTTGTTTTAATAAAGATTATTGAAAACACCTACAGTAAGTTCAACAGGTTATGGGCCCAGTTGAACGCAATGGAGAGAATCATTGAAATTGAAAAGCTTACTGGGAGGGAGAATTACCATAAATGGAAATTCTCAGTTGAACATGCTATGAAGCTCCAAGGGTATTGGAAGGCAGTACTAGGAACTGAAACAAAAGATGATGTAATAGAGAAAGCCACATCGAGGTTGGTGCTGTATATTTCTCCAAGTTTGTATGTGCATATACAGGGTGTAAACACAGCAAAAGGTATTTGGGACAAGTTGGTAATATTGTATGAAGATTCTGGCTTGGCACGTCGTTGTGGGCTACTGAGAAAATTAACAACGACACAACTAGTAAATTGTGAAAACATAGGAGAGTATGTAAACACAATAATTGATACGGCACAGAAGTTAAACCAAATTGGTATGAAAGTAGATGATGAGTGGGTTGGAAGTTTGCTCTTGAGTGGTCTGCCAGATCATTTCGCTCCAATGATAATGGCCATTGAAAGCAGCAATACCAAGGTTTCTGCGGATAACATAAAAACCAAATTATTGCAGGATTTCGACACCTACAACAATTTTTCTGCAACAGAGTCGGCGTTTTATGGTAAGTCTAAAATAAAAAGCCATTATGGTAAAACCAAGAAAATTGTATGTTACAATTGCAAGAAGGAAGGTCATATTGCAAAATTTTGCAAGACGCAGAAGAAACGACAAAATGGCGTATGTAATGAAAAAACGTTGGCGGCATGTTTGGCTGCAAAGTTTGACAATGATTGGTTGATTGATTCGGGCTCAACAGCTCACATGGTGAATGACAAAAGCTTATTTGTGAATTTTCAACTGTATGAGGAGGGAAAATATGTCACAATAGCAAATAACAAAAGTCTTAGAGTCACTGGCAAGGGAAGTATTCGTGTTCTACAAATATTAAATAACAAGCAGGAGTTTATTAACATTACGGATGTTTTATATGTGCCGGATATTTGTGCGAATTTGATCTCGGTTAGTCAACTCACAAAAAAGGGTTATCAATTTATATTTGACGCTGAAGAATGTTTAGTAAAGAAAAATAATGTTATTTTTCTGAAAGCTGTTTTGAGAAATGGAATGTACACTCTGAATTTTAATTCCATGTATAAAAGTTGTGTTGTAACATCCCAGGCGATCTGGCATAAAAGATTAGGCCACCCTTGTAATGAAAATATGAAGCGTTTACTACGCAATGAAGCAACAGGTGTTGATTTTTCAAATTCGGAGGTTTGTACCTCATGTTTACAAGGTAAACAATCTCGTTCAACGTATAAGTTGTCAACTACAACAACAAAAGAAGTATTGGAAATCATTCACACAGATGTTTGTGGGCCAATGGAACAAAAATCAATTGGTGGTGCTGTTTATTACGTATTATTTCTCGATGACTTTTCTAATAAATTATTTATCTATGTGATGAGAAACAAATCTGAGGTGCCAAAAATTTTTAATAAATTTAAAATTATGGTGGAAAATCAGACGGGTAAGCGGATTAAAATACTTCGCTCTGATAATGGCTTAGAATATTGTAACCAACAGCTAAAACAAATTTGTGAGGCAAGTGGAATAGTTCATCAAACCACTGCACCATATAGCCCACAACAAAACGGTAAAGCTGAAAGAATGAACAGGACCTTAATCGATAAGGCGCGTTCAATGTTATTTGATGCAAATTTGAGTAAAATCTATTGGGCAGAGGCCATAAATACTGCAGCATATTTGTTAAATATTATTCCAAGAAAAGGTTTTAATAACGTATCGCCAGAAGAACTATGGACTGGTAAGGTGCCAAAGGTTGAACATCTACGTATATTTGGTTGTGTTGGGATGGTATTAGTACCCAAAGAATTAAGAAAAAAGTGGGACCCGAGGTCAAAAAAATGCATTATGGTTGGATATAGCGAAAAAAGCAAGGCATACAGAATGTATGACCCGGAAAGGAAAAAGTTACACGTAAGTCGCAATGTAAAATTTTTAGAGGATAAAATGTATTTTGAGGAACCTAGATATGATTTAATAAATGAGATCACATTGGTACAAGATGAAGATTTAGTGAGGACTATTTATGACGATGACTGCAAAAAAGTCATTGATGACGCTAGTGAAGCTGAAGGTGAATTTAAGTCAGCAGAAAATTCAACAGATGATGAAGACGAACAACCAACGCAACAAAATGTTACGAATATGGAAAATTCAAACTTACGTAGATCAGCTAGAAAAGTAAAAATTCCAGATATGACAGATTATATTACATACATGGCCAATTCTGTTTGTGATGAACCGGTTAATTACGAAGATGCAGTTAGCAGTGAAGATAAAGATAAATGGTTACAGGCTATTCAATGCGAAATTGACTCTCTTTTAGAAAACAAAACATGGAGCGTTGTTGAAGATAAAAACTGTGAAAAGAAAATATCCACGAAATGGGTGTTTAAGAAAAAAAGGCAGGACGATAACATGAAATATAAGGCCAGATTAGTTGCAAGAGGTTTTGAGCAAAGAAGTGGCATAGATTATACGGAAAGTTATTCACCGGTAATCCGATACAACACTTTTCGATATTTATTGACGATTGCTTTGCAATTTGATTTGAAAATAAACCACTTAGATGTGTGCACTGCATTTTTGCAAGGAAATCTGAAGGATGAAATTTATATTCATACTCCCAAAGCCATAACTGTGCCAGAAGGTTATGTTTTGAAATTAAACAGACCACTGTACGGATTAAAGCAGGCATCCAGAATGTGGAACGAAAAATTGAATGAAAAATTAAAAAGTCTTGGTATGCGACAGTTAAAGTCAGATCAGTGTGTTTACGTGATGAATGAAAATACGAATGATGTAATAATTATAGCGGTGTACGTTGATGACATTCTCGTGATTTGGAAAAATGATAATCTTAAAGATACAATAGTTGAAAGCTTGAAGGAATCTTTTAAAATGAAAGACCTTGGTGCCGCTAAACATTTTCTAGGAATGCGAATTGTCTACAATTTAGGTCAAAGTATATCCATTGATCAGTCAACATATATACAAATGTTACTTGAGAAATTTGATATGGTCTCATGTAACCCAGTTTCAACGCCCATGGATCCAGGTATAAAATTGGTTCAGAATGATCAAGTTAATAGTAATTTCTCTAGGGATAAATACCCCTACCAGGAATTAATTGGCAGTCTTCTTTTTGCGGCTCAAATTACTAGGCCTGATATAAGTTTTGCAGTAAACATACTTAGCCGGTTTAATCAAAATTTCCAAATTCATCATTGGACAGCAGCGAAACGAATACTACGTTATCTAAAAGGAACAATTGACTTTAAGCTAACATTTGAGAGGCAGGCTAATTTTGAAACTACGTGTTTTAGTGACGCAGACTATGCAGCTGACACAGAGTTGAGGAAATCTGTCAGTGGTTATCTATTTATTAAAAAAGGCGGTGCTGTATCTTGGGGGTCAAAAAAGCAACGAACCACAGCTTTATCGACTTGCGAAGCCGAATATATGGCTATGGGGTTAGCGGTGCAGGAGTTACTTTGGCTAAGAGCTTTAGAAGAAGAACTATTCAATCTTTTTATAAAACCCACGATATTGTTTTGCGATAATCAAAGTGCCATTCAACTTGCCCAAAACGAATCATACCATGCTAAAACCAAACACATAGACATCAGACATCATTTCATAAGAGACAACATAGCTGCTGGAAATGTGGAATTGAAATCTATAAGCTCTGGTGAAATGCTGGCGGATATCCTGACTAAACCACTTGGAAATATCAAAATAACATACTTCATTAAAGCAATGGGTTTGAAGTAGCACATTAATGAACTTTTAGTGAGGATGTTGTAAATGAAAAGTTAATCTATTGTAGAATTGACATCATGTATTTTTCTTGTATACATATATAAAATATATGGCAACACTATTTTTTTAGATAATAAAATTTTCATATACACTTTTGTTCTCGAATAAAGCAACACGTTGTTTTAATAAAGATTATTGAAAACACCTACAGTAAGTTCAACAAACTAAAATAAGAAAAGTGGAAAAAATGTAAAGCGTAATTGCTTATCTGGAATCCAGAATAAAATAGATTACTTCTTTCCCTGAAAGTTTTCTGTTCCCAGCTATTCAAATCTTGGGTCATACTTTCTATTAAAAGCACACATCTATTGTTATCAATATCATGGGATTTCTGGAGGCTAATTCTGTCATTCGCTTACGAGCGAGTTTTTACTCGAATGTGCGAGTTTTTACACTTTTGGGATTATCTCATTCGATATCGAGTAAAACGTTTCGAAATTTCTAATGATGCCATTCGATAGCGAGTAACTATTCGAATGCAACCGTGCAACTTTTTACTCGTAAGCAAAAGTACTATCGAAAACCAGCCAAACAGAAAAACACAAAAGAAATGTAAATTAAAAATTTGTTTTGAATAGCAATAATAGTTAAATTAAATTGAGCATTTTTGGTTCTTAAGACTTTTTTTTAATTCATGACTAATATACACAGGTATATGTGTATAAAGATGAGTATTTGCTAAGAACACAAATACTTATATTTGAAGTCACATGTTATTATATTCAAGAATATTTTTTTGTTTTTTAAATGGTTGTTTTTACATACATATTTATTGTTATTTCTATTCACTTACTTTTTAATGTCCAAACACGCATACATGACAGATTTAAATGAATTGTTATTGTGTTTATGTGTGTTTATTTTTTAATGTAAAACATGTATGCAAAGTATGCAAATACATACAATTTTCGGCAGTGTTATAAAACACATTTTGTCAGTATTTTGCAACACTGAAGTGATAACTCGACTCGTTACGTAACGAGTCACATCATTAGAAATTTACACGATATCGAAATTATTTTCTACTCGATAGTAATTTCGATCACGAATGACAGAATTAGCCCCCTGATAATAACTAAAAAACACAAATATCACCTTAAAATTGTCTTAAAATTGGGTGCAATCAGTTTTAAAAACGGTTGACTTAAAAAACAGCTAAAAAGAAAATTTTAACGTAAAATTCGTTTTTTTTTTTTCATTCATTTATTTATTGAATCTTCAAAATATAAACTAACAATAAGTATTCAAATATTAATACTAAATATAAAAGTTAGTTAAGTCCAGCCACTGCTAGACAAAAGAGTTTTATTTTGCGCTAATAATATCGGTAGAATCACCTATTTAACGTTCTGATGGTGGCCATCGTTCTCAACCGAGAGTGGCCGCCAAAATTAAGTATGTTGCGTACAAGAGGATTTGGGTGAAGTTCCAGTTTACTGATATACCTTGTGGCATACTTAGAGAACTCGCCAGTTACCAGCGGAACATACAGATCCTTGTGAATTCGTGAGTTTCTTACGTACCATGGAGCTGCAGTAATCGTACGAAGAATTTGGTTTTGTCGTCTTTGAATTTTTTCAATGTTAGATGTTGAGGCGGTTCGTTTATGAATACAGGAGGCTAATTCTGTCATCCGCTTACGAGCGAGTTTTTACTCGAATGTGCGAGTTTTTACACTTTTGGGATTATCTCATTCGATATCGAGTAAAAGGTTTCGAAATTTCTAATGATGCCATTCGATAGCGAGTAACCATTCGAATACAACCGTGCAACTTTTTACTCGTAAGCAAAAGTACTATCGAAAACCAGCCAAACAGAAAAACACAAAAGAAATGTAAATTAAAAATTGGTTTTGAATAGCAATAATAGTTAAATTAAATTGAGCATTTTTGGTTCTTAAGACTTTTTTTTTAATTCATGACTAATATACACAGGTATATGTGTATAAAGATGAGTATTTGCTAAGAACACAAATACTTATATTTGAAGTCACATGTTATTATATTCAAGAATATTTTTTTGTTTTTTAAATGGTTGTTTTTACATACATATTTATTGTTATTTCTATTTACTTACTTTTTAATGTCCAAACACGCATACATGACAGATTTAAATGAATGGTTATTGTGAAGGTATGTGTGTTTATTTTTTAATGTAAAACATGTATGCACAGTATGCAAATACATACAATTTTCGGCAGTGTTATAAAACACATTTTGTCAGTATTTTGCAACACTGAAGTGATAACTCGATTCGTTACGTAACGAGTCACATCATTAGAAATTTACACGATATCGAAGTTATTTTCTACTCGATAGTAATTTCGATCACGAATGACAGAATTAGCCACCAGTTTTATCGAATTTTCCCTAAAAATGGTTTGAACGACTGGTTAATTTTTTATGAATACGGCCGTAAAATTTTAACAGAAAGGCGCAAAGCAAATGATGTACGTCACAATAAAAACTTTGGCAACGCTCACAATTTGTTTATTTATCTAAAAAAAATGGTTGTTAATTTTTATATATAATCATTTCTTATGATAATAAAAGTCAGAAATATTATTTGACGAATTACTAAAATTGGTTTTAATTGTTTTCTTAGTACATAAAGCTTTAAAGCTATTAAAAAAACTTCAAGCGTAAAAAGATGAGAGCTACCGAACTTTTCGCTTCACGTTGCGTTAAAAGTGTTATATGTGACATGTTTCATATAAGTATGTATATGTTATCTTAGATGAGAAAGCGACTCTTGACTCGCAATATTTATTTTCATCGGCTGAATAACAGTAAAAATATGTTAATGTTCAAGCTTACTTCTCGTCTTCACGTGTCATCGGCTTGAACCATGGCGAATTCATTGCTAGGTGAACTTAACAGCACAGGTGATCATTTTTTTATTTTGTTTACAAACTTTTTCGCGCCATTTTAATCTGAAGATTTTTTTGTATGATTTAGTGCAATTTCAAGAAATTTGTGTGAAATTTGAAGTCAAAAACTAATATAATCTGTGATTTTAATTACAAACTATTATAAAAGTTTTTATTTAACATTTATATAAAATTTTTTCCTAGCTGAACAATCTTAGGCGAATTTAGATTTTTCATTCACAATATGTTTTACAAAAACAAAATACATAGTACTGAATTCGCCTTTCCGCTTGCACTCACCTGTATAAATTCGACTTGACAATAACAAAATGCATAGTACTGAATTCGCTTTTCCACTTGCTTTCACCCATGATACAAAAAACAAGGTAACCGCTTCGCTACAACAATACAACAATAAAAAAAACAACAGGTATTTTGTTTGTGTAAAAAGGCGAATTCACACTTAAGCTGTCAAAAGTAGTTGATAGCGAACATGCACAAAAATTTAAATGGCGTCGAAAAAGGTAAACAAAACTTGACACAAAAAGTGCCGCCATATTAATCGAATTCGCCTGAATTCGCCGATGCATCCACCTTATAATTAATTCGCCTTGCTTTCACCCATGATACAAAAAAAAAGGTAGCCGCTTCGCTACAACAATAAAAAAAACAGCAGGTATTTTGTTTGTGTAAAAAGGCGAATTCTCACTTAAGCTGTCAAGAGTAGTTGATAAAGAACATGTACAAAAATTTAAATGCCGCCGAAAAAGGTAAACAAAACTTGACAGAGGAAGTGCCGCCATATTAACCAAATTCGCCTGAATTCGCCGATGCATCCACCCATGATACAAAAAACAAGGTAGCCGCTTCGCTACAACAATAAAAAAAAAACAGGTATTTTGTTTGTGTAAAAGGCGAATTCACACTTAAGCTGTCAAAAGTATTTGATAAATTACATGTAAAAAAATTTAAATGGCGCCGAAAAACGTAAACAAAACTTGACAGCAAAAGTGCCGCCATATTAACCGAATTCGCCTGAATTCGCCGATGCATCCACCTAATAATTAATTCGCCTTGCATCCACCCGAGGTGCATTAATGTCTACACGGTGGCAGCACTAGAGCAAAATTACAACAATACAACAAAAACAGGCATCTGGTAAGCTATCATGATACAAAAAACAAGGTAGCCGCTTCACTACAACAATACAACAATTAAAAAACAACAGGTATTTTGTTTGAGTAAAAAGGCGAATTCACACTTAAGCTGTCAGAAGTAGTTGATAACGAACATGTCAAGGCGAATTCATTATTAGGTGGATGCATCGGCGAATTCGTTTTATATGGCGGCACTTTCTCTGTCAAGTTTTGTTTACCTTTTCGGCACCATTTAAATTTTTGTACATGTTCTTTATCAACTACTTTTGACAGCTTAAGTGTGAACTCGCCTTTTTACACAAACAAAATACCTGTTGTTTCTTTTATTGTTGTGTTGTTGTAGCGAAGCGGCTACCTTGTTTTTGTATCATGGAACATGTGAAAAAAATTAAATGGCCCCGAAAAAGGTAAACAAAACTTGACAGCGAAAGTGCCACCATATTATTCGAATTCGCCTGAATTCGCCGATGCGTCCACCTAATAATTAATTCGCCTTGGTAAGCTATGTTTGCCAAAAATAATTTTAACTTTTTTCACAATTATAAACTATGAATGTACCGTTTCATAATTATAAGTTATGTTTATTTGAATTATTTTTATGTTCACAAAATAGTTTTTATATATTTAATTCAGAATAAAACACCAAATTCACTTTCAAAATTGTAAACTATACATTTGACGTTAATAGCTTACCATATTGCCAGTAGCAAAAAATTGTCACATGCTGTAGCGCTGCCACCATGTAGATGTTAATGCTCCTTGCATCCACCTAATAATTAATTCGCCTTGCTTTCATCTGCATAAATTCGCCTTGGCTCGAGCATCATGAACGAAATATTGTCATGAGCGGTTCACTTTAGCCATTTGCGATGATCGACATGATACTCATACCAAATTCATGTGTAATGGAGACCCCAGTTATGTTTTTAGGTGTGGAATACGTATTGTGTACTGGATATAAATTTAAAAAGTTCACCGCGTATGGTTTCGTAAGTACGATAGCGTAAAGATGTTCTTACATATCCAATATACTAAAAACAATAATAAAATAAAGTTGTGCCAATTTGGAAAACAGAAACAAAGAAAATTTATGGTTGTGTAATATTTTTACTTATTGAAATATAATGTTTGCAGTATATAAAAATATGTACATAAAAATTTTTATAATTTATATTGTAGGTATTTATAATGAAATCAATACCCACTTGCCACATAATCACATACACATGTTTTTATTTTTTACTTTTAATTTAAACTGATTTACAATACAACTAAATTTAACATTTTATGTTGAACATGTCTTCAAAAATAGTGCTAACAACTATTTCGCAATGTATTTGCAAATAAATGTTTTGGCGGTCCACACGTGAATTTATGATTTAGGCAATAGAACTTGAGAGGTGCGATCATATATATCCAAGCTTATTTCGCGTGGAGCCCCCTATTACTTAGTGTCCACACTTGCGATAATATCTGAGATGAGAACGTCAAATTCAATCGCAAAGAGAATTCTGTTACGTGTAGACTTATAATCACTGTTATCGCAGTCTTATAATAATTTTTATAAGAGCGTTCTTATGAGAAATCTTATGACAACGATCTTATAATAAGAGCTATCAAAAAATCGATTGTGTGTTTGTTTGTTTACAAAAAGACGCCATTGCAATTTTACTGATTATTAATTTTGTAAAATATCTTTCAAAAAACCATTTTAAATGGAAAATATTTTGTTTTTATGCATTAAATATACACTATAAGTGATTAATTTTTTACAAAATGTGTGCATATACGAAATTTATATAAGATTTTATTCATCGCAGGGATGTGTTTTCTTCTCGGCTTTCATTGATTTATTAATTCTTATAAGATTAACTACAATACGTTTACTCCTTGTTAGATATGAAGATGGACAAAGAGAAATTCGTTCTCTCATTCTGCCGACGTTTTCTCAGATATTATGTCGAAGTTAATCGCAGTTGTAGATTTGTGACGCCGTGTCTGCACGTGCCATCGACTTGAACATGGCATGATCATAACGTCGGCAGAACGAATGTATTTCGGCGCCATTTTGTGTATTTTTGTACTGATGGCCAACTTCATGGCGAACATTGATGCTCAGCCATATGCTCGAGCATCGATATCAGAGCATGAACGAAACATGGCCATGAGCAGTCCACATTAGCCATTTGCGATGTTCGCTATGATGCTCATACCATGTTCATGGCTAATGGAGACCCCCCAGTTAGAGATTTTCATTCAAATCTATTACATTTTGAGTAGATGCAAGGTGCAGTAACGTATACACGGTGGCAGCGCTACGGCATATGACAGTTTTTTGCTACTGGCAATATAGTAAGCTATTTACGTCAAATGTATTGTTTACATTTTTGAAAGAGAATTTGGTGTATTATTCTGAATTAAACATATACAAGTTATTTTGTGAACGTAAAAATAATTCAAATAAAAATAATTTACAATTATGAAAAGGTACATTCATAGTTTATAATTGTGAAAATAGTTACATATATTTTTGAGAAACATAGCTTACCACATGCCTGTTTTTTTGTATTGTTGTAATTTTGCACTAGTGCTGCCATCGTGTATACGTTAATGCTCGTTGGGTAGATGTAAACCACAGATATAATCTGTGATGTAAACACCCTATTAAATTTGGTTATATTTTCTCACACCTGGTAGCCTTTTCAAAAACTTTTGTTGTAATAATTTGTTTATAGTGGCAGCACTACTTGTAATTAAAAACACTGCTAGAAAGATGCATATTAAACAGGTTTCAATACATAATTTAAAGTTTTAGTAAATTGTTATTATAAATGGTAATATTTTTAGATAATAATACAAGGTTTCAAAAGTTACAAGGATCAGACAGTTGTGGAGCCATTTGATAAAAGGCACAACGTTGTGGTGGGCAGAAATGGTTCTGGCAAAAGCAACTTCTTTTATGGTATGTTTTACTTTATTTTGTTGTAAAACTTAAAACTCTACAGACGCTGTAACAAACTTATTTCTCCTCTGTTGATTAGCATCAACCTAAAAATTCTACAAGTCCTTTTGTTGAAACTTATTTCCCATGGAAATGATAAACGACGCTTCTACGATGCCTTTAAAGACATGTTCTTGGCACATAAATTTTTTATTTATCGGCGATTGAAAGCTAGAAAATAAAGGGATGTCGTTGTTTATTTAAATCTAGTCCAGTTTACGCACGATCCTCCAAATTGAAAATAAAAATGTATGGAGGGATAGATAATTTAGTAATAAGAAAATGTTACGAGTTCATGAAATTGCGATTTTTTATTATATATCTCGAGTTATTTATACAAACTGTGTATCATTTGAAAGCTGTTAAATGTATTCTTTTGGATATGCTAATTTTTTTGGAGAAAGTTGGGGAAAACGCATAGTTTCTGAGACATTTATCTGAAGTATTGATATACATGTTCATAAAACGCGATTTTCCTATATAAATATAACATAATTACTAATTTTGTTAGCAGAGACGCTATTTGTTATAAAGTAGATAATTACTCTGCCTGGGAACCTTTGTTCAACGAAGCCGGTGCGTTCGGCAGAAAGCCGGCTATGTAAAGAAAATTTTGTGAATTGTTCGGCGTTGTTCAATAAAATTTTAATCGCACTTGTTATAAAAAAAACATGTATATCTATATTAGTAATTAAAATTAGTACTACTAATTTTATCAATACCTGGGGGTTACTTTCTATTGCGATGCGAAAAAAAATCGAATAATTGGTACCCTGTGTTGCGTTTTCGTATTTTCTTTTCGCATTTAATTTTCCCTTTCGCACATTTTATTTTATCATTCTCCACTATAGTTTATTTTGTGATACCAACGTTACTTAATTTTTAAACTTTTTCGCGAAAAAGTTTGCGCAAACAGCACAGAATACCAATTTATACTCTTATCGCATATACCTTTCGCATCGTAATAGAGAGTAACCCCCTGGAGATTTGCTGGGGTTTATTTTATTTATGACGTTTTCGACATCTTGAAAATTAAGTCTCAAAGGTACATACGGTCTAATATTATATGGCGGTAATTCAGCTGCATCATTTTCTCTATCATTAGTAAAAAAACGTTTCTCAAATTGTTAACATACACCATCCCCTTGCAAACTCGGTTCTTGCCCAGTCCCCAGATGAAGTTCTCAAAGGTGGTGGTAGTAGCATGTTGTACGGTTAATTTAAGGTTTTTAGAAAAATCATTAACTGACAACAATATCTTCAGTCGTTCTTAAGGCAATAGTCTCCGTACAATGAGTTCTCAAATATTTCTTATATTTTAGCCAATTATCTGTAGTGACGGTCAACGCCAAATAACTAAACGGGTAGCCAACTTCCTGGGGGAACGAAACAGAGATTATAGTGGTTGAGTAATCTGATGACAAATCCGAGCTCCACTTGCATCCATTTTCGTTGGTTTGAAGGCCAATAAGTGGGGTGTCCGGTTGAAATCACATCTAAGCCCATTTTGGAAACCGTGTCGAAAAGCACTTTCGGGGAAATTAAACATGATCCCCAAAAGGTGTGTTTAGCGCTATAGTTGCCAGCCGTTAAAAATCGTGGCTCAACTGATTGAAAAAATTTTAACATTGATTTTCTGTTACTGAAAATCGGCGAGGTGAATAAATCGAGGAAAATACATTTTTTCATGAAAATGTCCAATTCATATATATTTGTTGCTTGGAGATACTCCTCGCGTGTCTCGTTTAGCAAATAGTATTTAATTCTGGTTTTTACCAGAATTACCAAGATCTTCTACGGGGATCTTTAGTGTCATATAGTGTGTAGCCACTTGTGAGCGTCAGGTGAGCTTCAGCAATGAACACTATAGTTGTGTTCATTTACTAAAAACTTTTACAAATTTGTAATAATTATTACTAGAAAGCGTTCATTAACCCAAAAAATTTGCAACGAGAGAGCGTAAAAAATTGAGAGCCATAAGAATTCTTGCAAGTTTTTACAAGTAAAATTTTTACTTGCAATAGGTGTGTTGATCGAGGTACTTTTTTGAGAATCCAGCGGCCTGCCTACCTAACCAATTGAGTTGAAACGTGTATGGGCTAAGCACCCCTAATTAAAAAAATATGTTTTATTCAAAAGTAGCTAATCACTACTAGTACTAGATTAAATAAAATTGTAAAACTTTTCTTTATTCTATTACAAGCCGCACTCGAAAAACGCCAGTCACGACGATGCTGAATATAAATGACCACAACCACACTCTTTTTATAATAGGTGTGTTCATTTACTAAAAATTTTCACAAATTTGTAACAATTTTTACTAGAAAGCGTTCATTAACCCAAAAAATTTGCAACGAGAGAGCGTTAAAAGAGCGTACAAAATTGAGAGACAGAAAAATTCTTGCAAGTTTTTGCAAGTAAAATTTTTATTTGCAATAATTATTCAAACAGCTATTTCTATATTCAATATTTCTAAATTAAGTTAAAAATGAAAATATTTTGAAAAATTTAAGAAATTGTAAGTGTATGTAAACTTTTAAAACGAGTATAAGTATTAAAAAGATAACAAATTGATTTTTGTGTAACTTAGGAACAACAGAGTTAAAATAAGACGTCTAGTGGCAATGAACTAAGCAACACAGTATGTAGCGCATCAATGGCAAAGGATGTTCCGGCAAATTTACTTGCTTGAATGTGTTTAAAACTTTTAGGGAAGCAATTAAATAGACACTTAGACACCTTCCATTTTTAATTATATTAATATTTTTGTAGTTTTAACCTCTGAAATGTTTTTGTTTCTTTAATTTTTACAGACCAACTATTATTTTTAGTATCGTAAATATTATGAGTACCTAGCTATTCGGTACTTTACAATTTGAAATTAATTTGAAATAAAAATGAAAATGCAGGCTGTTATAACGTATAAAGCAGCCCATACACATTTCAATTCAATTGTTAATTGAGTCTTTCAATTGAATTGATTCTTGGCCACACACTTCATAAACTGAATAGGAAGATTTTCATTCAACTATCAGATTTAATGAAATTAAAGACAATTTAAAAAATTATTAACGGTCTCTTTGCAAAAAAAAAACTACTTCTTGAATTGCACAACAACCGACTCATTTACGAATTGAAGTGAAACGTGTATGGGATGCTATTTGAAAATAGATATTTTATTCAAAAGTAGCTAATCACCCTTATAGTGCTTAGTGTATTTCCACTATGCCTAGTCCTAGATTAAATAAAATTGTAAAACTTTTCATTATTCTATTACAAGCTGTACTCGAAAAACACCAGTCAAGACAATGCTGAATATAAATGACCATAATCACATTATTTTTATAATAACATTCATATACATATGTATAATTTGTCCAAAGGATATAATGGTAGTTATTAAGTACTTATACACAACAACACTACTCTAACTTGCAAATTTTTGCTAGTAAAGTGTTCATTTACTTTTTCACATTTTTGAGAGTAATTTTGAAAATTTTCTTGTTACTCTCTCGGTGCTAATTTTTACTAGTAAAGTAAATGAACACACCTAATAATATACATATGTATAATTTGACCAAAAAATATAAGAGTAGTTATTAAAGCCCAGTTCAGACTATTATACTTTGTATTAATACTTGTCACAAATTAAAATAATACGTGCAAGTCTGATAGTCTGAATGTAGTCCGTCATACATACGAAAAATAATACGATAAAAATTTGACATCCCATACGACTTTATTGTTTTTTGAAACTTTTCAAAACGATAATACATTACATTGGATCAGGGTTGTGTTTTTTAGCAAACCAGCTAATTAAAAATTGAGTAGTCGGCTATTTCGTAGCCAATGGGGTGCCGTTACTGATAGTATTTTTTGTCGTTATAAAAAAGCTCGAAATTTGGAATTTAGCTGTCATTTATAAATGTATTTTGCTCATGCTATATTTAGCAAATAAAATATGTTTCTGCTATTGAATTTGGATGTGTTATACATAATTATTATTTTAACTGCTGAAGAATTTCACGCGCCGGCACGTCTATCGCCTACGACGAATAGCGCACCTGCCGCCGTGAAAAGTTTTATGATGGCACATCTATGTTGGTTTATATCCAGTGTGATGGTGTGAATGCAAAATCTAATTTACGTTAGACTTTTTGACAGTCGCAAGAAATGTGTTTAGACTTTTATCTCACAAAATCTAATGAAAGTATTTATACTTGTATAATAGTCTGATTAGGCCTTAAGTACTCATATATACCTATACATAACAACACTACTCTAACTTGCAAATTTTAGCTAGGAAAGTGTTCATTTACTTTTTCACATTTTTGAGAGTAATTTTGCGAAATTTCTTGTTGCTCTCTCGTTACCTGTTTTTAAGGCCCAATCAGACTATTATACAAGTATAAATACTTTCATTAGATTTTGTGAGATAAAAGTCTAAACACATTTATTGCGACTGTCAAAAAGTCTAACGTAAATTAGATTTTGCATTCACACCATCACACTTCATATAAACCAACATAGATGTGCCATCATAAAACTTTTCACGGCGGCAGGTGCGCTATTCGTCGTAGGCGATAGACGTGCCAGCGCGTGAAATTCTTCAACAATTAAAATAATAATTATGTATAGCACATCCAAATTCAATAGCACAAACATATTTTATGTTCGAAATATAGCATGAGCAAAATACATTTATAAATGACAGCTAAATTCCAAATTTCCATCGGCTACGAAATAGCCGACTACTCAATTTTTAATTAGCTGGTTTGCTAAAAAACACAACCCTGATCCAATGTAAAGTATTATCGTTTTGAAAAGTTTCAAAAAACAACAAAGTCGTATGGGATGTCAAATTTTTATCGTATTATTTTTCGTATGTATGACGGATTACATTCAGACTATCAGACTTGCACGTATTATTTAAATTTTTGACAAGTATTAATACAAAGTATAATAGTCTGAACTGGGCTTTATTACTAGTAAAGTAGATGAACATACCTTATATCTATTTGCTTTTCCATAAGGAAGTGTTCAAGTTTGTTTCTGTGTTGGCGGATGCCGTTTGTGTTCCAGAAGCATATTTTGAAACAAGTCATTTGCTTAAAATATGCAAAATAGTAGATTGCATTTTCAGCATTTCCTGCATCACATGGTAAATGTGTTAATGGATTGAACAAGAGTCTGCAGAGTTGCCTCAAGATTGTTAAAATTTAGGCTCCTGGTTCATGTTTTTCATATCTGATTTAACCACATTAGCATAACAAACTTGTTTGGAGTTTTGCATGTTTATAGGGGCAAAATTGTTTGTAGAAATGATATTTGATTTCTGGGGTTGCTTAAAAGAACTTGAGGACCTACTTCTCATTAAACACGTGAAGTGAGTATAAACAGGGCAATCCAGAAATTTGCAGTATGGTTACATCCATTATTTTTGATTCCTTGCACTGTGATGTAGAGAAGTTCGCCACGTACATCACAAACTACGGGCAACTTAAAATAAGCCTTAATGTGGCCAAATTTTTAACAGTTCAGGCATTGAACGGGATCTAAACGCTTATGCGGCTCTTCAACTGTAACCCTACGATGCAAAAGACATTTGAGGGTATAAATTGGATGAACTTCATTCTGTTTTCGAACAAGGTCCCCTGATTCCAGTTCAACCCTAAACATGGGTTTAGGGATCTTCTCACGGCTCCTGATGTTAACTACATTTTTTATTTTAAAGTCTTCTTCTAATCAAGTTTTAACATCGGCCGTGGCTAAACAAGGTTATAACAACCTGAAGACCCTTAGCACTTTTAAATCAATAAGTATAAAAAATCTTTTCACTTTCTCAGACGTCAGACAATATTCAGTAATCATGGCTTACCTGCATTTTTGTTTCACTTATGTTGAAGGTCAGAGATTGTGTGACTTCGATAGTGAGCGGACATGTTAGTTTTAAATCGGAAAGTAATAAAATAAAACCTTAATAAGTAAAAAGAGTGATCTTATATAAAACAAATATTTTTTGACATTTTTTTTTAATTCATTTTATATTGGGTCCAACTTTAATTTTGATTTATGCTTCAGACATGCCAACGAGTTGCAAAATTCAACTTTTGCTGATGCTCTTAGTGGGATTCGGCCTAGCAACTCCTTAAGCCTTGTCCGAAGGGATTAGAAGGCCCGAACTTTTCAACAAGAAGTTGCTCATATGACCGCAATCATATGGCAAGAATTGCTACTTGTGTGAGCCTGGTAAGCCACACGGGGGCGCTGTTGAATCGTGAATAATTCACTCCGTGGAACTGGTCCATCATCAGATAAGGCCGCAAGGCAGGTGATGATGTAAATCTTTTTCACAACTAACTTATTTGTGTTTTCCAATAAAATTTTGTTTTCAATTTTGCATATAATCTTTTGTGACCACAGTATCGACATAAAATTTGATCAGTGTAATAAATTTTTAAAATTTCTTTTTGTCAAAAACTTTTGATCGGATCTACTAACATAATTTCTTATGTTTTTAAAATTTTATTCGCATGGGTTGTAATATCTTGAATATTGAATTTGAAAACGCATCGTTTTTATACCATTCGGCCACATAGATCTTGTTAATGTCGGCTTCTTTTTAGAGCCTCGAAAGCATTTCATTGAAATTTAATGTTTTGTTAATAATTCGAACAGCAATATGAAATTTATATTTATAAAAAAGCTTTAATATTATTATGTAAGCTTCGTTTTTTTGTAAAACATTTTCGATTTTATTTATTTATTTACTTAATATTAAAATTATATAAATATAATTATAATAAAGACAAAAGCACTGGCTCCCAAGGCCATCGGCTTACTATGTTATTATTTTCTAATTTAAATTTTAATATTTAGTTTTGAAATAAACTTAAAAATTGTGTTAATATTATTTTTTGTAGGGTTTATGAGTAGTTTGATGCCATTATTAGATAGGTATTTATCCTGATAATGTTTTAAGTTAGGGCATGTCGAAAGAATATGCTTCACACTGTTAGTTGATCCACAAAATGAGCAGGTATTGGTTTGGTTGTTTTTTATGAGGTGTATGTGGGAGCTCTTGCTTAATAACGAGGGCTTTCCGTTCCGCTGAACTAAACGTTTTGGATGCGAAATACACTGGCGAGTCATGCTCATCAAAATTTTAACTTTAAATGATACCGTATCCAGTTTTTCTTGCGTCACAGTGGTTAAAAATGGTTTGGGAAAGAACTGGGAATTGCAAGAGCTTTGGTGAAATTAGCACAAATTTTATTTTTCAACTGATTTTTGGCATTTTTCAGCCAATACGAAATAATTTTTTTCCTTGTAAGGTAATTTAAAGGAGCAAAACGTTGTACTGAGTCTTTATCTTTTGGAACTGTATATTTTTCTACGGCCGACAATTTTGAGTTGCTTTTCTATCTTTTTCCTTATTAGGCAATTAGAAAATGACATGTACATATTTACAGTGTTACCATACAGTCGTAATTATTAAAGGTCATAACAGTTGTCTGGAAGCAATCCATTCGCGTGCATTTGTGACTGAGAAATATCACTTCTGGTATAAAAAAAATATATTTGCGAGGATTGATCTTTATATTAAATTTTCTTAGTATTTCAAAAACATTACTCTAGTTTGATAAATGGTGTTGCTTACTGCATGCTATAACTATTATGCCGTCAATATACAAAAAAGGGTTATTAGGTTCAGGTCCTGATAATGCTAGGGACATCATTCGTTAAAAATAGTTAGGTGCAACGTTAAGTCCAAAAGGTAACACCGTACAGCGAAATGCGCCCTAATCAGTGCTAAAAGATGTCAAATCTCTAGATTCTTCATTAAGTGGAATTTGATGAAATCTCGCATAGAAAAATGATTAGCCCGTCCAAGATTATCGAGTATGTCGTAATTCTGGGCAACGGAAGTTTGTTTGCGATAAATTTCTTATTAATGGCTCTAAAATCGACGCACATAGGATACGACTTGATATCATTTGAACATTTTCTTTCGTACTATTATTAGTGGACTATTGTATTCCGAAGTACTTTACTCTATCAGGTCATTGTCTAGCAAATTTTGTACTTGTCATTATACCCTTTACAAAAAATGTATATATAAGTTTGTAATTCGGTTTGTAATTTCTACACTTCATTTCCGACCATATAAAGTATACATATTCAAAATCTGCATTGATAGAAAATGCGATTAAGCGATGTCCGTCTGTCGGTCGTTGAAATACCGTTTCTGAGAAAACCATTAGACTTAGAATCTTTTTTCTTTCACCATTGTATTACCCTATCGATTCATGGGTTTGCTTTTGTAATTCATATAATCGTTATGGTATAGTTAAAATATATCCAAAATTCCGAAAAAATCAATTTTTTTTTTGCAATTTTGTATGAAAATTTTTGAAAAAAAGTTGTTTGTTTTGCTTCAACCTTCACATAATTATTAAGCATGGCGACTAAAAGGCAAAAACTATAGTCCATATATGGCCTAAATCGGGTTCTTCATGTAAATGCCGCGTAAGCCAACTTAAAGAACTTTTTTTGCTTAAAATCAATTCTGATAATAAAAGAAGGTTATATAAATGTGGAAAATTAAAATTTTCCACATATATAGCGTAAAACGATTTTTCCATTAACATTTTTTTTTTGCTGAAAATTAATTCTCGTTATAAAAGAAGTTTATTAAAATGCAGAAAATAGAAAATTCCGATATCGGTTCATATATAACCGAGATATAGCTTAAACAAACTTTTCCATGAAAGATTTCTTTTTTGGAAAGGTGATTACAAGGCAAAAATATTTTCCCTGATATCGGTCCATATATATCCAAACATATTTAGTTCAAATTTGTAATATATACTATACATATACGTGACTATCGTGAAGGGTATTTTAGATTCGGCCCAGCCGAATATACCACATTCTTACTTGTTTTTAATATTCGCAGCAAAAGCATTTATTTTTTGTAGTGTTGTATATATTGCTCTTGCATATACCTGATATGAATTCGCCTTGCAAGATGCAATACATAAATTAAAAAATTGTTCTGAAACTTTTTTATTTTTTCAAATTTCCTTAAAAAAATTTACAATAAAAGAAAAACTTAATTATAATGTGAAACTTTTAATTTTCTCGTGAAACTTAAAGTCTCAGATCATTGAGCTTGAAAAGGTGAAAATAGCCAGCGAGATTGCGGAGGATTCTGAGTGATATCTGGCGCTCAAGATAAAATACATCATTTAAAAAATTTTGTTAAATTGTTTTCCCAATTTTGTTTTAATTGGCGCTGTCAATTTCACCTGTTATGAATTCGCCTTGGCAATATGTTATTATTGTTAGATAAAGAAATTATAGCATTACAATTTATATGAATTGAAGATATTAATTTTGAAAGGGCAATATAAATAACAAATATGTTAGTGATGCACTTCCAATCAAACAAGTACATTATTCGAATAAAAAAATTATTCTAGTATAAATAATCATCCTGTTCATTTTTCTGAATTTCGTTAATATATGTATTATATATACGTAATATATATTTTTTCTTTATGTATCGACCTTTTTATTGAATTAAAATGTAATGATCTCCAAGCTTGAGGTATTTTTTTTTATAAAATTTTTGTTAAGAAATTTGTTTATTAAATTCAATATTTCGTCTTCTTTCGGAGGGCTTCTTCAGCAAAAATTTTTATTTTTGTTTATAAACTATTTGCAAGGAAATGAAAATAATTTTAACATACATATGTACATAAATACATTCTACATAAAGTGTCACAAAAAATTAAAATACTCAAAAAACATTTAAAACTAAAAATGTTATTAACATAATAATAGATTTCCGAATATGCTAATTTATTACTTTATTTTTATAAATCAGATGCCTATAATTCTGAGCTAAACTTTCCGTATCTTTTCTAAAATTAATTCTATTTGCTATTGGTACATCGATTATCTGCAGCATCTCAAACATATAACGCTTTCTACAATTCTTTTCTGTATTCAATATGAAAACACTATTAAAATCCGGGTTATGGTTTAAATCCCGACAATGAATAGACAAAGCAGTCTTCTGAGACGAATTATTATTTCTATATTTCTAATCTGTCTTATGTCCTGCTAATCTAGTCTTCAATTTATTCTTCGTTGTTCTTATATATACCTTGTCACATTGTTCACTATAATTACCGCTACAAGGAATTTTGTGCACTAAATTCGACTTATCTATCTTACTAATTCTATCTTTTGTCTTACTAAATAATCTTCCAACTGTTTTATAAATCTTGTGTGCCATTTTATATCTTCTTTTCTCAAATATACTATAATTCTGTAATCTTTCAGACATTCCAGGTACATAAGCTAACGATTTATAAATTTTTGCTTCTATACTAACATCTGATCTATTTCTACTATCATATTGTCTAATTAATTTGCAAACAGGGTCCTTAGGAAAACTATTTTCAATTAATATATTTTTAAGTACTTTTTTATACTTCCTATGGAATCTAATATCACTAATATTAAATACTCTGCCTATAAGATTTTTTGCGGTATTTATTATTACTCTCCTTGGATGTTTTGAGTAATAATTAATTATTATTCCAGTAGACGTTGGTTTCTGATACCAATCTATTAACAAACTATTATCTTTTCTTAAAACTAATATATCTAAATAAGAAATTCTGTCTCAATTGTAAATTTAATGCAGGGGCCAAACGAATTTAAAGTTGACAGTAACATATCAACTTCATCTTCTTTTATGATACAAAACAAATCATCTACATACTTGGTTTATTTCTCAATTTGTCTAAACATGAATCTAACAACTTCTCCATAACAATATCCGCTACAAGTAGCGGAGTACCTGCTATCAATTATACAAAATCTAAGAATTCGTAAAAATAAACTTTTATTCATGTTAGTGAATTCTGATAATCTGCTCCAGTTATCTTCAATAATATTAATTGCAAGTTCAACTGGTACACTAGGAAAAAGTGAAACAACATCTAAAGATATTAATTTTTCATCGCTTTTAACCCTAATGTTTTTAATTTTATCTTTAAATTGAATAGCGTTCTTGACATTATACTTAGAATTCACTGTTATGTTTTGGAGAATGTTAGTTATATATTTGCAAAGCTCATGCGATGGTAAATTAATAGAACATATTGGTCTTAAAGGAAAATCTTCTTTATGGATTTTTGATAAACCATATAATCTTGGAGCAATTGCTATGTTTGTTATCAAACTTTTCTTCTCCAACAGTGTAACAACTCCACATTTAGAAAGCTCATCAACTAAATTGTTATTTAGCTTTTGTAATCTAGAAGTTGGATCTTTATTTAGTATTGAATAGGTTGTAATATCGCTTACAATGTTATTTATTCTAGAAATTGTAATCTATTTTATTCATTACCACAGCCTTATTACCTTTATCAGCTTTTAAAACTAATACATCTATATTTTGTTTTAAAAATTTTTCGAAACGTTTAACTTTATTAAGCATAAATTTATCCCTATTATCCAATTTTATTTTATTAATATGATTATCAACAACAGTAATAAACTGAGACCTAGCTATTTCCTGTTCTTCTATATTCCCTAAAGTTTTAACAAAATCTTCACCATCCGTTATAGCTCTCATAATTGGAAAATCCCTTTTACTAATGGGTAAGGCATGCTTTTGACTGGACATCAACAGGAATATCTAAATCTGTTTTATTAACAAATTATTTGTTGTTGAATCTTATACCTAATTCCCTTATTTACAAATCAATTAAACAATCAACTTTCTTCTTGTGTACCTGTTTTTCCTCCATAATCAATTTTCTTGATAGATTGTGCTCATATAATAAAAACTTTCGCATATCCTCATTACTTAAAAATAGTCTTAAATTATTTTCAACCCATTGTATTTCTCGTTGGTTCTCCTTCAAAAAATTATGTTTTTTGCTTCAATGCCAAATTATGCTCTGCATAATTTGTACGTGTCTATCAGTTGCTTGTAGAATTTGTGTTCCGCCAAAAACGTTTTCATGAAAAATATTAACAATACCTGAATTGCGGCAACGTATTAGAAAAGTTATAGTTGCCTTGCACTTAATAATCTTACTCCTAACGATTTTGAACCTATTTATCAGCCCTCTCAGTCTTTCATCCCTTTTGGAATGTTGATACGACATTCTCCTGTGCTCTTTGTATAAGTTTTCTTTATCCTAATTTTTCGACCTTTTCTTAAATTAAAATGTAATGATCTCCAAGCTTGAGGTCTTTTTTTTATAAAATTTTTGTTAAAAAATTTGTTTATTAAATTCAATATTTCGTCTTCCTTCGGAAGACATATATTCATTATTTATTAAAATAGCATATCCAGGAAATGTTTTACAAAAATGTGTTATTTTATGTAATAACAAACTATTAATTTTTATTTGGTTTTTGGGGTTAAAATGGTATTAATTTTCATGCATCACTACCCAAAAAAATTACAACTGAACTTAACGGCACTGTCAGAATAAAGCAATTAAATTCCTTACTACATTTTACAGTTAGAGCAAGATCAGACAGGGCGATTTTAATTGCCGAACTTTTTAGCAATTTTCTTTTGGAATTGCTTTCTTGTCCACACACAAACCTTTTTCGGCAACTCTTGAGCTTTCTCTACCTTTTATTTCATACAAGTTACATTGTATCTGCACATACACATACACACAAGAGAGAAAATAAGGAATTGCTGAGAATTGCCGAGTACCGGCAATTCTTTTTCCCTTCTTATTCCTCTCACCGAAAGCTTTTATAAAGTCAAGAATTGTCCAACTAAAGTTGCTGTGTCTGACCTGGCACTAATTCTTTACGATAATTCTTTACATAGACTGGTTCTTTAACTCGTAAAACGCCATCAGATAGTATGCTGAAATTATCTGGGACAACATGAAGAATCTGTGGTATCGCTTGTTTAGGAAAAGAGCATTGCATTGATTGTGCTTACGGTGTGCGTTGTATGTGGTGTTATAACCATAATGCCAATGGGATGTTATCACCTTGTGTTCTAGAGGCTTCTTGTGTTCGAGAATTATTTCTTTGGTACTGACTGACTATTATATCTAGTGTTTTTATTTCATTGAAATCTGAAAGAAATATTGCGTCTTCGGCAGCTGTTATTTTGTGGTATGCCTCTGTAGGAATTGTTGTTGTTGCTTCGGAAAAAGGAAAAATTGTTATTTCGTTGTGGCAAGTTAATTTGATTTGGTCATTCCTCTATAACAAGAGATCGCTGTAAAGCATCAGCCAAATATTCAACGTTTTTCGCGAAACTGGTGTAGTAATAATCTTTAACATATAAGTTTGCAATTCGACTTGCAACGACCTTAGAACTGCCGGGTGTAATTTACTCTTAAATGAATCTTTCTCGGACGATGTTAGAACTCAACGTAATAAATTTAGTTTATTTTCTTCTAATGTAGTCATTTTAGTAATATTTTTGTTATTAATGTTATTTAAATCAATGGACATTTCTAATATTTTGATTGGTATCAATTAAAGCTCTGCATGAATGGATTTTATGTTAAGTACTTTTTTTTGAGATATGACTACGAGTATGTTGCAATTTTTTTTTTTTTTTTTTAACAATTTAATTATTTATACTGATGATTAGGGGGCTCCTATGAAATGTCGACATATAGACAACTGGGAAACATAAAAAACAAGCTGTTTATAGTTATCAGATAGTTGAATATCAAGGAAGACTAAAACTAACAATGTCATTTACGAGATCTGATTTTTTTTCATTCATTTATTTATTGAATCTTCACAAAGAGAACTAACACTTAAGTATTCAAATCTTAATACTTAATGCACAAAATTAATTAAGTCCAGTCAATGCTAAACAAAAATGTTTTATTTTGCACGATCAATATCGGTAAAATCACCTATTTAATGTTCTGTTGGTGGCAAGGGTATCCCTCCCTATCAACCGAGAGTGGCCTTCAAAATTAAGTATATTGCGTGCAAGAGGATTTGGGTGAAGTTCCAATTTACTGATATACCTCGTCGCGTACTTTGAAAATTCGTCTTTTACAAGAGGAACACAGAGATCCTTGTGAATTCATGAGTTTTTTACGTACCATGGAGCTGCAGTAACCGTTCGAAGAATTTGATTTTGTCGCCTTTGAATTTTTTCAATGTTAGATGTTGATGCGGTGCCCCATAATTGAATTCCATAGCACCATATAGGCTTTAGAATTGCGTTGTATAATAAAAGTTTGCAATCCAAATTTCTGCACATAAGCCAATGTAGTTGCGCTGCTTTTAACTTTAACTGAGTAACTTTCGCACCAATACTTCCACGTTAACCTACGGTCGATATGAATACCAAGTACTTGACTTCATTTTGCTGCGGAATAGGTGAATTGTTAATTTGGATAGCTGAACATGTTTGTTAACGCAGTGTGAATCAAACTTGAGTACACTTTTGTTCATTAACTTTAATTTTCCAAAGTTTTAACCATATCTCTAATATTGAAATATACTCCTGCAAATTTCGCGAAGCTACTTGATGGCTTTCATTTCCGAAAGCCAAATTGATGATCAGGGATGCATCCCACATTGTTTAATGTTGGAGACAACTTAGCCATTAACAATTTTTCGAACAGTTTTGAAATTGTTGGCAGTAGACTTATTGGTCTGTATGATTCTACTTTAGTGGGATCCTTCCCTGGTTTGGGTATCATAGTAATCATTGAAACCTTCCACTCTGCAGAATAATACTCGAGACGTAAAATAGCGTTAAAAATAAAAAGAATTCTTCGAGCGACACACGGTAACGGCTCAAGCATTTGACCAGTAATTTTATCATTACCTGGAGCTTTTCTGGTGTTTGTGTTACAAATAACATTTTTAACATCTTGAAAACTAGGTCTCAAAGACTTGGGCGGCCTAGCAGCGTATGATGGTAATTCAGCTGAATCATTCGCTGTATCATTTGTGGTAAAAATATTTCTCAAATGATTAACATACAACATTCCCTTTTCAGAATCGCTTCTTGCCCAATCTCCAGTTGAAGGTCGCAGATTTCTTAACTGAGTTATGCATTTCCGTAGCCTAGTTTTAAGCTGGAGAGACCTGCGAAGTTGCCACTCTCTTCTAACTCTTCTTTTCTCTGACAGTGCTCAATTTCAGACGAATTAGCTTTATTGATCACATTTCTGGATCTTATATGGCTAGTGATAGCATGTTGTACGGCTAGATTAAGGTGTTTAGAAAATTCGTTAATCGACACATCAATATCCTCAGGCGTTCTCAAGGCAATATTTACCGTACAATGTGTACTCAAATATTTTTTATATTTTAATCAATTTACTCGAGTGACGGTCAACGCCAAGTCACAAAACGGGAAACCAACCTATTGGGGGAACGAAACAGAAACTATAGTTGGTGAGTGATCTGATTACAAATCTAATGAAGGCTCCACTTGCATCCATTCTGAGGGAAAATTTTTTGTAACTCCAAAATCTATAATGTCTGGGATCTTTCAAGATCTGATAAAAATAACCGTTATTTCCTAATTTCGTGAGTTATCTATGTTCGATTTTCGCATTTTTTTATGTTGGTACACAAGTTTGTTATACATATATGTTGGAAATATCAGCCATTTTAGATTGTCAGTTTGTTTTTGACAGATAAAAAGGTTAGTCGTATATTGGTGTGCTCTAAGTTTTGAGTAGAAAATGAAATTAAATGGCGCAAGGACATTTGAAATGTTGACTGTGGCGTGGCAAGACTACTTTGAGCAGAGTACAAGCTCAATTGTGGTATAACCGGTGGAAGGCTGAGAACATGTCGATGATGATGCTCGTTCTGGTCGCCCGAGCACGTCAACAACTGTTGAAAACTTTGAAGAAGTGAAGAAAATGATTTTGGATAATCGTCGGATTACTATCAGAGAGGTTGCTGATGTTGCCATACCGTTCGGTTCATGTCAAGCAATTTTTACGGATGGTATAGGCATGAAGCGTGCGGCCGCGAACATTGTTCCAAAATTACTACATTTTCAGCAAAAACAACGTCGCCAACGACGATCCAGATTTCCCCAAAAAGGTAATAGGTTAGGTTAGGTTTAACAGGCTGCCAGCTATTGTAAAGCCAGCCCACTTGGGTCCAGTCTAAGTAGATTTACATATCCCTGGTTTAGAACCAACCCGAGGATCGGATAAAGGAGTCCAATCCACTTACATCGCATTACTTACATCAGGTACCGTAACCTCCGTCAAATCATGAAGCATCGGTCTGCTTAGGTCAATGCTGGATACTGACAGAGGAAGTGCTCAACACTCTCTACTTCCTCCTCATCTCTGCAACTTCTACAGAAGTCATTGAATGGAAGATTTAACCTCCTCCCATGCGTTCCTATGTGCCAATGTTCCGTCAGGACCGCTAGAACCGAACGCAACCTCCGTCGGGGCAAGCCCCTAAGGATGATAGTTCTCCTGTTATCATATCTAGGCCATGTCAGCCTTGATATCCGACAGGTATACTCACTAGACCATCTGTCTTGAGCGGTCTGGGGAAGTTGACGCTGTACTTGTTTCTTACAGCTCGCAAGCGGGATTCCAACGATCCCATCTATATCTTCCTATTGTAGCTGGACACCGGCCTTTGCCAGTTCATCCGCTACTAGATTTCCAGGCACTTCACTGTGCCCTCGTACCCGGAAAAGCTCCAGGTTCGAATGCCACGCTCGTTTAGAGATATCCGGCATTCACGAACCAACCTGGACTCCAGATAGTGCATACAACGCAGCCTTACTATCAGTACAAATTCGGATATCATGCCTGTATATCCTGTAGTACCTCAACCAGTTAGCTGCTTTCATAATGGTTGCAATGGAATTCCATCCCCATGGAATTGGACAAAGACGCCAAGCAGCGCCTTGAAGATGAACAGGATGCATACTTAGATGAAATTTTCAGTAAGACAGTTAAATGAAAAATGTATTCTATGCGAATTAACATAAAAATTAGAGCAAAAAAGAACAATAAATATTGAAAATTTATAAAAGAAATTTTATTTTATTTGGAATAAAAAGATTTTCTTAGAATTTATGGTAAAACCTTTTTTCGGATATGGATCTCTGACATATCGGTCATGGATTCAAGTTTAAAATATATTTAAATTGTTCATATAATAATAACATTTAAAGCTGTCGAACTTACATTTGTTAGTGAATTATGAACACCAAGGCTATTTTTCGAAATGATTAAATGTGGACCAATGATTGCCCTAAATTTTCACAGGGACACCAACGACTAAAATAAAATTAGTTTTGATAAATATTATATCAATATTAATATATTTAAAACAATTATGAGCTCCAAACCCGTATTCTAAGTGGTCCACTGGAGAAGAGGGCTAAAGGTCAAAATAAAGTGGATCCGGGTGGACGGCTTAATTAAGTATGTAATGTTTTAGTTCAGTTAACGTTGCTATTTATAAAATGCAATGCTAAATCACTACATTCACAAATTTATTTTTTTTAAGGCCGATAATACCTATATTTTTAAAAGTAGTTTTTCATATATAAGTATACTTTAGGCCCGATTTTAAAGTTAATACATTAAATTGAAGCTTAAGATGTCTTTTATCCAACAAAAAAAAAATTCATTTAAAAATTTCAACCCAGTCAAAAGTAATAGAATTTTGACCGCCAACTCACAAAATGTGCCAAAACTGAAGACACCAATGAAAGGAAAACAGGAGCTATTGGCGATGCCGAAAAGCGCGTTTCAGAAATGTGTCGAGGATTGGAAAAACCTGGGATAAATGTATTATATCTGAGGGGGATTACTTTGAAGGGGACAAGATACTTATTGATGAATATATAAACACTTTTTGAAAAATTTTAAATCAGTTTATTTTTTGATCAGACCTCGTATATATGGAATCAATTCAGAAAATATAATAATTTATTTTTTGGTTTGTACATTTGTACAACGGGTTATAGTTAGTTCAAGTTTTTTCCTAAGTTTTTTTTTCTTAAGAAGGATTTTTTACAATACAAATTTGCTGTGATCAATAATTTTTGATTGAAGAAGATAAGGCTGAGTGGCTAAAGCAGCAGATCATGATACGTCATGACCCGAGTTCAAATCCCAGTAGGTGCTAATGCTAAAGATTTTATTATTATTTTTCTTGTCTTCTTCAATCAAAAATTATTGATCACAGCAAATTTGTATTGTAAAAACTCCTTCTTAAGAAAAAAAAACTTAGGAAAAAACTTGAACTAACTATAACCCGTTGTACAAATGTACAAACCAAAAAATAAATTATTATATTTTCTGAATTGATTCCAGAAAGGAAAATACTTGAACTATAACCCGTTGTACAAATGTACAAACCAAGGCAGCTTTATACAGGTAGTGGCAGAATTACAGTAAATACAACACCAACAAACATCAACATCTAGTTGTCAAAATTTTGACAACTATTCGTGAATTCTACCAACAAAATACATGTTGATGTTTGTTGGTGTTGTATTTATTGTAATTCTGCCACTACCTGTATAAAGCTGCCTTGGTACAAACTAAAAATTTAATTTAAAAATTATAAAGTTCAACAAAAATTCAATAAAACAATAATTTATTAAAAATAATTTCATAAACTGCGGCTATTCTTCTTAATCAGTCAGATTACTTATAGGAAGTGGGTATAATTTCACCAAAGGATGCTTCAAAGTTGTAGAGCAGCTTTACAGTTGCGACTCATAAGTCCATCAGGTTCTGGAAGAACTTCTGTAACGCGAGCTAATGGCCATTTAGTTGATGGATATCGTTCATCGGCAATTCGAATCAATGACCTCTTTACAGAGATACAGTTTTCTTGTTGCTTCCATTTGGACATAGATTTAAATCGTTGTAAGTACTTGCGAAATCAACGCTTCCAAAAGCTTTCATCATTTGTTGAATGAGTTGAAGCCGGGATAATCTTGAGAGGGACAACTGATGGTTCAGGCATGGTATTTAAAGGTGAGCCAATTGAGAAATGTGCCAGCGTGATTGCACTAACGTTTGTAGGGTCAGCACATAAACAGTATCCGCAATAATTCTGTGAAGATAAAGTTTCACTGATTTAACAGTGGACTCCTACTTTCGACCAAAATGCGGTGTAGAAGATGGGTTGAGCTTCCAGTAAGTGCCATCATTTGCCAACTGCTTGGAATATTGAGAGAAACGACGTTTGAGCTGCTTATTAGCGCCTATAAAGTTAGTTTCACAATCACGTCAGTGTGGACCAACTACCAAGTCGAGCTACAAATCTCTTGAACGCTGCAAGAAACCCATCAACTGAAGTAACTTCACGATGTATAGCGGTTGTGGACAAACAGACAAAAAGTATAATATAGCCCTTATATTGTATAGCACCGCGGACACGCCTGGATTCAATGAGCACTGGACTTGCATAATCAACTCCGGAGAGTAGAAAATCTCTTGCAGGATTCGTCCGGTTAGATGGTAGCTGGCCCATGAGTTGTCTCGTCTCATTCTTGCACAGCGAACACATTTTCGATTGAAAGATTTCATTGACGAGCGACCGCCTAAGATCAAGTAATTCTGCCACAGATATACGGACATGATCTGTGTACCACCATGAAGCGTTTATTCATGTGCTTCTCCAATGATAAGTTGAGTAATAGCTGATCTGGCTGGCAGGATAACTATGTAGACAAAATGCATCAATAAATTTGCTAAGAGGGTGAGAATTCGGCAAATATTGACCACCTTGAAGAAATTTTATTTCTGACAGAAAATATGAACGTTGAGTCAGTTTTATCCAATAGTTACGGCTGCTAAATAATGGATTTGTTGTTGATGTTTGAACAAAATCTACGGCAGATTGCAGTAACTCGAAGCAGGTAGGATATTTTTGTAACTACAAACTATTTTGCTAGCTTTTTTAAAAATTCTTTCGTTTATCATTTAATGGCATCAATACTATTATCGATGCTGGCCATGAAGCAAATTATTAAATAGCCATTTTGGGCCATTCCTCCATTAAGGGTGATTAATAAGCTGTCGGACTGAAAGTCCTTGGGTTGCATAATCCACAGGTTTGTACTGGCATGGAACGTGATGCCATCTGGAATGGGGTAAATCCTCTTGAATTTTTTGAATACGATTAGCAACGTTATCTTTCCAGCGAAAGGTCTATAAGTGGTGTGAGACGTTACTCTTGTTTAAGATGTTCATTAAATGAGAATGAATGCAGCATTGAGTTCAAGACGAGGAGTAGTTATTAATTTTGTTGGAGCTACGCGTACTCTTGTTTTAGTCTCGATTATGTAAACGGATACGTTGTTAAACTCAGTATTTATCCGCAAATAAATGACTGCAGTCATTGCACACTCGGAGGCATCCAAAACCCCATGACTTTCTACGCCAAGTATTGCTGTTGATAAACCAACCCATCGCAGAATTGATATGTTGTTGGTGTTGTCTAAATCAGTAATTAATTTCTGTCAGGTAATTCGTCGCTGATAATTTCGACCCAATCTGCTTTTGAGAGCCAAATATCCTGCATCAGTATTTTGGCCTGAATAGTAACTGGAAAAATCCAGCCCAGAGGATCAAAAGTCTTGTTATGTTAGATAATATAAAACGTTTTGTCGGAAACAACGTGCCTGAAAATGGAGATGAAAAACAAATAAGTTCTTTTCTGGTTTTCAAGAGATACCTAGTTCTCTTTAAACTTGATGAAATTATCGTATATGAGGTGTGTTAATGTGTGTGTAGGAGCTGCTAAGAAGTTTTGTATGCTGCACTTAGCTGCAGACAGGTTTTAATTCAGTTAGTCGACCAATTGGTGTTCACACACCGAATATTGAGAACAACAATGATTTGAAGTCAAGATTATTCTGATCTTTATTTATAAATCTTACAGCTATTTGTACTAATTTACATTTCTATAATTTACAATTGTCAGTACATTTTGTATGGTCTTTTACAATTCTTGGTTCGACATATTCATAAGTGTTTTTAGTTAAAAGTTCTCAAGTGCTTAAATTATTACTTTAAAGAAAAAGCAAAGATAATGCATTATTCAAGCGTTTATTGTTACGTTGCAATTTTGTTAGTCGATCAATTCAAAGTGTTTTTTGATCTTCTCTTATTTCCTTTTGACAAAAAAAGACCGGTACAATTTATTATTGTAAACACATTTGGTAAAAATGAGCTGATACGATGTGTTGCTGCAAACACATGACAATCTGGAGAGCAGCCATAAAGTATTTTAGGGTTACTAGAAGTCCATTTTTGTAAATGGAAACCGCCCGCCATGTAGAGATTATCTAATTGTGCTACAGCGTCTACAGCCACATGTAAAGAATCAGCTCCTCCAAATTTGTCATCTACATATCGCTCCTTTATTGCAACATAGTCATATCTCAAAAAATGAGCTTTTCGAGTTAACAATGCAGAATTGTTCACAGTACTACCATTTATATTGTGCCAAAAATTTATTCAAATTGTTTTTAAACTGTTTCCTTTAGGAGATATTTTCTCAAAAAATTTGCTAAGACTTGTATGGAAACTAAAAATTTTAAATGCGTTTTTCTCGAAACGAGCTTTTTTGAGATATGACTATGTTGCAATAAAGGAGTGATATGTAGTGTTGTGCAAAATCTTTACTGCCATAGGATAGGCAGAGTTAGATGCAAGTTGCCTAAAAACACGATTTGATAGATACGGTGCGGGACCGAGGTCATAAGTGACAGGTGTGAGATAATAAGGGAAATGGGGATGGCTTTCAGAGAATTTGTTGATATGGCCAATGACGTGGATCGACAATCATTTGCCGAAACATTTTACGAATATCAGCTGAGTAGACAAACTAATATTGACGCCATTTTGTGATAATGTTCTAAATCGTCAACTGTAGTTTTGGTCCAGTGTATAGTATTTTATTTAGTGATATACCGCTGCTAATTTTGGAGGAACTATTCGACATGTCATTGTACTAGGCTCTCTCAACACTCCGTGATGGGGAAGAAAAAATTCACCTTCACTATTTGCTTTACGGCTTACAGGCATCATATGGCCCAAAAATTCATATTCTTTGAGAAAGTTGAAATAAAACTGTGCATTTGATTTTAATTTTTGAAGCATCCAAGTTCATTGGGCGATCGATTGAAAGGCAATCGAACAACGTGTCTGTCCGATGGATGGCTGTAATGAGTGGTTTGAAAATTAATCTCACACTCTTGATCCTCTGGAGATGAAATCAGTGCTTCTTTGCACCCTCTTATTGTATTCAAAAGTCCTGCAGCAATTAATTAAGTGTGTGATCTACACAACACTGATACGTCTGCACTCGTTGGAGTATGGTTAGATTAGACTGTGGGTGGATGATTCCTGATAATATCCATCTTAGAGATGTTAGCTACACAACTGGGCTATTAGAATCACCCTTAAGGACTTTTACTTCTAATAGATGGCCATATACATGCATCCGCTCCAATTATAATTTTGTTATCATTCATTTATTTATTGAACCTTCAAAATATTTTAACTGCCACTTCCTCTATTTCGAATAAATATTTTCATTCGCATAAATACATTTAAAACAAAAACAAATTTTAAAATGTTTTTGTTTCAAATGTTTTTATGCGAAATAGAGGAAGTGGCAGTAATACTATACTATACTATTGCTGGACAATAAATTTTATTTTACGCGGACAAAACCCACCTATTAACGCTCCTTTTTCTCAACCGAGTTTGGTCGCCAAAATTAAGTATGTTGCGTGTTCCAGCTTACTGATATATGTACCTTGTCGCATACTTAGAGAAGTCGTCTTTTACCAGCGGAACACATAGATCCTTGTGAATTCGTGAGTTTCTTACGTACCACGAAAAAAATTGTTTTTGTCGTCTTTGAATTTTTTTAATGTTTGATGTTGAGGCCGTGCCTCATAATAGAATTCTGTAGCACCGTATTCATAGGCTTTAGAATTGCATTGTATAACAAAAATTTCTGCCCATAAGCCAATTTAAGGGTCAATTTTACTACTAACCATAAAATTAGGATCTGCTAGCTTAATACCCTCAAAGTAAGTACTGCTTTACATCATTTGTTTATAATTGACCAGTCAGCTGCGGTAGAACATATGCAGACACTTCACATTGAATTGTACTAGAGCTTTGGTCGTTCCAGGTTTAAATCAAATTTCCTTTTTTCGTTGCAAATTAAGTTTCCTAAACAGTTGTTCGCTGATGAGTAATAATTTTCGATCCTTGATTGAGCAAGGTACGAGCTACAGTGAAAGATCCGTGGAATGATTTGATGCGTACTAAGCAAGTAATATTTTGCATTCAAAATTTAGTGCCATAGAGGTTGCATGATTGCTAACAGCCGTTCAACTATTTGTGTTTGCAGTTGAATTTTCACCATTATAAGACTGAGTTTGATTTTTAAAGCCCTGAATGAACTTGTATTGAGAAACCCGATGAGGACCAAGGCAATTAAAGCATCGATTTTTGAAACGAGAAAATCATGTTTTTGATGAAGTGTCCCGCGATTGTAGGTATCACATCTGGAAATATAATGATTAGAACTGCTAAGAGCAGTTGTAATCATTAATAATTAAAATTTTTAATAACATTTTAATTTTTCTGACGATGATAACACATAATTGTTATCGAAGTATCGAGAAATAAAAGGTTTTGAATTGTTAATTTTTTATAAAAAGGAACTAAGATCTGAAGTTGCAAAAATTAAATTTATTTAACAAACGAAGGTCGAATAATATTAAGATAAAACATACATGTTAATAATTTACAGCCTTGTTTTTTCTCCTTTATGTTTGTTTTTGAAGTAATTATCAATAAATTATGAAAACTTCTAGTTTAAAATACTCGTAATTATTTTTACATAAAACATAAATATAGGTTGTGGCAAACCAATTCTGATGCATCAAGTAACTAGATATAAAACAACTGTAGTTTTATAAAGAATAAATTTCGTAGTAGGCTGTGATGAAATGTCAACAGCACTGAAAATGGACTAATTGAATAATAAAGAACATTCGAAATTTGGGTTTTGATTTACGTGTGTCATTGGATTTTATTTGGGAAGAACATTTACAGGTTGTTATATATGTATGTCAGTACGTAAATTAGTAAAAAAAGGGGCAATATCTCACCCTGTACTTGAGGTTGAGGGCAAAATATGCATCATATATTGCCTTTTTTCATGCAGTATATTTAGAAAAGAAAGAACACGGTTTTTTCTTTTTATACTATTACCTATTTTTTAGAAAATAACACTGCGACTGCGAAACAGCTATAGTTTGTCCCCCAGCTTTAGTGTATTCAATTATTTTTTCCTGTTTTCTTTGATCAAGAGTTATTGATCGCGGCAATTATTGTTATAATTAAATAAAAATATTTCTTAGCTTTAGCCAGGATTGAACTTGAGCCAGACGAATGATACCATCATATAATATTAGTAATTAAAAATAATAAAACCACATACATATATTTCACAAAAATTTGTCATCAGTCGTTCTTTGAGAACGAATATGCTGACCTGTCCTCATCACTCCACATTAGTGATGAGCAGATCTTTTGTTGTCAAAGTAACACTTATTTGGAATACAGTAATTTCATATGAAGAATGTTACTTTTACAAATCTATTTCCCAGCTCAATAAATTGCTCAAGCAGTATTTATGAGGATTTTCACTGTTACAATAATAATAGTTATTTGAAAAATGTTTTAAAATTTTTTTAAGGAAACTGAATAAATGATTGATATTGTTGTAAGTATTTTTTATATTATGCAGGTGTAATAACCATTTGAATTTCTGAACTAGTTTGGCCATAAAAGCTTTAAATTCGCAATATATCAATCAAGAGAAAGAAAATTAAACACACGATGCAAGTGTAAGAAACTGACTGACTTACAAAAGGAAAAGTAAACTTGAAAACAGGTTTAAAGCTGAAGGTCTATAATAAAGGGTTGCACGAGCATTGAAATTCGAGCATATGATCACTTTCGTTTCTATTTTATGCTGTGTTCATGCTTGTCCATATCAGGCGTTGCTTATAAACAGTGAGTGCACAGTTTGAAATGGTCGAAATTTATGAGCACTACTCGTTTTGCTCATAAGCAATGCTCGGGGATCTGGTCTTCACAAACAAAAACAGATTTAAAATGCGAATATTACACTGAAAGAAATTATGAGTTTTGTTCTTTGTTATGACGTGCAAAATTTGTTTTCATTCTTAAAACAATTATGAATCATCTTTGTTTTAAATGCAACAAAAAAATGAAATATTATTAAAGTATTTGTTTTTTTTTTTTAGTTTTTTTAGCGTTTAACTAAGAGAAAATATTATAATAAGTTTAAAGGAACAATTGGAAATTATTAAAGTAGGGTTTGGTTGTTTATTAATAATAAATATGTGTTTTATTTTTTGTTTGTTTTCAACTTCAAATGTTCATAGAATATACATACTCATTAAATATTTTGTTTTAAAAAGTTGCAAATACCTAATTTGCACGAAACATAAAAATTTATATATTTATATAGCTGCACTTCTCAGTGTAGCAAAGCAAAAACTTAAGCTCTCTTTAAAATTTTCAAAACATAAAAAAATCCGCCATGTCCCTACTCTGTTGAAAGCTACCAAGCTACTGAATGAAATTTGTCTTTTCGCACATGTTCTTTTGTTGTAAATATGTATGCCACTGTCACCATTTATAAAAACCATTTTTAACGATATAAATTTTTTTAAGTTTTTGATACAAAAATAGCTTTTCAGGAATTAGTAAAGCAATGTCAGTGTATACAGTGCGAGAGTTAAAATCAATAATGTAATGTAATGTAATGTAATGAAGATTAACTATACAATTGGTTTTGGTACATTTTAAGAAGCTTTTTGGTAGTAAGTGTTTAAATCTGGAGCAATGCTGATTAGATTACACACGAAGAGAATAAGTAATTACTCGAACAACTTCATTAGCTGCGTAATATGTTGTAAACAACGTTTCCATGACCAAAAAATTATTATAAATAAATTTTTTTAAAAAATTACCAAATGTGACAAAAAAATTACCAAATTAATATAAATTTGTTTACTTGGCAAATATAAAAAATGTAATCTAATTTGCATTATTATACAAAATATATTTCCACTTTATAGTTAAATAGTCTTGTAATTACTCAAGAAGAAAACAAAAATTATGCATATTTGTGTCAAATTGGCTGTAAGCAATTGGAATGCGCCCTTTTTAGGATTCAAATTTCTTATATAAACTACTCGTTTTGTTAAGGAAATATGTTAGAAAGAAATAAAAGTTATACTTTTAAACTTAAATCGTCCATGATTTAATATCGTTAACTGTAAAAAATATCACTACTTAATCAGACGATTTTCTGGTACTAGCAACCGGGTTAAAGAAATGTCAAATATTTTGGATGGTCTTACATTGGAATAATCTTAAAGTTATAATCTAGTCTAGTAGTATAAAGTTTTGCTGACAGCGATCATATATACAGTGAAACTTATCCAAAGGGCCAATTACTACTGGCTTAAACGGGCAATCTTTTTGAACCGAAGTATTCCTATTTTTCCACAAAATACTTTTCCATAATAAAAATTTTGTTTAAAACATCTCTCATAAGCGAACGGAAGCATTGAAAACAAGCGGAATTAATTTTAGAAATGAACACGCTTTGTTAGAAACTCAGCAACAAAAGTTATGTATATTTAATGAAACACATCAACAAGAAAGAGCAGTTTTTAATTTAATAAAACTTAGGTCAAACAAAAACATTTCAAAGAATATAATTTTTTGTAAAAATTACTTGACCAGGTATTTACTTATATTCATTTTAAAATACACAAAGTCTCCAGAAAGTATGCACAAAAGATTTGAGAGTTTTAAAAAAAGTGACAACGTTTAATAGTTTCGCTTTTTTTTTACTACGGACATTAATCGACCATAACCAAACAATAACCGGACACTGTGCGTTTTGCTATTGAGCACTGCTCGTTTTTTCAAGTAATAGCCTATTTATACCAAAGCGAAATCTTCTCATTCGAGATTTCAAGCCAAATCTAGTAGATTTTGAGAAGATTTCCCATACAAAATGAAATCTACTCTATGAGTAGATTTCGACGAAATCTCCTGAAATATACTCAGTACTAAGCGATGCAACTGTGATTTCTTGCAAAAAGTACTTAAAAATACTACACTGCAACAAAAATTGCACTATAATGTGGTGTATGCAGTCTCTGGGCACAAAAAATATACACTTTAATGCTGGTGTATTCAGTCTCTGATAATATTGTGTTGGCAAACCCGCATGCATAAATTATTTTTGAGCAAATGAAATCTTGCTAGATGTCAAAAAACGGTGGTGTAAACGATATAGATTTCGTTGTAGATTTCAATTCAAATCTACTAGATTTTGAGTTGGTGTAAATGCGCTATTAGAGCATTTTTCTTTTTAAATTCTCAACAATTTATTTAGATTGTTGTGATATAAAGTTGAATGTTTGAGAATATCTTTCAAAAATGTCCAAAGTCTACTGATGATTAGGGAAACATAGAAAATATGCTATTTATAATTTTTTATTTATTTCTTATGTTTTATTTCCAAATAAATAAAAATAAAATACTCCAATAAAAATAGAACTAGTGTTGTCTGTTATCACTTTAAAATACGGGAGCACTGTTTTCTAACTAATCGAGAAACGTTGAAAATTTTTGTTTCAGAGTTTACGCTGTGGAAACTTCCCACTTAAGTCACAGAAATATTGTAAATAAAGTCATTTAAATATTCTAAAACCAGTTTTATTTTTTAAAGGCCAGTGAAATAAAGTTACCTTGTTAAAGATATTTTAAAATATTTTTCAAGCATGCGTATAAGAAGGGAAAATAAATAAAAACTTCGGCGTTTTTCGGTTTAATATAATTTTTATAGCTTTGAAGTCTACAATAAACTCGGTTTTTTTTTTAAACAACGTATGCATCAATGCAGCTTTGATAGGTAGTGACAGAATTACAATAGATACAACACCAAAAAACATCAACATGTGTTTTGTTGGTAGAATTTAAGAACAGTTGTCAAGATTTTGTTTGAAAAACAAAAAGTCTATGTGTTTTTTTACAAATTTACGCAAAGGAAACGAAAGACAGCTGTGCTTATACCATTACCGTATTAAAGCTGCCTTGGTATGTATAGGCTATAGATGAAAAACTAAACGCATGAAAATGAAATACTAGGTGATGAAATGCAGGGCTGGGCATTTGAAATACGTATTTGAAATACAAATACGTATTTTATATCTGTATTTCAAATACACGACCTGAAAGTATTTAATATTTTGTACTTCAAATACATAACTCAAAAATATTTTGTATTATGTATTTTAAATACATGCAGCTCAAAAATACACTTTTACACAATACATTTACATATTTATTATAATAAATTCAAAATAAGTTGTCTCATACAAAAGCTAAAATTTGCTAGAAATTACGACCATTAAAATGTTTATCATTTTGCAATACCGCAATTCAGCTTTCAATTGTCTTGTTCAGAGCAAAGACATTTTACACTAATCAGGTAATATCATTAATAATTTCCATATAGTCGCCACTAGCTTTTTGTCTTATATACAGGGAAATAATTGTTATTATGGAAAATTTTTGTCTATCTTAAAGTCTAATTTGAGGAATTTCAGTTGTTTGTATTTTAACAAAATTAATGGAGATTTTGGAAAGGAGATATAATGAGTTTCTCATGCTGACATCTGAAGCAAATAGAGCCATATGGGCATCATGTGTCCACTCTAGTTTCAAAATGCGCTGGTTACCAGAAAGCATCTTATTAAAAGAGAGAGACAACGATACTGTTAAGGAATATTGTTAGATTCTATGTATTGTGTATATAATATTTTTAATAAGTTTGAATTTTGATCAAATATGTCAACGTGTAAATAAGTAGGTACTTGTTGGCTAGTGTAAAACTGTTTTGGCGCTAAAATTTACTGAATTAGCCATCTTTTTTAGTAATATTTGTTATTTATATCCATGAAATAGCCTTTATGTATTTGTGAGTAATTTATATTCAATTATATGTTAAATATACTTTTGCCTTTGAACAGTAAAGTTGTAAAGATTTGGAAACGTTAATTAAATAAATTTGTAAATTAACTGGAAGAAATAGCTGTTGGAATTCCTAAATTATTTGGAAAAAAAACCTTGCCCAACAGTTACATTGAAGAAAAATTACAAAAAACGTGAAACCAAACGTACATGCAGCAGCAGAATTAGTAGTTGCAGTAAAGATGATGAGGATTTACTGTTTTTATGCATTTATAGAATTTGGCATCAGCTTATGTTCCTCAGGATCTATAGAAGTATTATTTTCCTCAGCAGGTTTTATTCGGTCTCCAACAAGAGATTTTTTTGTCGTATGACTCATTAGAATATCTTGTTTTACCATCTATCAAATTCTAAATATTAGCTTTGTTCCTTTAATTTCCCAGCTGGCGAGTTGAGAACAATCATATGAATATTCAGACGTGTGTCATAGATGTATATACATACATATATACAAAATGCATATAATATCAAATGTATATAATAAAAATATAAAACTTTTTTATATAATATTACACAGCTTTATTTCTAGTATTTGAATACTACAGTATTTGAATATACATATATTGTCGCTTAAAACGCAAAAGAGTGTAACTGACAAAAATTTTTTAGTTCGTAATTTTTATTAAATGAAGTGTTATCAATAATATAACTATTTACAAATTTTAATAGGCTTTCATTATTTTGCCAGTTACGTCATTTTCAGTTTTATGTGACTGTTGACGTGAGAGCGAACACACGTATATTTTGCAAAAACGAAGAAAATTAAATCTTCCGCGAAATCGAACACACGGTAATAAATTTAATAAAAAAAAAGTTATTTAAACTTCAAATGCTTGTTGGGCAAAATCCATTTATTTTTTCAAACTTATGCACTGAGCAAACTCAAATGCATGTTATGCGAATAACTGGATTAACAGAAGTACAAAATATTTTAAGTTGAGCTCATTATAAATGCAATTACAAAAGCTTTAAGCCCCGTTGTAACTCAACAACAAAATTAAATCTTAACTTACAATTTACGAGAGAATGAGCATGATTTTATGATGGCAAATATTGTACAACAGTTGTGTTCAAAAATATAGCGGAACAATGTTAATAACTTTGCAAGATATTACAATAAGTTAAATACTCTATATATGTTTTATATTGTGTTATGCTGTATCTGCTGTTTAAGTGCATATGTAAAATAAAATATGTATCTAAAACCAGAGAGGTATATTCATATGAGATCGAAATACAAAAAAAAGTATTTGTATTTTTAAGTTGTATTTTGTATTTGAAATACGCAGCTTGAAAGTATTTTGCATTTGAAGTACACAACTTGAAAGTATTTTGTATTTCAAATACACAGCTGGGAATTATTTTGTATCTTATATTTCAAATACATAAGGTGAGTATTTTGCCCTGCGCTGGTGAAATGTCATATATTCCTTTTTCGAACAAATTTGATATATATGTACTTTTGCCATAATTTTATTTATGCTGTCAATGAAATATTTCTTTCTTTCCAGCAATTCAATTTGTTCTCAGTGATGAATTCACGCATTTGCGACCAGAGCAGCGACAGGGCCTGTTACACGAAGGAACTGGTGCGAGAGTTATATCCGCTTATGTGGAAATTATATTTGATAATTCCGACAACAGAGTACCGGTATTTGTTTCTCATTTATATATACATTTCTATATTAATATATTGTTCTAGAAAGATTGCGACATAGTCATATCTCAAAAATGAGCTTTACGAGTTAACAATGCAGAATTGTTAACAGTACTACCATTTATATTGTGCCAAAAATTTATTCAAATTGTTTTTAATCTGTTTCCACACACTTTTTGGGGATCACGTTTAATTACCTCGAAAGGCCGTGTGCTTTTTGACACCGTTTCCAAAATGGGCTTAGATGTGGTTTCAAGCGGACACCCCACTTATTGGCCGTCAGACCGTATTATTTATTTCAAGTGTTCTGTTAGAGTCCATGTTTAGTTTCATTAATTTAGTTTTAGATTCATTTAATTTTAGCTTATTAATGTTTAACCATTGATTAATTTTTTTCATGTCTTTTTTAATATTTTCGTAACACATTTATTCTGTCTCTGCTTGCTTTATTATAAGTGTATCATCTGCGTATAACATTATTTCGGATTTATCTATTATTGTTTCAATATCATTTATGCATATAATAAATAACAGAGATCCTAAAATTGAGTCTTGCGGCACACCATATTCGTTCATTTTTGCGGTTGATTCTATTTTATTTATTAACTTTCGTTTTTTGTGTTCTATTTGTAAGATATGATTTAAACCATTTTAATTCTTTATTTTTAACACAATATTTATCAAGCTTCTGTATTAATATGTCCCGATCTATTGTTTCGAACGCAGAAATATAGCTAACATTTTGTTATTTTTCTTTACTAATTTCAGCCTGTTAATTAAGTAGTTCAGTGCTGTTTCGCACGAATGTGTTTTCATAAAACCTGACTGATGTTTATAAATCAAATAATTTGCTTCTATATATTGTTCCAATTGATTTTTCACAACCTTCTCCATAACTTTTTCACATATTTTTAACCCATTTATTGGACGAAAATTTTCGCATTTGTTTTTGTTTTTAATTTTTTAAACTGGAGTAATCATTGATTCTTTCCAATTTGTAGGATTTATTTATTATATTTAGTAAAGTACTTCCAGTCGTGATCCAATTGTCTAATATTATTTTTTTTTGTAGTTTTCTTATAATCAGGTTTGCTATTTATATTTTTATATAGGGTTCTTAATTCTAGCATAGATATTGCACGAAACTTAAATATAGTATTTATCACAGGTATTTGATTTTTGTATTGCACATTTTCTATTGAGTCTCTTATTACTTTAATGCTATCGGTAAAGTAAGTATTGAAATTTTCAGCTGTATCTATATTTTCTTTATACTTTATCTGGTTAAACATCACAGTTCTTATTTCATTTCTCGGTTTTCGTATCACAAGTTCTTTTATCACAGCCCACAATTCCTTTTGATCATTAGAAAATGAAATTTTATTATTTATATATTTGTTTTTTTCATTCTCTAATTTAAAAAATTATAAAAAAAAGTTGAATAAATTAAAAATTGTTTTTTTTTTTAGATTGATAAGGAAGAAATTTACTTACGACGTGTTATTGGAGCTAAGAAGGATCAATATTTTTTAAATAAAAAAGTTGTTCCACGCACTGAGGTGGTTAATTTGCTAGAATCAGCAGGATTTTCAAACTCTAATCCCTATTATATTGTAAAACAAGGGAAAATAAATCAGATGGCAACCGCTGCAGATTCATACAGGTTAAAACTTTTACGTGAAGTAGCGGGAACTAGAGTATATGATGAAAGAAAGGAAGAATCCCTTAACATATTAAGAGAAACAGAGGGAAAATTAGAAAAAATTTCGGAGTATTTAAAGACAATAGAAGACCGCTTACAGACTTTGGAAGAAGAAAAGGAGGAACTCAAAGAATACCAAAAATGGGATAAAGCTAGAAGAATTCTGGAATATATAATCCACGAAACAGAATTAAAAGACACCAGAAAATCGTTGGAGGATATTCAACAGCAACGTAAATGCTCCTTTGAAAAAAAGAAAGTATATAACATGCAAATTCAGAAAATGCAAGAAAAAATAAAAGACACTCAAAAAAATTTAAAGGAAATCAAAAAACATGTAACTACAACTAAAGAAGAGCGTTCTATACTTCTTATTGAACATCAGCAACTTTTAAGAGAAAAAACTAAATTAGATCTCACAATTATAGATCTGAATGATGAAGTACAAGGTGATAACAAATCTAAAGAACGTGCAGATCAGGAATTAAAAAAATTAAAAGTTACAATAACAGAAAAAGAACGGGAACTTGAAGAGGTAAAGCCCAAATATGAAGCAATGAAGAGAAAAGAAGAAGAGTGTTCCCGCGAGCTATCAGTTAAAGAACAGAAACGTAAAGAACTTTATGCTAAACAAGGTCGTGGATCTCAGTTTTCGTCTCGCGAAGAAAGAGATAAATGGATAAACTCCGAGTTAAAATCATTGAGTAAACAAATAAAAGATAAAATAAATCATCATGCTAAATTAATTGAAGATTTAAAAAGAGATGCGAATGCAGAGAAAGATTTGGGACAAAAAATCGAAGAGCATTCCGTAGAGTTGGAACAACTTCGACTTCAAATTGATGAGCACAACAAAAAATACTACGAGCTAAAAAAAACTAAAGACCATTATCAAGCTACACGTAATGAGTTATGGCGGAAAGAAACAAATATGACACAACAGTTACAGACTCATAAGGAAGAACTTTCTAAAACCGATCATGCTTTGAGAAGTATGGCTGGAAAGCCAATTTTAAACGGCCGTGACTCGGTACGTAAAGTGCTAGATAGTTTTATAGAGAAGGGACCCCCCTTGGCTGACGTTGCGAAAGCTTATTACGGTCCAGTTATTGAAAACTTCAGTTGCGATAAAACAATATATACAGCGGTTGAAGTTACTGCTGGAAATAGACTTTTTCATCACATTGTTGAGTCGGACAAAGTCGGTACTCAAATTCTGAAAGAAATGAACAAACTTAAATTGCCAGGCGAAGTAACATTCATGCCCCTTAATAGGCTGCAAGTAAAAAATCATGATTATCCTGATGATCCTGATTCTATTCCGATGATATCCAAATTAAAATACGATGAACAACATGGTAAAGCTTTATGCTATATATTTGGAAAAACGTTAATATGCAGAAATTTAGAAAGAGCCACTGAACTTGCAAAGAGTACCGGCTTAGATTGCGTAACACTTGACGGCGATCAAGTTTCTTCTAAAGGGTCTCTTACTGGAGGTTATTTTAACACATCACGTTCTCGTCTTGAAATGCAAAAGAAAAGGACAGAGTTGACAGTTCAAATAAGAGAATTTGACCAAGAATTAAGCAAAATAAGAAATGAGTTAAAGCAGATTGAAAATAATATAAATGGTATTGTTTCTGAAATGCAAAAAACTGAAACGAAACAGGGCAAATCAAAGGATATTTTTGAGAAAGTTCAAGGAGAAATACGTTTAATGAAAGAGGAACTACTCAGGATTGAAAAATATCGTACTCCCAAAGAAAGGTCGCTTGCACAATGTAAAGCAAATCTTGAAGCTATGAATGGTACAAAGGCAGGTCTAGAATCTGAATTAAGTCAGGAACTTATGTCAACACTTTCCGTAAATGACCAAAGGGAAATAGACCAACTTAACGAAGATATAAGAAAATTAAATCAAGAAAATAAAGAAGCATTTACTCAGAGAATGCAGCTTGAAGTTATAAAAAATAAATTAGATAATCTGTTGGTAAATAATTTATTTCGAAGAAGAGATGAACTCATCCAAGCATTACAAGAAATATCCGTTGAAGACAGGAAGCGAAAACTTATAAATTGTAAAACCGAAATGGTAGCAACCGAAAAACGAATAAAAAAAGTTAACCAGGATTTGGAGGAAATAGAAAAGAGGTAAGGGAACATGTATTTGTAGTGCGTTTTTATAGAGGTATAGAATTTTGAAATGGAATACAACACTGATGCTTTCTTTAAGTTTGCATGGCATTTACTTAATTCGAAAGATAATCTTCCGGCATTATATTTTAAATATGACCGTCATGGCGGCCCGGACGTAGTCGAATCTGGTGGTCCAATATTCGGTGACTTACTTTAACATCTATGGCCGTATATCGGCAATAACACAATGAATACTGTTCTCCAAGTAGTCTATCATTTCCGGCTTATCGGCGTAGACTAGCGACTTACACACCCTCACAAAAAATAGTCTAGCGGCTTTAAATCGCACGACCTTGCACTGATTTCTATACAAAATTTGTGTAATAAGAACATAATAAACATGAAAAAAATTTATAAATAAGGGCGTAAATAACGAATCCGAAATTATGCGGTTACGAAACATTTTCTTCAATAAAACAATTGGTCGACAAACAAAAGTAAGTGCCAGTTTATACACGGGTAGAACGGGGAAAAGAGAATGGAAAAGTATGCAGACTTGACGGTACCGTCAAGTTTAAAATAAAATGCCTAAAAAAGGAAACTTGAAGGCAAAAAAAAACTTAAACTTGACGACACGAAGCTTTTGTGTGAGAACGTAATTGCAAGTTCAAAAAAAAAAAAAAAAAAAAAAAAAAAAAGCAGAATTGATCAAGAAAACCTGATGTGTGTAAACTGGGACTTAATCGTTGAACAAAATTCGCTAATGAACAGCGGGATCAACCATATGCCAGCGTTGTCAACTTTGAAATTTCAAAAAGCACCAAAATGGAATACAAAACGCTCTATTTCGAAAAGAAACGCACCAAAAACTCTTTGGCCTATGTCCAGTTTATATAGGAAAGTTGGTATGTAATTGAAAAATATGAAGAAAATGTTAAGAGAAACATTTGATGGAAACATTTCCGAGTTATGGATCTCTGAAATTTTGATGTGCTTATACATGCCATTGCGATTTTTCACTACATTTCCAAAGATATGTAGACAAGATTGGTATCATTTGAAAGCCTTCCAATAGGCCTTTTTTTATATGCAATTTTTTTTTTTTTTTTATTATTATTAACCCTTTTGGAAGCAGGACAAATTTTTAAAAATATGGAAGCTTTTAAAGTATAAAAAAATTATTGCATTTATCTTATTTAATATATCATGCCCGGCCGAAGGAAAACTTTAGTCAGCGATACCAATTTTGAATTAAATTTTTGGTTTGTACATTTGTACAACGGGTTATAGTTGAAGTTTTTTTTTTCCTTAAGAAGGATTTTTTACAATACAAATTTGCAGTGTTCAATAATTTTGATTGAAGAAGACAAGAAAAATAATAATCAAAGCTTTAGCAGGGGGACAATTAGCTGTTTCGTAGTCGCTACACTACTCATCAGCGCCCACTGTTATTTGAACTCGGGTAATGACGTATCATGATCTGCTGTTTTAACCACTCAGCCACCGAGCATTTTATTATTCCCTATCTATCAGCGTTGTCAACTCGGTGCGTTTCGCACCGTTTTTTAGTCGGTGCGGTATGCGCTTTTTTTTAATTTCCGGTGCGCTTTTTAAATTTCGGTGTCAACAAATCATATTCAACACAACTTTGGGTTTTAATGTAAGAAAAGAGCTTATTCAAGTGGCTAAAATTTTTACATCTAATTTTGTAGAGCATAATGTGAAAACGGTGTATTAATGTGGAAAACGTATCACGTCATATACCCTAAGTGAGACAATCTTGTTGTTGTATATTACAAACTTTCTCGAAAGAAAAATAAAAATTTCGGTTTATACAATTTAATAATAACGAACTTACATATATAGAAAATACGGATAGCAGAAACAAAAGACGTGTGCATAGGATGAAAGACAAGAAACTACTCCTCAGCATAACATATTTTCCCAGTTCCAGTACAATGCACTGCATATGTAGGGGTCATCCCCTGAGTACTGGTCGAAGACAAAAAAAAGTTCCAATTTTTGCTGTTAAACGATCAATCCAAGTTTGTCAAATATTACGAAAAAGGAAACACTGAATAATGGGGTTCGTATTCATAAAGGCGCGTAAATTCGCTACTGCTTTAGTAATTAATAAATTATCAATTTTTTCGACATACATATTTCATCCCTTGTAGTAACGATTGTAAGCACCTGCAATATAATTTTGACGACCGTAAGTAGCTGTATTTTGTGTAGCTGAAACGTAAAAAGTGGTTATTTTATTTTTAAATATTTCGTTTTCCACAGGAAAAAAATGTAAAAAAATCAATGAGACCTTGAGCTGAACAAATTTTTTTGCAAACATTGATTAATTTCAAGGCCGAAACAACTAGGATCAAGATAGATAGTTATAATTATTGTAAAGACACCATTACCTTATTAAAGTGACAGAATCTCACTAGAGGTCAATTTCAACAATCACGATTTTTAGCTATTAAACGAATTTGATGGCATGACATCAGCCGGTGCTATCAAACCCGGTTGAACGTCTAATAGTCGCTTAAAAGGTTGTTTCGTTATTTCGTTATATAAAAGTATTATCTTTTTTATAATACAAAATGGATTTTTAAACATGAAAAGAATAATTCTAAATTTGGTGCGTTTTTGTTGAGATAACGCGCTTTTTTCCCTCATTTCGGTGCGTTTTGAAATTTCAAAGTTGACAACGCTGCTATCTATATTCATCTCATAGTGAATCACATATGCATTTTGTTAATTGCCCACATTGTTTGTACGTTTGCTGTCTCAGAACTATCATTTTTTTGTGATTTAATATTCTTCGTACCCAGAGATGTAAATATTAATTTATTGAATTTTTGATGAGCTTTATAATTTTTAAATAAAATTTTTGGTTTGTACATTTGTACAACGGGTGCTGACTACAAAACAGCTAGTAGCGACTACAAAACAGCTAGTTGTCCCCCAGCTAAAGATTTGATTATTATTTTTCTTGTCTTCTTCAATCAAAATTATTGATCACTGCAGATTTGTATTGTAAAAAATCCTTCTTAAGAAAAAAAAAAAAACTTAAGTAAGGAAAAAACTTGAACTATAACCCGTTGTACAAATTGACAAACCAAAAACTTAATTTAAAAATTATAAAGTTCAACAAAAATTCAATAAATTGGTACCAATTTTGTCCAAATACCTTTAGGAATGCAATCAAAAATCGAAAATTCATGTACACGTATATCAAAACTTCGGAGGTCCATAACTCGCAAACTATGCGTTACCGCCAACTTTTTCACTCAGTGTTTTCTGCTTATTTTTCAATTTCCCCTGTGTAATTTTTTTCCAATTCGGAGCTCTCTACGTAAACTGGACTTGTCCGATTTGTACGGGAAGCATTAAAAAACAGTATTTTCATACAAAGTTCCGAGACGCCACCGAAAACTAAAAAACGCACCGAAAATGTTAAAAAAGCGCAGAGACTAAGAAATTCTTCTCACAAAAAAAATTAAATAAATAAATAAAAAGCCTTAAAAATGGTCGAAAATGCACAGAGTAGACAACGGTGCCATATGTACCATTTAGAAGTGTTGTTCAGGCATCATGTTGAAATTCCAAACTTAACATAAATTACTTAACAGTTGCCAAAATGGCCGCCAATTATTCGTCTCTTTATTTATTTGTAATTAAGGGTTCTAGACGCCGTGAACTTACAAAAATCATTCCAGCAAGAACTTGAAGATTTAATTAGAAGCGAAAAAGAAATTGAAGATAAAATTAACGAAGATTCGAAAAAAGTGGAAAAATGGGCTGCAAAGGAAAACTTATTACTTCAAAAGATTGATGAATATACAGAGAAAATTGCGTCTCTGGGAGCTTTGCCACAAACTGATCCTATCTATGCTAAAATGAATTTAAAAAACTTATTTAAAGAATTGGAGAAAGCAAATCAGCATCTCAAAAAATACAATCACGTTAACAAGAAAGCGTTAGACCAGTTCTTAAGTTTTTCAGAACAGAAGGAGAAGCTTTACAAAAGAAAAGAAGAGTTAGACGTTGGAGATGAAAAAATTAGAGAACTAATGCAGTCTTTGGAAATGCAAAAAGTGGAGGCAATTCAATTCACCTTTAAACAAGTGGCTAAAAATTTTACACAAGTTTTTAAAAAGCTAGTTCCTCAAGGCGCTGGCTATTTAATTCTTAAAACTAAAGATAATGACGGCGATGAACCAGAAAGAGAAGTGTCAAATTCTGATGCTTTTACGGGAATTGGTATAAGAGTTTCTTTCACTGGCGTTGATGCGGAAATGAGGGAAATGAATCAATTATCGGGAGGTCAAAAGTCACTGGTGGCGCTTGCCCTTATTTTTGCAATACAAAAATGCGATCCTGCGCCTTTTTATCTTTTTGATGAAATAGATCAGGTATTTAAAAAATAATATATTTTGTTTCTTTTTTACTAAATTAAAGTTAGGCACTAGATGCTCAACATCGAAAAGCTGTTGCAGACATGATACATGAGTTAAGCGACAAAGCTCAGTTCATTACAACTACATTCAGACCGGAATTATTGGAAAACGCCCATAAGTTTTATGGTGTACGGTTTAGAAACAAAGTCAGCCATATTGATTGTGTAACAAAAGAACAAGCTAAAGACTTCGTTGAAGATGATAACACCCATGCCTAAACTAAATAAAATTATATTTTAATAAAATGTACGTTATTATATTAATAAATTTAAAAACTTTTCAAACAAATATAATTTTTATTAAAACAACAGATTTTACTATTGTTTATTTTAAAAGCTATAATATCCTTACTAATATTATAAATGTCTGTTATCGTTTCACGCCCAAACCGCTGCACTAAGTTAGGCGCGCAGATATTTTGAACTCTGAGATTCTAGATGGGATAGGTTTTATTCTGAAAGTGACTCCATAAGGGGGAGAAATAAGGACAAAATTGCCTTAAAAAACGTATTTATGAACCGATTTTTTTTAAAGGGTTTGCCAAAAAAAATAAAAATTTGGACAACAGGTAGGAAGAACGTCCTTTCGAAATATAAATTTTTTAGTATCTGAGGCATTTATGAACGAGTTTGTCAACTAGCTGAAAATAAGAAATTGTTTCGGAATTCGGAAGAATGAAATGTTCGTCCGAAAAATATTTTGGTTTCTTAAATTGTAACCACGTTGCTGGCAAGTCAAGTGCTTTAATTAATTCTTGTAAATAAATATTTATTGGAAACGCTATACGGATTGTTCAATTGCGAATGATATAATGACACAGACTTTTTTTTTTGTTACACATTACTCAAATATTTAACAATTTGCTTACACTTAAGGTTATATGACACTTCATTTTTTTCTTAATTTTCCTAGTATTGGAAAGTAGTAAGAACATATTGTAATAGAAAAATTAAATAAGTTCGAAGAGTTCAGATATATTGAACAAAATGTTAGAATGTCAAAAATTGTATGCTTGTTATCGATAAAAAATTAATAAATGTCAAAAAAATATAAAAATGTTCACATTAAAATTGACAAATCCAGCTTGGAAATTTAAAATTGCTGCAAACTCAGCAGTTTATTTTCGAAGACAACGCTTTTATGTGATTTTTTTTTCTAACCAGCGCGTTTTGTTTCATGAATAAGAAATGAACGACACTTATTAGTACCGTTAAAAAACTAAAATATATGTATCTAATAATTTAAAATAAGTTATTTGCATAAAAAACTCAAAAAACAAAAGTTTTAAAAAGATAAACGTCTATAAAATGGATGATACAATTATAGATTCCATTGCATTAAATACCTTAAATACAATAAGCATATTAATGGCAAGCAGGAGTAAAAAAAATAAAAAAATGTTCTTCCCGATGGTTCCTTCTCAGAGAAGACGAAGGATTTAAACATAAACTATTCAAAGAAATTGAACGTGAAGACTCTATTTGAGGATGACTCCTCATCAATTTGCGAAAATTTTAGCAAAAGTAAAGACATATATTACGGAGCAAGAAAGCAAGTTTTTTAGTCAGCTCCTCCCAAAACTTAACTTTCTTTACATCCCAAATATAAGGCACTTGCTTGACTTCATTTATTATATATAAAACTTCTTCTAACCAAGCTTTTACCATTTTATTCTTTTATAATCACTTTCTTCATAAATTTACCTGTTCTTTTTTGCTTATATTTGAAATGTCAATTTTTTTCAGCAAAAAAAAACGTTTTACCTATGTTTATATAGTTTGTTCTTTCTAACATTTGCCATTTTTTTCTAACAATTCAATGAAATAAAAATGAATTGTCATACCACCTTTAACCACCCCTATTCTGCGTTTCGATTAAGTCTCTGCATTCAGTTCCGTTGCGATCGAAAATTGGTTTTCTGATATAAAAATTAATAGCATTACTGTGGAATGTGGAAATGAAATTGCAAAATAAGCAAGTTTGTTATCGTTTTCATAAACAAATGTCAAATTTAATACAAAAAGTTGTTTGTATACATAATTAAAAATAAGTTCTTAATAAAGTTTAATAGGAAAAAAAATATATACAAAAACAAACTAAAATTAATTGTTCATAAATATATTACAGTGCAAAGAATCTTGTGAAGATAAAGGTACATAATAAAAAAAAAAAATTAACAGTGTTGTGATTAAATATGGAAAGACCAAAATAAAACTTTAATAAAAATTGTAGGGGACTAATTCACTGTGTTACATTTTTTTTATCAATAATTTAATTTTTTAATTTCTATAACAGCTGCATTATTGTTGGTCAGAGAGGAGAACAATATGAGATATAATGAGGCTGGCATTTTTTTATTGGAGGGCCAAGTGCATTGATGATTCCTGCAACTTCCTCCCAGAACACTGCTACTTCTTCCTTTGATCGCTGGTGATATCCACATGCAATGTCTGCATTAGATGACATTAAATTCGCCAATTATTCATACTGCTCTGGTCTTGTTGTTTTTGACCCAAAATACATAAAAACACATCAGATTTGGGTACAAAAATTAATAATTTAAAACAAAAAAATAAATAAATAAATTTAACTAAAAAAATAATTTTAAATGTTGTTTTTTTAATCGTTACTAAACATTTTATATCATTTTCTACTTAAATTTTTTTGAATTTTTTAACTAAAAAACATATAACGAAAACTTCTCCGTCAACAAAAAAAAAAAAACAACTGAAAAAAACGGCGTTCCGATCGTAATGCAGAATACATACAATCGAAAGAAACTGAGCGGAATCGAAACGCAGAATACTCAAGTTGCCAGACGGAGAAAATTTCGATCCGAATCGAAACGCAGAATAGCCCCCAATATAAACTGGGCTTGCTTACTTTTCTGACTGTCTTTCACAACGTTTAAAATTAAACTGCCTTTTCCAAACGTCGGTCTGTTATTTATATTATACATTGCTTAGGAAATATCTAGTTATTTGCTAATGATCATTCCACTTTCAAATGCACAAATATAATTGCTACACACAAACACATTCTTTCGAAACAATAAGAACGCAACTACAATGATATGATTGAATTTTGTAATCTCTAGATCATGTACGTTGTTTGTTTGTTTGTGTGAGTCATTATTTCATTTGCAATACAAGAATCTGCAAAAGATTTTTATACCCTTCACAAAAAATCGATTAAGCGATGTCCGTCTGTTCTTCTGTCGGTCGTTGAAATACCGTTTCTGTGAAAACCATTAGACATAGAAACTTTTTTCTTTCACCTTTCTATTACCCCATCGTGCCATGGGTTTGCTATTGAAATTCAGTAGCATTGGTTCACATATAGCTGAGATATATTCAAAATTCTGAAAAAAAAAAACTTTTTGCAATTTAGTATGAAAATGTTTAAAAAACGTTGTTTGTTATGCTTCAAACTTCACACGATTATTAAGGATGGTAACTAAAAAGCAAAAAAAAAAATCCAAATAGTGGTCCATATATACCCGAGATATAGCCTAACCCGGTTTTTTCATGAAAATGTCAACAACTTTTTTTTGCTTAAAAGCAGTTGTGATAATGAAATGAGGTTACATAAGTACGGACAATGAAAATTTCTGATATCGGTCCATATAAACCCGAGTTATAGTCTAAACCGATTTTTCAGCAAAAAAAAATTTATATATATATAGTATATATATATATATATATATATATATATATATATATATATATATATATATATATATATATATATATATATATATATATATATATATATATATATATATATATATATATATATATATATATATATATATATATATATATATATATATATATATATATATATATATATATATATATATATATATATATATATATATATATACTTTTTTTTTGTGCTGAACAGCAATTCTCGTTATAAAAGTAGGTTACTAAAAAATTCCGATATTGGTTCATATATAACCGAGATATAGCTTAAACAAACTTTTTCATGAAAATGTCCATAAGAAATTTCTTTTTTGGAATGGTGATTACAAGGCAAAAACATTTTTTCCCCGATATCGGTGCATATATGTCCGAGCATATTTAGTTCAAATCTGTAATATATACTATACATATACGTGATTATCGTGAAGGGTATTTTAGAGTCGTAGCAGACAAGTATATCACACTCTTACTTGCTTAAAGGTAAAAATGTAACAATTGGCGTCAGAGGTGGGGATTGCAGAAAAGGCTTATCGAGAAGTTTAAGCAGATTGGGGTAGAAATCGACTCTTATGAATTCGAGGAAAAAGAAAAGCTAGAGATGAGTACACAGCCAGCTACTAGCAACATGGACTTAAATTCTATTTTTGAATCCTGAGATCAAATTGGTGGTATGCGCTTTTCCAAAGGTATTCTTTGCAGAAACAGTTTCATTGGCCCTGGCACAAGTAACTTCTAAGCCTCAAACATTTAAGGTGCGGAATTTAGATGCTAGTGGTGAAAAGGGAGATAGTGTTGCAGGCAAAATAGTAAACATGAAACAACAGATGGCCGAACTTATGAAGATTCTTTTAGACATAAGAAGCAAGCCAGCTTCTAAGTGTTACAACTGTGGTAGAGCGGGGCATTTTGAGAAGGATTGTAGAGCGCCCAGAAAACAAAATAAATTCGTATGCCGCCAGCAGAGAGAAAAAGGCCAAACCAACAAGCATCGAAAAAGACCCGGTTAAACTAAAACGAGTCAGCTTTAACGGGCAGAAGCTGGCTCCCACAAACGAGGGCCCCACAATCTCCATATCAGTGATGCAGCAGATAGTAGAGTCAGCAGAAGGAAAGGGCGACATACTAACAGCAGAAGCCCTTGTGAAAGCACAGAGACAAGAAAGTTCCTATGAAAGTGCTGAATTTGTCCAGTACCGAGAAAGTTGGTAGTCAAAAAACCCGTCTAGGAAACTGCATTCAAGCAGAGGCAATCATCAATTGTGAGTCGGAGCCAGAGCATAGTAACTTTACCGCCAAAGAACATGAGATATCAGTACCTGAGAAAAAGCAAAGCAGATGCTAAGGAAATGTGCCTTTGTTTTTGTCGTAAAAGGTCAGAGCCAAGGGAGAACGGCCATTGTGAGGGATGGGATTGATACTGTCGAGGCAAGGCCGATTAGACAAGCGCCCAAAAGTGTACCATTGGCCAAGCGTAATAAAATGAAGGAGCTAGCGAACAATCTATATACAAGTCCCTAGATCTTACCAGTAGTTTTGGTAAAGAAAAAGGCTGGTGGCACCTTGTTTTGTGTCGATTATCGAAAATTGAACGACGTCACTACTTAGAATTGACGACAGCTTAGACAGGCTTGCCAGAACAAAGTGGTTGTCCACATAGACCAACAAAGCGGTTATTGGCAGGAAATTGCTCACAAGGACAGTGAGAAGATTGATTTCAGTGCGGGTGAAGGTTATGTTATTTGGGCTCTGTACCGAACGCCTTTTAGAGAGCTGCACTGGAGGATATGCTTAGTGTACTTAAGCGATATGATCGTAATGGGAAAAACTTTTGACGGGCACCTTAAAAATCTGGAGGAAGTTTTTAAACGTCTATCATCAGTTGGACTTACACTAAGTGCGAAGAAATGTGCATTATTCCAGAAACAAGTAAAATATTTGGGACGTCGTGTAATTGCTGATGGCATTTCGAAGGATAAAGATAAAGTAAAAGCAGTGAAAGAATGATCACAGCCACGAAATATCCAAATTTTGGTAGCGTAGCCGCCAGTATGCATGAGTTGACCAAGAAAACACGGGTATATCAAGAAGAGGCATTCCAGAAGCACTAGTTCGCTGGAGGAAAATTTCTGCTGGTACAAATTTCTTATTTTCTGAATAATTTTCATTTCAACAAAAAATATTGTTTTTTTATATTGTAGTTTTTATTTATTTTAATAGTTTTACTTTTACTAGTTTTACAATATTAAGGTTTGATTAGATTATTTCTTAGAAAGATTGTTTTTCGCTTTTCTATACCACTGGATATGTCTTTTTTGCATGACATATCCCATCCTCGTCCCCAGTTAAATACGATAAAACCTGGAATAATTTACGGGCTTAATAGTTCAGATAAATGAGTAAAATAAATTAAATAAAGCCTTTAATACTTTACAAGTTAGATCTTTATTGGAACAATCAAACTTAAAGAATAAATCTGTTCAATTAAAAATTGTTCAAATATAACTTAAATGGTAATTTTTACATTAAAAAGATTTAAGAACTTTTAATAACAGTCATAACTTCGCACTAAAAAAGAGCGGAAGATTTTAACTTTTTTTTTCATTCATTTATTTATTGAATCTTCACAAAGTGGACTAATACGTATTCAAATCTTAATACTAAATACATAAAATTAATTAAGTCCAGCCAATGCTAGGCAAAAATGTTTTATTTTGCATGGCCAATATCGGTAAAATCACCTATTTAACGTTTTAATGGTGGCAAGGGTATCCCTCCTTCTCAACCGAGAGTGACCTTCAAAATTAAGTATATTGCGTGCAACAGGATTTGGGTGAAGTTCCAATTTACTGATATTCCTTGTCGCGTATTTTGAAAATTCGTCTTTTACAAGAGGAACACAGAGATCCTTATGAATTCGTGAGTTTTTTACGCACCATGGAGCTGCGGTAATTGTTCGAAGAATTTTGTTTTGTCGCCTTTGAATTTTTTCAACGTTTGAAGCGGAGGCGGTGCCCCATAGTTGAATTCCACAGCACCATATAGGCTTTAGAATTGCGTTGTATAATAAAAGTTTGCAATCCAGCTTCAATGTCGAATTTCTGCCCATAAGCCAATTCAGTTGCGCTGCTTTTAACTTTAACTGAGTAACTTTCGCATCTATGTGAGACTTCCACGTTAACCTACGGTCGAGATGAATACCAAGGTACTTGACATCATTTTGCTGCGGAATAGGTGAATTGTTAATTTGGATTGCTGAACATGTTTGTTTACGCAGCGTGAATGTAACGTGAGTACACTTTTGTTCATTAACTTTAAGTTTCCAAAGTTTTAACCACTTCTCTAATATTGAAATATACTCCTGCAAATTTCGCGAAGCTACTTGATGGTTTTCATGTACGCTGCAGAATGCTGTGTCATCCGCAAAAGTTGAAGTGTGAATACCACATCTGGTTGGCATGTCAGAAGTGTAAATTAAATATAAAGTGGGTCCCAGAATGATACCTTGTGGAACTCCTGCCTCGATTGGCTGAGTTGGGCTTATAAAGTCGCCTTCTCTGATAATAAACTTCCGCCCAGATAAGTAGCTTTCCAGAAGCTTGTGTGTATTTGCAGGCAAGTTTAACTTTATTTTGTGTATCACGCCCTCGTGCCACACTTTATCAAAAGCTTGAGAAATGTCAATGAATAGAGCTGAGCAATATTTCTTCTCCTCAAAGGTCTGTCTTATGACATTGACTAGTCTGTGCGTTTGTTCTATGGTGCTGTGTTTAGCCCGAAAGCCAAATTGATGATCAGGGATGCATCCCACAGTGTTCAACATTGGACTCAACTTTGCCATTAACAATTTTTCGAACAGTTTTGAAATTGTTGGCAGTAGACTTATTGGTCTGTATGATTCTACTTTAGTGGGATCCTTCCCTGGTTTGGGTATCATAGTAATCATGGACACCTTCCACTCTGCAGGATAATATTCGAGACCTAAAATAGCGTTAAAAATAAAAAGAATTCTTCGAGCGACACAAGATAACGGCTGAAGCATTTTACCAGTAATTTTATCAATACCTGGAGCTTTCCTGTGGTTTGTGTTACAAATAACATTTTCAACATCTTCAAAACGAAGTCTCAAAGACTTAGGCGGCCTAGCAGCGTATGACGGTTGTTCAGCTGAATAATTCGCTGTACCATTTGTGATAAAAACATTTCTCAAATGATTAACATACAACATCCCCTTTTCAGACCCGCTTCTTGTCCAATCTCCAGTTAAAGGTTGCAAAGGTGGCTTGCCTATTACCGGTCTTTTCAGACCTTTTGTCGCTTTCCATAGCGAATAATCGGATTGAGCGGTACCATCAAGACCTTCCAGATAATTTTCAAGGGAAACTATTCTTTGGACTTCAAGCAGTATTCTTAACTAAGTTATGCATTCCCGTAGCCTAGTTTTAAGCTTGAGAGTTGCTCAATTTCAGACGAATTAGCTCTATTGATCACATTTCTGGATCTTATGTGGCTAGTGGTAGCGTGTAGTATGGCTAGATTAAGGTGTTCAGAAAATTCGTTAATCGACACATCACTATCCTCAGGCGTTCTCAAGGCAATATTTACCGTACAATGTGTACTCAAATATTTTTTATATTTTAATCAATTTACTCAAGTGACGGTCAACGCCAAGTCACAAAACGGGGAACCAACCTGGGGAAACGAAACAAAAACTATAGGTGAGTGATCTGATTACAAATCTAATGAAGTCTCCACTTGCATCAATTCTGAGGGGAAATTTTTTGTAACTCCAAAATCTATAACGTCTGGGATCTTTCGTTGGTCTGACGGCCAATAAGTGGGGTGTCCACTTGAAATCACACCTAAGCCCATTTTGGAAACTGTGTCAAAAAGCACACGGCCTTTCGGGGTAATTAAAGGTGATCCCCAAAAAGTGTGTTTAGTGTTATAGTCGCCAGCCGCTAAAAATCGAGTACCAAGTGATTTGAAAAAATTTGAATATTGGCTTTCTGTTATTGAAAATCGTGGTGGCGAGTAAATCGAGGATATAACAATTTTTGCATGAAAACAATCAATACATATATTTGTAGCTTGGAGATATTCCTCACGTGTCGCGTTCATTAGATAGTGCTTAATTCTGGTCTTTATCAAAATTGCCGAACCGCCGCAAGATCTTCCACGGGGATCTTTTGTGTCATATAATGTGTAGCCATTAATTTTGAAATAACTGTTGGTTGTCAAATGGGTTTCAGCAATCATCATTATATCGATCTGCTTTTCCATAAGGAAGTGCTCAAGTTCATTTTTATGTTGGCGAATGCCGTTTGCGTTCCAGAAACATATTTTAAACCAATTAATTTTTTTAAAATTGCCTGTAAAATAGTGGATTGCATTTTTAGCATTTCCTGCATCATGTTTGTCATAGAAACGGTAAAAGTGTTTATGGACTGAACAAGAGTCTGCAGAGTTACCACTAAATTACTAAAATTTGGTTTGCACTTTTGAGGTTTGGGCTCCTGGTTCAAGATTTGGTCGGCTTTAAGGGCATTAGCATATGAAAATTGTATGGAGTTTTGCGTATTTGTATGGGTGGTTGAATGGCCTACCTGGGGAAAATTGTTTTTACCTATGACATTTAGCTGCTGGGTTGCTGGTGAAACCGATGACTTATTTGTCATTGACCGCTTAAAGTGAGTATAGACAGGGCAACCTCTATAATTTGCAGTGTGGTTACCTCCACAGTTACTGCATTTTTTAGCACTTGAATCAGTTTTTGGCTTCTTGCACTGTGATGTGCCGTGCAGTTCACCACACACAACGCAAACTGCGGGCAACTTACAATAGGCCTTAGTATGACCGAATTCCTGGCAGTTTAGGCATTGAATGGGCCCTAAACGCTTGTGCGGCTCCTCAACGGTACGATGAAGAAGAAAGTTGAGGTTACAAATTGGGTGAGTTTTATTCTTTTTGAGAATAACATCCCCTGGCTCCTAAACGTGGGTTGAGGAATCTTTTCATGGTTCCGCATATTTACCACACTTTTTATTTTAAAGCCTTTATCTAGCAGTGCAATCTTAACCTCATCCGTGTCTACATAAGGGTCAATACCTTTTATAACAACCTGGAGGCCTTTAGCACTTTTAAGTTGATAAGTATAAAAATATCTTTTCTCTTTTTCCAGAGCGGCAGAAAGTTTTCGGTAATCATTTTCACAGTTGACTTGGATTTTTGTTTCACTTATTTGTCCGTGCTTCGCTGATGTTACGTTGAAGGTGTGTTTACCAATTGCTGAAATAAGTGCTTTTACCAGCTCACTAGAAGTAGGTTCTCTCAAGTATATTGATGGCGGTTTAAATGTATTTTTTTATGTAGTTGGCTCGTCAGTCTGACGGATAGCAAACCTATTACTATCCGTTGCCGTAGTCCTATTATCATCTTTGGAAATTTTCGGATTTGATGATATTTGAGCGGATTTGGGGCTTCGCTTACGTTTAACCACGGTTACATACCTGTCCATGCCTACTTCTGTTTCGGCTTATCTGCAATAACTGAACTGGTAGATGGTTGGTCTTCTGTTGTAACAACAATGTTTGGCGAACACGAACACGTGCGTTTTTTATCTCTTAGAGACAGGAGATTATCCAATGATTTTTTCAAAGATTCTTCCTCAGAAATCCAGAGGTTTTTTCTAGTGTAGCTAAGCTCCCTCTCAAAATTGCATCTACTAGGTACACTCATGCATTTTTTTTTTAAATTTATATTTTTTTAATTTAAAAGTATATAAAAATAATTGTCACAAAGTTTTTCTTTTGTATAAATTCGCTCTTCCACTTATTGCGGTTTTCCAAGAAAACAAAACTTTAATATATAGGTTATTTCCAAATGGGTAGATAATCTTCACGCACAATAACAACAATAACAATGCACTGCCACCGCACTTGTTATATTGAAATTGATTTTATTGTTTAGTTAATGAAATGTAAGGAATTTATTTTCCCGTTGTTTTTTTAAATAATTTGTTATTGTTTTTACAATTTAATACAATATATTATTGATTTTATATGTAAGTCTAAACGAATTTAAGCACAATGATTTTATTTATTTATTATTTTTTTTTTGTTGCTTTTTACTAATACGACCGTGCGGTTGGAGATTCACAGGAGAACTGAACTGAATTTAAATATAACTTACATTATTTAAAGTACCCCCAATTCCAAGTAAACCAACTACAAATGACGTTGTTGTTGTTCTTGCATTCTTGGTATTTCATTTCTTATTGTTTTTTTTTCTGATTGCGTATTTTACGCAAGCATGTGTGTGAATGTGTATATGCGTAAGAGTTATATTTGTACATTTGAATCTAGAATTGTGAATCACCAGAAAGATCATGATGATTGTAGAAGATGATAAAGAAATATAAATAGCAGGCAGTTCGGCGGCGATGTGTCAGTTCCTTTTTAAACCTTGTGCAAAACAGTCATAAAAGAAAACAATTCTAGTGTTTTAATACACAGTGGTGCTAAGTATACATAAAATTGTGAATTATTTATATATCGCGTAGCGAACAGGCGTGAGTGTCATTATTCGGTTTGCAATTGAAGAATCCGTAAAAGCGTTTTTAGAAGCAAAAACGTTACAATATTTTATACATGAGAATGCCGATATTTTAAACACAAGGACTTTTATTATATATAAATCAAGGGAATGACTGTGGGATCTCCTGCATCTCCAGTAGCAGCAGACATAGTAATCGAAGAACTACTAAATACAACAACAACAGAGTTTATATATAAGCAATGCAGAATTTCATGAAAACAATAAAGTGAAAATCAAGTCCTTATAATAAAAAAAAACGATTTTCCAGTCAGAATAGTAAAAACTTGATAAAACAGGTGGGAGAAAATAAAATGAAACAAAAGGACAACACTTCAAATGCTGGACCAGCTAAAACTTATAAGTCGTTGATCTATGTACCAGGATTATCAGAAACACTAAAATGCTCAGACATATACAAGGGCGGATTGATATTGAAGCTACCTAGTGCTAAATGGCAGCACAAACACATTTATTTTTTGTTTGAAATTGGTATCTGTCAAACCTCAGCTGTTAAAATTTCACTCTAATTCATCGATTAGTTTATTTGTTGTAGTCGTTTGAAGTAAGAAACTTTTGTGTTTCTTAAAAAATGTAAAAAAATGAATTTCCTGCAGTGATTTGTATTTGTATTGTAAAATATTGGACTGCTGAATATAAAAGCGCCCGAACAGGCACTGCAACAATACTATTAACAGGAAAGCCAAAAGAGGTGGTACTGAAGAAAATATCAAGAAAATCCTCGATATCGTCATGAATGAGCTCCGACTCAAGTTACGTGAAATGGTAAACATAGCATATGAACGTGTGTTCAACATTTTGCATGAACATTTGCATATGTAAAAGCTATCGACAAATAGGTGCCACGTTTGCACAGTGTCGAGGAAAAACGAGTGGTTAGGTAGGCAGGCCGCTGGATACCCCAGAATAGTCTAGGTTGTCTAGCTCACTTGGGTCCTGTCCCTCGTTTCTGTAATATTAGTGAGAAGTCTCTCGCATCGAAAACTATGAAACGTAAAATTCCACCGTTTCTCGACTATCAAGAAAAACAGTGTTTCTGTATATTAAATCAAAAAGAGGCAAGACTAGTTACGTCTTTATTGGAATACTTCCATTAAGCAGCTGTCAAAATGCAAAAAGTAAACATATAAGAAGAAGCATAGAGAAAAAAATTTTCAAACGAAAAGAAAATTTAAGAAACAAATGTTTAGCAGTGAATAAATAAAACAATTGAACTCAGTAGTTTTTAATTAAATAAAATTGTGTCAATCAATAACTTATGTAAATACAAAAAAACACATTTAAATCAAAGACAAATTTCATAAAAACTTCCAATAATGTATCGTTTTGTGGTGATGGTTGCTGACCAACATGACCGGCGAAACATGTTGCGCATTTACAGGCCATTTATGTTGCAACGCGGTGACCAACGAGTGTTCCGACTAGCGAGGTGGCACACTCAGTGGGTTCCAACCCTCTCACTGGATACGAATCACATAAAAATCACTCACACAACACACTACAAATGTTCACTACGAACGGACTCAAAAAAAACACACACACAAAACTTTTCCAGATGCGCACACAAATTCCGTTGATTTTTCAGGACCAGATGTTTTTGCCCTCATCCATGTTGCAATTTGAATCTAATCAAATTTGTTTTGCAACACCATAAGGATGCAACCGACCTGTTAATGCCAAAAGACTTTTCCTCACACGGGCATTAACAACAGTGATGGACCATTTATAAAAATATAAGCTTTTGTATGCATAAGCTGATAATTTTGGCCATAACGCCATCCTGCTTGCACATAATGCCTAAATAGAAAAATGACAATATTCAAAAAGGATACTAATATGTCGTTTCCGTAATTTTAAGTCACTTAAGTGAAAGGTAAACCACATTTTGTTAATAAAGCCATTTTCTTATACAAATTCCTAATTCCTTTGGATTTTATTTCTTTCGTTTCATATTGGGTTTGGCTAATTTCGTTCCGAGAAAACTTTTAATAATATTAATTATTCGAAGTTTTTTCTGTATTGGCTTCGAGGTTAATTGTATTCCTTTTCGAAAGCTCTTCCCTTTGCGTTCATCAATCCAACATTGGGCCATTTCGAACCGGATAGCTGGAATAAGACTAATACTCTCGGAGATTTCATTGGTTTACCGATTCATCAAAATATATACTAACAAACATAATTCCATATTCATTCTTTAAAAGTACGTTTTGTTATTTGCTTAAGCCCAGTTCAGACTATTATTCTTTGTATTAATACTTGTCAAAAATTTAAATAATACGTGCAAGTCTGATAGTCTGACTGTAATCCGTCATACATACGAAAAATAATACGATAAAAATTTGACATCCCATACGACTGTGTTGTTTTTTGAAACTTTTCAAAACGATAATACTTTACATTGGATCAGGGTTGTGTTTTTTAGCAAACCAGCTAATTAAAAATTGAGTAGTCGGCTATTTCGTAGCCGATGGGGTGCCGTCACTGATACTATTTTTTGTCGTTATAGAAAAGCTCGAAATTTGGAATTTAGCTGTCATTTATAAATGTATTTTGCTCATGCTATATTTAGAACATAAAATATATTTGTGCTATTGAATTTTGATGTGTTATACATAATTATTATTTTAATTGTTGAAGAATTTCACGCGCCGGCACGTCTATCGCCTACGACGAACAGCGCACCTGCCGCCGTGAAAAGTTTTATGATGGCACATCTATGTTGGTTTATATGAAGTGTGATGGTGTGAATGCAAAATCTAATTTACGTTAAACTTTTTGACAGTCGCAAGAAATGTGTTTAGACCAAGGCGACTTTATACAGGTGAGTGCAAGCGGAAAGGCGAATTCAGTACTATGTATTTTGTTATTGTAAAACATATCGTGAATGTCATAATCTAAATTCGCCTAAGATTGCTCAGCAGAGAAAAAATTTTATATAAACGTTAAATATAAGCTTTTATAATTGTTTGTAATTAAAATCACAGATTATATTAGTTTTTCACTTTTAAATTCACACAAATTTCTTGAAATTGCACTAAATCATGCAAAAAAACCTTCAGATTAAAATGGCGCGAAAAAGTTTGTAAACAAAAGAAACAAAATTTGACAGTCTCATTGGAAAAAACGCGAGAAGCAAAAAATAATCACCTGTGCTGTTAAGTTCACCTGGTAATGAATTCGCCTTGGTTTAGACTTTTATCTCACAAAATCTAATGAAAGTATTTATACTTGTATAATAGTCTGATTGGGCCTTTGATGATTTCGATTAGTCGTCAAAGTGCATTTCTTAAATGTTGAGAGTGATAAGAGTGCGGTTTCCGTTGCATCGTGCTTTAATTTTTCTTTATAAAAAATTGTTTTTATATGCAAAGTTTGTACGTATTTAAATTAAAGAAAAGAAAATAAATATGTACATAAATAAGTAATAAATACGTAAATTCCATAAATAATATTGGTTTTGACAAAGAATTTATTTATATAACTGTTTATAAAAAACCAAAAGAGAAAGAACGGCACTATATAGAAAATAAAAGAGAAAAATAGAAACTAAAAGGGGGGGAAAGATTAGACAGTAAAAATCTTAGTTACCAAAAAAAAATCCAGAGGCACGGAGGTTTTCATCCTTAGGCCCCAACGAATTTATGTATGAAGGTATTTTTGCCAAAAAATTTTCCTTTTTCTTCAGCTAATTCCACATTTTTCTTGGTCTTCTTACCACATTTTATACTTTAATGCATAAAAATTTTTCTTAATCCAAAATATTTCTCCTAAATTAAGCATTCCAATAATTTCGTATAATCCAATTATCTATTCTCCTCCTTTTCTCTTTACAAATATTAAATAGTTGAAAATATTCTCCTCATTCCAATATAATACCAGTGTTGCCGTTGCGGTGCAAGATTTAAAAACGAAATGGTGCACAATCGTGAAAATTTATTCGAAAACACATCTTAGTTAATTAATATTACGGTCACTGAATAAAATAATTAAAATCAAAAAAAAAAAAAAAGAGAAAAAAAATTATTTATGCATTTGTGTTTGAACAAGTCTAAAGTGTATTATTAAAACAAAGCTATAAATTTCTACTTGCAATTCCATTTTATTCCAATTCAAACAAGAACACCATTCCCCTTAAACTGCTGGAACAAATGAGAGCAATAAATATTTTTCTTTTCAATTAAGAGGCATGTTACGTTTAACTTAAGTCGGTTAAAAGATAAACTTTATATATTAAAATTAATACATATTTATATTTTAATCATCATATTAATTCAAACTACGTTTTCCAATTATATTTTCAATTTCAAAGTATTATAGTCCAATTTCTGTTTATTCAACCAATTTTTTTTCGCATTCCTTTACATTTGTTCCAAAAATAGTGTGAGTGAGCCTTGGAATATTATATACTTTCCATTTACTAAAAAAAAATTATTGAAAAGGTGAATGACCGCAATTAGATCGAGTTCCCACACAACAGCTGATTGTTAAGAAAGTTGTTTGAAAGAGTTAAATAATTTTTCGAAAAACCGTTTTAGTTTTCAATAAAATTTTCAGGTTTATTTATTTGATCTTCTTTTCCCCCTTTTTTATTATTTTCTTTATACATTTTTATAAAAGAAAATTTTGTGATTTTGAGAATTAAACTTATCCTTAGCTTATATCTGCTTGCAATTATTTCAATAATTTTAAATTGTTTTGAGATTTTGAACTTTACGATTTTAAAGTTTTTGTAAAATGTCGTTGGACAAGTTTATCCGTTTGGCAGATAATATCATTGAATTCGAAGCGGAGATCAATGCTAACCAATATCCACTTGATTCTCGCCATTCTGTCGAAGTCCACAGATCTGAGCTTTAGCAACATTGGATAATAATAAAGGCTGCTTACGAAAAGTATGTATGTGAAGCAGGCGCTGAGCAAAAGGAAGAAGATGGTGACAGCTTCGATATTAATGCTTTAAAAGTGAAATTTGAAAGCACATACAAATCTTATTGTCGGTGCTTAACAAAACTGTCCGAAACCGTTGAAGAGCTTCCAAAGAAATATAATTTTAATCTTTCCCATTCACTCAATAATTCTGAGTTTGGAAATATTGACTCGACACATTATTCACTTGCCGCCTGTTGACATTCCGACTTTCCATGGTGATTACGCTTCTTGGCCTACATTCCGTGATATTTTTAATGCGGTCGTTTCCAATTCTAGGGCCAGCAAAATTGAAAAATTGTTTTATTTGAAACAGAAGATAACAGGCGAAGCTAAGGAAATTGTCCAAAAGAGTCCTTTGACAAATGAAGGGTTCGATTTGACATGGAAAAATTTGGTTTCACGTTTCGAAAACCGTTGGGTTTTGGTAAATGGCCAATTAAAAATCTTGTTTAATTTTTCGGCCACTAATTCTGAATCAGGCAAAGCCTTGAAATAGTTACAGAGAGATATTAATTCTTGTATCTCTATTCTGAAACTTTATGATATTGATGTTACTAGTTGGGATCCAATTTTCGTGTTTATTTGTACGGATAGAATTCCGGAGAGTACGCTTACGTTATGGGAGCAAGAACTCAAAGACAAAACCACTATTCCAACATGGTCTCAACTGAATGACTTTCTGACAAATCGATACAGAACTCTGGAGTCTGTTCCAGAAATAATAGCGAGAAGCCTAAAGCTAATAATACTACAAACAACAATAAGAAAGTTAATAGTTTTCAAGTCAACATTTCGGGTCCAAAATGTCAGCTGTGTCCTAAAGAGTGTCATGCGATCCGTAAATGTCCAAAATTTTTAAAAATGGATAACCAGCATAGGTTCGCTGAAATTAAAAAGGAAGGCTTGTATATAAGGCCGTGTGCCGTGTGCTTTTTGACACCGTTTCCAAAATGGGCTTAGATGTGGTTTCAAGCGGATACCCCACTTATTGGCCTTCAGACCGACGAAAGATCCCAGATGTTATAGATTTTGGAGTTGCGAAAAATTTTCCTCTAGAGTGGATGCAAGTGGAGCCTTCATTGGATTTGCCATCAGATCACTCACCCACTATAATCTCTGTTTCGTTTCCCCAAGAGATTGGCTCCCCGTTGACCGTCAATAGAGTTAATTGGCTAAAATACCAAAAATTTTGAGTACACATTGCACTGAAAATATCGCCTTGAGAACGCCTGAGGATATTGATGTGTCAATTAATGATTTTTCTGAAAACCTCAAACTGGCCGTACAGCATGCTACCACTAGTCATATAAGATCCAGAAATGAGAACAATAGAACTTATTCGTCTGAAAGTGAGCAATTTCTGTCAGAAAAAATAAGAGTCAGAAGAGAGTGGCAGCTTCGCAGGTCTCCCCAGCTTAAGACTAGGCTACGGGAATGCATAATTCAGTTAAGAAATCTGCTTGAAATCCACAGAATGGCTTCCCTTAAAACATATTTGGATAGCATGGATGGTACTCCCCAATCTGATTATTAATTGTGAAAAATTGCACCAGCAAACACTGTTGCTTTAAGTGTCAGAAAAGGCATTATACTTTACTCCACCAGGATGGCAATAATGTGGCAGGAAACCCATCTTCGCTAGTACATAATACTACTCTGAATCCGAATTCACCCTCATTTTCCTGCGCCGAGCTAAATCCAATACAGTCCACTCATAATCCTCACACAAGTCGACTTCAATCATGTTTTGCATCTCACACGAAAGGCGTTCTATTACGAACGGCTTGGGTGAATATATGCTATTCTGGAATTAAATATTAGGTGCGGGCGCTTATCGACTCTGGGTCAGAAGGTACCTTTATTCCCGAAAAGATCTTCAATCTGTTAAACTGTTCAAAAGCGATGCATTTTCGTATTAGTCTCACTTTTAAACAGTGCAAATTCCATTCTTGTTGAAACACTTGCCGTCCCAAACGATTTCAAAGTCTGAATTTGTAAACATTCCGGATATTCCTTTAGCAGACCCGAAATTCTACAGCAGTTTTAGAGTTGACTTGCTGATCGGAGGCGATATCTTCCCCTCCATCATATGTGGAGGAGTAAGACATAATTTGTGTGAGTCCCTTTTAGCACAAGAGACAATCTTCGGATGGATATTAACAGGCCCTATTTTAAATCATTTCAGTTCAAGTCCTAGCATAGCTTCTAACTTTTGTGAAATTTCTTTAGACAAAGAAATTGCACGATTTTGGGAGGTGGAGAATCTTCCAAGGAAGAACTGTGAGGATCTGTTTGTCCGCACCACAAAAAGGAATGAAGAAGGTCGATATGTAGTTTCACTTCCTTTCAAAGAAAAGGTTTCAGAGCTGTTAGCACTAGGTCAATCCCGTTCCAGTGCTATGGCCCAGTTTATACGCAACGAAGCAAAGCTTATTCGCAATCCAGAATTAAAAATCCAGTATGATGCAGTTTTAAGTGAGTATGAAGGCTTAGGTTACTGGCGTAGACATCCAAAATTCAAATGGGTTTTACTTGCCTCACCACGTGGTAATAAAGCCTGAAAGCGTTACTACAAAACTCCGAGTAGTATTTAATGCTTCTTCGCCGTCTTCTAACGGGCAAAGCTTGAATTCCTTAATTCACGTTGGCCCAGTACTACAAAATTACCTTACTCTTTTGATCTTAAAATGGCGGTTTTTCAGATTCGTATTCAATGCCGACATTCAGAAAATGTACAGGCAAATCCTAGTCCACCCTGATCATACTAGATATCAAAGAATTTTATTCAGAAGTAATCCAGATGGTCCAATCTGTGATTATGAATTAAAAACCGTAACATTTTGGGGTAAATTGTGCTCCCTATCTTGCTATAAGAACTCTAATTCAATTGTCCGACGATGTTCAATCCATTTATCCACTAGCAAGTTCAATTATCCGGAATTCCATGTATGTTGATGACGTTTTGGCTGGATGTCATACAAAGGAATTATCAATTAAAGCTAGAAACGAACTTACTTGTGCTTTAGAATCTTCTGGATTTTCATTGAGAAAGTGGACGTCAAATTCCAAAGACATCTTAAGTGACATACCAGCGGACCATATGCTTAATGAAGACTTTTTAAAATTAGAGGATAGCAGCTCCGCTAAAACACTAGGTGTACGCTGGAACGCGTGTTCCGATGACTTTTTCTTTGTTACTACTCCTATTTCTGTCAATGAAAATTACACAAAAAGAGAGGTGTTGTCACAAATTTCAAAGCTTTTTGATCCAGCTGGTTGGTTAGCACCCAGCATAGTAACAGCAAAGATTTTAATGCAAAAAATATGGGCAGACGGGTCGGGCTGGGATGAGACTATCTCCCCTGATGCACTTGCTCAATGGAAAACTTTTATAGCAGATTATCCTCACATCAATGTCATCCGTATTCCACGATGGATTGATTACACTCCAGATGCCCAAGTCCAATTTCATGGATTCTGTGATGCCTCAGAAAAGGCATACGCAGCGGCATTATATATTAGAATAGCATGTAAGTCAACCTTTTCAACACATCTTATAATGTCTAAAATCAGAGTAGATCCACTTAAGACGCTATCTAGAGACAGACTAAAATTAAGATTTTGACATTAAATTTTCAATTTACTATACTGTAAGTATGTATGTATGTACACATATATTAAGAAATAAAGAAAATGCCAAAAAAATTTAATAATAATTTTTATTTATTCATTATACTGGGTGGCCCAGAAAGACCGAAGTGGTGTGAATTCCTTATAACTTTTTTATTATAATTTTTTTTTTTCTTTTCTTTTCAGTATTTTGTAAAGAAGACTTGGATAATTTATAATGGAGCAATACACAATTGAACAACGTGCCCAAATTGTTGAAATTTACTTTTCAAATCAACGGTCCATTGTGTTGACTCAGCGTGCATACCGTCGTCAATTTAATGTGCGGGTTGCACCCTCTCAGTCAACAATAAACCGTCTGGTTGCAAATTTTCGAGAACAAGGAGCAGTAAGGAACCTTCCTGGTCCCGGCAGACACCGAACTGTCCACACGGCTGACAATATTCAAGTGGTACAGGAGAGGATCCAGAAACATCAACCAGGAGACGTTCGTCACAACTGGGCCTCTCAAGGACGTCGCTGCAGCGAATTTTGCACACCATAGGATTGTTTCCATACAAAATTCAACTTGTCCAAGAATTGAAACCAACAGATTATCAGCAACGACTTGACTATGCAATTTATTTCCAGCAAAAAGCACAAGAGAATCCAAATTTTATTCATAACTTAATAATGAGTGACGAAGCCCATTTTCAATTAAATGGGTTCGTTAACAAGCAAAACTGTAGGATATGGGCTACGGAAAACCCGAGAGTACTTCATCAACGACAATTGCACCCAGTTAAGTGTACCGTTTGGTGCGGTGTTTCTTCAGAAAGGATCATTGGCCCATTTTTTTTTTGAAAATGAACAAGGTGTCGCCATTTCCGTCAATGGTGATCGATATCGGGCCATGTTGCAAAATTTTGTAAGGCCAGCCGTGGAAAACCATCCGCAAATATGGTTCCAACAGGATGGAGCCACAGCGCACACTGCGAGGGCCACAATGACTCTTTTACGCGACATCTTTGGTGAAAGAATAATTTCTCGTAACAGCAATTTTAATTGGGCTCCGCGTTCCCCGGATTTAACCGCTCCAGACTGTTTTCTTTGGGGCTATTTAAAAGGAAAAGTTTATGTTAATAAGCCTAGGACTATTGAGGAGTTAAAAACCAATATTCGAGAAGAAATTAACAACATACCACCGGAAGTTTTGCGAAAGGTCATGGAAAATGTGTTGGAAAGAGCACATTTGTGCGAAGCAGAATATGGCCACCACTTGCGGGATATCAATTTTAATAACTAATCCAAAAATATTCCCCATAAATTTAATGTATTTAAAAAAAAAAAAATTAAAAAAATATATCTTAAATAAAAAGTTATAAGCAATTCACACCACTTCGGTCTTTCTGGGCCACCCTGTATAAATAAAAAAATAATGCTCCTTGGAAATGTACTAAAATAAAAAAAGAAATTAAAAATTAACTACATTCATTATCTGCCGTATTCATAAAAAATAATTTACACATAAAGGTTTAATTGACAAATTTAGTATAGAAATATGTACATATGTCAAGTAAAATTTTACTAATTGCAAATTATCTTTTATGAATACGGCAATATGTGTATATATATTTAAAAACTTTACCTTTTCTACACTTTTAGCGTGGCTTCAAACTGTGTGCATATGCGGATGACTTGCTCATCTTGGTTGAAGGACAGTCTCGTGCTGATCTGGAAAGCCGGGGTGAGAGAGCCATGCGTATCGTGCGCGAGTGGGGTGATAGTGTGGGTGTGGAGGTCGCTATGGACAAGACCGTGATAATGTTGCTAAAAGGCAGGTTGTCTCGGGATCGTCCACCACTTGTTCGTTCTGGCGGCGTTAGTCTCCGGTATGCGACGGAAGTCAAATACCGGGGAATAATGGTGAGTGAGAGGTTGAACTTTATGGTTCACCTCTCATATGTGAGGGACAGGCTGACTGCTGTAGTAGGTAAGGTTAGACGCATCCTTAGAAGTGATTGGGGCCTCAGCAGGCGGGCTACTCGTACCATATATGGTGGACTGTTTGTTGCATGCGCAACTTATGGTGCACCTGTGTGGTACGAGACAGCCATGACTGTTGTTGGTCGCAATAAAATTGAGTCTTCCCAGAGAACTGCGATGCTTGCTTGCATGCCAGTTTGTAGGACGGTGTCAACAGATGCTCTACAGGTCTTGCTGGGGGTGGCTCCCCTTGATCTGGAGGTGATTCGCCGTGCGATCGCCTTCAAGGTCAAGAAGGGGCTACCACTTCGTCCACATGATTGGCTTTCTGCTCTTGATCTTGTGGTTAATAGGGAACCCAGTCAGATCAAGGCACTCTTTTGGGAGCGTCTTGTGTCTGCCTAGCGGGCGCGATGGGCGAGTAGTTCAAAGGGGCGTGTAACGCACGAATTCATCCGCGAGGCTGATTTTGTTGTGGGACGGCCGGAATGTGGCTTCAGTCTCAGTACGGGCTTCTTGCTCACGGGGCATGGTTCCCTCAATGCATTCTTGCATATGAGGGGCCTGTCCGAGACTGCGCTATGCAGTTGTGGTGGGGGCCCTGAGGACTGGAGACACGTTCTGGTCGAATGTCATCTTTACGATGACATTAGGGATGTGCTGTTCCTGGTGCGATGTGTTGAAAACATGTGTACTGTTTTGCTATTTGCTGGTTACTGTTTGCTGTTAGTTGCAGAGTTGCTGGCAACGTTGTCGCTGAGGTTCCTGTTGTTCCTGTTTTATGTTGCTGTTTGCTGTTATTGCTGTGTTCCTGTGTGCTGTTTACTGTAAGTATGGTTGCAGGGGGTCACCAGTCCCCGAGCCGTTTGGGGCTCTACTGGTCCTTGGGCTACGAAGTCTGATCGGAGACCTAATCTGGTACCACGGAAACCGGGAGCCCCAGGAACTTGTTCCTACCCGGTTATGGTGCGGCCCTTCGGGGAGTATCGTGGTGGTTGTGGTTTAAACCCAAATCGCGGGGAGAGTTCAATTGAGCTCGGTGTGGAGTTGCATTGCAACCGGGTGCCGTGACCCATAGATCGGAAGGAGTATTGGAAAGGCTCCGCTCCTAACCAAGGGGGAGATCATGTCCAAACAACATGTGATCGAATTGGTACTCATGCATGACAGTTTATCATGTATGGGGGCGCTGGTAGACGCATTGTATTTACCCGGCGATCAGATCACCGTGGGGTAAGGCCATAATGGCAGGTACTCACGATAATCGTTTTCACAACTTCCGCAACTCTTTTATTTATGAAAAGTGTTGACAGTTCTAGCGAGAAACTTCTCACAAAATTTTAATACAGAAACAAGTTTACTCACAAACTTCCAATGAATTAAAAAAAACTATTTTGACAGCTTTTTCTCGCTTCCCAAAGATACAGAAACATTTGTGTGAGAAACTCCATTTTTTTTAATTCGCAAGTTATTCTGCCAAATTTTTTGTTTCTTGTGAGAAATTTCTCGATGCGAGTAATACAGAAACGAGGCACTGAAGTCGTTCCCTTTGTGATTGAGTAAAGAACAATGCTATTCCATCAATTCCAACTCTCTTAAAGAATGACCAAGCATTCACCGACCCGGTTGACAAGCTAACCTGTTGGCTGAAATTTTTTCAAGCAATTCATACTTGCCAGGAAGCAGTCAACCACTTCTTGGGCTCGAAAGAGTATCTGTAACTATGCCAAAGATATTTTTCCGGGCTCGAGCAGTTAAAAGGGGTTTGACAAACCTCGACATAAATAAGACTCCTGGACCGGATGGCTTTCCAGCACTGGTATTGAAGCAGTGTTCTACTGCGCTTCCGCGTCCATTAGCACGCCTCTGCAGCATAATTTACCATGGTGGTGAGTTTCCATCGTGCTGGAAGGTCGCTGATGTAACACCAATCCCCAAAAAGGCTGAGGCAAATAACCCTGAAAATTACCGCCCAATTGCAATTTGCTCTGCGCTTTCCACAGTAATGGAAAGTATGATTAATTACCATTTTATGGGATATCCAGAGTCGCACAAATTACTTTGTGATCGCCAATATGGATTTCGTAAGGGTCGCTCTACTGGCGATCTTATGGCATATCTCTCAGAGAAATGGTGCCACTCAATCCATCATTTCGGTGAAAGTAGGGTGGTGGCTCTGGATATTTCAAAAGCGTTTGACAGAGTGTGGCATGGTGCACTACTGGCAAAACTTACTGCTCTTGGTGTCGGTGATGAATTTTTTTAGTTTATATCGGGCTTTCTCAGAGACCGCACTATACGAGTTGTTATAGATGGGGTCTCATAAAACAAGTTCAAGATTAATTCAGGGGTACCACAAGGCTCCGTTCTCTCTCCTACACTACTTCTTATTTTCTTCTATGACCTTCCTATAAAACTTCCAACCCTATCCACTCTTTTGCGGATGACAGCATCATTTGCCACTCGTACTCTTTTAGTTATAGACCCAGCCTATCAGAGGTCGCTGCTAAGAGGCTAAATATGAATAATTCACAGAATAGTGATCTTCTATCAATCTCCGAGTGGGGTCGTAAACACAGAGCCGCCTTTAACGCTCGTAAGACCCAGTGTTTTATTAACACAGAAACAAACGACCGCAAATGTTGCTTCATCTGTGCTCATGGATGATATAAATATTGAGGAATCGGATGGTCTGGATGTTCTTGGAATGAAGATACTGAACACATTTTTCATGTCTCTAAAGAAGCATTCAAGTGTCTTGGTTTTTTTTTCTTCGTGGAATACGTTTTTGCAGACGTGTTTCCTGTCTGTTATAACGTTGGAAAGTTCAAGTCAAATGTTCACAAACACCACTCCCTCTTTCCCTCACCTCACAACCTATTTTCCTAGTTCTGGTACAATGCACTGCATATGTAGGGGTCATCCCCTGAGTACTGGTAGAAGGCATGCGGGCTTTGTGAGCCACTTTTCTTGTGCACATTCCAGCGTGTGGAGTTTTATTATTTTCGAACACGGTGATAATGGTTGTCCGCAAAAGGGGTCTATATCCCTATCATCTAGGGCTGTCCCTGTTTTGGCTAAGTCGTCAGCGATGTTGTTGTCATTGCTGGAACCATGTCCACGTACCTATTTTAGGGTTATGTTAGAAGGTCTCGCCATATTATTTAAAGACGTCCGGCATTCCTGGGCTAGACTAGAATTAGTGTATATTCCAATCAGGGAGTTGATGGAGGCCTTGCTTTGCGTTACTATCATGATATACTTACCGAATATCTTTTAAAACGTCAGCCATCTGGCGGCTTTATTTATAGCCGATATTTCAGCCTGAAGAACACTGCAGCCATCTGATAATCTGAAGGATATTATAGTGTTAAATTCTTCTATGTAAACGCCACCCCCAACCCTTTCCCCCTTCTGGACCCATCCGTGTAAACATAGAAGTATCCAGATTCTAGGGGGGATTCCTCAATTTGGTAGCAAAGCTCCTTGAGAGGAATGGTTTTGGGATGCAGTAGTTAATTAGATCGGGGACTAGGTCTCTTCTAATTTCCAATATATTGGCATGTCCCCACGGTCTGTGGGTCCATGCTCCTGTCGCGTTCAACCTGATCACGGCTTTTTTTGCTATCTGCCTAGCTTCTAAGTCACATGACAACCAGCTCATAATTGCAAGAAGTGCTTTGGTTGCTGTTGTCCTCATGCCCCTGTGGTCAGTATTGCCATGATTCCACTGACTTTTTCAATTTGTAGTCTGTTGGTTGCGGAGTCCAGTGATTTTCACCATACTGATACCCCATAGAAAATTATTGGTTTTATAACCATGTCAGCTATACAACTCCTTTTGGTTGTATGCTCCATGTTAACCCTATTGCTTTTTTGCCTGTATGTTCTCTTTCCATGATAGTTTGCTGTCTAGAATGACGCTTAGGTATTTTGCCTTATCCGATAGATAAGTGTGATGCCATCCATTTTTGGAGGTGTGAAATGTGGAATTTTATACTTTTTACTAAATAGTACGATTTCTATTTTCGCTGGATCTATCTTCAGTCCGCATTGTACACTCCATTGACTTACCATCTTTAGAGCTTTTTCCAACTGTTCTGTTATGGTGTATAAATGTGGTTCTCAGCAATTTATTTGGATTGTTGGGATATAAAGTTGAATATTTGAGAATATCTTTCAAAAATTTCCAAAGTCCGCTGATGATTAGGGTAGTTCCTATGAAATGTCGACATATAGATAGCTGGGAAACATAGAAAACAAGCTATTTATAATTTTTTACTGGTATAAAATACTATGGTGACAACAGTGCCTTACTCCTTTAAAACAAAAATTACAGAACAACAACAAGAATAAACACAAAAAAGTAAGAATACTTGAAAAATATAAATATTTCAAAAAGAGAGATGCAATATACTACAAAACATAGACACACAATAAATAAACGTAACAAAATATCTGACAAGAATTAATAGCCTTAGTAGGCGAATAGAGTTGGAAATATAAACATCTGACGACACTACAAATTATTTTATAAGTATGTATGTATGTTGAATTGTTAAAAAATACTTGTTGACATTTAATTATTTGATCTTGTTTAAGTAAATATTTCTTATTTTTACAGCTAAAGATTGTTTTATTTTTTATAAAAAATTCAACAGTATTTATTTTCCATTCTTCGATAACAATTTGTTATCATCGTCAGGAAAATTAATATATTATTAAAAAATTTTCAATTTGAAATATTATTGTGAAAAAATTCCTATATACAAAAAATCCATACACCAAGAAAAATTATTAATTCATACACAAAGAAAAATTCTTAACAATATTATCAAATTGAAAACTTAAAAAATATCTATTTAATTTACTGACAGAAAATTTTTGGGTTATTAAAAATTCCAAAACGGAAATAATGAGGGTCTTCACCATGGTACAATAATATAACAGGTAAAAGCGGAACTACAACAAGCCAACAATAAAAAAACAACATGGCTTTTTATTGTTGCTTTGTGTTGATAACTGTCAAAGAAAACAAAAGAAATTAAAAAAACAAATGTATATTTTTATTCGTGTTTTTATTTTACAAATAATTTTTCAATTAGTTTTTGCATTTAAAACTCGTGCAATAAATTAAATATATAAATAAAGATTAAGAAAAAGCTGTCTGTTGTGTTTGAAGCTGTTTTTGTGTTTGAAAAATATTATTGGAAAATTTTTTTTTTCAAAAACTTTTTCAATTTGTAAACAATAATAAAAAATGTGTGTGTATGTGTGCACTTTTGCTAGTTATCATCACAGAAAAAAAAAATGTCGGCCACCGTTGCGACACTACCTATATATTATTGTACCATGGTTTTCACGATGGCTCATGCAAACTGAGCAAACAATGCAAATACGAGCAAAAATACTTCGTTTTTTTCATGCAACAACAAAATATTTGTATTTGCAGTTTGCTTCAGTTTTTTTCATTTGTATTAAAAAAAAACCTTGAGCAAAAACAAGTGTGTAAAATACTCAGTTGCAAACAAATGTAACCAATAACATTTTAGCGGCATATTGTTATTTATTGAAAAAATGTATAAATCGAAATTTAAATCGAATCGAATTAAAGAAAAAACATTAAAATCAAGTGCAATGAGTTTAAGTGAACCTTCAACAACCAAAGTCAATAAGAAAATGCCTAGATGCAAACCAAATAAAAGATGGACTGACGATGAAGTAAAAACTATTTTGCAGTAAATTATAAAAAACCGGATCATCAGACACAAGTAACGCAAGTTTTTCAAAATCAATTCTGTTCACTCTTAACATCAGCAGAAATCTACTATCATCCAGTTCTGTTAAGATGTTTTGTGTAGATTTTGGGACGTAACTTGTACATCCACGGCGGCATGATAGAACTATAAGAATCTTTTCTGTTGTTTCGTCCAAAATGTTTCTGATAAACTCATCGTTCAAATCTTTAAAAAGAATTTGCCATTAATGCCATCTTCATATTCCGCCAACTCAACTTCATAAAGACAATTATTTGCTAAAAAGTTTATAATCTTTTCTTTTTCGCTCGTTCTTGCTTGGCATCATTATTTCTTAAAAAAAATTTTTTTTTTATCTTGGACCAGTACTCAGGGGATAGCCCCTACATATGCAGTGCATTGTACTGGAACTAGAAAAATAGAGTATGAGAAGGAGGAAAGAGGGAGTAATGTTTGTTAACTTAACATACGGAACGACCAAAACAAACATTATCACAGCATTTTTAATGTTGAAATTAAATTAGTTAAAACTGATCAGTGCCCAGTGTACATACCTTCGACACTGCTCAGATCAACAAAAATAAATTAATTAAAATTTTATTATGCTTTTGCATAATTATAAAGAAATCCAGATTTTTGCCAATTTCTGCTAGTGCTGCCAGAAAGTTTTTGTATTGCCAGAAAAATTTTTAGAAATAGGGCACATTTGCACAAAAAAAAACACAGTATGCTCACGATCTACCATAATATGCACTGCAAATTTGCAAAAGGACCATCGTGAAAACTCTTAATATTAATAACAAACATAAAAAATAACAAAAACCAAAATAAACTAATTCTGCAAACAACAATTGTTCTGCAACATGTTGTTTCTCAACTAGCAAAACAAATGCTGTTTACAGAATAACATCGAAAAAATTATCAACATAATTTAAATCTTTAAACAATTCAAATCTAGAATTTCTTATTAACTAAATATCTATAATTCTGTGCTAATTTCTCCGTGTCTACCTTAAAGTTAATTCTCTGTGTTGTTGGTGTGTTTATAATCTCTAACATTTCTAACATGCAGCGCTTCTTATAATTATTTTCTGTTCTTAAAACTGAGACATTTTCAAAGTTTGGAGTGTGATTAAGTTTTGAACAATGAGAAGATAAAGCTGTTTTTTGTGAATTAATATCCCTATATCTTTGATCTAACTTATGTCCTGCAATTCTAGTTTTTTTTTTAATTTGTTTTTTGTAGTTCCTATGTAAACTTTACTTCAATTTTCTTGATCATTACCCTGACAAGGAGTTCTATAAACCGAATTTGAAATGTCCCATTTATTAAGTCTATCTTTAGTCTTACTAAATAATTTACCTAACGTATTATAGCTTCTATGAGCCATCCTATATTCCTCTTTATTATACATATTTGACCTTGCTAATCTTTCTGATAAACCTGATATATATGTTAAAGATTTATACATTTTGGGTTCTGATGAATGAACTAAACTCTGAATATTTATATTTTTAAACTGACTTACAAATCTATAAGCAAATTCAGGTGGAAAACTGTTATCTTCTAATATGCTTTTTAATCTTTATAATGTTCTTTCTATGGAACTCCTCATCACTTATTGTAAGAACTCTTTAAACAAATTTTTTTTCTGTGTTTATTATTATACTTTTGCTATGCTTTGCAAAATAGTTAATTATTCTCTCCGATGCAGTTGGTTTTTGGTACCAATCAATTACAAGTTTGTTATCTCTCCTAATTTTCAAAGTATCCAAATATGGTAATCTTGAACTATATTCCTTTTCAACAGTAAACTTGATACTTGAGTTAAAACTAATCAAAGTTGAAAACATAGTATCAATTGCTAAGTCCGGAAAAATACAAAATAAATCATCTACATATTTTGTCATTAGTCTTGGTTTTATATCTAATCTCTCTATTGTAATATCCAACAGTCTTACCATTACTATATCAGCAATAATTGGAGAAACTGGAGATCCCATTCTCATTTATCTGTGAATATATCTTACCATCATACTGAAAATGAATGTTTCCCTAATCATCAATTTTGCTTTCGGTACATATATATACAGATATATATATATATATATATATATATATATATATATATATATATATATATATATATATATATATATATATATATATATATATATATATATATATATATATATATATATATATATATATATATATATATATATATATATATATATATATATATATATATATATATATATATATATATATATATATATATATATATATATATATATATATATATATATATATATATACTAGCATTTACCCGCGACTTTGTCTGCGAAAAAAAGTAGTACGTTGCATAGTGAAGCTTAAAGTAATTAAAAAATGTTTATACTAAATCATGACCACATATGTATAGGTTTATTATAGTTTTTATTAAGGCATAACATAAGCCTTCAAATAATTGAAAACAATGCTATTTAGTTTAATACGTTTCGGTACACAACGTTTTTCGTTATATTTTTCTTTGCTAAAACATGAAGGTTTTGCGGATTCCATACTCGTGAGCATGCTACATATAGCTGCCCATGGGAAAAGCAATGTTTTTCTAAATGTACACCCGCTACTTTTAGTGTTTGTCCTTGTGCTTTATTTATTGTCATCGCGAATGCTACTTTCAGCGGAAACTGCAGTCTTTTGAACTGGAATGGCAAATCGGTTGGGATTATTGGTATACGTGGAATTAATACATCTTCCCCCTTTGCTATTCCAGTCATAATTATTGCTCTCACAATACTACGTCCCAAATGTATAATCTGCAACCGTGTGCCATTGCAGAGTCTTGGAGCATCAAGGTTCCTCATTAAAAGGACTGGAACGCCAACTTTCAGTCTCAAATTATGGGAAGGTATCCCTGGTAGCTCTAAAGAGTTGAGGAATTCTACCGGGTACGATGTGACTTGTTCAGAGTCCATGACATTGTCTACAGATAAATATTCGACAACGTCACCATCGATATCTGACAATATTTCCCCATTTATCTGCCCCACAATTTCATTAGTAGGTGCTAAAATTGCTCGTTCACATATCCATTCTCTGCTTCTTATATTATTTTTTAGGTCGGGATAAACATTGCTTTTTAAACAGTCTAAGTTTTGAACAATATTACAGAATTCACTTTTCAGAGTAATCATACCATTTTCGTCTGTTGGCATACGATCTTCTCCGATTTGTAAAAGAGCAGCCGCATAATGGTCCGATTGTGCATCATAGTGCACTTGCACTCTCATGTTCGTGGTGAGAGAAAATGTTTTTACATGCATCCACAGCGTAGACGCTTTCAAACATGCATTTATTTCATCTGCCTGTGTGCCCCTAGCGATAACCGGTAGAGTCTGTCTGAAATCACCAGCTAAAAGTACCACCATCCCTCCCATAATACTCTGATTGCTCTTAAGATCTTTTATAGTCCGATTTAAAGCTTCAACGGCTCTTTTGTGGGACATCGTACATTCATCCCAAACCAACAACTTGCATTGTTGAAGCATTCGCCCTCGCTTACTGTTCTTTGTAATATTACAAACTGGTGTTTCTTCATGAGCTAAATTCAAGGGCAGTTTGAGAACTGAATGTGCTGTTCGACCACCATCGAGTAGAGTCGCAGCTATTCCAGATACCTTTATCTTTTCTCACTTCGGCTAAAAGCAGATTTAAAAGAAATGTTTTACCGGTGCCTCCTGGTGCATCCAAAAAAAAATAAACCACCTTCACCATTTTGAATTTTGTGAACAATATTATCAAAAACTAATTTTTGTTCTGGGTTTAATTGTGGAACAAACTCATTAATTCGTTGTTGCAATGAAGCGGCATCGTAGTTTAGTTCCCTTGTTAAATCACTTATAACTTCTGCAGTTCTTTCGGGTCTGTTCATTCCAAATTCCGATAAATCTTTCCCAGTAATGGTTATGACTTGATTTTCAATGTTTGTTAGTCCCTCATTGTAAATTAGATTGTTGTATGTAACATTAGATAAGTTGCGTTGGTGTCTATGTAGAATGTCATCTGTCATATAGTTTCTGTATTTTTCCCACAGTTTTTGAGGGTTGGAAAGGCCACATGTTGCTATTAAGATAGCGAGCAGCTCTCTCGCCTTGCCTGCTGATCTGAATTGCGTAGCTTCTTGTAGTGTCCAATCCCAGTGATTATCATTTTCCATCAATCCTCTTACCTCACATGCTTCTCTAAATGTCGAAAATTCCTGATTATTATATTTTCTGAGATCATTGAATGAGGTTGGTCCACGCACGTGGTGTAAAAGTAATCTTAAACAAAAACATCCCATGTTAGTCACATTTACAGTGTAAACGCGACCTAAAGCATCAACTGACTTAACACCCGGCCAATTTTGAAGGGTTGCTCCTTGAAGTCGACGTTTCCACGTCTTGTTGGCCGTGTCCCATCTGTAATATCGCGGTACCTCAGAATATAAGAGAGTTCTTGCAAACTCGTCTCTCGTGCAAAGATGGAAAAAGTCGGTTGGTGTTGTTTTTGGACGATTCGATAGTCGTTCGTGGAAATTATGTTCGTTAAAAAAAACTCGCTCACCATTCTCTAAGTGCACACTAAGATGCACTACAGTTGGATGCCTTTCGTGCAACGGGAAACCTAGGAGACGCCATACAGCTTCATTGCTATTGATATAACGACCAGATTGATATGTGCGTACTTCATCTACAGGACTTGGATTCTCTGTGTTTCTAAAATTGAAAATCGCTACCCTTATTAATATATTTGCAGATATATTTAATAGCTCGTACTGAGCTGCAAGCCTCAACATTTAAATGTGCATTGAATATTTTTGATAAAACAGGGGAATGTGGGACTACCCAACTATTATCTACTGAAATATAAGTTCCATTTCGAAGTTTCACTGCTGCCATTTGACCTCCGTCTGTTGGCAATCTTCTTCGATACAGAGGGTATCCGTTTTCATTATGTACAGTATCTTTGAGTAACTGGCGTGGAAACTTTTTTGTACATTTGCCATCTTTCATGCAAGGGCTTTGTGGGTTATGCACTCCACATGGGCCGTGTATCATATTTTTTATAATAATTTCATGCAGTGTATTGTCTGTATTTTGGTTCGGTATTTCAGCGCTGATAGTTTGATCAATTTGATTGTGTCTTAACTTTTCTTTTAACCACCATAACATGTGAACATGTGGTAGACCACGCTTTTGCCACTCTATTGAATACATAAAACAGCGAATTTCTCCAAATATTCTGCCTTTGGTTATTACGTCCATAAGCTTTTTAACTTTCAGTCTAAACACTCTTCCTACTATGTCATACCTATCAGCGGGTTTTTGCCCTGGCATCAATTCATTTGCTATTTCAGGCCAAGCTGGGTTACCATATGCACCCACATAACAAAAGGCATCCTGTGTGTATTCGTGCAAATGCCGTGGGCTATTTACAAAAGAAGATGGTAAAATTACAATTCTGCCAACATTATTTGGATTCACTTGAGCATCGTTTGCAACAGCATCTTGAAGATGTATATAATTTTCTGCTCTTAGTTTTGTTTGGTTCAATGCTATGTATCGCAACCGCTCGCTTTCAACTTTAACATACATATCAACAAAAAACTGGTTAGCCAATTGTCTGCATCGTTGTATAATATTGAAATCATTTTCTCTGATCATAATATGGTAAGCATAAAAATCCATACATGATGTTTTTTTGGTAGGCAAAGGTAGGCGTGTCAAAGGATTTACTTGAGGAATTTGGAAATGATACCCCTCTTGACCCTTGCTAAATATTAGCGGATATTGCAACCCATCATAAAATTTATGTGTATCGGGTACTCTCGATAATGTGCCATCTCGTGAATGCAAAACTATATCACGGGAGGTATACTGCTCACCACTAACCACGGCTGAGACTTCGTTTATTAAAGGTGCATTATATCGCCTTTCATGTTCCCCAATTGGTGTACGGTCAGGGTACATGATTAATTTATAATCTTCTCTTGTCATTCTCTCCAGAGCGGTTTTGAATGTATGTATTAGGCGATTATGTCCATGCAATACTCTCTGAATTTTGAGAACAGTATCCTTTTGAATGCCTGGAATGTTCTGGCACCTACGGTCTGCCTCAGTATTTTCATCACCCATGAAATAAATTTGTAAAAATTTTGATTGTTGGTTATCTGTTGGTAGTAGAGAACCAATCCTGTGATAGACTTGACTTTGGATTGTAAATGTTGGTGAATATCCAGGCAAAGCTACCTCCTTATCTACGCCAAATGATGTCATTTGAAATGAAGAGTTATATTTTCGTATACTTTGTAAAAAAAGCCGAGATTTGTTGCTCTCAAAAAGGAACAAAGACTTTAGTGGTTCTTCTGGCTCTCCAAGTGATGGAACTGAAACTTTTCCGCCGGAACAACACATACCTGGAGTTTCTTCTCTCCACTTGAGCGCATCACAGTGTATGCACTTTTTATCCATTCTTCCTATTGAAAGTAATTGATAGTTTGTGTAGTCAATCAATGGGTCATAAGAAAAAGCAGTATTATTGAATGCATGCCATGTTGTTCTAGTCAAGGTTTGTCTTCTTTGCATTTGACGTGTAGCATTTGATATATGTTGCCTTTCTGATTCTGCAGATGTCTGTGCGAATATAGATGACGCATGGCGTTGAGCATCTAAAATTCGACGTGTCTCAGCTTGTTCCAAAGTCTGTGCAGAGCGTTGTGATGCGTGACGCTCAGCATCTAAGACTTGGCGTACCTGAGTTTGTTGCAATGTTTCAGCTGTCCGTTGTGCTGCATGGCGATCAGCGTATAAAATTTGGCGTTCCTGAGTTTGCTGAAACGTCTCGGCTGTTCGTTGAGATGCGTGACGTTCAGCATCTAAAGCTCGCCGTACCTGAGTCTGTTCCAAGGTCTCTGCAGTCCGTTTAGCTATGTGGCGAGCAGCATCTAAAAAGTGGCGAGCTTGAGTTTGTTGAAAGGTCTCTACAGCTCTTTGGGCTGCTTGACGTTTAGCATCCAAAGCTTGTCGTATCCTAGCTTGCTCTGAAGTCTCAGCAGCTCTTTAGGAGGTATGTCGCTCAGCATCTGAAGTGTGCCTCATCTGAGCCTGCTCTTGGGGCTCTTCAGTTCTAGCAATTTTTGCAGTTCGAGCTCTGTTTGATATATACGCTAAATTTGATTTGCGTCTGCGAGGCATTTTCGATATTTGAACGCTATAGTTTACTGGAAATTTACCAGTTTGGAAATATAGTAATATTATATGGTAAAAAATACTTTTTTTAAACTTACCACCCTTATTTCAATAAATGTAATGAAAAATAATTAACAAAACTGTCGTATCTTGATCAAAAATTTCGTTCTAAAAATGCAATTTTGTAGTTCGAATGTGAAAATGGTAATATAATATTATCAAGCAAAGCAGTAAACTTACCAGCTTTATTTCGTTAAATGAAATGGGAACTAATCATACGATCACCGTGGTATCAAGAAATTGATAAAAAATTTAATTCTAAAAATGCAATATTACAACGTAAGTTGAAAAATAGCGATATTATATTGTAGAAAAAAGTAGTTAAACTTACCACCCTTATTTCAATAAATGCAATGGAAAATAATTAACAAAACTGTCGTTTCTTGATAAAAAATTACGTTCTAAAAATGCAATTTTGTAGTTCAAATATGAAAATGGTAATGTAATATTATCCAGCAAAGCAATTAAACTTACCAGCTTTGTTTCGTTAAATGAAATGGGAAGTAATCAACAAAATTATCGTAAGTTTCTTGATCAAAAATGGTGTTCTAAAAATGCATTATTAAAATGTAATTATGAAATTGGTAATGCAATATTATATAACAAAGTAAATTAGCTTACCAGCTTTATTTGGTTACATATATGCAATGGGAAATAATCTACAAAACCGTCTTAAGTTTGTTGTTGAAAATTTGCTTGTTTTTTTTATTAATTTAAAATTTTTGAAAGTTAAAACTTCGAAAAAGCTATTAATATAGTAAAATGTATAATATAGGGACATATAAATCTATTTTCTTATATGATGGAGTTACTCAAAAATTAATTTTTTAAATTTCGTTAGTTCGATGTCGATGAATAGGGAAGTTATTCGAATATAAATTTTTCGAGCGGACATTTCGTCTGTCCGATGTCCAAACTGTTTATTTATTTTCAGTTCGTTGACAAACTCTTTCAAAAGAAGAAAGAATATTAAAGCTTATTTTACATGTGGCTGGATTGGGAAAAGCATTTATTTTTCGGAAGGACATTGTATTTATCCGACGTCCAAAAACTTTTCCATTTGTAGGCCTTTGGCATACCCTTTTAAAAGAAGCAGAAAGTTTTGAAAATCGATTCAAATATTGCGGAGTTACTAAAAAAAAATTTTGAGATAGACATTTTGTTTGTCCGATGTCCAAAGACTTTTTTCCAGTCCGTTTTCGTTTCATAAATGCCGGAGTAAATAAAAAAATTATGTTTCGAACGGACATTTCATCTATCCGGTCTCCAAATTTTTTTTTAAATTTTTAGCACGTTGGCAAACTCTTTCAAAAAAAACATCAGTTAGTAAATGGGGAGTTTTTTTACAAATAATTTTTTAAGCGGTCATTTTACACCCCTCTTCTCCCCTTTGTGGCTGAAATTTCAGAATAAAAACTATCCTATGTTGATTCTCAGACTTAAAAATATATGCAAACCGTATTTCATTTAAATTGTTTTAGAGGCTTTAGGCGTGAAAACCTAAAAATATGTTCATACTCCGTAACCACAAATTAATTTTTCGGACGGACATTTCGCGAGTCTATGTTATTTTTAGGTCGTTCACACAACCCCTTTTGAAAGAAGAAAGATTCTTGGAAATCGGTTGATAAATGGCAGAGTTACTCAAAAATTAATTTTTTGGACGGACATTTCGGCAGTCCGAAGTCCAAAATTTTTTTATTTGTAGGCCGTTCACACACCCCCTTTTTAAAGAAGAAAGAATATTGAAAATTGGTTCACAAATGGTGCTATTACTAAAAAATTTATTTTTCGTTCGTACAGTTCGGCTGTCTGATGTGCAAAAAATTTTTTATTGGCAGATTCTTTAGAAACTCTCTCAAAAGAAATGATTGGCTCATAAATTGCGAAAATGTAAAAAAAATTTTTTTTTTAGACGGTCATTTTGCCCCCTTTTGACCACCTTGTGGCTAAACTTTCAAAATAAAAACTATCCTATAACGACTCTCGGGCCTCAAGGTATCTGCATACCGAATTTCATCAAAATCGGTTCAGCGGTTTAGGCGTGAACAGACAGACAGACAGAGTTACTTTCACATTTATAATATTAGTAAGGATATATATATAGGGTGTTTTTTTAAGCCCGATAGAACTTGAAATTGTAAAAAATAACACAAAAAATTAAATTGTAATCAAAATTTTTTTTTTATTCGAAAGATCAATACGTGACATTAACATTTGAAAATGATTTCGGGCATATGGGCACCGCGGCTGTTCTTGACGAAGCGCATTCTGGACGTCCAATTTTGGGCCACTTTTTCGAGCACTGCTGGCCGTATGTCACGAACAATGCTGGCCTCCAAGGCGTCAATTGTTGCTGGTTTATCAGCATAAACCAGTGACTTCACGTAGCCCCACAGGAAATAATCGAGAGGTGTCAAATCGCACGACCTTGGAGGCCAATTGACAGGTCCATTTCTCGAAATCAACTTATCGCCAAATTTTGATTTCAGTAAGTCGATGGTTGCGTTCGCCGTATGGCACGTAGCGCCATCCTGTTGAAACCACATCTCCTCCGGATCAATGTCATCCATATTTTCAAACAAAAAATCATTGATCATGGTGCGGTAACGATCTCCATTGACCGTAACGCGAGCTCCGGCCTCATTTTTGAAGAAATAAGGTCCGATGATGCCACCAGCATGAAAACCGCACCAAACAGTGCATTTTTCTGGATGTAATGGAGTCTGTAGGGTCTCTTGTGGATTGGTCTCACTCCATATGCGGCAATTTTGCTTATTAACAAACCCGTTAAGCCAAAAATGCGCCTCATCGCTGAACACAATTTTGCGATAAAACAACGCGCAAATCGACGACTGATTTTCAAAGTAAATTTGGATAATTTCGTAGCGTTGTTCAAGCGTGAGTCTATTCATGATGATTTGTCAGAGTATACTGAAACAAATAAAAAAAATGTTTCATCAAAATTTAATTTTTTGTGTTACTTTTTACAATTTAAAGTTCTATCTAGCTTAAAAAAACACCCTATATATATATATATATATATATATATATATATATATATATATATATATATATATATATATATATATATATATATATATATATATATATATATATATATATATATATATATATATATATATATACAGTGTTGGAAAATATAATAGAAACGACGTCCAGTGTTCTTTATCTTTAGAATATTTCTTATAAAAAAATTTTATTTTGGGAGTCTATATATTTTTTTATAACAGAACACATTTATGTAAAAAAAATAGAAAAACTCAGCTGAGTTGTATTTGTGTAACAAAATATATGACGGGACTCATTTCATTGCCCTTGGAAAAAATAATAGAAACAACAAACTTAAAACTCATTAACATAAAACTTGTTCTTTAAAACAATAAACAAAAAGTTTAAATGAAATCTAAATTAATATTTGGTTGTTCCACCCTTGTTTTTGATAACTTCGGTACAACGTCGGCCCATTGAGTCTACCAACCTAGCACAAACTAATGGGTCTATATTGTACCATTCGTCCTGGACTTTCTCCCACAAATCGGTTTTATTTCTAGGCTTATATCTAGTAATTTTCTTTTTCAGAATGCCCCAAAGGTGCTCGATGGGGTTTAAGTCCGGGGACTGCGATAGCTATTCCAACAGGTGGACATTGTTGTCTTTGAACCATTTCTTCACCATTTTAGATGAATGTTTGGGGTCGTTGTCCTGCTGAAACTGCCACTTCAAAGGCATTTCTTCCTGGGCGTATGGATGCATGACTTTCTCTAAGATGTTTTTGTAGTCGACAGCACACATCTTATCCTTTACCCAGAACAACGGCCCAACACCTGGCGATGAAAAGCATCCCCAAAGCATTATATTCCCTCCCCCATGTTTAGCTGTTTTCAACGTGTGCTTTGGATCGTATGCAGTGTTTTTTGGGCGTCGCACATGCACCTTGCCATCAGAGCCAAACAAATTAATCTTCGTCTCATCAGACCATAACACGTTTGTCCAATTTCTGCGCAGAAGATGTTTCCTTGCAAACGATAACCTGCAGTTTAAGTTCTTTTGGCTAAGGTATGGTTCTTTCCTTGCACTATATGCCTTCAAACCCGCAGATATCAATCTATTTCGGATTGTACGACTGCTTACTGTTGCGTTTAACGCATTTTTTAGGTCTTCTGAGGACAAAAATGGATTTTTTTTGACTCTCGTATGAGCAGTTGATCAAATTTCTTTGATGTTGCGCGTTTTCGTCCTCGGTTTTCCTCCGTAGGTTTAAAATGAACCGCAGAAAATACCTTTTTTTCGAGCATTTCATTAAATCAGCAATCTGAGACATGGAAAGGCCATAATTTTTTAATTTTTTTATAACTTCCCTTTCTTGAACTGTACAATGTGTACTACGACCCATCTTGGATGAGAAATTAATAATTTATGAAAAATTTACTGCTGTAATGTATCACTGTTTTACATACCTTCCCCACAAAGTATAAAACACTTTTTAAAAAACAAAATTTTATTAATTTAAGCGGAATTATTTAAAGTTTCCGAAACGTTTCTATTTTTTTTTTCCAACGAAACCACGTGGACACTGCACTAAATGAATGCTAAACTTAAAATTTTTGCGATCATGCATACAAAAATGAACTCAAAATTAGGTACCGTTATCAAAGAGTAGAGTACAGTACGTGTCTGGTGAAATGATTACCTTACAAGCTAAAAATTTGATATAAAATGGGCAAGTAGTTGTCGTTTCTATTAATTTTCCCAGCACTGTATATATATATATATATATATATATATATATATATATATATATATATATATATATATATATATATATATATATATATATATATATATATATATATATATATATATATATATATATATATATATATATTATATATTATATATATATATATATATATATATATATATATATATATATATATATATATATATATATATATATATATATATATATATATATATATATGTATGTGTGTGTGTGTGTGTGCGTGTGTGTGCAGCTGTAAAAGTTTTGTTTTTTTTTGTGTAGTCCGTTTGTATTGAACATTTGTAGTGTGTTGTGCGTAGTTTTATGTGCTTCGTACCCAGTGAGAGGGTTGGAACCCGCTGAGATGTGCCACCTAGCTAGTCGGAACGCTCGCTGGTCATTGCGATGTAACATAAATATACATGTACATATTAAACATTATGGCATTTAACTTGTTTATTCGTTTGCTCAAGCAGTTTAATTAATTAAATAAAAAGTTCGATATGCTTTACCCCAGATGGGACTCGAACCCACAATCCCCGGCTTAGGAGGCCGATGCCGTATCCATTGGGCCACTGGGGCGGTTGATGGCCGCACTGGTAAATACGAATGTTAAGCACCAACCAGCAAAAAACAAAAGAAGTCAACACCACAACTTAGCCATCAATGAGCACATGTCTTTTACCAAAAATAACCTGTAAGATAAAAACGAGAAGAAATTTGTATATAGTATATATATACATTGTATGTATGTGCATGTAAAAATAAGTTCTTTTGAAATAAGTCCAAGAATATATGTATCAAATAAATATTTTTAATATTGTCGTAAATTATCACATATGTATTTAATATGCTTATTCTGCTCTGAAAAACGAGTCAAACAATTCACAAAGTAAAATTATGGCTAAACCATTTAAATAGACATATTATCTATTTAGATACTTATGTGCATATGTACATTTTTTAAATATACATATGTATATTTTTTTATTCTCACCTTCCAACATCTTGTTGGTATTTAACGACACGTTTTACTTTTATTAGATTCTTTGTTTTGCTACTTTAGTTCGTATTTAATAATATTTGTATTATTGCATTCATTATCTCAAAGTTTATTGCTATTGCTGGAAGAGAATTTGGCAAACACACCACCACCTGACTGCCTCTTGTGTGAATGTAATTATATTATATATGTACATATGTAGTATGTTGTTGTCGAGAGTACTTAACAAATCAACCACCACCTGGCTGTCTCTTATGGGCACGAACTTATGCAGGGTATAGACGCACCTACAAATCGTCCAAGTATGTATTTAGTAACGTGTATCATGCTGTCGGGCTTGTGAAGTACACTTTGTAGTACGAAAATCAAATAGTTTTGATTTTCGTGGGCGGAGCTTTCATAAGTACAAAAAAAAAGTATTATGTAACATGCTATAGTACAGCGAAATTTATTTAATGAACAGCTGATTTTATTATCGCGGTTTTTTCATGCCTCAAATGCTGGTATTAGTTGTGTTCATTTACTAAAATTTTTTTTACAAATTTGTAACAATTGTTACTAGAATGCGTTCATTAACGCAAAAAATTTGCAACGGGAGAGCGTTAAAAGAGCGGAAAAAGCTGGGAGACAGAAAAATTCTTGCAAGTTTTTACAAGTAAAATTTTTACTCGCAATAATTATTCAAACAGCTGTTTTGTGTTTACAAAACAATATTTCCAAATTAAATTAAAAAAAAAAAAAATTTGGAAAATTTAACCAATTGTAAATGTGTGTAAACTTTTAAAACGATAAAAAGTACTAAAAAGATTACAGATTTATTTTTGTGTAATTTATTAACAATATAAGTAAAATAAGGTGGCTTAATGGAAATTACTTAATTATATTTATTTATTATATAATATTTTTCTAGTTTTAACCTCTGAAATGTTTTTGTTTTCTATTTCTTTAATTTGTACAGAGCAGCCGCTATTTCTAGTATTGCAAATACTCTGATAAAAATGCAAAATAAAAATGCAATGTGTAGGCAGGCTGTTCTAACATATAATATAAATAGATATTTTATTCAAAAGTAGGTAATAACCTTTATATTGTTTAGCGTATTTTGAATACACCTAGTACTAGATTAAATAATATTAGGTGTGTTCATCTACTTTACTAGTAAAAACTAGTAACGAGAGAGTAACAAGAAATTTTGCAAAATTACTCTCAAAAATGTGAAAAAGTAAATGAACACTTTTCTAGCTAAAATTTGCAAGTTAGAGTAGTGTTGTTATGTATATGTATATATCATTATCATTGTGACTCTCCAACCGAACGGTCGTAAAAAGTGAACAAAAAAATAAAATAAAATCGTTGCTTAAACGCCTTTAAAATTAAATTGTAAAAACAATAACAAGTTATTTAAAAAAACAACGGGAAAATAAATTCCTTACATTTCAATAACTATACAATAAAATCAATTTCAATAAAACAAGTGCGGTGGCAGTGCATTGTTATTGTTGTTATTGTGCGCGAAGATTAACTACCCAGTGGGAAAAAAACTATACATTAAAATTTTTTGTTTTCTTACAAAACCGCAATAAGTGGAAGAGCGAATTTATACAAAAGAAAAACTTTATGACAATTCTTTTTATATACTTTTAAATTAAAAAAAAAAATATAAATCAAAAAAAAAAAAATTGCATGAGTGCACCTAGTAGATGCAATTCTGAGAGGGAGCTTAGCTCCACTAGAAAAAACCTCTGGATTTCTGAGGAAGAATCTTTGAAAAAGTCATTGGATAATCTCCTGTCTCTAAGAGATAAAAAACGCACGCGGTCGTGTTCGCCAAACATTGCTGTTACAACAGAAGACCAACCATCCACCAGTTCAGTAATTGCAGATAAGCCGAAAACACAAGTAGGCATGGACAGGTATGTAACCGTGGTTAAACGTAAGCGAAGCCCCAAATCCGCTCAAATATCATCAAATCCGAAAATTTCCAAAGATGATAATAGGACTACGGCTACGGATAGTAATAGGTTTGCTATCCTTCAGACTGACGAGCCAACTTCATCAAAAAAAACATTTAAACCGCCACCAATATACTTGAGAGAACCTACATCTAATGAGCTGGTAAAAGCACTTATTACGGCAATTGGTAAAGACACCTTTAACGTAACATCAGTGAAGCACGGAAATAAGTGAAACAAAAATTCAAGTCAACTGCGAAAATGATTACCGAAAACTCTCTGCCGCTCTGGAAAAAGAAAAAAGATCTTTTTATACTTATCAACTTAAAAGTGCTAAAGGCCTTCAGGTTGTTACAAAAGGTATTGACCCTTATGTAGACACGGATGAGGTTAAGACTGCACTGCTAGATAAATGCTTTAAAATAAAAAATGTGGTAAATATGCGGAACCGTGAAAAGATGCCTCAACCTATGTTTAGGGTTGAACTGGAACCAGGGGATGTTATTCTCAAAAAGAATGAAACTCACCCAATCTATAATCTCAAATTTCTTCTTCATCGCAGGGTTACCGTTGAGGAGCCGCACAAGCGTTTAGGGCCCATTCAATGCCTAAACTGCCAGGAATTCGGTCATACTAAGGCCTATTGTAAGTTGCCCGCAGTTTGCGTTGTGTGTGGTGAACTGCACGGCACATCACAGTGCAAGAAGCCAAAAACTGATTCAAGTGCTAAAAAATGCAGTAACTGTGGAGGCAACCATACTGCAAATTACAGGGGCTGCCCTGTCTATATCCACTTTAAGCTGTCAATGACAAATAAGCCATCAATTACCTTTAAGCAACCCCAGCAGTCAAACATCATTTCTGCAAACAATTTTCCCCAGGTAGGCCAGTCAACAAGCAATATAATAATGCAAACCCCCAAACAAGTTTCATATGCCAATGTGGTCAAAACCGATACACAAAACTTGAGTCAGGAGACCAAGCCCCAAAATTCCGATCAAAATTTTAACAATCTTGAGGCAACTCTGCAGACTCTTGTTCAATCCATAAACACATTTACGGTTTCTATGACGAACATGATGCAGGAAATGCTGAAAATGCAATCCACTATTTTGCAGGCAATTTTAACAAAATGAATTGGTTAAAAATATGTTTCTGGAACGCAAACGGCATCCGCCAACACAAAAATGAACTTGAGCACTTCCTTATGGAAAAACAAATCGACATAATGCTGATTGCTGAAACACACTTGACAAGCAACAGTTATTTCAAAATTAATGGCTACACACTGTACGACACTAAAGATCCACGTGGAAGGTCTTGTGGAGGCTCAGCAATTCTAATAAAAAATAGAGTTAAGCACTATTTTCTACATGAGACACGTGAGGAGTATCTCCAAGCAACAAATATATGCATTGAACATCTTAATGGAAAAATAGTTATATCATGAATTTACTCACCGCCCCGATTTTCAATAACAGAAAATCAGTACTCACATTTTTTCAACACACTTGGGCCTCGATTTTTAGCGGCTGGTGACTATAACGCCAAGCACACTTTTTGGGGATCACGTTTAATTTCTCCGAAAGGCCGTGTGCTTTTTGAAACAGTTTCCAAACTGGGCTTAGATGTGATTTCAAGCGGAGACCCCACTTATTGGCCCTCAGACCGACGAAAGGTCCCAGATGTTATAGATTTTGGAGTTGCAAAAAATTTTCCTTTAGAAGGGATGCAAGTAGAGTCTTCATTAGATTTGTCATCGCACCACTCACCCACTATAATATCCGTTTCGTTCCCCCAGGAGGTTGGCTCCCCGTTTAGTGACTTGACGTTCGCCATAACTAGAGTTAATTGGCTAAAATATAAGAAATATTTGAGTACTCATTGTACAGAAAATATTGCCTTGAGAACCCCTGAGGATGTTGATACATCAATTAAAGATTTTTCTGAAGTCCTTAAACTGGCCGTACAACATGCTACCACTAGCCATACAAGATCCAGAAATGTGAGCCATAGAACGTATTCGTCTGAAATAGAGCAACTTCTGTCAGAAAAAAGAAGAGTTAGAAGAGAGTGGCAACTTCGAAGGTCTCCCCAGCTTAAAAGCAGGCTACGGGAGTGCATAAATCAATTAAGAAATCTGCTTGAAATCCAAAGAATGGCTTCCCTCAAAAATTAACTAGAAGGTCTTGATGGTAGCCCGCAAACCGACTATTCTTTATGGAAAGCGACAAAAGGTCTGAAAAGACCCGTAATAGGTAAGCCACCTTTGCGAACTTCATCTGGCGACTGGGCAAGAAGTGATTCTGAAAAAGGGATGGTGTATGTTAATCATTTGAAAAACGTTTTTACTGCAAATGATACAGTGGATGATGTTGCTGAATTTCCGCCATATGCTGTTAGACCGCCTGTGCCTTTGAGACTTAGTTTTCAAGATGTCGAAAACGTTATAAATAAAGTAAACTCAAAAAAAGCTCCAGGTTTTGACAAAATTACTGGCAAAATGCTTGTACAGTTACCTCGTGTTGCTAGAAGAATTCTTCTTTTCATTTTTAACGCTATTTTGCGCCTAGAATACTATCCTGCAGAGTGGAAGGTGTCTATGGTTACTATGATACCCAAGCCAGGGAAGGATCCCACTAAAGTAGAGTCATATAGACCAATAAGTCTACTGCCAACAATTTCAAAACTTTTCGAAAAATTGTTAATGGCGAAGTTGACTCCAATATTGAATGATGTAGGATGTATCCCTGATCATCAATTTGGTTTTCGGGCTAAACACAGCACCATTGAACAAACGCATAGACTAGTTAATGTTATAAGAAAGACTTTTGAGGATAAAAAGTATTGCTCAGCTCTATTTGTTGATGTTTCCCAAGCTTTTGATAAAGTGTGGCACGAGGGATTAATGCACAAAATAAAGTTGAACTTGCCTGCAAACACTCATAAGCTTCTGGAAAGTTTGTTATCAGAGAAGGCGACTTTATAAGCCCAACTCAGCCAATCGAGGCAGGAGTTCCCCAAGGTAGCATTCTGGGACCCACTTTATATTTAATTTACACTTCTGACATGCCAACCAGATCTAGTATTCACACCTCAACTTTTGCAGATGACACAGCATTCTGCAGCGTACATGAAAACCATCAAGTAGCTTCGCGAAATTTGCAGGAGTATATTTCAATATTAGAGATGTGGTTAAAACTTTGGAAAATTAAAGTTAATGAACAAAAGTGTACTCACGTTACATTCACACTGCGTAGACAAACATGTTCAGCTATCCAAATTAACAATTTACCTATTCCGCAGCAAAGTGAAGTCAAGTACCTTGGTATTCATCTCGACCGTAGGTTAACGTGGAAGCCTCACATTGACGCGAAAGTCACTCAGCTAAAATTAAAAGCAGCGCAATTAAATTGGCTTATGGGCAGAAATTCTACATTGAAATTATATTGCAAACTTTTGTTATACAACGCAATACTAAAGCCTATATGGCGCTACGGAATTCAATTATGGGGCACCGCCTCAGCGTCAAATATTGAAAAAATTCAAAGGCGACAAAACAAAATTCTTCGAACAATTACTGCAGCTCCATGGTACGTAAAAAACTCCCGAATTCACAAGGATCTGTGTGTTCCACTGGTAAAAGATGAGTTTTCAGAGCATGCGACAAGGTATGTCAGCAAATTGGAACTTCACCCAAACCCTCTCGCACGAAACATACTTAATTTTAGCGGTCACACTCGGTTGAGAAGAAGGGATACCGTTGCCACCATCAGAGCGTTAAGTAGGTGATTCTACCGATATAATTGGCGCAAAATAAAACTTTTTGTCTAGCATTGGCTGGACTTAGTTAATTTATTGTATTTAGTATTAAGATTTGAATACTTATTGTTAGTTCACATTGTGAAGATTCAATAAATAAATAAAAGCTAAAAAAAAAAAAAAAAAAAAAATGTATATGTATATATGAGTACTTAATAACTACTCTTATATTTTTGGACAAATTATACATATGTATATTGTTATAAAAAGAGCGTGGTTGTGGTCATTTATATTCAGCATTGTCGTAGCTGGCGTTTTTTGAGTACGGCTTGTAACAGAATAAAGGAAAGTTTTACAATTTTATTTAATCTAGTACTAGACGTAGTCGAAATACGCTAAATACAAACTATAACCCGTTCTGCAAATGTACAAACCAAAAATTTAATTTAAAAATTATTAAGTTCAACATAAATTCAATAAATTATTGTCCAAATTTATATTTGCAATTTTTTGTAAAGAAAATGTTAAATAATTTTAAAATTGTCTTTAATTTCATTGAATCTGATAGTTGGATGAAAATCTTTCAATCCAGTTTATGAAGTGTGTTGCCAAGAACCAATTCAATTGAAAGACTCAATTCACAATTGAATTGAAACGTGTATTTATACGTTATAACTGCCTGCCTAGCATAGCATAATTTCAAAGTGTAAAGTACCGAGTAACTAGGTACTCATAATATGTACAATACTAAAAATAACATCTGGTTTGTAAAAAATAAAGAAACAAAAAGCAGAAATATTTTAGAGGTTAAAATTAGATAAATGTTAATATAATTATAAATGGAAGGATCCAAGTGTGAATTTAATTGCTTCCCTAAAAGCTTTAAACACATTCAAGCAAGTAAATTTGCCGGAACATCCTTTGCCACTGATGTGCCAGATACGGTGTTGCTTAGTTTATTTCCCTTAGACTTCCTATTTTATTAAAAAGATTACAAAAATACATTGTAATCTTTTTAATACTTTTAATCGGCTTAAAAGTTTACATACAATTACAATTTCTTAAATTTTCCAAAACGTTTTAATTTTTAGCTTAATTTAGAAATACTGTTTTGTAAACACAAAAGCAAAACAGCTGTTTGAATAATTATTGCAAGTAAAAATTTTACTTGTAAAAACTTGCAAGAATTTTTATGGCTCTCAATTTTTTACGCTCTCTCGTTGCAAATTTTTTGTGTTAATGAACGCTTTCTAGTAACAATTATTACAAATTTGTAAAAGTTTTTAGTAAATGAACACAACTATTATAAAACTTTTCATTATTCTATAACAAGACGTACTCGAAAAACGCTAGTCACGACAATGCTGAATATAAATGACCATAATTACATTATTTTCATAATAATATACATACATATATGTAATATTTGTCCAAAAAAAACTTTAAGTACTCATGTATACCTATGCATTACAACACTACTCTATCTTGCAAATTTTAGCTAGTAAAGTGTTCATTTACTTCATTTTTGAGATTAATTTTGAAAATTTTCCTTTTCCATATGCTGTATTTTGATGTGGCAACAAAAATTGGCATTTAGTTTTACGAAAAAATACTATGATATTTTACACTTTTGAGCTTTTTAAGTCTTTTGCACACTTTTATTATTTATATAAAAACACAAATGATTTGCATACTATTCTCTTAAAAGCGCTCTCATTTGCTCAATTTTAAAGTTCGGGAACGCGTTTCGTGCAAATTGGGCTCCTGCGGGATACCAAAGTAGAGTAAAGATACACACCTATCATACCTATATGTTGAAGCTTGGATGATATGATCTTATTGCTACTAAGTTATTTGGTTTATCCATATACTCTCTAATCATTGCATTGGCACAGCGCTGTTTCTTCTTGGGCTAGAAATTTGGCGTTTGACGTTCCCGTACCTTAGGTAAATTTTATCTGTATTTGAGAGAAACTTATGCATGCTCTCTTTTGAACGAAACTTGCCCGGAAAGTAAAGAAACATACCTAATGTTATTAAAGAATTGTACTCAAAGACCATATTGCTATTGCTAGTTCCAGTACAATGCGCTGCATATGTAGGGATTATCCCCTAAGTACTGGTCCCAGATAAAAAAAAATATATATAGCCTAGACCGGGTTTTTCATGAAAATGCTTAAACAAGTTTTTTGGTCTCAAAAGCAGTTTTGGTAATGAAATAATTTTATATAATTATGGAAAATAAAATTTCCGATATCGGTCCATATATACCTGAAATATAGCCTAGACCGGGTTTTTCATTAAAGGAGTTTTGGTAATGAAATAAGGTTATATAAATATCGAAAATGAAAAGTTCCATATCGGTCCATATATACCCCAGATAAAGCTTAGAACGGGTTCTTCATGAATATGTCGCGTAAGCGAACTTAAACAATTTTTTTTTTTGCTTAAAAGCCGTTCTGGTAATAAAATAAGGTTATATAAATATGGAAAATAAAAATTTCCGATATCGGTCCCGAGATATAGTAGCCTGAACCGATTTTTCCATTAATATATATATATTTTTTTTTTTGCTGAAAAGCAATTCTCGTTATAAAAAAAGGTAACTAAAACAGAAAATAGAAAATTCCAATATCGGTTCATATATAACCGAGCATATTTAGTTCAAATTTTTAAATATACTATACATATACGTGACTATCGTGAAGGGTATTTTAGATTCGGCTCAGCCGAATATACCACACTCTTACTTTATTTTATTTCTTTACATTTGCAATACAAAAAGCCTTCAGACTAATAAAACGTATTGCTAGATTATTCCAGTCTACCAAAAAACCCCAACAAATTTGGATGATATAAAGCAATCCATGCGAATGGTAACTGAGAACAATTCCCGCTGCATCACTCCAAGCAGTAATGAATAACTTTTTGACAAGATGTCGCACATGTTTCCAAAATTTCATGAACTACTTAAATAAAAACGTAATATTTTTCAAATGAATTACTAAAAAATATATTATATATATATATATATATATATATATATATATATATATATATATATATATATATATATATATATATATATATATGTATATATATATATATATATATATATATATATATATATATATATATATATATATATATATATATATATATATATATATATATATATATATATATATATATATATATATATATATATATATATATATATATATATATATATATATATATAAACTTTACAAAAAGTTATTTGAGTTTCTTAAAGTAGCAAAAATTGATAAACCACCCTGTATTTGTGACATGAGTTTTGTGAAGATAGATTATTTCCAGATGCGCTAGTTATAACTTCATGGGTTGATTTTTGTATATTTTCGTTGAGAATAACCTTAAAGAACGGAATTTTCAAAAAATTGCTTAGTGTACCGAAGAACCGCAGTATCTGCCATGCTATCGGAGATAAAAAGATAAAAAATTATGTCCTACAAGCTTTTGTGACATAAAAGTCTGAGCATTTTAGCGATTATGAGTATATCGTTACGATTTTGCCTCTAAAAACGTTTTGCGATTTCTTCAATTGCAAATAATATAATCATAACTTATTGTGACATAAAAGTCTGAGCATTTTAGCGATTATGAGTATATCGTTACGATTTTGCCTCTAAAAACGTTTTGCGATTTCTTCAATTGCAAATAATATAATCATAACTTAAATGTGCACTAAAACACTAGACTTGCTTACTATCTGACTTATGACTATCTTGTACAAAGTTTCAAAATAAACTGACTCGTAGCCAGCGTTGCCAGAATTTTTATATGTAAAATGTGCAAAAATCAAAAATTTCTCTTGAAAATATCTGCAAAATCCGCATTTTATTTTCCAACTCTTCAAAGAATCTTCAAACCCATATTAATACAAATTTTTTATAATTCAATTAAAAAATAAACAATTTATTGATAGGAATTGTGCGTTAAAAACTGAACAAATATAATGATTTTATTATATAAAGTCTAATACATATGTATATGTACTAATTATAGCATATATGTTCATATATGTGTATTAAAATATACTTATGTGTTAAAGCAAATAAAGGAAAAGTTATATAAAAAGATATTTTATTTTATACATAAATATCTGAAGCCATTAATTTTAGCAGATCTGCAGTTACAGTACAGTAGGCATTTTTAAGTTTTAGGTAATCTTTGGTTAACAAAATTCCTACTAACGATGACGTTTCCAGCCGATTTCTGTCTTTTGTTTTATTCAAGTTTACCTGACTAAAAATTTTTTCCACATTTGCAGATGAATGTGGTAATACCATTATATATTTAATAAATTTAGTTAGAGTTGGAGAAGCAGGGGGCTAATTCTGTCATTCGCTTACGAGCGAGTTTTTGTTCGATTTGGGATTATCTCATTCGATATCGAGTAAAAGGTTTCGAAATTTCTAATGATGGTATTCGATAGCGAGTAACCATTCGAATGCAACCGTGCAACTTTTTACTCGTAAGCAAAAGTACTATCGAAAACCAGCCAAACAGAAAAACACAAAGGAAATGTAAATTAAAAATTTGTTTTGAATAGCAATAGCAGTTAAATTAAATTGAGAATTTTTGGTTCTTAAGACTTTTTGTTTAATTCATATGATGATGTATATGACGTATATAAAGATGAGTTTTGCTAAGAACACAAAAACTTATATTTGAAGTCACATGTTATTATATTCAAGAATTTATTTTTGTTTTTTTTTTAGAAGTGCATATATACATATGCTTACATATAGTTAAATTTTTGGTTTTTACATACATATTTATTGAATTGTTATTTCTATTTACTTACTTTGTAATGTACAAACACGCATACATGACAGATTTAAATGAATTGTTATTGTGAACGTATGTATGTTTATTTATTTTTTAATGTACAACATTACATACAATTTTCGGCAGTGTTATGAAACACATTTTGTCAGATATTACTGAAGTAATATCTCGACTCGTTACGTAACGAGTCACATCATTAGAAATTTACACGATATCGAAATTATTTTCTACTCGATAGTAATTTAGATCACGAATGACAGAATTAGTCCCCTGGATCAGAATTAGCTCGTTTTATTTCAGATATTATTTTCCAGAAGGTTGCTAAAATTACTTTTATTTCTGTTAAAATATCAAACTTTAATTCTCTAAACTCCGAGTCCAAATCCTGCTTTTCGTTTTCTCTGCAAAAGTTTGGAAAATATTTAAATATTTATATCTAAAATGGAATTCCCGTCACCATTTATTATTAAATTTGGATCTATATTTTTTAAGGATTTTATTTCATTTTCAAAATTAAACCTTTTAAAAATTTGGTCCAATATTTCAAGTGAAATTGAATACAATTACCTATTATTATTTTCACTTAGATTTGAGGGAGATTTGTTTTTGAAAGTATTTCAGCTGCGTTAATACCTAAATAAACCTTTTCGTTGTTCAAAAAGTTTAATGGGTTTTTGTAGTCTAAAGTATAAAATTTACAATTATTTTTTATCAAATTATGTTCTATAAAGTTGCTTAAAATTATTTTCACTAATTTTTCTATTTGAATATATAAATTGTGGATTTTAGTCGCTTTCTTTTGAAACATTTTGTTAATAATGTTAAGAAGATATTTTAAAAAAGATAAATATATTTTATTAGTATCATTAAGATTATTTAATATCAGTTTTGCATTATCGATTTGGTCAAAATTTGCAGCAAACGAAAAATAAATTGTTAAGCTTTCATATAATTGTAATGTACGACTTACAACTGATTCTAAGGAACGCCAACGAGATTGGCATGGGAATTGGAATGTCGATAGTGATTGTTATAAAAAAAACGGTATAAGTAGAAAACCGCAATAAGTGAAAAGAGTGAATTTAAACAAAAAAAAACTTTGTGACACTTTTTTTATATACTTATTTTTAAACTAAAAAAATATAAATAAAAAAAATTGCATGAGTGTACCCAGTAGGTGCAATTCTGAAAGAGAGCTTAGCTCCACTAGAAAAAACCTCTGGATTTCTGAAGAGGAATCATTGAAAAAATCATTGGACAATCTCCTGTCTCTAAGAGATAAAAAACGCACGTGTTCGTGCTCGCCAAACTTTGTTGTTAACAGACGACAAACCATCTTCCAGTCTAGCTATTGTTGATAAAGCGAAAACGCAAGTAGGAATGGATAGGTATATAACCGTGGTTAAACGTCAGCGAAGCCCTAAATCCGCGCAAATAACATCGCAACCAAAAAAGTCTAAGGACGATATTACCTCTGCGACAACGGATAGTAATAAGATTGCTATCCTTCAGACAGATGAACCAACAACATCCAAAAAAACATATAAACCCCCACCAATTTATTTGAGAGAGCCGACTTCCAGTGAACCGGTGAAACAACTTATTACGGCAATCGGCAAAGATAAATTCAACGTTACATCAGTGAAGCATGACAGCATCAGTGAAGCTAAAATTCAGGTAAACCATTAAAAGGATTACCGAAAATTGTCTGTTTTAGAAAAACAGAAAAGATAATTTTACACTTACCACCTCAAAAGTGCTAAAGGCCTTCAGGTCGTTATTAAAGGTATTGACCCGTGCGTAGATATTGATGATGTCAAAACCGGATTGGAAGATAAAGGTTTTAAAATAAAACCCGTAGTAAACATCAGGAACCGTGAAAAGATCCCTCAACCCATGTTTAGTGTTGAACTAGAACCAGGGGATGTTGTGCTAAAAAAAAATGAAATTCATCCAATATATAACCTCAAATTTTTTGCATCGTAAAGTTAACGTTGAGGAGCCACATAAGCGTTCAGGACCCGTTCAGTGCCTAAACTGCCAAGAATTTGGCCACACTAAGGCTTACTGTAAGTTGCCCGCTGTTTATGTTGTATGTGGTTGTATGTGGAACTTCACGGCACAACTCAGTGCAATAAGCCAAAGGCCGACGCAAGTGTTAAGAAATGCAGTAACTGTGGAGGTAATCACACTGCAAACTATAGAGGTTGCCCTGTCTATACTCATTTTAAGCGGTCAATGACAAATACGTCATCGGTTTCTCCAACAGCCCAGCAGCCAAATGTCACTAGTAAAAACAATTTTCCCCAGGTAGGCCATTCATCCAACTACACAAACACGCAGAATTCCAAAAAATTTTCATATGCTAATGTGGTTAAAACCGACCAAAACTTGAACCAGGAACCCAAGCCCCAAAATTCCGATCCAAATTTTCCATTAATCCAAAAATCCATTAACACTTTTACCATCTCTATGACAAACATGATGCAGGAAATGCTAAAAATGCAATCAACTATTTACAGGCAATTTTAAACAAATGAATTGGTTTAAAATATGTTTCTGAAACGCAAACGGCATTCGCCAACATAAAAATGAACTTGAGCACTTCCTTATGGAAAAGCAGATCGATATAATGATGATTGCTGAAACCCATTTGACAACCAACAGTTATTTCAAAATTAATGGCTACACATTATATGACACAAAAGATCCCCGTGGAAGATCTTGCGGCGGTTCGGCAATTTTGATAAAGACCAGAATTAAGCACTATCTAATGAACGAGACACGTGAGGAATATCTCCAAGCTACAAATACATATATGCATTGTTATATTGTTATATCCTCGATGTACTCACCACCACGATTTTCAATAACAGAAAGCCAATATTCAAATTTTTTCAAATCGATTTTTAGCGGCTGGCGACTATAACGCTAAACACACTTTTTGGGGATCACGTTTTATTTTCACGAAAGACCGCGCTTTTTTACACCGTTTTTAAATCGGGCTTAGATGTGGTCTCAAGTGGACACCCCACTTATTGGCCGCCAGATCGACGAAAGATCCCAAATGTTATAGACTTTGGAGTTGTAAAAAATGTTCCTTTAGAGTGGATGCAAGTAGATTTATGATCAGATCACTCACCAACTATAATCTCCGCTTCATTCCCCCAAGAGATTGGCTCCCCGTTGACCGTCAATAGAGTGAATTGGCTAAAATACAAAAAATTTCTGAGTACACATTGTACTAAAAATATCGCCTTGGGAACCCCTGAAGATATTGATGTGTCAATTAACGAATTTTGTGAAAACCTTAAACTAGCCGTACAACATGCTCTAGCCACATAAGATCCAGAAATGAGAGCAATAGATCCTATTCGGCTGAAATTGAGCAACTTTTGTCAGAAAAAAATAGAGTTAAAAGAGAGTGGCAAACTCGCAGGTCTCCCCAGCTTAAAACTAGGCGGGAATGCGCAACCCGACTAAGAAATCTGCCTGAAATTTAGAGAATGTCTTCCCTTAAAACATATTTGCAAAGCCCGAATGGTACTCCGCAAACTGACTATTCTTTGTGGAAAGCGACAAAAGGTCTGAAAAGACCCGCAATAAGTAAGCCACCTTTGCGAACTTCAACTGGCGACTGGGCACGAAGCGATTCTGAAAAGAGGATGGTGTATGTTAATCATTTGAAAAACGTTTTTACTGCAAATGATACAGTGGATGATGTTGCTGAATTTCCGCCATATGCTGTTAGACAGCCTGTGTCTTTGAGAATTAACTTTCAAGATGTCGAAAACATTATCAATAACATAAACCCCAGGAAAGCTCCAGGTATTGATCAATTTAAAATGCTTGAACAGGTACCTCGTGTAGCTAGAAGAGTTCTACTTTTTATTTTTAACGCTATTTTACGCCTTGAATATTATCCTGCAGAGTGGAAAGTGTCTATGATTACTATGATAGCCGAGCCAGGGAAGGATCCCACTAAAGTAGAATCATATAGACCAATAAATCTACTTTCAAAAATGTTCGAAAAATTGTTAATGGCGAAGTTGTCTCCAATACTGAATGATGTGGGATGTATCCTTAATCATCAATTTGGCTTTCGGGCTAAACATAACACCATAGAACAAACACAGACTAGTCAATGTCATAAGACAGACTTTTGAAGACAAAAAGTATTATTCAGCTCTATTCATCGACATTTCCCAAGCTTTTGATAAAGTGTGGCACGACGGATTGATACACAAAATAAAGTTGAACTTGCCTGCAAACACTCACAAGCTTCTGCAAAGCTACTTATGCGACCGGAAATTTGTTATCAAAGAAGGTGACTTTATAAGTCTCTCACAGTCAATCGGAGCAGGAGTTCCCCAAGGTAGCATTCTAAGACCCACTCTATATTTTATTTACGCATCTGACATACCAACGAGATCCGGAATCCACACTTCAACTTTTGCAGATGACACAGCTTTTAGCAGCGTTCACGAAAACCATCGAATAGCTTCATGTAATTTACAGGAATATATTTCAATATTAGAGAAATGGTTAAAACTTTGGAAAATTAAAGTTAATGAACAAAAATGTACTCACGTTACATTCACACTGCGTAAGCAAACATGTTCGGCTATCCAAATTAACAATACATCTATTCCGCAGCATTATGATGTTAAATACCTTGGTATTTACCTCGACCGCAGGCTAACGTGGAAGCCTCTCATTGATGCGAAAGTCACTCAGTTGAAATTAAAAGCAGCGCAACTAAATTGGCTTATGGGCAGAAATTCGACATTGAAGTTGTATTGCAAACTTTTGTTATGTAACGCAATTTTAAAGCCTATATGGTGCTACGGAATTCAATTATGGGGAACCGCCTCAACAGCTAACATTGAAAAAATTCAAAGACGACAAAACCAAATAGTTCGTACGATTACTGCAGCTCCATGGTACGTAAAAAACTCACGAATTCACAAGGATCTGTGTGTTCCGCTGGTAAAAGACGAATTTTCTAAGTATGCGACAAGGTATATCAGTAAACTGGAACTTCACCCAAATCCACTTGCACGTAACATACTTAATTTTGGCGGCCACTCTCTGTTGAGAAGAAGGGATACCCTTGCCGCCATCAGAACGTTAAATAGGTGATTCTACCGATATTATTCTCGCCAAATAAAACTTTTTTGTCTAGCAGTGGCTGGACTTAAATAACTTTTATATTTAGAATTAAGATTTCAGTACTTATTGTTAGTTCATATTTTGAAGATTCAATAAATAAATTAATGAAAAAAAAAAACTTGGGAATGTGTTCGTCCCAATCCTTTTAATATTCGCTCACCACTTTTCTTAAGTACTTTACCAGCGTTCGGATAAATCTCTTAACCATTCCATCAGATTGCGGGTGAAATGGTGTTGCCCTGGTTTACACATTTCGTTGAAGATAGCAGACTCAAAACTCCTTTTTTGATCGGAATGTAGCTATATTAGTACGCCATATCCAGTTGTTGACAAACACATTCAACACAGTTTCAGCCTCTTGGTTCGGTATGGGGTATACTTCTGACCGGTAACGGTCTGCTACATCCATAGCTATTCGCTCAAATGGTGCATCCGTGTTCTAGTTCTTCGGGCTGGACCTTTTGCTATAGTAGAAACAATTTGCTATCCATTTGACCACTGATAGTCGAAGTCCAATCCAACAAAAGCACTGCTTTAGCTTTTCCACCACTTTGTTCACTGCAAGATGACCACCGCTAGCACCATTATGGAATTCCTGTAGAACTTTTAGCTGAACTGTCAACCAATTCTGGTTTACCTTTAAATACTGTACAGAAGAGAATACCGCAATCAGATCCGACACCAGCTAAAATTTTGCGGTATGATATTTATACATACGCCTTGTAATAATATACAGCTAAATGAGGTTTCGACACAAAATATTTGTGCGCTGCAAAATTTAAATGCTCATTTATATGATCCATCCATAACAACAGTAATAATATTTCAAGCCCCATTTTACAATCAGTTTATTCAATCAATTGTAATCCTTTGAGAGCCATTCCGCCTAGAAAAGCTACATTCGTATCACGATTAGCATCTGAAACTTCTGCTGATGATGTCAACTTCTTCATTAAATCTAAAATTGAATCGAACGTTGTAATACACAGCTTTACGAATTTTAAATTTGGAAAAATACCAAGAACGCCACATGCCTAGATAAGTTAATTGGGACCTCCTGAACACGTAAAACGCTGTAATTTTTCTTCTAATTACCGTTTTTTATATAACGGTACTTTTCTGTTTTTCGGTGTATGGTCCCACTCAAACCCTTGTGTTCATGATCAGTATTTTGATATTCTTATTGATTCCTATTAATACGTTCTTGCAGGAATTTACACATAGACAAAATAGCTATGCTGCAAGTCTGCCGTTAAACAATACAACTATCCCAAAAAACTAATTACTGCGAGTGTGGATAAAATTTCTCTGGCTTATCAATATTTACGGGTCTTAAATACCAAATTGTCATCGCTTTTTGTTAATAGTTTTAATTTTCACCATCATATCATAATTTTCACTGAAACCTGTACCTCGTTTCTGTATTTCGCGCACCGAGAATTTTTTCACATGGAACAAGGGAATTGAGGCAAAATCGACGGAAATTGAAACAAGAAATTATTTTTCACACTCAAGTGTTTCTACAATTCTTTTTTGTGAAAACTAACTGTCAATTGTGCTTTTTAACGTAAATTAAATTTTGTGAGAAGTAGCTGCCAAAATATTCCCCAAATAGAAACGGTGCGGAATTATAAAAAAAAAGAAAACATAAATATTGAAGTGCATCTCAAAAGTGCAGAAAAGAGGTAAAGTATTATATATTTTTTAATTTCATTATGTTTAACATAATATTTATTATTTATTTATGAAAAAGCAGTGCGTTTGGTGTAAAAAGAAAAGAAAAAACAAACTGCAGTTGAACCTGCCGCTGCTAATGGAGCCCAACATGAAACCTATTAAACAAATTACTTTAAAAGAAACCAACAAGTATTCGCAATTTGATAGAACAGTGGGCAGGTTTCTTTTAAGCTGTTAGAAACTATTATGTCAGTTCGTTTAACCAAACACAAATTACAAATTTCTACTGTGTTTTATTGCATTTAACAGAATTGTAAGATTAAAAAGGATTAAAAACATATGGTTAACAAACCAAAATAGAAAAAATATTTAGAAAAATGTATAATTATATGATTGTTGTTCTTAAAAATTAATTTGCTAACTATTAAAACGACAATAAAACAATTGTTGTGATGAAAGCCAAAATATATGTTGTTTATTTATAAGTTAATATTAAATTTAGTTTTAGTATTTTGGTTTTTATTCGACCTCTATTTCTTAATTAAGTAGTATTTCGTTGAGTTTAAGGTCCTTTTTGCTTATTTATTTTATGTTATGTTTTTGAAACAATAACAAATATTATTGCCCTGAAGAAGCTATCCGAAGGAAAGCGAAATATTGGCAGAAATATTAAAATAAATAAGCAAAAAGGACCTTAAACTCAACGAAATACTACTTAATTAAATTTAGTTAGTATATTGGAATAAAATACTGCAACAATATTGTTCGAATTCTTTATTATCTTGCATTTTTCCTGGAAATATTGCCAAAAGCTGTAAAGGTGTGAATGGAGTCAACCGTATTGTTTAGTCCAGGTACTCGTATAGTTGTTGGGTCCAAAGTACGACTTAACTGAAGAAATTTTTGCGTTATATTTTCTTTCCATTTCAAGTTCATTCTGTTCAAAATCCTATGGTTAAGGGGTTCTTAAGGGAATCTGCAGGTTTTAGTGGAAACATTGGTACCAATGGATGTGGCTGCTGTATAGGTTTCTCTAATTGCATTGGAATTCGAACAGTTTGAGTAATTTTTAACTTCGATTTGTATAGGTAATTTTTTTCTTAATTGTAGATTTTATGATCTCAGTGGGTGTTTTATGTAAAGGTTGTTATGTAAGGGTTGTTTCAAAGAGACTTGTCCTTACGCGCATTGATATACCTTTGACTTTGGCTTCAGACATATTACCCTCCACAGCATGTGATAAATGTATATCCGCTTGAGGTTATAACAACACTACTAAAATCTCTCGTGGGCCTTTCGCCATCCTCATTGAATTAACTTAGCTTTAACAATGACTGCACTGAAAAGTTGTTTTTTCAAAGCGGTTACACCAGATTAGTTTGTTGGACATACAAAAATTTTAACGTTTAGAATTTATATTTGAATCTATATTTGAAATTGTAACAACAAACTTACTGTTGTTTATAAATTCAGTGCTGGCGTTGATACCGGTATTTCATAAACAATCTGATGCCCAACAACTTTTCAGGTGGTTGCGTATTACCGGCGGCAGCAAGTACTTGTCTAGTCAATATTTTTTTTACTTTGAGTATTGCAACTTACGTTGTTTCTATTACGAATGGTTCCTGTTGAACTTGTTATTTATCCCAAATCGTATCATCTTGAAGAAAGCGTTCAATATTTCATACCAATTAATCATAATCAACGCCAACACCAGCTATAACCTTTCTGTTAGCTTCATAATTATATTTCAGATACATTCTATATGTATGTAGAATATAATATATTCATGTGTTTTCTCTATGAGCTGGAGCATGAATCACATCCACAAGTATGGGTTTTGGATGTGGTCACTTAACTAAATTTTCTAGTTTTCAAATGTTTATAAACTTTTAAATTAAATTTTTTATACGACTTTCTTTGAAATTTATTTTTTGTTTATTTATTATTTTTTGACAACTCTTAAATGGAAATATTCCAATAAAAATAGAATTAGTGATGCTTGTTTTCACAGAAACACAAATTTTTCACTAATCGAAAAACGATGGAATTTTTTGTTTCATAGTTTTCGCTGTGAAAACTTCTCACAAAATTTACAGAAACGAGATACTGGCTTGTTGATATCGTATTGAACTCTAAAGTTAGGTGTAACAATTTTCAAATTTTTGGAACCGAGTTAATAATAGGTAATCAGAAGGCTTATTCTGAATTGCGATGTGAAAATGTAAGTATTATATTACTGTTTGTTCATTCACTTATTTTATTTGTTAAAATGACAATAAAATATTAAATTAAATAATAATTCGTTGTGGTAGCTAATAGATTAATTGCTGATATTTCACTTAGGTAAACTAACAACAAGACTACTAAGACGCGACAATTCGAAATAATGGTGGAATTCATGAAAAAACAGTCATTTGGCGATACTGGGTGTGGCAGTTCAAAATTTAATCCACTGTCTCCTTTAGAAGAGCAATTGGTGGAACTATTAAACTTGGAGAATTCGGTAAATGGTTTGCAAGGTGCATTTTCTTTCGGGTAACAGTTAAATGAATTTCCACTGACAGAAATAGCGAAGGAAGTAATTACTGATGCAGCTTCAAGTTCCCAAATCTGCGAACGCATTCCAAGAAAGCGTTCGCTAGCATTATCTCTATCGGAAATGAGTTGCTGCAAAAACAAGTTGACAACCAAATTGCTTATCAAAGGAAATGTTTAATTTCATTAAATCACATAAATGAATCTTTAAAGAGTTTATGTAGATATAAAAGAAAGGAGTTTGAAATTAGAGAAAATGAACTAGAATTGGCGAGAAAAAGATTTAAATTTGAAAAAGAAAATTAATTTTTTTTTGTAGCGTTTTTTATTTATTGAATTTTCAAAATGAACTAACAATAAGTATTCAAATCTTAATACTAAATTTAAAATTAAAAAATATGTGCTTTAAAATTAAAAAAAAAATGCTTTATACTTAATTCCGGCCAATGCTAGACAAAAAGTTTTATTTTGCGGGAGCTATTTCGGTAAAATCACCTATTAAGCAATCTGATGGTGGCAACGGTATCCCTTCTTCTAAGCCGAGTGTGACCACCAAAATTAAGAATATTGCGCGCAAGAGGGTTTGGATGAAGTTCCAGTTTAATGACATACTTTGTCGCGTACTTAGAAAATTTCTCTTTTACCAGCGGAAGACTCAGATCTTTGTGAATTCGTGAATTTTTTATGTCTCATGGAGCCGCAGTAATCGTTCGAAGAACTTGGTTTTGTCGCCTTTGAATTTTTTCAATATTTGACGCTGAGACGGTGCCCCATAATTGAATTCCGTAGCACCATATAGGTTTGAGAATTGCATTGTATAGCAGAAGTTTGCAATCCAATTTCAATGTCGAGTTTCTGCCCATAAGCCACTTTAGTTGCGCTGCTTTTAGTTTCAACTGAGTGACTTTTGCTTCAATGTAAGACTTCCACGTTAGCCTACGGTCGAGGTGTATACCAAGGTACTTGACTTCATTGTGTTGCGGAATAGGTGAGTTGTGTATTTGGATAGGTGCACATGTTTGCTTACACAGTGTGAATGTGACATGAGTACATTTTTGTTCACTAACTTTGATTTTAGCCATTTCTCTAATATTGAAATGTATTCCTGTAAATTTCGTGAAGCTAATTGGTGGTATTTATGAACACTCAAAAACGCTGTGTCATGTGCAAAGGTTGAAGTATGGATTCCGGATGCCGTTGGCATGTCAGAGGCGTAAATCAAGTATGAAGTAGGCCCCAGTATGCTGCCTTGGGGAACACCTGCTTCGATTGGCTGAGTCGGGCTTATAAAATCGCCTTCTCTGATAACAAACTTCCGCCCATATAAGTAGCTTTCCAGAAGCTTGTGAGTATTTACAGGCAAGTTTAACTTTATTTTGTGCATCAACCCGTCGTGCCACACTTTATCGAAAGCTTGAGAAATGTCAATGAATAGAGCTGAGCAAAGGTCTGTCTTATGACATTGACTAGTCTGTGCGTTTGTTCTATGGTGCTATGTTTAGCCCGAAAACCAAATTGATGATCAGGGATGCATCCCACATTGTTCAATATTGGACTCAACTTCGCCATTAACAATTTTTCGAACAGTTTTGAAATTGTTGGTAGTAGACTTATTGGTCTATAAATTTTTTGTTTGTTTTTTTTTTTTTAACTTTATTATATTATTTATTGAATCTACATAAGAAATGTAATGACAATAAGTATTCAATTCTTAATACTAAAAAAAAAAAAAATTGTGATTAAAGTCCTGCCAGTGCTGGACCAAAATGTATTTTTATGCGAATATTATTTCAGAATTCAGTCATCTGTTTAGAGCTCTAATGGTAGCCAAAGTATCCCTCCTTCTCAGACGGGTATGACCACCAAAATTAAGAATATTAGCTGCAAGAGGATTTGGATGGAATTCAAGTTTGTTAATATATTTTGTCGCGTACTTCACAAATTCAGATTTCACAAAAGGTACGTTCAGATCTGCGTGGATTCGTGAGTTTTTAACGAACCATGGGGCATCTGTAATTCTACGGAGAATTCTATTTTGATTTCTTTGAATTTTTTCAATGTTGGATGCCGAGGCTGTGCCCCATAATTGAGTCCCATAGCACCATATTGGCTTTAGCATCGAGTTGTACAGCAAAAGTTTACAATCAAGCTTCAAGGTCGAATTTCTGTCTATTAGCCAGTTAATTTGCACTGCTTTCAATTTCATATGCGTTACTTTTGCCTCGATGTGCGACTTCCATGTTAGTCTACGGTCAAGATGAATTCCGAGGTATTTGACTTCACTGTGTTGAGGTATTACTTTATTGTTAATAGTAATGGGTGAGCATGTTCCTAGACGCAGTGCGAATGTAACATGGGCACACTTTTGTTCATTAACCTTGATTTTCCAAAGTTTGAGCCATTTCTCTAGTTCGTCGATATGTTCCTGTAAGTTTATTGATGCTTGCTGGTGGTTACTATGTATGCTAAGGAATGCTGTATCATCTGCAAATGTTGAAGTGTGAATGTTGGTGCTTATCGGCATGTCAGATGCGTAGATCAAATATAAGATAGGCCCTAATATGCTGCCTTGGGGGCAGCATATGATTCTACTTTAGTGGGATCCTTCCCTGGCTTGGGTATCGTAGTAATCATTGAGACCATCCACTCTGCAGGATAATATTCAAGGTGTAAAATAGCGTTAAAAATAAAAAGTAGAACTCTTCTAGCTACACGAGGTAACTGTTCAAGCATTTTGCCAGTAATTTGATCAATGCCTGGAGCTTTCCTGGTGTTTGTATTACCGATAACGTTTTCGACATCTTGAAAATTAAGTCTCAAAGACACAGGAGGTCTAACAACATATGGTGGTAATTCCGCTGTAATATTCGCTGAATCATTTGTAATAAAAACGTTTCTCAAATGATCGACACACAACACCCCCTTTTCAGAATCGCTTCTTGCCCAGTCGCCAATTGAAGGTCGCAAAGGTGGCTTACCTATTATGGGTCTTTTTAAACTTTTTGTCGCTTTCACAAAGAATAATCGAATTGAGGAGTACCATCAAGGCTTTGCAAATATGTTTTAAGGGAAGCCATTCTGTGGATTTCAAGCAGATTTCTTAACTGAGTTATGCATTCTCGTAGCCTAGCTTTAAGCTGGGGAGACCTTCGAAGTTGCCATCCTCTTCTTTTTTTCTGACAGAAGTTGCTCAATTTCAGACGAATAAGTTCCTCAGGCGTTCTCAAGGCGATATTTTCAGTACAATGTGTACTCAAAAATTTTTTGTATTTTAACCAGTTAACTCTTTTGACAGTCAACGATGAGCCAATCTCTTGGGGGAACGAAACAGAGATTATAGTGGGAGAGTGATCTGATGACAAATCTAATGAAGGCTCCACTTGCATCCACTCTAAAGGAAAATTTTTCGAAACTCCAAAATCTATAACATCAGGGATCTTTCGTCGGTCTGGCGGCCAATAAGTGGGGTGTCCGCTTGAAACCGCATCTAAGCCCATTTTGGAAACGGTGTCAAAAAGCACACGGCTTGTCGAGGTAATTAAACGTGATGAAAATTTGGATCGGAATTTTTGGGGCTTGGGTTCCTGGTTCAAGTTTTGGTCGGATTTAACCACATTAGCATATGAAAATTGTTTGGAATTCTGCGTGTTTGTGTAGTTGGATGAATGGCCTACCTGGGGAAAATTGTTTTTACTAGTGACATTTGGCTGCTGGGCTGTTGGAGAAACCGATGACGTATTTGTCATTGACCGCTTAAAATGAGTATAGACAGGGCAACCTCTGTAGTTTGCAGTGTGATTACCTCTTATTATAAGATCTTATTATAAGATCGTTGCCATAAGATTTCTCATAAGAACGCTCTCATAAAAATTATTATAAGACTGCGATAACAGTGATTTTAAGTCTACACGTAACAGAATTCTCTCTGCGATTGAATTTGATGTTCTCATCTCAGATATTATCGCAGGTGTGGACACTAAGTTATATATTTGATCTTACGCTACATTTACACACGCAACTAGTGGCATGCAAATTTTGTATACCAATTATCCCGAGTTCATTACAAGAACATATATTTGGGGAAACGATGAAGCTTTATTTTTATAAATATTATTTTAATAATCTAATGCTTTATAGTTAACGAAATTGTTCTTTCTTTTGCATATTTCAAGAAATAAATCTTAATAAAACAAATGATAAGCTAAAATTTGTAATTCTATTTGGCTATAATCCAGTTAATTTGTTCTTGGCATGGTAACATTGTTTATCATCTTGACATTCAGTGGCATGCAAATGCCAAATTTTCACTCGCATGCAAACTTTGCTGCCATTGCGAAAAATGTGGGTGTGTTAGTGAAAATTTGTGAATTTGTTGTGTCGAACTGGCAGTGGCATGTGTAAACTCTAAGTTAATACAAAGCCAAAAACCATGAACAACAAAAACACACACATATAAGCATACTGTGCATACAGCTCTTGTGCACAAATACAAAGACAAAAACCATGAACAATAGCAACAAATTTTGTAAACAAAACTGAAGTAGAACGTTACTTCAGTGCTTGAAGTTCTACTTCAAATTCGTTCTATTTCATTTGGTTCTACTTGTGTTTGGTTCTGTTTGTTCTAAATGCTTATAAGACAGTATTCGTTGCAAGCTTGGAACACTTCGACACTGTTGTACTTGTTTTGAAATGTGAAAGAAGACGATGGATAGTACTTGAAAATACTAGGATGTTTTGTATGACATTTTTATTGTGATTGAGCAGCCCTCTAATATATATTAATGTTAACGCTTATATTAATTGGCAAGCAAAAAAAATAGAAGAAGAAACCACAAAGAAGAATCATTCAAATATGTTTAGCGTTCAAATAAAAAAGTTCAGTTGATTAATAAATTTTCAAAAACTTACTTTCAATCCAAGAAACGAATTTGTAAAACTAAAGTTGACACATTGCCATTTATTTTTTTTTTGATACACAATTAAATATGTATGCATGTAGGCACGTACATACATAAGTGCAAATACACATATAAAACAAGCTCGGTTATATATGAACCGATATCGCAATTTTCTATTTAAGTTCGCTTACGCGATATTTTCATAACAAATCCAGTCTAGGATATCTCGGGTATATATGGACCGATATCGGAAATTTTCATTTTCGATATTTATATAACTTTATTTCATTACCAGAACTGCTTTTGTGCCCAAAAAAGTTGTTTAAGTTCGCTTACGCGACATTTTCATGAAAAACCTGGTCTAGGCTATATCTCGGGTTTATATGGACCGATATCGGAAATTTTAATTTTCCATACTAAAGCTACTTTTGAGCAAAAAAAGTCAAGTTCGCTTACGCGACATTTTTATGAAAAACCCGATTTGGGCTATATCTCGGGTATGTATGGACCGATACCTGAAAAATTTTTTTTTACCTTTTAGTCACTATGTGTAATGAGTGTGTGAAGTTCGAAGCAAAACAAACAATTTTTTTTAATCTTCCATACAAAATTGCAAAAAAATATGTTTTTTAAGAATTTTGAATATATCTCAGCTATATGTGAACCGATATTACTGAATTTCAATAGGAAAGCACTGAATCGATGGGGTAAAAGAAGAAAATTTCTAAGTCTAATGGTTTTCTCAGAAACGGTATTTCAACATCGGACAGATGGACGGCATCGCTTAATCGACTTTTCCATTAATTCTGAATCAGAATATATATGGGTAAATCCCTGGTGTTGAACGTGACATTCGTATGTGTTGAAAACCAAAAAGCAAAAAAACTACAAGTACTTTTAGGCCCAATTTAATCTTAAACTGTAACTAATAGCGAACACTGTAAATTATACTAAAATTAATAGCAAATGAAGTCTCGAATATAACAAAAACTTTAAAAATAAATAGTGGGTCGAACGTGACAAAAGTGGAAGCAGTTTTCGCGTTCGCACTTAAAATGGAGTATTTCAGCGAAACCTTATGCAATTTCGTCTTGCAATTAATTTCAGAGTTTTACCTAACTAACTAACTAAATGTTACTTTAAAATGTTATGGTTTGACTAAAAAGGCTTGCTTACTTATATTTCAGATCGATACGTGACATGTTGAACGTGACATTTTTTCCACAATAGTTCGAACATTGAAATATTACTATATTTTCTCCAAATTTATTCTTAAAAAAATAGATATTGGTGATATATTTAAATTATAATATATTTTTTGTCAATATGCCGTTCTTGCTGCTTTTATTTTATCACCATCATGTGAAAATGAGTGCAGTTTTTGGATACCCAGAACTTTTTTCACTTCTTTCCGTTGGTTAATAAATTGAAGGGAAAAATCTTCTACTTGTTGAGATGAGATATAACAAATCTCTATTCCATGGATATTATGCTGAGCACATTTGAAAAATGAAATAGCATCAGATAGTACAATATTTTCTGATTTGGTAATTTTTTTTTTATATTGGACCAGTACTCAGGGGATGACCCCTACATATGCAGTGCATTGTACCAGAACTAGGAAAATAGATTGTGATGAGGGGGAAAGCGGGAGTAGTGTTTGTGAACATTTGACTTGAATTTTCCAACGTTATAACAGACAGGAAACACTTCTGCAGGCAACTTGTTCCACAGACGAAGCGTGCGGCTGAAAAACGAATTCTCTCTGTAATGCGTAGGACGATTCCCCGCGCAATCAACCACAAATGGATGAGCTCTAGACGATGAACGCGTGCTACGTAAGAATGTGCGAGTTTCGGAACAAGATCCCTGATCTCGTCAGAGCAATATCCATTGTAGTAACGATAGAACAGAGTAACGCACCCCACACTGCGTCGATGCTCCAGTGAATCAATAGAGTTGGATACCCTACTGTCACTGATGAGCTTCTTCGCCCTCTCCTGCACACGGTCGAGTAACCCCAAAATAGTCTTTGAGGCACCGGCCCAAACATGAGAGTTGTATTCCATTTTCGGTCGGATGTAGGTGGTATAAATAGTAAGGAGATCGGATGGAGTGAAGTACATCTTACACCGTTTCAAAAAACCGAGACACTTGAATGCTTCTTTAGAGACATAAAAAATGTGTTCAGTCCAGCGAACATCACACTGTATCTTCATTCCAAGAACATCAAGAGCATCCGATTCCTCAATATTTATACAATCCATGAGTACAGATGAAGCAACATTTGCGGTCCTTTGTTTGTGCGTTAATAAGCAACATTGGGTCTTACGAGCGTTAAAGGTGACCCTGATTTTACGACCCCATTCGGAGATTAACAGAAGATCACTATTCAGTGAATCATTCATATTTAGTCTCTTGGCAGCCATCTCTGATAGGCTGGGCCTATAACTAAAAGAGTACGAGTGACAAATGCTGCTGTCATCTGCGAAAGAGTGGATAGGGTTGGAAGTTTGATAGAGAAGGTCGTTGAGGAAAATAAGAAATAGAGTAGGAGAAAGAACGGAGCCTTGCGGTATTTGTCAAACTTTCCTCTTTAGAACTGCTCCCACTCCATCTACCGCACCTTTTCCATGTGAGGTAGCAAAGTAGTTCCATTCTATATAACTACAACCAAATTGGCTTATAAAAATGGGCATATGTGATATTGTAAATTTGTTTTTAAATTGCGAGCTGCTCCCTCCGAAAATAAAATATTTTTGAAAATTCACCATATGTTTGACTAAAGTCGTTAAAAAAACAAAGCACATTACCTTTGCTGTGACTCAATTTATCGGTGACTACAGCGAATGACTTAGTTTCTCCAAAAACCCAAGCCACGCAAGTAAAAATAGTTACTTTTTTGTAACTAAAATGCGCGCTCTGAACTTCATTTTGCAAAATCAGCCGGTAATTTTCTGCAAAATCAATTTGCAGGACTAATTCATCAGGCATTAGATTTTCTTTAATTTCATTGGAATATTTTTGTTGGGACCGTTTATAAAAAGAATGCAACTTAAAAGCGGGTAATTGTGTTTCTAATTCATCAAAAAGTTCAGAATATGAACCAATGGTGTAAGCTAACGACACACGATTATCGACTTTCCTCCAATGCTGCCATGTTATTTTCTCGTCCATTCTATTTAAATAAGTTATAGGAACTATTTCCGATTTTATGTCCTTTACACAATTTTCACAGTTACTTGTCATGCAATTCTCATTTTTGATATCGCAGCACACTAATTGCAAAAAGCTCTCAAAATTTTTTGGAATATTAGGAATTAAAGTTGCACAGCTTTCTAGTAGAAACCCAAAGTTAGTATGATATGTGCAAACGCACATATTGTGCGGCATCTTATTGTGCATAACTTGGCCATAATAAAAAAAATTTCGTTCTGCTTACAATTTTATTAGGGAAATCATTAGTAAACAATTGATAGGCTTCAGCTATCGTCATTAGCATAAATCGTTTGGCAAGTAGTACACCATTTTACAAAATAGTATCTTTTTTTTCCAGCAGCTTGCACACTTACATATATCATCGCGGTGATTATTTTTAGTGAGAAACGATATACTAAATTATCGATTTTCACAACTTTCTAACTAATTGCTAGGTTGGCTTTCTCCATTATTTTCAGCCATATTTTGTTAATCTCGTTTGGCAATGATTTTTCAACTTTTTCATTGTTTTCGCTCATGTTTGATTACATATATAAGGCACAGATGAGCTCTTTGTTATTTCCATTATTTTATTTCGACCTTTCCTTTTTCTAAAGCGATCCTTTTCTCTCTTTGATAAAATAGATTTTATATTATTTTTAGCTAACTCCTTAAATTTTTTTCTATTCCTTTGCATTCTGGCAGCTATTCAATTTTTCTGGGTCTTTCTTCGAATTTTCTCTCAATTTTTTGCACTTTTCTTTATTTTTTTCACTGCACTTTTTATTCGTCTACATACATAAAAAACGTGCATACATCATAACACTTTAGAAGGGATTCATTTTTTTTTAAAGTAAATTTCACACCTTCCGTGTCGAACGTGACCAAGTTCGAACTCATTAAAAATATTTAAAATTTGACTTTTCAGAAATTTTCTTTGCTTGGGGTTTTATTGCGTTAAAATCTTTGTTTAAACAACAAATTTGTAAAAACTTCTTTCAGAGGCTATGACACAATGACAATAAATAATCTTTTTCAGGGTCGAATGTGACATTAAAATAGACAAAAACCAAATAAAAATTTACCGTTCATCTCATTAATATTTACTTCTTTTTTTATTCTTCTATACATTACTAAACTTTTAACTATCGTAAAAAAAATTATTTTTAATAACTTAATTTTTTGGCCTAGGTGGACCTTTTTCTGGATTTGCCCATATACTTTATAGGGTCGCAAATAAAAACTGTAGAAATTACAAACGGAATCACAAACTTATAATGGGTGATTTTATAAGAACTATCGGAAATTAAAAAAAAAAACACATAAAATTCAGAAAAATGGTCGATATAATTTATTGTTTGAAGATTATTCCATGTAAATGTTGGCCGCGGCTGCGCCTCAAATGGTCCATCCGCTTAGTCCAATTTTGGCATACTCTTTCCAACATTTCGGCCGGTATCTCACGAATAATGTTGGCAATGTTGGCTTCCAGTACGTCAATCGAATTTAGCCTTAACATAGCCCCACAAAAAATAGTCTAGAGGCGTTAAATCGCACGATCTGGGCGGCCAATTGACTGGTCCCAAGCGTGAAATAAACTGTTCACCGAATTCGCCTCTCAATTGGTCCATTGTTTCGCGTGCTGTGTGGCATGTGGCACCTTCTTGTTGAAACCACATGTCATGCAAGTCAAGCTCTTCCATTTTGGGCAAAAAAAAGTTTGTTATCATCGCACGGTAGCGCTCACCATTCACAGTAACGTTGTGATTCGCATCATCTTTGAAGAAATACGGCCCAATGATGCCGCCAGCCCATAATCCGCACCAAACGGTTGTTTTTTTGTGGATGCATTGATAGCTCTTGCAATGCTTCTGGCTGCTCTTCACTCCAAATACGGCAGTTTTGATTGTTCACGTATCCATTCAACCAGAAATGAGCCTCGTCGCTGAACACAATTCTTCAATAAAAAAGTGGATCTTCATCTAACTTTTCAAGAGCCCATTCACCAAAAATTTGGCGTTGTGGTAGGTCGTTTGGCTTCAATTCTTGCACCAGCTGTATCTTATAAGGCTTCACACCCAAATCCTTCCGCAAAATTTTCCACGTAGTGGAGTAACAGAGGCCCAATTGCTGCGAACGGCGCCGAATCGATAATTCACGGTCATCACCAACACTGGCCGATACGGCTGCGATATTTTCTTCAGTTCGCACTCTACGTAAGCGTGTTGGTGGTTTAATGTCCAACAATGTAAATTTGGTGCGAAATTTTTTTACAATAGCCCGAATAGAAGCCTCAGTAGGTCGATTAAACTGACCATAAAATGGAAGAAGCGCGCGATGAACTTACTTAACAGAGCACGCATTTTGGTAATAAAATTCAATAATTTGCAAGCGTTGTTCGTTTGTAAGAGGTTTCATGATTAAACTATAAACCAAACTGAAGATGTTTGACAGTGACACAAGATACAAAACGTGCGTGAGCTGTCAAAACTAGTGTTGCCAAAAAGATAATGGGGGCTATTCTGCGTTTCGATTCGGATCGAAATTTTCTCCGTCTGGCAACTTGAGTATTCTGCGTTTCGATTCCGCTCAGTTTCTTTCGATTGTATGTATTCTGCATTACGAACGGAACTCCGTTTTTTTTCAGTTGTTTTTTTGTTGACGGAGAAGTTTTCGTTATATGTTTTTTAGTTAAAAAATTTAAAAAAATGTAAGTAGAAAATGATATAAAATGTTTAGTAACGATTAAAAAAACAACATTTAAAATTATTTTTTTAGTTAAATTTATTTATTTATTTTTTTTGTTTTAAATTATTAATTTTTGTACCCAAATCTGATGTGTTTTTATGTATTTTGGGTCAAAAACAACAAGACCAGAGCAGTATGAAAAATTGGCGAATTTAATGTCATCTAATGCAGACATTGCATGTGGATATCACCAGCGATCAAAGGAAGAAGTAGTAGTGTTCTGGGAGGAAGTTGCAGGAATCATCAATGCACTTGGCCCCCCAATAAAAAAAATGCCAGCCTCATTATATCTCATATTGTTCTCCTCTCTGACCAACAATAATGCAGCTGTTATAGAAATTAAAAAATTAAATTATTGATAAAAAAATGTAACACAGTGAATTAATCCCCTACAATTTTTATTAAAGTTTTATTTTGGTCTTTCCATATTTAATCACAACACTGTTAATTTTTTTTTTTTATTATGTACCTTTATCTTCACAAGATTCTTTGCACTGTAATATATTTATGAACAATTAATTTTAGTTTGTTTTAATAAAAATTATAAATAGCTTGTTTTCTATGTTTCCCAGCTATCTATATGTCGACATTTCATTTGTTTGAAAGGTGTAAAGAAATGTTAGAGAGGTGAATAAATGAAAAGGCTTGTTTTTTGTGTTTTGACAGATATTATTAGAGCATTTTTCTTTTAAATTCTCAGCAATTTATTTATATTGCTGGGATATAAAGTTGAATGTTTGAGAATATCTTTCAAAAATTTCCAAAGTCTACTGATGATTAGGGTAGTTCCTATGAAATGTCGACATATAGATAGCTGGGAAACATAGAAAACAAGCTATTTATAATTTTTATTGGTATAAATGGTAGAAGCTAAAAATAGCGAATAAAAAAACTTAATTGTTTGAATTTTTGTTCTCTGCTTTTCGATACTTTCAAAAAGCAAATCGTAGCAACCAACGGTTGTTCATTTGTTTGAAAGGTGTAAAGAAATGTTAGAGAGGTGAATAAATGAAAAGGCTTGTTTTTTGTGTTTTGACAGATATTATTAGAGCATTTTTCTTTTAAATTCTCAGCAATTTATTTATATTGCTGGGATATAAAGTTGAATGTTTGAGAATATCTTTCAAAAATTTCCAAAGTCTACTGATGATTAGGGTAGTTCCTATGAAATGTCGACATATAGATAGCTGGGAAACATAGAAAACAAGCTATTTATAATTTTTATTGGTATAAATGGTAGAAGCTAAAAATAGCGAATAAAAAAACTTAATTGTTTGAATTTTTGTTCTCTGCTTTTCGATACTTTCAAAAAGCAAATCGTAGCAACCAACGGTTGTTCATTTGTTTGAAAGGTGTAAAGAAATGTTAGAGAGGTGAATAAATGAAAAGGCTTGTTTGTTGTGTTTTGACAGATATTATTAGAGCATTTTTCTTTTAAATTCTCAGCAATTTATTTATATTGCTGGGATATAAAGTTGAATGTTTGAGAATATCTTTCAAAAATTTCCAAAGTCTACTGATGATTAGGGTAGTTCCTATGAAATGTCGACATATAGATAGCTGGGAAACATAGAAAACAAGCTATTTATAATTTTTATTGGTATAAATGGTAGAAGCTAAAAATAGCGAATAAAAAAACTTAATTGTTTGAATTTTTGTTCTCTGCTTTTCGATACTTTCAAAAAGCAAATCGTAGCAACCAACGGTTGTTCATTTGTTTGAAAGGTGTAAAGAAATGTTAGAGAGGTGAATAAATGAAAAGGCTTGTTTTTTGTGTTTTGACAGATATTATTAGAGCATTTTTCTTTTAAATTCTCAGCAATTTATTTATATTGCTGGGATATAAAGTTGAATGTTTGAGAATATCTTTCAAAAATTTCCAAAGTCTACTGATGATTAGGGTAGTTCCTATGAAATGTCGACATATAGATAGCTGGGAAACATAGAAAACAAGCTATTTATAATTTTTATTGGTATAAATGGTAGAAGCTAAAAATAGCGAATAAAAAAACTTAATTGTTTGAATTTTTGTTCTCTGCTTTTCGATACTTTCAAAAAGCAAATCGTAGCAACCAACGGTTGTTCATTTGTTTGAAAGGTGTAAAGAAATGTTAGAGAGGTGAATAAATGAAAAGGCTTGTTTTTTGTGTTTTGACAGATATTATTAGAGCATTTTTCTTTTAAATTCTCAGCAATTTATTTATATTGCTGGGATATAAAGTTGAATGTTTGAGAATATCTTTCAAAAATTTCCAAAGTCTACTGATGATTAGGGTAGTTCCTATGAAATGTCGACATATAGATAGCTGGGAAACATAGAAAACAAGCTATTTATAATTTTTATTGGTATAAATGGTAGAAGCTAAAAATAGCGAATAAAAAAACTTAATTGTTTGAATTTTTGTTCTCTGCTTTTCGATACTTTCAAAAAGCAAATCGTAGCAACCAACGGTTGTTCATTTGTTTGAAAGGTGTAAAGAAATGTTAGAGAGGTGAATAAATGAAAAGGCTTGTTTTTTGTGTTTTGACAGATATTATTAGAGCATTTTTCTTTTAAATTCTCAGCAATTTATTTATATTGCTGGGATATAAAGTTGAATGTTTGAGAATATCTTTCAAAAATTTCCAAAGTCTACTGATGATTAGGGTAGTTCCTATGAAATGTCGACATATAGATAGCTGGGAAACATAGAAAACAAGCTATTTATAATTTTTATTGGTATAAATGGTAGAAGCTAAAAATAGCGAATAAAAAAACTTAATTGTTTGAACTTTTGTTCTCTGCTTTTCGATACTTTCAAAAAGCAAATCGTAGCAACCAACGGTTGTTCATTTGTTTGAAAGGTGTAAAGAAATGTTAGAGAGGTGAATAAATGAAAAGGCTTGTTTTTTGTGTTTTGACAGATATTATTAGAGCATTTTTCTTTTAAATTCTCAGCAATTTATTTATATTGCTGGGATATAAAGTTGAATGTTTGAGAATATCTTTCAAAAATTTCCAAAGTCTACTGATGATTAGGGTAGTTCCTATGAAATGTCGACATATAGATAGCTGGGAAACATAGAAAACAAGCTATTTATAATTTTTATTGGTATAAATGGTAGAAGCTAAAAATAGCGAATAAAAAAACTTAATTGTTTGAATTTTTGTTCTCTGCTTTTCGATGCTTTCAAAAAGCAAATCGTAGCAACCAACGGTTGTTCATTTGTTTGAAAGGTGTAAAGAAATGTTAGAGAGGTGAATAAATGAAAAGGCTTGTTTTTTGTGTTTTGACAGATATTATTAGAGCATTTTTCTCAATTTATTTATATTGCTGGGATATAAAGTTGAATGTTTGAGAATATCTTTCAAAAATTTCCAAAGTCTACTGATGATTAGGTTAGTTCCTATGAAATGTCGACATATAGATGGCTGGGAAACATAGAAAACAAGCTATTTATAATTTTTATTGGTATAAATGGTAGAAGCTAAAAATAGCGAATAAAAAACTTAATTGTTTGAATTTTTGTTCTCTGCTTTTCGATGCTTTCAAAAAGCAAATCGTAGCAACCAACGGTTGTTCATTTGTTTGAAAGGTGTAAAGAAATGTTAGAGAGGTGAATAAATGAAAAGGCTTGTTTTTTGTGTTTTGACAGATATTATTAGAGCATTTTTCTTTTAAATTCTCAGCAATTTATTTATATTGCTGGGATATAAAGTTGAATGTTTGAGAATATCTTTCAAAAATTTCCAAAGTCTACTGATGATTAGGGTAGTTCCTATGAAATGTCGACATATAGATAGCTGGGAAACATAGAAAACAAGCTATTTATAATTTTTATTGGTATAAATGGTAGAAGCTAAAAATAGCGAATAAAAAAACTTAATTGTTTGAATTTTTGTTCTCTGCTTTTCGATACTTTCAAAAAGCAAATCGTAGCAACCAACGGTTGTTCATTTGTTTGAAAGGTGTAAAGAAATGTTAGAGAGGTGAATAAATGAAAAGGCTTGTTTTTTGTGTTTTGACAGATATTATTAGAGCATTTTTCTTTTAAATTCTCAGCAATTTATTTATATTGCTGGGATATAAAGTTGAATGTTTGAGAATATCTTTCAAAAATTTCCAAAGTCTACTGATGATTAGGGTAGTTCCTATGAAATGTCGACATATAGATAGCTGGGAAACATAGAAAACAAGCTATTTATAATTTTTATTGGTATAAATGGTAGAAGCTAAAAATAGCGAATAAAAAAACTTAATTGTTTGAATTTTTGTTCTCTGCTTTTCGATACTTTCAAAAAGCAAATCGTAGCAACCAACGGTTGTTCATTTGTTTGAAAGGTGTAAAGAAATGTTAGAGAGGTGAATAAATGAAAAGGCTTGTTTTTTGTGTTTTGACAGATATTATTAGAGCATTTTTCTTTTAAATTCTCAGCAATTTATTTATATTGCTGGGATATAAAGTTGAATGTTTGAGAATATCTTTCAAAAATTTCCAAAGTCTACTGATGATTAGGGTAGTTCCTATGAAATGTCGACATATAGATAGCTGGGAAACATAGAAAATAAGCTATTTATAATTTTTATTGGTATAAATGGTAGAAGCTAAAAATAGCGAATAAAAAAACTTAATTGTTTGAATTTTTGTTCTCTGCTTTTCGATACTTTCAAAAAGCAAATCGTAGCAACCAACGGTTGTTCATTTGTTTGAAAGGTGTAAAGAAATGTTAGAGAGGTGAATAAATGAAAAGGCTTGTTTTTTGTGTTTTGACAGATATTATTAGAGCATTTTTCTTTTAAATTCTCAGCAATTTATTTATATTGCTGGGATATAAAGTTGAATGTTTGAGAATATCTTTCAAAAATTTCCAAAGTCTACTGATGATTAGGGTAGTTCCTATGAAATGTCGACATATAGATAGCTGGGAAACATAGAAAACAAGCTATTTATAATTTTTATTGGTATAAATGGTAGAAGCTAAAAATAGCGAATAAAAAAACTTAATTGTTTTAGTTTGTTTTTTATATATTTCTTTTTTCTTATTAAACTTTATTAAGAACTTATTTTTAATTATGTATACAAACAACTTTTTGTATTAAATTTGACATTTGTTTATGAAAACGATAACAAACTTGCTTATTTTGCAATTTCATTTCCACATTCCACAGCAATGCTATTAATTTTATAAACATTGTTGTCTTCTTCTTTTTCTTTCGATTCCGTTTTTTATCAGAATACCAATTTACGATCGCAACGGAACTGAATGCGGAGACTTAATCGAAACGCAGAATAGGAGTGAATAGCAAAAAAATCACTCGTTATATTGGATGAATTTCACTCTTTTTTAGCACAACATCCCCTGGTTATAGTTCAACCCTACACATGGGTTGAGGGATCTTTTCACGGTTCCTGATGTTTACTACTGTTTTTATTTTAAAACCCTTATCTTCCAATCCGGTTTTGACATCATCAATATCTACGCATGGGTCAATCCCTTTAATAACGACCTGAAGACCTTTGGCACTTTTGAGCTGGTAAGTGTAAAACATATCGACAAACTAGAGAAATGGCTCAAGCTTTGGAAAATCAAGGTTAATGAACAAAAGTGTGCCCATGTTACATTCGCACTGCGTCTAGGAACATGCTCACCCATTACTATTAACAATAAAGTAATACCTCAACACAGTGAAGTCAAATACCCAGGTATTCATCTTGACCGCAGACTAACTTGGAAGACGTACATCGAGGCAAAAGTAACGCAAATGAAATTGAAAGCAGTGCAAATTAACTGGCTAATAGACAGAAATTCGACTTTGAAGCTTGATTGTAAACTTTTGCTGTACAACTCGATGCTAAAGCCAATATGGTGCTATGGGATTCAATTATGGGGCACAGCCTCGGCATCTAACATTGAAAAAATTCAAAGAAGTCAAAATAGAATACTGCGTAGAATTACAGATGCTCCATGGTACATTAAAAACTCACGAATCCACGCAGATCTGAACGTTCCTTTTGTGAAATCTGAATTTGTGAAGTACGCGACAAACTTGAATTCCATCCAAATCCTCTTGCAGTTAATATTCTTAACTTTGGTGGTCATACCCGTCTGAGAAGGAGAGATACTTTGGCTACCATTAGAGCTCTAAACAGATGACTGAATTCTGAAGTAATATTCGCATAAAAATAAATTTTTATCCAGCACTGGCAGGACTATAATCACAATTTTTTTTAGTATTAAGAGTTGAATACTTATTGTCATTACATTTCTTATATAGATTCAATAAATAAAATAATAAAGTTAAAAAAGTAAATAAAGAAGAATAAAAAAGTGACCAAGCTTTTTAACAAAAAATCGGTTAACTTATCTCTTAACGATTTAGTAAAGGCAAATACAAATCCTTCAGTGTTTAAACAAAAATTTATAGATGTTCAATCGCTATACAAGAATTACACTTTCATATATACAAATGCCTTACAAGTAAACAACATGGTTTGTTACAGTGTAACCAAAAATGGTAAAATACTTACATATAGCTAAAATTCTCCCTCAGTACACATCAATATATACAGCGGAAATCATTGCAATTACGGAGGCTATAAACATATTAAATAAAAAGGATATTTTGCAATCTGCACAGACTCACTTCCCTCCCTCAAATCAATTATTAATACCTCAAACAATTGTAAATATGCAACAACTATTAGGAATCTTCTAATTGACAAATACCCAAACGTAGTACTTGTGTGGACACCAGTGGCTGTGTTCTGTAACTTTGGCGAGTTCTCGCATCGAAAACTTGTGAAACAAATTATTCCATTGTTTCTGGAAAAGTGAGAAAAACTGCGTCTGTAACTCATGTCGAAAACTATCCAAAGTGATTACGTCGTTACGTTAGAAATGTCTGAAAATATAAAACGAAGCCGACATGCAATTTTAAAAATGAAAGCGCCAGCCACAATTAGTACCGCCGCCGACCAAAAATTACTAAAGTAATTGGCAAAGACACCTTCAACGTAACATCAGTGAAGCACGGACAAATAAGTGAAACAAAAATCCAAGTCAACTGCGAAAATGATTACCGAAAACTTTCGGCCGCTCTGGAAAAAGAGAAAAGACGTTTTTATACTTATCAACTTTAAAGTGCTAAAGGCCTTCAGGTTGTCATATAAGGTATTGACCCTTATGTAGACACGAATGAGGTTAAGACTGCACTGCTAGATAAAGGCTTTAAAATAAAAAATGTGCTAAATATGCGGAAACGTGAAAAGATTCCTCAACCCATGTTTAGGGTTGAACTGGAACCAGGCGATGTTATTCTCAAAAAGAGTGAAACTCACCCAATTTATAACCTCAAATTTCTTCTTCATCGCAGAGTTGCCGTTGAGGAGCCGCACAGCGTTTAGGGCCCGTTCAATGCCTAAACTGTCAGGAATTTGGCCATACTAAGGCCTATTGTAAACTGCCCACAGTTTGTGTTGTGTGTGGAGAACTGCACGGCACATCACAGTGCAAAAAGTCAAAAACTGACTCAAGTGTTAAAAAATGCAGTAACTGTGGAGGCAGGCAACCATACTGCAAATTACAGGGGCTGCCCTGTCTATACCCACTTTAAGCAGTCAATGACAAATAAGCCATCAATTACCTTTAAGCAACCCCAGCAGTCAAACATCATTTCTGCAAACAATTTTCCCCAGGTGGGCCAGTCAACCAGCCACATAAACATGCAAAACCCCAAACAAGTTTCATATGCTAGTGTGGTCAAAACCGATACACAAAACTTGATTCAGGAGCCCAAACCCCAAAATTCCGATCAAAATTTTAACAAGCTTGAGGCAACTCTGCAGACTCTTGTTCAATCCATAAACACTTTTACCGTTTCTATGACAAACATGATGCAGGAAATGCTGAAAATACAATCCACTATTTTACAGGCAATTTTAAAAAAATGAATTGGTTAAAAATATCATCGTAAAAATACGCATCCGCCAACACAAAAATGAACTTGAGCACTTCCTTATGGAAAAGCAAATCGATATAATGATGATTGCTGAAACTCATTTGACAAGCAATAGTTATTTCAAAATTAATGGCTACATGCTGTATGACACTAAAGATCCCCGTGGAAGGTCTTGTGGAGGCTCAGCAATTCTAATAAAAAAATAGAATTAAGCACTATTTTCTGCATGAGACACGTGAGGAGTATCTCAGAGCAACTAATATATGCATTGAATACTTGCATGAAAAAATCGTTATTTCTTCGATCTTATCACCACCACAATTTTCAACAACAGAAAATCAGTATTCACATTTCTTCAAATCACTTGGGCCTCGATTTTTAGCGGCTGGTGACTATAACGCTAAGCATACTTTTTGGGAATCACGTTTAATTTCCCCAAAAGGCCGTGTGCTTTTTGACACCATTTCCAAAATGGGCTTAGATGTGGTTTCGAGCGGACACCCCACTTATTGGCCGTCAGACCGACGAAAGATCCCAGACGTTATAGATTTTGGAGTTGTGAAAAATTTTCCTTTAGAGTGGATGCAAGTGGAGCCTTCATTAGATTTGTCAGCAGATCACTCACCCACTATAATCTCTGTTTCGTTCCCCCAAGAGATTGGCTCCCCGTAGACCATCAATAGAGTTAATTGGCTAAAATACAAAAAATATTTGAGTACAGAAAATATTGCCTTGAGAACCCCTGAGGATGTTGATATATCAATTAAAGATTTTTCTGAAGACCTTAGAAAAGTTAGAAGAGAGTGGCAACTTCGCAGGTCTCCCCAGCTTAAAAGCAGGCTACGGGAGTGCATAACTCAATTTAGAAATGTGCTTGAAATCCAAAGAATGGCTTCCCTTAAAAATTATCTAGAAGGTCTTGATAGTAGCCCGCAAACCGACTATTCTCTATTGAAAGCGACAAAAGGTCTGCAAAGACCCGTAATAGGTAAGCCACCTTTGCCAACTTCAACTGGCGACTGGGGAAGAAGTGATTCTGAAAAAGGGATGGTGTATGTTAATCATTTGAAAAACGTTTTTACTGCAAATGATACAGTGGATGATGTTGCTGAATTTCCGCCATATGCTGTTAGACCGCCTGTGCCTTTGAGACTTAGTTTTCAAGATGTCGAAAACGTTATAAATAAAGTAAACTCAAAAAAAGCTCCAGGTTTTTACAAAATTACTGGCAAAATGCTTGTACAGTTACCTCGTGTTGCTAGAAGAATTCTTCTTTTCATTTTTAACGCTATTTTACACCTTGAATATTATCCTGCAGAGTGGATGGTCTCAATGATTACTACGATACCCAAGCCAGGGAAGGATCCCACTAAAGTAGAGTCATATAGACCAATAAGTCTACTGCCAACAATTTCAAAACTTTTCGAAAAATTGTTAATGGCGAAGTTGACTCCAATATTGAATGATGTAGGATGTATCCCTGATCATCAATTTGGTTTTCGGGCTAAACACAGCACCATTGAACAAACGCATAGACTAGTTAATGTTATAAGAAAGACTTTTGAGGATAAAAAGTATTGCTCAGCTCTATTTGTTGATGTTTCCCAAGCTTTTGATAAAGTGTGGCACGAGGGATTAATGCACAAAATAAAGTTGAACTTGCCTGCAAACACTCATAAGCTTCTGGAAAGTTTGTTATCAGAGAAGGCGACTTTATAAGCCCAACTCAGCCAATCGAGGCAGGAGTTCCCCAAGGTAGCATTCTGGGACCCACTTTATATTTAATTTACACTTCTGACATGCCAACCAGATCTAGTATTCACACCTCAACTTTTGCAGATGACACAGCATTCTGCAGCGTACATGAAAACCATCAAGTAGCTTCGCGAAATTTGCAGGAGTATATTTCAATATTAGAGATGTGGTTAAAACTTTGGAAAATTAAAGTTAATGAACAAAAGTGTACTCACGTTACATTCACACTGCGTTAACAAACTTGTTCAGCTATCCAAATTAACAATTCACCTATTACGCAGCAAAATGAAGTCAAGTACCTTGGTATTCATCTCGACCGTAGGTTAACGTGGAAGCCTCACATTGACGCGAAAGTTACTCAGCTAAAATTAAAAGCAGCGCAATTAAATTGGCTTATGGGCAGAAATTCTACATTGTAATTAGATTGCAAACTTTTCAGCATCAAACATTGAAAAAATTCAAAGGCGACAAAACAAAATTCTTCGAACAATTACTGCTGCTCCATGGTACGTAAAAAACTCCCGAATTCACAAGGATCTGTGTGTTCCACTGGTAAAAGATGAGTTTTCAAAGCATGCGACAAGGTATATCAGCAAATTGGAACTTCACTCAAACCCTCTTGCACGAAACATACTTAATTTTAGTGGTCACACTCATCAGAGCGTTAAGTAGGTGATTTTACCGAAATAACTCCCGCATAATAAAACTTTTTGTCTAGCATTGGCTGGACTTAGTTTATTTATTGTATTTAGTAATAAGATTTGAATACTTATTGTTAGTTTGCATTGTGAAGATTCAATAAATAAATAAAAGCTAAAAAAAAATTTTTAATTTGATTAACGGTGATATTTGTTGAGTGTTCCTACTCAATAAAATTGCACTGACGGTTCCTAATTGTCCGTCTAGATACTACGAGTTGTTAAATATTAAATACTTTAGATCTAATTTTGCAAATGCTGATCCATTTTGGAAGATTTGCAGTCAATTTAGCAAATATTATAAATTTATAGACTTTTCTTTAGATAAAAATACTGTGAAATGTAAATTATTGCCTTTGTAAATGCTTTTTCAAGACTTATTTATAGTGTTTGTAATGTACTTTTTTGAATGTACTCGTAATAAGTAATTGGATCAATATCTGTCTGTAAGTATATTACATCCATAGACATGAATAAATAAATAAATAAAAAACATTGGGTATCTTGGACGTTGGTTCCGCTTTTAAGTTGATCTTTATCTTGCCGTCTGTATATTCAGATATACAGTGCAAACAGCCATCTACCAATGCTGCAGGCTACTCCATTGCATCCAATAAGCCTTAGCAAACTTATATTTCATTGTGGATAAGCATCACACCTTTTTAGCAGCTATAATTTTTCCAAGACCAAGTTCACTTTTCTGAGCTGCTAAAATCATAGCCCTGCAGACGTTCAATCTATCGCACAAGCTGCCCCTATGGATTCTTAAACTGCAACAGCCATCTAATAGCCGACTCGTAGCGTAAACGGCTGCCCATACAGATATTTGTTATAATGCTTTATACATGCCTCTAGTTGCAGTACAATGCACTGCATATGTGGGGGCTATTCCCTGAGTACTGGTCAAAGATAAAAAAATGTATGGTTGTTTGTTTGTGTTATGTTTTTTGTTTTATATTGTTTGTGTGAATGTGTTATACATTAATAACAAGCAGATTAATAGCAAATTGGGTTGATGTGATAAAAATTCTTAACACTTCCGCCCGCTTAAGCTTTTTCGTCCCGAACAGGCACATAACCACTTCTCCCATACTAGGCTAGTCGTTACAAGTGGACTACTCTTTCCTTTCACCTTCGAGGGCTTCTGTTCATCTGTATCCTGTGTTAATTATTTTAATCACTTTATGCTGTCCTTCCCAATGGGTTTACAGTTTGGGAGAAAGTTCTTTCTTCCGTTGTGGGTTATAAAGTAAAACCAATTTTCCTGTCAGGATACCATCAGAGTTTCACTGACAATTTTGGACCGAGTACGTACTAACTCATGCACATTGATTAGGTCTTCTTTCTCCTGCACAGAGTTATATATATGTACATATGTATATATATACAATTAATGATGTTTTCTCAAACCTTGGCGGAAATCAATATTTTACGGTCTTGGACCTCAAGAGCGGTATTCATCAAATTCCGCTAGGAGAGGAAGATAGGGAAAAGACTGTTTTCTCGGTTAATAACGGAAAGTATAATGAGTTTTCGCGATTACCGTTCGGGCTAAAGAACGCTCCGGCAATCTTTCAAAGGGCTTTAGATGACATATTACGGCATCTAATAGGTAAAATTTGTTACACGTGGACGATATTATTATCTTTAGTAAAGATGAAAAATCCCATCTGAACCACCTTAACCAGGTTTCTGAAACTTTGGAAAGGGCTCACATAAAAATTCAGCTGGACAAATGCGAATTTTTTAAACGTAAAGTGAAGTTTCTAGGTTTTTAGTATCAAAAGATGGAACCGAAGCAGATCCAAACAAGGTTGTTTCAATTTTACAGTTTGGTTATCCAGAAACTCTCAAAGAACTACATACCTTTTTGGGTTTATCTAGATACTACAGACGTTTTATTAGAGGTTATGCGGACACTGTCAAACCTCTTACAGTTCTGCTAAGGGGGGAAGGTGGATGTGTGTCGAAATCGGCTTCAAGCCATACAAAAATTATCGAGGTAAAAGAAAGCTTTCGTTTTTTTTATTATTATTTTTTTTTTTATTTCAAAAATAAGAAGAAAAAAACAACAGCATTACATCAAATAGCAACAATAGCATCAATAATTGCAATACAGCAAATGGCAACAACAACAACACAGCATGCAATAAACATATAAATATATAAATATTACAACCCAACAAACCTTACTATGACAGATAAAAAACCAAAACACCCATAATAAAAAAATAAAATAAATTAATAAACATAAAGAAAAATAATATAAAAAAAAAAATTAAATAAATAAATAAAACAAAACGAAACGAAACAAAATAAAAAAATTAAACAATAAGCATATTTTTTTATGTATAATTACATGGCCAGATCAGGGCTTTTATGACCCTTTTAAAGGCACTGTTGCCATTTCCCGAATACACTCCTAATATAGAAAGTACTTCGCAATGTTGGTGATGCCGGGTTAATCGTTGTTGATCATTATAGTATCGAAGGTCTGTACACTGGATACTATATGATCAACCCAGCAACGATTAATTTTCGGTTTCACCTTCACACGGGGACAACATTTGTTTTTTGGTCTTCCACCATGATGACAGGCAGCTTTAAAATAGAATATTGCAACATACGTGGGCTGAGAACGAATTTTTTCTCTGCATATGCTCACACTTCTCTCCATCGGCCGGATGTTTTCGCCCTGTGTGAGACCCAGGTATCTGAGAATGCTGATCCACAGGATTTTCATATACCTGGGTATCAACTCCTATCCCTATTTAATTTCCATCGGAGCCTTGTAATTTACGTTCGCAATGAAGTTGTGTTCCAATGCCAGCAACCATTAGGCATGCATGATGCCGAATTTACCTGTCTTTGGGTTAAATTCAAAATCAGGTCACACCTTTTGCATTTCTGGTTTCTATATAGAAGTCCAAATACGGGGCGGGATACTACCATTTCTGGTTTCGATACCCTCTCTGACTCCATATCGAAAATCCTAGAGGATTGTCCGAGCAGTGAAATCGTTGTTGCTGGCGATTTCAATGTTCACAACTCATCTTGGCTTCGCCGTTCGAGTCATACAACTCCAGAAGGCCAATATGTTGAGTTATTCGCTGCGCACAACCACCTAGCGCAATTAGTGAATGAACCAACGCATATTTCATGTGTTGAAGGGCACCATTCAAACGCACTTGACCTATTCCTGACTTCACACCCTGAAAAGTATGAAGTCAAAGTTAGTGCCCCTCTCGGCAATTCGGATCATTGTACCATTTCTGCCTCCTTTTCGATCTCTGAACTTCGTAACGTTTCGAAATCAGCTACGAAACGTTCAATATTTATTTACGAAAAGGCGCGTTGGGCCGAGCTCAATCAATTTTATGAGCATTTTAATTGGAAACTTTCCTTTCTAGATAACGACATAAATGCTTCAGCAAAAATGGTCGAGAATATTATGTTGCTAGGGATGAAATCATTCATCCCATCCAAGCAGATTTCGGTTAAACCAAGAGTGAAATCCTGGTTTAATCAGACGTGCAAAAACGAAGTCAGATCCAGAGAGGAAGCATTCAGTAATTGGCGTTTAAACAAAAACCCAGAGACTGGTTTGCTACGCAAAAGGGCAAGATCTTCGTGTGCCAAGGTACTTAGGCGTGAAAAGTTTCTTCACGAACAGCGTGCCAAGATCCTTACAGCTCCCCGGGGCAGTAAGACCTTTTGGTCATTCGTTAAGAGGGTAAAGAACAATACTAAAGGGTGTTTTTTAAGCTAGATAGAACTTTAAATTGTAAAAAATAACACAAAAAATTAAATTGTAATCAAAATTTTTTTTATTTGTTTCAGTATACTTTTTTTACCACTTGGTTGATACATCTTTGGTCAACGCTTGAATTTTATATAAACGCTCCGAAATGCAAAAATGCAACCTGGCCGCAGAAAGTCTGGCAGATTTTCGATTAAAAGTGGGCGAAATGCTCTGCAAAATGGGGCAAATATCAACACCACGAGGAAGACCTTCGGAAGTAACAAGGAATCTTACTGTAAAAGTAATAATTTTATTGTTTTTTATTTGCGCATATATACAGTACGAGTACACATTTATAGAATTAAAATGTTTCAATAAAATATTACAGAGAAAGCATCAGGCTATTTTACAAAACGAAATTCGACTTGATGACATAGATCATTGGCCGGTATGGTTAGCAAATCGTTTGACATGCAAATTGCCTGTAACGGATATACGAATGTAGTGTGGAAAATGTGATACAAGTTTGTGTTTCAACAAACAAGGATTTGTTAAAAAAAATTTCATTCCGAATAGTAATAATACATGCATTCATACATACAGATGTAAAGGGTGTTTTTTTAAGCTAGATAGAACTTTAAATTGTAAAAAGTAACACAAAAAATTAAATTTTGATGAAACATTTTTTTTATTTGTTTCAGTATACTCTGACAAATCATCATGAATAGACTCACGCTTGAACAACGCTACGAAATTATCCAAATTTACTTTGAAAATCAGTCGTCGATTCGCGCAACTTATAGACGACTTCGTCATTTGTATGGCGTACATAATCGTCCATCTGAACAAGCCATTCGTCGAACTGTGGATAGATTTCGTACCACATACTCTCTAGAGGATGCAATAACACCAGCACGTCGAAGGAATGTGCGTACTGAAGAGAATATCGCCGCTGTAAACGAAAGTGTGGAAGAAGATCCAAATTTATCGATTCGTCGTCGGTCGCATGAATTGGGGCTCTGTCCGTCCACTACGTGGAAAATTTTGCGCAAAGATCTCGGCCTACACCCGTATAAGATCCAGCTGGTGCAGGAATTGAAGCCATGAGACCATTGTATGCGTCGTTCTTTCGCCGATTGGGCTCTAGAGCAGTTGGCAACTGACCCGTTGTTTTATCGCAAAATTGTGTTCAGCGATGAGGCGCATTTTTGGCTTAACGGGTTTGTTAATAAGCAAAATTGCCGCATATGGAGTGAGACCAATCCACAAGAGACCCTACAGACTCCATAACATCCAGAAAAATGCACTGTTTGGTGCGGTTTTCATGCTGGTGGCATCATCGGACCTTATTTCTTCAAAAATGAGGCCGGAGCTCGCGTTACGGTCAATGGAGATCGTTACCGCACCATGATCAATGATTTTTTGTTTGAAAATATGGATGACATTGATCCGGAGGAGATGTGGTTTCAACAGGATGGCGCTACGTGCCATACGGCGAACGCAACCATCGACTTACTGAAATCAAAATTTGGCGATAAGTTGATTTCGAGAAATGGACCTGTCAATTGGCCTCCAAGGTCTCGATTATTTCCTGTGGGGCTACGTGAAGTCACTGGTTTATGCTGATAAACCAGCAACAATTGACGCCTTGGAGGCCAGCATTGTTCGTGTTGTTCGTGACATACGGCCAGCAGTGCTCGAAAGTGGCCCAAAATTGGACGTCCAGAATGCGCTTCGTCAAGAACAGCCGCGGTGCCCATATGCCCGAAATCATTTTCAAATGTTAATGTCACGTATTGATCTTTCGAATAAAAAAAATTTTGATTACAATTTAATTTTTTGTGTTATTTTTTACAATTTCAAGTTCTATCGGGCTTAAAAAAACACCCTTTAGTTCGTCAATTCCAACTCTCTTAAAGAATGACCAAGCATTCACCGACCCGGTTGACAAGGCTAACCTGCTGGCTGAAATTTTTGCAAGCAATTCTTACTTGCCGGAAAGCAGTCAATCACTTCCTGAGCTCGAAAGAGTATCTGCAACTATGCCAAAGGTATTTTTCCGGGCTCGAGCAGTTTAAAGGGTTTTGGCCGACCTCGACATAAATAAGGCTCCTGGACCGGATGGCATCCCAGCACTGGTCTTGAAGCAGTGCTCTTCTACGCTTGCGCGTCCGTTAGCACACCTCTTCAGCAAACTTTACCATGTTGGTGAGTTTCCATCGTGCTGGAAGGTTGCTAATGTAACGCCAATCCCCAAAAAGGGTGAAACTAAGAACCCCGAAAATTACCGCCCAATTGCAATTTGCTCTGCGCTTTCCAAAGTGATGGAAAGTATGGTCAACTATCACCTTATGAAATATCTAGTCACACAAATTACTTTGTGACCGCCAATATGGATTTCGCAAGGGTCGTTCTACTGGCGATCTTATGGCATATCTGTCAGAGAAATGGTGCCACTCAATCCATCATTTCGGCGAAAGTAAGGTGGTGGCTCTGGGTATTTCCAAAGCGTTTGACAGAGTGTGGCATGGTGCGCTACTGGTAAAACTTACTGCTTTTGGTGTCGGTGATGACTTCTCTCGATTTATATCGAGCTTTCTCAGAGACCGCACTATACGAGTTGTTATAGATGGGGTCCCATCAAACGAGTTCAAGATTAATTCAGGGGTACCGCAAGGCTCCGTTCTTTCTCCTACTCTATTTCTTATTTTCCTCAACGACCTTCTCTATCAAACTTCCAACCCTATCCATTCTTTCGCGGATGACAGCAGCATTTGTCACTCGTACTCTTTTAGTTATAGGCCCAGCCTATCAGAGATCGCTGCCAAGAGACTAAACATGAATGATTCACTGAATAGTGATCTTCTATTGGTCTCTGAATGGGGTCGTAAAAACAGGGTCGCCTTTAATGCTCGTAAGACCCAGTGTTGCTTATTGACGCACAAACAAACGACCGCTAATGCTGCTTCATCTGTACTCATGGATGGTATAAATATTGAAGAATCGGATGCTCTTGATGTTCTTGGAATGAAGATACAGTGTGACGTTCGCTGGAATGAACACATTTTTCATATCTCTAAAGAAGCATTCAAGTGCCTCGGTTTTTTGAAACGGTGTAAGATGTACTTCACTCCATCCGACCTCCTTACTATTATACCACCTACATCCGACCGAAAATGGAATACAACTCTCATGTTTGGGCCGGTGCCTCAAAGTCTGTTTTGGGGTTACTCGACCGTGTGCAGGAGAGGGCGAAGAAGCTCATCGGTGACAGTAGGGTATCCAACTCTATTGACTCACTGGAGCATCGACGCAGTGTGGGATGCGTTACTCTGTTCTATCGATACTACAATGGATTTTGCTCTGACGAGATTAGGGATCTCGTTCCCGAAACGCGCACATTTTTACGTAGCACGCGTTCATCGTCTAGAGCTCACCCATTTGTGGTCGATTGCCCGGGGAATCGTACTACGCATTACAGAGAGAAATCGTTTTTCAGCCGCACGCTTCGTCTGTGGAACAAGTTGCCTGCAGAAGTGTTTCCTGTCTGTTATAACGTTGGAAGATTCAAGTCAAATGTTCACAAACACTACTCCCTCTCCTCACAACCTATTTTCCTAGTTCTGGTACAATGCACTGCATATGTAGGGGTTATCCCCTGAGTACTGGTCCAATTAAAAAAAAAAAAAAAAAAAAAAAAAAAAAAAAAAAAAAAAACTTTCCATGAGAAATAATATTGGCATATCAGTCAGGACAACCAGCCGATCACATTAGTTTCTAGGACCTTTCATAAGACCGAGGAAAATTATGCTACTAACGAGCGCAAGACGGTCGCTATTATTTGGGCTCTCGGGCCATTGATAAACTACCTATATGGTTCCGAAAAACTCATAATTTACACAGACATCAGCCGCTGACCTACACATTGAGTGGTAATAACCATAATACAAAAATGAAAAGATGGAAATGTATTTTAGAAGAATACAATTATGAGTTGAGATATAAGCCAGGACGAGCGAATGTAGTGGAAGACGCAATCCAACTTCAAGGTAGAATTTCTGGCCATAAGCCAATTTAGTTGCGCTGCTTTTGGTTTCAAATGAGTGAATACGTGGAGGTATTCCTTTTCCCCAATATTCGTGGGAACAAAAATGAAACCTTCGGAAAAATTCTGACAAACAAAACAACAAGACAAAACGTTGACAATCACGGATATGGAGAAACGAAAAAAATGGTTGGGTCACTGGGACAAGGACTGCAACGCTACCTGCAGGTGGTAACTTGGGGATACTTAAGGCTACCAAATGGTCCTGGACCCACCTAGCATCAGTGAACTGTGGTGGAGTACCGGTGTTACATTCGAGCGCCTTAAGGAAACTGTCCAGCAATTTCTGGCTGATCAACTCTCCTTTTTCACGGGTGATTGCTCCGTCAGAGTTGCTTTGGTCAACAACAGCCCTATTCAGTGGGTTTTTTGCAACCTCACTGTAAGGTTTATTGATGACCATAGACCCCTTCCTAGGTTAGATGGTTCTTCCGCGGACCGTTGCCTTTTGCATACTGCCTCGACGGCAGTAGCTACGTCCGGATCTGGGTTTTCGGCTATATATGCCTTGACCCATGTCAAGCACTGTTTATCGCTGTTTGACATAGACTCCTCGGCTACTTTTCAGAGCTTTTCGACATATGGTCGAGCCGCTCTGATTTTTAGCATGGTTTTGCCGGAACTGCTGTTTTGCTCCCGCTCCACCTTTTGTATTGTATTGGACGTGGATTTTCCAGTTCGTTCTCTGCTGGGTAGCACATCCGGAGTTTTCCGCATGTTATTGGATTTGCAAGTTTGGAGCTCCCTGGCAAGTCCGAGTTGTCTGCAGGGTGTTTTTGGCCTGTTATTCACACCCCGCGTTTTAATGCTGTGTTTACAGGTTGTAATTTTAGCTTTGCAGCGGCCGATGTACTAGGTATTTCGGCTTTGTACATCTGACTGCTGCCATTTCCGGTTTCCGGTTAGGGCTTTACCGGTTTTAGACGGCAGTCCATCAGCTTGTTTGCCAGCCTGTCGTGTTTTGTTTCTTTTGTACTTTATTTCATGTATGTATGATCCCACGAGTTGGACGGTAAAGAAAAGGCCATCCATACACTGACGGCGTGCATGAAATAGGCAACTACTAATTACAACAGGTCCGTGCCCTAGACCGGAGTAGAAACCACACGCAACTAGTCTTTTTTATGCATTGACTAGCCACACAGCCCCTCGGCGCAGCTTCTGCAACCTTGGCCTTCAGTAGGACATTTTAGTATGCGGATCTGATACACCTCGTGTTACTCGGGGTGTATGCCACCTGACGCGAGGTTAGCACATGACAGCGGATTGGTATATTCCCCTCAAGCCCAGGACGTGGATATTCACATATAAGCCATATATGTGAATGCTCCTGTCCTCCCCTATCCGCCAACTGGCGACGCGTCCGATGGGAGTATAACGAATCCAGCGCGGAAAAAATTTATTACAAGAATTAAATTAACACAGTTGAAAAGAATTATTTAGACAAAAATTAATTAGACCCGTAGCCTCTGATGATGACAAATTATTTTTGGTGACAATAATAACATCGTTGTTTACTTATATAATTGTATCTTTCTTTTATTAAATATTTCACTTTTTCAATTTTATATTCAGAAAAATTAAAAAAAATGTCATCCGGCTTTACTAAAGGTTATTTGACAAACTTTGCATAGAAATTTTGTAAAGTAGATGACACACGATATGTTTTTAACAACTTACATGTAATTTTTCACAATGTAAAATGCCTACATGTCGTCTGTTACCTCAAAAACATTGCGTCTGTAAAAAACATGAGCAAAGTCGTCTGACAAAATTTCAAATAGAGTGCGTTTTATTTTTTTATGTTTAAACATCTGACATTAGAACTCTATGCCTTGCGAACAATCCAGCGACCATTTTTGGACGGTATAAGTAGTCGGCTTGAGGAAATTTTAATGCATTAATGTTTTATATAATTATTTTTTATAATAATAAAAAGCATAGACAATGTCAGACGTAAATGTACATGTACGTTTATGGGCAAATTTTAAAAGCCGTCTGTAAAAATGAAAAATTTTTACGGACATGAAAAATTACATAAGGAATTACATATGAAAAAACATATCGTCTGTGGCTACCTTAAATAAATGAAAAATATTTTTTACGAATATTTCCCATGGTCTTTAACGTCATTATATTTTGAATTTTCGTTTTTATGAGATTCATGCCACAAAAAAATACCCCTCCAACTTCCGGGTTGCCAAATAGCAAATCCAGGCACTTCGTTGTAAAATTAGCTCTCTGGATTCTCATTTAATGCATTTTGTAATCATAGACATTTATCCAGAAATCAAGTTTGAATTTTATTTAACCATTCATATGAACTTAGTTTCCGCGACTTTCTTCTACAGTAAAATCAATAATTTCTTCTTCAAAGTGTTCGTTTAATTTGCATTTAATTTTTAAACTGTTTCCAATACAAAAGTTAGTATTTTTTATGTTAACAAAAGATTTTGGTAATCGTTGTCTAAATTGACATTAATTGAGCTATATTTTGAATATACGTAAAACAATGCTGAAAGTGCTATACATATGTAGTTGAAAACGCTTTAAAAAATACTAAAGGCCGAGGAACATACAATCCGTCGTATTTTATCCGTCTCTTTTTTCAACTGACATCAACGTATACGAAGTATTAAGTTGGCGCAATCAGGGGCGAAATCACCGCATACGATATCGACCTATATTATCGATATTTTTGATTTTGGTATCATGGCACACGATATCGAATGAATTGTATTGCAATATAAATCAATAATATAAATGAATTGTATTGCAATAACATAAATGGCACATGATATCGAATAAATTGTATTGCAATAACATAAAAACGTTAAACAATTATTTTTTTGTATTCGTTCTTTTAGGAAACATATCGCAATATGTTGCAATAAAGGAGCGATATGGATATCTATTACATTTTGTTCAAATTACGATCCGATATGCATCGTTTGCCATAATCTAGATGTATCGTAATGTTACTCGATACGATAGTGAATTCGATATCGTATACGGTGATTAGACCCCAGTACTTTGTTAACGCGCTTTATTTTAATTTGATTAAAGTCTTTTGATTTATTTTCAGACAGAGCACAGAAAATCTAACACAATTTGTTTTTAATTTATTTTATTTTCAAACGAAAACTCAAATAAAAATATACAAAATATATTACCAAATAGTTGTCAAAGTTCTCAACGTACGTTAAAAGTTTATCAACTTTAATACTTTGCTTTGCGGTGTTGAACTAATTTTTAATGTTCTGAGCAGCGTCGAAGGTATATACATGGGCACTGATCAGTTTTAACTAATTTAATTTCAACACTTTAAATACTGTGACTACGTTTGTTTTGGTCGTTCCGTGTGTTAAGTTCGCAAACATTACTCCCCCTTTCCTCCTCATAATCTATTTTCCTAGTTCCAGTACAATGCACTGCATATGTAGGGGCTATCCTTGAGTACTGGTCCAAGATAAAAAAAAAAATTTGCGGAAAAGTATGGAATGTAACAAAGCTCATAAGAATACATGTATTCGAACGTAGTTGTCAATTGTAAAAGGCAACGTATAACGTACATGTACCCATGCAGAACTCTGTTGTGATAAAAGACGATTTTCTCCATTATGGTGCATGTCTGAACGCCGCATAAACAAAATTGAATTTTTTTATGCTATTAATCATTAACATTTCTTCCACTTAACGTTTATTCGAGTAGGTGTGTAGCACATTCTGTTTACATAATTGATTTTATCATGCATACTCATGTCCACACATACACACATATGTACATGTATGTGTGGACATGAGTTCTTTTAAGGTTTCTAAAAATAAATACAAATGTATGAATATTTTTATCGTTTGCTTTGTTTGCGTTTGTTTTGTTGTATATAAAATTGAATACCTATTTGAATTGGTGGTAGAAATGTTATTTATCCATATGTTGTCATAAGCATTTGACAAAACGCTCGATAACAGCCCCAGTGGCCCAATGGATACGGCATCGGCCTCCTAAGCCGGGGATTGTGGGTTCGAGTCCCATCTGGGGTAGAATTGTTTTTAACCTTGTTTTTTATAGTCCCAGCTAATCATAGACATAATTTGTAACAAGCCGAGTCCGAAAGAAAATAAGCTACATATATGAACCACTTTGTATCATTCTGTTTCGCCACTTTTGCGTTGCGGATTCGCTGTGATATTAAGAGCCCTTGTCCACTATATTTTTTAAAAATAAAAATAATGCAACACTGAATGTCACCGTGCAACAAAAGTTAATTTGTTGATACATTGTTGATACGTGCTTAAAAATAGGTGTGCTTCTTTACATTACTTTGGGTTCCCAATTTGTACGAAAAGCGTTCCTGTACTTTAAAATTGGGCAAATGAGAGTGCTTTTGATAGAATAGTATACTTCCTCTTCTTGCACGAAACAGCCCGTACTTTTTCTTCGGGCTAGTTTGAGCAAGTAGTTAAGCAAGCAGCTGTTCGAAAAATAAAGAATAACAAAGAAACAAAGTTCATTTGAATCAACTCGTATACAAATCATTTCAGTGTTGTTATATTAATATTAAATAAAAAGAAATATGTATGACTTTAAAAAAAGACCAAGAGTGTAAAACATCACAGTATTTTTTCGTAAAACTAAATGCCAATTTTTGTTGCTACATCAAAACACAGCATGTTTCTTTTTGGGCTAAAAATTTGGCTTTTGCGTTCACGTACTTTAGGTAAATTTTTTCTGTATTTGAGAGAAACTTATAAATGCTTGCTCTCTTTTGCATGAAACTTGCCCGGAAAGTAAAGAAACACTGCATTTTTCAGTTTTTGTGGTGTTTTTAACAATGGACAATAAAGAGACATAAGTTTGGTTGTTTTTTTTTTTATAAAAATTTAATATTAACTCTTATTTTTGCAACTAAAGATCCTTTAAGTTTAATATAAAAAATTCAACAGTATTTTTTTCCGATAACAATTTGTTATCATCGTTAGTGCGCTTTTACATTTAGACAGACGATGGGCAGACAGACGAAATTTGATGGTGGTCTGTCTATTAATTTCTTAACTGTAAAAAGTTAGGCAAGACCAAAAGAGAAATGAAAAAATGTCTGCCCGTCGTCTGTCTAAATATAAAAGCAAACTTAGGAAAATTATTTTCTTTTTTTAATTTTCCTGACGATGATAACAAATTGTAAAACCAAAATGATCTTTAGCTGCAAAAAATAAGAATTAATTACTTAAAAAAGATCAACTAAATATTAAATAAAAAGTATCTATTAATGTTAAATAGTCGAACTTTATTTTAATATTTTTAATATTAAATGATGATGGGTTGGTATCATTCGTCTAGCTCGAGTTCAATCCTGGCTAAAGCCAAGAAATATTTTTATTTATAATTATAACAATAATTGACGCTATCAATAACTCTTGATCAAAGAAGACAGAAAAAAATAATTGAATATACTCTTGATCAAAAGTTATTGATCGCGGATATTATTGTTATAATAAATAAAAATATTTCTTGGCTTTAGCCAGGATTGAACTCGAGCTAGACGAATGATACCAACCCATCATCATATATTAGAAGTATTAAATAAATTTTTTTTTGCATTATCTTTTGTTAATAGAGAAAAGTAGACGTTCGAAAGAAAGGAAGATTTGCTAAAGTGCGCTGGAAAAGACCAAAATACACATCAACGTTCTAACTGTATGCGTGCAGTCGTGTTTTTTCGGGTACACCTATAGGTTGTCGACTCTGAGTGATCAAAAACTTTTGATATGCTGTGATTGAAGATAGAAAATTTCAGTTTTGCTATCGAAAGAGACAACAATAAGTCAAATCAAAATCTACATCCATATTTATTATGATTGTTGAATTTTAAATGCTTATGTACTATATAAGCATTTATTTATTTTTCATTTCTTACTACTTTTCACTCGTAGTTATTTTCTTCTTTTCATGTTTTTTTTTTTTTTTTTTTTTTTTTCTTCTTAACAAAGTTGCACAAGATAGCAATAATTCATCATCCGATGATGACATGTTTGGAAACAAACGCAGCGAAGTCCAAATAGGTACAAATGATGATTGACGATTTTATTTGTACGTCTCCTTTTAAACGACAAAAACATGACACACATATACACTAATTGACGTGTTTTTTGATCGTCTCTAGGGCACTTAAGAAAGCGACTTGGTAGAGCCCAATTTTGCTTCAAAAACGAAAAAACGTTTAGTTTTATGGGAGAAAGCACTGGGCACAACTAAAACTATTCATCATGAATTTCCTTTGAATAGGAACGAGATAATGCGCAAATATTTCTGTGGCATTACATCATAACATCTTAAGTCGAGATAAGACTAAAAAATCTTTTTAGGAGAAATTTCAATAAAACAACTATATTTAAGAACAAATAAAAATAAAAAAAATTTCAACAAAATTTTGTCAATACTACGAAAAAATATGTTTACAAATAAATATTTTATACTTAACAAATTAATCCAGACTAGACGCCATTTTTTTCAATTTTTAAAATTTGAATTAAGTTGTTATGATAAAACACCACAGATTTGAATTATATGGAAACATACAAGAGCATAAAGAAATGGCATTCGTAGTGATGTCACAGTTCCTCTATAAACAGTTGTACAGCCGATATTAAAACGGTCTCTAATTTCTCGGAAGCTGTTTTCCAATTTCCAAAGTGCTGGGTGAAATGCTGGGATGGCCAGTTACAGAGATTTTCCATAAGGGATGCAGCATCTTCTATTTCTGAAAATATATCTATGTATGTGCCTACATATGCTACCTATATTATTATATACTGCTTCTTACCTTATATATTGAAAATGCATCAGGCATTATTCAATAGTTTTTTTAAATTCCTTGAACTTCGGAGTAACAAGAAATTTTTCAAATTTACTGTAAAAAATGTGAAAAAGAAAACACTTTGCCAGCTAAAATTTGCAAGTTATGATAATGTTGTTATCATTTGTTATTTGTGCTTTAGAAGAGTGTAAATCACAACGAAAATCATAAAAAGTTGTGATTTGCAGAACAGGCACAAATCACATTTGTGCTTTTGAAACGGCATGTGCTTTAAAATCACGTGATTTTTAGAACAGGCCTGTATGTATAGGTATATATGAGTACTTAATAACTACCCTTATATTTTTTGGACAAATTATGCATACATGCACACTATAAAAACAATGTGATTATGGTAATTTATATTCAGCATTATCGTGACTGGTGTTTTTCGAGCACGGCTTGTAATAGAATAATCAAAAGTTTTACAATTTTATTTAATCTAGTACTAAAAGTAGTCGAAATACGTTAAACGCTATAAGGGTGATAAGCTAGTTTTGAATAAAATATCTATTTATAATTAGGGGGCTTAACCCATACACGTTTCAACTCAATTGACAACTGAGTCGGTTGTTGTGCAAATCAAGTCATGTATGTAGCCATACATGTTCATTAGTTGGCAGTTGTCGAGTTGGTTGGAGAAAAATCAAACTATTTTGATTATTCAAGTTGGCTAGTAAGTCTCTCAATTCGATTGTGGTGTGTGTGTTCTAGTCTTCTTATCAGCTGTGGAAATTTATATTTGTAATTTGTTGCAAAGAAAATGTTAAATATTTTTAAAATTGTCTTTACTTACATTGAATCTGATAGTTGGATGAACATCTTTCAATTCACTTTATGAAGTGTGTGAATTGAAACGCGTATGAGCCGCTTTATACGTTATAACTGCCTGCCTACACATAGCATTGTTATTTTTTCAAATTAATTTCAAAGAGTAAAGTACCGAGTAGCTAGGTACTCATAATATTTACAATACTTAAAATAACATCTGGTCTGTAAAACATAAAGAAAAGAAAAAACAAAAACACTTGGGATGTTAAACTTAGAAAAATATTAATATAATTAAAAAGGAAAGGATATAAGTGAATTTAATTGCTCATCTAAAAGCATTAAATACATTCAAGCAAGTAAATTTGCCGGAACATCCTTTGCCACTGATGTATCATATACTGTATTGCTTAGTTCATTTCCATTATACGTCTTATTTTACCTCTGTTGTTCCTAAGTTACACAAAAATAAATTTGTTATCCTTTTAATACTTTTATTGTTTTATAAGTTTACATACACTATTGATTTCTTAAATTTTCCAAAAAATTTGTATTTTTAACTTAATTTAGAAATATTGTTTTGTAAACACAAATACAAAATAGCTGTTTGAATAATTATTGCAAGTAAAAATTTTACTTGTAAAAACCTGCAAGAATTTAATGTCTCAATTTTTTACGCTCTTTTGAGGCTCTCCCGTTGCAAATTTTTTTAGGTTAATGAACGTTTTCTAGTAACAATTTTTGCAAATTTGTGAAAATTTTTAGTAAATGAATACAACTCATATCATTTCAGTGTTTTTATATAAATAATATACAAAAAGGAATGTGCAAGACGGAACAAATCTAGTTTACGAACGCAGCTCCAAATAAAATAAAACATAGGGTGATAGAAAATTGAAAAATAATAAGAAAATGTTAAATGACAATATTGGCGGAAACGCTTAGTTTCCGAGTTATGGACCGAAGAAGTTTTTATATATACATGCAATTTGTACTGTACTTTTTATTTTATTTGGAGCTGCGTTGGTAAACTAGATTTAAGCCTGCAAGACTTTATAAGCCCAAAAGGGTAAAATATCACAGTATTTTTTCGTATAACTAAATGCCAATTTTTGTTGCCACAAAACACAGCATTTGTTTCCTTTTGCTCTTATAAAATAACCAGCTATAGTTAAGAATTTTGCACGTTGTTTTTTGGGCAAAATGCATTTCACCGGTTTTCCACAAAAAATAAAATTGAAATATACTAGTTTATAAAAAATAAAAATAAAATTGAAAGCGTGGTTCGTGTCAGTACTAGTTATTTGAGTTTTATTTTCGAAGTCCAGTTCGAATGAAAGAATGAAACTCCCAAACTACAACTTTTTTGGAACAACAAATATGAAAAGTTAACTTTTCAAACCATTTATTTTCATTCTACTACTTTTCCGGAACATGCCTGTATATCTATATTTCTGTTATTGCTTACTCATAGTGCAATTTAGTCTTGTAATATACATAGTTATATTGGCCAATAGGCTACGAATAAATAAATAAATCAAATTACTTTTTGTATTCTATTCTTTTTCTTAATAGCTAGTATATGGTCCTTACGGAAGGAAGTCGTACAGGCGTCGGTTAATTTCTAACATTTTGTTTTTATCTACAACATGTTTGGCGAGCTGGCCAATTAGTTTTTTTTACGTCGCATTATAGTAAATTCTTTCATTTTCTCATAGTGAACTGTTATTAACTTGTAATATACATATATATGTATATTGGCCATGTTGGCTACTTGTATTACATTTAACTGAATAAAATGAAATGAAATATGCATAGTTTACCATAATCTAGATGTATCGTAATGTTATTCGATACGATAGTTAATTCGATATCGTATGCGGTGAATAGACCCCAGGTAATCTCTCCGCCCGGCTATGTAGACAGACGTTCGTCAGCGAAGCCAGCGTTTGTTATAACATAGAAAAAATCCCTCCGCTTGGTCGAAGGCCGACTATGCATAGTCAGCGCAGTATGTGTTTGCTATTATATAGAGAATTTCCCTACTGCATTGGCACATACGGAATTAAACCTAAAGATTCATACCACGCGTTAACGCGTTTAAGTGCCTGACAAAAAAGTAGAACCTGTGCAGTTGAGACAAGTTACACACCACAACTCAGACGCGTACGATGCAAAAAGTTGGTTTCATTTCAGGCTACGTTATCGTCAAGAATATTCGCTCCGTGATTGGAATTTTATATTTCTGTGTTTTTATTTAAAAAATAGTTCAAACACAACTAAAAACTTATCGCATTAAAAGCGTTGCATGTAACTTGAGTTTAGGAAAGTGTAGTATGCGTAGTTCGATACGCGAAAAAAACCCGCCAATTTAAAAAATTCTTGCTCGATCCAATTTATTAATTTAAATGACACCAATTTTGTCTAAATACCTTCACAAATCTAGTAGAAAATTGCAATTTATTGTACACGTATATTAAATCTTCGAAAGTCCTTAACTCAGAATATATGCAAATTCCGGAAACTTTCTCACTTAACCTTTTCCTCTTCATTTTCAAATTTCTATCCAAATTTTTGTTTTAATTTTGAGGAGCGTACTTAAACTGGACTTGTTAACAATTCTACAAATGTTGATAAAGTCAAAATATATGTGGAAAAGCTAGACAATATTTAAGTTCACACTAAATTATTGCCTTTTCTGTTCACCAATGTAGACTACACGATAATTTTTGTTCAATTTGTACCAAGGCGAATTCATTACCAGGTGAACTTAACAGCACAGGTGATTATTTTTTGCTTCTCGCGTTTTTTCCAATGAGACTGTCAAATTTTGTTTCTTTTGTTTACAAACTTTTTCGGGGCATTTTAATCTGAAGGTTTTTTTGCATGATTTAGTGCAATTTCAAGAAATTTGTGTGAAGTTAGAAGTGAAAAACTAATATAGTCTGTGATTTTAATTACAAACAATTATAAACGCTTATATTTAACGTTTATATAAAATTTTTTCTCTGCTGAGCAATCTTAGGCGAATTTAGATTATGACATTCACGATATGTTTTACAATAACAAAATACATAGTACTGAATTCGCCTTTCCGCTTGCATTCACCCAAGGCGAATTCATTACCAGGTGAACTTAACAGCACAGGTGATTATTTTTTGCTTCTCGCGTTTTTTCCAATGAGACTGTCAAATTTTGGTTCTTTTGTTTACAAACTTTTTCGCGCCATTTTAATCTGAAGGTGTTTTTGCATGATTTAGTGCAATTTCAAGAAATTTGTATGAATTTAAAAGCGAAAAACTAATATAATCTGTGATTTTAATTACAAACAATTATAAAAGCTTATATTTAACGTTTATATAAAATTTTTTCTCTGCTGAGCAATCTTAGGCGAATTTAGATTATGACATTCACGATATGTTTTACAATAACAAAATACATAGTACTGAATTCGCCTTTCCGCTTGCACTCACCTGTATAAAGTCGCCTTGATAGATACACAATTTGAATACATTTTATTTCATTTATTAAATAAATAAATAAATAAATAATTATTGTGCAATTAAATTTTTTCATCATTTTTTTATATTATTTTATGCCAAATTGTTAAGGCAATATAATTATCAATCGAAAATTAATCATTGTTGTTAACATTTACGTTTTCGAAACTCATTTTCGTAATCTGACAGAACTTGTTCTGAAGTGTTTAAAAATTTTGTTAGACATAAATATATATAATAATAAACATGTATATGATTCAATTGTATTCAATTAAATATAAACTTTTTTTTTGTAATTAAAATCACAGATTATATTAGTATTTCACTTCTAAATTCACACAATTTCTTGAAATTGCACTAAATCATACAAAAAGATCTTCAGATTAAAATGGCGCGAAAAAGTTTGTAAACAAAAGAAAAAACAATTTTACAGTCTCATTGGAAAAACGCGAGAAGCAAAAAATAATCACCTGTGCTCTTCACCTAGTAATGTGATTTTAGTTACAAACAATTATAAAAGTTTATATTTAACTTTTATATAAAATTTTTTCTCAGTTGAATAATTTTAGGCGAATTTAGATTTTGACATCCACGATATGTTTTACAATAACAAAATACATAGTACCGAATTCGCCTTTCCGCTTGCATTCACCTGTTTAAATTCGCCTTGGATCAGTACTGGATGGAGGCTATATAGGTGTTAGTCTTGTCTTGGAGTAGATTTTTTCCTGCGATCGTTTGCCTTTCTAAATATGTTAAATCTGTTGTCCGTTTTCTTTTTTTTATCTATAAAAATAAACGGCTTATAATGTGACCAGGTCAAAAACTTTTGGAACATAATTGGCACAAAAAAGTACTAAAGAAAAGTTTCAAGTGTTAAAACATAGTGTTAAAATTTATATGTCTGAACCATTGTACAATAATATATAGGTAGTGTCGAAACGGTGGCCGACATTTTTTTTCTGAGATGATAACTATCAAAAGTGCACACATACACACACATTTTTTATTATTGTTTACAAATTGAAAAACTTTTTGGAAAAAAATGTTCCAATAATATTTTTCAAACACAAAAACAGCTTCAAACACATCAGACAGCTTTTTCTTGATCTTTATTTATATATTTAATTTATTGCACGAGTTTTAAATGCAAAAACTTATTGAAAAATTATTTGTAAAATAAAAACACGAATAAAAATATACGTTTGTTTTTTTATTTTCTTTTGTTTTCTTTGACAGTTATCAACACAAAGCAACAATAAAAAGCCATGTTGTTTTTTTAAAGTTGGCTTGTTGTAGTTCCGCTTTTACCTGTTATTTTATTGTGCCATGGTCTGAACCTAGCGTCTCTACATAACAATATTTATTGCGGCAATGGTCAAATTAGATTGCGTCCATAAAATTTGCGATGCGTAGACCGGAAATTGCTATAGGTATCTATATCTATTGCGCAATGATTGCTCTACTGATTGCTTGATCAATTAAAACCAAGAGCGCTTTTACATTTGGACAGACGATGGGTAGACAGACGAAATTTGTTGGTGCTGTAAGTCCCAATTTTCACGAGGCAACTTTAGTTGCGCAATTCTTGAGTTTGTGGACAAATAAGTGAGGAAAGAGCGGGGAGTGTAAAAATGAGTACGAACTTGCTTGTACTCGGAAAGTCGTTTTGTGCTATCATTCGTAATGTCAGAATTTTTACATTTTCTTTCATTTGTGTTTCTTGATATGTTTGTTGTCTGAGATGAAAGTAATATTGGCGCGAAATTGTGATATTCTAATTAATTTGAAAATTTTTTATTTTTTTGAATATTGTGGACAAATTTGAGAATGCAGTACATGCAAGATTAAGAAAGTGTAAGCAATAGAAAACGAAAGTTGCTCAAGTAAAATTGCTGTGTCTGAACATAAAAGCAATTTTAAAAGAAAATTTGATAAGAATTGCGCAACTAAAATTGCCTCGTGAAAATTGGGACTAACGAAAATTGTCGGTGGGAGAGAGTATGTAGCACACGACTCTCTGTACTAGACATTTGTGGACATTTTTTGTTTCTCTTTTTAACTTTTCGCATTTCATATGCTGTTGCTTCATATCATTTTTCTCATATCATCATCAACTTCATATAATCACACTAGCTATCAGCGTTGTCAACTCGGTGCGTTTCGCACCGTTTTTGGCGCTTCTTAAAATTATTTGTGCGAAAAATTCATTAGTCAGTGCGGGGTGCGCTTTTTTTAGATTTTCGGTGCGCTTTTTAATTTTTGGTGGCACCCAATCAAATTCAACTCAACTTTTTGTTTTAATATAAGAAAAAAAGTTTATTCAAGTCTTTAAAATTGTTACGTTTCTTTTTGCAGACCACAATCAAAAAACGCAGTTATAATGAGGTAAATGTACCGTATCATATGCAGAATGTAAGAAAATCTTGCTGTTGTATATTATACACACTTTCGAAAGAAAACGAAACATTTCGTTTTATAAAATTTTCTGTTTTTAGAGAGTGTTTTGCTATTAAACGATCAAGCCAAGTTTCTTAAATACTGAAGTAAGTGCATACACTGAAAACTGAAGTTCGAGTTTATGATGGTGAGTGAATTCGTTACTGTTTTGGTATTTGTTAAATTACCAAATTATTAAATAAATTATAAAACGTTTCGAAAACGTTTGCATTAAATATTGATTATGATAAACTTCATCTTTTATTTGTTATAATTCTGGCAAATTTTCGTATATTTCAATAAATTCTTTTAAACACATTCACTATAGCTAACTGGTTTTCACTGTTCATTTAGGAAAACATAAATAAAATTTACACTGTGTTTGATAGAATTGCTATTAATCGAGTTTGAAGGCTTGTAGTGCGATTCCGTAACATCGCAAACTTTTTCGGCAGTATCAGTTGTATGCTCCCGCAATATAATTTTGACCACGGTAACTAGCTGTATATTTGTGTACCTGATAATAGGCAGTAAAAATAACAGCAGATTTTGGTCGACAGTGAATAGAACTAAATAATATTATTGAATTATAAATATGATATAATGTTGCTATAATTATTGTAAAAATAATACATATTATCTAATAAAACTGATAAAATCGTACTAGAGGCCAAGTTTGATAAACACGAATTCTAGCAATTTAAGAAACCCAGTTTGATTGTATAATTGTCGCTTAAAAGGTTGTTTCATTATCGTGTTTTTAATTAAAAATTATATACTTTCCAAAATAAAAGTGGGTTTTTAAAAATGGCAGAAAAACTTCAAAATTCGATGCGTTTTTCCCCCATTTTGGTACGTTTTGAAATTTCAAAGTTGACAACGCTGATTATACACACTCTCGAAAGAAAACGAAACGTTTCGTGACTTGGGGTCTCCATGCGCAATAAACTTGGAAATAATTATGTTCTCAGCTGTCAAATTCTATTTCCAACACCATATGTCCACGCCACACCATATGTCCATATGGACCGCAAAAACCTTTATTTGCAAACATATTGTGAAATAGTTGTGAAAGAAATGCTTGTGGAATAATTATAAATTTGTTTAAGTTAAAAATAAAAAAGATAAACATGTCGATTATGTATCAAATATTATGTGAATATTTATTTTATTACAAATATAATATAATTTAAAAAATGTTGTTATATTTTTATTTATTTATTGCAAACATGATAGTTTAAATTTATAACAAACAAAGAAAATTTAATATTTTAAATCAATAAGTTTTATTTGTTTCAAAATTTACATTATTTTATTATTGTTATTAGTATATTGGACATGTAAGTACATATTCTGCCGACGTTTTTGCTTGAGCTCAGCAATAAAAATTGTTATGTGGGAAAAAATTGCTGCTTGCCAAACAAATCAAAATTTTAAGTTCGTGCAAACATTTGAAGCATGAAAATCAAAAATTTTTTATTTTCGTGCAAACATTGTGAATTTGTGTGCAAATTTTGTTTTTTCAATGAAATTTTTGTAGAGTGAGGTGGTGGAAGAAGAAGCATACAGAGTGAATTATGAAAATGCATTTTGTAATAATGTTTAGAATGTTTTATACCATTTTATTTACTTTTACTGTGTAAATTAAAAAAATAAAGATTAAGAAATAGAAAATCATGAATTAGAGATAAAAAAATTTGTATCTTGCAAACTTCATATGACGAGCAAATCGTCGCAACACAATGGCCGTCTACTCTAATTGAATAATAGTCTGCTTTTACATTTGTACAGACGATGGGCAGACATTTTCTCAATTCTCTTTTGGTCTTGCCTAAACCTTTTACATTTAAGAAATTAATGGACAGACAGAAACTTTTCGTTTTTCTTTTGTTGTTGTTGTTTTTTTAAGCACAGCTAGTGTGTTTATATGAAGTTGATGTTGATATGAGAATAATGATATGAAGCAACAACATAAGAAATACGAAAAGGTAAAAAGAGAAACAAAGAATGTCCACAAATGTCTAGTACAGAGAGTCGTGTACTACACACTCTCCCCCACCGAAAATTTTCGTTACCGCACCATCAAATTTCGTCTGTCTGCCCGTCGTCTGTACAAATGTAAAAGCTGACATACAAAGAAATAGTGATTAATTTGTATTTGTATGTGTAATTAAATTTGCATGTGTTGTATGTGTATGCTTTGGGTGCAAGCGGAAAACGTGTGTTTGGCAAGCAGTTTGCGTAGTTTATTTGGCCCTTTAGTTTTAAGCCAATATTTTCTTTGAGAGTTCATAGTTTTATCATTTATCCTTATGTTACCTTAGAAATATTTATTTCCATTAAATAAACGAAATTTTTTAAAACAGTAAATTATATGTTGCACAAAAAGTTTAAAAGCGAAAACAAAAACCATAATTTATTCGTTTTCATTGATGTTTCAAAATCTACATTAGACATAAAAAGCTGTTAAAGCATACTATACCTTTAATGGTCCGATTGTTACATGGTGAAGTACACGTACGTCTTGAATTTGCATTAGTTTAACTCAGTCAACAAAAGCACATCATCACTTTTTATTTCATTTTTTTAGTTTTGGACCAGTACTCAGAGGATGACCCCTACATATGCATTGCATTGTACCAGAGCTAGGAAAATAGGTTGTGAGGAGGTGGAAAGAGGGAGTAGTGTTTGTGGACATTTGACTTGAACTTTCTAACGTTACAACAAACAGGAAACACGTCTGCAGGCGACTTGTTCCACAGACGAAGCGTACGGGTGAAAAACGACTTCTCTCTGTAATGCGTAGTACGATTCCCCGGGCAATCAACCACAAATGGATGAGCTCTGGACGATGAACGCGTGGCAAAAACATATATTTTTATTACAAAATTCGCAATCCAAAATGTTGTGAGTTATTGAACAATATCAACAAGAACAACAATATGCGGAAATAAGTCAACCAATTATGTCAACAGCATAAGTGGTTGATATTGCGAAGTACGAAATCAAGTAGTTGCGAAACAATTATGTCGCAACAACCAACAAAGTTATAACTACTGACAACACGGCATGCTGACAAAACAGGCAGCAACAATTAGAACAGCAGCATCAACAAAATAATTGTATAAAAAGAATAATAAATGTATATAAGGTAGAAGTTAGTGAACAAGATTGGATCATAATTAATAATCAATAAACAATATTAATTAAAATTAACTTCACTTGTGATTTTATTTTAATAAACTAATAAACAGGGAATACTATAATAATAAAGTATTTCCTGCGAGTCCTAAGGGACCTTTCAGGAAATACTATATATATATATTTTTTTTTTTTTTTTTTTTTTTTATTTATTTAAATTTAACACTTAACCTAAAGTTATCACACAATTTACAGAGTTTTAGTTATTATACTAACTTTTCATCTATAAAATAATATTTAGCTCATAAAAGACTGTTTATTATAAAAATATTTTACTTCAGAGGAAAGTAATTTTTTTTTTAAAACCTCTGATTTGATATTTTACATGAATTAATATAAATGAAAAATATATGTAATAATCACATACACCCATGTACACGTATATAATTGTAAGTCATATATACACATTTAAGTATATACGCAATGCATATACGTGTGTATGGTGATACAATCAAATAAATGAATTGGTCTTCTTTAATAAAGGCCACAGATTAGTGGGTTACTAGACATGCTACAAGAAAACTTGAAACGATCTGTTAAAAAATTTATTTTTTCAATAATTAATTTTATATTATTTTCTTCGTGAAGATCTTTGGTAGAGAAATGCCATGGTAAATTAAGCATCATCTTTAATAGCTTATTTTGACAGATTTGAATTTTTTTAATGTGGGATATTGCACAAACACCCCACACTGGAGAAGCATACAAAATTATAGATTGAAAAATTACTTTAGCCAAGATTATTTTGTTATCACGACTAAAAAATGATTTACGCCCGATTAGCGGATATAACATTGCTTTTGCTAAATTGAATTTTTCAATCTGTTTTTTGATATGTGGTTCAAATATTAGTTTTTTATCCAATAAAACACCTAAATATTTAACATTATCACTCCATTGTACATGAGTGCCATTAACTTTGAGTTGACTTGATGGGTAAAAACACAAATTTCTTCTACGTGTAAAAAATATTGCATTTGTCTTGCTTTCGTTAATTTTGATTTTCCACCTGTGGAAATATGCCACAAGTTGATCTAAAGCTGGTTGTAAGTTTGCAACAATATTTTGACCATACTGGTGAGATGCATATAAACAAGTGTCGTCAGCATATGCTGCACATTCTACTTCTCTAGGTTGTGGCATATCGGAACAGTACAAATTATAGAGCAATGGTTCTAAAACCGAGCCCTGTGGAACTCCAGCTGGAATTCCAACTATATCCGAATATATATCATTCAGACATACACAAAAATATCTATTTTTCAAAAATGACTCAATGATTTTTATTAGGTATAGTGGAAAATTATATTGAATCATTTTATATAATAGGCCGTTATACCAAACGGAGTCAAAAGCTTTCTCAATATCCAACGTAACCATTACGGTTGAGTTTCCAACTATAAACTTAGAGTTAATGTGATTACATATACGTTTAATTTGATGAACTGTACTGTGAAAAGGGGTGAAACCAAACTGAGTTAGCGGCATTATTTCATTCAGATCCATAAACTTATTGAGTTTTACTTTAAGAACTTTTTCTAGAATCTTACTCAGACTACTGAGAAGACTTATCGGGCGATAACTCTGTACTGAATTCGGAAGTTTATTGGGTTTCAGAATAGGTATGACTTTTGCCATTTTCCATCCTTGCGGGAAATATTGCAATTTCAGGCAACAATTGATGATAAAGGATAAGTATGTAAGGGCGGAAATAGGCAATTGTTTAAGCATAATGTTTTTAACGCCATCTAAACCTGATGCTTTCCTGGTTTTTAAATCTTTTATAATTTTAACAATTTCATTATTATTTACATATTCGTTTGAGTCTGTGTTAATGTTAAGTCGAGAAAAACGTTCGTTAACAGTATCAATTAGAGAAATGTGGGACTGGTTACTTAAATTTTCTGAAACGCAATGATTTTCTAAGAAACTATTGGCAAGTTGATTCACTTTTCCTTCATCTGTATAATAAGTTGTAGAGCTTTCTTTCAGAGGTGGTATAAATATACGCTTCTTTCTTAAACACTTAGCTATTTTCCAAAACGGTTTTGAGGCTTTATCTAAATTTTGAATTTTGGTGTTCCACATTTTATTTCTAAATTTTGATATTTCACAGCGAATCATTCTATTATGGTTGTTCAATAATTCAAAATCAAATACATTTCTGTATCTTAACCAATTACGTCGATAATAGTTACGAGTATTTATTAGCTGTTTAATACAGGGTGGTAATACTTGTTTGTTAAAATCATTATTTACTTTAGGAGTTGCAATTTCAATAGTTTCAATCATGCTTTTTGTAAAATAATTTATGTTTACGTCAATAACGTCTTTTTTTGTCACTGCATCTACATCACAAGGTAAATGAGCAACCGATTTGTCTAGCAAATGTCTATAAAGATTCCAGTTGGTCTGATTGTAGTCATAAGATAATTGCCTAGAATGTGAAGAATTTATATTTAGTTTAAACAACACAGGAAGGTGGTCCGAGTTAAGGTCATTGATGGTTGTAATATGGGTTATATACTGTGGAATATTTGAGACAATTAAGTCAATAACAGAAGGTGTGTGGTTTCTATTTGTAGGAAAATAAGTTGGTAAGTCCGAGTGTGAAATAGTGTATGGAAGAATGGACACTGTATCATAGAGTATATATCCCCAAACATTTGCACGAATGCAATTCCAAGATCGACCAGTATTTAGGGGGTGACCCCTACATATGCAGCGCATTGCACTGGAACTGGGAAAACAGGGTATGATGAGGGAGTAGTGTTCGCGAAATGTTAACGATAACAACACGAAAGACTGAAACAAACTCTATTGCAGCATTTAAAATGTTGGAATTAAATTAGTTAAAACTGATCAGTGCCCAGTGTATATACCTTCGACACTGCTCAGATTAGCAAAATTTAGTCCAACACCTTCCACACTACAAGGTAATTAAATTCATCGAAAATAATATGAATATTGAACATATAAAGAAAACACGGACAACGGTGAAAAAAGACAAAAAAAAGAAGAAACATGTGTATCATACTGCTACCTATTCCGGTGCACTTTTATTTCATACGAAATTGGTAATAAACATACATATATAGAAAATACAGACAACGGTAAAAAAAAGAGAAAAAAAAACAAAAATAAACACACAACTTGCCACCTATTACGGTGCAATCCGGCCTTATACGAATTTAATTAATGAACATACACATATTGGCAATAGAATTTGAACATTTGTTTTTGGCAATTTCTTTGAAACTATTTTTACTTTTTTCATATTAACATGTCATTTTCTGTGTCAAGATGGCAAGAAAACAGTAACATTTGCAGTCTACACCTGACAGTAACAGTATTTTGCTGTTTTTGTTAGTGTTCTCATGCCAAGTGTAAGCAGCACTTAATAATCTCTACCGTATAGTCTAGCATTTCGTCTTTAAAATGTGTGTCTAACTTACACTTAACAACTCCTAAACTACTTTCTATAGAAACAAATTAAATTTTTTAAGCTTAGGAAATTTTTTGGCACACGTTGTAGTAACTGATTAATCGATTGTGCAATAAAATTGCGACATACAGTTCGTATTTCTTTCTCCATTATAGTTTCTTTCTTAGATTTAAGTAAATAAATAATATACGACATTGGTACAAAGAAATCTTCTGAGCCTGAATTTAAAGGATCAAAATGGTCTGCTCTTTTAAAGATTGCTAAATGAAATATTTCAAACTGATAAAATAAATGCTAAGAAATTTTGAGCTATTTCAAAAAAATAAGTGCTAAATATTACACCGAAAGCAACGAAAGTACGATCATAGCCAAGGCGAATTCATAACAGGTATATGCAAGAGCCATAAATACAACACTGCAAAAAATAAATCTTTTTCAAACGTCAAGGGAAAAATATAAACACAAAAAGGAATTAAAAAAAAACATAGTAAAAAAATTTATAAGAAAACATAAACTTTTAATTATTTCGTGAAACTTTTAACTATTTCGTGAAAATTAAAGTCTCGGATCATAGAGCTCGGATAGGTGAAGAAGGCCAGCCAGATTGCGAAGGATTCTGAATGATAGTTTCAATACAGAATTCTGGATGATACCTGGCGCTCAAGATATAATAATAATTTAAAAAATAGTTTAAAAAATTTTGTTTCCAAATTTGTTTTAATTATTCCATTGACATTTGAAAAAGATTAAAATCAAAAAAAGTTATCAGCTGCGCTGTCAATTTCACCTGTTATGAATTCGCCTTGCTGATAGCATTGTGAAATGCATGGATGTTTCAGCACCTATCAAGAAGCCCTACGCCAAGGCCAAGGCGAATTCATTACCAGGTGAACTTAACAGCACAGGTGATTATTTTTTGCTTCTCGCGTTTTTTCCAATGAGACTGTCAAATTTTGTTTCTTTTGTTTACAAACTTTTTCGCGCCATTTTAATCTGAAGGTTTTTTGCATGATTTAGTGCAATTTCAAGAAATTTGTGTGAATTTAAAAGTGAAAAACTAATATAATATGTGATTTTAATTACAAACAATTATAAAAGCTTATATTTAACGTATATATAAAATATTTTCTCTGCTGAGCAATCATAGGCGAATTTAGATTATGACATTCACGATGTGTTTTACAATAACAAAATACATAGTACTGAATTCGCCTTTATACAGTGAGTGAGTGCAAGCGGAAAGGCGAATTCAGTACAATGTATTTTGTTATTGTAAAACTCATCGTGAATGTCATAATCTAAATTCGCCTAAGATTGCTCAGGTCCCAGGCACCGTAGTATTAGTGTACAGGGTAGCTACTGGTTTATAACAGCCAGACAAATAAAGCTACTAATACACTTATAAACATCTTTTAAAATACTCAGCATTTTGTGCTCGCTCCAAACACGAGCGCTAGTCTTTTGATTTCTGACTGCGAAACCGAGCAGGCAATTCTCTGTTTTTTTGTAAATAGTTTAAATTAATATATTAGCTCCCTTTTTTTGGGAGACGTTCAAAGCAAACAAGAATCGGATTGCAGCTTGACAAATACGTAACAATTTGGGTTTACTGGACATGATTCGGTTTTATCAACATACTTACGAAAGCATTTACGTTGTATGAAATCGTAGTGTTACCTGCCTACTACAATTTAATATTTGTTTACTTTTGTTCATATGAAATATTTATTTTAATCATTAAAAATGGTAGCCCCGTCTCGATATAAAAAAAGGAAATAGAAGAAATGAAAAAAAAAAACAAACAAATTTCTAAAATTTTTAGCAGCAATATATTTTTCAACAAAAATTAAACATTTTTAAAACCATTCTAGATATAAAAGTATGAATAAAAGAAAATAAAATAATTGTATATTTGAATAAGAATTTGCGGTATTAAATATAGGGTGTTTTTTTAAGCTAGATAGAACTTTAAATTGTACAAAGTAACACAAAAAATTAAATTTTGATGAAACATTTTTTTTATTTGTTTCAGTATACTCTGACAAATCATCATGAATAGACTCACGCTTGAACAACGCTACGAAATTATCCAAATTTACTTTGAAAATCAGTCGTCGATTTCCCGTTGTTTTATCGCAAAATTGTGTTCAGCGATGAGGCGCATTTTTGGCTTAACGGGTTTGTTAATAAGCAAAATTGCCGCATATGGAGTGAGACCAATCCACAAGAGACCCTACAGACTCCATTACATCCAGAAAAATGCACTGTTTGGTGCGGTTTTCATGCTGGTGGCATCATCGGACCTTATTTCTTCAAAAATGAGGCCGGAGCTCGCGTTACGGTCAATGGAGATCGTTACCGCACCATGATCAATGATTTTTTGTTTGAAAATATGGATGACATTGATCCGGAAGAGATGTGGTTTCAACAGGATGGCGCTACGTGCCATACGGCGAACGCAACCATCGACTTACTGAAATCAAAATTTGGCGATAAGTTGATTTCGAGAAATGGACCTGTCAATTGGCCTCCAAGGTCGTGCGATTTGACACCTCTCGATTATTTCCTGTGGGGCTACGTGAAGTCACTGGTTTATGCTGATAAACCAGCAACAATTGACGCCTTGGAGGCCAGCATTGTTCGTGTTGTTCGTGACATACGGCCAGCAGTGCTCGAAAAAGTGGCCCAAAATTGGACGTCCAGAATGCGCTTCGTCAAGAACAGCCGCGGTGCCCATATGCCCGAAATCATTTTCAAATGTTAATGTCACGTATTGATCTTTCGAATAAAAAAAAATTTTGATTACAATTTAATTTTTTGTGTTATTTTTTACAATTTCAAGTTCTATCGGGCTTAAAAAAACACCCTATAGTTCTGTAACAAATTGTATTGTTTTTTATCCGCACATGTGTGACACACATCGCATGTGTGACACACATCGGCAATAATCGTCACACAAAAACCAAAAAAATACATATCATATCATATAAGTAGCAATAATATATGACATTCGCGGTTGAAAAACGGAAATATGCAAAACGTTTTAATGTGAATTACAGACGAATTGCTTCCTGTAAACAGGCTATAATACAGTTTAAGTAAACGTTTGTAAGCAGTTTGGGTTTATTTCTTTAATAAAATATCGTTGCCTGGCTGGAGTACTCCGGATTATTCGTGTTAATATGTACAAGTATATGAATAATAAAAAACTACAGCGTAATTGGAAAAAAATTACTCGAAAAATCGATGAAAGAACAAGAACTGTTTATTTTTACTAAAAAGTTTGAAATGTAAATTTATTATTTTTAAGATTTTTAATTTATAGAGAAAATATATATTTTATCGTTTTGTAGTTATATACCAGCCAAATGTCAGTGTGAATGATGGTAGGGCAGTTTTTAAGACTTTTTATAATCGCCATATTAGTGTAGCATCGACCAAAATGAAGATTTTGGATGGAATAGCCGTCATAAGGGTTGTGAACTGGGCTTAATTACGGCGGAAAAGGCTTTTGGGTATATTCCAAGGCGACTTTATACAGGTGAGTGCAAGCGGAAAGGCGAATTCAGTACAATGTATTTTGTCAAGGCGAATTAATTATTAGGTGGATGCATCGGCGAATTCAGGCGAATTCGGTTAATATGGCGGTACTTTCGTTGTCAAGTTTTGTTTACCTTTTTCGGCGCCATTTAAATTTTTTACATGTTCTTTATCAACTACTTTTGACAGCTTAAGTGTGAATTCGCCATTTTACACAAACAAAATACCTGTTGTTTTTATTATTGTTGTATTGTTGTAGCGAAGCGGCTACCTTGTTTTTTGTATCATGGTATTTTGTTATTGTTGTAAAACACATCGTGAATGTCATAATCTAAATTCGCCTATGATTGCTCAACAGAGAAAATTTATATATACGTTAAATATAAGCTTTTATAATTGTTTGTAATTAAAATCACATATTATATTAGTTTTTCACTTTTAAATTCACACAAATTTCTTGAAATTGCACTAAATCATGCAAAAAACCTTCAGATTAAAATGGCGCGAAAACGTTTGTAAACAAAAGAAACAAAATTTGACAGTCTCATTGGAAAAAACGCGAGAAGCAAAAAATAATCACCTGTGCTGTTAAGTTCACCTGGTAATGAATTCGCCTTGGGTATATTCATAAAATATTAAAATCAAGGCGAATTCATAACAACTTAATGCGAACATTGATGCTCAGCCATATGCTCGAGCATCGATGTCAGAGCTGGATCGAAACATGGCCATAAGCGATCCACATTAGCCATTTGCGATGTTCGCCATGATGCTCATACCATGTTCATGGCTAATGGAGACCCCCAGTCATGTGCCATCGACTTGAACATGACATGAACGTCGGCAGAGCGAATGTAAAAATAAGTTTATGTTCTTGATGTGGCGTATACGTATGTTCGAATTTACCTTATCAAAGTGTTCAGTTCGGCGCCATTTTGTGTATTTTTATTCGTGATGTCCAACTTCATGGCGAACATCGATACTCAGCCATGTGCATCGATGTCAGAGCATGAACGAAACATTGGCACGAGCGTTCCATATTAGCCATTTGCGATGTTCGACATGATGCTCATACCATGTTCATGGCTAATGGAGACCCCCCGTTATGGAGCTCTGTAACGTTAGGTTTGAATTTAGGGGTGTTACTAGTAATATTCGAAAAAGAATACAACTAAATTTTATTCGTGTCAAGATTATATCGCCACTTATAGCGCTTATACATATGTATAAGTAAATTACAGAAGTCAGTTCAATTTAAAAAAAACTAATTTAATGTAAAAGATTTTTCGTTGTATAAACTGTGTAGATAGTTTTCAAAATGTCATTGCATTTGTTTTTTTCTTGGTTTATAAAAGAAAAATAATAAATATGTATTTATCAGTGGGAAAGTATGGAATAATTAAATTCTAAATGTAAAGGCATGGAAGTGCGGTAACGTAGGAATGTTCGATTGGCTTACTCCACGTCTCATTTCGCAATATTTATCTCAATTCGCAAAATTTATTAAACATAAGCAATAACGTTAGCAGAATAACAGCAAAAATATGCTCACGTTCAAGCTTTTGGTCTTCGGTGTGGAATACGTATTGTGTATTAGACATAAATTTAAAAAATTTGCCGTGAATATTTCTGCTAGTATGGAAGATATAGATGTACTTGCATGCCCAATATAGTAATATCAAGAATAAATTAAATTTGTATGAAGTTGGAAAATGGAAACAAAGAAAAGGTTTGTTCTAAAACGTTAAATTTACTGAAATTTCTATGTTTACAATAAATAAACATATATATCATAATTATATATGTATAAATATATATAACATAATTTTTATAATGATATATATTATTATAATTATAATAAAACAAAAATTCACATGAATATGTTTCACATGTGTTGTATCTTTTTGTTTTATTTTTAATTCATTCATTAATTTAATTCATCAACACATTTGTAATTTTTTCTCGACCACAAGTTTTTTTTATACACAAACAACTAATGTTGAAGAAAATACAACTACATTTAAAAGTTTATGTTGAACTTTATTTCTTCGAACATTATTTCTAGCAACTATTTCGCAATGTCTTTGCAAATGTTTTTGCCAAAAGAATTTGAGCTCCGAACTTAATTATTTCCAAGTTTATTGCGCGCAGAGTCCGCTACTAGTTATGGGTTCGTAAAAATAAATATCGCTTGCCGCAAATGCTGTACAAAAAATGCGGGCAATTAACAAAAAATGCATATGTGATTCAATATGAGATGAATATAGACAGTAATAGGCTAAAGGAATACATTCATTTTTTTTGTATGTACACTGTAAATACGATATTCATTAAAATATCGAATACTTTAAGAGAGATTAACAAAGTAAAACGAGAAAAAACAGAAAAGAGAATGAATTGCGTTTTATAGTTGGTCGTAATAACCCAGTGAACTTTTTGTCACATACATCTTCGATCTGAGAGCATTGACAATGTAAGTGCGACCCATCCGAAGTCTGTATACAATTCCTACTTACATTTACACAGCGATGGCCTAGGCCGTAAGATGCATCCAACACTGTATACATTGTAAGCGAAGATTGGATGAGTTCAAAACTATATTATTGGCATTTGTTTTCTTCTTTGCTTCTTATGTACAGTTAATTCAACAAAATGAGTAGAAAAATACTAATCTGAATCGGATGCTAGTTGTTTGTTGTGTTGGATGTGTTTATTTTGGTTTTTTCTGTTTACACAATCGCTTACAATCGGATGCTTTGCAAATTGTAATAACTTGTGGACTGCTGGGAAATAGATTCTGTATACTCTTTCCAATACAAAGATATATTTTCTCTTATTTGTAAGAGCCAAAGCACGCAAATACAATATAACTGTTTGACAGAGTCCAAGAAATATCGAACGAATGAATGAATAAAACGATTATAATTCGAATGCACATCACATTCGTTATTCTACAAAGATAAACATTTTGTTATGACGTAATTTGCTTGTAAGAAATGTGCGCAATAAGGTCTGAAAATATTAAACTGGAGTTGGTAAAAGAACTTTGATGTACACACTTCATACATACAAAGATACGTAAGTATAAATGTCTACATATTTATTTATTTTATTATATATTTTTATTTTTAATGACTGCTTCGCATCGTCTGGGCATAGAGTTTATCAGGGAATCAATAGTTTCCATGGGAATTTTTTCCCATTCACTTACAAGAACGTTCGCCAAATCGTCCTTTCTGGTATAATTTTGGACTCGAATTTTGCGATCTACAATTTCCCATAGATTTTCTATGGGATTGAGATCTGGTGATTGGGCAGGCCACTTCAAAACACGTACCTCATTAGACTATAACCATTCGGTTACAGTCTAATGAACTTAGAGGTGTGCTTTGGATCATTGTCGTGTTGAAATCTCAAAATCAGTGGCATATTTTCCTCTGCATATGGGTACATTACGTCATTTAAAATTGATCTGTATCCTAAACCAGTCAGAGTATCCTTTATAACATGAATAGGGCCCATTCTCTGACCCGAAAAACAGCCCCAAACCTTTATATTGCCGCCACCAAACTTAACAGTTTTACTGCTGTACTTAGGATCTAGTCTTTTTCCCTTTGGACGTCTAACAAATAATCTGCCATCATTGCCTCTCAAGTTATATTTTGATTCATCTGAAAAAAGGACAGTGTTCCACATCTGTCTTGTCCAGTTAAGGTGTTCCTTGGCGAATTTGATACGAGCGTTGCGGTTCTTTTTAGTAATCAGAGGTTTCTTAGCAGACCGATAGCAACCGAGACTAGCTTCAGTTGCCCTGCGGCAAACTGTTTGAGTACTTACTTCTAATCCCAAATTATTAATAATTTCCCGAGGAGTGATTTTCGGACATTTTTTGAACTCTTCATATTAATTTGTCCTGTCTTTGTGAAGTTTTACGTGGTCTTCCACCAATATGTTGAACTTTTACACTGCCAGTCTCACGATATTTTTTTATAATTTGCTAATTTTTTTAGGGAATATTTATCACAAATAGTCTTCTGCTTTAATCCGATATTAAAATCGTTTATTACTTTTAATCTAAGGTCTTCCGAAATCGTAGCTTTTGCCATTTTTAATAAAGTTTAAAAAAAAATCAGATAACCAACTTTTCAACAAAAATCTTTAAAACGGAGATTGTTTTCAAACTAAAAATTAAAATAACGGTAAAATTTAATGTTGTTTAAAGTATTTTTAGTAATTTCTTTTGATCTTATTTTTTATTTTTAACTCTGTTTTCCTCTTTCGCTCAGAAGTTTAAAGGTTTCCATTGTTTTGGCAACAATGTAAAATTTAATGCATTTAGTTTTTGTTCAATATTATCTAAAATAATAATGTAATTTTGTCAGTTGTTTTTACATAAATTGGAAATGAATAATATTATTAAAAAATTAACGAAAGTTTAAAAATTCTTAACATACGTCGAATTTTTTTTATATTATTTTTATGGATTCAAAATTTCTTGAAAAGTTTCCAATGTTTTGGTAAGTACTGTATATGGAAAAACATGAGAAAGATGATAAAGAAGCACATTTTAAACTGCAAGGAATGCTAAATGAACAAACAAACCAGGCACTCAAAGGAAAAGTTTACTATAACAGAAACACCCAGTTCGAGTTCTGAGGTTATGTCAATGGACACTGTAGGTCCTCTTCGTTTTTCAAATCATTATAGATACATTTTGACAATGCAATGTAAGCTAACGAAGTACGTAGTAGCATGCCCCATTGAAAACAAGGATGCCCAAAACGGTTGCAAAGGCCCTGGTCGGAAACTTTATTCTAATATATGGGCATTTTGAAGTCCTTAAATCGGATAAGGGTGCCAAACTCGTAAATACATTAATGGCTGAAATATGTGATTTATTCGAAATTAAACATTCGTCAATAGAGAGAAATCATAGAGTACTTAATGAATTCTTATTGAATTTTTGTAAAAATTACAATTGGTATGCGTGTATTCCATATTTCTATTTCGCTTATAATACAACGCCACACATGTATACCGATTATTCACCATATGAGTTAGTATTTGGAAAATTATCCAGACTACCGAATGACAACGTGACACGTAGTGAGCCTATATATAATTTAGATAATTACGCAAAAGAACTTAGAGCAAGATTACAATTTTCGTTAGAAAAAGCAAAAAAAAAAAATTACTAGAGATAGCAAAAACAAAACGAGTTGAGCAATGTGTCAAAATAAATCCACTGAATCCGAAAGTGGGTGATTTAGTATTAGTACGAAATCACAAAGAAAAATGAACCTCCATATCATGGTCCTGTAGCATGATCACGACATAAATTCATTCTTTTAGCCATAACACGAATGCATTCTATTAAAGGCATGTACAAGAAATAACTAATATTACTTTATGTTACTTTTAAGTTCCTCGTCACTTGACACCTTTCTGTCACTGGCCGTTGTCGCGACAGTGTGCCTTCTAAGTGTAATCATTTGAAGATACACTTAAAGTACGTATGTGTGTTGCACTGTTATAATTAAATCTAAACATTTGAATCGCGCCACACATACACATATGTATGTACATTCCAAAGAGACAATGTATGGCCTTCAATTATCTGCATGTGATGTCTGATCAGCTTACCCCTAAGCGTGGGAAGCAAATTAGTTTCCCAAGTCTTTAACTTTAATAATATAATAATTAACATAAATGAGTCGTCTAGAACTTCTCATGCGTAGTATATAAGTAAACATAATTTTAGTTTTAAGAACAATCATAATTCCACAAGACTTGAGCAACAATTAAGTTGCTCGTCTTTAAATATAAATAAATTTAAAATCAAACAGAAAAATCACTTTTATTTGTTTTTGTGGCGATCCTGCCAAATCTGGAGTGCTAACATAATTAAGCACCCAGATAACAAGAAGAAGCTATCCAGGAAGGATAGTCCTGCCTAAGCCGGAGCAGTAAAACCTTTTACTGAAGATCCTGACAGACAGCCAAGTTTCTGTCAGAAGAGTGTCTGGCCGATAGACACTGCGGCTACCTAAAAAAAAAAAAAAAAAACCCAGCTATTGGAATGCATCCAAACACACAATCCAATACAATAATTGATAAACCTTCTCGTTGCCCTCAAATATAACAAATCCAACAAGCAACAAAATCAATTTAACAAAACCAAAACCAAATTTCTTTTGTAAAGGAAGTGCACTAAACGCTGCGCACTCCTAGGGCCTGTAAGCGTTAACCGGTCGAGGCAAAATCAATATTATAAAACTTATAAATACTTTTAAATATGTCAACCCCAGGCCCTAAGCCGTTGACAATAGAAGAATATAAAAAAAAGACAACTAAAACTAACAACTACACAGCCTTCGATCCCTGAAGTGACCAAACCCAAAAGAAGGGGTGGATTCACCAGTAAATTAAAAAGAGAAAAAGCCACTTTATTAAGGGAGGTAAATAGCAACCCTCCACCAACTTGGGAGCGCACTACAAGCATCTGGATGCGCATAGACCAAATAGAAGCAGTAATGACTGCCTATACAAAAAAAAAAAAAAAAAAAAAAAAAAAACAACAATAAAATAATTAAAACTTAAAAACCTTTTGTATTTCTTTTAAAATCATTAATATTTCTTTTGTAAATGAACCTTTGAAATTTGGTATACACAATGAAGAGAAATAGAAATAGGATCAGATCTAAAAATCCACTCAAGGTTGATATGAGTCCACTAGAATCAGAATTAACCCCTGAACAACAGCTAGCAGAAGAATTAGAACTATTAGCATACATTCGCCAAATAGTAGGTATTCAAGAACCACCAACAGTAGAATATGTAGAAAATAACACCTTATGGAAACAAGAAACGGCAGCTTTAATAAGATGGGCAGAAAAATATGAAAAAGAAAAATAAACCAAACAATAAATAATTAAATAAAACAGAATTCAATTTGTCTACAATGGGTAAAACACAATCTAAACTAGAAAAACCAAATGCAAATGTAGTAAATAATGTCGAAATCGTCGACCATACCCAGGAAATTAATTCACTGTGGACACAGTGAAACTTTTGCTTAAAATTTACATACTACACAAAAGATCACTCAGAAAAAAATATGCCAGCAGAGCAAACGACTTGGAAAAAATTTAATAACAAGTCACCACATACTCATCGTTAGTTGCTTTAAATGGAATGGTAAAATATCATTCTTAAAGCAAGAGAATAAAGGAAAAATTTGACCGCTCATATAAATGTCTAAACATTGCCAGAACAATCAAAAATGATACCATTAAAATACATTTTTAAAATCTTTTTAAAGCATTAGAAGAAATAAGAGTTTTATTTAACGTACATTACAATAGACTTACAGTAGCCCACCAGACTGCTGCGAATGCATTTTTCATTGATTTGAAAAATCGGATTTTAAAGATAGCTGCTAGAAAATCAATAGATGTAGAATTACCCAATTCATTACACGAAAGTGAACCTTATCGCATAATCATGCCTTCCACCGAAAACACAATGAGCCAGAACGTTGTAGAATTTCTGAATACAGCTTCAAAGCTGATTATTGACTTTGATGGTAAATCAGAAAACCTACAACCATTCATTGACTCGCTATACTTAGTCGAATCAATTAAAGGCAGCCATGAAGCTACCGCCATTTCACTAATCAAAACAAAACTAAAAGGCAATTGTAGAAATTTAATAAGCAATGAAGCTACTATTCTAGAAATAATAAACAAACTCAAAACACAGTCAAAGGCGAATCGGTTGAAGTACTAACCGCAAAAATTATGAATATTAAACAAAACAGTAAAACAGCCAACGCCTATTGCAATGAAATAGAAAATTTAACTAAGTCTTTAGAAACGGCTTACATATCAGATGGTCTCTCCTCAGAATTGGCCACTAAATATTCCACACAAACTGCTGTAAAAGCACTCACTAGAAACTGCACCATAGATAAAGTAAAGCTTATCATGGAAGCAGGCCAATTCAACAGCATGAATGAAGCTGTTGCTAAATTTGTCAATAGTTGCACAGAAGCAACTGGACAACAAAATGCATTATTATATTACAGACAAAATCCAATCAGAAACAATTACCGTGGAAATTACACAAGACCCCGTGGAAGAAATAATTACCCACGATACAACAATCATGGCAAAAACAACAATCAAAACAACAATAACAGAAATAATTACAACAATATAAATACACGATTTAATAACAATCGTAGAAGTAGAAACTATGTCAGAGCAACGAACTCAAATGAAAATAGTTGGGAAAACTTGACAGATCCCCTAAGATCTATTCAATAAATAAGAAAATATTCAATCTCAACCTTAACTTTTGTTACTTTGTTCATACAAATATTGATACTAACAACTCCGCAGTAACACTGCTAGTAGACACTGGAGCTGATATCTCCATAATAAAATCAAAATATTTCAAATTAAACCAAATTAACACAAGAAAAACTACAACATTAAGCGGAATAGGACAAGATGAAATCAAATCCATTGGTAATATACATTTCGATTTAAAGTTTAAACATTTTTTGATACCACATAAATTCCAAGTAGTACAAAATGATTTTCCAATACCATGTGATGGAATCATTGGAATGGGTTTTATTAAAAGATATCGTTGTATTTTGAACTTTAATGAAGATTATGATTACCTCGTCCTACGCCCTTCAAATTTAACATATTCAATAGAAATACCAATTACGAATAATAGCAATGACATTATTTTACCACCAAGAGCAGAAGTAGTTCATCAAATAACCTTCTCTAAACCAGAAGATGAACTTCTTATTCCAAGTCAAGAAGTCGTACCTGGTGTTTTTATACCAAATATGTTGGTAAAAACTGTCAAAGCATTTATTCGCATACTTAACACAACCAATAACACCATTACCATTAAACAAAGTAACATAAAAACTGAAAACATCGCTGATTATAATATTCTTAACAAAAAGACAGCACAAAAAGAAAATAGAAAATCAGAGATCTTAAAAATTTTAAAACGTAATTTTCCAAATCAATTTAGCGCAGAATTAACTAAGCTGTGTTCATGATTTCCGACAAAAATTGCCTGCAACTCCACTGATAAGGAGCTTAGTGCGTAGCTTAAATCATATCTTCTTTGGCGTATTGAAATTAACAACGAATATGCGAATTGTAACTGCATTATTTTTCCATCGAAGATTTGTAATATGACACAATGTTGCCACAAATTACAATAATTCAAACCGATTTGCCATTTGATTTACATTTTGACAATTATTAAAGTTCAAGGTCAATCCGTGCAAATTTGTGGCTTGAATTGCTCAAGTCTATGTTTCTCCCACTAACTGCTTTACGTTGCGTATTCCCATGTTTATGTTTCATACAGACAAGCTAGAATAATTGTATATCCCAGTGCGCTTTAATGGTTAGTAAACTCTGTAAGCACTTTTTATTTCATTGTTATGGGGTAGCAACGCACATCGTGTTAAGCCAGTTGGTTACTTATATACACTGAAAAGAATTCCTTCATTAATATAATGAATATTGACATTAATCTAATGAAAATTTTCATTACTTTTCAGCCAATGATGGCCTTCATTGGTCTAATGAATCTTGTTTCATTAAAAATTATGTAATGAATATATTCGTTAGATTAATGATAACTTCATTAAGTTAACGAAGCATGAATCATAATATTTATGAATAGTTTACATTAAAACAATGAAAATATTCACTAAACTAACAACTCAATTTCATTAGTTTTATGAATTTTTTACATAAAATTAAGTAAAACGTTCATTCCTTTAATGAATCTTCTTCATCATTCAAACGTAATTTTTTCATTACGCCAATGAATGTGTTACATTATTTTTATGAAATATTTTCACTAGTGTAATGAATACATTTGTTGAACCAATGAAGCTATTCACTAATTTGGTGAAAATTTGTCTTCATTCTAACGAAATAAAATCATTAGTTTAAGGAAGAGTTGCACTATTCCAATGATCTCTTTTTATTAGGATTGTGCTACTGAAAAGAAACTAAAAAATTTTTTTATATTAAGCATAAAATAATTTTTTATTGTTTTAATACACTATTGAAATTTTTATTAAACAATTTTCTACACAGTAATTAATGTATAAAATAATTTACTTTATCATTTAGTTAGTAATTGTAATATACTTACTGTCTCACTTTTACTAAATCTCTAAAATGTTGCACTAAGCCTTCAAAAATTTTTTATTACAAATCCAATGAAATTTTCTAATGAAATTATGAAACCTAATGAATCTATTTCAATGAATATTTTCATTAATGCTATGAATCTTCATTGATGGAACGTAATTTTTCATTCCGTTAATGAAAATTATCGAATGAATTGGTTTCATTAGAAATATTTTTCAGTGTAAGAAAATCAATTTAATTAAAATTTTTTATTATTTTTTTCCATAAATGTTTGCTACTGAACTGAAATAAAAAACTATACCTTTATTCATAAAATTGAACAAGCAATTTCAATAATACATCTGGGCAACATACGGACAGATTTTCAAATGCAAAAATAGGATTTGTGTTCTCAAGGTCATAAAAAGATCTTCTTTACAAACACTTAAGAGATATTTTGTCAATCCAATTTTTCTATGTGTTGCGGGTGTTTAGAAGATTTTAGATTTTGCGTTTTCAAGGTCATGAAAATTTAAAGATCTTCACATTTTATTATGGTCACTGTAGTATATGACATTAAAGATCTTCTTTCTATATTTTATTACGGTCACAAACATTTAGAGATATTTTTTTAATCCCTTTTTTATATGTATTGCGGGTGGCTAGAAGATTTTAGAATTTGTGTTCTCAAGGTTATGAAAATTTAAATACCTTCTTCACATTTTATTACGGTCACAAATATTTGGAGATAATTTTTTCAACGCCTTTGTATACATTTACGTTCCATTGTATACGTTTACATTATGAAGATATCTTTTTGAGTTTAAATTGAGTGTAAATGAAACTCGATTTGTAGTAACACGATCAAGCTGACCCGCGCGTATTGTGCAGTGGTAACGTTTGCAACGATTTCGAATAAAAGACGGCATTACAGAAATATACACAATATTATCCTCCTGAAGACGAAAGAACCGTTATATAAGAAAACTAAAAAAAATTGGAGAAGAAAAAGAGCCAGGCTCCACCTGCACCAACAGTAGCAGCATCACCGCTGACACAGTACAACATCACCTTCACAATCACCGTTAACAACAACTTTGCCATCCATGACAAAAACTACAACACAACCCTTAACAACAACATCACCATCATAGTTAACAACAACCACCACCCCCAACAACTGCACCACCACCCATAACAATACGATTACAATTACCCTCAGAATACGATTTTTTAAGCAATTACTAGATGAAGAGATTCTAATATAAATGCTAGAAATAAGGGAGGTAAAAATGCTATCTCTGATAGATTTAAATTTAATACACTTATATGACGGAAACGATGAGTAGTATGTTTCTAGGGATACTAATTAATATGGGGGTTTCACATAAGGAGGCCTCCTAATGGGGGTATTAATTAATAGGGGATATTTTCCCTAAGGAAATCTCCTTATAGGGGGGGAGGGATATATATATGTGTGTTTATGTATGGATGTGTACTATAAGGAGTTGTATTTTATTCGGGTATGTTCTAGATTCTACTTTGAAGTGAAAATAGTTTGAAATCACTTCAATTTGAAGCTTTGGTGTTCTATACTTTTCATTTGTGTTTTGTTTTCGAACATTAATTTGTAGTGAATTGTCTGGTTGTTGAAACTACTTTTACACAAAAAGTAGTAGTTTGAAAATACTTTTTAATATCATTGTGAAAATGAAAACTTTTACAGAAAAAGTGAGTATAATTACAATCCCATTGAAATAAGAGGGTTAGATGACGGAATATTTATTTGAGATACAATTGTGCATATATTTATGGGGAAAATAAGGAGAATATTATATAAAAAACTAATATTTGTTATTTTATTAACTAAAGTCGATTGGCGATATCAGCTCTTATTACAGCGTTTACGGAGTCACTAACTCGTCCAAATCATCGTCACCACTTATATGTCTTTCGTTTACCGCCACCCGCTACATCAAACTTTTGCATAAAATGGCACTTAAAAAATTACTATCATCGTTGCAAACGGAGAATTTGATAAACCCAACTAAAGGCCGTATCAAATAAAGCTTTTACTTCGCTTTGCGTTGCAAATTCGCTTTGACATCGAAGATAAAACTTACATACTTATATGAAACATGTCACATAAAGTACTTTTAACTCAACGTGAAACGAAAAGTTCAGCAACTCGCATGTTTTTACTCGTTGAAGTTTTTTCTAATAGCTCCAAAGCTTTATGCACTAAGAAAACAATTAGAACCAATTTCAGAAGTTCGTCCAATAATATTTCTAACTTCTACTATCATAAGAAGTAATTAACAAACAGCCTGTTCGACGATATCGAATGAAAATTTATGCGAAAGAAAGCTAGTCACTCACATTTGAATAAATTTGGGTTCATCTATGTCACTATTGTTCGTTCGCATGAACTTATGTATTTTAATAGAATTGTGACACATCGTTCGCATAGAATAAAGTTAGAAAAAACCCAAATCAATTTTCTTTCGCCCTGAATACGAATGAACTTATCCTTTCGACATCGACGAACTGGCTGTAAATATAAAAATTAACAACCAGTTTTTTAGAGAAACAAACAAATCGTGAGCGTTGCCAAAGTTTTCATCGTGACATACACCTTTTGCTTTGCGCTTTTCTGCTAAAGCTTTAAACATCACTTGAAGCGGCAAAGCGTTATCTGACATGGCCTTAAATTTTGTTCTTATAAAATAACAAGCATTAAATACTGGTTTGTATAAAAAGAAAAACAAATAAAATTGAAAACATGGTTCGTGTCAGTACTAGTTACTGCACAATTTATCCAAGTTTTATTTTCGAAGTTCAGTTCGAACGAAAGAATGAAACATACAAACTACTACTTTTTCAGAACAACAAAAATGAAAAGTTAACTTTTCAAATAATTTTTTTATTTTCATTCCACTACTTTTCTGGAACATGCCGAATTATGTGCTTAGAAAATTTTTGAAAATTCTAATTAGAATTTCTTAAAATCCTTATTGGAATTTATGTTATTCTGATTGAAAAATCCAATTGAAATCCTAAAAATTACCAATTGAAAGCCTAAATGGGTTTAGTTTGTCGCTATTATAAAAGGTGGTTTTGGTGTTTGCTTTGGGTTTTAATGAACGTTTTAAGAGAATAATAATACTTGAACCATTTAATGTGTATATAAAATTTCCAAGTTGGTTTAGTTTATCACTATTGTAAAAGGTGGTTTTGCTATTTGGTTTGGTTTTTTAATGGACATGATAAGTGAAAAAATAGGACTTGAACCTCTTTTTCTCCTTAAAAATTTATATAAATTTTTTCACTAATTCAAAATGGATATAAAAGGTCAATCAGAATCTTATATTCAGTTATTGCATAAATTATCGCCTTCAGAATAGAAAATGGTAAGAATGGTTAAAGTTTTAGTAATAATATTATTTATTGGAATTTATTGTTTTTTTTTGTTTATTTGTTTTGTTTAGTTGTATCAACAAATTATTAACATTGCGCAAGGAATTAAGTCTGAGTACACTAAAATTGATGATATCTCCCAAAACGAACCATACAAAATTTTAAGTTTTGAGTGGAAGGTTACACAAAATGGATCAAAAGTCATTGCTCATCTAGACAACAATAAATTGTTTTTCCATGCATACTTGGCCAGAATGAATGACAAAAGTTGGATAATAATTTTTAAAGGGCGTGAATTACCAAATGAATCTGCAATATTTGAACATTCTTTTAGTTAAATTTCATTATTTAATACGAGTAAATTCAAGAACAAAAATTTCATTAAAAAAATATTTTTCAATAGATTTTTTGTTAATAATTTTTAAATAAAATACAAAAAAAAAACTGTACTTTCATTCAAAAATATAAAATATTTGGCATGATTGTGCATGCTAAAAAAATGTATTCAACTTTTTTAATAATGTACCCTTCGCAACAAATGCTAAGTTTGGTAAGATCTATTTCCACAGTTATAATTATTGAAGGATGTTCTCCCATAGCTACTGCATTACGTTGTAGATGCCGGGAATTTTAAATCTATGCGCTTGTTAATTTTTATTTTGAAAAAAAAAGGATGAACGAAAGGAAAACAATGGTGTACACTCACAACTTTTACATTGTTTACATAAGTATGTATATTAGATTTTATTATACTTGAGTGTTTGTATGTGTATTATAAGGAGTTGTATTTAATTATAAATTTGTTTGTGACTGTGTATACATGTGGTCTATAAGGAGTGGTATTATATTATAAATATACTTGTGTGTGTATGCGTATGTTGCAAAAAGATATTAAAATTCTTCATCAATATCAAACACCTGCGCAACATATGTGACAGTTGGTTTTTGCATAATTAGGATTTGCTTTCTCACAGCAATAACTACTTAGGGTATTCTTTCAATCACTTTTTATTTGCATCGCAGATGTTTAGAAGATGTTATCTATTTTATTCACATCATAAGTTTTACATGGTTTACATATGTATATTGATTCAAAATTGAGTGTAAATCAAAAAAATAAAATAGATTTTCACTGAAAAATTTGAAGCTCCTATATATAAGAAGAAAATTAGAAAATTGTTTCAAGGTGAAATTGTTTTAGTAGTGATAGTGCTCGTGCAAAAAGTGTGTAAAATTGATTTTAACTTAATGTTTACACACGCAAGTGCAAGTGCAAAAAACCCAATACATTACCATTTTTTTTACTAATACATGCACACACCTGCAAGTAGTAGCCTCACTTGCAACTGATTTTGGTTGGCAGTGATTTTTTCACTTGCATGCAAGCAGAAACAAACAGTGTTGCCCATAGATATTTCATTTTGACTTTAATAGGTATTTTTCAAGGAAAAATTTTTAAAATTTGAATATTTTTAGTTATATGCCGAAAACATAATATAAAAACACAAAAATAAATAAACATCTATAACTTATTTTTTCTTTGGATTACAAATTTATTATTTATATTGTGAAAAATTTATGTACTTAATATAATTCCCCTGTAATATTGCTAGGCTAAAACTTTGGCAGCACAGACATCAAAAGCGCATGTAGTGCAAAGGCGTACAACGTTTGTCTTCGACGACATTTTGAAAATGAACTTGCACTTGCGTGTGTAAACAATCGTGCAAATTGCAAGTGTTTTTATTATTTTTTTCGATGTATTGGTTGTTAATATGTACACGCTACTTGTAACAAGTTGCTTGCACGTGTAAACTTAGTGTAAGCTTAAAAAAATAATATAGCAACATCAATAATGTTTCAATATATGGAGTGTGGAAAGCAATGGCAATAGAAAAAAGGTTTGCGTGAACATGAACAGATTCATTCGTCGAACGTGATATCTTCAACAAAACGTCATACTGCAAGGGATTCTGTTCACAGCAACTTGAAAAAGTTAAGCAGTGCCTTCCAAAATAGAATTACAACTTATTCTTTCAACAACGATGATGAAGATTGTCTGTTTCCTGGAGAATTTATGAATAAAGCATGGCTGCTTCTAAAAGAAGCAGTTGAAAATGCGTCTTAAAATATGACGCGGTGAAATTCAATATAGAGCTTTTTGCTCTATATATCAGGCTCAGTGGCGAAAAGGATGATGACGCTATAGAGATTGCTGTCTTAGAAGAAATATCGTTTAAAACGAAAATGAATATTATAGATTTCAATGACCGCTTTGATGAAATTTTCACCCACAAAATATCGAAAATAATCAAAGAAATGGAGGAATTCCAGGAAAGAGACAGTGGGTGGACCTTGGTGCGTTGCTAGGGTTACAGTTAAATCTAAGCGAATTTCAACCGCTAAAGGGTCCCTGTTTATCTCTCTTCCAAAGCGATTGGCAGCAAGAAAAGCCATAATAAATATCCGGAATACAGATGAATTTTGTTTCAAATGGCCTATTGTTGCAGCATTTTCGAGTTTAGAAAATAATTCCTGTTATCCATCATCCTATAAAGTGGACATAGCTGCAAGGAAAATAATTATCAAGGGAAAAATGTTAGATTTTGAAGGCTTGACATTCTCCTTGAAGTTGGGAGAATGTCGCAACTTTTGAGAGGATGAGTGACCACATCAGCATCAATATGTTTGGCTATGATGAGCAGGATGACTTAATTGTAGGTCCATATCATAAAACGGAGCAAATTAGGAGGCATCACATTAACCTTCTATTCCTGCAGACCCATAGTAATGATCATCAAAGGCTCATTATGCATGGATTCAAAATATGTCAAAGTAAGGAAATGTAATCAGCTAATTATAATTTAGATTTTAATGTTAAAAAAATTTTTTTTTAAACAGATTGATTACATGATTCCTAAATATATGTATGTAAAAAATAGAACTTAATTATATGGATGCTGATTTCTTTATTTATACTATTGAAACTGATGATTTTTATAAAGATATAATTGCTAACATTGATGATAGATTTGATAGCTCTGAATATGACATAAATAATAAATATAATATACCTCAAAAAAATCAAAAAGTTCTGGGAATGATAAAAACTGTGGAGTCATCATGAAGGAATTCGTAGGTTTGAGATCTAAGATGTACTCTTTTAGCACTGAAGATGCTAAAGAACCCAAAAAAGCAAAGGGGGTTAAATCTAACGTAAGTCAGAAGCTTAGTTTGTCTGATTACAAACATTGCTTGTATGATAAAAAAATTTATTACGGTAACATGTATGTATACATTTAAATCAAAGTTGCACTCTTTATATACAACATTAGTAAATAAAATATCTTTAAGTTTTAAAGATGAAAAAAGATATGTATGTAACAATAATGTTGACTCTTTTTTTTTTTTTCTTGAGGTGGTTGTAAATTTCCAAAACTAGCAAAATATTCTTTATAGCAATTATTTTTATAATAAGCTACTCAATGTGTTCCAAGACCATGAGAATTATCTAAATTTACAATACCACACTCTTGTTTATATGGTTTTTTAGGTAAAGAATCACGCATAAATACTCCTCTGAAATGCTGAAGTTTCCTGCAATATTTCATTAAGTCTCTGTCACTTAATGGTCGATTGGGTAGAAAAGTTTTTTGAAGCCGGCTTATAATAAAGGCCAAATCCCTTTCTGAATGGTTTAAAATATAATCCTTTTCCTACAGTAATTGTCTCCATAGCTCTATTATGACGATTTGCCTCTGCTAGTTGTTGTTTTCAATTTTTTATATCATATATCGAGCTCGCCAAATATTGTTCTTACAACAGAAGACAAGCAATCATCCACTATAATTGCTGCAGATAAGCCGAAAACACAAGTAGGCATGGATAGGTACGTAACTGTAGCTAAACGTCAGCGAAGCCCCAAATCTGCTCAAGTGTCGTCTCAATCGAAACTACCTAAAAATGATAGCACCAAAACAACAACTGAAAATAATAGATTTGCTATCCTTCAGACTGTGGAGGCAGCAACATCTAAGAAAACCTTTAAACCACCGCCAATATATTTGAGAGAGCCTAATACTAGTGAACTGGTAAAACAATTTATTACGGCGATCGGCAAAGACACCTTTAACGTTACATCAGTTAAGCATGGCAGTATCAGTGAAACAAAAATCCAGGTAAATAATGAAAGTGAATACCGAAAACTGTCTGACCTTCTGGAGAAGGAGAAAAGATCTTTTTACACTTATCAGCTTAAAAGCTTGATGATATTAAGACTGGATTACAAGAGGAAGGCTTTAAAATAAAAAATGTAACCAACATAAGGAACCGTGAAAAGATTCCTCAACCCATGTTTAGGATTGAAATGGAACCAGGGGATGTCGTTCTGAAGAAAAATGAGGTTCATCCAATTTACAACCTTAAATTTCTTTTGCATCGTAGGGTCACCATAGAAGAGCCGCATAAACGTTTAGGTCCCGTTCAATGTCTAAACTGCCAAGAATTTGGCCACACTAAGGCATATTGTAAATTGCCCGCAGTTTGTGTTGTGTGTGGAGAGCTTCACGGCACATTACAGTGCAAAAAATCAAAAACTGATTCGAGCGTTAAAAAATGCAGTAATTGTGGAGGTAATCACACTGCAAATTACAGAGGGTGCCCAGTGTATGCTCACTTTAAACAGTCAATGACAAATAAGACTTCTATACCTCCTAAGCAGCCACCGCAGTCAAATATCATTGTTGCAAATAGTATTCCCCAGGCAGGCCAGGCAACTAGCCATATTAACTTGCAAAACGCCCAACAAATTTCATATGCTAATGTGGTTAAAGCTGATACTCCAAATTTAAATCAGCAACCCAAGTCCCATAACTGCGATCCAAATGTTAGCAATCTTGAGGCAACGCTGCAGACTCTTGTTCAATCAATAAACACTTTTACGGCTTCTATGACGAGCATGATGCAAGAAATGCTGAAAATGCAAACCATAATTTTGCAGGCTATTTTAAACAAATAAAAAAAATGATTTGTTTGAAAATATGTTTCTGGAACGCAAACGGCATCCGCCAGCATAAAAATGAACTTGAGCACTTCCTTATGGAAAAGCGAATCGATATAATGTTAATCGCTGAAACTCACCTGACGTCAACAAGTTATTTCAGGATTAATGGCTACATACTATATGACACCAAAAATCCCCGTAGAAGATCTTGTGGGGGATCGGCAATTTTGATAAAAGCCAGAATTAAGCACTATTGGTTCAACGAAACACGTGAGGAATATCTGCAAGCAACTAATGTATGCATTGAATTTTGTAATGAGAAAATTGTTATTTCCTCGATTTACTCACCGCCTCGGTTTTCAGTAACAGAAAACCAATATTCGGATTTTTTCAAATCACTTGGGCCTCGATTTATAGCGGCTGGTGACTATAACGCTAAACACACTTTTTGAGGTTCACGTTTAATTTCTCCGAAAGGCCGTGTACTTTTTGATACCATTTCTAAAATGGGCTTAGATGTGATTTCAAGTGGTCACCCCACGCATTGGCCGTGAGACAGACGAAAGATTCCAGATGTTATAGATTTTGGAGTTTCGAAAAGTTTTCCTTTAGAGTGGTTTCGTTAGATTTGTCATCAGATCACTCACCCACAATAATATCTGTTTTTTCCCCCAAGAGTTTTACTCCCCGTCTACTGACTTAGAGTTGACGACCACTAGAGTTAATTGGCTAAAATATAAAAAATATTTGAGTACTCATTGTACGGAGAATATTGCTTTGAGAACGCCTAAAGATATTGACGTGTCCATTAATAGTTTTTCCAAAAGCCTTAAATTGGCCGTACAACATGCTAGCACTAACTATATAAGATACAGAAACGAGAACAATAGATCTTATTCGTCGGAAACTGAGCAACTTTTGTCAGAAAAAAGAAGAGTTAGAAGGGAGTGGCAACTCCGCAGGTCTCCCCAGCTTAAAATTAGGTTACTAGAATGTGTAACCAAATTGAGAAATCTGCTTGAAATAGAAAGATTGGCTTCCCTTAAATCATATTTGGAAAGCCTTGATGGCACTCCTCAATCAGACTATTCTTTGTGGAAAGCGGCAAAAGGTTTAAAAAGACCCATTAGCGGTAAGCCACCTTTGCGGACTCCAACTGACAACTGGGCAAGAACAGATTCCGAAAAGGGGATGCTGTATGTAAATCACTAGAGAAATGTTTTTACAGATGATGCAGCAAACGACATAGCAGTATTTCTGCCATTTGCCGTAAGATCGCCTGTGTCCTTGAAATTTTGGTTTCCAGATGTGGAAAACGTTATCAATAAAATAAACTCTAAGAAAGCTCCAGGTATGGATAAAATTACTGATACAATGCTTGTACAACTACCTCGCGTGGCTAGAAGAATTCTTCTTTTTATTTTCAACGCTATCTTACGCCTTGAGTATTATCCGGTCGAGTGGAAAGTGTCTATGATAACGATGATACCTAAGCCGGGGAAGGATCATACTAAAGTAGAATCGTACAGACCAATAAGTCTACTGCCAACAATTTCAAAACTATTTGAGAAATTGCTAATGATGAAGTTGAGTCCAGTACTGGAAAAAATAGAATGTATTCCTGATCATCAGTTCGGTTTTAGGGCCAAACATAGTACCATCGAACAGACACACAGACTAGTTAATGTCATAAGAAAATCATTTGAAGACAAGAAGTATTGCTCTGCACTTTTCATTGACGTTTCCCAAGCTTTTGACAAAGTGTGGCATGACGGTTTAATGCACAAAATAAAACTAAACTTTCCTGCGAACACCCACAAACTTTTTGAAAGTTATTTGTATGGACGTAAATTTATCGTTAAGGAAGGTGACTTTTATAGCCCCATTCAACCAATCGACGCAGGCGTCCCACAAGGCAGCATACTGGGCCCTACCTTATACTTATACAAGCGATAAAATTCATACATCCACGTTTGCAGACGATACGGCTTTTTTCAGTGTACATGAAAACCACCAAACAGCATCACAAAATTTGCAGGAACATATTTACAATTTAGAGAAATGGTTAAAACTCTAGAAAATCAAAGTCAATGAACAAAAATGTGTCCATATCACGTTCACACTGCGTAAAAATACATGCCCGTCAATAAAAATTAATAATCAAATAATTTCACAACACAGTGACGTCAAATATCTAGGTATTCACCTCGACCGTCGACTAACTTGGAAGAAACACATTGACGCAAAAACAACCCAGATGAAATTAAAAGCCGCGCAATTGAATTGGCTCATCGACAGAAATTCCACCCTGAGCTTAGACTGCAAACTTTTGCTGTATAACGCGATCCTAAAGCCAATATGGTGCTATGGAATTCAACTATGAGGCACCGCCTCCGCATCGAATATTGGAAAAAATCAAAGGCGTCAAAACAGCGTTCTACGTACGATTACAGCAGCCCCATGGTATGTAAAAAATTCTCGAATTCACAAGGACCTAAACGTACCTTTGATGAATATGCTGATGAAGATGAATATGCCAAATATGCTGGTATATAACCAAATCCACCCAAATCCACTTGCTCGAGGCATCCTTACCTTTGGTGGTCACACACGATTAAAAAGAAGGGACACCCTGTCTTCCATTCGGGAGCATAACAGATGATGTCCTGTAGCACGGTATTCTGATACATTCGCTGAATCATAATTTTTTGTCTAGCATTGGCTGGACTTAAAGAAAAATTTTTAGTTATTAAGATTTGAATAATTGTTGTTAGTTCTTTTTGAAGATTCAACAAATAAATAAAAATTGATCAAAAAAAAAAAAATTTTATATCATGTATAGCCTTTACAACAGCTGATCCAGCGCTAGCTAAGCCTCCAAGTGTTGATAAAGCGGTTATAATTGGTACTATTGACAGAAAGCCACCAATTTTTGGCATTGGTATAACTCTAGGTATAACAATGTTAGATTTTTTATTCTTTTTAAAATTTGAGCTAATAACACCTTTGACAATTTTAACAGTTCAATGATATCATTAGGTTTTTCTTTACGTAAAGTTTTCAATGTATTTTTAACAGCTGTTGCAAATAACATTCTTGTTTTAACTTTTCTATTCTTCTTTACTTTCAATTTCGTTGATAATGGAGTTTTAGTATCTTTAATACCCAATCCATATTTAACCTTTGCTCTCATTACGTTTGCTAACCGCAATTTCAACTTAATACTCGGGCCAGGCCTTCTCAGCTAATGTTTTATCTGCTTGATGTCTCTTATTTAAATCAATCGATTGTGAATAAGCAATATCGTGATCTCTACAAGCGGAAAACTATTAAATTCATCCCCTTATCACTTCTTGCTAAACGTTTGCTAAGTTTTGTTCCAGGTCCACAAAATTGATTATTTATTATCTTCCAAGTTTACTGATGACATGTTTCCCCTTGATTATAGTTTATAACCATTTTTGATTCGTGTAATGTATCTGATATTAGAGAATTAAATTAAATGCTGATGAAAAAAAAACAAAAGCCCGTAAAGCTAGACATAGTACACTGCTACCAAATTCCGTAAGAGCATTAATTGTGGGCCCATCAAACTGTGGCAAAACCAATGTTATGATTAGCCTAATAGAGGGATTACATTTAAAAACATTTATATATATTCAAAATCTCTTTACCAACCAAAATACTGTTATCTTAAGAAGTTGATTGGTCCCATCAAAGAGATAAATATGTTTAAATTTTCAGAAAATGAAAAAGTAATTAGTCTAGCGAAAGCTCATCCGAACTCAATAATAATATTTGATGATGTAATATGTGGAAAACAAGACGTAATTAGAGAATACTTTTGTATGGGTAGACACAGAAATATTGACTGCTTTTATTTATCGCAAACATACACGAAAGTCCCAAAACATCTTATTCGTGATAATGCAAACAAGATGAATTGCACTGAGACACATATATAACGATCATATAATTGGTGATATGTCATTTAAGCAATTTACTGATATATGTAGCGAATGTTGGAAAGAAAAATATGGATTTGTCCTTATAAGTAAGGATAATTCAATGAACAAAGGACGATATCGGAAAGGGTTTGGTGAATTTATTATAGTGTAATAAAGATTAGATTATAAATAAATGTGAATAAACCTACTATTAAATTCACAGCATACTCTGCTCTGATATATAATATAGTTCAATATAGTATAGTTTAATATCAGATATATAGCAGATCTAAATCAGATTCGAAGCAGTTCGACATCAGTTATATAGCAGTTCGTTTGTAAATTATGCTGAATCAAAATGTATTAAAAGATATTGTAAAGACTAGAACTGTTTCAAAAGCAAAGTAAAAAAGTATAAAATTAAATCAATTGGATGCACAGAACACTTTAGAAAAAACATTTCGCCCAATAACAAAGTCATTAGATCAAATAATTGAAAATTTTGATAAAACCAAAGAAACACAAGTCTTGACGTTACCAACCCCATCATATGCTGAGAATCAAATTAATGAGAATACTGAGGACTCTTCAATGGATGCTGAAATTATTAATTCAATACACGACAATGATGAATATATGCCTTTAAGCATTGATCTTAATAAAAACAATGAATCAAAAAACTTAAAAAGAAAAACAAAATCTAATATTGGTTATGATGATGTTCATATGGCAAAGCGTAAAAAAGTGGAAAGAAAAAATAAACCAATTGAAATAAGAAAAGCAATAACTAATAATGATTATGATGATGTTCATATGGCAAAGCGTGAAACAATTGAAACAAGAAAAATAAATAATAAAAGACCAGGAGAAATTGGAAATAAATTATACAAATCTCTTCTTAAAATACCAACTCGCGAATATGTAAATAAAACTGAAGAAAGTCCCAAGGATATACATATTTAATATAAATATTAACAATGAGAATAAAAAAAATGTTGAACAGTTTATTAGAAGTAGCTTAGAGCCGAACAGCCAGCCGTATTCATAAAAAAACACTAATCAGCATTTTAACAACCTTTTACTTAAAACAGAATTTTCAACAAAAAAACACATTTTATAAAAACGTATTCATAAACAGCATTTTAGCTAAAAATCATTTTATTGAAATTTTCTATTTGCGATTGGCAACGCCATCATATGCAATTCTCATCTGAATCATAGTGCTGCAATAAAAACGGTTTTTGGTTCACATAGTAGTCATGTAAAGAAATGTCTTGTATTGTTTTTTTTTATGAAAATCTACTTTAAAACAAATAAATAAATGTCAACTCCATTTTGTCTTTCAATTAAATAGCAAAAAATACTGAGTCAGAAAAGTTTTACTTTCATTCCTTTTGCTTACGCGTACGAAAAAATATGAATAATGAGCTTTTTTTATTATTTCGTTTTTTTACACATCACTGATGACATGGCATTTTATTAACGTATATTATTTTAAATAAATAAAATGTTAGTAATAACTAAAATAAGAAGACTGGAAAAAATGTCAAGCGTAATTGCTTATCTGGAATCCAGAATAAAATAGATTACATCTTTCTCTAAAAGTTTTCTGTTGCCAGCTATTCAAAGCTTGGGTCATATTTTCTATTAAAAACTCACATCTATTGTTATCAATATCATGGGATTTCTGATAAATATGCAATAAAAATTTTCGCAACATATAAATAAACAATAACTAAAAAACAAAAATATTACCTTAAAATTGGGTGCAATCAGTTTTAAAAATGGTTGACTTAAAAAACTGCTGAAAAGAACATTTTAACGTAAAATTCGTTTTAGTGAATATTCCCTAAAAATGGTTTGAACGGCTGTTTAAGTTTTTTATGAATACGGCCGTAAGAGTATAACCCCAATAAATACAGATTTTAATCAAATTAAATCTAGAAAAATATTGAAACGAAAAAGCACAATAAATGGAAATGATGAATTAAAATGCATCAAAATTGAACGAAATTTAAAACGGAAAACAAATTGACCTATTAGTAATTTTGATTATTATGATAAAAACGTTCAAAATCTTCACATAAGTATATTTGCAAAACGAAAGAGTGAAATCGAGTTAAACAATGATAGAAAAAGGATAAAGAAGAGCAATAAGGACAATAAAAGCAATACAATTAATAGTTCACTTTCCAAAAATATAGAATTGTTGCTGAGTAGCAAATGCATAGATAAATTGTATGGTTTTAACATAGATGAAGAGGGGTATTGGCGGTATGGAAATAACAAACTAAAATTTTGTAGAGATGATACTATTAAAATAACAAATTCTAAATGGCAAGTGAATCCAGGTTTGTTTGAACTAATATTTCACTCAAACCCAATACATTACAATAAACATGATTTGAAAGCATATAAAGAAATTCTAACAAATACAAATGCGCACAGAAGAAATTATAAGTGTATTTCAAAAGGAACAAAATCATATAAGTATCAAAACATAATTAAACAATTATTAACTGTAAGACCACACCATCTAGCAAAAGGAAAAGAATTATCCTTAAAATTATTAGACAATCGCAAACCTAACTATATATATTGGGATGATGTAATTGAATTAGTAGGTAGATTACGACTGCTTATTGCATCGGAGAGTGCTGGCCATAACAATTATAGAAACGAAAAATTTCTATTATTGAAGAACTAAAAGAAACTAATATAATATTTTAAATGAAATAAGTTATATAAACATATTTGGAGAAAGTTCTATTAAGCAAAAACATTAGAAGCCAGAAAACAGAAAAATTAATGATATTTTTCAACGGGTAGGAGTTTACGAGTCAGAATTAAACACTATAAGAAACGAAATAAAAATATTACGAGAATCAATTGCAAAAGTCATTAATAAAGATACTAAAGATATGCAAAATGCTACTAACGATCAAATAATAGAGTTCATAACGCATATCGAACAAAGATTCAGTATAATTGAAGTTTCCAAAGATTTTCATAAAAATGTAAAATCAAATTACTCAAAATTTAAGTAGCAAAATCAACCAAAAGTCACATTATTGCTATACAGCTAGAGATCACAAAGGGTATTGATCATTTGTAATATTTTAGAATTAAAAAAAATAACGACCAACGGTTAGACATAAAAAATAAAGGAATATAAGATAATAACAACTCAAACACATAATCACATATTATCAACACAGACATGAATGCGGATAAAAGTGAATTAGTTAACGAACTCCACAAACATGCCAGGAAAATTTTCAAACGAAGGCGGGTTATTATAAAAGGCATCGATGATTTGTGGCAAGCAGATTTGGTTGAAATGGGAAGTTATGCATCAATTAATATCGGTTATCGTTACCTTCTTACAGTAATAGACACTTTTACAAAAAAAGGATGGGTTGTGGCAGTAAAGAATAAAACTGCTGAAAATGTTGCGTCTGCTATGAGAGATATTTTTAATATGAACAACCGAAAACCTTAAACTTCGTAAACAGATGATGGCAAAGAATTTTTTAATACCCAATTTCAACAGCTCATTGAGGAAAAAAAGATTAATCATTATTCCTCGTATAGGGTTCTAAAGGCATCAATAGTAGAACGCTTCAATAGAACTTTGAGAAAGGTTATACACCGAACTGAACTACAGAGATATTTAAAATAAAAAGTATTAAAAACACAAATCCTAACACATATTTCAAACATTGAAAAAATTCAAAAGCTACAAAACAAAATTTCTCGAACAATTACCGCAGCTCCATGGCATGTAAGAAACTCACGAATTTATAAGGATCTCCGTGTTCCTCTTGTAAAAGACGAATTTTCAAAGTACGCAACAAGGTATATAAGTAAATTGGAACTTCATCAAATCGTCTTGCACGCAATATACTTAATTTTGAATTCCACTCTAGGTTGAGAAGGAGGGATACTCTTACCACCATCAGAACGTTAAATAGGTGATTTTACCGATATTGACCGTGCAAAATAAAACATTTTTGTCTAGCATTGGCTGGACTTAATTAATTTTATGTATTTAGTATTAAGATTTGAATACTTATTGTTAGTTCACTTTGTGCAGATCCAATACATAAATGAATGAAAAAAAAAAAAAAAAAAAAAAAAAAAGAGTGTTACAAAAAAAAAAGATAACGGTATAAGTAAAAAACCGCAATAAGTGAAGAGTGAATTAATACAAAATAAAAACTTTGTGACAATTATTTTTATATACTTTTAAAGCAACAAAAATATAAATAAACAAAAAATTGCGTGAGTGTACCCAGTAGGTGCAATTCTGAAAGAGAGCTTAGCTCCACTAAAAAAACCTCTGGATTTCTGAAGAGGAATCATTGAAAAAATCATTGGACAATCTCCTGTCTCTAAGAGATAAAAAACGCACGCGTTCGTGCTCGCCAAACATTATTGTTATAACAGACAACAAACCATCTTCCAGTCCAGCTATTGTTGATAAACCGAAAACGCAAGTGGGTATGGATAGGTATGTAACTGTAGTTAAACGGCAGCGAAGCCCCAAATCCGCTCAAATGTCATCTCAGTCCAAAATACCCAAAGATGATAAGACCACCACGACAATGGATAGTAATAGGTTTGCTATCCTTCAGACCGATGAACCAGCAATACCCAAAAAAACTTTTAAGCCGCCACCAATATATTTGCGAGAGCCTACCTCTAGTGAGTTGGTAAAACAACTTATTACGGCAATCGGCAAAGACACTTTTAATGTAACATCGGTTAAGCACGGCAGCATCAATGAAACCAAAATCCAGGTAAACAGTGAAAATGAATACCGAAAGTTGTCTGATGTCCTGGAGAAGGAGAAAAGATCGTTTTACACATATCAGCTTAAAAGTGCCAAAGGTATTCAGGTCGTTATAAAGGGGATTGACCCTTTTGTGGATACGAATGATGTCAAAACCGGCCTAGAGGACAATGGCTTCAAAATTAAAAATGTGGTTAATATTAGGAACCGTGAAAAAATTCCTCAACCCATGTTTAGGGTTGAATTGGAACCTAGAGATATTGCCTTAAAAAAGAATGAAGTGCATCCCATTTATAACCTCAAGTATCTTTTGCATCGTAAGGTTACCGTTGAGGAGCCTCATAAGCGCTTAGGGCCCGTTTAATGCCTAAACTGCCAAGAATTTGGCCATACTAAGGCCTATTGTAAGTTGCCCGCAGTTTGCGTTGTGTGTGGTGAACTTCACGGTACATCGCAGTGCAAAAAACCTAAGACTGACGCGAGCGTTAAAAAAAATGCAGTAACTGTGGAGGTAACCATACTGCAAACTACAGGGGTTGCCCTGTTTACACTCACTTCAAGAGGTCAATGACAAATAGGTCACCAATTTTAAATATGCCACCACAGCAGACAACCAGCATTTCTACAAGCAATTTTCCCCAGGTACACCAGTCAACCAGCCATATAAACGTGCAAAACCCCCAAAAAATTTCTTATGCGAATGTTGTAAAATCCGATAATCCAAACTTGAATCAAGAGTCCAAGCCTCAAAACTCCGACCAAAATTTTAGCAATCTTGAGGCAACTCTGCAGACTCTTGTTCAATCTATAAATACATTTACGGTTTCCATGACGAACATGATGCAGGAAATGCTGAAAATGCAATCCACTATTTTGCAGGCAATTTTAAAAAAATTAATTGGTTTAAAATATGTTTCTGGAACGCAAACGGCATTCGCCAACATAAAAATGAACTTGAGCACTTCCTTATGGAAAAGCAGATCGATATAATGATGATTGCTGAAACTCACTTAACAAGCAACAGCTATTTCAAAATTAATGGTTACAGACTATATGATACTAAAGATCCCCGTGGCAGATCTTACGGAGGCTCATCAATTTTGATAAAAACTAGAATTAAGCACTATTTGCTAAACGAGACATGTGAGGAGTATCTTCAAGCAACAAACATATGTACTGAACATTTTCATCATACAATTGTTATTTCATCGATTTATTCCCCACCCCGGTTTTCAGTAACAGAAAATCAATATGCAAATTTTTTCAATTCACTTGGGCCTCGATTTTTAGCGGCTGGCGACTATAACGCTAAACACACTTTTTGGGGTTCACGTTTAATTACCTCGAAAGGCCGTGTGCTTTTTGATACCGTTTCTAAAATGGGCTTAGATGTGGTTTCAAGCGGACACCCCACTTATTGGCCGTCAGACCGACGAAAGATCCCTGATGTTATAGATTTTGGAGTTGCGAAAAATTTTCCTTTAGAGTGGATGCAAGTGGAGCCTTCATTAGATTTGTCATCAGATCACTCACCCACTATAATCTCCGTTTCGTTTCCCCAAGAGATTTGCTCCCCGTTGACCGTCAATAGAGTTAATTGGCTAAAATACAAAAAAAATTTCTGAGTACACATTGTACTGAAAATATCGCCCTGAGAACGCCTGAGGATATTGATGGGTCAATTAACGATTTTTCTGAAAACCTCAAACTGGCCGTACAGCATGCTACCACTAGTCATTTAAGATCTAGAAATGAGAACAATAGAACTTATTCATCTGAAATTGAGCAACTTCTGTCAGAAAAAAGAAGAGTCAGAAGAGAGTGGCAACTTCGCAGGTCGCCCCAGCTTAAAACTAGGCTACGGGAATGCATAACTCAGCTAAGAAATCTGCTTGAAGTCCATAGAATGGCTTCTCTTAAAACATATTTGGAAAGCCTTGATGGTACCACTCAATCTGATTATTCCTTGTGGAAAGCGACAAAAGGTTTAAAAAGACCCGTAATAGGTAAGCCACCTTTGCGAAATTCAACTGGCGACTGGGCAAGAAGCGATTCTGAAAAGGGAATGTTGTATGTCGATCATTTGCGAAACGTTTTTATCACAAATGATTCAGAGAATAATACAGCGGAATTACCACCATATGTTGTTAGACCTCCTGTGTCTTTGAGATTTAATTTTCAAGATGTCGAAAACGTTATCGGTAATACAAACCCCAGGAAAGCTCCAGGCATTGATCAAATTACTGGTAAAATGCTTGAACAGTTACCTCGTGTAGCTAGAAGGGTTATACTTTTTATTTTTAACGCCATTTTACGCCTTGAGTATTATCCTGCAGAGTGGAAGGTCTCAATGATTACTATGATACCCAAGCCAGGGAAGGATCCCATCAAGGTAGAATCATGTAGACCAATAAGTCTTTTACCAACAATTTCAAAACTATTCGAAAAATTGTTAATGGCGAAGTTGAGTCCAACATTGAACAATGTGGGATGCATCCCTGATCATCAATTTGGCTTTCGGGCTAAACATAGCACCATAGAACAAACGCACAGACTAGTCAATGTCATAAGACAAACCTTTGAGGAGAAGAAGTATTGCTCAGCTCTTTTCATTGATATTTCTCAAGCTTTTGATAAAGTGTGGCACGACGCGTTGATGCACAAAATAAAGCTAAACTTGCCTGCAAATACACACAAGCTTCTGGAAAGCTACTTATACGGGCGGAATATCAGAGAAGGCGACTTTATAAGCCCAACTCAGCCAATCAAGGCAGGAGTTCCCCAAGGCAGCATACTGGGGCCTACTTTATATTTGATTTACGCCTCTGACATGCCAACGACATCCGGAATCGACACTTCTACCTTTGCAGATGACACAGCGTTTTTGAGTGTTCATGAAAACCACCAATTAGCATCACGAAATTTACAGGAATATACTTCAATATTAGAGAAATGGCTAAAACTTTGGAAAATCAAATTTAATGAACAGAAATGTACTCATGTTACATTCACACTGTGTAGGCAAACATGTCCGCCTATCCAAATTAACAACTCACCTATTCCGCAGCACAACGAAGTAAAGTACCTTGGTATTCACCTGGACCGTAGGCTAACGTGGAAGTCTCACATTGAAGCAAAGGTCACTCAGTTAAAACTAAAAGCAGCGCAGCTAAATTGGCTTATGGGCAGAAATTCGACACTGAAATTAGATTGCAAACTTTTGTTATACAACGCAATACTAAAGCCTATATGGTGCTACGGAATTCAGTTATGGGGCACCGCCTCAGCGTCAAACATTGAAAAAATCCAAAGGCGACAAAACAAAATTCTTCGAACGATTACTGCAGCTCCATGGTATGTAAAAAATTCACGACTTCATAAAGATCTGAGTGTTCCGCTGGTAAAAGAGGAGTTTTCTAAGTACGCGACAAGGTATGTCAGTAAACTGGAACTTCATCCAAACCCTCTTGCGCGCAATATACTTAATTTTGGCGGCCACACTCGGCTTAAAAGAAGGGATACCGCTGCCACCATCAGATTGCTCAATAGGTGATTTTACCGAAATAGCTCCCGCATAATAAAACTTTTTGTCTAGCATTGGCCGGACTTAAGAATCACATTTTTTAATTTTTAAATTTAGTATTAAGATTTGAATACTTATTGTTAGTTCATTTTGAAGATTCAATAAATTAAAAAATGCTTAAAAAAAAAACAATATATATATATGTATATATATATATATATATATATATATATATATATATATATATATATATATATATATATATATATATATATATATATATATATATATATATATATATATATATATATATATATGCAATATTAATTGAAAATTTAAATAAATAAAATAGTAAAAATAAGAAATGCAAATGTATTTTATATATTAAACTTTAAAGATGTTTGTAATTTTTTGCAGAAATTTTCGAATATGGTTTCTGATGAAGATAAACACAAACTGTTAAATATTCAGTCACACCTTGAACTCGTGAATAATTCCAATCCTTTGAGAAATAATTACGGTAAACACTATAAAGATTGTTGCTGGTCAGACGAAAATACAACGTGTGGGCCAGACACATGTTCTTGTTTGAATATTAAAAGAAAAAAAAACTAATGGTGGAGAAGGATGCTGAAGAGCTGATGAAAACATATCTATATATAAATATATATAATCTTACCAAATGTAAAAATTGCGCATTAAATTTTTCTATCAATAAATAAATAAAACGTAATTTTTTTTTTTTTTTAACTGAATTTTATTTTTAATTAAACACCCATTTGTTATACTAGTTGCAACAACAAATGATCATACCCATCATTTAATAAAGGACTTAATAAATCTAATGGAGGTAATATTGTCGATAATAACTCCTCATCTTCATCCAATAAGCTCATAAAATTTACCATTTTTGATGATGCTGGAGCTGCTGTAGCTGTCATGGATGACGATGATGGATCTGACGATCCTATTGCTAGCAGCTCATCATCTTCATCCAATTGATGCTCTAGTGAGTTAACTGTTGTGGTTGATGGTGATGCTAAAGCTGTTGTTGTTGATGGAAATGATTTCAAAGGCATTTCCTCCAACCATGCCGGTAATATTACCGTTGTTGAGGCTGGTGTCATTGTTGAGGCTTGTGTCGTTGTTGGGGCTGGTGTTGTTGTTGAGGTTGGAGAGTTTGTAAGAGGAGGAGGAGGTGGTGTTGTTGTTGTTCTCGATCTTTGCCGTGGTGATGGTGGTGGTGATCTTGGTCGTGGAGGTGGCGTTGGCAGCATTGGGAAGGATAATGCCGTTTCCGTTGATGGTAAAGGAAACATTTCTCTTACCCAGACTTCCCACTTCTTTTATCAAAAATTTTTTTTATTTTTTTATATGGTGGTACTTACTATGTTGTGCTGCCGCTGATAGTGTCTCCGTTTATTGGAGATGGTAGAAAATGTAATAACTTCACATATGTGACAAATTAACTCCGATGAATTCATTGCGGAGAATTTTTTAAAACTGATGAACGAAAAATAAAATGCTCCTCGTTTTTAAAGGATGAATATATGAGTGAAAATCTATTTTTTTTTTTTTTTTTGAGTCTTCAATTTACACTCAATTTTAACTCAATATACATATGTATGTAAACCATGTAAAAGTTATGATGTTCCTAAAATAGATAACATCTTCTAAACATCTGCGATGCATATAAAAATGGATTGAAAGAATACCCTAAGTAGTTATTGCTGTGAGAAAGCAAATCCTAATTATGCATTAAACCAAGTAGTGTTCCCGCTGACTATAAAACGTCTCCTTTTTATTCACGATAATTTTGAATTGTTTTATAAATTACAACATTAGCAAATAAGCGTATACATATGCATATATTACTATTTTATAAATTCAAATATAATAATTTGTAAGCCTGGGATCTTTATCTCGTATGCAAAAAAATATGTATAGCTCAATAAAATATGTATAGCGTTTTTATACCGGTAACATAAAAACAATTTATTTGTAATTTTTTATAAAGAAAACTATTTTTCAATTAAATATGTATAGCTCTGAGCTAAATTCCGTACCTTTGATATATGAACTAATCTAATAAATAAATGAATTTATAAAAAAAGAATGAATTTATTAAAAAAGTTATGAATTAAAAAAAAATAACTTTAGTTTTTTTTATATCACATATATTAAATGTTATTGTAAAAATACAAGTGTTTTTATACCGGTAAATTTTTTTTTATAAAGAAAACTATTTTTCAATTAAATATGTATAGCTCTGAGCTAAATTCCGTGCCTTTGATATATAAATTAATAAATAAATGAATTTATAAAAAAAAAAATGAATTTATTAAAAAAGTTATGAATTTAAAAAAAAAATAACTTTAGTTTATTTTTATATTACATAGTAAAAATACAAGTGTTTTTGTACCGGCAACATAAAAACAAGTTGTTTGTAATCTTTTTATAAAGAAAACTATTTTTCAATTAAATATGTATAGCTCTGAGCTAAATTCTGTGTCTTTGAAATATGAATTAATTTAATAAATAAATGAACTTAAAAAAAATAAATTTATAATAAAAAACTTATATTTATGTTTTTTTTTTGTGTTACATATCTTAAATTTGATTATATAAAAATATATGTGTTTTAAAGTAAATATGTATATGCAAATATACATAACACATTTGTTTACATTTTATTTCTTTCAGTTATTTTTAGCCGATTTGAGCCGAATAGCCGCCGCCGCCGACTTATTTTTGGTCAGCCGCCGCAGCCGAAAACTTTGATCGCGCATGTCTCTGTCAAGTGTTTAGAGCTTAATGGGTTAATCGTGGTTTTGAAAATAGATATACACAAGGCGAATTAATTATTAGGTGGATGCATCGGCGAATTCGATTAATATGGCGGCACTTTCACTGTCAAGTTCTGTTTACCTTTTTCGGCGCCATTTAAATTTTTTTACATGTTCGCTATCAACTACTTTTGACAGCTTAAGTGTGAATTCGCCTTTTTACACAAACAAAATACCTGTTGTTTTTTTTATTGTTGTAGAATTCATTACTAGGTGAACTAACAGCTCAGGTGAATATTTTTTGCTTCTCGCGTTTTTTCCAATGAGACTGTCAAATTTGTTTTTCTTTTGTTTACAAACTTTTTTGCGCCATTTTAACCTAAAGATTTTTTTGTTTTCAATGTAAATATTGATGTGCATATACGTGTAGAAAGTTATTTTTGGTTAGATTTTTTTCAAAGAACTGCAGATTCTTATTGATTGAATAAAATTGAATCATGCACATATTTTAAATATAAAAAAATGTTAATTTACATGTGCAAATATGGATTTATGTCTAATAACAAAATTTTTAAAGTCTTCAGAACAATTTGTGTCAGATTAAGAAAATGAGCTTCGAAAATGAAAATGTTATTAACAACAATAAAGAATTTTCAATCGATAAATATATTGCCTTAAAAATTATCTGAAATTTTTTATTTTGCTCTAATTTTTGATAATTATGAGTAAATGCTAAGCGGCAACGCTGAAATAAATTGTATTCGAATAGTACATGATAAAAAAACAAGGTAACCGCTTCGCTACAACAATACAACAATAAAAAAAACAACGGATATTTTGTTTGTGTAAAAAGGCGATTTCACACTTAAGCTGTCAAAAGTAGTTGATAACGAACATGTAAAAAAATTTAAATGGCGCCGAAAGAGGTAAACAAAACTTGACAGCGAAAGTGCCGCCATATTAATCGAATTCGCCTGAATTCGCCGATGCATCCACCTTATAATTAATTCGCCTTGGAATTGCATATCCATGCAAGGCGAATTCATTACCAGGTGAACTTAACAGCACAGGTGATTATTTTTTGCTTCTCGCGTTTTTTCCAATGAGACTGTCAAATTTTGTTTCTTTTGTTTACAAACTTTTTCGCGCCATTTTAACCTGAAGGTTTTTTTGCATGATTTAGTGCAATTTCAAGAAATTTGTGTGAATTTAAAAGTGAAAAACTAATATAATCTGTGATTTTAATTACAAACAATTATAAATGCTTATATTTAACGTTTATATAAAATTTTTTCTCTGCTGAGCAATCTTAGGCGAATTTAGATTATGACATTCACGATATGTTTTACAATAACAAAATACATTGTACTGAATTCGCCTTTCCGCTTGCATTCACCTGTATAAAGTCGCCTTGATATCCATGATACAAACAAGGCGAATTAATTATTAGGTGGATGCATCGGCGAATTCAGGCGAATTCGATTAATATAGCGGCACTTTCTCTGTCAAGTTTTGTTTACCTTTTTCGGCGCCATTTAAATTTTTGTATTGTACATGTTCGCTATCAACTACTTTTGACAGCTTAAGTGTGAATTCGCCTTTTTACACAAACAAAATACCTGTTGTTTTTTTTATTGTTGTATTGTTGTAGCGAAGCGGCTACCTTGTTTTTTGTATCATGGATACAAACATGATACAAAAAACAAGGTAGCCGCTTCGCTACAACAATACAACAATAATAAAAACAACAGGTATTTTGTTTGTGTAAAATGGCGAATTCACACTTAAGCTGTCAAAAGTAGTTGATAAAGAACATGTAAAAAATTTAAATGGCGCCGAAAAAGGTAAACAAAACTTGACAACGAAAGTGCCGCCATATTAACCGAATTCGCCTGAATTCGCCGATGCATCCACCTAATAATTAATTCGCCTTGGATACAAATAATTAATTCGCCTTGAATTCAGTGCTGCCAAGCGTAGAGATTTTTTCCTTTTTGTACAGATTTATTTGTTTATTTCCACATGTAGGGAAAAATGGAAAGATTTTCTATGATTAGGCTTATTGTAGGGAATTTTTAAATTACCATGAATTTTTAACATTCAGGCCTGTCAGAAATTATTCGGAATGGTTTTGATTACGAATTTTCATTTTGATCGAATTTGTTTTGCCTTCTTTAGACTTTGATCGATTTACTTCATTCCGACATAGTTTATATTAGGTATTTATATGGTAAGTGTGTCAATATTTTTCATTAAACGTGTGCAAATCAAAACAAAAACATATGTTTAAAAGCAGTGCGAAAGCGCAAAAATTTTTTCAAACTAATTTTAACAAAATTTAGAACAATTAAGCAAAATGCCTGGAATTTCAGTTGTTGCAGTGTTAAACGAAACAAAGAAGGGAAAAATCCACCGAAATATTGCAGCGAAGAAGTTCAAGGGATGTATCAAGTCCACTTTCAAACAGCACTTGATTAAAGTTTTTGGAAATAATAAAAAATATCAATAAATTGTGTTTCATAGTTTAAAAAATAGATTTCTTTATGGGAATAGAAATGGTTTGTACTTGTTTTAATGCTATTGCATATATAAACTTCTAATTCGATCGCAAAAATAAAAGTGATTTCATTTCGAGAAAATTTAACGATTTTAATTTTCTGAAGAAGCTTTTTCGCAGTTGAAATTTATTTCGATCGAAATTAATTTCTATGACACGCCTGATTATTGTTTGTTATTATACGTACTATTATAATTTTCCCGACTATGACTAACATTACTCGTATTATTTATCATTATACTGCTATAATTTTTCCAACTATGAGGAAAAATCGTTGCCGAAATTGGATATCGATGCAATCGATTACATCTAATTTATATACAACGTTAAATATTTTAACATAAAGTATATCCCAAATTTATCAAAATCGTTTTACAGCTGATGGGAGTGTTTTTTTCTATAACTTGTACGGACGTACAAAAAGAAAAAAAAAACTAAGCCGTGAAGTTTCCAATTCTATATGCATTCTAAGATCTCATATCCCAGCTTTCTAATTAATTACATACATTTTAGATGTACACCCTTAACCTCCTTAAAAAACTTTAATCGGAAATGTCTCCTAACTCGCATTTTTCCCGCATTTAAGTTAATTGTTTTACTAATGATATTTGATTCACAGCTATTTGGTAATCATATGTTAAACCCCCAAAGTCGATGGGTTAACAAATAGTTAGCCAACAGCTGATGCTTTGAAATTATTTTCATTTTGCAAAGTTTCCAGTTGCCACAATGGACTGTACTTATATAAAAATACATTCTCATGTTAAAATTATGTATAAATTATTAGTATATTTAACTTAAATCGCTGAATTATTTAGGTGGTAACGATGCGGAATTGTATCGTAACAGAAAAGGATTTTTTTCAATTAATGTTGAAACGCTATGTGACAGCGAACTAAGAATACTAGATATGGCACTTTGGCCAGGTTCTACCCACGATTCCACAATTTTCCGTAACTCACGCATTTGCTATCGCTTAGAGCCTAGAGAATTTGCGAAAAGCATTATCATTGCAGACAGTGGCTACGGAAAGACAAACTTTGTAATTACACCCTTATTGAGAGCAAACACACAATCAGAAAATCTTTTCAATGAATCCCTTACTAGAACTAGAAACTGCGTTGAATATTCTTAAGGAGTGTGAAAGCGAAGGTTTCCTGTTTTTCCCTTGGAATACGCATGAATTTGAAAAAAAGTGCAAAGTATTATAGTTGCAACAGGAATATTACATATTTGTTGCCTTTACAAAGAAGTAGAAGCACCTGTACTTCCACCGCACCTGGACGAAGCTGTAAATGAAGTATTAAATGTACCTCCCAATAGAAACATCAGAGGAGAATCTTCCAATACAAGAAAAAAACTCATGGAAAAATATTTTGGTTCAATGTAATAAAACACGTTTTATTAAATAATAAAAGATTGACATAAATACCCACAAACGAGCCGGTTCTTCTGAAAATTTGTGGAACGCGCGTTTAATTTATCCATTTCTATAAATGTGAATAAAAAAATGTAAACAATAAGCATATGCTGTCGCAGAGCTACCAACCTAGATTTGTTATAAATTAATAGAGTTGCCATTCTTTGCCCACATTAAAGTTGCTAGTTAAACCTTACTGCACGTCTCCACGCGCAATATTTATTTCCGATCGTAAGAAATAACGTCGTCAGAATAACAGCAAAAATATGTTCATGTTCAAGCTTATGTTCGTAGGTGTGGAATACGTATTACACTGTAAATTCAAATCTTACGTAGTGTTTACACGTGCAGGTGCAAGTTCGAAAAACCCAATACATTCAAACTTTTTTACTAACACACGCACAATCTCTGCACTTGCAACCAACTTTCAACTTAGCTGACAAGCAGTTTCAGCAGGCAGTGATTTTGTGGCACTTACTAAAAGTCAAATGACAACTGAAATAACAGTGTTGCCTTACAACAAGTTTTGCGGAGATTAACTGATTTTAATATAATGTTTTTGTCATATTTAAATTTTTCAAAACATATTTTTAAAATAATTCACATTTTTTTTTTATTGAAAATATGTAAATTAAGCAGTCTTTGCCGTTTTGAGTGAAAAAAAGGTTAAAATTATTCTATTTCATTTGTTTATTTTATTCCTACCATTCATTTCCCCGAAAAATAAAATGATGGTTTTTTATGGTAATGCTGTTTTAGGAGCTGTTGTCTCTCCACTAACATTTTTAAACTGAACTTCCATGTTATTCTTTAAATACTAATGCAACTTGCAAGAAAGTCGAGTATTTTTTCGACATTTTCGTTGATAATACGTACACAGGACTTCCATGCAATTACTTGTACGTGTAAACGCAGTGTTAGTTAAACAATAGTAACCGTTTTAGTTTACAAGTAATTAACTAATGACTGTAAATTTGGGCCTTAATGGAATAAACAACGGGCTTTCACACGTAATTTTACAATAAAAGTCGCATATTGGTAAAACTAGTTTCAGCTGTGTTTTTCCTGTCCTGCAAAGTTGCATTTATGTTAACGTTTGAGTATTCTTACAAATTCCATCACAAAATGCAAATACCAGTTTGAATTAGACCAAGTCACTTAAAATAATTTATTTATATAGCTAAACACGTACATACTTACAATTTTAATCAAATGAATTATTTAAGTTATATTTTTTACACTACTTTTTAGTAAAAATTTCTACCTCTTTGTATTTAAAATAAACATAAAAATAGTATTAAAATAATTTATTTGAGCAAAATTTAAAGGAAAAACTGCGTAGGGAAAAATGTAGGGATTTATTTTTGGATCGAAGGGAAAAATAACGATTTTTATGCGCTATGGTAGGGATTTCACAAAAAATCTCCTGGCAACACTGCTTTAATTAAACTAAAGTGAAAAATATAATTGCAATTTAACAATTTAATATGTACACTCTTTTGCACGGATTTTTTAAGTACTTAACACAGAAAGATGAATATTGTGTTGTCATTTTAGGTCTGGACAATGCTGGAAAGACGGTTAATGGGTACAAACTGTAAAGAGTTTAATTATTAATTAAATGTTTTATTGTCAGACATATTTGGAAGCAGCTAAAACAAAATTTACTAAAAACTATAAAGGCATGAACCCAAATAAAATTACGACAACTGTTGGTCTTAATATTGGTACTATAGATGTCCAGGGAATGCGCTTAAATTTTTGGGACTTAGGTGGCCAACATGAACTCCAGTCACTATGGGATAAATATTACCAAGAATCTCATGCGGTGATCTATGTGATTGACTCAAATGATAGAGACCGCATGGGGGAATCCAAAATAATTTTTGGTAAGTATGCATGTGTGCTTAGAAATAAGTCTGTTTTTACATTTGGACAGACGGACGAAATTTGTCCGAAAATCAACGGCAGGGTCGTCTTTTGTTTTTGTTTTTTTTCACTTTTATTTTTAATGTTGTAGCTTCATATCATTATTCTGATGATATCAATATCTTCATATAAGCACCCTGGCTGTCCAGAACAACAACGAAAACGAAAGAAAAGTGAAACGCGAAGCTTCTGTCTGTATTAATTTCTCAAATGCAAATAGTTTAAGCATGGTGCATGGTAAAGCTGCCTTGAATGGTACCAAGTAAGCTTTACTGGGTTGTGGTAAAACCACAGCTACCTTTCATAACAAAAAAAAAAAAAAATACCAGTAAAAAATTATAAATAGCTTGTTCTTTATGTTTCCCAGCTATCTATATGTCGACATTTCATAGGAACTACCCTAATCATCAGTAGACTTTGGAAATTTTTGAAAGATATTCTCAAACATTCAACTTTATATCCCAACAACATAAATAAATTGTTGAGAATTTAAAAGAAAAATGCTCTAATAATATCCGTCAAAACACAAAAAACAAGCTTTTCTATTTATAAACGTCTCTAACATTTCTTTACACCTTTCAAACAAATGAACAACCGTTGGTTGCTACGATTTGCTTTTTGAAAGTATCGAAAAGCAGAGAACAAAAATTCAAACAATTAAGTTTTTTTTTATATTCGCTATTTAAGCTTCTAACATTTATACCAGTAAAAAATTATAAATAGCTTGTTCTTTATGTTTCCCAGCTATTTACATGTCGACATTTCATAGGAACTACCCTAATCATCAGTAGACTTTGGAAATTTTTGAAAGATATTCTCAAACATTCAACTTTATATCCCAACAACATAAATAAATTGTTGAGAATTTAAAAGAAAAATGCTCTAATAATATCCGTCAAAACACAAAAAACAAGCTTTTCTATTTATAAACGTCTCTAACATTTCTTTACACCTTTCAAACAAATGAACAACCGTTGGTTGCTACGATTTGCTTTTTGAAAGTATCGAAAAGCAGAGAACAAAAATTCAAACAATTAAGTTTTTATATTCGCTATTTAAGCTTCTAACATTTATACCAGTAAAAAATTATAAATAGCTTGTTCTTTATGTTTCCCAGCTATCTATATGTCGACATTTCATAGGAACTACCCTAATCATCAGTAGACTTTGGAAATTTTTGAAAGATATTCTCAAACATTCAACTTTATATCCCAACAACATAAATAAATTGTTGAGAATTTAAAAGAAAAATGCTCTAATAATATCCGTCAAAACACAAAAAACAAGCTTTTCTATTTATAAACGTCTCTAACATTTCTTTACACCTTTCAAACAAATGAACAACCGTTGGTTGCTACGATTTGCTTTTTGAAAGTATCGAAAAGCAGAGAACAAAAATTCAAACAATTAAGTTTTTATATTCGCTATTTAAGCTTCTAACATTTATACCAGTAAAAAATTATAAATAGCTTGTTCTTTATGTTTCCCAGCTATTTACATGTCGACATTTCATAGGAACTACCCTAATCATCAGTAGACTTTGGAAATTTTTGAAAGATATTCTCAAACATTCAACTTTATATCCCAACAACATAAATAAATTGTTGAGAATTTAAAAGAAAAATGCTCTAATAATATCCGTCAAAACACAAAAAACAAGCTTTTCTATTTATAAACGTCTCTAACATTTCTTTACACCTTTCAAACAAATGAACAACCGTTGGTTGCTACGATTTGCTTTTTGAAAGTATCGAAAAGCAGAGAACAAAAATTCAAACAATTAAGTTTTTTTTATATTCGCTATTTAAGCTTCTAACATTTATACCAGTAAAAAATTATAAATAGCTTGTTCTTTATGTTTCCCAGCTGTAAAGAAATGTTAGAGACGTTTATAAATAGAAAAGCTTGTTTTTTGTGTTTTGACGGATATTATTAGAGCATTTTTCTTTTAAATTCTCAACAATTTATTTATGTTGTTGGGATATAAAGTTGAATGTTTGAGAATATCTTTCAAAAATTTCCAAAGTCTACTGATGATTAGGGTAGTTCCTATGAAATGTCGACATATAGATAGCTGGGAAACATAAAGAACAAGCTATTTATAATTTTTTACTGGTATAAATGTTAGAAGCTTAAATAGCGAATATAAAAAAAACTTAATTGTTAAAAAAAAAAAAAATTATAAATTTTTGTAATTTCTAACAACAAAGTACATGTTATGTTTTTGGGTGTTGTACCTATTTATTGTAATTCTGCCACTGCCTTGAACGCTACCGAGCTAAATTTGTTCAATTGGTTTTAGTATAATTATTTTATTTATTTATTCATTGTAATTCATATAGCGTTTTGGCCAATAAAATTGTATTAAAAAGCAATTCAAAATTTATCACTATAGAAAGAGTAAGTTATATTTGAAGAGATACATTTATAAGCCTTTAAATGATACCAATATTGACTATATAAATATGTAGCTTGGTCTATAGGCCACTTGTATTAAAATGGAATAAATAAATAAATAATCTGAATGGGAAAATAAAATAAAATTTAGAAAATTGCACGTATATAATTATGAAAACTTCTTCGGTCCATAACTGGGAAACTGAGCATTTCCTCCAATACTTTCATTTAACATTTTCTTAATATAGGTACATATTTCACATCTTATCACCCTATGTACTTTTTATTCCATTTGGAATTGCGTTGGCAAACTAGATTTGGTCCAAATTAATCTATATTGATGCCATATAACACAATTTAAAAAAATATATTTCTGTTTACAGTCTCTGTCTGGCATTTGCCGTGTGCGCACGTTTTCTTTCTTAGACGGCTGAAAAAAGTGTTATCGGTTTGCTCTGAGACATTTATTCCATTATTCGTGCTTGTTTTTGAGAGCAAAAAAGCTTTAGCTTGCTTGTTTACTTAATCTTTTATATATACATATATGTATATAAACTTTTTTTCTGTTTTGTTTTCTTCTCGTAATTTGTTAAAAAAAAAGAAGGCTTATACACATTTGCGACACCATGAACGGGTGCCATCCTCCGTATGGGAACCGGTTCCGGGAACTGGACTTATCGGCCTGTAAAATCAGAGGCAATAAATCTAAACGTCCCCGAGCGGAGGATTTTATACCACTTCCGGAAATCTCATTCAATCAACAAAATCTTCCACGCTTTCTAGTCGCCTTTACTTTGTCAGGAAAAGATGGTTTGTAAACCCGCCCACTAGCTTCGTATAATGTATTCCAAGTAGAAAAAGGCCTCGACTTTATCTCGCGTTATCGCCTTGAGATCAGGGAAATGAAAAGCGGTGATTTGCTTATTAAGGTACCCGATAATAAAGTGTCAGAAAAATTTCTAAAATCTAATTAATTCGACTGTATTTCGGTAAGAATTTCCGTTCACAAAACACTTAACCCGATACAGGGTCGTACTTTTTCCAAGAAAATAATAGACAATTCTGAGGAAGATTTGTTAACAGCTCTCAAGGATCAAAAAGTTGTTGAAGCTCGCAAAGTTACCAAAAGATCTAATCTATCGGCCTGAAACCATGAAACTCGGCTGGGAGAGAGTCGCAGTTGATAAATATATCCCGAATCCAATGAGATGTATGAAGTGTCAAAGACTGGAACACACAAAAGAATGGTGCAAAAGTACTGCTCAATGTAGAGAATGTGGCTTTTCCCAAGAACATGAACTATGCACTCGCAAATATTGCTTAAATTGTCGTTCAGACAACCATACATACTATGACCCGGAATGCCCCACATTTTGGAAACATAAATCTGTAAATTACCTTAGAATTTCTAGAAGATGTACAACACGCGAGGCATGGCAGATTTTCAATGATAATCCATCGACCAATATGCTTCAACCCACTAATAATAAAAAGAAGCATACATACGCGAAAATTACAACAGGGGCCATAGCTACAAATGACAATATAACATCAGGGAATGGGATGCTAGACACAATAAAAATTACTGGCAACAATAACAACACTACCGCTCGTCGAAAATCAAACGCAAAACTCTAGCTCAAATAACTCAACAAAAACAACTCACCGCTTAACTACTACAAACAAAATTACTAACACAAACATACAACAAAAGTCTGAAAGTTTTATTATACCCATACAAAACGCTTATTCTAAAATATTCTCTCAGAATTTACAATCAGCAACAGAAATAACGAATTTAACAAAAGATACACACTTAAAGAAGAAGATGCAAAACAAGCAACCGAAAACAACAACAGAACAAATGTAAAACAAACTGATAATAGCAACAAACTTTTGGAAGATAATTTTGAACATAGCTTTGTAATGACTGAGAAGATGATGGTTCAGAACATTAATGATGGTTTGGATTTAAACTCCCCGCCAAGAATAATATCTAATGGATCAAATAATTGTGATACACCCATATCACAACTATATAATAATTTCCCACAGCTAAACGTTTTAATTACCCCTAAAACTCTAAAAAATGCCCAATCTATGGCCCGAAGGGGCAATACTGAAGAATAACTTTTATGTCTTTTCACCAACACATTACGTTGCTCCAGTGGAATATACAAGGCTTTACCAACAATAAATATGCTTTAGAGCAACTGGTCGCTAAATATAAACCTAACATCATAGCACTGCAGGAAACTTATATTGTGAGAAAAAACTTACACCTCTTGCATCTACCTGGCTTCAAAATATTTCATCATAACTATGATTATGATTATGCGAAATCAGGCATAGCTTTGATGGTGAGAAACGACTTGAATGTAAAAAAATCACATGATTTCCGATCGTGATTTACTTTTTCAGACTATTATTATTAGTTGTGGCACAGAGCTTCATATAACGAATATATACAGAGAAGCAAACATCAACTTATCTCCCACAATGGTTAACAGGTTAGTTATAGCAAGGAACACACATCATATATTAATCGGTGACTTAAATGCACAAAAGATTCTGTGGGGATATGCTTCAAATTCGCCAAATGGATGAGTTAAACGATGGTTCTCCAACATTACTCAGTACTCGAAACACGTTGACTGCTGTTGACGTATCAATGTGCAGTATAAACATTGCACCCATTCTAAATTGGACATGTTTACCTTTAACAGAAGTTGCGGACCATTTTCCCATTATAATTTCTTACAACTCAAATATCGTAAAAAAAGTTTTTACCACGTTTTTTAGAAAAGCATGCTGATTGGAAACTGTTCCAAAAAAAAAAAAAGCCACTGAAATTTCGAAGAAAATCGAAATATTCCCAATTATAAACAAGGGAGTTGCTCAATTGAAAAGAATAATACGCAAAACTGCTAATGAAACTATTTCTTTGGGTCGTAAACCTAAGGAAAAGTATAACCCAATTTGGTTTAATTCGGAAATTGCCAAACTAACACAGCAAAGGCAAGATGCATGGAAATTATTTAAAAGATGCCGAAACAACACAAATATAATAAATGTCAAAAGGTTGTGCGCTAGAATTAAGAAGGATTGCAAAATAGCGAAAAGTTCTACATGGGAGAAGTTTTTAAACTCGCTTAACCCCTCTATGGATGTGCGAACTCTATGGAGCAAAGTCAACAACTTAAGATCAGATAGAATGACTTCCTTTCCACCCATTTACTCATGTAATAATACACTTTCACATCCCATAGACTTTTTTGCAAAATTAGATAGCTGGGAAACACGGACAACAGGCTGTTTATAATTTTTTATTGGTATCAATGTTAGAAGCTAAAATAGCGACTAAAAAACTTAATTGTTATTGATATATTTTTTTTTTTCATTTTGTATTTTTACTTATGTTTTGAATTTCTTTATATTTTATCCATGCTTCATTCGTATTTTCGATTTTAGCTCGTTGATAACTGCTAATTTTTCTTTGTTTCAATCTACTTATTTCGTCGTTAAACCATTTGCAATCCATATTTTCTGTAATAGTTTTCTTTATACTTAATTTTTTTACCGCATTCACCAAACATTCTGTCGTGTAAACCTTTCCGTTGGGAAAGCGTATTTTGTGGGTGGGCTGAAACACCAGTGGTAGGGAAAGTTAGTTTAGGTAGGCAACACTGGCCGTAAGTTGTATGCCTAAGAAAACGAAGAGTTTTGTTGTGTGGTGGAGGAGTTTTTTTTTTTTTTTTTTAAGTTAACAGTACAATTTGAATTTTAAATTGAAAAATTTTGATTTAATTTTTTGTTATAAAAAATATAAAATTTCCGGTTCATTCATTTTGATCTTTAGGACAAACACCTCGCGTAGTATCGCGTAGTATCGCGTAAGTGTCGCTTAGGCGATAAGGGAGGCTTTGACACTCCGAATAGGGTGAGCTCACACTAGGCAGGGGAGCAAATAAGTTAAACCACGCGTCTTAGTTCGCGACCTTGTTTTTTTTTGTCCAGAGAGCAGGTGTTGGTCCATGAATTTCTGCTAGAGGGAAGAAATTTAATAGTTTTTTTAGTTTGGAATACATAAATATGTATAAATATACTTATTTCAATAAATAATTTTAGTTTATAACGTAAAAAGAATGAAGTAATTGATCTGAATATGGGACGGTGAGTAGGGGCAGGGTGTGACTGAATCATTATAGGGATGGTTTCCAAAATTTTTAAAGCGCCAGGAAACCATAATGGTGGAATCCTTCAGGATTTCAGAGGGAGGGCTGGCGTGGACGACAACAATACCAGTCGGCCGAATGTTTAGTGACGAGGCGGCGAGTTGAGAAGGTGAGGTTGGTATTCGGTAGAGTAGTGTTTTTTTCCCCTTTTTCAGCATTCACTTTCGGGCCTCACACATTGTTTTGATTTGGCTCTAATACAAAAAGGCTGGTATGTTTTTTTGTACTTACATTGAGCTGGATTGGCCGGCAAGAACCACCCATGATCGGTGAGCCAAAGCCGGAGCATCCGCCATCATGCCAGCACAGCTGGTAGTCCAGCAACACTACACAAAATGTTTAACATTTTGTTTTTTTTTTAAGTTTTGCACCAGTCACACTACAATTCGCAAACATGTTTACTTTATCGTCTATATCCCCGTTACTGCCTTCTTGCAGAAACCTTTGAATTTGTGTTTTAAATTTTTGTTTGTCATATTTAAACATTTCAATTTCTTTGGTTGTAGTTTTGTTTCTATGCCTAACATTTTCTATTATAATATCTATAGCTTCAAGGTCCGATATTTTATTGGAACTGTTTATATTAGGCGATATTTTTCTATTATTAGTTATTACGTAGTCAATTAGTGTTTTTGAATTTTGTGTTACTCTTGTAAACTCTTCTATAACCTGTCTTAATCCGTTATCATCTAAAAGCCATTTAATCTTATTTCTATAATAACTTTGCTTGTTCCAGTCTATATTTATATCACCTGCTATTATGACGTCATTACTTAATTCACAAATTTCTTCTAATATTTCTGTGAAAGCTTCTATAAATTCATTTTCTGCTCTGCTTGGCGATCTGTATATAGCGGCTACAATAATAAACTTGTTGTTGTCCTTTTGTGCCATGTATGCTGATATCCAAATTTTTGAATTAATAATGCTTTCAGATATTTTATTAACGTTCTATTCCTTGTTAAAATAAATAGTTACTCCTCCCGTCCTATTTGAATTCGATAAAGAGTTATATTGACTGTATCCAGTTAAAAGTGTTTCATTCTCATTTACTTCCTTTGTTAGATGCGTTTTCGACAGTATAATGAATTCCGGATTTTTCTTTTGTATTAAAATTTCTATGTGTTTGAAATTATATAATAATCCTTGTATGTTGGTATATATTCCGTATATTTGCCTTAATTATTATGTCGTTAGGCCATTTCGTCTTCTTTTTGCTTTAAGTTTGTTTTGAATAGCTGGACATTCTCGGTTTGTTGTTGCATGATTCTCGTCCAGGCCAAGGTTTAGTCTTTTGTTTACTTTCATACAGTTTACACATTTGTTCATAATATGCTCTTGACATTCTCATAATTTATGACGACCATGACATTTGAAACACACCACATCATTTTTACATTCAGTCGCTTTATGGTTAAACCCGTTGCATTTAAAACATTGTATTATGTCCGTACCTTCGCAGACTCACATTACTCCCAACCGATATTTATTTTTTGAGCTTTCATTAACTTTATGTATGATTCCTTATCTGTTTTTAATATTATATTATACGTAACACGATCATTTCTTTGATACTCATATATTTTGCACACTTCCAGTTCACTTTCACATAAGATTTCATTTTGTTTCTTTAGTTTAGTTTCAGTAAACTTAAATGTCATACCGATTATTTGTATCTTCATTGTCTTTTGCTTTGGTACTTTTATTTCATACGAATCGCTTATTTCATTCTGAAGCACCTCTTTAAATTTTTCTCTATCTTCTTCATTTTTACTTTGAATAACAACTGAACCGTTTTTTCTTTGCTCTATGTTTACAATTTTTAAGTTTGATGGGTTAAATCTTCTTTAGTTTTTAAAACCGTCTGTCTCTGTTTTGGCTTGCCAATTATCGGGTTTTGTTTGTTTTCGTCTGGCATCACTATATTATTTTTTAATGTATCAGAAAATAATAACTTATTTGTTCCTACTTTATTTTCTTCTATTGTCTTTTTAATTTCATCGCATATTTTTTTGTTGTTTATGTCGAGTGTGTTGACTATTTCTTTATTATTATTTTGTTCATTTATTTTTCCGTAAAATTTTTTTATTTCATTTACATTAAGTTCACATGCTTTTTGAGCTTCAACAAATTTGATGATTCTTTCATCATATCTCTTTTCTATTGCTTCCAGTAACTTTTTTATTTCGTATTAATTTTGTTTTAGCGCCATTTCAAATTCTCCTTTATACGAAGCTAAATTGTTGCTGTTTCTTTTAACATTCTCCTGAACATCATTAAGAGCCATGTCTAGCTTATGTATGTATTGAAAGCATATAAATCGAATAAAACCACCTGAATCAAGTATTCCTCGGGAATATTGATCGAGCCTTGAACTTTTTTTTGCGCAATGATACACTTTTTGGCAAATTCCATCACACATAATTCCGCTTTCACCGCGTATTTGTATGTAGATTTTATTATTCTATTTTCCATCAAAAAAAAAAAAAAAAGAATTTTAAGTTTTTATTTGGTATGGTTTGTAAAATTTAACTTTTTAAGGTGTTTTTATATTCTGGACTATTTTAAAAACCACGAACAGTATTTTGCGTTCAACATTTATTTTATATTTTTAATGGATTTACTTTCTGCTTAAAATTTACCGACCGAGCGCAGCCAGTGTTGTACATACATACATGCTACTAATAAAAGCTCTTCTAACCAACCGCAGCATGGTTGTCAAAGACGATGGATACCTCTCCTCTACTTATTCGCTAGATAATGGGGTGCGACAGGGCTACCCACTGTCTGTCAGTTTGTACACGATTTATGCAAATTCCTTGGCAAAGGCAATTGAAAACTTACGTATCATTGACTACGTAGGTATCTACGCAGACAACATTTTCGGAGTAGTGTCTGGAAGTAAAGCAGAAATTAGTGAAAATTTTAACAACATGAACCATGTGGTACAGAAATGGGCCAATGGAATGGGTGCCTTCATCCCCGCGAGTAAATCGGAAGTACTTCATGTGTGCAGAAAAAGAAACTGCAATAACTCTACAATTATAATTGGAAATGAGGTCGTTGGAATTAAAGACCAGCTTCGATTACTTGGTTTATTATTTACAAAAAACCTGCTATGGAATCATCACATTAAGAACCTTACATATAAACTAGCTAAAATCAATAAATTTTGAAACTAATATGCTCTCGTAAGAAGGGGCCTCACATTGAAACAGCTCTCAATATATGCAGAACTTTAACAACTGGGACAATTCAGCATGGGATAACTATCATGGCTGGACATAGAACGCAGATATTAATAAATTGAACACCTTAATTAACACATGTTTCAGAACAGTATCTGGGTTATTACGTACAACACCCGTTGCAAAATTGCGAACAGAAGTAAATTTTGCCGATTGCCGAACTTTGCTAGAAAAAATATCTGTTAAATTGGCATCCAGGGCTATTACAATAGCTGCAGATGGTCTACATTCCTCATTTTGGAAATGCAGATTCTCGACAGATCCTTATCAATTTTTAAGAAATTGAACACATGTATTCCAGATAAACCAAGAACTATTTGCTCGGGAAAAACCATTGGGATAGATGACAGCCTGAGCTCATTTGGAAAAGGACCACCGAACCATTTCGTTTTAAAAGCTTATTTTCGGAGAAAATTACATGTCTAGCTCCAGAGGCGATTTACTACACAGACGGATCTTTTCGGGACGGCCGAACCTCTTACTCCATATTTCAACAGCGATCAAACACAAACTTTGAAAAAGTAATTGAACATCGCGTACCAGATCATACTGGAGTGTTCACTGCAGAAATCGCAGCAATAAAAACGGCAATCAATTATGCAATTAATAGCAGAAATGAATGTTTAATTTGTACAGACAGCTTAAGTGCCATAAAAGCTTTAAAGAAAAACAAAAATGGAGAATACGATGAATTTCTTCGGGTGGAGAACCCTGGAAGTGCTGTCACTCTTATATGGATTCCATCATATATTGTAATCTCTGGCAATGAACACGCAGATGTAGCTGCTAGGGAATCACTGGATTTACCGGCGATTACTGAGGTACCTTGTTTTCCAAAAGCACTAATGGGATGATATAATGCCCTAAAGAATCTGCTAAACCCCTTAGCACAAAGGCAAAAATATAGTGAGAAACTATCTAGGGAGCAATGTATAATGCTTGCCCGTCTCAGAGTTGATAGGGCATTATTCAACTCTAAACATTATTATGATAAGACAGATCCACCTAAATGTAACCTCTGCAACGTTAATCTAACTATAGCATATGCTGACTGAATGCCAGATTTCGAAAACAGACCAACCACTGGAAAAACTTCTTAATTGCACCAAAGAAAACTACATACCAACTATTAAAAGATGCCTTAAGAAGCATAACATTTATGAAATTTAAAAGACTGAATTCTTCTCCTGCTTTCTTGTTCTCATTCACTTATATATGTATGTATAAGTATACATAATAAATATTTATACTTTTTTTTTTAATTTTTGGACAAGACGTGCGCATATGGTCTAGTAACCTGCGCCTATAGTTTGTATACTTTATAAATTTATTTTGTAAGGTATAATGTAAATAAATATTTCTGTTAAGTGTACAAAATTGTTGTTCAAAATGAAATTAAAAAAATTTTACTGACTGGACCAGGATGTCATTCGACATCGCTCACTCGCATAAATACGTTTAAAACAAAAACAAATTTTAAAATGTTGTTTTTGGTTTGCATGTATGAATGCGAGCGAGCGATGTCGAGTGACATCGACAGTATCGGCCAAAAGCAGCTTTTGCGGTCGTTTGTTTGTGTGTTAATAAACAACACTGGGTCTTACGAGCATTAAAGGCGACCCTGTTCTTACAACCCCATTCGGAGATTAATAGAAGATCACTATTCAGCGAATCGTTCATATTAAGCCTCTTGGCGGCGATCTCTGATAGGCTGGGCCTATAACTAAAAGAGTACGAGTGACAAATGCTGCTGTCATCCGCGAAGGAGTGGATAGGGTTGGAAGTTTGAAAGAGAAGGTCGTTAAGGAAAATTAAAAATAGGGTAGGAGAAAAAACGGAGCCTCGCGGTACCCTGGTTTAATCTTGAACTCATTTGATGAGACCCCATCTATAACAACTCTTATAGTGCGGTCCCTGAGAAAGCTCGATATAAACCAAAAGAAGTCGTCACCGACACCAAAAGCAGTGAGTTTTGCCAGTAGTGCACCATGCCACACTCTGTCAAACGCTTTGGAAATATCCAGAGCCACCACCTTACTTTCACCGAAATGATGGATAGAGTGGCACCATTTCTTATTTATTTATTTATTTATTTATTATATATCACAAAGTTATGCGACTCTAGATACCTCATAAGGTGGTAGTTGACCATACTTTCCATTACTTTGGAAAGCGCAGAGCAAATTGCAATTGGGCGGTAATTTTCAGGGTTATTTGCGTCAACCTTTTTTGGGATTGGCGTTACATTAGCGACCTTCCAGCACGATGGAAACTCACCACCATGGTAAATTATGCTAAATAGGTGTGCTAACGGACGAACGAACACTGCTTCAAGACCACTGTTGGGATGCCATCCGGTCCAGGGGTCTTATTTATGTCGAAATCGGTCAAAACCCTTTTAACTGCTCGAGCTCGGAAAAATATCTTTGGCATAGTTACAGATACTCTTTCGAGCTCGGGAAGTGGTTGACTGCTTTCCGGCATGCAGGAATTGCTTGCAAAAATTTCAGCCAGCAGGTTAGCTTTGTCAACCGGGTCGGTGAATGCTTGGTCATTCTTTAAGAGAGTTGGAATTGATGCACTAGCATTGTTCTTTACTCTCTTAACGAATGACCAAAAGGTCTTACTGCCCCGGGGAGCCGTAAGGACCTTGGCACGAAGACGCTGTTCGTGAAGAAATTTTTCACGCCTAAGTACCTTGGCACAGAAGATCTTGCCTTTTTGCGTAGCCAATCAGTGTCTGGGTTTTTGTTTAAACGTCAATTACTGAATGCTTCCTCTCTGGATCTGACTGCATCCTTGCACATCTGATTAAACCAAGATTTCGCTCTTTTTTATCGAAATCTGCTTGGAGGGTATGAATGTTTTCATCCCTAGCAAGATCATTTGCCGAAGCATTTATATCATTATCAAGAAAGCACAGTTCCCAATTAAAATGCTCGTAAAATTGGATGAGCTCAGCCCACCAAACCTTTTCGTAAATAGACTTTGTCCGTTTCGGAGCTGATCTAGAAACGTTACGAAGTTCGGAGATCGAAAAGGTGACAGAAATGATGCAATGATCCGAATTGCCGAGAGGTGCACTAACTCTGACTTCATACTTTTCAGGGTGTGAAGTCAGAAATAGGTCAAGTGTGTTTGAGTGGTGCCCTTCAACACATGGAATATGCGTTGGCTCATTCAATAATTGCGCTAGGTGGTTGTGCGCAGCGAATAACTCAACATATTGACCTTCTGGAGTTGTATGACTCGAATGGCGAAGTCAGGATGAGTTGTGGACATTGAAATCACCAGCAACAACGATTTCACTGCTCGGATAACTCTCCAAGAATTTTGATATGAAGTCGGAGAGGGCATCGAAACCAGAAAAGGTAATATCCCTCCCCGCATTTGGACTTCTGTATAGAAACCCAAAATGCAAAGTGTGACCTGATTTTGAACTTAACCCAGAGACAGGTAAATTCGGCATCATGCATACCTATTGGTTGCTGGCACTGGAACACAACTTCGTTGCGAATGTAAATTACCAGGCCCCGATGTAAATTAAAGTGGGATAGAAGTTGATACCCAGGTATGTGAAAATCCTGTGGATCAGCATTCTCAGATACCTGGGTCTCACACAAGGCGAAAATATCCGGCCGATGGAGACAAGTGTGCGCATATACCGAAAAGAATGTTGGAATCTTGCTTGTAGTTAATAATATCGCAATTGGATTATAGTATAAATATTTATTCAAGGAATTAAAAATTACTTATTGTATAACATTTTTGAACGAATGAAAAAAAAAATCGAAAACAGAAAAATGTATCGATGAAATATTTTTCAAAACCAACTTAGTATATTCATGTTGAACAAAGGTGTTTTACACTAACAAGTTTAATTTCAACATTCCTCCTCAACATGGATATCCTTTACAAATAAAATTATTTTAAATTCAACAATTTAACAAAACTGAGATGTTTAAGCTTCGGTAAATTTTTCGTAAAAATGTCAGCTATCATATCTCCAGTAGGACAGTATTTTAATTGCACTTGTTTTGATTGTATGACATCTCTTATATGATGATACTTGATATCAATATGCTTACTTCTATTGTGATATACTGGATGTTCAGCCAATTTCATAGCACCTTGATTATCAACATTCAATGTTATTGCTTCATCTGCATAAAAACTAAGCTCTTGCAACAATCTTCTTAAATACACAGCTTCCCTTGATGCATTAGATGTAGACATATATTCCGCTTCCGTACTACTAAGCGCTGTTGTTGCCTGTTTCTTTGATTCCCATGAAATAACGCTTTTTCCAAGATAAAATACGAATCCAGAGTAAGACTTCCTGTCTGTTGTACAACTCCTCCAATCAGCATCAGCATAACCTTCAAGCTTTTGGCCACCAGAAAGAAAAACTAATTTTAGATCATGCGTACCTTTCAAATAGCGAAGAACATTTCTAGCTGCTGTCCAATGCTCTACATGTGGATTTGAATTCCTTTGTGCTAGTTTCGATACAGAGTGCATAATATCTGGTCTTGTTGTTAAAGCTAAGTAAAGTAAACTTCCAATAAGAGATTGATATGATGTTGTGTCAAATTTTTCACAGTTTTTGTTACAACTGATTTGAAACCCAGAATTTAATGGTGTAGAGGAAGGTTTACAGTTTTCCATTCTATATTCTTCTAGTAACTCTTTAATATAGTCTTCTTGACTTAATTGAATGTTACCAGTCTCACCAGCACGCTGTACTTCCATCCCCAAAAAATTCTCTAATAAACCTTTATCAGTTATTTCAAATTCTCGACCAATTCGTGATTTCACTTTCAAAATTTCATTTTTGTCTTTGCAACCAATAATTATGTCATCGACATAAACAGCAATAATAACTAAATTATCATTTGTAATCATTTTATACAAACACGGTTCATTCTTGCAACTCTGAAATCCGATTTTTGTAAGAACAGTATTTAACTTCGCATTCCATTCTCTTCCTACTTGTTTTAAACCATAGATAGATTTGTGAAGTCGTAAAACTTTCGTTGGGTGTAACTCATCTACAAAGCCTTCAGGTTGTTGCATATATATTTCATCATGGAGTTCTGCATTTAAATAAGCTGTGACTACATCTATTTGATGTAAATGAATTATATGTTCTACAGCTAACGCCAACAACATTCGTATTGTTGCGTATCGAACAACAGGTGAGAAAGTTTCCTTGTAATTAATGCCATACCTTTGACTGCAACCTTTTGCAACAAGGCGAGCTTTATAACGTAAAGCTTTATCTTCATGACTTTTCTTTAAAACATAAACCCACTTACATTTTATTGGTTTATGCCCTTCAGGAAGTTCTGTCAGTGACCATGTACACTTTTGTTGCAAAGACGACAATTCTTTCTGCATTGCACCTCGCCACTTGTCGCACTGTTTACTAGATAATGCTTCTTTAAAATTTTTAGGAACTTGTTTTTCCTCCACCACATTATTTAGTACATTTGCTATTTTTCTCGGACGCCCAGGTTTGCCACTTCTTATTATTTTTGGTCTTCCAACACTACGTTTCGTACTTGAATTACTTGTTTCTTCACTAGTATCCTCGACTGGAGAAGTAAATCCATGAAAATCCTCAATATCAAAGTATTCTTCTGAATAGCAATCTTCATTATTTATAATTGGAGCGCTGTATGTTTCATCAACCTCTATTATTGTATCTTGAATTTCATCTTCAGCATTTAACTCTTTACTTATTAAATCTTGGAACGAAATAAATTCATTGCTTGAACCGTTTTCTACTACACTTTGCAAAAAACGTTCATCAAATAACACATCTCGGCATTCAATTACTTCACTGGTTTCTTTGTTATATAATCTATATGCTTTGGACACAAGCGAATAACCCACCATTATTAATGAAGTTCCTTTTTTATCAAACTTGTTTTTTCGCTTCTTGTTTAATGCAACGGCAATTGAACCAAAAATCTTCAAATGTTTAACATTAGGTTTTCGACCAGTCCAAACTTCATAAGGCGTTCTGTTTTCTAAGCTTCTTGAAGGACATCTATTTCTTAAATAAGCCGCTGTTGATATAGCTTCAGCCCATAACTTCTGATCAAGACCGGAATCTATCAATAAACATCGGGCCATTTCTACCAATGTTCGATTATATCTTTCCGCAACTCCATTTTGTTGTGGCGTATATGGAACGGTTAACTGACGCTGAATACCACAATCCTCCAAATACTGACTCAGAACCTTATTGATGTACTCTCCACCATTGTCACTTCGTAATGCCTTTATTTTCATACCAGTTTGACGTTCTACCAAGCTTTTAAATATTTTAAACTTCTCAAAAACTTCACTTTTTCTTTTCAAAAAATATATCCAAATATTTCTTGATTTATCATCTATAAAAGATAACAAATATTTCGAACCGCCAAGAGAATCTACATTCATCGGACCACATAAATCTGAATGAATCAAATCGAGAATTTTATCAGATTTTTGTTCAGCTTGCTTCGGAAAAATAGCTGTATGAATTTTACCAACCATGCATGTTGTACACTGTTCATGAGATTCCTTACTCAAATTCAAACCAACCACCATTTCTTTATTTGCCAATTTTTTTAAACTTTGATAATTAAGGTGACCAAATCTTCTATGCCACATTTGATTAATGTTTTTTACACAATTTAACTGTTCCTTTATTTTTTCTGCTTCAAACATAAACAAATTATTCTCTCTTTTAACATGAACTAGTATATTTCCATCTTCATCGAATATGTATGCCCCCTTTCGATTAAATTTGACTGTTCCGCCGTATTGTACAATTTTATTTACAGAAACAAAATTACCTTGCAAATCTGGTGAATATAACACATCCTTAAATGTTATATTATAGCCGTTAATTTTTATTGTCACAGCACCTTTTCCCTTTGCGTATATTGATTTATTGTTTGCCAATGATATTATGTCATTATTATCTTCAAAGGTTGTAAACAGCTTACGATCAGAGCACATATGGCTGGTAGCTCCACTGTCAACGCACCAAAGCGAAGAGTTTTTATTTATATTATTTGCTATTGCAATTAACGAAAACGATTTGCTTTCACCTTTCGCTGTACATCTATTTGCATAATGACCCTTCTGTCCGCAAATAAAACAGTTACACTTAAAATTTTTCCCATTGGTTGCATTCTTTAAATTTTTGTGCTTGTTAAAACTCTCCTTTTTAAATGCACGAAATGCTTGTTGATTGTTCGATTCTTGAAACTCTTGATTATTGCGTCTTGAAGCTTCTTCTAAAAGTTTAAGTTTAATCACAGATGTTGAAGGCAATGCATCTCTTGTTTCAATTATCATTACAAAATTTTCGTAATCTTTTGGTAGACTTGAAAGCAGGATTATTGCAAGCAACTCATCTTGTATTTGTATACCTACTTCATTTAATTTTTCCACAATATTTGAAAAACTATTTAAAAACTCCACCATAATGACACTTTCCTTCATATTAAGATTCAAAAGCTGTTTATATAAACTAACTTTCTGAATAGGGCCGCTAGGTTTATATATTTCCCTTAATTTCAACCAGGCTTCATTGGATGTTACACAATTTTTCACATAGTTTATTTGTGATGCTTTTATGCTCAGCATTATTGTGGCTAGAGCCTTCCCATCAATCGTATCCCATTCGAGAGTTCTATCGGCATCCCATGTTGCAATCTTTTGCTCTTCTCCATTCACATATTTCCAATAACCACAATGGATAAGCACACTCTTGACTTGAACACTCCAGGTTTCAAAATTCTTCTCGTCAAGCTTTTCAATTTGATAAAGAGATGAAGCTGCCATTCTGTGAAACGTTCAATTCCCCTTTTTTAATTTTTTATAATCCGCGACACTTATTCTTTACCCAAATGCTCTGGGCCCATAACCTGTTGGAATCTTGCTTGTAGTTAATAATATCGCAATTGGATTATAGTATAAATATTTATTCAAGGAATTAAAAATTACTTATTGTATAACATTTTTGAACGAATGAAAAAAAATCGAAAACAGAAAAATGTATCGATGAAATATTTTTCAAAACCAACTTAGTATATTCATGTTGAACAAAGGTGTTTTACACTAACAAGTTTAATTTCAACAAAGAAATTTGTTCTCAGCCCACGAATATTGCAATAGACTATTTTAAAATTACCTGTCATTACATTGGAACACCAAGGAACAAATGTTGTATATTGCGATTGCCAAAAATAAAATGACATGAAATATTTAAATAAACTTTTCATTAAAATGTATTTCTTATATTTAATTAATACAGGCGAACTTCCGTATATTGAATAAGATATATACCCCGTGCAATATTTTTTATAAGACCAAAATTATTTTTCATATTTTCCCATATATATTAATGTACATTTTATTTGGCATAAAAATATTGTGATTCGTTATTTCTGTTTAAAAATAACGTGATTTAAATATTAAATTTAAACGAAATATTTAAAAGACCAAGTCCAGGAAATTATAACAGAGGAGTAAAAAAATCTAAATATGTATGTGGAATAAAAACATTTTGTTTCTTACTTTTAATTAAGGGAAAAAACATATTTTATAAACAAGACTTGCAAATGAAAAAATTTGCTTTTAGATATTTTATATATTAAGATGTTTGTAATTTTGAAAAAATTCTATATGAGGATGCTACTAGACGTTGATACTCGGACTTCTAGCGCAAAAATTACCGAAAACTAATTTAACCCTTAAGCATTGTCAATACAATTCGTAAAATATTACTGTAGTGTAGACTAGTGTAAAATATATAATTATATTTATATAAACAGATGTAAATAGGAATCATAAAATGTATCGTTATAACTGAACACACAAACATACGTCATTGTTATATATTAAAAACAAAACCCGTTTTTAGTACATCTTTATAACGGTACATAAATTCTTTCGTTAAGGTCAATTGTTACAATTAGCTATTAAGTTGTATTTTTAATTGCTTTTGGTATTTAGTCAATAAATAACACAAAAAGAATATACATCAATTACTAATGGCTGATAGTTACATTAAAAAAGCTAATTAAAAATCTAAATAATAATAGTCGGTAAAGTAACTTCTGAGATATAGAGTCGGAAAACAGTGCCTTACGGAACCTCTTCTCTCCATATGATTTTTTTTTTTTAAATAAAATAAATTATGGAAATAAAAATATTAAAAGATTTTTATTTTAAGTACACTTCAAATTGAACTTTCACATTGTTTTTAAATTTCTTTTTCAAAATAATACCGTGTTATAGGAAAAATTTTAAAAATGTTTAATTCTGTGGAAATTTTGAGGCATTTTTCATAAAACTACCGTAATAATTTCCGATTAACGATTTGAAAAAGTAAAATAAAAATGTTGACGTGTTTTCTCCAAAACTTGGCGATTTTGCATCTATTTTGTCTGGCAACTATGAGTATGTGATCAAGAAACAAAATTTAAAGGTGTTGCCGTTGATCACTAAATGAATTTGATAATAATATAAGAAGGCAAACGTAGTTTTCACTTTTATAATATATGTATATGAAATTGATTTTTATTTCTACAACCAAGTTAAAAATTTCGAGCGAAAAGCTGTCAAAACCCATATAAAAAATATTTAGTCGAAATATGTGTAGATAAATTCTGTCAAACTAGTACTACATTATTATTTTGAAAAACATGTGAAATGTTTATGGAAACATTTTTGCTAAATATTTTTTGAAAATTTAAACAGAGCCTTAAGAAAAACAGGAAATGTATAATAAATTTTTTGAAATGAAAAACTTGTCAAATAAACCGTTTAAGAGGGGACACAATGCTCTTAGCCACAATTTTCTATTTACCGACGTACGGTGGATAAGTCGCGGAAAATGCTTGAAAATACTTGTTTGCCTTAGAAATGAAATAGCGGTACTTTTAAGAACCCAAGCAAAATTAAACAACAGAATTATTGGACGCAATTACAAACCTCGATTTCTAGTCTGACTGGCATTCCTATCGAACGTTCTTCTTTTAATTAATAACCTAAATCTAATCTTTCAATGAAATAATAAATATATTTGGAATTTGCTATTCGCAATCAAGGAATTTTCAAGAAAACTCAAAATTCTGTGGGAACAATTGGCAGCAAGAGATTTGTTAAATTTTACGAAATATGTCAACATTTTCCGGCCGATGATAAATTGAAATTATATCATTAAGAACTTAATGAATTGTTGGAAAATTTTGAAAAAAAGGATTTCAGGACACATTGCAACTAAATTGGGCCATAGACATGTATAACGACCCAATGACTTGCTCCATGCAAAATGTTCCAGAAAATATTCAGCTCGAACTATCTGCGATGCGCTGTGATATAACAATCCCAATTCAAAAAGGACTCGATTTTTGGAAAAACATACCCCCAATTAAATACGGAGGATGCAAAGATCAAATTCTACACCTGTACTCAATGTTTTCTACCACATACATGTGCGAATCCACATTTTCAGTAATGTCGCAAACAAAAAGTAAATACAGAAACGCACTTACTGACAGTCATTTGGAAATATTATTAAATGTAAAATGTTATAGAAAAGAAATAGACATAGATGAAGTAATAAAGTGTTTAAAATTAACTTGATCCTAATTATTTGACCTTTTTTTATAAATTAAATTGAAATGTTTTTTAAGCTTGAGGTCAGTTTTGTTTTTTATATAAAAATGTTTTAATTATATTCGATATTTCGTTTTCCTTCGGAAGACTTCTTCAGGAAAAAACAAAACTAAAAAAATTTTTCCTGAAGAAGTCTTCAATTTAGTTTAAAATTAACTGTCAAATGTTAACCCATTCTTTCAATTATTCAGGCCGATATTTAATTACCCAGTAAAAATTTTTGCCATTGCTTGAATTATGCGCCATGTATAGGCAATAATAATAATGGAAATTTTTCATAAGGCTTATATTAAAATATTCTGTAATAGACAAGACTATATTCCAATGGAGATATTAAATATTATAAAACCATTTTTATATCATACAAAACTTCTTGCTGCTAATTTAAAGGGTCGACCTTTACATATAAATTATTGTTTGTTTGTTGAGCTCGAGTTCACATATAAATTATCGTTACTTATTTGATTCAATATTTCGAAACTCCGTTGTGTGTCTTTTTTTGAAAAAAAAATATATCCTGAAGAAGACACACAACGTAGTGTCGAAATATTGAATCAAATAAACAACGATAAGTTATATAATAACAAACAATAATTTAACCATACAAAACTACTAAAAAGCATAGTATTTACAAATTCATCCATTCAAGAATACAAAAACCCGAACGATGGCAACGCGGGTTGAAAATTTAATCATCCATTTGTTGTTGTTTAGAAATAAAATTTTTTCTCTTCTCTCATTGATGTAAATTTCGTTAGTCCCCGTCCATACTATGAAACATTTGCTGCAAAACTTTCGAGTTTGATGATGTTGCAGGAAAAGGGAAGAGAAACATGTACTTTGTTCTATGTACATACATGCAGTTCTTGTTGAGTTTCTCATTCACAATTTCCGATATAGAGTTAGGTACAACTGTATTTGACTTTTCGTTTTATTTAATTTCGTTATTTGCGCCAATTACAAATACAAATTACTATACAAATTTTGTTAATATTAAAAATCAAATAGTTTCACAAAAAAATAAACAAATTAATTTGAAAAAATTTATGTAATGCGTTTAATTCCAAACAAAGAAATATTTTCCATTTGCCCAAAACTATCAAAAACTAAATAGAAGAAGAAGGAAGGAAGAAACAATACAAACTGCAAAGAAAAACTTTGCAGTTTCAAAAACAAATGTTTCATAGTATGGACGGGGACTTACTGTTCGTGTTGCGTATTTGAATACGTGTAAAAAATCCGATTGGTACTCGGCCCCTGAGTGCAATGCTTGAGGCGCACTGCTCTAGTTATTTGCTAATGATAATTCCGGACTCAACTGTACAAATATAATTACTATAGCATGCACACACGCACATCCTTGCGAAACAGTAAAAACGCAACAACAACAATAAAATCATTGCTAGTTTATTTACCTTTTTGTGTGTATTATTGTACATTGATAGCAAGCAAAGCATCGCATATGGGGTTAGATGTGGAAAAAATGCTTAAGAATATGTTAATCAATGTATTTAATACAGCGGTACACACAATAAATAGTATTTTCCATTATTATGCTAGCGAACGCATTTTAATAGCAAACATTGACCTGCTTTATCGTATTGACATAAGTTGTGTTCATTTACTAAAAACTTTTACAAATTTGTAATAATTGTTATTAGAAAGCGTTCATTAACCCAAAAAATTTGCAACGAAAGAGCGTAAAAAATTGAGAGCCATAAAAATTCTTGCAAGTTTTTACAAGTAAAATTTTTGCTTGCAATAATGTATGTATGTATGTATGTATGTATTCAAACAGCTGTTTTGCGTTTGTGTGTACAAAACAGTATTTCTAAATTAAGTTCAAAATAAAAACATTTTGAAAAATTTAAGAAATTGTAATTAAACCGATTAAAAGTATTAAAAAGATTACAAATTTATTTTTGTGTAACTTATTAGAAACAGAAGTAAAATAAGAAGTCTAGGGGAAATGAACTAAGCAATACAGTATCACAGTAACTGGCACATCAGTAGCAAAGGATGTTCCGGCAAATTTACTTGCCTGAATGTGTTCAAAGCTTTTAGGGGAGCAACTAAATGCACACTTTGATCCTTCCTTTTATAATTATATTAACATTTTTCTAATTTTAAGCCTTAAAATATTTGTTTTTTTGGTTTTTATTTTTTACAAACCAGATGTTATTTTTAGTATTGTAAATATTATGAGTACCTAGCTACTCGGTACTTTACACTTTGAAATTAATTTGAAAAACGAAAATGCTATGTGTAGGCAGGCAGTCCAGCGGCCTGCCTACCTAAGCAATTGAGTTGATACGTGTATCGGCTAACCACCCCTAATTAAAAAAATATGTTTTATTCAAAAGTAGCTAATCACCCTTGTATTCAGCGTATTTCGACTACGTCTAGTACTAGGTTAAATAAAATTGTAAAACGTTTCTTTATTCTATTACAAGCCGTACTCGAAAAATGTCAGTCACGACAATGCTGAATATAAATGACCACAACCACACTCTTTTTATAATAATATACATATACATATGTATAATTTGTACAAAAAATATACGGGCATTTATTAAGTACTCATATATACCTATACATAAGAACACTACTCTAACTTGCAAATTTTAGCTAGTAAAGTGTTCATTTACTTTTTCACATTTTTGGGAGTAATTTTGAAAAATTTCTTTTTACTCTCTCGTTGCTAATTTTTACTAGTAAAGTAAATGAACACACCTATACATAGGTTTAAATATACAAATCTTATTTATAATTTCGTAATAGAAGGGCAAATAGCACTACTGTTAATTCTATTATTCGTTTACCTGTCTACAATTTAGTTAATTTTCAACATTGAAAATCTTACTCCAGTGCAAACTGACATATTTGTTTTGTATCTGGCGGCGAATTTATTGCTAATAACGCATTTACACCAACTCAAAATCTAGTAGATTTGAATTGAAATCTATAATGAAATCTATATCGTTTACACCACCATTTTTTGACACCTAGCAAGATTTCATTTGCTCAAAAATAATTTATGCATGCGGGTTTGACAATACAATATTATCAGAGACTGAATACACCAGCATTAAAGTGTATATTTTTTGTGCTCAGAGACTGCATACACCACATTATAGTGCAATTTTTGTTGCAGCGTAGTATTTTTAAGTACTTTTTGCAATAAATCACAGTTGCATCGCTTAGTACTGAGTAGATATCAGGAGATTTCGTCGAAATCTACTCATAAAGTAGATTTCATTTTGTATGGGAAATCTTCTCAAAATCTACTAGATTTGGCTTGAAATCTCGAATGAGCAGATTTCGCTTTGGTGTAAATAGGCTATAATATAATATAAATAATTAGTTTCGGCAGTTTTATTTGCAGACAACCTGTACCTCGTTTCTGTAAAATTAGTGAGAATTTTTCACATCGAAAACTATGAAACAAAAAATTCCATCGTTTCTCGATTGGTGAGAAATCACCGTTTCTGTATTTCAAAGTGAAAACAGACAACACTAGTTCTATTTTTATTGGAATATTTCCATTGAAAAGTTGTCAAAAAACAATAAATAAAAATAATAATAAGAAAAAAAAATCAAAAGAAGCAAATGTAAATATAAAAAAAAGTTTTTAAAACTTTATTAAAACTTAAAAGGTATACAATTTGACCCTTAGGTATGTGACTTGAACAAGAACCCATATTTATGGATTTGATATATGCTGTAGCTTGCAGAGAAAATACACCAAGATTGCTAGAATTTTGTCTTCCTCATAATTACGACATTACCCTTGTTCTATTAATGAATTATCTAAAATATCACACCTGGGAGAATGGTTATAGCACGGTTTGGCGTCGTTGGTGATTATTGGTCTACATTGTTGCACGATTCTTTGCTCAAATTGCCATTTGAAAATTAAAACATGTTAGTACCCGCAGGAGCCCAAGAAGTTGACAAGTCAATTATGAATGTGAAATACCAATTTAACTTTACATACTACCAATATAACACCGGATCCTGTTAAAATCTCAAAATCTATAAGAGAAAGATTCATTAGACCGAAAATAGCAAGTTATTAATTCAACAATTAACGAAATTCAATAATCTTTGGACAAAAATCCTGAAGATCAGCCAATTTCATATAAAAAGTTTAACTTCAAGAATTCAGCAGCAAAAGTTCATCCGTATTCTCACACGCCATTGGTATCTTTTCTAATGCATCAAATAGTTTATAATGCTTCAAAATGCCGCCAATATATTAATTAAAAAGGCTAAAAAACAAAGTTTATATTTAGCCGGTAAGATAGGCCAAATGGATCCTGCCGCCAACTTCTCTAAGCCCTCGCTGACCATTAGATTTTTCTTTTTCTCACTAAAATGTATTAAATAGATAGTATATGTATTTACTGAATTAATTATTACCTTCAGCTTCGCTTATAAATAAACAAAATATATTTTTGGTTTTCGTTATTATATTATTGTTTTATTCATTACATAGTCTGCAAATTAATTTTTAAGAACAGTAATCATTTACTTTAAAATTTTTCTTAACTTTCTTTAATATTTTTCTAATTTTTCAAATTTCCAATGTCACGAGTAATATTTGTACCGGTTGTAGCGGTTCTTTTCCTATCAAATTAACCAATAAGTTTTCTACAGGCTTATTTTCTTTCCTGTGGTAAAGCATGACGATAAATACATATTTCACCATTAGAGGTCTCCCAAAACCAACCATACTTATATTTTCCTATAGTTTCGATGAAGTGCAAATCTTCAAAATAAAAATGAAAATTAAATTAAAAAATGATTAGCCACTTTTTTAATTGAACATTTTTTATAAAGATCTTTAAGGCCATATCAAGCCATATACAATAGATTTTATATCAGTGCTCTTTTCAATTTTCTGTGTTAGTAAAATCTTGAAAATTGCTTCAGCTCTTGCATTTTCTTTTCGTTTTCATCTTTCTTTTTATTGCCATGTGCCCCTGGATGATGCAAAAGTGTCAAACGTAATTGCCCATAAGCTTCATGCACTAATTTGGCGAGCTACAAACCGGCGGCCATCAAAATCAGCTCTTTTTAGATCTTCTGAAGAAAAAATTTTACTTTAAAGATAATGCAATTAAAAAATATGTAAATAGTTTACCCATTTTGCGCCTTTTCGATCGATTATAATATTTTACTTCATTGAAATATACAATTCCACACTGTTTTTATTTGGGATATGTTTTGACAGCTACTTTTCACAGAATTTGAATACAGAAACACATTTACTCCCAACTTTCCAATAATTTATGTCAAAAAGCACAATTGACAGATAGTTTTCACAAAAAATAATTGTAGAAACACTTGTGTGTGATAAGTGAGTTTTTGTTTCAATTTATATCGTTTTTCTTTCAATTCCGTTGTTTCATGTGAAAATTTTCTCTATGCGAGAAATACAGAAACGAGGTACTGATCGTTATTGAATTAACTAATTCAATGAATGAAAGTTGTTTGCTATGGCCCAGCCATATCTAAATATAATTTATTGGTACTTATGTCATATCGTCGAAAAGTTTTTTATTGTTTTTAAATTAAACCAACATTTTTTTACTTAAGATAAAATGATCCAGAATGATTTAATCTCCGGCGTACCCTTATTGATACTGGCTAATAAACAAGATCTACCCGATGTTATGGGTGTAAGGGACATAAAACCAGTTTTTCAACAATCTGGCGGTTTTATAGGTCGACGTGATTGTCTTACCATACCAGTATCCGCTCTTACAGGGTAAGTTCGATTAAGAAAGAGAAAATAATCAGTACCTTTTATAATTGTTTTAAATATTTTTTTATTCTGTATTGGCAGCGAAGGGGTAGATGAAGGCATTAAGTGGCTTGTTGATGCAATAAAACGACATTCTATAGTACGGCCACCACGCGTGAACGACTGTTAATTATTCTACATACTTAGCCTGTTAACGCAAAGTTTTTGATAAGCTTTGTACTAAGCTAAGCTATATTCCAGATATTGTTGTCGTTTGTTTTTTGTAAATGTATAAAATATTTATATAGTATGTGTTTAATTTGCAAACAAACATTTATAAATAATAGTAAAACTTTTTTCGCTTATTTTTTCTATTCATCACTATTGTCCTTTGAATAATTAATGCTCTCTCCAAAAAAATGTATTTTTCTTAACCGCAAAAATTAAAATATTTAAGCACAACAATTACAGAATTGCAAGAATAGTGTAAAGTTAGACTTTACTTCATCTGGAAGGTGTCTTGGCTATTTCTCTAATTGTAACACCCAATTTTCACGACGACTTTAAAAGACATGCTTGTTTTTTATTGTAAAGCTGCTACCAAAATCATGCTACATTTTCATCATGATTTTTTAAGACATGTCTTTTTTTCAATTGTAGTTGCAAAATAATATCGTTTGTCTCTTTTTATCCTTTTGTTAGTATCAATGTGGTCATCTTGCCAAACGAATGTAAATGAAAAATAATAAAAAATTACAAATGATAACAAAAAGGAATTAGGAAAAAAACACGAAAAACAGAGTTCGTGTCTTTTTGTCTCCCTCTCTTTCACTTCTATCAAATTTGCCCACAAATATGGTAGACATTACGTTTGGAAAAATCATCGTGAAAATTGGGTGTAACTATTATCTACTTGTGTCATTGAGCCAGTTCACACTATATTAATTTTGTTGGCATAACATGGCACCTTGTTTGTAAATTCGGTGAAGAGAGTCGTCTTTGGTTGGCATAATTTTTCAATCAAGCTATATACACACGTTACAATATTGTAAGATCTGGCAACATGCAGACAATGTAGTGACCAAGGTGCATTAACGTATACACGGTGGCAGCACTACGGCATGTGACAATTTTTTGCTTCTGGCAATATAGTAAGCTATTTACGTCAAATGTATTCTTTACGTTTTTGAAAGTGAATTTAGTGTTTTATTCTGAATTAAATATATACAAATTATTTTGTGAACATAAAAATAATTCAAATAAATATAATTTATAATTATGAAAAGGTACATTCATAGTTTATAATTGCGAAAATAGTTACAAATATTTTTGATAAACATAGCTTACCAGATGCCTGTTGTTGTTGTATTGTTGTAATTTTGCTCTAGTGCTGCACCGTGTATACGTTAATGCACCTTGGTAGTGACAATGAAAAATTGTCCCGCAGAAGTAACATGCAGTCTACACCTAACTTCAAATGCAGTTAAAACATGAAGTTAAAACTTGCTGTTTAAATATCTATCTGTTTAAGTCGGCGTACACGTAGTGATGTTAGAGTTATAACTTCTCTTAGTAAAAAAATAAAAATGGTGAAAAACAACTACAAATAGCATGCTGTTGTCAATTTAAGTTATAACAGAGTTTCCAAATGAAATGTTTTAACAACCAAGTTATAACTTTAACCAAACTTCAACATGAGCGGTCCACATTTAACTTTAACTTGAAGTTAGCGTTAAAGTTAGTGTTTTCATGTCAGGTGGAGACCGCACTTAAAGCTGGATTCACTCATTGTTTCCGAACAAAATTTTTGTCCGGATAAAATTTTTTTTATATGTAGTTTGACGTCTCTCTTGAGAGAGAGAAAATATTTTTTACGAGCAACTCCCAACTTGAATTGGTTTAATTTTATATTTTGTCCGGACAAAGTTGAACTGAGATGCCAATAAGATACATTTTTTCATACAAAATTGTATTGAGCCCCATCAAATAAAAAATTTACATAGTAATTAAATATTCATATTATTTGATCTTGTTTATATATTTTTTTTCTCTAAATTTTCCAGCTAAAGATCTTTATAGTAATTTTATTCTGATGAAATTTCAATAGTGGCTGCCATTTGATATATGTACATAGTTTTAATAGTTATTAAAAAATAAGTAATAATTTTAATATGGAAATACATGAATTGATTGCCCAAAAACTTATTGAAGAAATGAAAAAGCCAGGAAGAGAGTGTATGTACGATATAATGTGTAAAAATAACCCATTGCTCTTCTTTGCTTTAAAAGTCTTTTCACTGCAACTCTTTTTAATTTTTTTATTTATGTACTTGGCTAATAATAATGCTTTATGTACATATTTAAATGGCCATAAGCAAAAGCAGTTTTCTTTTTTCCATTATTATCACACAATATTTACTAATAATTGAGAATATGTAAAATACGCCAGAAAATAAACCAAAATAATAACAAGCAGTACTGCCACCTTGTAAAACTAATAGATTTTGTTTATATATGGCAGCTCTGATTTTTCGGAACATTTTTTTGCAATGGGAGAATCGTGCTGCAGAAAACTCTCAGTAAAAAAATTTTTGTCCGGACAAAAATTTTGTTCGGAAACAATGGGTGAATTCAGTTTAAATTGTGTGTTCAGACGATCGTAAGAAAATCTTAGAGCGCTTTCAATACGGCAATTTAGTTGCACAATTCTCTTGCCCAAGTCTTGTAGTTGATGATGTGAGAGGTAAGAGCAGCTTGAAGGGGGAAGAATTGCTGATATTTGAGTACAGACTTGCTCGTACTCAGCAATTCGTTTTGACGCACATTCTTGTTTTGGTATTTTCTTTTGTTTATTTTTCGGACCGTTCAAAATATTAAGAAAATTTAAGTAAACAAAAATGCTGTATGTGAACACAAAAGCAACTTTAAAAGGAAATAAATAAAAACAAAAAATAGAATTGCACAACTAAGTTGCCTAATGTGAAAGCACTCTTACAATTTCATTGTCAGACTATGGTCTGAGAAATAATTTATCTGACAACAAAAATTGAGTGTTCACACGGTTGGCAGATTGTTATATGAAAAAAATTGCCAGACATGTTGTAAGGCATTGTCACTTATGTATATCAACAACGGTCTGTTTGGCAGTGTTGCCCATCAAACTTTTTTCTGACAATGATGCCATTGTCAGGTGCATTAATTTTATACATCTGACAAAACTGAGCTTAGTCTGCTTTTACATTTGTACAGACGATGGGCAGACATTTTTTCAATTCTCTTTTGGTCTTGCCTAAACCTTTTACATTTAAGAAATTAATAGACAGACAGAAACTTTTCGTTTTTCTTTTGTTGTTGTTGTTTATTTAAGCACAGCTAGTGTGTTTATATGAAGTTGATGTTGATATGAGAATAATGATATGAAGCAACAACATAAGAAATACGAAAAGTTAAAAAGAGAAACAAAGAATGTCCACAAATGTCTAGTACAGAGAGTCGTGTACTACACACTCTCCCCCACCGAAAATTTTCGTTACCGCACCATCAAATTTCGTCTGTCTGCCCGTCGTCTGTACAAATGTAAAAGCTGACTTACAATACCAGCCAATTATCTGGCAATGCCGGCGAAGAGTGTTCTCACGATTGTCAGATGCCAAGGCGAATTCATTTTACCAGGTGAAACCAAGGCGAATTCATTACCAGGTGAACTTAACAGCACAGGTGATTATTTTCTGCTTCTCGCGTTTTTTCCAATGAGACTGTCAAATTTTGTTTCTTTTGTTTACAAACTTTTTCGCGCCATTTTAACCTGAAGGTTTTTTTGCATGATTTAGTGCAATTTCAAGAAATTAGTGTGAATTTAAAAGTGAAAAACTAATATAATCTGTGATTTTAATTACAAACAATTATAAAAGCTTATATTTAACGTTTATATAAAATATTTTCTCTGCTGAGCAATCTTAGGCGAATTTAGATTATGACATTCACGATGTGTTTTACAATAACAAAATACATTGTACTGAATTCGCTTTTCCGCTTGCACTCACCTGTATAAAGTCGCCTTGGGTGAAACTGAAGAAACAGATGTACTACTTTTTTTCTATTTGTAAAACAGCAAGTGTCAAAAGCTGTTTCTACCCTGTCGGATAATCAGTAGCTGACTACAAAAATAGCCAACTTATAATTATTTTTTATGAACCAATTTTAAGCTATCATGTATTTAATGCAAAAAAAATTTCCAATGTCGCCACCTAGTAGGCGCTGTAGATTTCCGTTTTTATTATTAACACTACCGCGTGATATTGAAGTCTTTTCATATAGGTAGATATACATTTTTCAATTCTGTGGAAGTTGTCCAAAATTTTTTTTTATAAATTAAAATTTTTTGTCAAATAATAAAGATATTAATATTGTTTTAATTTTAATTAAAAGTGCAAGAATGCGAGTCGTTAGCAAAAGAGATTTAAGAAGCCTTTTTAAAAAAGAATGTAATGTAACCGCCAACAAACAAACATTTGATACAATTTTATTTATTTAAATTATTTCTGAAATTTAAAAAAAAATTACAAATAAATACGTTAAAAATGTTGACTAATTTATGTTATTACGAAAAAATATTACATGAATGAATGATCTTCAGGTGTCAGCTAGTTACAAAAAGTTGTTTTTCACCTATAGTGTCAACAATTAACTTTTCGTTGACTTAAAACTAACTAACTTATGGTTGACTTGAAAATATTGCTAGCTTCAAAAAGTTAACTGAAGGTTAGCATTTAGTAAGTTAGTTGAAAAGTAGTGTAAAGTCGGACAATTGACTACTTCCTAGGACATCACAATGTTAAAATAGTAAGTTGCTTCCATTGAAAAGTAATCCAAGTGTCAGTCAGCACTAGTTGAGGAATAGTTAACTTAATTACCTGATTGGCAATTATTGCCGTGGCAACTGCCAAAATTGATTGCCAGCACAAGATATTTGCGTGTGGACCGCACGAATATGCGTTCAAACACATGTTCAGCAATTATTGCTAGAAGATATTGCTGAGCAATTATCTTTGAACTTAAGCTGTCAAAATTCACTTATCATCACTGATGTTTATGAACATACATACAAACATTCGCTTCAATATATAAACAAATGTACATATGATTATAAAGTGATTTTATTAACAGAAAAATGTAATTATTTACATTTTTGAGTTCATTAAAAAAGAAATGGAATGCTCGCAGATTGATGCATTTAAAGCACTCATTTAAAAAAAAAATAAAACATTGCAACCTTTACCAAAATATCTTAAATTACGTTTTAAGATATTTACATGTTCGCCAACTAAAAAGTACAGCGTTGAACATTAGCAATTTGATGACGTAATTCTGCCGGCGGTATTGCTAGTATAGGGGTCTCCATTAGCCATGAACATGGTATGAGCACCATGGCCAACATCGTAAATGGCTAATGTGGACCGCTCATGGCCATGTTTCGTTCATGCTCTGACATCGATGCTCGAGCATATGGCTGAGCATCAATGTTCGCCATGAAGTTGGCCATCACGTACAAAAATACACAAAATGGCGCCGAATTGAACACTTTAATAAGGTAAATCCGAACACACCTTTTCGCCACATACAGAACATGAACTTTTTTTTACATTCGCTCTGTCGACGTTATGTTCATGCCATGTTCAAGTCGATGGCACGTGAAGACACGGCGTTAAGACACAACAGATTGCCTGTGTGGTCGAGCTGTAGTTTGTTTATAATTAACTCAGTTTCCGACAGGGTGGTTTGCTCACATACAAACATATCAGCAAGTAAAGTGTGTGTGTATGTATGTACTAGAGGGCTGCTCAAGCACAATAAAAATGTGTTACAAAACATCGTAGTATTTTCAAGTACTATCCATCGTCTTCTTTCACATTTCAAAACAAACACTTCAGAAATGTTCTAAACACACAAACGAATACAGAACCAAACACAAGTGGAACCAAATGAAATAGAACAAATTTGAAGTAGATATTCAAGCATTGAAGTAATGTTCTACTTCAGTTTTGTTTGTAAAATTTGTTGTTGTTGTTCATGGTTTTTGTCTTTGTATTAGTGCACAAGTGCTGTATGCACAGTATGCTTATGCGTGTGTGTTGTTGTTGTAATAATAAGTGGGGGCAGCAATAGTTTTTAGCACTGAACAAAACAAACCACCCAAAATACAATAATAAAATAAATAATAATAAATATTAAATTAATAACGAATCAACGTCCGGATCAGGGCTTTTATGGCCTTCAGTCATTGTGTCCTTCCTCTTTGTTATCATTTTAAAAATAAAAAACAAAACCATTGTTTTGCTGTGTTGAGGATGTTGGGTTAATTGTTATTTACTTTATAGTATCGAAGGTATAGACACTGGATGCTATAAAGTCAATCAAGTGACAATTAATTCCGACATTCATCAGATACAAAGGCAGAAAGAGCTTAAAGGATGAAGTCAGATCAAGAGCTTGTCACCATTTCTAGACGATCACAGCCTCTTAAGAGTTGGAGGTAGATTAGAGGCATCCACGTTATCTTATAATGCTAAACATCCACTGCTATTGCCCTATAACGACAGTCACAAGACTGATCTTTGAACACACATACAAAGACAATAAACAGTGTGGGCCTAACGCACTTCTAGCAGCCATTAGGCAACGCTTTTGGCCCATCAAAGACAAACACTTGTCACGAGAAAGTGTGCACAAATTTATCCAATGTGCCAGATCCAAGCCAAAACTTTTTCAGAAAATCATGGGAAATTTACCAGAGGCCAGAGTAACACCAGCAAGACCTTTTATTAATACAGGAGTTGACTACTGCGGCCCAATATGGGTACACTTCAAAACCAGACGCAAGCGACCCCAGAAGGCGTACATTGCGGTATTCTGTTGTTTCACCACAAAATCAGTTCATCTAGAACTTGTTACGGCCCTTACATACAACGCCTTCATTAGAGCTCATAAGAGATTCATAAGCCGTAGAGGCCACTGTCAGCATCTGTATAATGACATTAGCTTCCATTTCATTCCTCCACGAGCTCCGCACTTTGGTGGGCTGCGGGAAGCCGCAGTCCAATCTGCCAAAGGGCTAATGGTAGCAAACGCATCTCTAACTTATGAAGAAATGGAGACCGTGATCATAGAGATCGAAGCGATCCTTAATTCAAGACCAATCGCACCATTGTCGCCTAGTCCCAAAGATGAAGCGGCACTAACGCCTGGCCACTTCTTAATTGGTGAAGCTCTCACTACACAAGTTGACACAACTGCGCAATCAACCCCAAAAACGCTTGCAAAACGATGGGAATTAGTATCTCAGTTAAAGTACCAATTCTGGAAGCGATGGTCACAAGGGCATCTCAATGAGCTTCAGCAGCGAAACAAGCATACTTTACCATTTTGGTGAGTTTCCATCGTGGTGGAAGGTTGCTAATGTAACACCAATTCCCAAAAAGGGTGAAGCAAATAACCCTGAAAATTACCGCCCAATTGCAATTTGCTCTGCACTCTCCAAGTCGCATAAACTACTTTGTGGTCGTCAATATGGATTTCGTAAGGGTCGTTCTACTGGCGATCTTATGGCATATCCCTCAGAGAAATGGTGCCACTCAATCCATCATTTCGGTGAAAGTAGGGTGGTGGCTCTTGATATTTCAAAAGCGTTTGACAGAGTGTGGCATGGTGCACTACTGGCAAAACTTACTGCTTTTGGTGTCGGTGATGACTTCTCTGGGTTTATATCGAGCTTTCTCTGAGACCGCACTATACGAGTTGTTATAGATGGGGTCTCATCAAACGAGTTCAAGATTAATTCAGGGGTACCGCTAGGCTCCGTTCTTTCTCCTACCCTATTTTTTCCCCCCAACGACCTTCTCTATCAAACATCCAACCCTATCCACTCTTTCGCGGATGACAGCAGCATTTGTCACCCGTACTCTTTTAGTTGTAGGCCCAGCCTTTCAGATATAACTGCCAAGAGGTTAAATATGAATGATTCACTGAATAGCGATCTTCTATTAATCTCCGAATGGGGTCGTAAAAACAGGGTCGCCTTTAACAAACGACCGCAAATGCTGCTTCATCTGTACTCATGGATGGTATAAATATTGAAGAATCGAATGCTCTTGATGTTCTTGGAATGAAGATACAGTGTGATGTTCGCTGGACTGAACACATTTTTTATATATCTAAAGAAGCATTCAAGTGCCTCGGTTTTTTGAAATGGTGTAAGATGTACTTCACTCCATCCGACCTCCTTACTATTTATACCACCTACATCCGACCGAAAATGAAATACAACTCTCATGTTTGGGCCGGTGCCTCAAAGTCTATTTTGGGGTTACTCGACCGTGTGCAGGAGAAGGCGAAGAAGCTCATCACTGACAGTAGGATATCCAACTCTATTGATTCACTGGAGCATCGGCGCAGTGTAGGGTGCGTTACTCTGTTCTATCGTTACTACAATGGGTTTTGCTCTGACGAGATTAGGGATCTTGTTCCCGAAACGCGCACATTTCTACGTAGCACGCGTTCATCGTCCAGAGCTCATCCATTTGTGGTGGATTGCCCGGGGAATCGTACTACGCATTACAGAGAGAATCCGTTTTTCAGCCGTACGCTTCGTCTGTGGAACAAGTTGCCTGCAGACGTGTTTCCTGTCCGTTATAACGTTGGAAAGTTCAAGACAAATGTTCACAAACACTACTCCCTTTTTCTCCTCCTCACAACCTATTTTCCTAGTTCTGGTACAATGCACTGCATATGTAGGGGTCATCCCCTGAGTACTGGTCCTATAAAAAAAAAGTGGCAAATCAAAATCTGAAACTCGGGACCATACTCATCATCAAGACAACGCACCGGTTATGACATGGCGCCTGGGAAAGGTATTCGAAACACATCCCGCATCGTCAGAACTGCTGCAGTTAGAACGTCTAACGGAGTTATTAAACGAGCAATTCACCTACTGGCCACTCTTCCTGTAGAACCAGCAACATCGACCGCAGCTACTAAATAAACGGAACAACAACAACAACGCAAAAGTAGCAGTTCCCCCACTGTCGTAACTAAATATGCACCACCCTCAAAACAATGTATTATGTCCACAACGAGTATGCTAATGTTCCTCGTGCTTTTATGTCCACTGATCGCCTGCCAACAGATTACGTACAGATAGATAACTAGTAAACCCGGCCTATATTTTGAAAATATTGGCCATGTTAAACCAATCATCGCAGAATCGAAGCTCCTTATTTATTTTGAATTAAGGCCATTCTATAAAGAATTGCAGCTTTTAAATAACGGAACATTTACATTAAAAACAGCTTGCAATGACCCGTCCCTAAATCATCAATGTGATGAACACATTGAGCGACCAAATGGAGACCGGCCTAGCAAATCGCGCAAGCCGAAAGAAACGCGTGGGAATAGATATCGTCGGAAGTATAGCGAGTTCTTTGTTTGGTGTACTTGAATCAAAATACGCAGAAAAAGTGACTCACTTACAAAGCCTTTTACGGAATCAAACATCATTTCTCGACTCTACCCTTAATCTTATGAAACAATCTGAAAATCAAACACAAGCCAATTTTGAGAAAATTAACCTCAGAATTAGTCAGTTAATGGCCCTCACAAATAATGCCAACGATTACCGATCAAAGGTAATTTTGCCTCTTGCAAAAAATGCATGTTTCTATGATCAACTTGATAGCTAATACTTATCATGGTCAAATAAGCCCTGTTCTGTTAACACCGCAACAATTTTCAACTGAAGCAGGCACCATGAAAGCAAATCTTCCACCAGATGTAACTTTACCAGTTGCAGATATCATTCATATGTATGGTGTAGTGACAGCTCACGCGTCGATCTCAGCCCAGCACATTATTTGCACTTTGCTTATTCCCCTAACACACCAACATAAATACGATTTATTTTATATTACGCCAGTACCACAGCCAATAAACAACTCCGTAGTAACGCTTATACCTGAAACTAAAATGACGGTTCTCAACGCTCATCGGGATGAATACTTTCCTGCGGACGACATCAAACTTCTTGAGGGTTATTATGTAATTCGATTCGAATTCGTAAAAATTGAATTATGTAGTAAGATTTTCGAAAATTTATTTCCGAACGTTCGTAAGAGCGCTTTTACATTTGGACAGACGATGGGCAGACAGACGAAATGTGGTGCTGTAACGAAAATTGTCGGTGGGGGAGAGTGTGTAGTACACGACTATCTGTACTAGACATTTGTGGACATTTTTTTTGTTTCTCTTTTCCGCTTTTCGTAATTTGTATGTATGCTTCATATCATTTTTCTCACATCGATTTGAACTTCTTATTAGTGTATACTCTGTGTTAGTGTGCTGGCTGTGTTTTAAAATTTCGCGAAAATAAATGTAATAAATTAATTTTAGAACTTTAATTTGGGAAAAAATTGTGACTATAATTTGTTTATACTGTTGTGCTATATAGCTATAATAAATTTTTCAAATAATTATTTGCAAAATTACTGGTTGCTGCTGTTTTAACAAAACAAAAAGACTGTGTAGAATATAAAGTTATTCTACAAAGTTTATCAAAAAAAGTGCGAGTTTAAATTGTTTATATTGTTGTGCCATACTGTTGTAAATTTTTCAAATACCTCTTTGCAGTACTGCTGGTTGCGGCTGTTGCAAAAAACTTGGAACAAAAAGACTGCGTAGAATATAAATTTATTTTCAAAAACTTTTTTTTTTATTTTATTTATTGAATCTACATAAGAAATGTAATTAAGAATATTAACTGCAAGAGGATTTGGATGGAATTCAAGTTTGTTAGTATATCTTGTCGCGTACTTCACAAATTCAGATTTCACAAAAGGTACGTTCAGATCTGCGTGGATTCGTGAGTTTTTAACGTACCATGGAGCATCTGTAATTCTACGGAGAGTTTTGTTTTGACTTCTTTGAATTTTTTCAATGTTAGATGCCGAGGCTGTGCCCCATAATTGAATCCCATAGCACCATATTGGCTTTAGAATCGAGTTGCAAAGCAAAAGTTTACAATCAAGCTTCAAGGTCGAATTTCTGTCTATTAGCCAGTTAATTTGCACTGTTTTCAATTTCATCTGCGTTACTTTTGCCTCGATGTGCGACTTCCATGTTAGTCTACAGTCAAGATGAATTCCGAGGTATTTGACACTGTGTTGAGGTATTACTTTATTGTTAATAGTAATGGGTGAGCATATTCCTAGACGCAGTGGGAATGTAACACTTTTGTTCATTAACCTTGATTTTCCAAAGCTTGAGCCATTTCTCTAGTTTGTCGATATGTTCCTGTAAGATTATTGATGCTTGCTGGTGGTTACAATGTATGCTAAGGAATGCTGTATCATCTGCAAATGTTGAAGTGTGAATGTTGGTGCTTATCGGCATGTCAGATGCGTAAATCAAATATAAGATAGGCCCTAATATGCTGCCTTGGGGAACTCCAGCTTCAATAGGCTGGGCGGGGCTTATGAAATCGCCTTCTTTTATTATAAATTGGCGACAATATAAATAGCTTTCCAAAAGGTTATGTATGTTTGCAGGTAAGTTAAACTTTATTTTATGCATTAAGCCATCGTGCCACACTTTATCAAAAGCTTGTGAGACGTCAATGAATAAGGCAGAGCAATATTTTTTATCTTCAAATGCCTTTCTTATGGCGTTAACTAACCTGTGTGTTTGCTCAATGGTGCCATGTTTCGCTCTAAAACCAAATTGGTGATTAGGAATACATTCCACCTTATTAAGCATTGGATCCAACTTCGCCTTTAGCAATTTTTCGAAAAGTTTTGAAGTTGTTGTCAGTAGACTTATTGGACGATATGATTCTACTTTCGTGTGATCCTTCCCTGGCTTAGGAACCATTGTTATCATGGACACCTTCCACTCTGCAGGGTAATACTCAAGTCGTAAAATAGCATTAAAAATAAAAAGAACAATTCTTTTAGCTATACGAGGCAGCTCTACGAGCATTTTGTTGCTGATTTTATCCATACCTGGAGCTTTTTTAAGGCTTAGATTACCAATAGCATTTTCAACTTCTTCAAAATTGAATCCTAAAGGCACAGGAGGTCTACTAACAATAGGTGGCAACTCATTTGTATTATCAGACCTATTTGTGGTAAAAACGTTTTTCAAATGGTTAACAAATAAATTGCCCTTTTCCGAGTCATCTCTAGCCCAGTCACCAGACGGTTCTCGCAAGGGCGGCTTACCTCTAACTGGCCTTTTTAAACCCTTAGTCGCCCGCCATAAAGAATAGTCGGACTGAGGAATACCATCCAGACTTTCTAAATACGTTTGTAGAGAATCCGTTTTTTGGTTTCCAAGCAAATTTCTTAGTTGATTTGTGCACTCACGGAGCCTTGTTTTTAGTTGCGGAGACCTGCGAAGTTGCCACTCTCGTCTAACTCTTCTTTTTTCTAACACAAGTTGCTCGATTTCTGAAGAATATGTTCTATTTTGAATGTTTCTGCGTGTTAAATAAACGCTAGAACCAAGTTCAGCGGCTTGTTTAAGGTTTTCGCTAAAGTTGCTTAGTGACGCATTAATATGTTCAGGTGTTCTTAAAACAATATTCTCAGTGCAATGGTTACTCAAAAAATTTTTATATTTTAGCCAATTCACTCGGGTGATAGTCCTATGCAAATTGTTAATCGGGGACCAAGTCTCCTGGGAAAAACGTACTGAAATAATAGTTGGTGAATGATCCGAAGACAAGTCTAACGAAGGCTCAGCTTGAATCCATTCCACAGGGAACCCCTTTACCACTCCAAAATCAATCACATCAGGAATCTTTCGCCGGTCAGTCGGCCAGTAAGTGGGATGTCCGCTTGATATTACGTCTAAGCTCATTTTAGAAATTGTATCAAAAAGCACCCGACCCTTCGGGGTGATTAAACGTGAGCCCCAAAAAATGTGTTTTGCGTTGTAATCTCCAGCTGCTATAAAACGAGGTCCTAATGAGGCGAAAAAACTTGAATATTGTGATTCCGTCACTGAAAATCGAGGCGGCGAATAAATCGATGAGATAACCAATTTGTAATGAAAATTTTCCACACAGATATTGAAGATAGTCCTCACATGTGTCGTTCAACAAAACATGCTTTATCCTCGATTTTATCAAGATTGCGGAACCTCCACAAGCTCTTCCACGGGGGTCTTTAGTATCGTATAGTACGTAGCCGTTAATTTTGAAGAAGCTTGTTGACGTCAAGTGAGTTTCTGCAATCATCATTATATCGATCTGCTCATCCATCAGGAAGTATTCGAGTTCATTTTTGTGTTGGCGGATGCCGTTCGCGTTCCAGAAACATATTTTTAACCAAATCATTTTTTCGAAATAACCTGCAAAATGGTGGATTGCATTTTCACCATTTCCTACATCATCGTTATCATAGACGACGTAAAAGTGTTTATAGTTTGAATAAGGGTCTGTATTGTTGCCTCAAGGTTACTGAAATTTTGACTGTCCTGTGGGAGGAAAAGACTTATTAGAAAAAATTTTAGTCTGCTGTGGTGGCTTAGAAGCAATTATTGGTTTGTTGTTCATTGAGCGCTTGAGGTGGGTGTAGACGGAGCAACCTCTATAATTAGCTGTGTGGTTTTCACCGCAATTACTGCATCTTTTTTAGTTTTGGGTCGAATTTCGGCTTATTGCATTGTGCTGTACCATGGAGTTCTCCACACACAACACAAACTGTAGGCAACTTGCAGTACGCTTTAGTGTGGCCAAATTCTTGGCAGTTGTGGCACTGTACGGGTCCTAAGCGCTTATACGGTTCTACTACGGTTATATGTAAAAGGTATTTTATACTGTATATTGGATGAACTTCATTCTTCTTTAAAGTCACATCTCCTGGCTCTAATTCAACCCTAAACATGGGTTGAGGGATCTTTTCACGATTTCTGATGTTTAACACATTTTTTACTTTGAATCCCTTATCTGCCAAACCGGTCTTAACTTCATCAATGTCTACGCAAGGGTCAATCCCTTTTATTACGACTTGAAGACCTTTTAAGCTGATAAGTATAAAAAGCTTTTTTTTCTTTTTCAAATTCGTCAGACAGTTTTCGGTAGTCATTTTCATGGTTAACCTGAATTTGAGTTTCATTAATGTTTGATGGAGGTAACGTTAAATGTATTTTCTCCGATTGCTGAAACAATTTTTCTTACCAGTTCATTGGAGGCAGATTCTCTTAAATAAATTGGTGGTGGTTTAAACGATTTTTTTGACGATGCTGTTGGCTCATCCGTTTGTAGAATAGAAAATCTGTTTTGATCGGTTGGTCTAGCGGTGTCGGCATCTTCAGAGATTTTAGATTTGGATGCAATTTGAGCAGATTTAGGGCTTCGCTGACGTTTAGTGATGGTAATGTACCTATCCATGCCTACTTGCGTTTTTGGTTTATTGGCATTAGTTAGAGTAGAAGAACTTTTATCTTCTGTTGTAACATCTATGTTAGGCGAGCTGGAACGGGAGCGGATTTTATCTCTTGTAGAAAGAAAATTATCCAATGATTGCTTTATAGATTCTTCTTCAGAAGTCCATATACTTTTGCTGGTGGAGCTAGGCTCTTTTTCAAAATTATTTCTGATGGGATCACTCATACAGAAAACAAAACTTTAATGTATAGTTTTTTTTTTTTCCAACTGGGTAGGAATCTTCACGCACAATAACAATGCACTGCCACCACACTTGTTATATTGAAATTGATTTTATTGTTTAGTTAATGAAATGTGATGAATGTATTTTCCCGTTGTTTTTTTAAATAATTTGTTATTGTTTTTACAATTTATTGGGGTAAAATTTATCCCAACTTTAAATGAAAAGTTTATTCTAACTTTAAATGAAAAATACAATAAAAAAAATACAATTAAAACATTCGGTGATGCGGCCTATGACCGTCTTCGTTCGGGCTCGTTTACTGACTGCTTGCTCTATCGTTCACGTTCTCATATGTTCCCTTACAGTCAGCCATCCTGTCGTTCAATCAGCCTCGATTGGGATATATATCATCTTCTTCATCATCGTCTGTCTCTTCTTGACCACTGGAATGTACATCTTCGGCTGGCAAACTACACCAAGGCTTGATTTTGTCAGAAGCGTATACTGACTTATAATGACGCTGCGTTCGACCAGATCCTGGTAAATCTTCAACAACATAACGGTCTCTGTCGAGAACCTTCGTTATAATAAAAGGACCTTTATAGCGGGGCTCCAACTTGCGTGATGTGCCTGTTGAAGCTGGTTCGTTTTCTACCAATATCAAGTCACCTTCATTGTATTGTTTTGGGTGCGCGTGTTGTTGATCATAACGATTCTTAGCTTCTTCTCGTTGTTGGTCAATCTTTTCGGCCGTATTCTCGCGTAATGTTGTTAACTCTTCGCTGCTCAACCGCTCATTGTTGTGTAGAATAAGAACAAGTTTGTTCTGGAGAATATCTCTTGGTTGGAAACCGAACAAGAGTTCTTGTGGCGTTTTACAGGTTGTTTTGTTCTTCAAGGTGTTGAGTGACCATTGGATTCGCCGCAGTTGATCGTCCCATCGCTTGTCTTCTTTCGTGCATGGTAGTAGCATCCCTAATATTGTACGATTAGTTCGCTCTGCATGACCGTTAGCTCGTGGTGTTCTAACGGCGTTTAAAATGTGTTTAATGTCGTTAGCTTTGCAATATCGTTCAAAATCACGTGATGTATATGCTGATCCACGATCGGTGACAATTCTCGCAGGCATCCCAAAATATACGCTCACTTCATTTAAGACATTTATTACGTGTTTTGTTGCCGTACTTTTAACTGGTTTTATAATGGTAAATTTGGTGAATGCGTCAACGATCACAAGGATATGCTCGTTACGTTTTGTTGATTTCGGGAATGGACCTAGGTGATCCATGTGCACCGTGTGAAATGGTATTGGACTGATCTTGTCGTAGTGGTACTCGCCTTCGTGTTTACCACCTGGAGCTTTATTGTATGCACACTCCACGCATGATTTAATGTGTGATTTGACAACGTTTCGCATTCGAGGAAACCAAAAATGTTTCTGAATATTCGCCATGGTTTTTTCTACACCAAGATGTCCTGCATTATCGTGTTGTTCTTGGACTACGCGCCACTTGATAGCTTTGGGAACTACCCATAAATAGCTGTCATTAAACTTACGGAATAGTCGTTCGTTTCTGATAACAAAGTTCTGACAGATTTCTTTATGACCAGCTTTGAGTTTCGTTATTATCTGATGAATATCTTTGTCCTGCAGCTGCATAGAAAATAGGAAATCATCTTCGTTTATGGCCGTTTTAGCAATTTTTAACGATGCTGGATCTATCTGGCTAGGTGTTTCATATGGTGCTCGACTCAAAGCATCGACGTGCTGCATGCGTTGACCTGAACGATGTTCGATAGATACGTCATAATCCTGTATGCGTAACCACCACCTGGCGATCCGTGGTATAAGTTCCTTCTTTTTCATTGCTGTCTTAATGCTTAATACAATCAGTGATAATAGTGACACTTTTACCATATATATAATACCGGAAGCGTTCGAGTGTTTCGACTACAGCTAAAGTTTCCAGCTCGTAGCTGTGATATTTTTGTTCGTCTTTAGAAGTTGATCTGCTGAAAAACGCAACTGGTTTCCACCCATCGATTTCTTTCTGCAACAAGACGCCAGCTAAACCAATAGCACTAGCATCCGTATGTAATTGATGTTCAGCCGTTGTTTTAAACCCTACTATTACAGGACTGCTGGTAAGGACGGATTTGAGTGACGTGAATGCTTCATTTTGCTCGTTTTCCCATTTGAACGTTATATCTTTTCTTAACAAATCTCGCAAAGGGGCGGATATTAAAGCGTAGCCTGGTACGAACTTCCGAAAATACCCACTTAAGCCTAAAAACTGTCTTACCTCTTTTATATTAGTTGGTACTGGGAATTCTAAAATTGCGTTCGTCTTCACCGTTCCTGGACTAATACCTCCGTTGTGTATTTTATGCCCTAGAAACTGTACAGTTTGTGTGAAAAATTTGCATTTGTTGGCGTTTATGGTTAAATTAAGCTTCCGTAAGATACTGAAGACACGTCTCAGTTTGCCAAACATTTCACTATTGGTGTTACTGCCTACTACGATGTCGTCCATGTAGTGTATAACGTCCTCATCGTCAGTGTTTTCACGAATTAAGGCCATTAATCGTTGGAACACCGCCGGCGCATTTTTGAGCCCAAACGGCATGCGTTTAAATTCGTATATGCCGTCCGGTGTTACGAACGCTGTATATTTTTGACTTTCTTTTTTAATAGGTATTTGGTAATAGCCGCTATTGAGGTCTAAGATAGTAAAAATCTTATATTTCATAACCTCTTGTAGCCTTTCCTCAATGTTTGGTGTTGGAAAGATTTCCTTTACCATATACTGGTTTATTCGTCGATAATCGACACATAAACGGTCACTTCCGTTTTTCTTTTTCACCAATACGATTGGGCTAGCGTATTCCGATGTCGACTTTTTTATAATATCGTTCGTTAACAGATCATGAATGATTTTTCTTACAGAATCTTTTTTCGCCTCAGGAAATCGATACGGTCTTGAGACGACTGGCTGATCTGTTGAGAGCTTGATCTCCATCTTTACTCCATTTGTTAAGCCGATTTCACTAAATTCGTTACCAAATATATCTCGATATGAATTTAAAAATTTAAATAAATCTGCGCGTGTTACTTCGTCAATATCACCGTATTTTATATCAGCCAGTTTCTTTTCTGTCTGGCTTTTGATTTCGGTTTTCGATACATTTAAATATTCAAAAAATTGCCCGTTATCGTTACAAATAAGAGTTACATCATTGTTGGAGAATATATCATTACCAATGATTATATCCGACTCAAATATGTCGTCATCTGCTACGTACAGGTCTACATTCAGCTTAACTTTATCAACGGTCAATGTAACTTTTATTTTTTCGTTCAGTACCCTTGTGCCGCCACACACTCCACTTATACGCACGCTACATTTTCCTCTGCTGTTTGTAATTCCCGCTATCTTAGATTTCTTAATCATACTGCATTCGCTACCGGTATCGATCAAAGCGAATCTAACGACACCGTTGATCGTAACTTTCTTATCATTCGAATATTTTTTTACATTGTTGAACTTTCGAACATTTGACTTACCGCAGTTTTCAGGCGTACCTTTCGGATGCACTCGTTGGCAATCTTTGCACCTCACTCTACGTTGTGGTTTCGGACATACACTCGATATGTGTCCTGTTTCTGAACAATTAAAACATACAACTGGCTTACTTTCCAGTTGTGACCTCGCTGTATTTTCATACGGTTTATTGACGCTTTTGCTAAAGTCGTTACGTTTTGGTGTTGGCGTTGATTTTACGTTGCGCGTACAACTCGCTATGTTTGCAAAATATTCTTCAAGGGTATTACGCATTTGCTTCATTGTATGAAAGCGCACAGTAGCAATCGCAATTTGAAGTTCCCGATGGTTTAACCCTTCACGAGTGTACTTGATTATAGCGGAGTCGCTTAGATTATGACGTTTACCAAGAGCGCTCATTCGAAAGCAATATTCAGATATTGACTCACCAGTATTTCGGGTTGCATTTGACATTTTAAAATGGATGTCCGCTTCGTCGGGTTCCACACCGAATTCATCTTTCAATGCTGCTGCTAATTCATGCCATGTTAAGTTTAGATCTCCGGATGCGTCTAGCCACAGTTTAGCTGGACCTTTCAACTTTGTAAAAATGGCCAACATCAGACACTTGTCGTCCCAGTCGTAGGCTTGTTTTGACTTTTCGACTCTATCTATGAATTGTTCTACGCTAAATATTTGATCTTTTGTTGGGTCATATTCAGGCAAAGTATCCGCTATTTCCCTAACACTGTACGTACCGCGTTGCCGTGGTTCAGGGTTTTGTGATGGTAGCTGTTGCCTCTGAGACTCGTTAATATTGTGCCGTACCGGATTTGATTGTTGCAAATTATTGTTCGCTTGAAGTTGCACTATCGCCATTACATTCTCCACCATACCGCGTAAATCATCAATTTGCGCGCTTAAATTTTCATTTAACTGCGATTCATCTACGTCAATTTCTTCCGAGCCTTCATGTTCGATTAGCCGTTTAACCAACTCGGCTTTTGTACCAACGGTCGACAGCCCTCGCTCTTGCAGAATATCTCGGAGGTCGACAACTTTTAATGACGCAATTAAAGGCATTTTCTCGTATTTTAAAATTTTATTTTATTTTATCATAGTTCACTTATTTATTACAAAAAAAATCGTTTTCAATAATTAATTACTTCAAACCGTTTAAAATGTTTTACTTAGAAAATGTTTTGTTTAAATAATTACGTTGAAATATAGCTTCTGCCACGTTATTTCACATGATACCCACATATAAAACTTCTTGTTTCCACTCTGTTAAGCCGTTTTAAACACACGTCACTTTTTCGGGAGCTGTTTTTGTTTTTGTTTGTCCGTTAATACGCTCGAACCGTTACGTTTTTATATTCGTTCGTTGCCAAATTTCAAGTTTTGCGACACGTATTATTCGTCAACATTTTATTTTTCTAATTCCGTTAAACCGTTTAATGTGTGTATACTTATATTCTTTTATGGATTTTTTTTCTCGTAGGCGTTACGTTACTCGTTACAATTTTGCGTTTAAGGTACATATGTGTACATACCAAGATTTCCTTTTATTTCAACGTTTATTTTTCATCCGATTCACACCTCACTATGAACACTGCGTTTCTTTTCTGATATATGTTACGTTTTGTTTTTAACACATTTTTCGTTACCGTTCAAATTTCGTTTTTTCCATAAGCATATGAGTATTCAACGTTACAGCCGCTCTTCCTCTTCGTTATTGTTTTTTTCCCCCGTACCTTGTACACATTAGGTTAATAGCAACGTTTTTTCACAATTTCGTTTTTTTTTTTTTAGAGCACCTTTTAAATTTTTTCAGTTATTCTATGTACTATCAATTACTTGTTACCGTTTTCGTATTTTTTTTTGCCTGCGTTAATTTTATATACATATACCACGTATATGTATTTATCGTTCGTTCGTTTTTTATACAAAATCTTGTTTTGCTTTTACATTCGTTTTTTTCAGAACATTCGTTTCATTCCTATTGTATTCTCTTATAACAGGAGAATATAACCCGATACATTTTTACGTTCATAAATACTCTCAGTCAGCAATCTTCATTATTATGTAGGATGGTCGTAATGATCGGTTTTTATATTCGTACGCTTGTGCCCGTTTCAACTTTGTTCCTGAGAACCACTATACAGAGAACAATATATTGGAACTCTTTCGTTATGGGCTTTTTTTCACGCACCAGTGTACATAATAATTAACTTTACACAAAAGCAAATTTAATTATCTCCTATTTTTATCCACGTCACTCGTTGGTTTTTTTCTCGATCAAAGTACACAATATACTTTCTTATAGAACGTGTTTTTTTTTATTCTTGCCCATACAAATTTTCCATTCGTTTTATTTCACTTTTTTTTTATAATCGTCTATGGATGAGCTTCACATCCCACTTCTGAACTATTGGGGTAAAATTTATCCCAACTTTAAATGAAAAGTTTATTCTAACTTTAAATGAAAAATACAATAAAAAAAATACAATTAAAACATTCGGTGATGCGGCCTATGACCGTCTTCGTTCGGGCTCGTTTACTGACTGCTTGCTCTATCGTTCACGTTCTCATATGTTCCCTTACAAATTTAACACAATATATTATTGATTTTATATGTAAGTTTAAAAGTATTTGAGCACAATTTTTTTGTTCGCTTTTTATTAACACAACCGTGCGGTTGGAGAATCACAGGAGAACAGAAAACTTGGCAAAAAAAAGTGTGAGTTTAAATGTTAGGGTGGTACTGTAACTGTTATTCCCATAACGAGGGTTAATATAATTTAAGTTTTTGAAATATAAAGCGCATTTTTGTTTACTAACAAAAAGGCAATCTAAGTAAAATATTTTCAACATAAAACACATTTTTTGTCTATTAACAAAAATGCAACCTAATTAAACTCTTTTTGTTTTAATAAAATTGCATTTCCGTTCCCAAACGAAAATGCAATCCTATACTTTTGTTTGTGCAGGTAAAACAATCTAAATAGAATTTGACTTAATAAGCAAAATTTACTTCAAAAACTAATTTTAATTTTGAATAATAAAGAATAAAGACAGTTAAGAACTGGCAACGAAAGGCAAAAGTCTTCGTGTTTTTTTAGCTCCTGCGAAAACGCAGATTGAAATTTTTAAATTGTTTATATTGTTGTGCCATATTGTTATAAGTTACTTATATCTATACTAATATATAAAGAGTAAAAGTTTGTAGGCTTGTATGTTTGCAAAAGGCTATCTGAAGAAAATTGTCTTACTGTTTTTGGGAAAATCTATTAAAACAATAGTTTTAGAAACCAAAAAAGGAAATAAAACTCAATCAACGTGAGGGCGCTGTATGCCCTCCAATCTGCGTGTCCAACCCCTGGCCAAATTATTTGGTACTTTTATAAGCTGAACGGCTGGCAAAATTTGAAACATTGATGGATTTGAGTACAAACGAATCCAGTAAGATTATATTATTGCAAAACTATGAACAAGTGGTGTCACGGATAATTTTTTGTCTGCAAAATTATCTAAGTTCACTTCTATCGAACTCAAAACAAAAATCCAAAAAACACACAGGCTCTATACATTTCCAAAACTAAAACAAAGGGCGTTTGGTGAGACAGTTTCTTCTGAGCTATCAACCTACTTTAATGAAATTAAAAGCAAAAATAAATATACCAGAATCAAGTGGATGTTAGAGCTAATTTCCGAAACTATCGAATCCGTTATAAAGCTAGCATTTAAAATTAAAACTTAAACAACTTTTAATTTAAAAAGTTAATGTAATTTTAAAATAACATTTATTTATATGTTATATATGTATAATAGCCGCTGGTAAAGTCAAAGAAAGCATTACAATGGTAGTTCTGGTTAGGTTGTAAAGGTTGCCGGTTTCATAAACCAGTAAACTTTGGTCCCGTTGTGTTTATTCTTGTAGTTAAACAAAATGAGCAACGGGCGGGTATGGCTAGTATATTAATATAGTTATGTAAAATGTTATTTAGTTTGGCTATATTCATATATTGGCTACATTTTATAATTGCAGACAAATGGAATTCACTTGGACAAGAAATAATGTGCAATCATTAATAAGCTTATACGAGCAGCACGAATGTCTGTATAATGTGAAATGCAAAAATTATTTGAACAGGGAATTGAAGGCAGCTGCCTTCAATTCTATTTTTGATGCCATGAAACAAATTTGTCCAGCTCTGGACGCAGTGAAAAAAAAACTTAAAGGACTCCGTTCGCAGTTCTCATCTGAACTCAGAACGGCTGAAAGTTCAATGAGGTCTGGTATGGGAGTCGATGACGAATATGTACCAAAGCTATGGTGTTTTAAGCAGCTTTCGTTCTTAAAAACCCGTTTAAGTAAGTATTCACTCACCAGTACGGTGAGTGAATTGAAGTTGTTAAATAATACAGCTGTTAAATAATATAGCTGAGGTGATAATACAAATCGCTCCTTTATTGCAACATAGTCATATCTCAAAAAATGAGCTTTTCTAGTTAACAATGCAGAATTGTTAACAGTACTACCTTTTATATAGTGCCAAAATTTTATTTAAATTACCTTTAAACTGTTTCCTTTAGGAAATATTTTCTAAAAAAATTTTCTAAGACTTATATGGAAACTAAAAATTTGAAATGTGTTTTTCTCGAAACAAGCTTTTTTGCATTATGACTATGTTGCAATAAAGGAGCGAAATGATTTTAAATCCATCTCAATGTAATAATCAATAATTGTATTTTACTTAGAATGTATTTTGCATGGTATAATAATATATAAGTTAAATAAGTTCTTGATGTGTATGTTTTTTTACGTTTCTTTACCTTAACAGTACATATTATTATAGAAAACCGCGTTTTCTTTGTATGTTTCAGGATGATATGTCCGATAAATTTATTGAAGACTGCTCAGAGTCAGAGACACGAATCAAAAAGCCGAAAAAGCGAACTTTAGAAGAAGGTATTAATGACTTACAATCAGTTCTCAAAAAAAAAAAAAAAAATCACAAAAAAAATCTAAATATGACTGGTTAGGGAAGAAGGTGCTATCAGTGTTGGATGAAATAGAGGATGACGATCAAGTAAATGCTGTGTGGGAGATTGAGGGCGTACTGCATAAATACTGGCAAAACTCAGTAAAAAAGAAGCGAGGTGATACCAGTACTGACAACGAAAGCCAACAATCAATGCCAACATCATCTCACTCTTTGTCGTCTTCAGCAAGCAGCACTCCTGACATACTTCAACTCTCTATGGAAGGAATTTTTAATGAAGATGATTTATGTTAATCAGTAATCCTAAACAAAACTGAAACGAAGTGCCTTATTTGTATTAAATAGACTTATTTATAAGAATGAAACGCAATGTACAAATTTACATACATACATATCTTTACATACCATTTATTAGTATTATTTTACGTAGTTAATAAAGATAAAGCAATGTTTTTAAATTAAGCTTTAGTGAATTATTTTGATTTTTGCTTATATTATTTTTTACTTATATTATAAATGTTTAAAATGAAGTTCCTTGTTTTTGTTTGTTTTTAATGTTATTTTTTTATGCTTATATTATTTTTTACCTATATTTTTAAAATGAAGTTCCTTGTTTTTGTTTATTTTTAATGTTATTTTTTAATAGGTGTAAAGAAATGTTAGAGACGTGTATAAATGAAAAAGCTTGTTTTTTGTGTTTTGACAGGTATTATTAGAGCATTTTTCTTTTAAATTCTCAACAATTTATTTATATTGTTGGGATATAAAGTTGAATGTTTGAGAATATCTTTCAAAAATTTCCAAAGTCCACTGATGATAGTTCCTATGAAATGTCGACATATAGATAGCTGGGAAACATAGAAAATAAGCTATTTATAATTTTTATTGGTATAAATGGTAGAAGCTAAAAATAGCGAATAAAAAACTTAATTGTTATTTTTTAATACTGAATAAAATAATCTGTTTTCTTACAAATACATTGACTTTGCTTTTGACGTGTGGGAAGTAAGTACAATTGTCGTCCTGTCGAATATGCTTGTTTTGTTTATCCTTGTTTCTTTAGTGTATTGTTGAGGAATATCTAAAAAATTGTATAACATTTTTAAAATGTTCTGTATGCTTATATTACAAACAAAGTCAGGACCAAAAATGAAAAATTTAAAATTAAAAGCCAAATATCTTTCACACTATTAACGATATCTAAATAAAATGGTTCTTCTTTATCTTCTTATTAGCTTTCCAAATATTTGTAAAAGTTATGAGGCGAACAAACTTTTTCATACCCATAACATTTGCACACTCACATTTTTCTTACTTACAAATCAACTTACGATCAAATTCATTTGTAAGTGAAGTTTGAATACTCACCGCAAGTAAAACGCCAAATAATAAAACAGTCTGAAGATGTGTTTTTAATCAAATTAAGTATTAAATAAAAATAATTTTCAAAGCTGATTTATAACATATATATGTATATAAAGAGAAAAATAAAGAAAGAACACAAAAATTGTTTAATTGAATTTAAAATTTTGAAATTTTTTTTTCACATTTGTTTTAAGCTAATAGCTACACTCAAAATGAAATTGATAAAGCATTTTTATATTCAAATGATTCTTAATTTAAATTGCAAATCAAATTGGAATCGAAAGGCGATTATTTTTTTTTAATGCAGTTTTATTTCCTGCCATTCTAATTTGCCTTCGTTGCTGAAGTACTCGCAAATTCTTTGCGAATTTCTTCGGCTGGACCTTTCCGTGGATTGTAGGGAATATCTTGGCTATTAGAGCTTGGCATTGGTGTACTTGCCGAGTTATTTAAATATGTTGTGTCATTTTCAATAAGAAAATTGTGAAGAACACAACATGCCAATACTATTTTTTTCACGGTCTCTACTTTCAAATTAATTTTTGTAGAAAAATTCTAAACTTATTTGAAAGCATCCCGGAGGCATGTTCAACAACGTGCCTTCCTCGGGATAGTCGAATGTTGAAAATCTTTTTTTTTCGCAATTCGTGTGGTAAGGGTAGGACTTCATGATATGCTTATGTAATGGAAAAGCATCATCCGCAATTAACACATAGGGTAGGTTACGTCCTTTACCCACAATTGAGTCATTGGGTAAACAGTGGCTGTGTTCTGTAACTTTCGCCACGAGAAACTTTTCGACTGAAGCGTGTGAAATGAAACAAAGTTAAAACAAACAGCTGATTTTCTCACTAAACTGTATCTATAACTATTCTTGGTGAGTAATAGCTGTCACGTAAGGAAATTACTCGCCATTTTACAGAAAAACTGTGTCTGTAAAACTTTTGCGAAAAAATTTCCCGCTTTCAACTGTCATTATTTCTCGCAAATAAAAAGGCTGTGAGATAGTATTTCAAATAACAATAATCATCATTAAATGAATAATAGTACTGAAAAAATATGTATTTTGCTGTTAAATATTTATTTACACAGTTTAGAATGATTGTTTTTATTTTTATTTTTTTTATTTTAACATTTTAATTAATTTTTATACCTTGTTGCGGTGGCTAGCCATAAAAGAATTTTCCAAGTCAGAAGGGAAAAATTTTTTGCATAGCGCACTCAACAGACAGGGTGGCGGGAAGAGGTCAACCAAACCCTAGGACCTCAGTTCCCTCATAACCAATTCATGGGAGGGGTCTATGCCATGTGGAGTGGCCTACTCCAACCCAAGTCCCGGCCTTTAAATAATTTCATAGAGTAGTCCACCTGCCACATGCGAACGGTCTTTTCGCAGTGGAACCACTGTCGGCCTTGCTAAGTGGGCTGAGCAAACCCAAATGACAGTGCTCAAGTAGGCCATAACCTGAAAAGCGATAGGAAAAAGGTTATGAAATAATTAAAATAGTCGGGAACGATACTTTACCCTGAATAACCGCAAAATAGATTAGTTGAGCCAAGGACCCGAAAGAAAATTAACGCTGGAAATAAAAGAATAAATAAAAAATTATAAAAAAAGAATTGAAAACAATGTTTACCGAACGCATTAGGTTCTTATAATGAATTCAGTAGCACATGCGGTTGTTTACATTTTTGTTTGATACGAGGGAGGCAAATAAATTGGCAACGCGATGATTTTGCGTAATCTTATAGTAAAGCCAGGGCTGAATAGTAGGTTTTTCAAACTACATTTTGTAATAAAGATTAACGGAAAAAAACTTGCTAAATTTTGCTGAGAGCCTGGTACTAGGATGTTTTGTGACAACCAAGTTATAGTACGGGATGAAGAAACTTCTGGGAAAGAAAGATGGCGCCAGAAATAATATGGGAAAATAAAGCAAATTGGGTTTAAATTTATTTAATTTTGTTGTACGTGAACGCAGATAGTTAGTTGTTATTTTTTTTATATTGGAAATAAATTTCGGGACGCAAAAACCGGTTTTATTCAGCATAATAAAGAAATGGAAGAGGTATAAATAGCGGTGCTGGTGACATTGATGGCTGCAGAAGTTAAAGAAGTTGAGACATTTGGTGTTTAAATTTTGATAAAAATTATGGACTTTGTTAAAATCAAATATTAAATAACAAGTTTAAAAATATATATAAGTTATATATAAGACGGGTTCTTAATAAAACTAAACAAAACGTTTCAAAATAAAAAGAAAAGGAAAATTGAGTGCAATAAAACCCCAGAGTATATATTTTAAGAGGGGTAGAGCTGAAAAGAAATACAAAAGCAAAGATTAAAGGCTTGGTTACAAGTGAATTAAAAAGACAAATAGAGGGTGAACGAGAATCTAACATCAAAATCATCAAACATAAAAAAAAAATACCTTAGCCATTCTGAGTAGCAGCTGGGGTGAAGATAGGCCAGCATCGAAAGCCAGCCGGTGGTAGTGGAAAGGCTACAGAAGGGTTAGCAGCCAAATAAAGCCAGCAGAGCCATTTATTGAGGAGCGGAGGGGTCAGCGCCTGGGAAGTCTCCAGAACATCTTTAATAAAATAACTCAAGATATGTATATTGGTTGTGCTGTGTCTATGTGCTTTGTAGAAAATTTAGTTTAAGGAAGTTATTATAAGAGAAGTTTTGTGTTGAGAGGAAAAGTTTATAGTGTTAGTTCTATTGATAACGTGTAAGCTAAGTTAGGGAAACTAATGTAACAAAATCGTCAGGATATTGAGGCAATAATCCAGTCAGCGAAATTTTAAGGTTGGTAGAGATAAATCTGTGGGAATTGAAAGTGCATTCTCTAGAACGGTCTTAGGGAGCTCTCTCAGAAAGTTTGTATTATTTAGAAAGTTTGGAATATTGAAGAGTTAGAAGCCTTAAAGTTTTGGGGTGATAGGGAAAGTAGTTGGAATTAATAAAAATTTTGCGAATGGTCCTGATAGTTTTGCAAGTAGGTTAATGTCGTTAAGTGTTATAATATTTATAATTGTTAAGTTTAGAGTATAGTTTTAGGAGTTAAGGAAATATTTGAATTGTTAAGGAAATCTTTGAATGGTATTAATTATAAATTGAAATAAATATGATAAATGGTATACGAATGGTCAATAATATGAATTGCTAATTTGTGGTGTGAAGGGGAATCGTGGATGTTAAAGGGGGTAAGTAGGTAAGAGCGAAGAAATGAGTGGGGTCAGTTAAAACAGTACCGGAATAGGAACTGGCCGTGGTAGGGATGGGCGGCTAGGAGAAAACAACGAACTTCTCTAAAATAATGTATAAATGTGGGTCAATAGTGCTGGTGTAAAGTAAATTTTATTTGGTGCGAGTCTATGGGCTTGGTGAAGGGTTGAGAAATCACGACCCGAAAAGGGAGTCCACCAACTGAGCTGGTTGTTCTACGAAGCACTCAAGCGCCACTGAGGCTCGTAACAACCTTTCACACAAGAAGTTTTAAGGGAATACTTAAGTTTGTAATTTCTACAATTTTAATTTCCGACCAAACAAAGTATATTGTAACACTTTTATAATGTTTTTTTCAGAATTCACAAATTGCAATTGTTTTTTAATGTTACAAAATTTTGTGCATAAGTATGTATGTATGTATTTGTAAATAAAATGTAAACGTTAGCGCCATACCATAGATTTTTTAGAACAGCCGGCGGTTATAATATGACGCCGTCGAACAAAATTTCTTAGCTTTAGTAATTTTTGGTCGACGGCGGCACTAATTGTGGCTGGCGCTTTCATTGTTAAAATTGCATGTCGGCATCGTTTTATATTTCCAGACATTTCTAACGTAACGACGTAATCGCTTTGGGTAGTTTTCGACATGAGTTACAGACGCAGTTTTTTCTCACTTTTCGAGAAACGATGGAATAAATTGTTTCACAAGTTTTCGACGCGAGAACTTCTCGCCAAAGTTACAGAACACAGCCATAGGTTTCATCGTCTAAAACTCTTTTGAGATGCGTAAGATGTAAAACTGCTGCGTTGTTATTTCTACCATTACTCCCGACATCAAAAATATAAATTTGCAGTGGGCGTCAATTAAAGCAAGCAGTTAGGAAACTGCCATTGAAGTGCGAATTCTTTATCAATGTTTTCCCATTCTCCGGGACTGGATGGAAACCGCAAACAAAAAAGTTAACACAAGCGGATAATAATAAGCGTAAATTACATACCTTTAAATACTCTTCACGCAAATTACGGTATAGTGCATCGCAAACAATAGGCACTGTCTTAGAAAAAAATGATGGTGAAATCAGAGAAGAATAATTCATATTCTTGTATGATTCACCGGTTGCCAGAAATCGAAGAGTTATTGCTAATCTTTCTTCCACAGAAATTGATTCTCTGAAAGAGCTATCAGTTCTATACAACTCCGGCTTTATTAACTCCGCAAGTTTTGTAAATTGCATCTCGTCCATTCTTAAAAAGTTGCGTTACGAATTAGCATCTTTTAAAAGTAGCTCTTTATTTAAAAAAGCAAAGGAGCCATTTTCTTTGCGTTTCTTTCGCCACGGTTGAACCCATAATCTCTTAGGTTTTTCATATTTTTGTTTGACCAGCGTGAGAATTGTTTTCACAAGACCTGATACTATTAAGAAGATAAATTGTTAAATTATTTATTTTATATACACATATATGTATGTATGTACATACGTACCTAAAGCTACTTCTTCACCTTCATCGGAGTCAGAATCTGCTATTGCCAATTTTGTGCAATATACATATTAATTTTTCCATCTTTTTTTCAAAATTCATTTTAATTTTAAAAAATTCATTTCTGTGTTTTAGCTTAAAATTTCTTCTCTATACTTAAAATGTGTATATGCATCAATAACGGAAAAGGAAGAAAAGAAAAACGAAAAGTTTCTGTCTGTCTATAAATTTCTGAAATGTAAAAGGTTTAGGCAAGAGCAAAAGAGAAATGAAAAAATGTCTGCCCATCGTCTGTCTATATATAAAAGCAGACTAAACAATATTATTTATGAGATTTTTTTACCCTCTTTCGGAAGGAAAAAAATCCTTTTCGAAAATGCAACTATGAAGTACGAAAGCAAATGCGAAAAGTATTTCTAACATGAATGTTTTATTCGAATGCCATTTTGATTGCGGAAATATATACATAAATTTTTTTCTGCAACAAATCAAACATACAAATTTTATAATCTAAGTATATACAATAATTCTCTTTATTCGTAATATTATATGAAAGATTTATAGCTCCTTTGTTAAATAAATTTATGCAAATTTAGCTAAATAAATATTTTTGAAACCAAAAACAATTCACCCTTATTGTGTTTTGCGTAATCGTAAAACGACAGCTCTCGAAGTAGCTGTCGCATTTACACTCTTATCTTTTTTTTTATAATTCAATTATTTATTGTATCTTCTAAAAGCACTAACAATAAGTATGCAAATCTTAAAAATAAAAATTCATTAATTAATATAGAAACAAAATTAATTAATATTGAAAAATTTATTTACTTAGGTCCAGCCAATGCTGGACGAAAAGTTGTTTTTTGCGTGTATTTTGTTGGTAAATCACCTTTCCAACGCTCTGATGGTTGCAAGGGTGTCCATCCTTTTCAGTCGAGTTAAGGATGCTACGTGCGAGAGGATCCGGGTGAGACTCCAGTCTGTTAATGTACCTTATCGCGTGTTTTGAAAATTAATCTTTCACTAAGGCTACACCTAGATCTTTGTGAATTCGAGAGTTTTTAACATACCATGGAGCTGCAGTAATTGTACGGAGAATTTTATTCTGGCGTTTTTGAATTTTCTCAATGTTAGATGCAGAGGCGGTACCCCACAATTGAATTCCATAGCTCCATATTGGCTTTAGGATTGCGTTATACAACAAAAGTTTGCCATCTAACTTCAAGATAGAATTTCTGCCGATGAGCCAATTTAGTTGCACCGCTTTTAATTTCATCTGGGTGACTTTAGCGTCAATGTGAGACTTCCACGTGAGCCTAGGGTCGAGGTGAATACCAAGGTATTTGACTTCACTGTGCTGCGGAACAATGTAGTTGTTGATTTTAATAGCCGAACAAGTTTTTCTACGTAGTGTGAATGTAACATGAGTACATTTTTGTTCATTTACTTTGATTTTCCAAAGTTTCAGCCATTTCTCCAATATAAGAATATGTTCTTGCAAATTTTGTGATGCTAATTTATAGTCTTCATGCACACTGATGAATGCTGTATCATCTGCAAAAGTTGAAGTGGGAATTTTGCAGCTCGTTGGCATGTCAGAAGCATAAATCAAATATAAAGTTGGACCCAATATGCTACCCTGGGGAACTCCAGCTTCGATTGGCTGAGCCGAGCTTTTGAAATCACCTTCCTTAACGACGAATTTCTGGTCATATAAGTAGTTCTCTAATAGCTTGTGCGTGTTTGCAGGCAAGTTTAATTTTATTTTATGGGTTAAGCCTTTGTGCCACACTTTGTCAAAGGCTTTGGAAACGTCAATAAATAGAGGTGAGCAATATTTTTTATCTTCGAACGCATTTCTGATAACATTCACCAGCCTGTGTGTCTGTTCTATGGTGCTATGCTTAGCCCTAAACCCGAATTGATGGTTAGGAATACATCCTACTTGATTCAAGATTGGGGTCAACCTCGTCATTAGCAATTTCTCGAACAGTTTTGAAATTGTTGGCAATAGACTTATCGGCCTATATGACTCAACTTTTGTAGGATCCTTTCCTGGTTTGGGTATCATAGTAATGACAGACACCTTCCACTCAGTAAGAAAATACGTAAAATAGCATTAAAAATGAAAAGGACGAGTCTTCTAGCTACTCGGGGTAACTGCACAAGCATTTTGTTGGTAATTTTATCAATACCTGGAGCTTTTCTCGGGTTTAAGTTACTAATAGCATTATCGACATCTTGAAAACGAAGTCTAAAAGGTACGGAAGGTCTAACTGCACATGGTGGCATATCAGCTTCATCATTCATTTTTATGTTGGCGTATGCCGTTTGCGTTCCAGAAACATATTTTTAAATAAATTATTTTTTTAAAATAGCCTGTAAAATAGTTAATTGCATTTTTAGCATTTCCTGCATCATGGTGGTCATAAAAGCCGTAAGTGTTTATTCATTGAACCAAAGTCTGCAATGTGGCTGTTGAGACTTGGACTTCTGATTCGCGTTTGATATATTAGTCTTAACCACATTGGCATAAGAAACTTGGTTAGAGCTTGGAACATTTATTTGCGTTGTTGACTGATCTGCTTGAGGAAAATTGTTGCTTGAAATGAATTGCGATTGCTGGGACGGTTTGGGAGGAGCTAATGATTTATTTGGCATTGAGCGTTTGAAGAGGGTATAAACGGGGAAACCCCTGTAATTAGCAGTATGATTGTCTCCACAATTACTACATTTTTTACATTTGTGTCACTTTTTGATTTGCTGCACAGTGATGTGCTATGGAGATCACCACACACAACACAGACAGTGGGCAATTTACAATATGTCTTAGTGTGGCCATACTCCTGGAAGTTCATGCACTGAACGGGTCCTGAGCGCTTATGCGGCTCCTCTACAGTAACTTTCCGGTGTAAAAGGTATTTAACATTATATATTGGATGATCCTCATTCTTCTTTAAGGTGACATCTCCAGGTTCTAATTCCACCCTAAACATGGGCTGAGGTATCTTTTCTCGGTTTCTGATGTTAAGAACATTCATAATTTTCCTCCAAACCAGTTTTAACATCATCAGGATCTACGCCAGAATCAATGCCTTTAACAACAACTTGAAGGCCTTTCGCACTTTTAAGCTGATAGGTGTAAAAAGCTCTATTTTCTTTCTCCAAGTCGTCCGTCAATTTGCAGTAATCATTTTCATGAATTACCTGAATTTTTGTTTCTTTAATATTTCCATGCTGCACAGATGTTACGCTAAAGGTATTTTCACCTATTACGGTAATAAGTTTGCTTACCAGTTCCTTAGATGTAGGCTCTCTCAAATAAATTGGAGGAGGTTTAAACGATTTTTTTGAACATGTTGGCTCATCCGTTTGGAGAATAGCAAATCTATTATTATCAGAAGGCTTACCGGGGTCCTCATCTTTAGGCATTTTAGGCTTTGATGATAATTGGGCAGATTTAGGGCTTCGTTGCCGTTTCACAACGGTGATGTATTTATCCATGCCTACTTGGGTTTTCGGCTTATTGGCGCTAGTTGGACTAGAAGATGTTTTTTCTTCAGATGTTGCAAATATATTTGACGAGCACGAACGCGTGCGGTTTCTTTCTCTTGTAGAAAGAAGATTTTCTAACGATTTTTGTAAAGATTCCTCTTCAGAAATCCAAATGTTTCTACTAGTTGAGCTAAGCTCTTTCTCAGAATTGCATCTGCTAGGTACACTCATGCAGTTTTTTTTTTATTAACAAAAAAAAATTAATTTAAAAAAAAAATGTCACAAAATATTTCTTTTATATAGGATCACTATTTTATATAGGATCACTATTTTATATAATTTTCGACAAGCAAAATTTTGTAAATGAATCATAATGTAAAAGATTATGCTAAACTAAATGATTACGAAGCATCCTGTTAAAGAAGTGCCAAACAAATGTTTATAAATAACAAAGAGAATAAAAATACTAATATATTATTTTTTGATATTGTTCATTTAAATTGTGCAAATAAATTTTGTAAAAATGTTGTGTTGCATTTTACTCATCGTCTGAATATAAAGTGGAAAGCAAACATTAAACTAATTCTATAAAAAGCAGCTGAGACAGTAGCAAGTGAAAATATTTTTCATTTCTAACAAAAAATATTTTTTTTTTTTTAGCTTTTTTTTTATTTATTGAATCTTCACAATGTGAACTAACAATAAGTATTCAAATCTTAATACTAAATACAATAAATTAACTAAGTCCAGCCAATGCTAGACAAAAAGTTTTATTATGCGCATATTGTATCGGTAAAATCACCTACTTAACGCTCTGATGGTGGCAACGGTATCCCTTCTTCTCAACCGAGTGTGACCACTAAAATTAAGTATGTTTCGTGCAAGAGGGTTTGGGTGAAGTTCCAATTTGCTGATATATCTTGTCGCATGCTTTGAAAACTCATCTTTTACCAGTGGAACACACAGATCCTTGTGAATTCGGGAGTTTTTTACGTACCATGGAGCTGCAGTAATTGTTCGAAAAATTTTGTTTTGTCGCCTTTGAATTTTTTCAATGTTTGACGCTGAGGCGGTGTCCCATAATTGAATTCCGTAGCGCCATATAGGCTTTAGTATTGCGTTGTATAACAAAAGTTTGCAATCTAATTTCAATGTAGAATTTCTGCCCATAAGCCAATTTAATTGCGCTGCTGTTAATTTTAGCTGAGTGACTTTCGCGTCAATGTGAGGCTTCCACGTTAACCTACGGTCGAGATGAATACCAAGGTACTTGACTTCATTTTGCTGCGTAATAGGTGAATTGTTAATTTGGATAGCTGAACATGTTTGTCTACGCAGTGTGAATGTAACGTGAGTACACTTTTGTTCATTAACTTTAATTTTCCAAAGTTTTAACCATATCTCTAGTATTGAAATATACTCCTGCAAATTTCGCGAAGCTGCTTGATGGTTTTCATGTACGCTGCAGAATGCTGTGTCATCTGCAAAAGTTGAAGTGTGAATACCACATCTGGTTGGCATGTCAGAAGTGTAAATTAAATATTGAGTAGGCCCCAGAATGCTACCTTGGGGAACTCCTGCCTCGATTGGCTGAGTTGGGCTTACAAAGTCGCCTTCTCTGATGACAAATTTACGGCCACATAAATAGCTTTCCAGAAGCTTGTGAGTGTTTGCAGGCAAGTTCAACTTTATTTTGTGCATTAATCCCTCGTGCCACACTTTATCAAAAGCTTGGGAAACATCAATGAATAGAGCTGAGCAATACGTTTTGTCCTCAAAAGTCTTTCTTATAACATTAACTAGTCTATGCGTTTGTTCTATGGTGCTGTGCTTAGCCCGAAAACCAAATGGATGATCCAAGATGCATCCTACATCATTCAATATTGGAGTCAACTTCGCCATTAACAGTTTTTCGAAAAGTTTTGAAATTGTTGGCAGTAGACTTATTGGTCTATATGACTCTACTTTAGTGGGATCCTTCCCTGGCTTGGGTATCATAGTAACCATAGACACCTTCCACTCTGCAGGATAGTATTCTAGGCGCAAAATAGCGTTAAAAATGAAAAGAAGAATTCTTCTAGCAACACGAGGTAACTGTACAAGCATTTTGCCAGTAATTTTGTCAAAACCTGGAGCTTTTTTTGAGTTTACTTTATTTATAACGTTTTCGACATCTTAAAAACTAAGTCTCAAAGGCGCAGGTGGTCTAACAGCATATGGCGGAAATTCAGCAACATCATCCACTGTATCATTTGCAGTAAAAACGTTTTTCAAATGATTAACATACACCATCCCTTTTTCAGAATCACTTCTTGCCCAGTCGCCAGATGAAGTTCGCAATGGTGGCTTACCTATTACGGGTCTTTTCAGACCTTTTGTCGCTTTCCATAGAGAATAGTCAGTTTGCGGGCTACCATCAAGACCTTCTAGATAATTTTTGAGGGAAGCCATTCTTTGGGTTTCAAGCAGATTTCTTAATTGAGTTATGCACTCCCGTAGCCTGCTTTTAAGCTGGGGAGACCTTCGAAGTTGCCACTCTCTTCTAACTCTTCTTTTTTCTGACAGAAGTTGCTCTATTTCAGACGAATACGTTCTATTGCTCACATTTCTAGATCTTGTATGGCTAGTGGTAGCATGTTGTACGGCCAGTTTAAGGTCTTCAGAAAAATCTTTAATGGATATATCAACATCCTCAGGGGTTCTCAAGGCAATATTTTCTGTACAATGAGTACTCAAATATTTTTTATATTTTAACCAATTAACTCGAGTGACAGTCAACGCCAAGTCACAAAACGGGGAACCAACCCCCTGGGGGAACGAAACAGAAACTATAGTTGGTGAGTGATCTGATGACAAGTCCAATGAAGGCTCCACTTGCATCCATTCTGAGGGAAAATTTTTTGTAACTCCAAAGTCTATAACGTCTGGGATCTTGCGTTGGTCTGACGGCCAATAAGTGGGGTGTCCACTTGAAATCACACCTAAGCCCATTTTGGAAACGGTGTCAAAAAGCACACGGCCTTTTGGGGTAATTAAATATGATCCCCAAAAAGTGTGTTTAGCGTTATAGTCGCCAGCCGCTAAAAATCGAGAACCAAGCGATTTGAAAAAAATTGAATATTGGCTTTCTGTTATTGAAAATCGTGGTGGTGAGTAAATCGAGGATATAACAATTTTTTCATGAAAATAATTAAGGCATATATTTGTAGCTTGGAGATATTCCTCATGTGTCCCGTTCTTTAGATAGTGCTTAATTCTGGTCTTTATCAAAATTGCCGAACCGCCGCAAGATCTTCCACGGGGATCTTTTGTGTCATATAATGTGTAACCATTAATTTTGAAATAACTGCTGGTTGTCAAATGGGTTTCAGCAATCATCATTATATCGATCTGCTTTTCCATAAGGAAGTGCTCAAGTTCATTTTTGTGTTGGCGAATGCCGTTTGCGTTCCAGAAACATATTTTTAACCAATTCATTTTTTTAAAATTGCCTGTAAAATAGTGGATTGCATTTTTAGCATTTCCTGCATCATGTTTGACATAGAGGCGGTAAAAGTGTTAATGGATTGAACAAGAGTCTGCAGAGTTGCCTCTAGGTTACTAAAATTTGGATCGGAATTTTGGGGCTTGGGTTCCTGGCTCAAGTTTTGGTCGGATTTAACCACATTAGCATATGAAAATTGTTCGGAATTCTGTGTGTTTGTGTAGTTGGTTGAATGGCCTACCTGGGGAAAATTGTTTTTACTAATGATATTTTGTCATTGACCGCTTAAAATGAGTGTAGACAGGGCAACCTCTATAGTTTGCAGTGTGGAGGCTTGGGCTCCTGATTCAAGTTTGGTTTATTGGATTTTACCACATTTGCATAAGAAACTTCTTTGGGGCCTTGCACGATTATATGGCTGGCTGACTGACTCATCTGGGGAAAACTACTTTTAGAAATGATATTTGACTGCAGGGGTTGGTTAATGGGTATTGATGGCCTGTTTGTCATTGACCGCTTAAAGTGATTGTAGACAGGACAGCCCCTGTAATTTGCAGTATGATTACCTCCACAGTTACTGCATTTCTTAACACTTGCGTCGGCCTTTGGCTTATTGCACTGAGTTGTGCCGTGAAGTTCGCCACATACAACACAAACAGAGGGAAGTTTACAATATGCCTTAGTATGATCGAATTCCTGGCAGTTTAGGCATTGAACGGGCCCTAAACGCTTGTGCGGCTCCTCAACGGTAACCCTACGATGAAGAAGAAATTTGAGGTTATAAACTGGGTGAGTTTCATTCTTTTTGAGAATAACATCCCCTGGTTCCAGTTCAACCCTAAACATGGGTTGAGGAATCTTTTCACGGTTCCGCATATTTACCACACTTTTTATTTTAAAGCCTTTATCTAGCAGTCCAGTCTTAATCTCATCCGTTTCTACATAAGGGTCAATACCTTTTATAACAACCTGAAGGCCTTTAGCACTTTTAAGCTGATAAGTATAAAAAGAAATTTTTTTTTCTTCCAGAGCGGCCGAAAGTTTTCGGTAATCATTTTCGCAGATGACTTGGATCTGATGACTTGCTTCACTGATGTTACGTTGAAGGTGTCTTTACCAATTGCCGTAATAAGTGCTTTTACCAGCTCACTAGAAGTAGGTTCTCTCAAGTATATTGGTGGCAGTTTAAATGTTTTTTTGATGTAGTTGGCTCGTCAGTCTGAAGGATAGCAAACCTATTACTATCCGTTGCCGTAGTCCTATTATAATCTTTGGAGATTTTCGGATTTGATGATATTTGAGCGGATTTGGGGCTTCGCTCCCTCTCAGAATTGCATCTACTAGGTACACTCATGCAATTTTTTATTTTTTTATTTATATTTTTTTAATTTAAAAGTATATAAAAATAATTGTCACAAATTTTTTCTTTTGTATAAATTCGCTCTTCCACTTATTGCGGTTTTTCAAGAAATCAAAACTTTAATGAATAGTTTTTTTCCAACTGGGTAGGTAATCTTCACGCACAATAACAACAATAACAATGCACTGCCACCGCACTTGTTTTATTGAAATTGATTTTATTGTTTAGTTAATGAAATGTGAGGAATTTATTTTCCCGTTGTTTTTTTAAAATAATTTGTTATTGTTTTTACAATTTTATACAATATATTATTGTTTTTATATGTAAGTTTAAAACAAAAAATATTTTAGCACAATGTTTTTTTTTTTTGTTTTTTTTTTTCTTGCACGATTATATGGCTGGCTGACTGACTCATCTGGGGAAAACTACTTTTAGAAATGATATTTGACTGCAGGGGTTGGTTAATGGGTATTGATGGCCTGTTTGTCATTCACCGCTTAAAGTGATTGTAGACAGGACAGACCCTGTAATTTGCAGTATGATTACCTCCACAGTTACTGTACTTTTTAGCACTTGCGTCAGCCTTTGGCTTATTGCACTGAGTTGTGCCGTGAAGTTCACCACACACAACGCAAACTGCGGGCAACTTACAATAGGCCTTAGTATGGCCAAATTCTTGGCAGTTAAGGCATTGAACGGGTCCTAGACGCTTATGTGGCTCCTCCTTAACGGTAACCCTACGATGAAGAAGAAATTTGAGGTTATAAATTGGATGAATTTCACCTTTTTTAGAACAACATCCCCGGGTTCTAGTTCAACCCTAAACATGGGTTGAGGGATCTTTTCATGTTTTCTAATAGTAACAACATTTTTTATTTTAAATCCTTTTTCTTCCAGTCCAGTCTTAATGTCATCCGTATCTACACAAGGATCAACACCTTTAATAACTACCTGAAGGCCTTTAGCACTTTTAAGTTGATAGGTGTAAAAAGATCTTTTCTCCTTCTCCAGAACGTCAGACAACTTTCGGTATTCATTTTCACTGTTTACCTGGATTTTCGTTTCGTTGATACTGCCATGCTTTACTGATGTAACGTTGAAGGTGTCTTTTCCGATTGCCGTAATAAGTCGTTTCACCAGCTCATTAGAAGTAGGCTCTCTCAAATAAATTGGTGGCGGTTTAAATGTTCTCTTAGATGTTGTTGGCTCGTCTGTTTGGAGTATAGCAAATCTATTTCCATCCATTGCCGAAGTCCTATTATCATCTTTACAAATTTTTGGTTGAGATGATATTTGAGCTGATTTGGGGCTTCGCTGCCTTTTAACCACGGTTATGTACCTGTCCATGCCTACTTGTGTTTTCGGCTTATTAGCAACAATTAAACTGGAGGATGGTTTATCTTCAGTTGTAACAACAATATTTGGCGAATACGATCGCGGGCGTTTCCTATCTCTAAGAGACAGGAGATTTCCCAATGATTTTTTCACAGATTCTTCCTCTGAAATCCAAAGATTTTTTCTACTGGAGCTAAGCTCTTTTTCAGAATTACATCTGATAGGTACACTCATGCAATTAATTGTTTCTATTTTTTTTTTATTTACAAATTTATAACGGTAATAAAAAAAAATGTCAAAGTTTTTCTTTTAATTAAAATCACTCTGTTCACCTATTACGGTTTTTACTTATTCCCGTTTTATTTTTTTTTTTTACTTTGCGATCAAAAACAAACACGTCTGTTCACTATCGAAGCTAAACAACGACCTCACTATCGAAGCTAAACACTTTGTTCACTTTTAAATAACACGACCGTGAGGTTGGAGAATCACAGAGCGAATGAAAAATGAAATGAGAAAATATTGAATTGTTCACATATGTTTAAATCTGTTCAGGCCTTCGTACAACTCTTTACGGAACGGGATGGTGGACCAATATAATTTAAATTTTCGCAAACGGTGTGTACCGCCGATTTACTATTTATTTTTTAAAATATACATATATAAATAAAGACTCATTTCAAAAGAGAAAATGTAACAGCAATCATATGTAAAAAATGTAGAAATTAGAATTCATATTTTTATTTGATCAAATTTTAGTTATCTGTCGTGAGCAAATACGTTGACGACAAATTTCCTCCCTTTTGAAAGACAAATACGCCAAGCATGGTAGCATTTTAATGGCGTTTTGTAATAGATTTGAAATTTGTCATATTCACTGGCGTTTTTCGGCAATCACTGTGCTATTTTTCAAAAACGCCCGTCTTTCGCCTTAAAAACGCCAAACACTATAAGGGCGTTTTTCGGCAATCACGGTACTATTTTTCAAAAACGCCCGTCTTTCGCCTTAAAAACGCCAAACACTATAAGGGTGAATTATTAGTAATAAAGGCTAATACAAATATAAAAAAAAACTACTTAAATTTTAATGATATTTGAAAAGGGAAACGCAAGAAAAAAAATATGTACACAAAACAAAGGCAATATGAGATAATCGTAGAATTTATGATATTGCATCCGGATTTGGCGAAAGGACTCCTTAACGCTGCAAATGCTAAAAGCAAATCAAGGGTTATCGCAAGATTTAAATGCTACAGGTCTACCTTCACGTGATGTAGATAAGTGGAAAAATGTATGTATGGTTTAGCTCATAAATAAAACCTTTATTACAAATGAATACATTCAAAGGTGTGAGCAGACGAACAGCAGTGCAACAAGGTAAAATAACGCCGAAACAAAAGCTGGCTTTCCGGAACTGGAGGAGGGCCAAGTAATTAGAGGAAAAAATTGCTGAGCTACTTACTATTAATGACTACAACGATCAAAGTTTATTTACGAAAAGGCTCGGTGGGCTGAGCTCAACCAATTTTATGAGCATTTTAATTGGAAATTGTGCTTTCTTGATAATGATATATATGCTTCGGCAAAAATGGTCGAAAATATTATCTTGCTAGGGATGAAAAATTCATACCCTCCAAGCAGATTTCGACTAAACCAAGAGCGAAATCTTGGTTTAATCAGACGTTCAAAAACGCAGTCAGATCCAGAGAGGAAGCATTCAGAAACTGGCGTTTAAACAAATATAGATAGGGTCTCATCAAATGAGTTCAAGATTAATTCAGGGCTACCGCCTTCTACCCTATTTCTAATTTTTCTTAATCAAACTTCCAACCCTATCCACCCTTTTGCGGATGACAGCAGCGTTTCTCACTCGTACTCTTTTAGTTATAGGCCCAACCTATCAGAGATCGCTGCCAAGGAGCTAAATACGAATGATTCACTGAATAGTGATCTTCTATTAATCTCCAAATAAGGTCGTAAAAATAGGGTCGCCTTTAATGCTCGTAAGACCCAGTGTTGCTTATTAACGCACAAACAAACGACCGCAAATGCTGCTTCATCTGTACTCATGGATGGTATAAATATTGAAGAATCGGATGCTCTTGATGTTCTTGGAATGAAGATACAGTGTGATGTTCGCTGGACTGATCACATTTTTCATGTCTTTACTTTCGCCGAAATGATGGATCCATTTCTCAGAGAGGTATGCCAAAAGGTCGCCAGTAGAGCGACCCTTACGAAATCTGTAGTGGCGATCACAAAGTAATTTATGCGACTCTAGGTACCTCACAAGGTGGTAGTTAACCATACTTTCCATTACTTTGGAAAGTGCAGAGCAAATTGCAATTGGACGGTAATTTTCAGGGTTATTTGCTTCACCCTTTTTGGGAATTGGCGTTACATTAGCAACCTTCCAGCATGATCAAATCCAAAATTACAAGGCCCCGATCGAAGTTAAAGAGGGATGGGAATTGATACCCAGGTATATGAAAACCCTGTGGATCAGCATTCTCATAGCATAGACGGAGAAGAAGTTCGTTCTCAGCCCACGTATGTTGCAAAAGTCTATTCTAAAGTTTCGCGTCATTGCGATGAAAAGATCATGCACAAATGCTAATTTTGCTGTGCTGGTGAGGCCGAAGTTAACTTATTGTTTATTCGACTGTATAGTGCCCAGTGTATATACCTTCGATACTATACAGTCAACAACAGTTAACCCAATATCACCAACATTGCAAAATAACTATTTGTTTTTTTTAAAGGTATGTGGAAGTAATATGAAACAATGCCTGTATAAGGACCATAAAAACCCTGATCTGGCCATTTATCCATGTTATTTAGATTAAAAATTAATTATTATTTTTTATTATTATTGTTGTTGTGGGTGTTTTTTATTTTTTTTCTATGTGTTGATCCGTCTGGTTTATTGGGTAAGAGCGTTTTCACATTCGGCAACTTTGTTGCGCAATTCTCTTGCTCAAGTCTTGTGGTTGTGGATGTGAGAGGTAAGAGCAGCTTGAAGGGGGAAGAATTGCCAATATTTGAGTACAGACTGCCTTGTACTCAGCAATTTGTTTTGTTCGCACATTCGAGTTCTATCGCTATACAATGGATTTTGCTCTGACGAGATTAGGGATCTTGTTCCCGAATCTCGCACATTTTTACGTAACACGCGTTCATCGTCGAGAGCTCATCCATTTGTGGTCGATTGCCCTGGGAATTGTACTACGCATTACAGAGAGAAGTCGTTTTTCAGCCGTACGCTTCGTCTTTGGAATAAGTTGCCTGCAGACGTGTTTCCTGTCCGTTATAACGTTGGAAGGTTCCAGTCAAATATAATGGACTTTTTGTTTGTCCGGTGTCCAAATACCGTTTTTCCAGTCCGTTTCTTTTAAAAGAAGAAAGGATATTATAAATCAGTTCATAAATGCCAGGGCAACTAAAAAATTTATTATTCGGTCGGACATTTCATCTGTCCGGAGTCTAAATTTTCTTTAATTTTCAGTCCGTTGGCAAACTCGTTCAAAATAAAACATGGCGCGTTTTTTTTTAAATTATTTTTTAAACTTAAATAAATTTTCACTCAAGGTGAATTTATACAGGTGAATGCAAGCGGAAAGGCGAATTCAGTACTATCAGCCAGTTTACCAATTTCGGAAGAAAATGAATGCGAAAGAAAGCCACTCACTCACATTCGAATCAATTTGGGTATGTCTATCTCACTATTATTCGTTCGCATATTCTTATGTATTTGCATTGAGTATTGACAGATCGTTCGCATAAAAAAAAGTTAGACGAACCCAAATCAATTTTCTTTCGCTTGGATTGCGAACGCAAGTACGCTGTTATTGTAAAATATATCGGGAATGGGAGAAATTTGATATAAACGTTTACCTATCGTCCCCACATATTTATTGCGGCAATTGTCAAATTTGATTGCGTGCATAAAATTTGCGATTGCAGACCGCAAATTGCTATAGGTAGCAATCTATTGCGCAATGATTGCTCTACTGATTGTTTGAGCAATTATTGCCAAGCAATGAGCTGTCAGTTGTTGTAATTTGGTATACAAATATAACAAACACAGTGCTGTGCATACAACAAACACAGTATTGTTCATACAACTTTTCACGTTGAATTTTGTTAGAATTTTTGATGAAGCAGTAATACGTTTACGCCACCTAGAGCAATTAGCAATCCCTGTACTGTTATTCTGCCGACGTTTTTGCTTTAGCTTCGCAATAAAAATTGCTATGTGGAGACGCTAGGTAAATATAAACTTTTTTTTTGTAATTAAAATCACAGATTATTAGGCCGGTTTTGACATCATTCGTATCTACAAAAGGGTCAATCGCTTTTATAACGACCTGAATACCTTTGGCACTTTTAAGCTGATATCTGTAAAACGATCTTTTCTCCTTCTCCAGGACGTCAGACAACTTTCGGTATACATGTTCACTGTTTACCTGGATTTTGGTTTCATTAATGCTACCGTGCTTAACCGATGTTACATTAAAAGTGTCTTTGCCGATTGCCGCAATAAGTTGTTTTACCAGCTCACTAGAGGTAGGCTCTCGCAAATATATTCGTGGCGGCTTAAAGGTTTTTTTAGGTATTGCTGTTCATCGGTCTGAAGGATAGCAAACCTATTACTATCCATTGTCGTGGTGGTCTTATCATCTTTGGGTATTTTGGACTGAGATGACATTTGAGCGGATTTGGGGCTTCGCTGCCGTTTGACCACGGTTACATACCTGTCCACGCCTACTTGTGTTTTCGGCTTATCTGCAATAACTGAACTGTTAGATGGTTTGTCGTCTGTTGTAACAGCTATATGTGGCGAACACGAGCGCGTGCGGTTTCTTTCTCTTAGCGACAACAGATTTTCCAATGATTTTTTCAAAGACTCCTCCTCAGAAATCCAAGGACTTTTTCTACCGGAGCTTTTTCAGAATTACATCTGGTAGGTACACTCATGCAATTAATTGCTTCTATTTTTTATTTACAATTTAAAACGGTATTAAAAAAAATGTCACAATGTTTTTCTTTTAATTAAAATCACTCTGTTCACCTATTACGGTTTGTATTTAATCTCGTTTTATTTTTTTACTTTTTCGATCAAAAAACAAACATGTCCGTTCACTATCGAAGCTAAACAACGACTAAATTTTTTGTAATTAAAATCACAGATTATATTAGTTGTTCACTTTTAAATTCACACAAATTTCTTGAAATTGCATTAAATCATACAAAAAAATCTTCAGATTAAAATGGCGCGAAAAAGTTTGTAAACAAAAGAAAAAAAAATTTTGCAGTCTAATTGGAAAAAACGCGAGAAGCAAAAAATAATCACCTGTGCTGTTAAATTCACCTAGTAATTTATATTGAATTAGATTTTATTTACCACAAATTTACCAGTTCTACCACAAAATTTTTTGCCGCCATTAAATATGTGTACTTAAATGTTTATAAAAAATCACAAATAAAAACTATGCAAGAAATTCACAAACAATGCGCATTGAAAAGTGTTGCCATGCAATAATGAACATGATGCATTGTTAAAACTACTTTTACTGGTTTTATGAACACCATGCATTGTCAAGTTACATTGCGAACTGCATTCATGACATGCAGTCTACACCTAACTTGAAACGCAGTTAAAACATGATGTTAAAACTTGCTGTTTAAATATCTATCTGTTAAAGTCGGCGTACACGTAGTGATGTTAGAGTTGTAACTTTTCATAGTAAAACAATAAAAATGGCGAAAAACAACTACAAATAGCAGGCTGTTGTCAATTTAAGTTATAACAGAGTTTCCAAATGAAATGTTTTAACAACCAAGTTGTAACTTTAACCAAACTTTAACATGAGCGGTCCACATTTAACTTTAACTTGAAGTTAGCGTTAAAGTTAGTGTTTTCAAGTCAGGTGGAGACCGCACTTGAAGACTTCAAAATATATGCAAACCGAATTTTATCTAAATTGGTTCTGCGGTTTAGGCGGGAAAGAAATATGTTCATATTCCGTCCTCAAAAATTAACATTTCGTATTGAGAGTCGGTTCATAAATGGCGGAGCATCTCAAAAATTAGTTTTTCGAGCGGACAGTTGGCGAACTCATGAGAGACCCTCTTAAAAAATAAAACCGGTTCATAAATTGCGGAAATAAAAAAAAATTTAACGGTAGTTTTTCCCCTTTTGTGTTTCAGATTGAAAACTATCCATCCTATAATGATTCTCGTAATTCAAGGTATCTGCATATTCAATTTCATTAAAATCGGTTGAGGAAACAGACAGAGTGAGTTACTTCAAAATTTATAATATTAGTAAGCATTTCAACACTGGCTGAATAAAAGAAACGTTCATCAAATCAGGTTTCGTTGATTGTCTTCGTTAATTATCTTTCTTAGGAAATTCATTTAACACCATATTTAGTTTTGAAAGCTTTGCTCTCACCTTGAAAGAATACTTCTTATCACATTCCATTATAATGCTACTACTGATAACAACTTCTCACCAAATAAACTAACTAGATACTCACTTTGTTAGTCGAGCACAATATCGGTTATTCTCTCCAAAAGATAAGCTTCATTCAAAAAAGAATGATGGAGGCTTTACCTATTTATGTAAGTATGTATTCAGTTTGTTCTTTCAGTGTTGATATACACACGCAAAGTCTTCCAATACCAAAAACCCGAACAAATATTGTTAATCCGTGACACAAAAAATATAAATTTCGAAATTTAACTGTGTGTCGGTATATGTTTAGTTTATTATAAAAATTAAAGTGTTCCAAATGAACACATACGTATAAATAAAATAAGCAAGTGTTTGTAAAAGCAGAAAGATAACACGAAAGCACATACAAGATTTATCAGTTGTATTAAATTTTATTAAAATTGTTAAAATTGTTTTTTGTGAAATACAAGAGCCTTATAAAAATATTGCTAAAATAACAAAAACAAATCATAATTTATTTTCAATTAATTTTCCCCCAAAAATTTACATTCAGTAAAAGAGACATACAAACACAGTAAAATGTATCCTTATTATGAGCAAGATTGGAGTATTTTGCCACCAGACAATAATCGTAGGTAAGTGTACAAAGTTGTTACGTTGAAATACATACGTAAGTATGAAGGTACCAAATGGTTTAAGAATACAAAGTATGTAGATATTGTATGTAAAATTCCAATTAAAGATTGATCGCGTCCATCCCCTTTTAGATGTGAGCAATGTAAACATCATAGACTAATAAACATGGTCTGATAAAAAAGAACCGTTATGTTAAAATTTCGTGATTTACGGATGTTCGATTTTCGCATTTTGTTTCTGTTATGTTGGTTCACATGTCTGTTATATATGTATGTTGCCCTGTCTATACTCACTGTAAGAGGTTAATGAAAAATACCCCATCAAATTCAAATATGCCACCCCAGCAGTCAAACACCATTTCTAAAAACAATTTTTCCTAAATAGGCCGTATAAACATGCAAAACCCTAAACAAGTTTCTTATGGTAAAGTGGTTAAATCCGATATTCAATATTACAATCAGGAGCCCAAGTCACAAAACTCCGATCAAAATTTTAGCAATCTTGAGGCAGCTCTACAGACAAATACGTTCAATCTATAAATACGTTTACGGTTTCTATGAGAACCATGTTGCAGGAAATGCTGAAAATGCAATCCACTATTTTGCAGGCAATTTCAAATAAATGAATAGTTTTAAGGCCATATCCAAAAAAAATTCTTACTTGAGTTTTAACGCATACGTTAGTTACCAAACACATTAAGGCCCAGTTTTTGACTGCGCATTTAAATATAGGGTGTTTTTTTAAGCCCGATAGAACTTGAAATTGTAAAAAATAACACAAAAAATTAAATTGTAATCAAAATTTTTTTTTATTCGAAAGATCAATACGTGACATTAACATTTGAAAATGATTTCGGGCATATGGGCACCGCGGCTGTTCTTGACGAAGCGCATTCTGGACGTCCAATTTTGGGCCACTTTTTCGAGCACTGCTGGCCGTATGTCACGAACAACACGAACAATGCTGGCCTCCAAGGCGTCAATTGTTGCTGGTTTATCAGCATAAACCAGTGACTTCACGTAGCCCCACAGGAAATAATCGAGAGGTGTCAAATCGCACGACCTTGGAGGCCAATTGACAGGCCCATTTCTCGAAATCAACTTATCGCCAAATTTTGATTTCAGTAAGTCGATGGTTGCGTTCGCCGTATGGCACGTAGCGCCATCCTGTTGAAACCACATCTCCTCCGGATCAATGTCATCCATATTTTCAAACAAAAAATCATTGATCATGGTGCGGTAACGATCTCCATTGACCGTAACACGAGCACCGGCCTCATTTTTGAAGAAATAAGGTCCGATGATGCCACCAGCATGAAAATCGCACCAAACAGTGCATTTTTCTGGATGTAATGGAGTCTGTAGGGTCTCTTGTGGATTGGTCTCACTCCATATGCGGCAATTTTGCTTATTAACAAACCCGTTAAGCCAAAAATGCGCCTCATCGCTGAACACAATTTTGCGATAAAACAACGGGACTGATTTTCAAAGTAAATTTGGATAATTTCGTAGCGTTGTTCAAGCGTGAGTCTATTCATGATGATTTGTCAGAGTATACTGAAACAAATAAAAAAAATGTTTCATCAAAATTTAATTTTTTGTGTTACTTTTTACAATTTAAAGTTCTATCTAGCTTAAAAAAACACCCTATACAAAATTAGTTAATTTTCATTTAAATTTAAGTTGTATTTAAATGCTAGTTCAGTTTATCACTGTTAAATTATTGTTCTTATTTAAATGCGATGAAAGTGTGGCAGCTCTACTTTAATTCCAAATATTATGGAAAGTATTCCATAGAACAGCTGTTTGTAAGTGGAAGAATAGAAAAATTCTTAAAGAAAAATATTAAATTTATTAACGGCATAGAAAACCTTAACAATTTTATTTTACGCTAAGTTATTTTTAATGAATTATTATACTGTGCTGTTGTTTAGTGCAAAATTAGCAACTAATTTTCGAATATCTTCTGCAGGCAATAGCTCGTATATGTGTTTTGTTTACCTGTTTTGCACTAATGCAAATGCAAGCTCACAAAAACCATATGGACTATGAGAAAAACTTAAATAAAACTTAAATGAAGAAGTTTGGGCATTTAAGTTTAGTCCAAATTTGTAGTGAAAAACTGATTATAGTATTTAAATGGAACTTAAAGCTAAATAACATTTAAATACGAACTCAAAAACTGGGCCTAACACATTTGTTAAAAAAGTCTATGCAAAAACAGTACGTTGACTATTAAAAGTAGTAAGGAATTTAATTGTTTTGTGCTGGCAGTGCCATTATGTTCAGTTGTAATTTTTGAATAGTGATGCATGAAAACTAATACAAATTTAGAAAATAAAAAATTATTATTATTACATAAAATGATCAATTTTTGATAAACATTTCATGGGTTTATCTTTTATATAAATGAAGAATATATAATATGTAGTATATTAATTAAAATGAGAAAAATTAATAGGATTACTATGCTAGAAAATTTTTTATTATTCGAATACCGTTTTTCGTTGTGTTCGTTTGTTTGAATGTGAAGCACTAATATATTTCTTGTTTGTATTATTATTTCAATATTAATATTTTAAGTTTATATGCAATGAAATATGTTCATTTCTTTATTTAATAAGCATAAAACATTAATTATATTAAAAATTTTCACTAAGTTGTGCTTTTTACGAGAAATCAAAATAAAGTCAAATGTCATTTTAACGTACAGTTAAAGTGTATCCAACTCAACTTTAGACGAAAGGTAAGCTAACAATTGTTTTTGCATACAGCGTTAAGAAATTTTTCTTAACGACTGTTTACCAAGCTTTGTTAATTTTTTTGGATACGGCCGTTAAAATTTGTTTCTGGAACGCAAACGTCATCCGCCAACACAAAAATGAACTTGAGCACTTCCTGGAAGAATAAATCGATATAATGTTGATTGCTGAAACTCATTTGACAACCAACAGCTATTTCAAAATTAATGGCTATATACTGTATGACACAAGAAGAAGATCTTGCGGAGAATCGGCAATTCTAATATAATCCAGAATTAAGCATTATTTGATGAACGAGACACGTGAGGAGAAGCTCCAAGCTACAAATATTTGCATTGATTATTTTCATGACAAAATTGTTATATCCTCTATTTACTCACCACCACGATTTTCAGTAACAGAAAATCAATATTCACATTTTTTTCAAACAAATTGGGCCTATAACGCTAAATACACTTTTTGGGTATCACCCAAAAAGGCCGTATACTTTTTGACACTATTTCCAAAATGGGCTTAGATGTGATTTCAAGCGGACACCCCACTTATTAGCCTTCAGACCGACGATCATTATAGATTTTGGATTTGTCTGTGCGTTTTTTTCTATTGTGCTATGTTTAGCCCGAAAATCAAATTGATGATCAGGGATGTATTCCCATTGTTCAATATTGGACTCAACTGCGCCATTAACAATTTTTCGAATAGCTTTAAAATTGTGGGTAAAAGACTTATTGCTCTATATAATTCTACCTTAGTGGGATCCTTCACTGGCTTGGGTATCATAGTAATCATAGGGACCTTCCACTCTGCAGGATAATACTCAAGGCGTAAAATAGCGTTAAAAATAAAAAGTAGAACTGTTCTAGCTACATAGGTATTTGTTCAAGCATTTTACCAGTAATTTGATCATTGCCTGGAGCTTTCCTGGGGTTTGTATTACCGATAACGTTTTCGAGATCTTGAAAATTAAGTCTAAGATATAGGCGGTCTAACAACATGTGGTAATAAAAACGTTTCTCAAATGATCGACATACAACATCCCCTTTTCAGAATCAGTTCGTGCTCGGCTTACCTTTGACGGGTCTTTTTAGAATTTTTGTCCATTTTGGAAATAGGGTTAAAAAGTACACGACCTTGCGGTGATATTAAAGGTGACCCTCAAAAAGTATTTTTCAAGTTATAGTCGCCAGCCGCTAAAAATCGAGTACCAAGTGTTTTTAAAATGAGCATATTGATTTTCTGTTATTGAAAATTCGGGCGGTAAGTAAATCGAGGAAATAGCAATTTTTTCATGGAAATGTTCAATGCATATATTAGTTGGTTCCATATACTCCTCACGTATCTCGTCAGCAAATAGTGATTAATTCTGTTTTTTATTAGTATTGCCGAGCCTCCACATGATCTTCCACGGGAATCTTTAGTGCGATATAGTGTGTAGCCATTAATTTTGAAATAACTGTTGGTTGTCAAATGCGTTTCATCAATCATCATTATTTATTTATTTATTTATATATTTGTCTATAGAAATATTCCTTATAGCGCATTTACACCAACTCAAAATCTAGTAGATTTGAATTGAAATCTACAACGAAATCTATATCGTTTACACCACCGTTTTTTGACATTTAGTAAGATTTCATTTGCGCAAAAAAAAATTATGCATGCGGGTTTGACAATACAATATTATCGAAGGCTGAATACACCAGCATTAAAGTGTATATTTTTTGTGCCCAGAGACTGCATACACCACATTATAGTGCAATTTTTGTTGCAGCGTAGTATTTTTAAGTACTTTTTGCAAGAAATCACAGTTGCATCGCTTAGTACTGAGTAGATTTCAGGAGATTTCGTCGAAATCTACTCATAAAGTAGATTTCATTTTGTATGGGAAATCTTCTCAAAATCTACTAGATTTGGCTTGAAATCTCGAATGAGCAGTGGTGTAAATAGGCTATTACAGACATTAATAATATGTTAATATGTACATATGTACATAAATATTAAAATATGTAAAAGACAAAATAATTAACAGGTGTAAACAGCAAAGAGAAAAGTTATGAATTTAAATAGACAATAGTTGAATTCTGTACAACATTTAGATTTAAAGAAAAATCAATTAGTCCAACCAGTTGGTTAAACTGCATACACACTCTCCTGAGAGGGTCAGCATCAATATAATTAACTCTGGAAAATTCCACAAATAACGGAAAGAAATACCGGGATGAGAGTTAATGAAATGAAATTTCATTAACCAAAAATCCAGAGCAGATATCACCATTAATCAGCTTAAGAGCAAAAGAAACGTTGAGCATAGTGCTACGGCTTTTCAAAGTTGGCAGCTTAATGAGAGCCAGACGGGCAGTATATGAAGCAAATTTTGAGGGTTGAAGCGTAACCCTCGAAGGCAAAATAACAAAAACTTCTTTTGCACTGACTCAATTGCCTTTGAATGAATCTGATAGATAGGGTCCCAAACAATCGATCCATATTCCAATATAGGACGAACCAGTGCAGTGTATAACGTTTTCGCAATGTACGGATCTGCGAACTCTTTGGACCAACGTTTTATAAAACCCAATGTACCCCTGGCCTTATTTATTGTAGCTGTGATATGCGGAATAAAAATTATTTTTGGATCAAATAAAATACCTAAATCCATTATACTGTCCACGGTATAAATTTTATAACCATTTAGAAAATAATTAACAATGTTCGGATTGCTTCTAAAAAAGCGCATTTGCTTGCATTTTTTAAAATTAAGCTCCATCAGGTTGACTTTGCACCAATTATAAAACGAATCTAAATCCATTTGAAGAAATGTATGATCCAAAAAGTTATTATACCATAGGAAGATTTTTACGTCGTCTGCATACATTAAAACATTTGGAAACTTTATAACATCCGGCAAATCATTAATATACAGCGAAAATAGCAGCGGTCCAAGATGGCTCCCCTGTGGTACATCGGAAGGTACCTGTATATTTTTTCAAACTACGTTTCTGAAAATTACATTTTGCCTACTATCCGACAAATATGAAAATAACCATTTTAAAGCTTAATTTGTAAAACCCAAAATTTGAAACTTCTTTACAAGAAGTGAATGATTCATTTTATCAAACGTTTTGCAGAAATCGGTATAAATTACATCTGTTTGTTTCTTTTGAAATAGTCCTCGATTTACAGCGATAGTGAATTGAGACAAATTCGTGGTGGTTGAGCAACCCTTTTGAAAACTATGTTGATGTGGAGATATTATACTCAACACATGAAAACATAACTGCTCAGTTAGCCATTTCTCGAAAAATTTGGCAATAACACTAAGTTTTGCAATGCCACGGTAATTTTCAATATCTGCTTTGTTGCCTGATTTAAACAAAGGAACTATGGTGGATGTTTTCCAAATATTTGGGACGAAACCAATTCTGGTAGATACGTTAAACATAATAGTCAAAGGTATGGCTATTGCTTCAGCACAGTTTATCAAAATACAGCTGGGGATCTTGTCAGGGCCAAAGTTGTAGGAAAATTTAAGTTTCTTTAAGCCAACTATAATTGTTTCATCATCAAAAGTTGGTAATGATATAGACTGACTCTCAGCAAGGCGAAATGGATAATCGTTTGAGTTGTCATAAGTTGCATTGGAGTATACAGAAGAGAAAAAATCCGGAAACATATTACAAATAATTGTATCATCAGATGACTCATTCTGTTGAAACCACATAAGATAAGATTGTTTTTTACGTTATTTAAATATCGTGCATAGCAGTTTCTGTTCAATTTACTGTATTTCGCACGACTTACAGAATACCTTATATAATCGATAGATGATCCAGACAGCTTGAATTTTTTGTAACATGTGAGTTGTTTATTATTCCATGGTGGTCCATTTAAAGGCTTACTAGTATGCTTAGGAATACATATATCCATGTAAGAAAACAATATGCTATACAATTTTTCAACAATTTCGTTAAAAGACGCATTACAGCTTGAAGAGTAACATAATATGTTTCTCCAGTCCGTATTCCAAATAAAATAACATACAGTAATTGACATGTTTAAAAGAAAATTCTTTTACAGCAATACAGGCCAATGGCAAAACTTGCTCTGATGGCACAGATAAAATTAACCCAATTGCAGGATGATGCCTGTCGTCAGAAAGAGTAATGGGAGTTGATCTTTTTATGTAACTATCCTCTCTGTCATTAACAAAGACTAAATCAAGGATCCTACCATGGTCATTTAGTGTGCCATTAATTTGATAAAGGCCAACCTCATATAAATTGTTAAAAAAATCTATCCATGAATTATTCAGTGAGGATTGAACATAATATCGTTCATCAGGCAAATACTTCCACGAAATTGACGGCATGTTAAAGTCGCCCATTATTACAAAAGAGTCACTTTCATTTGATGATCCAACAACAGATTTAATGAGTTCGCCGTGTTGATTATAAACAGAATGCGGGGATGAAGGAGGAATGTATGAACAAGTTACGAAAATCCTTTTATGTCTCAATTTGATTAGCACGGAAACAAATTCGATATTATACAATGAGTCAATCACGCAAAGTTCAGACGAGATATTATTGGAGACCGCAATACGAACACCGCCCCCATGAGATCTTCGATCCCACCGATAAATGTTATAGCTGTCGTTAAGTATTTCAGTATTAAAACAGGATTCATTTAGTCATGTCTCTGTTAAGTCTATTACTTGGTGAGTAAAATTAAAGCTCTCAATATAAAGATCAGACAATTTAGATCTAAGGCCACGAACATATTGGTAAAGAAATGATATCGAGTCATCAGCAACACTAACTAGTTTTTCGATACATTGCTATGAGGAAGAACACCAACATTATTAAGAAATCTTCTTTCCTTGTAGACATATTCACGAACTAAAGTGTTTTCCGGCCAAAATTTAGATTCCAAAATTTGTTTATACAGATCGGCCGAAACGGTAATTTTAAAAGATGAAATCGATCTCTACTGCGAAAAATTAAATTTATGAATCGAAATATCCACAGCATGACCCAATTTAGAACGTATGTAATAATCTACATCACCAGACGAAATCTCACTTTCCAAACGAGAAACAAAGATAGTTTTCTTTGGGGTAACAGCATGAAGAGGCTTATGGCCATATAGGTTTACAACAGCATCCTGCGATAAATTAATTGCCGACGGTAAGTTAGGACCATTTGGCACAGACCCGATGGAGGAAGATAGATCTGGAACAATCAACGGAATATTTTGAACATTTTGCACAGAACTATTAAGTCTTTGTATAGTATTTTGTAAAGAGTTCTCTTTATCTGCAATTCTTGGAGATTTACGACGAGTAGGAGATGGTAACCTTGGATTATTTAAATCTTTTAAAACTCTGAATTCCTTAAAAAGCTGAGCATACTCATTGAATTGATTTTGGAAAGCAGTTAGATTATTTTGCATTTTAAGAAAACTTTCTCTTGTGCTCTGAAAGAAGCGGTAAAGCTCACTACCGGTTTTCTGACAACCGTTGCACCGCCAATGTAAGTTTTTATGCTTAGATAAAGATTCAGCTACAAGCGTGGGTAGTCCACTACATTTGAAATGACACAAACCATGACAAAGCCAACATATAATCTTTCTTTCTTCATCCGATTCTAGTTTACAGCCTTTTTTTACACAAGCCATGATGATGAGAAGAATTAAGAATAAATTGTTTGTTGGGTATGTATAAATGTTGTTATGTTAACAGGGTGACTCCACTTGGAATGTTGGTAGTTGTTGACTTTGATAAAAATATAACACAATAAGGATATGGCTAGGTGTAGAATATGAAATGCAGAGGGCGCTTCAGAATTTTTGCGAATATTACGTGGCAAATATATTCAAAGATGTAAAATGAAATAAAGCAAATTTTATATATATTATATGTATGTAAGCGTTTTCATGAGACAATAAAAAATATCACTTTATTTATTGTTGTTGTTATTAATTGTTATTATGGTATGAAAATTTATGATAGTTAATAAAAATGTTGCAGATCTAGCACATGAAAACACACGGTTCTGGTTTAATACTCCTTCAATTTTTTTTATTAATATGCAGTGTTATTATTTCTGTAGATGAGAATTTATTAAAAGATTTGCGGCAAATATTTCTCATGAGAAACAAAAGAGGCACTTAGTGATTGTTGTTGTTGATGATTAAAGCATCAAAATGGATGCATGTATAAAAGTTAATACAACGTAATAAAATGTAAACAAATTTCAAACTTTCTTTTTAGCACAATATCAAGATGCAATAAAGTTCAAAACACACGACAAAACACTCGTTGAAAGAAAAAAACAAAATTGTTTGTTCTGCAACAGTTTGTAACAATATATAGAAGATTTTTAAAGTTTTAACAGAGCGCAGTAAAAGTACGTCTTACTTTCACGACAGTCAGATTAATTATATCCATAAGGACGTGCCCAAGTTCATTTTTGTGTTGGCGGATGCCGTTTGCGTTCCAGAAACATATTTTTAAACAAATCATTTGTTTAAAACTGCCTGCAGCATTTCCTGTGTCATATTTGTTATAGAAACCGTAAAAGTTTTTATGGATTGAACAAGAATTTGCAGAGTTGCCTCTAGATTACTGAAATTTGGATCGGAGTTTCGAGGTTTGCGCTCCTGGTTCAAGTTTTGGTCGAATTTAACCACATTAGCATTAAAAATTGTTTGGAGCTCTGCGTGTTTGTGTGACTAGCTGACCGGCTTATCGAGTGAAATTTGTTTTTAGTAATTACATTTGACTGCTGGTATGCTGGGGAAATTGATGACTTATTTGTCATTGACCGCTTAAAACGAGTATAGACAAGGCAACCGCAGTAGTTTTCAGTATGGTTACCTCCACAGTTACTGTATTTTCTAACACTTGCACCGCCTTTTGACATATTGCACTGAGATGGGGCGTGAAGTTCGCCACACAACACAATTAGCGGGCAACTTACTTAATGGGACCAAATTCTTGGTAGTTTAGGCACTGAACGGGTCCTGAACGCTTATATGGCTCCTCAACGGTAACTTTATGATGCAAAAAAAATTTGAGGTTATATATTGGATGAATTTCGTTCTTTTTTAGCACAACATACCCTGGTTCTAGTTCAACCTTAAGCCTGAGTTCAGCGATCTTTTCACGGTTCCTGATGTTTACTACGTTTTTTTAATTTAACACCTTAATTTTCCAATCCAATTTTGACATCATCAATATCTATGCAAGGTATGGAAAATATTGTCAGCACCATCGTTCCTACGGGGGAACTAGAGCTGGATAGGAGTGCAGCGTCTAGTGGGGACCCATCACCACTTTTCAGTATAATGGAGTTACAAACTGCAGCGAGGTCTCTTAAGAATAGAAAGGCACCTGGCCCGAATGGTATTCCAGCGGAAATTCTTTAGATCATTAGGGAAGAAAAGCCGTAGATATTACTAGAAATGTACAATCGTTGCCTTCAGGAAGTTGTCTTTCCGGAAGTCTGGAAAAGGCAACGACTTGTACTAACAAGTAAAGGAAAAGGGCATCCGGAATCTCCATCGTCATATAGGCCCCTATGTATGCCGGACACTGCAGGAAAACTCCTCGAAATGCTGCTGAAACCTCGGATACACGCAGCGTCCTACTGGCAATTTTAGATGTTAGGAACGCCTTTAACAGCGCAACATGGAATGATATGATAGATGCTCTAGAGTTTCGATTTAGACCACCTACATACATTATGGGGATGGACCGAAGTTATCTGAGGGACTGCGTGCTCACATACTTAAATGCTGGGCAAACCTATGAGAGTCAGATTTTTTTTATCTTGGACTAGTATGGCCCCTACATATGCAGTGCATTCTACCGAAACTAGGAAAATAGGTTATGAGGAGGGGGAAGAGGGAGTGTTTGTGAACATTTGAACTTTCCAACGTTATAACATATAGGAAATACATTTGCAGGCAACTTATTCCACAGCCGAAGCGTACAGCTGAATAACGAATTCTCTGTTTTTACGACCCCATTCGGAGATTAATAGAAGATCACTGTTCAGTGAATCATTCATATTTAGCCTCTTGCCAGCTATCTCTGATAGGCTAGGCCTATAACTAAAAGAGTACGAGTGGCAAATGCTACTGTCATCCGCGAAAGAGTGGATAGGGTTGGAAGTTTGATAGAGAAGATCGTTGAAGAAAATAAGGAATAAGGTAGGAGAAAAAACGGAGCCGGATATAACTGCAGGAGCAGCTCAGGGCTCGATTCTAGGCCTTGAGCTTTGGAATATCAGTTACAATGATATTCTCCGTACCGAGATACCAAGCGATACCTACCTGGTTGGGTATGCAGATGATATTGTGGCTGTCATTGAGGATCGTAACATGGAGGATGCGCAGAGCAAGCTGAACCAGGTCATGCTTAGAACTAAACCATCGTTGGATGCTCGCAGCCTCAAGCTAGCCACGGAAAAGACGGAGTTGCTTATTGTCAAAAATAACCAGTGTGAAGGAAGTGGACTTTGGGGTATTGTCTGAAACGATTAGCAGGTGGATCAAATACCTAGGCCTGAGGCTAGATTCCAGACTGACGTTCAGAGCACAGCTGGAACATGCTGCAACAAAAGCCGCTCAGGCAACAGCTTCGCTCAGCAGATTGATGGCAAACATCGGCGGACCAAGATATAGCAAAAGGAAGCTTATAATGGCAACGACGCAGTCAATTTTGCTGTACGGGTGCGAAATCTGGGCAAATTTCTTGCAGGCAGAATACCGGAGGAAGATGTTAGCAGTACAGCGTACTGCTGCTCTCAGGTAGCTTTAAAATATCACACAGTGTCAAAGCCCGCTGTCTTAGTCATAAGCGGGACTATCCCGATTGACCTCTTGGCCGAAGAGCGTAAAAAGCTGTGGGGAGAGCGAAGACAAACTGGCGAGGCAGCAACGGAGGCGAATACTATGCGGAAGTGGCAAGAAAGATGGATCAACGAATCACATGGCAAATGGACAGCGTGATTGATCATCGATATGGACAAGTGGATAAACAGAAAGCATGGTGAGATAGATTACTATATAACACAGATGCTTTCTGGACACGGGTATATTCTGAAATACCTCCATAGAATGGGGAAGATAGATACACCAATCTGTCTTTATGGAGATGACTGCATGGATGACGCAGAGCACACATTCTTCACGTGTGATAAGTGGAGGCAAAAAAGACATGACTTAGAGGAGAATATTGCTGAAATAATAACGAAAAACGTCGTAGAAGTTATGATGGAAAGTGAGAGGAAATAGAGTAAAATTGCGACTTATACTGTGAAGATCCTACGAGACAAGAAGCAAGATATAAACGTGGGAATGACACGTGCAATCCGGCAGGAACAACGGAGGAGCCCTATCCTGAAGCAATGCGTAAGCAGTAACGGGGTGGAGACAAGCCTCAAAGAAAAGGGAAGTGTTTTCGTGGGTGCAAGCTCCACATACCGGATACCGTGGTCTGGTAAGTGTAAAACGATCTTTTTTTTCTAAAACATCAGACATTTTAGGTAAACATTTTTATGGTTTACCTAGATTTTGGTTTCACTGATGCTTAGCTGAGGTGACGTTGAAAGTCTTTGCCGATTTGCCGTAATAAGTTTTCTTACCAGTTCGCTAGAAGTCCGCTCTCTCAAATATATTGGTGGTGACTTATAGGTTTTTTTGGATGTTGTTGGCTCATCTGTCTGAAGGATGGCGAAACCATTACTATCTATTGTAGCAGTGATATCGTTTTTGGATTGTGATGATATTTGCTTGTGTTTTCAGCTTATCAGCGATAACTAAGCTGAAAGATGGTTTGGACGCGGGCATTAGAAGATTACCCAATGATTTTTTCAAAGACTCTTTCTAGAAATCCAGAGGGCTTTTCTCATTTCTGAGCAGTGTCGAAGATATATAAACTGGGCACAAATCAGTTTTATCTAATTTAATTCCAACATTTTAAATGCTGCAACATTTTACATGTTGCAATGCCTGAGTACTGGTCCTAGATAAAAAAAGTACAAAAAAGCGCCGGTTTAGCGTATTAAAAACAAACGCTGAGGAGAAAAAATGCGGATTATGCTATGAATACAACTGCGACGAACGTCGAATTTTTGGTCGCGAATATTCGGCGCCAAAAATGAAACACTTTAATGTATATGAAAATGCACACAATCGTGGTGTAGGTCGAAATTCGTCATACTCGGCGAAAGTTGAATCCGATTTATTTCTAATTGTTTCGTCAGCGAACTCCGAACAAACAGCATCAGTGACCAGATTTCTTATATAGAAAAAGTATAATAATTTTTATATTAATCCATGTACATGGTAAAAAATTAATGAAGATATTCTCAAAATATAAAGTACCTCAGATAAAGTAAGTACCTCAGATAGTTTATTCAAAAATCCCTCTTTCGAATGGGATTTAAATAGGTTTACTTTTAATATGGCCACCTTAGTATTTATATTAATTTTTTTATTTGCACGGAATGTAACAAGGCGTTTTTTTTATCAACCTAATAACGCATCGGCGAATTCGGCTTCCCCTGTCAAGTTTTGTTTACCTTTTTCGGCGCCATTTAAATTTTTGTACATGTTCTTTATCAACTACTTTTGACAGCTGAAGTATGAATTCGCCTTTTACCACAAACAAAGTGCCTGTTATTTTTTTATTGTTGTATTGGTGTAGCGAAGCGGCTACCTTTTTTTTTGTATCATAGAATGTAAACATTGTTATCTGCATAAAAGTTCGTTGATATCAAGGTGCATTAACTTCTAAAAGGTGGCATCGCTAAGGCATGTGACAATTTTTTGCTACTGGCAATATAGTAAGCCATTTACGTCAAATATATTGTTTACATTTTTGAAAGTGAATTTAGTGGTTTATGCTGAACTAAACATTTAAATTTTTTTTTGTGAAAATAAAAATAATTAAAATAAATTACAATTGTGAAATGGTACTTTCATAGTTTATAATTGTGAAATAAGTTGCATATATTTTTAACAAGCATATCTTACCACATGCCTGTTTTTGTTGTATTGTTGTAATTTTTCTCTAGTGCTGCCACTGTAGACGTTAATGCACCTTGGTTGATACAGTGTTCCACACGACGATTTTATATAACGTATATTTGCCGGCGAATTTGTCGGGATGAGCGAAATTCGTCGCTCGTCGCAGTCAAATTTATACAGGTGAATGCAAGCGGGAAGGCGAATTCAATGCTATGTATTTTATTATTGTAAAACATATCGTGAATGTCAAAATCTAAATTTGCCAAGATTGTTCAATTGGGAAAAAGTTTTATATAAACGTTAAATATAAACTTTTATAATTGTTTATAAATAAAATCACAGATTGTGCGAGGCACACGGGGATTAGGGGATTAATAAAGGGAGGTTAAAATACAATGGACTTACCGATATTCAATCAAAAAAGGAGGGACGATTCTACGAGAATGACAAGGTTGAGATTGTTGATGCGTTCGATGAAGTGTTCCGATGATGAATGTGTGGGATGAGGAAGATGATGCTGCTTACGTGCAGTTGTTGATGAGGAAGATGCTGGTGAGGACTAATGGCCCTGATAAGTCTGAATAAGGGTGGCGAGATGGTGATGATAAATGATGCAGGCCAAATCTCCCCCAAAAGTATAAGCAACACGAACCTCGGTTTTGATTTATAATAACTTTCCTTCTTTATTTAAATCTTTAATGTATTTAATTATACAAATTCACAAAGCACTTAAAATCATATTGTTTTGTTGTTAAAAAATTAAAGGTTTAAAGCAACTTAGATGTTGTTCGGTTCGATGTTAAAAAAAATACTGCATCACAGCAAGAACTAAAGAGAGCTAGAATTGTTGCCAAAAACAACGAGTATGTTTCTTCTCGTTGGTTTTGGCAACAAGTGCTTGACAGCAAGTATTGCCGGGCCTGAACACAGATTATGTTAATTTTTTAACTTTTAAATTCACATAAATTTCTTGAAATCGCACTAAATCATACAAAAAATCTTCAGATTAAAATGGCGCGAATATGTTTGTAAACAAAAGAAAAAAAAATTGACAGTCTCGTTGGAAAAAACGCGAGAAACAAAAAATAATCACCTGAGCTGTCAAGTTCACCTAGTAATGAATTCGCCTTGGTCGCAGTTGTATTCCTAGCATTACTAGGTATTGAAAGGCGCTAAATCTAGTGCGAAAGACGCTAAATTGGTAACCGTGATTAGAAATGACTTTTGCCAAAGGGAAGTATCATATGGTAGAGAATTGCGCTAAGAAGGCATATATTTTGAATGTAAACAAATACAGAAATAGCACGTTTTAAGTGGAATTGCTCGAAAACCTTTGTATAAAATAGTTTTTATTTTTTAATAAAGCAAAATTTGTTATCTGAATTGCCCAGCGATTATACTGATGATGATATGTATTTTCGAACGAGAATAAACGTTTTATTTATTGCTTGCGAATAAATGTACAAACAAATGAGTGAAATTCACAGAGCTTTTATGCCTATTAGTTACCTCTTTTTTGTTGCGATTCATCCCAACAAAATATCGACTTAAAGTGAATTCAATTGGTACATTTTTAGATTCAAAACAGTCTGCGCTTTCACCAAAAAAATCTTTATTTTCTTGACATATCTGCGATATCTATAACAGGTGTAGCGCCGCTTGCTGATATGACAGTAGTAGTAGTGTCATTTTCTTTCAACATATGTTTAACATCTAAGGGCAAAAATAAATGCTCGTTCGGGGCAAATAATTTTCGTAGCGAAATATCAATATTTTTTAAATAAAAAATTTTAGTTCTTTACCAGAAAGGGTCATAAGATCACATAAATTAATGATTTATTTTTTTATTTATTTATTAATGAAAAATACAGTACAACAAGCCTTAATCGTATTTAACGGTACTGGTGGGATAGTGACAACCTTACTAACTATGTACATATACACATACATACATACATACATACATAGTATTGCAAATATATATAACGAAAACATCTTCTTCATGAAATGAATGTATTTCCGAAAAGTGTGAAAAATAGCACTAATACGTATACCTCAATATAATGCCAGAGTTACATGCATACATTTACATGAGGTTTCTCACAAATTATTTACAATAGGCATTAGTTTTCTCGCATGTAGAAAATTTATTGCTTGAAAAAATATCTAGTATTTGGTTTTTTGAAACAATTTTTCAAAAAAATTTTTAAACAATAACAAATATTATTGCCCTGAAGAAGCTATCCGAAGGAAAGCGAAATATTGGCAAAAATATTAAAATAAATAAGCAAAAAGGACCTTAAACTCAACGAAATACTACTTAATTGAAAAAATATCTTTACCTACAAATATTGTATTTGTATTTGGTAACTATACAGTTGCAAATAAATGTGCAAAGTATAGGATGCACAGCATGGGCGGAGTAACGTAGACCTTATGCCCACGATGGATTAACAGTATTTTTTGCGGCGCCGTGACTAACTGTACCGACCTATGCCTTCGCATAAGAAGTTACCGCGTGGTTAACAACGAGATAAATGTGAACTAATACAGTTAGTTGAGGTAGACAGTTAACGAATGAGAGTGAGACGCAAAGCTCTCGAAGGCCAAACAACAACAACAAGCCTGACCGCACTTAAGAAATAATTACGATGACGCGAGAGCTGTTCCGCAGCCCAGAGCTGCTTTACGACTGTACCTACAAATATTAAATTTTATTGTATTTGCATAATTTAATTAAATGTTGAGGCGGTTCCCCATAATTGAATTCCGTAGCACCATATAGACCTTAGAATTGCGTTATATAACAAAAGTTTGCAATCCAGTTTCAATGTCGAATTTCTGCCCATAAGCCAATTTAGTTGCGCTGCTTTTAATTTCAACTGAGTGCTTTCGTATCAATGTGAGGCTCCACGTTAGCCTACGGTCGAGGTGAATACCAAGGTACTTGACTTCATAGGTGTATTGTTAATTTGGATAGCCGAACCAATTCATGATCCAAAAATTCCTTGTCATATACATGGAATAGCTGCAAAAAACCTCGATGCTGGTTTGGCTATAACTGATGAAAGTTGTAAAAAATACCAAAACTTGAATGATTACAATATAAAATTGAATTTGCCTTAGAAAAATGAAATGGCATTGCACACAATACTTTTTTCTTTTTGTTTGCAGTTTTAACCATGGCAGAATAACTCCATTTAGTTGGCGATTTTGGGTGTTGTGCATAATGTATGGTAACGTAGTACAGCTAAAGAGTCAGATCGACCAAAACGGACAGGAACGGATGGACGTGAAATCAAGGACAGGAAACGTATGGTTATTACCTTTATGTGAAATTTGGACCAAAAAGCAATACAAGGCTGCTTGTATTGGCAGAAGTGGTGAAGTGGCCCATACAGACATACGTATCGACGTAGGACAGGAATAAAAGATGTATAGTCCCAAAAAATTTTTTTTGTTAAAAGTATTTTTTTATATTTATATGTTTCTGGTATGAGACATATTATGTTGATGATTGTTGTGTGTTTTGGTGAATGAAGAAACTAGCTCATTGCTAAAGAGTAGGCGGATAAGCCACAGTGTCAAATTTACATCTATTTACAACACACATATTATTTCGAAAGAAGAATCATAACAACTCACACAGTTCGCAATTGCTGTCGTATGAACTAACCCCATCCTGAAGATCTCGGGCCTCCTAGTCTCTCCTGTATGCAATTTCCCAGGCAGTCAATGGAAGACAAAGTTCAGTAAATTGGTAGGTCGCTACTGGTTTCTTATATTACAGATATCTGTTGCAACACATCAGCACCTTGGGGGTTATTAATCCCTGAGAACCTGCTTGCATCAGGGAAGGCATTCCCCTCCCTGGTATTTTAGGTTTAAACAACAACCAGAACCAGCACCGGAATGGTCCGATTGCAGAATCTTCATCGTGAAGAATATCCTGCCCATCACCTACTTCACCACTTTCATCGCTATTTGACTGCACACTTCTTATCTTACGTAGCTGTAAAAAAACAGAAGGTTTGATAAAACCTTGGATTGAATTATAATTGAACTCCAGGCATAAATTCATAAATTATTAAAAACTAAATTTCTAAGAGGAAAAAACAATAACGATTTTTAACAGAATACATCTGTTTAAATAAATATATAACCAACTATTAACTCTGGTTTCTTTATAGAGTTTTTTTTTATTTATATAAAAGAATTTTTGTACTTGTATTGCTTTATACAAATAAAACGCAAATTAAGACATTAGCAAACATATAGTTGGGCAATGCAAACGGTTTCATATCTTGCATAATGTCTTAATATTTTATGACAGCATAAAAATCTTAAATCTTTTTAACTGAGATTTTTGATGTCATATCTAAACTCTAAACATTATAGCTGACTGAAATTTAAAATAGCACACTACATTATGACAACATATTCATAGCACTCATCAGTTTTCATCATTCGGAGTCTAGCTTCGATAGTGAACGTACGTGTTTTTTTTTATCGGAAAGTAATAAATCCGGCATAAGTGAAAAGAGTGGTATTTTTTAATACCTTTTTAAATTGTAAAAAAAAAATTGCATGTGTATACCTATCAGATGTAATGCTGAGAAAGAGATTAGCTCCACTTAAAAAAATCTTTGGATTTATGAGGAAGAATCTGTGAAAAAATCATTGGAAAATCTCCTGTCTTTAAGAGATAGGAAATGCCAATCCGCCACATAATCATGCAAAACACCAAACAAGTTTCTTATCAGGAGCTCAAACCTCAAAACTCCGATATAAACTTTAGCAATCTTAAGGCAACTCTGCAGGATCCTGTACAATCCATACACCTTTACGGTTTCCATGATAACTATGATGCAGCAAATGCTAAAAATGTAATCCACTATTAAGCAGACAACTTTAAACAAATGATTTGTTTCAAAACATGTTTCTGGAACACAAACCGTCAACACAAAAATGAACTTAAGCACGTCGTTACGGAAAAGCAAATCGATATAATGAAACATTTATTTCAAAATTAATGAAACTAAAGAAGATCTGGAGGAGGCTCAGCAATTATAATAAAACCAGACATAAGCACTATTTACTGAATTAGACACGTTAGGAGTATCTCCAAGCAGCAAATATATGCATTGAACATTTTCGTGAATACATTCACTGAAAAATATTTGCTTCATGTTTCTAATGAACCCCATTCATCAGATAATTTTCATTAACGGAATGAAAGATTACGTTCCATCAATGAAGATTCATAGCATTAATGAAAATATTCATTCAAATTGATTCATTAGGTTTCATAATTTCATTAGAAAATTTCATTGGATTTGTAATAAAAAATTTTTGAAAGCTAGGTGCAAAATTTTAGAGATTTATTCATTGGCCTAATGAAAAAATTACGTTTGAATGACGAAGAAGATTCATTAAAGGAATTAAAGCTTTACTTAATGTTAAAGTAGCAAATTCATAAAACTAATGAAATTTAGTCGTTAACTTAATGAATATTTTCATTGTTTTAATGTAAACTATTCATAAATATTATGATTCATGCTTCATTAACTTAATGAAGTTATCATTAATCTAACGAATATATTCATTACATAATTTTTAATGAAACAAGATTCTTTAGTCCAATGAAGGCCATCATTGGCCGAAAAATAATGAAAATTTTCATTAGATTAATGTCAATATTCATTATATTAATGAAGGAATTCTTTTCAGTGTTGTTGGTTCCTCAATTTATTCACCGCCCCAATTTTCAGTATATGAAAATCAATATTGACTTTTGTTAAATCATTTGGTCCTCCTTTTTTCGTAGCTGGGGATTTATTGCAAAACCCCACACTTTTTGAGGATCACGTTTAATTTCCCCGAAGGGTCGTACGCTTTTTAACACAATTTTCAAAATGGGCTTAGATGTGATTTCAAGCGGACAACCCTCTTATTGGTCGGCAGATCGATAAACATTCCAGGTGTTATAGATTTTGAAGTTTCAACAAATTTTCCTTTAGAGTGGATGCAACTGGAGTCTTCATTAGATTTATTACTCACCCACTATAATATCTGTTTTGTTTTCCTAAGAGGTTGGTTCCCCGTTTAGTGACCGTCACTAGAGTTAATTGCCTAAAATACAAAAAATATAGGAGTACTCATTGTACGGAGAATATTGCCTTGAAAACGCCTAAGGATATTGATGTGTCAATTTTTCTGAAAATCTCAAACTGGCCGTTTGGGGTTTTCAGGTGGGTTGCTACCACTAGTCATAAAAGATCCAGAAGTGAAAACAATAGAACTTATTAATCTGAAATTGAGCAACTTCTGTCAGAAAAGTGTGGCAACCCCGCAGGTCTCCACAGCTTAAAACTAGGCTACGGGAATGCATAACTCAATTAAGAAATCTGCATGAAATCCACAGAATGGCTTCCCTTAAAACATATTTGGAAAGCCTCGATGGTACTCCTCAATCTGACTATTCCTTGTGGAAGGCAACAAAAGGTCTGAAACTTTGTGAAACTGGGGACTGGGCAAGAACCGATTCAGAAAAGGGGATGTTGTATGTTAATCATTTGAGTAACGTTTTTACCATAAATGATTCAGCGCATAATAGAGCGAAATTTCCGCCACATGCTATTAGACTGCTCGTGTCTTTGAGATTTAATTTTCAAGATGTCGAAAACGTTATCGGTAGCACAAATCCCAGGAAAGCTCCAGGCATTGATCAAAGTACTGGTAAAATGCTTGACCAATTACCTCGTGTACCTAGAAAAGTTCTACTTTTTATTTTAACGCTATTTTCCGCCTTGAGTATTATCCTGCAGAGTGGAAGGTAACATTGATTACTATGATAACCAAGACGGGGAAGGAACCGAATAAGACAGAATCATATAGACACCAACAATTTCAAAACTGTTCGAAAAATTGATTGATGATAAGTCAGACTTTTCATTCATTGACTTTTTTCAAGATTTTGATAGAGTGTGGCACAAGGGTTTGATGTACAAAATAAAGTTGAACCTGCTTGCAAACACTTCAGCTTCTGAAAAGCTATTTATATGAGCGGAAATTTGTTATCAGAGAAGGCGATTTGATAAGATCAACTCAGCCAATCGAGGCAGGAGTTCCCCAATGTAGCATACTGGGGCCTACTTTATATTTGATTTACGCCTCTGACATGCCAGCGACATCCGGAATCCAAACTTCAACTTTTGCAGACCTCACAGCGTTTTTGAGCGTTCATGAAAGCCATCAATTAGCTTTACGATATTTACAGGAATATATTTCAATATTATAAAATGGCTAAAACTTTGGAAATCAAAGTTAATGAACAAAAATGTACTCGTGTCACAATCACACTGTGTAAACAAATATGTTCGTTTATCCAAATTAACAGCTCACATATTCCGCACCACAATGAAGTCAAGTACCTTGGTGTTCACTTTGACCGTAGGCTAACGTGGAAGTCTCACATTGATGGGAAAGTCACTGAGTTTAAAATGAAGGCAGCGTAACTAAATTGGCTTATGAGAAGAAACTCTGCCTTGAATTTGTTTGCCAAACGTTTGTTATACAATGCAATTCTAAAGCTTATATGGTGCTTTGGAATTCAATTATGGGGCACCGTCTCAGCGTTAAAAATTTAAAAAACTCAAAGACGACAAAACTAAATTCTTCGAACGATTACTGCAGCTCCATGGTATTTAAAAAACTTACGAATTCGCAAGGATCTGTACGTTCCGCTGGTAAAAGACGAATTTGTGAAGTACGCAGCAAGATATGTCAGTAAGCTAGAACTTCACACAAATCCATTTGCACGCAATATACTTAATTTTGGCGGCCACTCTCGGTTGAGAAGAAGGGATACCCTTGCCACCATCAGAACGTTAAATGGGTGATTTTAATGATATAGTTCCCGAATAATAAACCTCTTTGTCTAGCATTGGCCTTAACAGCAACCATCCCAGATACGGCAAGTGGTATTTTTGTATAAGTTTCGCAAAACCTTTATTATTTTAGTAGTAATAATATTTTTGGCCAACGTATTTAGTTATTTGTTTTTAGTATATTTATTTTACTTTATTATTTTAGTTGATAGTTCAATGGAGGAGAGTTTATAGAAAATACTATTTCTAGAAATCGTGTCGAAAGCACTAGAGAAGTCCACAAAAAATGCGTAAGTATTTTTACCATTTTCTTTATTGAGCTGAACAATATTGACAAGATTAAATATGTTGTCAACTGTTGAGTAGTTTTTTCTAAAACCGGCTTGGTATTCATTTAACACATTTTTCTTTTCTAACCAGTCTGTTATTCTGTTTAATAAAATTGAGCTAAAAATTTTGCAGATTGAGTCTATTAAGGATAAGTCACGATAATTTGCTGTCACATTTGCATCACCTTTTTTGTACAATGGTACCAATATTGATTTCTTGACTTGTGGGAACTTCCTCAGGCAAGAAAATTTTATTATAAAGTGCTAACAGCTCTTTGATAAAACAAGTAGGAACATATCTGTAAAATTCATATGGTATTCCATCTTTACCACTAAAATGAATGAAAAAATCATCAGCACTCACATTTTCTTTAACATTATTATCACGAGATTTCAGTGTATTGGCTAAGCTCAACCATTCCTTGCTACTTTTTACTCTATTAAGCTGCTGTAAGTTTCGATTATACATCTCTAGTTTTTTTCTGCTACATAGTTTAATACATTTTGTTCTGGATACTACATACAGGGTTTTGTTACAGATAGAGTAGTTTTTCTTGAGTTTACACACAATGCTTAACATATTTTTGCGGTAACGCAGACATTGCCAATTAAGCCATTTTTGCTTCGGCTCAAAGAATGTTTTATTTCGAGATTTTACCACGGACTGCTTTATGTTAGAATCGAACTGCGCAACATGATAATCAACATGTACATTAGATTGTAAGCTAACGTGTGGTGTAAGTTCAATAATTTTTTCATTGTATTTTTGTTTATATTTGTCATTCCAGTATAATGTAGCCCTATTACTATTATTTTCTAAACAATTATTCTTATACCAATAAAAAATTATAAATAGCTTGTTTTCTATGTTTCCCTGCTATCTATATGTCGACATTTCATAGGAACCACCCTAATCATCAGTAGACTTTGAAAATTTTAAAAAGAAAAACTTAATTGTTTCAATTATTCTTATTTGTATTTGTTTTTAATTTTAAACACAAAGGCATGTGATCGGAGTACGGTTTAGCAGCAATAGAAAAATCAACAACAAATTTTAGAAAGTTGAGTGAACTTATAGCATAGTCAATGACAGAACAACCAATTGCACTATAGAAACTGAAATCTCCCTCCGAATCGTTATCTGTTCTACCATTTATAACTATGCCTCCTTCAATAAATTCCAATAACTTTTTGCCTCTAGTATTTAGCGTTTTGTCCTTAGAACACCTATTTTGACGTATATGTGGTAAGTCCACTGAAAAAATGCCATCCAAACTTTGCTGATTAGCCATTCTAGCATTTAAATCCCCAGCAATGCAAAAGTTATGAGGACTAAAATCTTGCATACATTTTTTAAACTTTTCAAAATCTGTATTCCAACCAGTACAATTTAGGTATCTTGGTATAAAATAAAACAATTGTTTTTCGAACTTAGCAGATACAACAGTGTTTCCATAAATGTTTACAAATTTAAAAGAAAACGTTTTTTGAGCTGCGTTCTTAGGCTCTATGCATTTTTTCTGCAGGCACCCAATGTAAAAAATATCTGTTAAAATATGAGGAAAAACGATACTGGTTTTCTTTTGTAACATGCGTTTCAAACAGAAAAAATAATTCAAACTGATTTATATAAGTTATGAAATTTCCAAACTTTGTTGCCTTATCCAAATTTGCTACATTAAACGACAAAAATTTACAGCAATTAGATTGCTATTGTATCGACGGGTTATTATTAATTTCTCTAAATGGAAATTCATTGTCAGCAATCAAATTCTCAAAAATTCTGCATTATTATTAGAATAAGCCACAAATTTGTTGCCATTACAGGTATATTTTTTTGTTATCTACGTAAACACAGAATTCACCAAGCCTTATATTAGCCGTTTTGTTATTTTTAGTAATATTCTTGCTTACTTTCCGCAGGTTATACCTAGTTTGCTGCTCATTCTCTGTGTAGTCTTTATTTATAAATACATGTTGACCTTTCAATTTGTGTTTGTCAGCTAGAACATTAGATGCTTGTAGCCTAGGCTCAAGGGTAAAGCAGTAATATTTTCCACCAGCAATCATACAAGTGGACATTACACTATTATAGTGAAAGGCCAATGTAAGCGGCACGCGGCAGCGGGCGGCAACAATGTGACCCAAACACAAAAAATTATATTTTTTATAAAAATATTCGTACATAAATCTCAACATATTGAATTTAATTTAAACAGAAATTAATTTTCGGTTTTGAAATTTCAACAATTGAATTTGTTTATTTATTTTGGCTTTAAAAAAAATCGAAATGTTTTTTTGTTTAATCTTCGAAGCATAAATTTTTCTTCAATTACACTGCGTTTACACGTACAAGTACTTGCATGGAAGTCATGTGTACGTATTATCAACGAAAATGTCGAAAAAATACTCGACTTTCTTGCAAGCTGCATTAGTATTTATAGAATAACATGGAAGTTCAGTTTAAAAATGTCAGTGGAGAGACAACAGCTCCTAAAACAGCATTACCAAAGAAAACCATAATTTTATTTTTCGGGGAAATGAATAGTAGGAATAAAATAAATAAATGAAATTGAATAATTTTAACTTTTTTTCACTCAAAACTGCTTAATTTATATATTTTCAATAAAAAAAAGTGAATTATTTTAAAAATATGTTTTGAAAAATTTAAATATGACAAAAACATTATATTAAAATCAGTTAATCTCCGCAAAACTTGTTGTAAGGCAACACTGTTATTTCAGTTGTCATTTGACTTTCAGTAAGTGCCAAAAAATCACTGCCTACTGAAATTGCTTGTCAGTTCAGTTGAAAGTTGGTTGCAAGTGCAGAGGCTGTGCGTGTGTTAGTAAAAAAGTTTGAATGTATTGGGTTTTTCGAACTTGCACCTGCACGTGTAAACACTACGTTATTAGCCGCGTTCGTTTGCCTACAACAAATAAACTCAAGCGGCAAATAGAACAGGTGGTTGCTGCTCGTTGCCGCAAGCCGCTTACATTGGCCTTTCACTATTAGAAACTCTAAGCACGTCTTTACATAAAATTTCAAATTCGTTCTTGGCTGTCTTAATATTTTTACTGCTGAGGCCGGACACTACAATATTTGACAAACGCGATCCGCGATCGATGTACTCCAGTCTAGTAGTTAGTTTTTTTATATAATTTTTCAGCATTAAATTTTTTTGCTTTAGTTCATCAAGTTCCGTTCTAAGTTCATTTAAATCAGTTTTCCTTGTTATATCTTTTAATTTTTCGTCTAATAGACTGCACAATTTCTCCCATGAGAACATGTCGCTCCTTTATTGCAATATAGTCATAACGCAAAAAAGCTTGTTTCGAGAAAAACACATTTCAAATTTTTAGTTTCCATACAAGCCTTAGAAAATTTTTTTAGAAGATATCTCCTAAAGGAAACAGTTTAAAGGTAATTCAAATAAAATTTTAGCACAATATAAAAGGCATTGTTAACTCGAAAAGCTCATTTTTTGAGATATAACTATGTTGCAATAAAGGAGCGATGTCTTGTGAGTTGTTCATATTTCCGCTTTGAGTATTTACAGATGTGACGTACTTCTCACAGACGTTAAAGTCAGTATTATCACGAGATGTTGAATGTAACGGTCGTTTTTTCATTTATTTAAAGCATACCTTTAGGCATAAAGCGAAATAATTATAAAATTATTAGTGAGGGCAGTACTTAGCAGCACTTTTTATTATCAAAAAACAAATACATTTTGACACATTGAATTTACCAAAAATTGTAGGAATAAATATCTGAATTGAATAATTCCAATAAATTGGATATACTTGCAACATCAAAGAAGTTTGAAGGTATTAATTTTAATTAGTCTATAAAATAAAGAATGCCTTCAAGTTTTTCATTCTCTAAAGAGTTCCATATTTTTTCTAATTTTAACGCTCGTATTAGGTGGATGCTTAGTCGAATGCAGGCAAATCGGTTAATCCGCCGGCAATTTCTCTCTCAAGTTTTGTTTTTCGGCGCCATTTAAATTTTTTATTCTATACAAAGAAATACTGAGTGACGTGATACAAAGTTGTGAAAAATGTTGAAAATGAGAGCATGTTCCATTTGTAAAAATAAATTTCAAAAGGGAAATGGAACAACACAAAAATTAATATCCAAAATGTTTTTTTTTAGCATGGTTATTATCGTTTATATATACTAAAAATCAACTACTTTTGCTAAAGTGTAAAGCTAAAGTGTAAATTCGCCTTTTACGCAAACAAAATACCTGTTGCACATATGTAAATCGGGTTTTAGTTAAAGTTTTTTCCTTTCTTAAGTTTTTTCTTAAGAAAGATTTTTTACAATATAAATTTGCTGTGATCAATAATTATTGATTAAAGAAGACAAGAAAAATAATAATCAAATCTTAAGCTGGGGGCAACTAGCTGTTTCGTAGTTGCTACACTTAACAAAAAAAAAAAAAATTAACAAATTAATATTCAAAATGTTTTTTTATCATGGTTATTATCGTTTATAAATATTAAATATGCACATGTTCTTTATCAACTACTTTTGACAGCTAAAGTGTGAATTCGTTTTTTACACAAACAATATACCTGTTTTTTTTTTATTGTTGTAGCGAAGCGGCTACCTTGTTTTTTGTATGATGTGCCTCGTTTCTGTAATATATGTAAGTGAGAAGTTTCTCGCTATGAAACATAAAATTCCACCGTTTCTCGACTATCGAGAAAAACAGCGTTTCTGTTCATTAAATCGAAAAAGGCAAGACTAGTTACGTATTTATTGGAATATTTCCGTTAAGGAGCTGTCAAAATGCAAAAAGTAAACAAATAAGAAGAAGCATATGGGGAAAAATTATGAAACAAATGTTTAGCAGTCAATAAATAAAACAATAACTTATATAAATAAATCAATAACTTATGTACAAAAAGAAAAACACATTCAAATCATAAATAAATTTCGTAAAAACTATCAATAATGTATAGTTTTGTGGTGATGTTTGCTGAGCAACATGACCGGCGAAACATGTTGTACATTTACAGGCAGAGATTGAGGGATGCAACCGACCATTCTTCAATTCCTGAAGGGAAGCTTTTTGCATTCGAGAAGGGAAGCTTTTTGCATTCGAGACAGGCTAAAGTTAAGATTTTGCCATTAAATTTTTATTTATTTATTTAGTAATTATACAGTTGCAGAGTAAATTTTAAAAGTGTAGGATACACAGCATGGGCGGGGTGACAAAGACCATAATGCCCAAGATGGTATAAACACTACTTTTGTAGCGTCGCTGTAACTAGCTATAACGACCTATGCCTTCACATAGGAAGTTTCCACGTGGTTAACAAAACTGTAAACCAATACACTTAATTGAGGCAAACCGTTAACCAGTGCGAGTGAGACGCAAAACTCTTGAAGACCGAACAACAAACACAAGCCTGACCGCACTTAAGAAATAATTACGATGACGCGAGAGCTGTTCTTCAGCCCAGAGCTGCTTTACGACTGTTAAATTTTTAATTTACCATACTGTATGTATGTACATAAATATTAACAAATAAAGAAAACACCAAAAAAAAATTAAATTCATAATTTTTATATATTCATTATAAAAATAAAAAAGATTCTACTCCTTGGGAATTCTTTCAATTTTCTAAAATAAAAGTGAAAAATTAACTATATTCATTATCTGCCGTATTCATTAAAAATAATTTACACATAATAAAGGTATAATTGGCAAATTTTGTGTAGAAATATGTATGTCAAGTAAACTTTTACTAATTGCAAATTATTTTTTATAAATACGGCAATATGTGTATAAATATTTAAAAACTTTACCTTTTCTACACTTTTGGCATCCATTTTGCCAATTATATATTTTTTAAATTTATAACTTCCGCAACTCTTTTATTTGTGAAAAGTTTCGATAGCTCTAGCGAGAAACTTCTCACAAAATTTTAGTACAGAAACAAGTTTACTCACAAACTTGCACTGAATTACGTCAAAAAAGCAGATATATCTCTCTTCTCAAAGATACAGAAACATTTGTGTAAGAAACTCCATTTTTTGTTTCAGTTCGCATAGTTTTTCTGTCAATTCCTTTGTTTCTTGTGAAAAATTTCTCGATGCGAGTAATACAGAAACGAGGCAATGAGTTAATTATTTTCTAAGGACGTGTACGAAACGGTAGCAAAGTACTCTCGTAAATAAAATTTTTGCGTTTCTGAGGTGAATAAAATTTAACTAGCAATAGTATAGAAAAATTTGAAATGTAAGAATTTGATTAAAATAAATTATAATTGAAAATTTCAATATTAAAAGGGTAAAATCAAAAACTATACAATTGAAAAATTGATCTATTATAATTATTTCTTAATTTTTATGTATTTGTTTATTAGTTTTGATTAAACATTTTTTTCTTATTGTCAAAATTTTATGTTGTCAAATTTAATACTTTTTACACAGCAAAACTATGAAATTGTTTTACCAAAGACAAATTATTTTTCACCGTAGTACTTTAAAAACTATCTGTCAGTTGATCTTTTTACCGTAAATTATTGGAAAGTTGGGAGTAAATTTGTTTCTGTTTTAACATTTTGTGGAAAGTAGCTGCCAAAATATTTTCCAAATAAAAACAGTGCGGAATTGTAAATTTTAATAAACGAACATATTAAAACGGATCGGAAGATTGAAAAATAACTAAGATATTATACATTTTTTACTTGGAGCATCTTTAAAATAATATTAATAATTTTTTTAAGAAAATCGAAAAAGCTCTACGACATAGTATAACAACAAAAGCTGATGGAAAATATGCCCGTATGCTTTTAACTCGATAAATTGATGCCCTAAGATTATGGCCAATTACGTTTGAAGCTTTTGACATCATCCAAGGGCAGATGAAAATTTACGTTTAGTTAAAATTTTCATAGCTAAACTTGTTTAATGTTAAATTTTCTTATTCTTTTTTATTAATGTTTTTTGACAGCTGCTTAATGGAAATATTTCGATAAACACATGAGTAGAGGTGGCTGTTTTCACTTTGAAATACAGAAACGCTGATTTCTGACTAATCGAAAAATGATGGTTGATTTGTTCCATAGTTTTAGATGTGAAAACTTTTCACTAAACTTACAGAAACGATGTACTGAAATGGTTTAGAAAATAAAGATTTGCCGACCGCTTGTAAATACATTTTGTTTTTACGCAGTAAGATATTCTTTATTCCACACATCTTTTCGACAGACCTAAATACTTGTAATACCATGTAAGGTTGTAATTAGTTGCATTCGCCTAATTTCACCATTAAATATTTTCTTACTATTTATCAATTATCTATCTTTTTATTTAATTTGGAGGGCTGTTTGCGTAAACTTGAGTAACATATTATCAGTGGCGGCTTATTATACATTACCCTGCACTGGCTCAACACCGGGATTTCACGAGCTGACTGAATTCTCTTCGGCTCTTTTAAAAAAAATTAGATTTCACAACTCATATTTCGTAGTGGTGCCTTTTGTTTTAATAACACGTATGCACTGTTATATGTACTTAACACTTTTTCCAGAAGTTTTAATAATTAAAGCAAGCATGATTGTTTAATTTATATTTTTTATTTCAATACATATAGGCATGTTTCAGAAAAGACGTAGTGTGAAAGTAAAAACCGTAGTGTGAAAGTAAAAAGTTAACTTTTCACTGGTCTTGAAGCAGCGTTCTTCTACGCTTGCGCGTCCATTAGCACGCCTCTTCAGCGTACTTTACCATTTTGGTGAGTTTCCATCATGCTGGAAGATTGCTAATGTAACATCAATACCCAAAACCGGTGAGGCAAATTACCCTGAAAATTACCACCCAATTGCAATTTGCTCTGCACTTTCCAAAGTAATGGAAAGCATGGTTAACCATCACCTTATGAGGTATCTAGAGTCGCATAAACTACTTTGTGATCGTCAATATGGATTTCGTAACGGTCGTTCTACTGGCGATCAGAGAAATGGTGCCACTTAATCCATTATTTCGGTGAAAGTAGGGTGGTAGCTCCGGATATTTCCAAAGCGTTTGACAAAGTGTGGCATGGTGCACTACTGGCAAAACTTACTGCTTTTGGTGTCGGTGATGACTTCTCTCGGTTTATATCGAGCTTTCTCAGAGACCGCACTATACGAGTTGGTATAGATGGGGTCTCACCAAACGAGTTCAAGATTAATTCAGGGGTACAGCAAGGCTCCGTTCTTTCTTCTACCCTATTTTTAATTTTTCTTAACGACCTTCTCTGTTAAACTACCAACCCTATCCTCTCTTTCGCGGATGACAGCAGCATTTGTCACTCGTACTCTCTACGTACGCTGCGCCTATCAGAGATCGCTGCCAAGAGGCTAAATATGAATAATTCACTGAATAGTGATCTTCTATTAATCTCCGAATGGGGTCGTAAAAACAAGGTCGCTTATTAACGCACAAACAAACGACCGCAAATGCTGCTTTATCTGTACTCATGGATGGTATAAATATTGGAGAATCGGATGCTCTTGATGTTCTTGGAATGAAGATACAGTGTGATGTTCGCTGGACTGATCACATTTTTCATGTCTCTAAAGAAGCATTCAAGTGCCTCGGTTTTTTGAAACGGTGTAAGATGTACTTCACTCCATCCGACCTCCTTACTATATATACCACCTACATCCGACCGAAAATGAAATACAAGTCTCATGTTTGGGCCGGTGCCTCAAAGTCTATTTTGGGGTTACTCGACCGTGTGCAGGAGAGAGCGAAGAAGCTCATCAGTGACAGCTCTATTGATTCACTGGAGCATCGACGCAGTGTGGGGTGCGTTACTCTGTTCTATCGTTACTACAATGGATTTTGCTCTGACAAGATTAGGAATCTTGTTCCCGAAACGCGCACATTTTTACATAGCACGCGTTCATCGTCCAGAGCTCACCCATTTGTGGTCGGTTGCCCGGCGAATCGTACTACGCATTACAGAGAGAATTCGTTTTTCAGCCGTACGCTTCGTCTGTGGAATAAGTTGCCTGCAGACGTGTTTCCAGTATGGTATAATGTTAGAAGGTTCAAGTCAAATGTTCACAAACACTACTCCCTTTTTCTCCCTCCTCACAACCTAGTTTCCTAGTTCTGGTACAATGCACTGCATATGTAGGAGTCATCCCCTGAGAAACGAAACGAATTTCGAAAATAAAACATGGACAAATTTAATAATAAATAAAACTTAGATAAATTTTAAAAATAACTAGTACTGACATCAACCACATTTACAGTTTTATTTTCTGTGGAAAACTATTTAATTATATACTTTTGACTCGAAAAGCGAAGTGCAAAATTTTTAGTCTGGCTCTTTTTACTTTCTTAGGACGTGTGCGAAACGAATATTTATTGCGGCTATTGTCAATTTGATTGCGTCCATAGAATTTGCTATGTATAGACCGCAAATTGCTATAGATAGCAATATATTGCGCTATGTTATTCTGCCGACGTTTTTGCTTGAGCTTAGCAATAATAATTGTTATGTGGAGACGATGTGTGAGAAATGTGTTTTTGTTTCATTCCCATCAGTTTTGTGCCAATTCACGAGTTTCACGTGAAAAAGTTCTCGATGCGAGAAATACAGAAACGAGGTACAGACAACTGTATTCTCATGACATCAGAGCACCACTTCGAATATTTATTAAAAGTGGCACAATATTTAGAAACCCAGCCAATTGTAGTTCAAGAATATTGCATATTGTTTTGTAAATGTTGTGGGATTGTAACAATCAGTAATTTTATTAGACGTTCATTATATTACTTTGATTATACTTATCCTACAAATCTCAACATGAAAAATAATTATAACATATTTTTGTTTGCTTTTTAAGTACGGGGGGAATTTCATAATACACTGGCTGTGTTCTGTAACTTTGGCGAGAAGTTCTCGCGTCGAAAACTTGTGAAACAAATTATTCCATCGTTTCTCGAAAAGTGAGAAAAAACTGCGTCTGTAACTCATGTCGAAAACTATCCAAAGCGATTACGTCGTTACGTTAGAAATGTCTTAAAATAAAAAAACGATGCTGACATGCAATTTTAAAACTGAAAGCGCCAGTCACAATTAATACCGCCTTCGACCAAAAACTACTAAAGTTAAGAAATTTTGTTCGACGGCGTCATATTATAACCGCCGGCTATTCTAGAAAATGTATGGTATGGCTCTAACGTTTACATTTTATTTACAAATACATACAAATATGTACAAAATTTTGTAAAATTAAAAAACAATTGCAATTTGTGAATTCTGAAAAATAACATTATAAAAGTATTACAATATACTTTGTTGGGTCGGAAATTAAAATTGTAGAAATTACAAACTTATATAAGTAGTCCCTTAAAAAAAACAACCATTCTGAACTGCATAAATATATATATTAAACTTAATTTAACAGCAAAATACTTATTTTTTCAGTATTGTTATTCATTTCATGACGATAATTGTTATTTGAAATACCATCTCACAGCCTTTTTATTTGCGAGAAATAATGACAGTTGAAAGCGGGAAATTTTTTCGCAAAAGTTTTACAGACACAGTTTTTATATGAAGTGGCGAGTAATTTCCTTACGTGACAGCTGTTACTCGCCAAAAAAGTTATAGCTACAGTTTAGTGAGAAAAGCAGCTGTTTGTTTCAACTTATGAAAACTTTGTTTCATTTTACACGTTTCAGTCGAAAAGTTTCTCGTGGCGAGAGTTACAGAACACAGCCCCAGGTTGGCTAATGATAACTGCTACCAAAAAAAAAAAACGTAATAACTTATTTTCTGTGTAATTAACCTGTTCCATTTTTGTTGTGTTTTATAGACTGATCTTTAAATTTAACTAAAATGGAAGATTGGGACATTGAAACAAGAATTTGAATAGTGCAATGCTTTCACACTTAAGAGTCCGTTGTTTCCGTCAAAGAGAATATGGGCGTCCGTTTGGCGGCACTCCTCTTAGCAGATGAACTATAATGAGGCTCGTGAAGAGTTTTACCAAGCGTGTCGTAGTCGCAAGAAGGCCTTATCATCGAGATCCCTCAATTCGGACGCAGCATACTAACGCTGCTGTAGCTACTGCCATACAATCCAATCTTAGAGTTTTTACAAGGAGCTTATCTGCTCAAATGGGTGTAAGCAGACAATTTTGTAAAAAGATTTAAACTTATTTCCATATAAGATTCAATTAACAAACAAACTGAACCCTAGAGACTTTCGGATTCGCTTTTGTGAGAAGGTCATTCAAATGGTGTCAGAGGATGAAAACGTCTTGAACTGCATTGTTATGTCCGACGAGGCACATTTTGATTTAAACGGCAATGTTAACAAACAAAATTATTGAATATTAAGTAATTCTAACCCACACATACTCCATCAGATGCAATTACATCCGCTTCGCATCATAGCGGGTGTGCAGTTTCTTCAAAGTTCATTGTCGGGCCTTACTTTTTCGAAGAGAACGGTCTTACTGTTACCGTCAATGAACATCGTTACTTAAATCTATTGCAAGAGGTTTTCTTTCCAGAATTGCGCTTAAAGAAAATCCCTTTAAACAAGATGGGGCAACTTGTCATATAGCCACGCCTGTTATGACAGAATTGAGGCAAAAATTTTCCAATAAACTGATTTCACATTCCTTTGCCCTCCCAGGTCTCCAGACCACACAGTACATGTTTTTTGTGGGGTTATTGCAAACGAGAAGTTTACAAAAAAAAAAAAACCAAAAAAATTGGATGATTTAATGCAATCCATTCGAACGGTAATTGAGATAGTTCGCGCTACAACACTCAAGGCAGTAATGAATAACTTTTTGATAAGATTTCGTACATGTGTCAACGAGGGTAGATGCTACTTGAATTCAATTATTTTTTAAAACTAAGGAATTACTTTAATGCAAATGTATTATTTTTCAAACGAATTTCTAAAAACTAATTAACATAATCTTTACAAAAAGTTATTTGAGTTTCTTAATGTAGCAAAATTGATCAGCCACCCTGTATTTAGTTTCCAAAAAAATCTTAATATCTTGTATAAACATAAATGTCAAAAATAAGTAAACATTAAGTATAAACTTTTATAATTGTTTGTAATTAAAATCACAGATTATCAGGCCTGTTCTGAAAATCACATGATTTTAAAGCACATGCCGTTTCAAAAGCACAAATGTGATTTGTGCCTGTTCTGCAAATCACAATTTTTTGCCATTTTTCATGTGATTTCTACACTTCTGAAGCACAAAAAAACAGGTGTTTTTTTGCTTCAATTTATTGATATTCTTATTTTCAGGTTGAATTTTTTTATTCGCGGTATTATTTTTAAAAATAAAGTTAATTTCTTCTAATGAATATAAAAGAAAATAAAATAAACCAATAAACGTAATCACAAAATAATACAACAAATCTTGCACCAAAATAAGCGTATCTAGTTTTTTTTTTAATTTAGTGAATTATTACGTATAAAATAAATGATTTTACTTAAATAATCAATAGAAAACACATTAAGTTATTTATTAATGTAATAAATTATGTAATTCATAATAAAGTACGAGCAAAAATTGGGATGTGATTTCAAATTGATTGCAAGTTAGTTAACCGATTTAAAATCACAAAAATCAAAAATATTTTGTGTGCAGAACACCTTTTTTGTGATTTCAAATCACTTTCACAAAAAGTGATTTGCAGAACAGCCCTGTATATTAGTTTTTCACACAAATCACAAAAATCTTCAGATTAAAATGGCGTGAAAAAGTTTGTAAGCAAAAGAAAAAAAAATTACCAGTCACATTGGTTAAGTTCACTTAGTAGTGAGTTCGACGTGAGCTGAACAATCTTAGGCGAATTTAGATTTTCACATTCACAAGGCGAATTAATTATTAGGTGGATGCATCGGCGAATTCAGGCGAATTCGATTAATATGGCGGCACTTTCGCTGTCAAGTTTTGTTTACCTTTTTCGGCGCCATTTAAATTTTTTTACATGTTCGTTATCAACTACTTGTGACAGCTTAAGTGTGAATTCGCCTTTTTACACAAACAAAATGCCTGTTGTTTTTTTTATTGTTGCATTGTTGTAGCGAAGCGGCTACCTTGTTTTTTGTATCATGATTCACGATATGTTTTACAATAACAAAATACCATGATACAAAAAACAAGGTAGCCGCTTCGCTACAACAATACAAAAATAAAAAAAACAACAGATATTTTGTTTGTGTAAAAAGGCGAATTCACACTTAAGCTGTCAAAAGTGGTTGATATCGAACATGTAAAAAAATTTAAAAGGTAAACAAAACTTGACAGAGAAAGTGCCGCCATATTAATCGAATTCGCCTGAATTCGCCGATGTATTCACCTAATAATTAATTCGCCTTGCAAAATACATATTACTGAATTCACCTTCCCGCATTCACCTGAATAAAATATTTTCTCTGCTGAGCAATCTTAGGCGAATTTAGTTTATGACATTCACGATGTGTTTTACACAAGGCGACTTTATACAGGTGAGTGCAAGCGGAAAGGCGAATTCAGTACTATGTATTTTGTTATTGTAAAACATATCGTGAATGTCATAATGTAAATTCGCCTAAGATTGCTCAGCAGAGAAAAAATTTTATATAAACGTTAAATATAATTGTTTGTAATTAAAATCACAGATTATATTAGTTTTTCACTTTTAAATTCACACAAATTTCTTGAAATTGCACTAAATCATGAAAAAAACCTTCAGATTAAAATGGCGCGAAAAAGTTTGTAAACAAAAGAAAAAAATTTGACAGTCTCATTGGAAAAAACGCGAGAAGCAAAAAATAATCACCTGTGCTGTTAAGTTCACCTGGTAATGAATTCGCCTTGGCTTTACAATAACAAAATACATTGTACTGAATTCGCCTTTCCGCTTGCACTCACCTGTATAAAGTCGCCTTGATAACTACCAAAAGTGCACACATACTCACATATTTTTTATTATTGTTTACAAATTGATGAAGTTTTGGAAAAAAAAATTTTTTTCAATAATATTATTATTATTATATTAATAATATTATATGGTACAATAATATATAGGTCATGACACAAAAAAACAAGGTAGCCGCTTCGCTACAACAATACAATAATAAGAAAAACAACAGGAATTTTTTTTGTGTAAAAGGCGAATTCATACTTAAGCTGTCAAAAGTAGTTGATAAAGAACATGTACAAAAATTTAAATGGTGCCGAAAAAGGCAAACAAAACTTGACAGGGAAAGTGCCGCTATATTAGTCGAATTCGCCTGAATTCGCCGATGCATCCACCTAATAATTAATTCGCCTTGATAATATCTTGGTAGGTGTCAAAAAACGGTGGTGTAAACGATATAGATTTCGTTGTAGATTTTAATTCAAATCTACTAGATTTTGAGTTGGTGTAATTGTGCTATAACTCTGTTTATTAATGTTCCTGACGATGATAACAAATTGTTTTCGAAATATTGAAAATAAATACTGTTGAATTTTTGATATAAAATAAAACGATCTTTAGCTGCAAAAATAAGAAAAATTTACTTAAACAAGATCAAATAATTAAATATCAAATAAAATATTCAATTTTAACACTATTTTTACCGTTATTTTTTTCATTATGTTATTAATTTGTGAAATAAATGAATCGTGCACTAAATTAAGGGCAGCGATACATATTTTAACGTTTTTAAATTCTGGTAAATTCAAAAAGTTAGCTTTAATTAACTATGATTACACGGAGTGTTCTGTATTTCAAATACGTTTACTTCTTAGCATTGAAAAAATAATTCTGTGATGTCAGTACTCGAAAAATTATTGTATAAATGCATCAGGATGGAAAATTTATCGGGAAACCGCAAGTTCCTTAAAAATTTCTAAAACAATAGTTTTCCAAGCGGCGCAATTTATTAAAAATTATGTTTTTTGTTTGATGGTTGAGCCCGGTATTGTGGTTGGTAGTCTACGCGCAATGCCTTCAAAAACATAGTACAACCCATGATACAAAAAACAAGGTAACCGCTTCGCTACAACAATACAACAATAAAAAAAACAACAGGTATTTTGTTTGTGTAAAAAGGCGAATTCACACTTAAGCTGTCAAAAGTAGTTGATAACGAACATGTAAAAAATTTAAATGGCGCCGAAAAAGGTAAACAAAACTTGACAGCGAAAGTGCCGCCATATTAATCGAATTCGCCTGAATTCGCCGATGCATCCACCTAATAATGAATTCGCCTTGGTACAACCCTTGCAACATTTTTTCATAAATATTTCACGTATATATTTTATACATGCATTTTGACAGCATTCCGCGTGGAATACCAATCACAAATCCGGGATTTATTAAGTTGTGATTTGTTATAAAGGTATAATCAGTCTGGCATCACTTAATTACTTTTGACACATAGTGGTTTTTCTTTTTTTTACTTGCTAGCTGGTGAAAATTTATTCGGAGTTTCTTAATAGTTAAAGAAAATATATATATTTGCTATAATTTAATTAAATCTTAAAGAATATAAACAGTAACATATTTTTCTGTAGGAAAATAAAATTACAAGCAAAAAACTTAAATATTCCAAAAAAGTTAATCCAAGGAGAAAAATTTGTCGCGTTGTTAGATGGTAGAATTAGTCAAGAAACAGAAAACGGGTAATAAAACGGAGTGTTAAATGTGAATAATTGAGTGGAAGGAAAAGTAAAAGAAAAAAATTTAAATAGTGTAAATCATTAATAAATTTTACAAAGTTAAATCACTAACACAATAAATAACATACTGGTATTTATATCACGTTTTATCTTTACAAATAATATTCTTGCATTCTAACTTTTGAGAAATGTAATTTTCCCGATATACTCATATTTGAAAGTTGTTAATACTTGTTAGCCCGCCTCATCTTTTTCTGGCATATTAGCAGTTGTCCTACAATATTCATTTGCGCAATACCTTTTAAGCCTTTTAATTTTAATCATGACCTTTTTTTGTTTTTAATAAAGCGTTCGTTTCTACTTTTGACAAAAATCTGGTTTTGTTGTTCTAAGATTGTCATCATTTGTTTTCTCATTTTATTTTCATGAATGCCATAATTTCTTATGAAGTCGCTAATTGCAGTGAGAGGCGGTTTATACAATTTGCAGTTTGCGAAAAGTTTTTTGGAACAATGATCTACTGGTGATTAGCGTAGCTCCTATGAAATGTTGACATATAGACAACTGGGAAACATAGAAAACAAGCTGTTTAGAATCTAATATAGTGAATAAAACTCAATTGTTTATACTATGCAATCATTTTTTGATTCCTTAAGTGACAATACAAATTTTAGATAAAACTGTGTGAAGTTAAAATATAAATATTACAATTGAAAAAAAAGAAAGTGTGATTAAATGTTATTAATTAACACCGGATTAATTAGCAAAATTCTCTTTGCATATCGAGCCTTCGGCCGAACGGAGCGATTATCTCCTCTATGATATAAAAAAATACCGGCTGAGCTGACTAAAGTTTCTCTGGAATAAAATATTTATATTTATAAAAAATTGTCCTGCTTCCTAACAGGTTAAAAAAGTTAAACACATATCTATAACTCAGAAATTAGGAGTTTCCGCCAACTTTTTCACTTAACATTTTCTTCTGATTTTTATATCTTCTACTCTAATTTGGAGGACTCAGCGTAAACTGGACTTAGCTATTTCACATATGTATATATTCAACACAGTGCATATTAGAGCGGTAAAAAAAATTGTGCCAGTCACCGCCTAGGAATAAAGGTAATGTAAACAGTTCCGAAAACTAGTTTTTTGCCTCCCTTTTTGTATTTTGTTCACTGTGTCGCCTTTTTTTTCCGATTATAACATTTTGTATACCGATGTTCATGACTCTGCTAGCACTACAGTTCTGTTTAACAGTTTTTTACTACCATGTCAAATTGCAGCCACGAATTTTGTCAACTAGACAGCTGCAGAATGCGAACGGACTAACAATGGAGCGCTATACTCCGTATGCAAAGCCATCCTCAATCGCCTTAAACGGTTACGTCGATAGCCAAAACATACGTTTGAAATGGTGAAACGCCGTCACACCCATTCAAGTCTACAGTGTGATGCGGTCTTCACGCGGGAGGAGGGATTGGACCATAATTTTTTAATACGCCATCGGTAATACAACTAATGTTATTGACAGACCATGATAAGCGACTCTTTTAACGGTTGGAAATGAATGAGCCGAACTTAGTGAAAATGTTTCAGTAAGATGGTGCAACTATATACACAGCAGAAGCCGCAATGGGTACTGTGAAGGAAGCATTTCCTAGCCGTGTAATCTTCCGTTTTGAAAATTTGGCATGGCCAGCAAGATCGCCCGTTTTAGCAATCGTAGATTTCTTTCTTTTGGACTACTTGAAGCTGCGGGCTTATGGCAACAAGTCCCAGACAATCGAAGCCCTCAAAGAGACAGGTGTCATGTGTGGACAGAACTTTAGACATGAAAAGCTGTTAAGACATACTGTTAAAATATACCTTTGAAAGTCCAATTGTTACACCTGACATGAGAAACAGGAACAGCAAAATACTGTTATTGCCTGTTTAAAGAAATTGCCAAAAGGAAGTTCAAATTCTTATTCTAGATTGATAATTTTGTGATAAAAATTTTTTTTTCACAATAAGAGACAAGTGATAATGTGTACATACATACGTGTACTCCACCATGTAATAATCGTACCGTCAAAGGTAATGTTTTAACAATATGTGTGAAGATAAAATGTATAACCCTGGACATAAATCAACTGACTTAACAGAGATCTGTTAAGGAGTTAACATAGCTCTGTTAAACATAAAAAACCTAATTGTGGGCACATAGTTCGACTCACCAACCCAAAAATAAGTTAAAGCTGTTTTTAGTATGACATCTGTTGATGACCAATAAAATTATAAGAAATATGTACCTCGTCAAACAAGAAATTTAAGGAATGAAAAACTATGATTTGTAGCTGAGATAAGAGATCTCATAGATAACAGGGATCATGCAATTTAAGGATAGAAACGGTTTAGAAAACCAGACCTTCATAGTATCTTTAAAGCTGCAAGGGCTTCGGTAAATATAAAAATAATGATAAATAAGTAAAAGTCCTTCCAACATAAATTTAAATGCCGTTGATGTGAACCAATTAAGCTCTCAATTTTTTAGTATACCTATGCCCCCAATAAACGAAAGGTTCTATAACAGCGTAGTTACGAATCAATCACCAGCAAATTTTTTCAACTTCACATGCTTGACGTGTTAGAATCGTTTTTATATATAAAATCTAATGCTCTCGGTTATGATGGACTACATTCACAATTTATCAAACTTTCACTTCCTGTTAGCTGCGATGTTTTTTTTTGGCTGTAATAAAAAAAAAAAAATGAAAAATTTTAATTCTTCTTGTGAATTATTTTTATTTGGTCTTTTAATTTTTTTACATCAAGTCGAGAATATCATGTAATGTAAATGGCTGCCGCCATTTGAGCTCTTTTTATAGCAGTTTCCATCACATTGGCCAAAACTCCCGGCGATAGGTCCTCACATTCTTTACGGGTATTGTATTTAAGAGCTGCAAGAGTCTAAGGCTTGTTGACATAAACCCGCGACTTCAAAAAGCCCCACAAAAAGAAGTCTGCAGCGGTCAAATCAGGCAATCTTGCTGGCCAGTGCAAATCGCCAAAACGGGAGATTAGGCGCCCGGGAAATGCATCCTTCAGCATATCGGTTGTGGCACGTGCAGAGTGTGTCGTAGCAAAGTCCTGTTGGAACCATATGTTTTCCAATCCCAATTCATCAAGTTGCGGCAAAAAGAACTCGTTGATCATTGCTCTATAGCGCTCAACTTTCACAGTAACCGTTTGGCCCGTGACGTCTTCGAAGAAAAAAGGTCCGATGACTCCTCCAGCAAAAACAGCACACCATACAGTGACTTTGAGTGGGTGTAATGGGTCTTCGTAGGTTTCACGCGGATTTTCAGTGCCCCAGAAGCGTAAATTTTGGTTATTTATGTACCCGCTAAGATGGAAATGGGCCTCATCACTCATGATTATTTTTGGTGAAAAATCATCTTCCTCTTGGTGATCAAGGATGGCTTGAGCATATGTTAGACGCCATTGGCGGTCAGCAGCTAACAGCTGATGCACCGTCTGGATTTTGTACGGAAACATCTTAAAATCTTGTACCAAAATTCGCTGTAAAGATCGGCGACTGATACCCACGTGTGACATCCTCGGCTATAGCAGCAATATTTCCTGCCGAACGGCTACTCTGGGGTCTGCCAAGCCTGGCAGCATCTGGTGTTGTGCCACTCTGAGGCGAGCGGCTAAACGTCGCAGTGTTTCACCAGTAGGCGTTGGACGGCCAGGAAATCTGCGACGAAATTCATGTTGTGCCAAAGTCACCGACCGATTATTGGTCAAATAAATAGTCACCAATATTCCGCGTTCTGGAGCAGTGTAGCGTAACATTGTTTATTAACGTGTATTTCGCATGTGTTTACTACACAAATGTCAAAACAGAACTGACATTAGAGACCAATCGCAAAATTTATAGCATTTTCTGATAGGAGGATTACTTTTGCGCCACCTTGTACCACTTCTGAAACCCGATAGAAGCTATCGATCAATTTCAATTCTGCCTTATTTTTGAACGATTAATTCGCAATTAGCTATCACCTATATACAAACACCCTGTTAAGCAATAGACAATCTGCAATATAGCTGTATTACTACTCTTATTGATGTCACAGAAGATATTAGATCTCATATTGATAAACGCCAAATGGTTTCATTTCTAATATTGCTCGATCAATCTAAAGCTTTCGACACAGTTCATCATTCTGTTCTTATTCGAAAATTAAAATATATTTTTAATTTCTCGTTGACAGCGCTGCAACTTTTAATATCTTATCTAAGTGACAGATGTTAGAGGGTTTTCCATGAAGGAAATGCATCAGAATGCTGCTTAACGTCGAGAGAAATACGACAAGGATCGAAACTTCTGTATTCCATTTTGTTTGTAGAATTCAATTACTTGTATCTTCTAAAAGAACTAACAATAAGTATGCAAATCTTAATACTAAACATTAATTAATTAATATAAAAAATTTATTTTTTTTTAATATTTAATTATTTGATCTTGTTTTGGTAAATATTTCTTATTTTTGCAGCAAAAGATCGTTTTATGTTATATAAAAAATTTAACAGTATTTATTTTCATTATTTCGATAACAATTTGTTATCATCGAATAACATATTAATTTTCCTGACGATGATAACAAATTGTTATCGAAATATTGAAAATAAATACTGTTAAATTTTTTATATAACATAAAACAATCTTTTGCTGCAAAAATAAGAAATACCAGTAAAAAATTATAAATGTTTTTATAGATGGTAACAAATTAGCAATATAAACAATTAAGTTTTTTATTCGCTATTTTTAGCTTCTACCATTTATACCAATAAAAATTATAAATAGCTTGTTTTCTATGTTTCCCAGCTATCTATATGTCGACATTTCATAGGAACTACCCTAATCATCAGTAGACTTTGGAAATTTTTGAAAGATATTCTCAAACATTCAACTTTATATCCCAACAATCCAAATAAATTGCTGAGAATTTGAAAAGAAAAATGCTTTAATAATATCCGTCAAAACACAAAAAACAAGCTTTTTTATTTTTAAACGTCTCTAACATTTCTTTACACCTTTCAAACAAATGAACAACCGTTGGTTGCTACGATTTGCTTTTTGAAAGTATCGAAAAGTATCTGCTTTGTTACAACAGACGACAAACCATCTAACAGTTCAGTTATTGCAGATAAGCCGAAAACACAAGTAGGCATGGACAGGTATGTTAGGTGGTTAAACGGCAGCGAAGTCCCAAATCCGCTCAAATATCATCACAGTCCAAAATACCCAAAGATGATAAGACCACCACGACAATGTATAGTACTAGGTTTGCTCTCCTTCAGACTGATGAACCAGCAATACCTAAAAAAACCTTTAAGCCACCACCAATATATTTGCGAGAGCCTACCTCTAGTGAGCTGGTAAAACAACTTATTACGGCAATCGGCAAAGACACTTTTAATGTAACATTGGTTAAGCACGGCAGTATCAATGAAACGAAAATCCAGGTAAACAGTGAAAATGAATACCGAAAGTTGTCTGACGTCCTGGAGAAGGAGAAACGATCGTTTCACATATCAGCTTAAAAGTGCCAAAGGTATTCAGGTCGTTATAAAAGGGATTGACCCTTTTGTAGATACGAATGATGTCAAAACCGGATTAGACGACAATGGCTTTAATATTAAAATTGTGGTTAATATTAGAAACCGTGAAAAAATTCCTCAACCCTTGTTTAGGGTTAAATTGGAACCTAGAGATGTTGCCTTAAAAAAATGAAGTGCCAATTGTAAGTTGCCCCCAGTTTGCGTTCTGTGGAGAACTTCACGGTACATCGCAGTGCAAAAAACCTAAGACTGACTCGAGCGTTAAAAAATGCAGTAATTGTGGAGGTAACTATACTGCAAACTACAACCAGCCAGCCCGTGGAAGATCTTGCGGAGAATCGGCAATTCTAATAAAATCCTGAATTAAGCACTATTTAGTAAACGAGACACGTGAGGAGTATCTCCAAGCAACTAATATATGCATTGAATATTTTCATGAAAAAATCGTATTTCCTCGATTTAATCACCGCCCCGATTTTCAATAACAGAAAGCCAATATTCAAATTTTTTCAAATCACTTGGGCCTCGGTTTTTAGAGGCTGGCGACTATAACGCTAAACACACTTTTTGGGGATCACGGTTAATTACCTCGAAAGGCCGTGTGTTTTTTGACACCATTTCCAAAATGGGCTTAGGTGTGATTACAAGTGGACACCCCACTTATTGGCCGTCAGACCGACGAAAGATCCCAGACGTTATAGATGTTGGAGTTGCGAAAAATTTTCCTTTAGAGTGGATGCAAGTGGAGCCTTCATTGGACTTGTCATCAGATCACTCACGAACTATAGTTTCTGTTTCGTTCCCCCAGGGGGTTGGTTCCCCGTTTTGTGACTTGGCATTGACCGTCACTCGAGTTAATTGGTTAAAATATAAAAAATATTTGAGTACACATTGTACGGAAAACATTGCCTTGAGAACGAATTTTCTGAACACCTTAGTCTAGCCATACAATATGCTACCACTAGCCATATAAGATCCAGAAATGTGAGTAATAGAACTTATTCATCTGAAATTGATCAACTACTGTCAGAGAAAAGAAGATTTAGAAGAGAGTGGCAACTTCGCAGGTCTCCCCAGCTTAAAACTAGGCTACGGGAATGCATAACTCAGTTAAGAAATCTGCTTGAAATCCAAAGAATGGCTTTCCTTAAAAATTATCTGGAAGGTCTTGATGGTACCCCTCAATCCGACTATTCTCTATGGAAAGCGACTAAAGGTCTGAAAAGACCTGTAATAGGTAAGCCACGTTTGCGAACTTCAACTGGCGACTTCAAGAAGCGATTCTGAAAAAGGAATGTTGTATGTCGATCATTTGAGAAACGTTTTTATTACAAATGATTCAGCGGATTACCACCATATGTTGTTAGACCTCCTGTGTCTTTGAGATTTAAATTTCAAGATGTCGAAAACGTTATCGGCAATACAAACCCCAGGAAGGCTCCAGGCATTGATCAAATTACTGGTAAAATTCTTGAACAGTTACCTCGTGTAGATAGAAGAGTTCTACTTTTTATCTTTAAGGCTATTTTACGCCTTGAGTATTATCCTGCAGAGTGGAAGGTCTCAATGATTACTATGATACCCAAGCCAGGGAAGGATCCCATCAAGGTAGAATCATATAGACCAATAAGTCTTTTACCAACAATTTCAAAACTATTCGAAAAATTGTTAATGGCGAAGTTGAGTCCAATATAGAACAATGTGGGATGCATCCCTGATCATCAATTTGGCTTTCGGGCTAAACATAGCACCATAGAACAAACGCACAGACTAGTCAATGTCATAAGACAGACCTTTGAGGAGAAGAAGTATTGCTCAGCTCTATTCATTAACATTTCTCAAACTTTCGAGTGTGGCACGACGGCTTGATGCACAAAATAAAGTTAAACTTGCCTGCAAATACACAGAAGCTTCTGGAAAGCTACTTATATGGGCGGAAGTTTGTTATCAGAGAAGGCGACTTTATAAGCCCAACTTAGCCAATGGAGGCAGGAGTTCCCTAAGGCAGTATACTGGGGCCTACTTTATATTTGATTTACGCCTCTGACATGCCAACGACATCCGGAATCCATACTTCAACCTTTGCAGATGACACAGCGTTTTTGAGTGTTCATGAAAACCCATAATTAGCATCACGAAATTTACAGGAATATACTTCAATTTTAGAGAAATGGCTAAAACTTTGGAAAATCAAAGTTAATGAACAGAAATGTACTCATGTCACATTCACGCTGTGTAAGCAAACATGTGCGCCTATCCATATTAACAACTCACCTATTCCGCAGCACAATGAAGTCAAGTACCTTGGTATTCACCTGGACCGTAGGCTAACGTAGAAGTCTCATATTGAAGCAAAGGTTACTCAGTTAAAACTAAAAGCAGTGCAACTAAATTGGCTTATGGGCAGAAACTCGAAATTGAAGTTGGATTGTAGAATACATTGAAAGTAGATTGCAAACTTTTGTTATACAATGCAATACTAAAGCCTATATGGTGCTACGGAATTCAGTTATGGGGCACCGCCTCAGAGTAAAACATTGAAAAAATTCAAAGGCGACAAATAAATTCTTCAAACGATTACTGCAGCTCCATGGTACGTAAAAAATTCACGAATTCGTAAAGATCTGAGTGTTCCGCTGGTAAAAGAGGAATTTTCTAAGTACGCGACAAGGTATGTCAGTAAACTGGAACTTCATCCAAACCCTCTTGCGCATAATATACTTAATTTTGGCGGCCACAGTAGGTTGAGAAGAAGGGATACCGTTGCCACCATCAGATTGCCCAATAGGTTATTTTACCGAAATAGCTCCTGCATAATAAAACTTTTCGTCTAGCATTGGCCGGACTTAAGTAAAAATCAATTTTTTTTTAATTTTAAATCACACTTTTTTTTAACTTTAATTTTAGTATTAAGATTTGAATACTTATTGTTAGTTCATTTTGAAGGTTCAATAAATAAAAAATGCAAAAAAAAAAACGCAAACATATTAGTCTATTCGTCCTCTGCAAATATGTGCGTTTTCATCCAGGTACATGAAACTTAACAAAACCAAAGTGAGAAATTAGTTGAAGAGACCATTTTCGGAAAAATGTTGTATTTTAAACACAACTCGTATCTAAAACTTTGAAACTTGAGGTGTTACGACTTAGATGTGCCCGATTTAAAAGAAGTGTTAAGTGTGTACATTATATTAAAGTTTTTTTGCCTGCGAACACTCACAAGAGTCTGGAAAGTAACTAATTCGGACGTTAATTTGTTATCTGGAGTTCCCTAAGGTACCATACCATGGAGTTCCCTAAGATACCATTCGACGCAGCATTCTGCAGCGCTTATCAAAATCATTCACGAAATTTGCAGGAATATATTTTAATCACCTCAACCGTAGGCTAACGTGGAAGTCTCAAATTGATGCGAAAGTCACTCAGTTGAAATTTAAAGCAGCGCAACTAAATTAGCTTATAGGCAGAAATCGCACACTGAAGCTGGTTTGCAAACTTTTGTTATACAACACAATTCTAAAGCCTATATGGTGCTATGGAATATAATTATGGGGCACAGTCTCAACGTCAAACATTGAAAAAATTCAAAGACAACAAAGCAGCAGCTCCGTGGTACTCTGGTGAATTCTCTAAGTACGTGACAAGGTATATCATCCAAATCCTTTTGCATGGTTCAGATGGAGGGATACACTTGCCACCATTAGAGCGGTAAATAGATGATTTTACCCATATAGTTCGCGCAAAATAAAACCTATTGTTTAGAATTGGCTGAACATAGTTTTAATTTTTTGTGTTTAGAATGAATATTTGGATACTTTGTATTGTTAGTTCATATATTGAAGATTCAATAAGTAAATCAATTATTAAAAAAAAAAAATACTCAGAAGTATGAATTTTGCATCGATATCACCTTTAATTTCTTTATAAAAATCTTCCATTTCTATTGTATAATTAATTGTCTAAAATATATTCGTAAAGTCTTTTACTTGGAAGGTTCTAAAACTGTGAATCTTAAATAAATCGGTTTGTTATAAGAAGCATAACTTTGCATTAGTTGTATGAAAATTATTTAAAGATATATACCTAATACTATATATACTTTATATTAGTTGTATGAAAATTATTTAAAGTTATATACCTCTAACCATTTTGATTGCCTGAATTTTAAAATTATCAGCCTGTTCGACGATATCGAATGAAAATGTATGCGAAAGATAGCTAGTCGCTCACATTCGAATCAATTTGGGTTTGTCTATGTCACTATTGTTCATTCGCATGAACTTATGTATTTTAAATGAATTTTGATACATCGTTCGCATAAAATAAAGTTAGAAAAACCCAAATCAATTTTCTTTTGCCTAGAGTGACTTATCCTTTCGACATCGACGAACTGACTGTATGTGTAATTTTTTCATTCTTAATCCTTGTTTTAAACATTTTTGTAAGTTTTTGTAGTGAATTACAAATTTATACTTCTTATTTAAAACAAGTAATTTTTTTCCTCAAAATTTGGTGAATTTTAGTTTTCACTGCAAAAAGGGAAATCAAATAAAAATAAAAAAAACTCTACTTTTACTATTGTTGTGTTGTTTATTGTATTTATTTATTTATTTGTTTAGTTAATCAGCAGAATGAATTCTGAGACTAAATGAAAAAAAGGAGCATTGGCAGCGTAGGCCATCAGCTCTATTTCAAAAATATTCATAAATGTAGGGAAGTTATACTGTTGAGTTTGTAAATTTCTGTTTCTTGAAATCTGAAATACTGGGCAATCTGTTAGGACGTGCTTGACGGTAAATGTGCATCGGCAATTGTTACATTTTGGCTGGCTATGTTTATTAAGCAACCATTCATGCGAGAAAAAGGTGCGACCTAGCCGTAGTCTAGAGAATATTGTGATTTTACTTTTCGATGTGTTAGTTGGGTAGATTGGTGGGTTGTGGGAGGGGTTTACTATTGAATAGTGGTGATGGTTGATAACTGTCGCTTTCAATTTTGTTCTGATGTAACTTTCGATGTGGCGGCGAATATTATTTTTTTCTATTGTTCCATCTGTTATAATTGGTGCGTAGGAGGCGTATTTTGCAGCGGTATCGGCGGTTTCGTTGCCTACAATTCCAGTGTGGCTGGGTATCCAGTGCAATTTAATTTTGTGTTCACTGCCAATGAGCGCATTTCTGATTTGTGCGATTGTTTCCATTTATTGTTGTGTGTGCTGCTGATCTACTTCAAAACTGAGAGACTATCTGTAAATATTACCGTTTTCTTTCTACTTTTCAGTGCAAAACATATCGCCTGTAAAATTGCGCAAGACTCGGCTGTGAATATAGAGTCAAGTTCGTGTAGTACTCCGAGAGACACATTTTTACCTGCTTCGTCCACTACTGCGTACGCTGGCCAGTGGCCTATTGATTTGGTACCATCTGTAAATATGAAGTTCCAACCCTCCTTCTTCAGACGGCACATAAGTTCGGGCATCAAAATACGGAAAGTGCTCTGCGGGGTGTCGTTTTTTGCAAAGGCTGTGAGAGATAGATCCAAACAGGACGTGTTAAGTTTCCATGGAGCTTTGTTTGTGTGTTTTGTATTTTGAGTTAGCGGTATACTCAACTTGTCAGCCAGTGCAAGTGATTCAGATATTGCTGATGTAAATCGCTTTGAGCGTTTCGAATTAATTGCAGATTTAATGTCCTGGTCTATGATTGATTGGGTGCTGTTAAGCAGTTTTGGTAGAATTCTGGCTTTAGAGGGAAATGTTCGGTTTTCTATGGATGGGAGGTTAGTCTCTTCAAGTATATTAATGATTGGTGTTGTTCTGAATGCATAAGCCGATGCTCTGACAGCTTGGTGGTAAATGGGTTTAATAATATTGATGTTTGTCTTACAACTGTTGCCATAAATAAATATTGCATAATCTATTTTGCTTAGTACCAATGTTTTAGTGAAATAGGGGAGCATATTAATATGAACGAGACTTTTATTTGCTAAATACTTGATGATGTTGACTCTGGGTATTAGCGAATTTTTCAGGTTCAATAAATGATCTTTCCATGTGTAGTTGGCATACGGTTGTTTTGTTTCTCTTGTTAATATTAATCAAGAAAAAACTATTGCAAACTAACGGTTGCTAAGATATTTCATTTGTAAACACGTGCTTTTGGTTTTTTCCCCTTTTCATTTATTTTTTCTTTCGGTTTCTCTTTTTTTTGAACAAAAAGACACATCGTTTTTTAATTAAACATGGCTCCGGGTCCCCGGGATGAGCTATGCAATAACAGGTACCACGGAGACTTCTTGGAAAATCCCTCCAAGAGGAAAAAAGGCGGTGACTTTCCTGAATTACCATCTCCAACCATTAACAACAACTCACCAAAATTCGTACTGATCACGTCTAGAGATGAAAAAAAGAATTTATATTCTTTAAGCCCCTTCGCGATTAAGAAAGGAATTGAAAGCATTACCACTGAATTTAACTCCATATCTCTGCTTCGGGACGGAAGCCTGCTTGTCCTGGCCCCGAACCCGCGCGCGGCTGAAAAATTCCTTAAAACAAGATCGCTATCAAATGTATGCCAAATCACAAGTAAACTTCATGACACTCTCAATGCCGTCAAAGGTGTCGTCTATGCACCTTGTCTTATACACGTATCGGAAAATGAAATTATCCAGGAAATGAAAGATCAGAGTGTCACAGACGTATACAAATTCACCAAACCCAGCGAGGACGGCAAGTCACGGATACCAACCGGCAAGATGATTCTGACTTTCGATCTTTACCGCCTACCCACAACGGTTGATATATACCTAACCCGATGAGGTGTAAAAATTGTCAACTGCTTGGGCATACTAAAAATCGGTGCAGAGGGAATACAACCTGCCCTAACTGCAGTCTACCACCACACACGCCAGAAAAATGCACTCGAACTTTTTGCATCAATTGCTCCGGTGAACACTCTTCAGCAGACAACAAATGTCCACGCTTCTTACAAATGAAGAAGATTTTGAAAATTAAGACTAAAAACTACTGCAATATGGCCGAAGCCCGTCGCAAATACAGGGAAAGCAATCCAACCCAAACACCCAACCAAAACTCTTGTTTATTGTAAACTGTACGTTATTATTAAAATTTATTTCCATTATTTTTTTTTCTTCGTTTCAATAAGAGTAAGATTATTCATTATTAACCATTCGTTTACCTTGTTAACATCATTTGTCAAAAATGTACGGCGTTCTTCATCGCTTTCAGCAGAAGTAAATATAGGGTGTTTTTTTAAGCTAGATAGAACTTTAAATTGTAAAAAGTAACACAAAAAATTAAATTTTGATGAAACATTTTTTTTATTTGTTTCAGTATACTCTGACAAATCATCATGAATAGACTCACGCTTGAACAACGCTACGAAATTATCCATGAATTATTATAAATTATGACCCGTTGTTTTATCGCAAAATTGTGTTCAGCGATGAGGCGTATTTTTGGCTTAACGGGTTTGTTAATAAGCAAAATTGCCGCATATGGAGTGAGACCAATCCACAAGAGACCCTACAGACTCCATTACATACAGAAAAATGCACTGTTTGGTGCGGTTTTCATGCTGGTGGCATCATCGGACCTTATTTCTTCAAAAATGAGGCCGGAGCTCGCGTTACGGTCAATGGAGATCGTTACCGCACCATGATCAATGATTTTTTGTTTGAAAATATGGATGACATTGATCCGGAGGAGATGTGGTTTCAACAGGATGGCGCTACGTGCCATACGGCGAACGCAACCATCGACTTACTGAAATCAAAATTTGGCGATAAGTTGATTTCGAGAAATGGACCTGTCAATTGGCCTCCAAGGTCGTGCGATTTGACACCTCTCGATTATTTCCTGTGGGGCTACGTTAAGTCACTGGTTTATGCTGATAAACCAGCAACAATTGACGCCTTGGAGGCCAGCATTGTTCGTGTTGTTCGTGACATACGGCCAGCAGTGCTCGAAAAAGTGGCCCAAAATTGGACGTCCAGAATGCGCTTCGTCAAGAACAGCCGCGGTGCCCATATGCCCGAAATCATTTTCAAATGTTAATGTCACGTATTGATCTTTCGAATAAAAAAAATTTTTGATTACAATTTAATTTTTTGTGTTATTTTTTACAATTTCAAGTTCTATCGGGCTTAAAAAAACACCCTATATAAGAGTATCACCCGCGTACATAATCACTTCGCATTTTTGCAAAATATTCGGTATATCATTTATATAATATCACAAAAAGCAAGACACCCAATATAGACCCTTGAGGCACACCAAAATCGTTATTAATTTGGTACCATTGCACACCATTTACTTATGTTCTCTGTTTTCTATTTTTTAAGCTGGATTCAAACCATTTTAACTCTTTTACTCTTATTCCATATATATATATATATATATATATATATATATATATATATATATATATATATATATATATATATATATATATATATATATATATATATATATATATATATATATATATATATATATATATATATATATATATATATATATATATATATATATATATATATATATATAGTTTTCTGAGCATTATTTCTCTGTCAATTGCATCAAACGCTCTTTTGAAATCAAGAAAAATTTGCCATCACCTTTTTTTGTGTGTCCTATATTTTGCCATCTACTTATAACATAACTGACGGTTGTTTCACATGAGTACTTTTGATATCTGGTTAATGTATTGTTTGACTCAATAAATTCCTCCAACTGAATTTTCACCACTTTCTCTAAAATTTTTTCGCTAGTTTTTAAGGTGTTAATTGGTCTATAATTCTAGAAAACTTGGTGCATTTGTGTCATTTCTTTTGACTATGGTTCTAGAAATTTTATTTAAGGTTACGGTTGCAAAGTTTAAATGAACGAAAATAATAAAAATTAACCGCAATAACCGAAAAATGGTTACAGTTTGACCAATTTTCTAGGTTTGTTTTAATGCCCATAATTTTCAAGCTGATGGGATATATCTTTTTTTCTCATGATGGTTACAATACAATGTATATACGATTGCAATGATTTCTAATAATTTTTAATATTCAGCTATTATTACTTCTATTTGAGCAGTTATAGCGTTGGTTCGATCCATTGTTTTATTAAATTTTATACCTTCTTAATGTTTTCTTTTAATACATTATACTTCACCAAAGATATCGTGTTATAAACCAAAAATTGTTTATTATTTTGTTATCATATATAAAAATCATGTAATTTCATTATTGTAAACTTATTTTTGACGTACTTTAAAAATACCCGAATGTGTGTGTGGCTTAGATCGTATTTACTCGTATGGATAATACGTAAATAATTGTGTTTTATGTTGACCTAACTAAAATAATTACAAGTTATAAATAAATTTAATATGTATATGAAGTAAATGTGATAAAAACAAAAACCAGTAACAACAATTGCAGTAACAAACAAAACAATAGTTCTGTCAGTTATTAAAGTGATTTATTAAAACTACAACTTCTAGTCTCACTGGAATACACATCCTTCCGCCTTTTGTGTTGTTCTTCCCGTGCTGTGCTTTGGCAATAATCTCCCATAATAATTACTGCAAATATATCGTAGAAACAACACCAGTTTCAAACCGAGCTCATCATAATTTTCCAACATAGGAGCAAAAAATCAATAACAGCTTAAAATGAACTCCGAACATGGGTAAATTTTATTCTTTTTTCATATTTTTGTTTTAATATAATGTATTTCTTTTTTAATTTTTATTTAAATTTGTGGCGTTTTATCATAACAGCTTAAGTAAGGACGAAAAATAGTTTTTAAAGAACTACATTTAAGAACAAATACATCAATTTCCAATAAAATTTTGGCAATGAAACGAAACAAATTTAAGCAAACAAACAAATTAATCACACTTTTAAAAATCTTTGATTTTCGACTTCAGCTGTTAAAACGCTACAGATATGATGACAAATTAATTTTAGTAAGTACACTTTTATTTTTAATTAATCTCGATTATATTATGCATTCAAAGTTTAGACGACACGAATACAAATGCGGATGGCAATTGTAGTCGTGCAGGCTGCTACAGAATTATTTTGAATTGAATATTTTGATTACGAGTATTATGGCGCAACTTCAGAATAAATTCCATTTATTCTTGTAACTTGTTCTGTCTACTTTAACTACATATTAAAACATGCTTAAAAATTGTTAAGAAGATATTATCGATCACACTAAGTCTGGCAAAGTTGAAAATATTATTTGATACTTCTTATGAACTATAATGAAAATAGTAATGAACTCGGTAATTGTTTTTTATAAAAATGATTTAAGAATACTATAAACTGTCGATATTTTGCTAACAATTTGTTAGCGTCGTCAGAAAAATGTCAAATGCTAAGCTTTGTTCAGTTCGGTTGTCAGAAAAATTTGCAGAAAATTTCTGACAATCGTGTGAACTTATAATTTTTTCTGACAATGTTGTCAAAGTCAGGCGTACTGTGCCTATGACTTCAGCCATTATACAATAATCTCCACCAAGCATTATTTTTCATTGTGTTTTTCAAACTCTACGAACATCTGACTATTACAGCACAAATTGGCAGCATATTGCCCTTTTCGTTCACAATTATAACGTTTCTCATGTTCTTATTTTTGATGTTCTGTAAGCCCATGTTTTTTGTCCCGCTTTAATCACGAACAATAAATGATTGAACGTCTATTAACTTAAGTTTTACCCTAGAAAGCGAGGTGAGTTGATCGTGGGCTTCTAGTGCAACCAGAAGTCGCTGATATGATTTCGGCAGACTAGCAAGCAGCATTATTACATACCGTTCATCTTGTAAAGACACTCCGGGCCCTGCGAACACCTGAACAACAGAAGTAAAATTGCACACGTATCTTTGCATGCAATCATCTGCCATACGAATGCCCAAAAGTTGTTTAAATAAGGTTGCCTTGCGGCCAAGCCCCTTTAGACAATGAATCTCACGATGAGTACTCCAGCCATCTTTGGCTGTATTTGCATTGGCGTGATACTAATCACTACAGTTGCTGTCGATTCCTTTGCTTTCCAAGTTACCAGTCCTCCTTGATTTTCTGGTTTATCTTCTGGCTTCCATTGAACATAAACGACCACAGATGTTGGTGTATTAATACTCTTTTGACTTATGAATTCCATGAGCCATAATTTGATTCATCAAATTTTGCAATGTCAAACATTGAACCGCTCTCTTTCAAAAAATTAATTCATTTCATTTATTTACAAAAATATGCAATACAAAGCCTCAAGGGCCAATATAATTATACTACATCACATCAGCATAGCATGAGTATACAGAAATGTTTAAAACAAAAATAAAAAAATAATTAACAATATTTATTTAGAAAAAATACTTTACAAATCAATTCATAAAATATAAATAAAGAAAGACGCAGAGTAACTTGACCATATTGCGCGCATAATACAGTAACAAAAGTGAACAAAAAAAGTGAAAAGTAAGATAATAGAGTTAAATATTTTAGAAAAATAAATAAGGAAATTCAAATAGCCTAAATATTCTGTTTTAAATGTGCTTGCTTAATTTCCAACAATAGATGAGATCGTGAACAATCAAGAATATTATGTAGTGTGTTGGTCATTTTGGAAATTGGACATTCTACTAGGATATGCCGTGCACTCAATTAAATTAACAATATATTATATAATTAATCAAAATAAAAAAGCTATATCAAGAATTCCAATCAGTTATTTTCTTAACAACTGCGCAAATAACCTGTTAGACAACTTTCCTGTTGGCTACTATATATTAAAATAAAACGTCTTTATTCTTTGGAATTAAATTTACAAGTGAAGAATTTTGTATGTGAAATTAAACAAAGGGTAAAAAGAAATAAACAATTAATAACGTACATATCAAGGCGAATTCATATCAGGTATATGCAAGAGCAATAAATACAACACTACAAAAAATAAATCTTTTTCAAACGTCAATGGAAAAATATAAACACAAAAAGGAATTCAAAAAAATATATAATAAAAAAAATTTACAAGAAAAGATAAACTTTTAATTATTTCGTGAAACGTTTAACTATTTCGTGAAAATTAAAGTCTCGGATCATAGAGCTCGGAAAGGAGAAAAAGGCCAGCCAGGTTGCGGAGGATTCTGAATGATAGTTGCAATTCAAAACCTAAAAAATTGTTTCAAAAAAAATTTTTTTTTAAATGTCTTTAAAAAAAAATTTACAATAAAAGAAAAACTTAATTATTTCGTGAAAGTTTTAATTATTTCGTGAAACTTAAAGTCTCAAAAGATAGAGCTTAAAAAGGTGAAAACGGCCAACCAGATTGGGGAGAAGTCTGGATGATACTTGGCGCTCAAGATACAATAATAATATAAAAAATTGTTTAAAATGTTTTTTTTAATTTGTTTTAATGATTCCATTGACATCTGAAAAAGATTAAAATTAAAAAAAGTTATCAGCTGCGCTGTCAATTTCACCTGTTATGAATTCGCCTTGGTACATATATTTGCATTTGGTGGCATGTCCTAGTGTCCATGGACATAAGGTCGTAGTGCGCATGGACATAAGGTCATTTGAAAATATATCAGAACATTCGCAAATTTCGGAAGACAATTCAGCAAATGGATGTAATAATCCACCTAAAGATTCCGTTTTATCTCCATGTAGTAACTTGTACAATAAGTTTCTAGATCTAAACGTTTTGATTACACCAAAAACTCTCAAAAAAACTTTACCTAATAAAAATGAGAAATCGGGCGTTTAAGTGTAAGTTTTATTGGCCATCATGGATTTTGGTTTAAAAATATCTATTCTTCAGTGGAATATTCAGGGTTATTTTACCCATAAGTACGCACTAGAAAATCTAGTAGCTAAGCATAAACCTAACATCATTGCCCTTCAAGAAACCCACATTATAAACAGAAATAGACAATTTTTACACCTTACCGGTTATAGATCGTTTCATCATAACAAGAGTTTTGATTACGCTAAGTCCGGAATAGCTATTCTAGTTCAGAACAACATGACCGTATCAAAACATGAAAAATCTACTGGAGAACTCTTATTTCAAACAATAACTATAAAAGGCAATAGCAATTTAAATATCACCAAAATTTATGAAGAATGTGACATTGTCTTAACCGATTTGATGGTAAGTGATGTTAATAGATTCAGCAATGAACACCACCTTGTTTTTAATTCTCAAAATATTTTAAGGGGTTCTCAAACAACATCTACAAATGGTACTATTTGGGAAGATTTCGCCAATGATTACGGTTTAACTCTTTTAAATACCCGCAACACACTTACATCAGTTGACGTAGCAATGGCCAGTGCTGACTTAGCTCCGTCTCTAAATTGGTTGACGCTTTACTCTCCTGAAGTGTCTGATCATATACCAATATTAATAAATAACTATAAGTCTAATTATAATCGGCGCTTTCAATAAAAATTTTTGGTAAATAGGGCTGATTAGTCAACTTTCAGCTCTAAAGTTTGTGATTTTATGGCAGAATTTCCGATATCGATTAACATCAATAAGGAGGCTGCTCAAATCAAAAAGATTATCAGAACAGCTGCTAATGAATCTATTCCGCAAAGTAAAAAGTCAAGAGACAAAAATTCACCCACTTGGTTTAACTCGTATATAGCTAAACTTGTAAAAAGTAAACAAATTGCGTGCAATCTTTTTATTCGACATAGGAGCATAACAAATGCAATTAATTACAGGAAGGCCACTGCCCTAGTTAAAAGGGAATCCAAAATTGCTAAACAGAAAACATGGAATAATTTTTTGAATTCTTTAAATCCTACATTGGACATTCGGACTTTGTGGTCGAGAACTAAAAATATTAGAACCGAAAAGGTTAGCCTTTTTCCAGCAAAATTGGATGGTAACACAATCCTAGGGGACCCAATTATTGCTAATAGGTTTTCTCAATTTTAGTGCTCGATTGCAGCCGACAGTGCTTTTAGTTCTGAAATAATTTAAAAAAAAAAAAAAATTCATATACAACATTTCTTGATAGTTCAATTTCTGATGTTAATAACTTGATAAGCGCTGATTTTTCTATAGGTGAACCAAGTTTATTTTGAAAGAAGACTTCTTCAGTTGTACAATAATATCTTACGTTTTGGAGTATATCCACATGATTGGAAACTTTCGCTGCTTGCCCCGATTCCTAAACCTGGAAAATTTCCCAACAAACTTGATAGATATCGACCTATATCATTGATTCCAAATTTATCTAAGGTTTTTGAAAAATTGATCGCATCCAGATTTTGGAAACACATCATTGATCGAATTTCTAGTCTTCAACATGCCTTTCTTCCTAAAAGAGGTGTTCATTCACTGTGTCATCAGCTTAAGAATACTTTAAAACTTAATTTATGTAAAAGGAAACATAACGTTGTGTTGCCCGAGGATATTGAAAAAACCTTTGATCGGGTCGTATCTATATTTGTTTTGGATGAGCTCCGTGAGTGGGGTGTTCCTGTTGCTATGATAAAGCTACTTTATTCCTTCTTGACAAACCGTACGATGATAGTAAGAATTGATGGTCATCTATCCGAATCGAATTCTTTGAACAATGGCATTCCCCAGGGATCACCTTTGTCTGTTGTTTTATTTTCTGCCTACATTAATTTTTTAGCCAAAGCATCGCTAAATGTTTCAGGTATCGATTTTATAGGATTTTATGCTGATAACATTTTTGCTGTCTCGTCAGGAATACCAGATAATGTTGCTGTAAACTTATCCCGCATGAACGAAGTTTTACAAAATTGTGCCTCTTCTCGTGGTGCTGTTATTCCAGTAATGAAGTCGGAACTTTTGCATATTTGCAGGAGAAGGAATTGTCTCAACTGTAACGTCACTATCGGCAATGTTGAGAAAACATGTATGAATAAAATGAAAACTCTAGGAATTATATTTTCAAAAAATTTGCTGTGGAATGAAAACGTGAAAATGGTTACTGAAAAATTGCGTAAACTTAATAATATCATGAAACTTATATATTCAAAAAAGAAAGGTCCACACATTGAAACCGCCATTGATATATGCAAGGCATTATGTTATGGATTAATTCAGCATGACATCACCATCTACGGCTGGACATCTAAAAGTAATGTTTCAAAAATAAATGCCGTTTTAAACGACTGTTTCCGTACTGCAACTGGCCTTTTAAGAACAACACCAATCATGTCCTTAAGAATTGAATAAGAGAGCTATGGGTTTAGCATCACAGACACAAAAGAAGGACTCCACGAATTATTTTGGGACACTATTGACTCCAAATGAAAGAAAAACTGCTGTTCAGTCAGAAAAATCTTATTTCTCCTGAGAGATTTCAATATTCCTCTTCCGACAAAGCCAAAAAATTATTTTGGGAATGGGAATAAAGTCACAGTAGATTTCAGCCTTGCATCATACAATAAAAGTAACACCCCACCTAAAATTTATAAGTATCTCATGGCAAATATCTTGGACGCTTTTTCAGCTGAAATGGAGCTATATACTGATGGTTCTTTCCAAAATAGGTTAACGTCTTATTCAGTGGTACAATACTCCGGTGAGTCGGACTGGTCCATAGTCAAACAAAGCCTGCTCCCCATCTTCGCTGGTATTTTTTCTGCTGAACTTGCTGCTATCGAAGCAACCATTTTTTATGCAATGGATAAAAATGTAAAAACAATTGTTTTAACGGATAGCCTGAGTGCTGTCAAAAACATTTTTACAATAAAAATGGGAACTTTGACAGATTCTTAAAAAATCCTAATATACACCATCCTGTTCTCATTTTGTGGATACCATCGCATATTGGTGTTGCTGGTAATGAACTTGCTGATAATACAGCCAGGGAAACAACTAAACTGCCACTGATCTTTGAAGTTTCTTGTAATCGTCAGGTACTAAATATTAAGGGCCATATCCAAAAAAAAATCTTACTTGAGTTTTAACGCATACGTTAGTTACCAAACACATTAGCACTACCATACATTTGTTAAAAATTTTTATGCAAAAACAGTACGTTAACTTTTAAATGTAGTAAGGAATTTAATTGTTTTGTTATGGCAACGCCGTTATGTTCAGTTGCAATTTTATGAATAGTGATGAATAAAAACTAATATTCGAAAACCGAAAAACAAATTTAAAAAATAAAAAATGATTATTATTACATAAAATAACATATTTTTGACAAACAGTTCTTGGATTTACCTTCTTAATAAATACTGAATGTATAATATGTAGTATATTAATGAAATTGAGAAAAAGTAATAGGGGTACTTATCTAGAAAAATTGTTATTATTCGAATAACGATTTTCATTGTATTCGTTTGATTGAAAGTGCATCACTAACATAATTGTTATTGATATTTTTCTTTCAAAATTAATATTTTCAGTTTATATAAAATGTAATGTTTCAATTAATTTATGTAATAAAAATAATAACATCTTTTGTTTTTAAAAATTTCCAATATTGTGTTTTTCAAGAAAAATAATAATCGGCAAATCAAATGTCATTTTAACGTACAGTTAAAGTGTATTCAATTCAACTTTAAACGAATGGTAAGCTAACAATTGTTTTTGCATATAATGTTAGGAAATTTGTCTTAACAATTGCTTACCAAGCTTTGTTAAGTTTTTTTGCATACGGCCGTAAATCGCTAGGTAAACGTCAAAAACAATCGGAATGGGAAAACACGTGTAGCTTTCTTAGGCAACATAATTCCTCATACCTTAGACCGAGATACCATAGGAGCTTTACCAGAATGTTTGATGTGTGTGAAGTTAGCTCCGTCGTCAGCTACGTTTATAACAGCCCTGTTCTTTTTAACAGTCTGCTATACAGCATCTGTTATCTTAACAGACTGTAATATTTGATAACATTTTTATTTTATTTAAGTAACATAACAAATATTTCAATGGGAAATGTTACTAACATGCCTATGTTAAAGACGTAGCTGAAATTAGCTTCGTCAGCTCCGTTTTTAAAAACCTGTAACTCTAAAAATATTAAAGTTATTTGAGAAAAATTTTAAATGTTGACAAATTTAGAGAAAATGAATTTAACGTAATATATAAATGTGACCTAAGTGATAATTTATGGCCAATTTGAGGAAAAAAACGAAATTTTGTTAATGCAAATTTTTTTAAAATGAGAAAAAATGGCCAAAATCGAGAAGGTGCTGTCATATGGACCTATATGGGTGAAAGCCATGACAATGGAGATTTCAAAACTGTATAGCTTATATCCAAAATCAGTATAGATTTTGAGAAATTCAATTTTGAAAAAAGTGAATTTTACCATATGGGCAAATTTTGAAAGTCAAAAAAATGGCCAAAATCGAGAAGGTGCTGTCATATGGACCTATATGGGTGAAAGCCATGACAATGGAGATTTCAAAACTGTATAGCTTATATCCAAAATCAGTATAGATTTTGAGAAATTCAATTTTGAAAAAAGTGAATTTTACCATATGGGCAAATTTTGAAAGTCAAAAAAATGGCCAAAATCGAAAAGGTGCTGTCATATGGACCTATATGGGTGAAAGCCATGACAATGGAGATTTCAAAACTGTATAGCTTATATCCAAAATCAGTATAGATTTTGAGAAATTCAATTATGAAAAAAGTGAATTTTACCATATGGGCAAATTTTCAAAGTCAAAAAAATGGCCAAAATCGAGAAGGTGCTGTCATATGGACCTATATGGGTGAAAGCCATGACAATGGAGATTTCAAAACTGTATAGCTTATATCCAAAATCAGTATAGATTTTGAGAAATTCAATTTTGAAAAAAGTGAATTTTACCATATGGGCAAATTTTGAAAGTCAAAAAATTGGCCAAAATCGAGAAGGTGCTGTCATATGGACCTATATGGGTGAAAGCCATGACAATGGAGATTTCAAAACTGTATAGCTTATATCCAAAATCAGTATAGATTTTGAGAAATTAGGCTAAATTTCTCAAAAATGTTATCTTATATTACATAATGTTAATAACAGTTCTTGTGTGAGACAATGTTAAAAACGTAGCTGAAATTAGCTTCGTCAGCTCCGTTTTTAAAAACCTGTAACTCTAAAAATATTAAAGTTATTTGAGAAAAATTTTAAATGTTGACAAATTTAGAGAAAATGAATTTAACGTAATATATAAATGTGACCTAAGTGATAATTTATGGCCAATTTGAGGAAAAAAAACGAAATTTTGTTAATGCAAATTTTTTTAAAATGAGAAAAAATGGCCAAAATCGAGAAGGTGCTGTCATATGGACCTATATGGGTGAAAGCCATGACAATGGAGATTTCAAAACTGTATAGCTTATATCCAAAATCAGTATAGATTTTGAGAAATTCAATTATGAAAAAAGTGAATTTTACCATATGGGCAAATTTTCAAAGTCAAAAAAATGGCCAAAATCGAGAAGGTGCTGTCATATGGACCTATATGGGTGAAAGCCATGACAATGGAGATTTCAAAACTGTATAGCTTATATCCAAAATCAGTATAGATTTTGAGAAATTCAATTTTGAAAAAAGTGAATTTTACCATATGGGCAAATTTTGAAAGTCAAAAAAATGGCCAAAATCGAGAAGGTGCTGTCATATGGACCTATATGGGTGAAAGCCATGACAATGGAGATTTCAAAACTGTATAGCTTATATCCAAAATCAGTATAGACTTTGAGAAATTCAATTTTGAAAAAAGTGAATTTTACCATATGGGCAAATTTTGAAAGTCAAAAAAATGGCCAAAATCGAGAAGGTGCTGTCATATGGACCTATATGGGTGAAAGCCATGACAATGGAGATTTCAAAACTGTATAGCTTATATCCAAAATCGGTATAGATTTTGAGAAATTCAATTTTGAAAAAAGTGAATTTTACCATATGGGCAAATTTTCAAAGTCAAAAAAATGGCCAAAATCGAGAAGGTGCTGTCATATGGACCTATATGGGTGAAAGCCATGACAATGGAGATTTCAAAACTGTATAGCTTATATCCAAAATCAGAATAGATTTTGAGAAATTCAATTTTGAAAAAAGTGAATTTTACCATATGGGCAAATTTTGAAAGTCAAAAAAATGGCCAAAATCGAAAAGGTGCTGTCATATGGACCTATATGGGTGAAAGCCATGACAATGGAGATTTCAAAACTGTATAGCTTATATCCAAAATCAGTATAGATTTTGAGAAATTAGGCTAAATTTATCAAAAATGTTATCTTATATTACATAATGTTAATAACAGATCTTGTGTGAGACAATGTTAAAAACGTAGCTGAAATTAGCTTCGTCAGCTCCGTTTTTAAAAACCTGTAACTCTAAAAATATTAAAGTTATTTGAGAAAAATTTTAAATGTTGACAAATTTAGAGAAAATGAATTTAACGTAATATATAAATGTGTCACATTTATATATTACGTTAAATTAATTTTCTCTAAATTTGTCAACATTTAAAATTTTTCTCAAATAACTTTAATATTTTTAGAGTTACAGGTTTTTAAAAACGGAGCTGACGAAGCTAATTTCAGCTACGTTTTTAACATTGTCTCACACAAGATCTGTTATTAACATTATGTAATATAAGATAACATTTTTGATAAATTTAGCCTAATTTCTCAAAATCTATACTGATTTTGGATATAAGCTATACAGTTTTGAAATCTCCATTGTCATGGCTTTCACCCATATAGGTCCATATGACAGCACCTTCTCGATTTTGGCCATTTTTTTGACTTTCAAAATTTGCCCATATGGTAAAATTCACTTTTTTCAAAATTGAATTTCTCAAAATCTATACTGATTTTGGATATAAGCTATACAGTTTTGAAATCTCCATTGTCATGGCTTTCACCCATATAGGTCCATATGACAGCACCTTCTCGATTTTGGCCATTTTTTTGACTTTCAAAATTTGCCCATATGGTAAAATTCACTTTTTTCAAAATTGAATTTCTCAAAATCTATACTGATTTTGGATATAAGCTATACAGTTTTGAAATCTCCATTGTCATGGCTTTCACCCATATAGGTCCATATGACAGCACCTTCTCGATTTTGGCCATTTTTTTGACTTTCAAAATTTGCCCATATGGTAAAATTCACTTTTTTCAAAATTGAATTTCTCAAAATCTATACTGATTTTGGATATAAGCTATACAGTTTTGAAATCTCCATTGTCATGGCTTTCACCCATATAGGTCCATATGACAGCACCTTCTCGATTTTGGCCATTTTTTTGACTTTGAAAATTTGCCCATATGGTAAAATTCACTTTTTTCAAAATTGAATTTCTCAAAATCTATACTGATTTTGGATATAAGCTATACAGTTTTGAAATCTCCATTGTCATGGCTTTCACCCATATAGGTCCATATGACAGCACCTTCTCGATTTTGGCCATTTTTTTGACTTTGAAAATTTGCCCATATGGTAAAATTCACTTTTTTCATAATTGAATTTCTCAAAATCTATACTGATTTTGGATATAAGCTATACAGTTTTGAAATCTCCATTGTCATGGCTTTCACCCATATAGGTCCATATGACAGCACCTTTTCGATTTTGGCCATTTTTTGACTTTCAAAATTTGCCCATATGGTAAAATTCACTTTTTTCAAAATTGAATTTCTCAAAATCTATACTGATTTTGGATATAAGCTATACAGTTTTGAAATCTCCATTGTCATGGCTTTCACCCATATAGGTCCATATGACAGCACCTTCTCGATTTTGGCCATTTTTTTGACTTTCAAAATTTGCCCATATGGTAAAATTCACTTTTTTCAAAATTGAATTTCTCAAAATCTATACTGATTTTGGATATAAGCTATACAGTTTTGAAATCTCCATTGTCATGGCTTTCACCCATATAGGTCCATATGACAGCACCTTCTCGATTTTGTCCAATTTTTTTACTTTCAAAATTTGCCCATATGGTAAAATTCACTTTTTTCAAAATTGAATTTCTCAAAATCTATACTGATTTTGGATATAAGCTATACAGTTTTGAAATCTCCATTGTCATGGCTTTCACCCATATAGGTCCATATGACAGCACCTTCTCGATTTTGGCCATTTTTTTGACTTTGAAAATTTGCCCATATGGTAAAATTCACTTTTTTCATAATTGAATTTCTCAAAATCTATACTGATTTTGGATATAAGCTATACAGTTTTGAAATCTCCATTGTCATGGCTTTCACCCATATAGGTCCATATGACAGCACCTTTTCGATTTTGGCCATTTTTTTGACTTTCAAAATTTGCCCATATGGTAAAATTCACTTTTTTCAAAATTGAATTTCTCAAAATCTATACTGATTTTGGATATAAGCTATACAGTTTTGAAATCTCCATTGTCATGGCTTTCACCCATATAGGTGCATATGACAGCACCTTCTCGATTTTGGCTATTTTTTTGACTTTCAAAATTTGCCCATATGGGAAAATTCACTTTTTTCAAAATTGAATTTCTCAAAATCTATGCTGATTTTGGATATAAGCTATACAGTTTTGAAATCTCCATTGTCATGGCTTTCACCCATATAGGTCCATATGACATCACCTTCTCGATTTTGGCCATTTTTTCTCATTTTAAAAAAATTTGCATTAACAAAATTTCGTTTTTTTCCTCAAATTGGCCATAAATTATCACTTAGGTCACATTTATATATTACGTTAAATTCATTTTCTCTAAATTTGTCAACATTTAAAATTTTTCTCAAATAACTTTAATATTTTTAGAGTTACAGGTTTTTAAAAACGGAGCTGACGAAGCTAATTTCAGCTACGTCTTTAACATAGGCATGTTAGTAACATTTCCCATTGAAATATTTGTTATGTTACTTAAATAAAATAAAAATGTTATCAAATATTACAGTCTGTTAAGATAACAGATGCTGTATAGCAGACTGTTAAAAAGAACAGGGTTGTTATAAACGTAGCTGACGACTTCACACACATGAATGTTTGTGTATTGCTTGCACGCCTTAGAGTTGGTAAAGCTTTGTTTAATTCTAAACATTACTATACTCATACTGAGCCTTCTTTGTGTGGTTCCTGTTAACTGGAATATGTACTGTATTTTGAGCGCCAGCTATCATCCAGAATCCTCCCCAATCTGGCTGGCCATTTTCACCCTTCCGGGCTCTATGATCTTATAATAAAAATTTGTTTTTATTATATATATTTTTTGAATTCCTTTTTGTGTTATATTTTTCCCTTGACATTTGAAAAATATTTATTTTGTGTAGTGCCTGTATTTATTGCTCTTGCATATACCTAGTATAAATTCGTCTTGGTAGCAACCGTTGTTTGTAACGATTTGTTTTTTTTTTTTTTTTTTTTTTTTTTTTGAAGTATCAAAAAGCAGAAAACCTAAATTTAAGCATTTGAGTTTTATTCCCTATATTAGTTCCAACATTGGTACCAATTATAAATAGATTGTTTTTTATGTTTCCCAGCTGTAGCTAATATGAAATGTCGACATATAGACAGAAAAAGAAATATTAGAAATTTTAGGTACCATTTAAACAATTTTCGTACTTTTTGTATATGTACTGAATATTATAAACTCTTATCACTGCTATGAACAGCGGTATCGCTTTTATTATACCCTTCACAAAAATATTAAGGGTGTATATAAGTTTGTGATTCCGTTTGTAATTTCTACAGTTTTTTTTGCGACCCTATACAGTATATATATATTCTGATTCAGAATTAATGGAAAAGTCGATTAAGCGATGTCCGTCTGTCCGTCTGTCGCTCGTTGAAATACCGTTTCTGAGAAAACCATTAGACATATAAACTTTTTTCTTTCACCATTCTATTATTCCATCGTGATATGTGTTTGCTATTGAAATTCTGTAATATCGGTTCACGTATAGCTGAGATATGTTCAAAATTCCGAAAAAAACCATGAATTTTTTCAATTTTGTATGCAAATTTTTGAAAAAAAGTTGTTTGTTTTGCTTCAAACTGCACACACTCATTAAGCATGGTGACTAAAAAGCAAAAACAAAAAAAAAATTTCAGATATCGGTCCATATATGTATGTATGTATACCCGAGATACAGTTTTACATGAAAATGTCGCGTAAGCGAACTTAAACAACTTTTTTGTGCTCAAAAGCAGTTCTGGTAATGAAATAAGGTTATATAAATATGGTAAATGAACATTTCCGATATCGGTCCATATATACCCGAGATGTAGCCTAAACCGGGTTTTTCATGAAAATGTCGCGTAAGCGAACTTAAACAACTTTTTTTTTTGCTTAAAAGCAGTTCTGGTAATAAAATCAGTTTATATAAATATGGAAAATGAAACTTTCCGATATCGGTCTATATATACCCGAGATATCGCCTAAACCGGGGTTTTCATTAAAATGTCGCGTAACACTAAGTTTACACGTGCAAGTAACTTGTTACAAGTAGCGTGTACATATTAACAACCAATACATCGAAAAAAATAATAAAAACACTTGCAATTTGCACGATTGTTTACACACGCAAGTGCAAGTTCATTTTCAAAATGTCGTCGAAGACAAACGTTGTACGCCTTTGTACTACATGCGCTTTTGATGTCTGTGCTGCCAAAGTTTTAGCCTAGCAATATTACAGGGGAATTATATTAAGTACATAAATTTTTCACAACATAAATAAGAAATTTGTAATCCAAAGAAAAAATAAGTTATAGATGTTTATTTATTTTTGTGTTTTTATATTATGTTTTCGGCATATAACTAAAAATATTAAAATTTTAAAAATTTTTCCTTGAAAAATGCCTATTAAAGTCAAAATGAAATATCTATGGGCAACACTGTTTGTTTCTGCTTGCATGCAAGTGAAAAAATCACTGCCAACCAAAATCAGTTGCAAGTGAGGCTACTACTTGCAGGTGTGTGTATGTATTAGTAAAAAAATGGTAATGTATTGGGTTTTTTGCACTTGCACTTGCGTGTGTAAACATTAAGTAAGCGAACTTAAACAACTTTTTTTTGCTTAAAAGCAAATCTGGTAATAAAATCAGGTTATATAAATATGGAAAATGAAAATTTCTAATATCGGTCCATATATACCCGAGATATAGCGTATATCTGGTTTTTCATGAAAATGCCTTTAAAGGAAAATATTAAATTTATTAACGACATAGAAAAATTTTATAATTGTATTTCTTGCGACGTTATTTTTAATAAAATATCATATTGTGCTATTGTTTAGCACAAAATTAGCAACTAATTTTAAAATATCTTATACTACCAGTACCATATCATATGTGTGTTATGTTTACCTTTTTTGTACTAATACAAAAGCAAGCACACAAAATCGTATAATAAATGAGATAAACTTAAATCCAGAAGATTATGCATTTAAATTCGTTTGAAATTTGTGGAGAAAAATTGATTTTCGTATTTAGTGGAACTTAAAGCTAAATGCCATTTAAATATAACATCAAAAGTTGGGCCTGACTGTTCTCTTTGTGGGGACCACTCATTTAGATTATCCGGCGACGGTTGTTTATAAATCCAACTGATGAATAGTTGGGCGGTTGAAGGAACAGATTGCCATCGAAAGCAAAGCCTGTAAGAAATCTTTTGTCGTTGTCAAACAAACGTAAGAGAAATTGCATAGGATTTGAAATTATTTTTATCAAATAAAATACATTCACATATCTATTTGTCAAAAAACATTTACAGCCTATTCGACGATATCGAATGAAAATGTATGCGAAAGAAAGCTAGTCACTCACATTCGAATCAATTTGGGTTTGTCTATGTCACTGTTGTTCGTTCGCATGAACTTATGTATTTTAATTGAATTTTGACACATCTTTCGTATAGAATAAAATTAGAAAAAACCCAAATCAATTTTCTTTCGCTCTGAATGCGAATGAACTTATCCTTTCGACATCGGCGAACTGGCTATTAAAATGTATCTCTTAATATATTTCATTTATTTTTATTAATTGGCTTAAAATTTAATGTATGTATTCTCTTTAAACTATTTTATTTGCATATATTTTTTTTTACTACAAACTAAAACAGAGAATCATTTACTAATCATGAGCATATTATTACATTGCAGATTCAATCCAGCCTTTAATATGGCCACCATAAGGCAAGCTTTTTCAGAGGCTGTTGAAAGAGGTAAGTGAGCCGTTTGTAAAACAAAACCTTTTAAGTTTTTTTCATTACGTTTAGCCGTTTAGCTGGCCGTGAAATTGTAAATGTGTCGTAAATATCAATGTAGTAGATTAGGCAGGCAGGACGCTGGATACCCCAGTATGTTCTAGGTTATCCAGCTCTCTTGGGTTCTAAATTTGTTCCCTTTGTGTTTGCCTGAAAAATAGAGAGGTGAAAAGATAGAGATGAAAAGATAATGGTGAAAAGAGAAGCTATCGGGACTGGAATATCTCCAGTGCCGGAGATATTCCGAGGAGTTCAAAAATCGTCTCCTTCTCGTCTTCGTCTTGGCAGAAGTCTTTGTAGGGTAACCTCCTGGCGTGGTTCCCAAACGGACAATGTCCAGTGATGACTGCTACTGTAACTTTCAAGTGAGATCTGGGTAGTTGTAAAAGCTCCTTTGTTCTCTTAAAGTTGATATGAGGCCACTTGTTCCTTGATATAAGGCATGTGACTCTGCGAATTTGCATAATTCAGCGTATGGAGCTTTATTCTCTTTCAGCACGCTGATAAGGGGTGAGCGCAGATGTGATCGATATCCCTATCCTCTAGGGTTGTCCCTTTTTTGGCTAAGTCGTCAGCGATGTTGTTGCCGTTATTGGACTCGTGTCCACGTAGTATAGAATGTCTCGCCAACTTATTTAAAGATGTCCGGCATTCCTGTACTAGACTGGAATTAGTTTATATTCCAATCAGGGAATCAGACAGCCCTGCAGTCCATTATTATCATAATATCTCCACCGAACATCTTGTTAAACGTTTGCCATATTGCCGCTTTATTTGTAGCTGATATTTCAGCTTGGAGAACGTTACATCCGTCTGTCTGATATTTTAGTGTTGAATTCTATGCAAACGACTTCCCTAAACCTTTCTCCCCTTCTGGACCCATCCGTGTTCAAAACTTTTTTTTCAAAATTATTTCAGAAATACCACTTATACCACGGCTTAGAGGACCCTTTGGGCCAACTTTTCTATATAGTGGGATATGTGTAGTATTTCGTATGTTGCCCAAAAAGTCAGCTTTAACTAAAAAAATTTTTTCGCAAAAAATAAATGTGTTCAAAACTTTTTTTTCAAAATTATTTCAGAAATACCACTTATACCACGGCTTAGAGGACTCTTTGGACCATCTTTTCTATATAGTGGGATGTGTGTAGTATTTCGTATATTTTTGTTATGACTACTTTTCTTTCCAAGAATATCACATGTTTTAAATAGCTTTTTTTTATTAGAAGGGATAATGAGTTATGTACTTTTAAGGCAAAACTAAAAAATGTGTATTCTGGAGAGCATATTCCAATTGATTCTTTATATTTTTGTGGCCCAGTTATGGAGATTTCTTTCGAAGAAATATATATTCCAAATTAACATTCACTGTTAAACAGTTAACAGAGCTCTGTTAACGAAATAATTGCAAATGTGGTTTATGTCTGTACTAGTTAAATTTAAAATTTATCTTCACACACATTGTTTTGATATATTCGTAGATTTTGTTGATGTTGGTGGCTGTTGGTTCTCTAAGAAAATCGGTGGGTGGTGTATTCGCGAATATTCTGTTTCTTGAAATCTGAAATACTGGGCAATCTGTTAGGACGTGCTTGACGGTAAATGTGCATCGGCAATTGTTACATTTTGGCTGGCTATGTTTATTAAGCAACCATTCATGCGAGAAAAAGGTGCGACCTAGCCGTAGTCTAGAGAATATTTTGATTTTACTTTTCAATGTGTTACTTGGGTAGATTGGTGGGTTGTGGGAGGGGTTTACTATTGAATAGTGGTGATGGTTGATAACTGTCGCTTTCAATTTTGTTCCGATGTAACTTTCGATGTGGCGGCGAATATCATTTTTTTCTATTGTTCCATCTGTTATAATTGGTGCGTAGGAGGCGTATTTTGCAGCGGTATCGGCGGTTTCGTTGCCTACAATTCCAGTGTGGCTGGGTATCCAGTGCAATTTAATTTTGTGTTCACTGCCAATGAGCGCATTTCTGATTTGTGCGATTGTTTCCATTTATTGTTGTGTGTGCTGCTGATCGACTTCAAAACTGAGAGACTATCTGTAAATATGACCGTTTTCTTTCTACTTTTCAGTGCAAAACGTATCGCCTGTAAAATTGCGCAAGACTCGGCTGTGAATATAGGGCCAAGTTCGTGTAGTACTCCGAGAGACACACTTTTACCTGCTTCGTCCACTACTGCGTACGCTGGCCAGTGGCCTATTGATTTGGTACCATCTGTAAATATGAAGTTCCAACCCTCCTTCTTCATACGGCACATAAGTTCGGGCATCAAAATACAAAAGTGCTCTGCGGGGTGTCGTTTTTCGCAAAGGCTGTGAGAGATAGATCCAAACAGGTCGTGTTAAGTTTCCATGGAGCTTTGTTTGTGTGTTTTGTATTTTGAGTTAGCGGTATACTCAACTCGTCAGCCAGTGTAAGTGATTCAGATATTGCTGATGTAAATCGCTTTGAGCGTTTCGAATTAATTGCAGATTTAATGTCCTGGTCTATGATTGATTGGGTGCTGTTAAGCAGTTTTGGTAGAATTCTGGCTTTAGAGTGAAATGTTCGGTTTTCTATGGATGGGAGGTTAGTCTCTTCAAGTATATTAATGATTGGTGTTGTTCTGAATGCCTAAGCCGATGCTTGGTGGTAAATGGGTTTAATAATATTGATGTTTGTCTTACAACTGTTGCCATAAATAAATATTGCATAATCTATTTTGCTTAGTATCAATGTTTTAGTGAAATAGGGGAGCATATTAATATGAACGAGACTTTTATTTGCTAAATACTTGATGATGTTGACTCTGGGTATTAGCCAATTTTTCAGGTTCAATAAATGATCTTTCCATGTGTAGTTGGCATACGGTTGTTTTGTTTCTCTTGTTAATATTAATCAAGAAAAAACTATTGCAAACTAACGGTTGCTAAGATATTTCATTTGTAAACACGTGCTTTTGGTTTTTTCCCCTTTTCATTTATTTTTTCTTTCGGTTTCTGTGACACGTTTTTTTGCACAAAAAGACACATCGTTTTTTAATTAAACATGGCTCCGGGTCCCCGGGATGAGCTATGCAATAACAGGTACCACATCCTTGGAGACTTCTTGGAAAATCCCTCCAAGAGGAAAAAAGGCGGTGACTTTCCTGAATTACCATCTCCAACCATCAACAGCAACTCACCAAAATTCGTACTGATCACGTCTAGAGATGAAAAAAAGAATTTATATTCTTTAAGCCCCTTCGCGATTAAGAAAGGAATTGAAAGCACTACCACTGAATTTAACTCCATATCTCTGCTTCGGGACGGAAGCCTGCTTGTCCTGGCCCCGAACCCGCGCGCGGCTGAAAAATTCCTTAAAACAAGATCGCTATCAAATGTATGCCAAATCACAAGTAAACTTCATGACACTCTCAATTCCGTCAAAGGTGTCGTCTATGCACCTTGTCTTATACACGTATCGGAAAATGAAATTATCCAGGAAATGAAAGGTCAGAGTGTCACAGACGTATACAAATTCACCAAACCCAGCGAGGACGGCAAGTCACGGATACCAACCGGCAAGATGATTCTGACTTTCGATCTTTACCGCCTACCCACAACGGTTGATATATACCTAACCCGATGAAGTGTAAAAATTGTCAACTGCTTGGGCATACTAAAAATCGGTGCAGAGGGAATACAAACTGCCCTAACTGCAGTCTACCACCACACACGCCAGAAAAATGCACTCGAACTTTTTGCATCAATTGCTCCGGTGAACACTCTTCGGCAGACAACAAATGTCCACGCTTCTTACAAATGAAGAAGGTTTTGAAAATTAAGACTAAAAACTACTGCAATATGGCCGAAGCCCGTCGCAAATACAGGGAAAGCAATCCAACCCAAACACCTAAACAAAACTCTTATGCAGCGCAAACAACCAAATATCAGCACCCGCGGCATCAACACGTGCCACTGAAAACAATCTTCAAACCACAGCAAAAACAAACCAAGCTACTGCAAATCAGATCACTCACACAAAACCTACATCTAATCTCACACCTAAACACAGCGACACAAGCCAAACATCTAATGAATCGAAGGAAAAACCTTTTTTACAAAAATCGACAGTTTTCAACAGAAAAAACAAGCCAAAACCACACTCCAGACCAAATAACGAAATCTCAACATTGCCGACTCCCCAACCAACGGAACTTTCAACGTACAAAAAAGATAATAATGCAGCACTAAGTGGTGATGAATCTCCCACAACGAGCTGCCTTGCAACAAAAAAATCTATGCTAACAAAAACAAACAACAAAAACAAAGAATCTTTCGATCATGACTTTTTACTCTCCCCCATTTCTCATTTAACACAAACTCTATTGAAAGAAAACTATTACTATGTATCGCTGAGTGACGATAACTCCCTCAGCGATGCCAATATGGATCAAGATACAACGTAACAAGGCTCAATAATATAACACCATCTTACTACTACAACCGTGGGCTGCTCTAGGGTTCGGATCGGGGGAGCGCACTGAGCAGCACGTACAGTACATGCTTGTTCGGAGCGATTATTCCCCCGATGGGGACCTTGGGGACGCCCACGACTCAGAACTTACTCATTATTATGAACTTTATACTATTGCAGTGGAACATTCTCGGATTTTCAAACAACTACTCTGAGCTTCAGTTACCATTAAGAGATCTTGACCCCTCTGTCGTATGTCTACAGGAAACACATTGTGCATACAACTTCACACCATCCCCTCCAAAAAAATACAGCGCTTATTTCACTAACTCATCACAAAACTCCACTTCAAAGCAAGGCACGGGAATACTTATAAAATCCAATATTCCCCACCAACAGATTCACGTAAACTCCGAACACCAAATCGTTGCCATCGAGATTAATCTCAATATTAAGCTCACCGTTCTCTCCATATACATCCCCCCAACTCAGAATATTTCTGTTCGTGAATTATCTAATGTAATATCCTCCTTCAGAACCCCTCTTCTAGTTGTTGGTGACTTCAACGGCTGGAACACGATTTGGGGTTCTACAACTAACAATAATAGAGGAGTTCAGGTGGAAAGTGTAATAGCCGGTACTGGGTTATGCATGCTGAATGATGGGAGCCCTACCCATTTTCAACTCATAATACTTTCTCACATATAGATATTTAATTTTGCTCAGTAAATCTACTGCCCCTAACCACCTGGAATACTCTTACCGATCTGCACGGAAGCGATCACTACCCTATCAAAATTACTATAAATTTCTCGGACAAACACAGCCCTGCATTAAGAAGAAAAAAGTTTTTAGTTGAACGCGCTGACTGGCATAACTACTCCCGCAAAGCAGAAACAGAATTGGTTAGCAGAAATCTGATATAACGTAGCAACAAAGACGCTGCTACTATAACCAAGGCCATACGAACAGCAGCAAATCATTTCATACCTCAAACAAAGGGCTGTCTAAAGACAGATATAACCCCCGTCCCTTGGTCGAACCCTGCTCTGCAAAGCCTACGTAATCTAAAAATGCAAAAATGGAGAAAGTTCAAACTGAACCTAACTCAAGACAACCTCTTGGCTTATAAAAAACAAAACGCAAAGTTCAGATATGAAACAAAAAGAGCGAAACGCTTCTGCTTCGAAAAGTTCACCCAAACGATCAACCGTGACACTACTACCACAAACACTGGAACAAGATAAACAGAATCTCAGGAAGCTATAACTCCACCATGATAAAAGCAATCTGCACACACAACAACACCCTAACAGATCCAGTTCAAATCGCCAACCACTTCGGCTGTGAATGGTCCAAATACTCTTCCGACGAAAACTTTTCAACCCCGTTCAAAATAGCAAAATACTCGCCAACTGCTTCCGCACCTTGCAACACAGACAAATATGCCATAATCATGGAGGAGCCAATAACCATGCTGGAGTTATCCAACTGTTTACGGAAAGTCAAAGGTACATCTTATGGATTTGATCGCGTCACATACCATATGATAAAAAAACTCTCGCATGTATGCAAAACTAAAATACTAAACGTTTATAATACAATCTTTACCAGCGGCATTATACCCCATATGTGGAAACTCGCCATTATAGTTCCCCTTCCCAAAAACAAAAATGCAACCACAGAGCTCGAGGACCGACCAATATCGCTCCTACCATGCTTGTCTAAAATTATAGAACGCATCATAGCCACACGACTGTCCTGGTTTTTAGAAAAAAAATGACTGATAGCAACTGAGCAAGTAGCCTTTAAAGCAAATAAAAGCTGCGACGATGCACTAATGCACATGGACTACTATATAACCAAAGCATTATCTGCAAGGAATCATGTGACTGTTTTGTCAATTGACTTCGAGAAAGCATTTGATCGAATTGGTCCCCATGTCATTCTCCGTAATCTAAAGGCCTGGAACGTTGGGCCTAAAATCTATGAGTACATAAGATCTTTCCTATCAAACAGGCAATTCAAAGTGAACATAAACGGACAAACCTCAGACTCATTCACCCTCGAAATTGGTATTCCCCAAGGTTCCCCACTCTCCGTGGATCTGTTCCAAGTCGCATTTGATGAAATAAGCAAAATCATTAATAAATACCCCAACGTCGAGATGATCTGTATCTACTATGTAAAAGAAACAGCAATACAGAGACAGCAGGAATCCTGGAAAAAGTACTACAAGACATCGACCAATGGTCTAATGAATCAGGCGCCAAAATTTCGATCCAAAAAACAAAAAAAACTACACATATGTAGAAAAAAACAGTGTGACTTTGAGTCGCATAATATCTTACTCAACAACCATCGGATAGAAAACGTTAAAAAGTTAAGAATTATAGGATTACATAACATGATTTCCCTGTAATGTTGCTATCCTAAATCTTTAGCAGCACAGACATTAAAAGCGTATGTAGCACAAACAAGGGTACAACGTTTGCTTTGTGCCAGGTCTGACACAGCAACTTTAGTTGCGCAATTCTTGACTTTATAGAAGCTTTCGTTGAGGGGAATAAGAAGGGGGGAAAAATTGCCGATATCGGCTATTCTCATGTATATATATGTATGTGTATGTGCATATCAATGTAAATTGTAAGAAATAAAAGCTAGAATTGCCGTAAAAAGTTTTTGCGAAAAAGTTGGGCAATTAAAATGCACCTGCATGTGCAAACAATCGAGCAAATTGGAAGTGTTTGTATTATTTTTTTCGATGTATTGGATACACTCAAAGCATACAAACTTTTGAAATTTCATCTTCTTGTAATTGTTTGTGAGTTTTTCAATGTATCTTGTTATTGCTCTTTTTTACACTAGATTAATTATGATGGCATAATATGGCAGCTTGTAGGCATTTTCGGTGAAGAGTGTCGTTTTTGGTTGGCATAATTTTTTAACCAGCTTCATACACGCATAAGCAGCACAAAACCAATGCAAACACAAACCAGGCAATCAAAAATATCCAAGTGTGTTTTGGAAAGAAGAAAATTTAAGCGGACTAAAAATTAATACTGCGAATTGGGTGTATGAGACAATACTCGTAAATATGCAATAAAGGATCGAAGTATACTTCTTGTCGCGACTAAAAGACTTGAAACTCTTGAAATATTTTGCTCGTTCGTTCGTTGACTGACTACTGTTCTGATGTCTTGTTACTATGTTGGACTGTTTTATTTTATTCTACTTATCTATATAGAATAAACATTCGCTGGGGAGCTAATTTAATATATGCCAGTTCTGATTTTTCCCCCTTGTATTTATTATTATTTTTTTTTTTATTCTTTTTATTGCATTATGAATGAGTTGGTATGTTATCTTTAAGTTGTATAATGCAATGTTATGTTACAGTTTTTATATGATATACATATTCCAATTTTTCTCTATAACATATACCTGATCAGGTGTTAATCTATCTAATGTAATAGAATTATTGACCCTATGGGCTTAGTATTACATATTATGAATGAATAAATAAATGAAAGAAAACAAGTAAGAGTGTAGTATATTCGGCTGGGCCGAATCTAAAATACCCTTCACGATAGTCACGAATATGTATAGTATATTAAAAAAGTGACCTAAATATGCTCGGTTATATATGAACCGATATGGGAATTTTCTATTTTCTGTATTTTAGTAACCTTCTTTTATAACGAGAATTGCTTTTCAGCAAAAAAAAAAAAAAATTTTTTTTAATGGAAAAATCGGTTCAGGCTATATCTCGGGTATATATGGCCCGATATCGAAAATTTTAATTTTCCATATTTATATAACCTTATATCATTACCAGAACTGCTTTTGAGTACAACAAATTGTTTAAGTTCGCTTACGCGATATTTTCATGAAAAACCCGATTTAGGCTATATCTCGGGTATATCTGGACCGATATCAGAAATTTTAATTTTCTCTATTTTCGTAACCTTCTTTTATGACAAGAACTGCTTTTCAGCAAAAAAAAAAAAATGTTATTGGAAAAATCGGTTCAGGCTATATCTCGAGTATATATGGACCGATATCGGATATTTTCTTTTTCCTTATTTATATAACCTTATTTCATTACCAGAACTGCTTTTGAGCACAAAAAAGTTGTTTAGTCGGCATTTTCATCAAAAAACCTGTTAGGCTATACACCGGGTATATATGAACCGATATCGGAAATTTTCATTTTCCATATTTATGTAACCTAATTTCATTAGCAGAACTGCTTTTGAGCACAAAAAGTTGTTTAAGTTCGCTTGCGCGACATTTTCATGAAAACCCCGGTCTATGCTATATCTCGGGTATATATGGCCCGATGTCGAAAATTTTTATTTTTCATATTTATATGACCCTATTTCATTACCAGAACTGCTTTGAGCACAAAAAAGTTGTTTAAGTTCGCTTACGCGTCATTTTCATGAAAAACCCGATTTGGGCTATATCTCGGGTATATATGGACCGATATCGGAAACTTTAATTTTCCATATTTATGTATCCTAATTTCATTACCAGAATTGCTTTTGAGCACAAAAAAGTTGTTTAAGTTCGCTTACGCGGCATTTTCATGAAAATCCCGGTCTAGGCTATATCTCGGGTATATATGGACCGATATCGGAAATTTTCATTTTCCATATTTATGTAACCTAATTTCATTATGAGAACTGCTTTGAGCACAAAAAAGTTGTTTAAGTTCGCTTGCGCGACAATTTTATGAAAAACCCGATTTGGGCTATATCTCGGGTATATATGGACCGATATCGAAAATTTTCATTTTTCATATTTATATGACCCTATTTCATTACCAGAACTGATTTTGACCACAAAAAAGTTGTTTAAGTTCGCTTACGCGACATTTTCATGAAAAACCCGATTTGGGCTATATCTCGGGTATATATGGACCGACATGGAAAATTTTCATTTCTCATATTTATATGACCCTATTTCATTACCAGAACTGCTTTTGAGCACAAAAAAGTTGTTTAAGTTCGCTTACGCGACATTTTCATGAAAAACCCGATTTGGGCTATATCTCGAGTATATATGGACCGACATCGGAAATTTTCATTTTCCATATTTATGTAACCTAATTTCAATACCAGAACTGCTTTTGACCACAAAAAAGTTGTTTAAGTTTGCTTACGCGGCATTTTCATGAAAACCCCGGTCTAGGCTATATCTCGGGTATATATGGACCGATATCGGAAATTTTCATTTTCCATATTTATGTATCCTAATTTCAATACCAGAACTGCTTTTGACCACAAAAAAGTTGTTTAAGTTCGCTTACGCGGCATTTTCATGAAAACTCCGGTCTAGGCTATATCTCGGGTATATATGGACCGATATCGAAAATTTTCATTTTTCATATTCATACGACCCTATTTCCTTACCAGAACTGCTTTTGAGCACCAAAAAGTTGTTTAGGTTCGCTTACGCGACATTTTCATGAAAAACCAGGTTTGGGCTATATCTCGGGTATATATGGACCGATATCGGAAATTTTCATTTTCCATATTTATGTAACCTTATATAATTATCAGAACTGCTTTTGAGCAAAAAAAAGTTATTTAGCTTCACCTATGCGACATTTTCATTAAAAATCCGATTTGGGCTATATCTCGGGTATATATGGACCGATATCTGAAAAAAAAATTTTTTGTCTTTTAGTCACCATGCTTAATAAGTGTGTGAAGTTTGAAGCAAAACGAACAACTTTTGTTTTCAAAAATTTTCATACAAAACTGCAAAAAAAAATGGCTTTTTTCGAAATTTTGAATATATCTCAGCTATACGTGAACCGATATTACTGAATTTCAATAGCAAACCCATGAATCGATGGGGTAAAAGAATGGTGAAAGAAAAAAGTTTCTAAGTCTAATGGTTTTCTCAGAAACGGTATTTCAACAGCGGACAGACGGACAGACGGACATCGCTTAATCGACTTTTCCATTAATTCTGATTCAGAATATATATACTTTATAGGGTCGCAAAAAAAAACTGTAGAAATTAAAAACGGAATCACAAACTTATATATACCCTTTACATTTTTGTGAAGGGTATAAAAAAAGTGCAAGCAAAATGTATTGTCCACGCTTGCTTGTCAATAAAGCATCAGACAAGTTGTACGCTGAATTTTTACAAAGGGTTGTTTGTCAAACAAAAAATATCAAGAAACCTTAAATATTTTGTTGTCTGGATAAATTTGAACATGGTAGCAGTAATAAAGCAAAACAACAGCATACAAAATAATATTATTTGAATTAAAAGTAATGCATAGTAACTTGTTTAAACTGTTTTTGGGATACTTTCTGTTGCACTCTAGCAGATGCTTAGTGTAAACTCAGTATAATAAGAATTCGCATTACAAACACCTCTTTTTATACCCTTCACAAAAATGTTAAGGGTATATATAAGTTTGTGATTCCGTTTGTAATTTCTACAGTTTTTTTTTTGCGACCCTATAAAGTATATATATTCTGAATCAGAATTAATGGAAAAGTCGATTAAGCGATGTCCGTCTGTCCGTCTGTCCGCTGTTGAAATACCGTTTCTGAGAAAACCATTAGACTTAGAAACTTTTTTCTTTCACCATTCTTTTACCCCATCGATTCATGGGTTTGCTATTGAAATTCAGTAATATCGGTCCACGTATAGCTGAGATATATTCAAAATTCCGAAAAAATCCATTTTGTTTTGCAGTTTTGTATGAAAATTTTTGAAAACAAAAGTTGTTCGTTTTGCTTCAAATTTCACACACTTATTAAGCATGGTGACTAAAAGGCAAAAAATTTTTTTTTCAGATATCGGTCCATATATACCCGAGATATGGCCCAAATCGGATTTTTAATGAAAATGTCGCATAGGCGAAGCTAAATAACTTTTTTTTGCTCAAAAGCAGTTCTGGTAATAAAATTAGGTTACATAAATATGGAAAATGAAAATTTCCGATATCGGTCCATATATACCCGAGATATAGCCTAAACTGGGGTTTTCATGAAAATGCCGCGTAAGCGAACTTAAACAATTTTTTCGCCTTAAAGCAGTTCTGGTAATTAAATAAGGTTATATAAATATGGAAAATGAAAATTTCCGATATCGGTCCATATATACCCGAGATATAGCCCAAACCGGGTTTTTCATGAAAATGTCGCGTAAGCGAACTTAAACAACTTTTTTCACCTTAAAGCAGCTCTGGTAATGAAATAAGGTTATATAGGTATGAAAAATGAAAATTTCCGATATCGGTCCATATATACCCGAGATATAGCGCAAACCGGGTTTTTCATGAAAATGTCGCGTAAGCGAACTTAAGCAACTTTTTTTTGCTTAAAACAGTTCTGGTAATAAGATGAGGTTATATAAATATGGAAAATGAAAATTTCCGATATCGGTCCGTATATACCCGATATATAGCTTAACAGGTTTTTTGATGAAAATGCCGAGTAAACAACTTTTTTGTGCTCAAAAGCAGTTCTGGTAATGAAATAAGGTTATATAAATATGGAAAAAGAAAAAATCCGATATCGGTCCATATATACTCGAGATATAGCCTGAACCGATTTTTCCAATAACATTTTTTTTTTACTGAAAAGCAGTTCTTGTTATAAAAGAAGGTTACGAAAATTAAAATTTCTGATATCGGTCCATATATGTATACCCGAGATATAGCCTAAATCGGGTTTTTCATGAAAATATCGCGTAAGCGAACTTAAACAATTTGTTGTGCTCAAAAGCAGTTCTGGTAATGATATAAGGTTATATAAATATGGAAAATTACAATTTTCGATATCGGTCCATATATACCCGAGATATAGCCTGAACCGACTTTCCATTAAAAATTTTTTTTGCTGGAAAGCAATTCTCGTTATAAAAGAAGGTTACTAAAATACAGAAAATAGAAAAATCCGATATCGGTTCATATAAACCCGAGCATATTTAGGTCACATTTTTAATATACTATACATATTCGTGACTATCGTGAAGGGTATTTTAGATTCGGCCCAGCCGAATATACTACACTCTTACTTGTTATTTGTGGAATGTGTTTTAGATATTTTTAAACTCGCTTAGAGTTCGCGGATCTATATCCATTTTTTATTTTATTTATTTTTTGAACTATAAATGACGATGCTCAAATTGTACAGTTTTATTTCCCTTATGAACACTTTAAATTGTAATTATATGTATATCATTGTTATTAAATTTTCTGTAGTGAGGATGCCTACACCCACACGTTTAAGAGATCTTATACGACAGATACGTGCAGCTCGCACAGCTGCAGAAGAGCGTGCTGTTGTTAATAAAGAATGTGCCTACATACGCACAACATTTCGGGAAGAGGATCCAGTTTGGAGGTAAGTTTTAATTTTTTCTTTTGCTAATGAACGGATTTTTTTCTCTTTATTGATACCAATCAAAAAATACAAAAAGCTTGTTTTTTATGTTTCCTAGCTGTCTATATATGTATTTATGTGGGATCCATACTTTATTTTTATTTATTTATATAATTGTAGCCTAGCACAGCAGGATATTCGTCTTTATTCGAGAAGTCACTTTCACCACCAATACGTGCTCGTTTCATTTTTTACTATTCTAACGCTACCATTACACAGGAAAGTACTTTCATGAAATGTCTGTATACGTATTACAAATAAAAATTTCAATGAAGTAGATGACTTTCATGAAAAGTTGTTTTTCGTCTGCGCTGGAAAGTGAAACTTCATTTTAAAAATGTCACCGAGGCAAAGAGTTGCAAAATTTGCCTCTGCTTCTCTCCACTCTTATTTTGTTTGCTTACTAATCAGAGTTGCCGAACTTATTACATATACAAATTTATAGGCAATAGTTAAAAAAAAAAAAATTTTCATTATAAATTTTTCTATGATATTATTTTTATAAAAGTACTTTAATTATTTTCTTTATGTGTTTAATATACAATATAAGGAAAAATTATTACAATTATTTGCATATACATGCAAAAGAAGTTAAATTTATATTTATTATTTTACTACAATACTGCAACTTTGTATAATTCTTTGTATATGGCAACAGTGCTTAGAATTTGTTATTTTACTTTCAGAAAACGTCAAAAAATCTTTCATGAAATTTTTGATGAAAGTTGAGTGGAAAGTAAGCAAAATGTGAGTGTGTTAGTAAAAAAGTGTGAGTGTATTGCAACTTTCATGAAATTACTTTCCTGTCTAAAAGGTAGGTAAAATACGTATCTACACATATGTATTCGTTAGAGATGATATACAAGCAGAAAACATATGTTTCCTTTAACACCGTCTGCATTCTAAAATACCTTGTCACTGCATTTTAGCCCCAATATTGTTCGACGCCAATTTTACCGCGTAAAGCACAAATTACCACCAAAAACTTAAATTATTTGTGAAAAATGTAAGGAAATATGCATATTTACTATATTTGGCAATAAAATATATACATATGTATGTATGAAGGACTAAAAAGCAAACATCGTCGCAACAATTTAGAGCAATGGTAGAATTTATGTTGGCCCAATTTTCTTTACTTTTCTTGTCTTCTTTAGCAAATATTAATCACAAGCAATAATTTAGAAACGAACATGAGCCCGACAAAGAAATTAAAGGTATATATTTTCTATTTTCACAATTTTTATTTTGAATTTAGTTTTGTGCTAGTCAGCTGTGTGAAATGTTGATTATATTTTTACTAGAGATAACACAAAATTCGATTACTGAAAACGACATTTGTTCGCACGTATTTTAGAATCTGTCGATACCGGACCGTCGAAAGTGAATGTTCGACGGCGACGAAGTGAAGGGTGACTTCTCGAATAGACCTTATTATCAGCCATGTTCCGAGAAACGCGCGTTCTGAACCCGCAAAGCGTTCTGAAAAACGCTTAATTGATTTTTAGGTGTTTAGGGGGAGTTACGGAACGTGCGATTTACTGCCGTTTCGGAGTTATTCACGTGTTTTACATACGTATATATGTATGTGGTAGTTATATAAATAAAATAAATTTGACAACAAATAGACAAAAATTTTAATTTAGTTTTTTTAATTGAAAAGACATATTAAATTTTAATTGTGATTAATTTTATTGCCTTTTGCAAGTTTAGTTTTAGCAAATTCAATCAGTTCACTTCAATATACACATGCGAGTTGAAGTCGCCAATTTTAAACGATATGCGTTTTCCAGAACACCTATTTGGCGATTTGAAATCGCAAAACCATACTTCTTGCGTTATACCAAAGACTATAAATATATATTTATAGTCTTTGGTTATACGTTTCTCAGGACACCTATTTAGCGTTTCCAAATCGAAAACGCAAAATTTAAGCGTTTTGCGTTTCTCAGAACTTGCCTGTATCTTATAAATGAAAGTGCTAGTGAATAAATCAAACTAATAACATATAATCAACAAGAAATGAAAAATAAAACATTATACATTTGGGTTTTTTGTGTTACCCAATAAAACACGATTATGATTAATCTTTTGTTTAATTTTATTTGAGAAAATATATACATATATAAATATATATATATATATATATATATATATATATATATATATATATATATATATATATATATATATATATATATATATATATATATATATATATATATATATATATATATATATATATATATATATATATATATATATATATATATATATATATATATATATATATTTTTTTTTTTTTTTTTTTTTTTTTTTTTTTTTTTTTTTCATGAAAATGTAACTTAAACAACCTTGTTTTGCTCAAAAGCAGCTCTGGTAGTAAAATAAAGTTATATAAATATGAGAAATGAAAATTTCCGATATCGGTCCATATATACCCGAGATATAGCCTATACCGGGTTTTTCATGAACATGCGGCGTAAGCAAACTTAAACAACTTTTTTTGCTTAAAAGCAGTTCTGGTAATAAAAAAATAAGTTTATATAAGTATGGAAAATGAACATTTCCGATATCGGTCCATATATACCCAAGATATAGCCCAAATCGGATTTTTAATGAAAATGTCGCATAGGCGAAGCTAAACAACTTTTTTTTTGTTTAAAAGTAGTTCTGGTGATAAAATTAGGCTATATAAATATGGAAAATAAAAATTTTCAATATCGGTCCATATATACGCGAGATATAGCCTAGAACGGGTTTTTCATGAAAATGCTACATAAGCGAACTTAAAAAACTTTTTTTTAGCTCAAAGGCAGTTCCGGTAATAAAGTAAGGTTATATAAATATGGAGAATGAAAATTTCAGACATCGGTCCATATATACCCCAGATATACCCTAAACCGGGTTTTTCATGAAAATGCCGCGTAAGCGAACTTAAACAACGTTTTTTTTGCTTAGAAGCAGTTCTGGTAATGAAATAATGTTAGATAAATATGGAAAATGAAAATGCCCGATATCGGTCCATATATACCCGAGATATAGCCTAAACCAGGGTTTTCAAGAAAATGCCGCGTAAGCGAACTTAAACAACGTTTTTTCATTAAATTTCATTAGATAAATATGGAAAATGAAAATGCCCGATATCGGTCCATATATACCCGAGATAAAGCCTAAAATGGGGTTTTCATGGAAATGTCCCGTAAGTAAACTTAACCAACCTTTTTTGCTCAAAGGCAGTTCCGGTAATAAAGTAAGGTTATATAAATATGGAAAATGAAAATTTCCGATATCGGTCCATACATAACCCAGATATAGACTAGACCGCGGTTTTCATGAAAATGTCGCGTAAGTGAACTTAAACAACTTTTTTTGCTTAAAAACAGTTCTGGTAGCGAAATAAAGTTATATAAATATGGAAAATGGAAATTTCCGATATCGGTACATATATACCGGAGATATAGCCTAAACCGCGTTTTTATACGTGACTATTGTGAAGGGTATTTTAGATTCGGCCCAGCCGAATTTACCACACTCTTACTTGTTTTTTTAACTTTGTTCATTAAAATATTTCACTGAAAGATAAAAGCAAATATTTTCTATTATGCATATGCTTAATTTTTATTTTTACCCCCTTCACAAAAATGTTAAAGGTATATAAGTTTGTGATTCCGTTTGTAATTTCTACAGTTTTTTTTTTGTGACCCTATAAAGTATATATGTTCTGATTCAGAATTAATGGAAAAGCCGATTAAGCGATGTTCGTATGTCCGTCTGTCGGTCGTTGAAATACCGTTTCTGAGAAAACCATTAGACATAGAAACTTTTTTCTTTCACCATTCTACTACTCCATATTGTCATGTGTTTGCTATTGAAATTCAGTAATATCGGCTCACGTATAGCTGAGATATATTCAAAATTCCGAAAAAAGCCATGCATTTTTGCAATTTTGTATGGAAATTTTTGACAAAAAAAGTTGTTTGTTTTGCTTCAAACTTCACACACTCATTAAACGTGGTGACTAAAAGGCAAAAAAAAAAAAAAAGAATTTTCAGATATCGGTCCGTATACCCGAGATATATCCCAAATCGGGTTTTTCATAAAAATGTCGCGTAACCGAACTGAAACAACTTTTTTTTGTTCAAAAGCAGTTTTGGTACTGCAATAAGGTTATATAAATATGAAAAATAAAAATTTCCGATTTCGGTCCATATATACCGCAGATATAGCCTGGAACGGGATTTTCATGAAAATGCCGCGTAACCGAACTGAAACAACTTTTTTTGTTCAAAAGCAGTTTTGGTACTGCAATAAGGTTATATAAATATGGAAAATGGAAATTTCCGATATCGGTCAATATATACCCCAGATATAGCCTAAACCGCGGTTTTCATGAAAATGTCGCGTAAGTGAACTTAAACATCTTTTTTTGCTTAAAAGCAGTTCTGATAATGAAATAAGGTTATATAAATATGGAAAATGAAAATGCCCGATATCGGTCTATATATACCCGAGATATAGCCTAAACCGGGGTTTTCATGAAAATGTCGCGTAAGCAAACTTAAACAACTTTTTTTGCTTAAAAGCAGTTTTGGTAATGAAATCAGGTTATATAAATATCGAAAATGAAAATTTCCGATATCGGTCCATATGTACCCCAGATATACCCTGAACCGGGTTTTTCATGAAAATGTCTCGTAAGTAAACTTAAACAACTTTTTTTGTTCAAAGGCAGTTCTGGTAATAAAGTAAGGTTATAATTATAAATATGGAAAATGGAAATTTCCGATATCGGTACATATGTATATACCCGAAATATAGCCTAAACCGCGGTTTTATACGTGACTATTGTGAAGGGTATTTTAGATTCGGCCCAGCCGAATTTACCACACTCTTACTTGTTTCATTTGAAATTTCTGTTACCGATTAATATTATAATTCATATTTTTGGCGACATTCAAACATAACCCAAAATGTTGTGGAACTTAAGAGGCCAGTTTATGTATACTGTTACAACAATAAGTTTATTTTTATTTTATTTTGTAAACTTTTAGCTAAATAATTAAAAACTTGAACTCGAAGTTAAATAAATTTAATTTGAAACACAAAAAAATTTAATTTGAAATAAAAATAGTTTAATTTGAAATACAGAAAAATTAATATGAAATGGAAAAAATTTAATTTGAAGTGCAAGAAATTGAATTTGTGTAGCAAAACATTGTGTTTGACTTGTAAAAAATTGTTAATTTGAAAGTAAAAACCAATATATATAGGTTATGAAGTTAAAAATCTGGTCAATTTTTTCTGTTTAGCCGTTTACATGGTAAACCCTTTACTGTTGGTTATTTAGAAAATTATCGGTAAAATCGCGTATAATAAAAGTGCCGCGGTTCTGAAAGAAAATAGAAAGCGTGATGCTTTTTGCCCCATACTTTTTTTTAGATTAAGATTGACAACACATATGTACTTATGAATTTTCATTTAAATCATTATAGCGCATTTCCTAATAATATTTTGTTCTTTTCTGGAATTTTTTTTCTTAACAGATGTCGCAATATTGCCAAATTACTATACATACATATGTTGGGTTATCCAGCACATTTTGGCCAATTGGAATGTCTAAAATTAACAGCCAGCACACGATTCACAGATAAACGAATCGGTTACTTGGGAGCCATGCTTCTGCTAGACGAACGTCAGGATGTCCATTTATTAATTACAAATTGTTTGAAAAAGTAAGTCAATAATTTGAAAGAAGTAGTAAAGAAGTAAATTAATTTTATTCTTGTTTTTTAAATCGCTTGGCATGTATAACAACGAATCAAACCTGCAGTGATTTAAATAGTTCAACACAATTTGTCGTAGGTTTGGCTTTGTGTACTTTAGGGGCCATTGCTTCGCCTGAAATGGCGCGTGATTTAGCCAGCGAAGTAGAGCGTCTAATGAAGTCGCCAAACACTTATATACGTAAAAAAGCTATTCTGTGTGCTTTTCGTGTCATTCGCCGTGTACCAGAGTTAATGGAGATTTTCCTACCAGCCACTCGTTCTCTATTGAGTGAGAAAAATCATGGTAAGTACGAATTTGCTCAAATAACGACATTATAAAATGCAAGATTTTCATCTTGTTGCTTTAAATTTTCTTTTCTTTTACTTCTCGTACACATAGGTATTTATTGAAAAAAAAAAAAAAAAAAAAAAGTTTGCATTTTACAGGGTTATTACATTTTTCGCATTTTACAGCCTTATTGAAAAAAAATTTCACTTCTGGTGAAATGTGCCACGGCACATAGAATCCGTGTATTCTTATGGGCTTTGTTACATTCCGTACTTCTCTGTCAACGCAAAGTATTAAAGTTGTATAACTTTTAACGTACGTTTAGAATTTTGACCCCAAACTAAATTTTGAGGTACCGGCCCAAACAGTTGTATTCCATTTTCGGTCTGATATAGGTGGTATAAATAGTAACGGATGGAGTGAAGTATATTTTAGAGACATGAAAAATGTGTTCATTCCAGCGAACATCACACTGTATTTTGATTCCAAGAGCATCGAAAACATCCGATTCCTCAATATTTATACCATCTATGAGTACAGATGGAACAACATTTGCGGTCGTTTTTTTGTGTGTTAATAAACAACACTCGGTCTTACGACCATTAAAGACAACTCTGTTCTTACGAGTTCATTCAGAGATTAACAAAAGACCACTATTTAGTAAGTCATTCATATTTTGCTTCTTGGTACCGATCTCGGATAACCTAGGCCTATAACTTAAGGAGCATGCATAGCAAATGCTGCTGTCATCCTCGAAAGAGAGGATAGGGTTGAGGTTGTTGAGAAAAATAAGATTAGGGTAGGAGCAAGAACGGAGCTTTGCGCTACACCTGGAATAATCTTGAACTCGTTTGATGATTTGGTAATTAACCATACATTCCATTACTTTGGAAAGCTCTGTAGTCAATAATCTACTGTAGAGAATAATCTCCTCAAAGACCTACATAATAATAAGATGAAGACTGTACCCTATGCCGATGACGTAGCGATTGCAGTCTCTGAAACCCATTTAGACACCATAACAGAGCAATTATATTACGCTCTAAAGGTGGTAGGTCAACGGAGTGTACAATGCGGACTAAAGACAAATCCAGCCAAAACGGAAATCGTACTTTTTAGTAAAAAGTATAAAATACCACATTTCATACCTCCAAAAATGGATCGCACCACACTTATCCTTTCGGATAAGGCAAAACTACCATGGGAAGAATATAGAGGCTAGAGTAACCAAGGCTACAATAGACATCTAACTACGTAAAAATGCAATAGGTTCAACACTGGACTCCGTAAACAACAGACTGCAAATTGAAAAAGTCTGTCGAAACATGGCAATACTGACCACAAGGGACATGACGACAACACCAACCATAGCCCTTCTTGCACTTATGATATGGATGCCGTGTGACTTAGAAGCAACTAAAAGCCGCGATCAGGGTGAACGCGACAGGAGCACACCCACAGACCCGAGGACATGCCAATATACTTAAGATTGGAAGGGACCTAATTCCCGATCTAATTGATTATGCATCCCAAAACCACTCATCTCAAGGACCTTCGACTAACAAATCGAGGAATCTTCCCTAGAATCTGGATCCTTGTATGCTTACACGGATAGTCCAGAAGGGGAGAAACGGTTGGGATTGGCATTTACATAAAAGAATTCAACACTAAAATATCTATCAGACTACCAGACAAATGCAGTGTTCTTCAAGCTGAAATATCGGGTATAAATGAAGCGGTCAGATGGCTGGCCTATCTATAACGACTTCTGCAGAAGTTGTCAAGACAACGAAGAGAAGGAGACGATCCTTCATCCAATACATGCCTGACATTGAAGATACCTAGGCGAGCGGAGCCTCAACAGCCTATTTTGCTGGCTCCGGTCAATCCGACCGCCCGTTTAATAAGCAGCGAATCGTTAGTACAGCAGCATGTAACGCACAAAACGGTTCACAACTTTCCTTTCCATCCATCTCCTCCACTCACACTATATCCCTCTAACTTCTATTCTTTACTTCACTATCCCACTTTTCAGGCAAAGGGAATGACTTCAGGAACCCAGTAAGCTGGAGAACCTAGGCTATTTCGGAGTATCCAGCGGCCTGACTACCTAACCTAACCTTGGAAAGCGCAGAGTACAAATACTATTTCGAGTTCGGGAGTGGTTGGCTACCTTCCGGCAAGTAGAAATTGTTTGCATAAATTTCAGCCAGCGGGTTAGCCTTGTCAAGCGGGTCGGTGAATTCTTGGTCATTCTTTAGGAGACATATGCTACTAGACCGCCTGTGCCTTTGAGACTTAATTTTCAAGATGTCGAAAATGGTATCGGTAATACAAACCCCAGGAAAGCTCCAGGCATTGATCAAATTACTGGTAAAATGCTTGAACAGTTACCTCGTGTAGCAAGAAGAGTTCTACTTTTTATTTTTAACGCCATTTTACGCCTTGAGTATTATCCTGCAAAGTGGAAGGTCTCAATGATTACTATGATACCCAAGCCAGGGAAGGATCTGACTAAGGTAGAATCATATAGACCAATAAGTCTTTTACCAACAATTTCAAAACTATTCGAAAAATTGTTAATGGCGAAGTTGAGTCCAATATTAAACAATGTGGGATGCATCCCTGATCATCAATTTGGTTATCGGGCTAAATATAGTACCATAGAACAAACGCACAGACTAGTTAATGTCATAAGACAGACCTTTGAGGAGAGAAGTATTGCTCAGCTCTATTCATTGATATTTCTCAAGCTTTTGATAAAGTGTGGCACGACGGCTTAATGCACAAAATAAAGTTAAACTTGATGCAAATACACACAAGCTTTTAGAAAGCTACTTATATGGGCGGAAGTTTGTTATCAGAGAAGGCGACTTTATAAGCCCAACTCAGCCAATCAAGGCAGGAGTTCCCCAAGGCAGCATACTGGGGCCTACTTTATATTTGATTTACGCCTCTGACATGCCAACGACATCCGGAGTCCACACTTCTACCTGTGCAGATGACACAGCGTTTTTGAGTGTTCATGAAAACCACCAATTAGCTTCACGAAATTTACAGGAATATATTTCAATATTAGAGAAATGGCTAAAACTTTGGAAAATCAAAGTTAATGAAGCAAACATGTGCGCCCATCCAAATTAACAACTCACCTATTCCGCAGCACAATGAAGTAAAGTACCTTGGTATTCACCTGGACCGGAGGCTAACGTGGAAGTCTCACATTGAAGCAAAAGTCCCTCAGTTGAAACTAAAAGCTGCGCAACTATATTGGCTTATGGGCAGAAACTCGACATTGAAGTTGGATTGCAAACTTCTGTTATATAATACAATTCTGAAGCCCATATGGTGCTACGGAATTCAATTTTGGGGCACGGCCTCAGCGTCAAACATTGAAAAAATCCAAAGGCTACAAAACAAAATTCTTCGAATGATTACTGCAGCTCCATGGTACGTAAAAAATTCCCGAGTTCATAAAGATCTGAGTGTTCCGCTGGTAAAAGAGGAATTTTCTAAATACGCGACAAGGTATGTCAATAAACTGGAACTTCATCCAAACCCTCTTGCGCGCAATATACTTAATTTTGGCGGCCACACTCGGCTTAAAAGAAGGGATACCGCTGCCACCATCAGATTGCTCAATAGGTGATTTTACCGAAATAGCTCCCGCATAATAAAACTTTTTGTCTAGCATTGGTGGGACTTAAGAATCACATTTTTTTAATTTTAAGTTTAGTATTAAGATTTGAATACTTATTGTTAGTTCATTTTGAAGATTCAATAAATAAAAAATGCTTAAAAAAAAAAAAAAAAATCTTTAGGAGAGTTGGAATGGATGAACTAGCACTGTTCTTTACTCTCTTAACGAAAGACTAAAAGGTTTTACTGCCTCGGGAAGCTACAAATACCTTAGTACGAAGATGCTGTTTGTAAAGAAACTTTTCATGCCTCAGTTCCCTGGCAAACGAAGGCACCTTTTTTTTACAGGTTTTTGTGTAAACGCCAACTGCTGAATGCCAAGATTTCAAAATATATAATCAAAATCTGCTTAACAACAACACACAAACAAATACACTTTTCTAACAATACATTCATGTAAATGCTAAGATTTTGTTTTGAAAAAATTTGTTTAAATACACATTAGATGCTATTGTTTTTAATTAAAAATATACATTTTCAGGTATTTTAATAACTGGTGTCACGTTAATTACAGAAATGTGTGAAAACAGTGCCGATACATTGATGCATTTTAAAAAGGTGAGTTTTATTTCAATTCAAATTTCCTTCAGTACAATACTTTCATACACTTACTGTTAAGTAAAAAAATTAAAAACATTAACAGCAGAATTCAAATAACTATTAGTATATCGTTTTAAGAAAAAATTCGAATCTAATCCCTTAACGATTGGAATGCCTTTCACCATTTAAATAACTTTTTCATCTTTTCCTTTCAAACATTTCTCTAATGTCCGTCCATTGTTATAAAACAATTCACACAAATTGCTACAAATTCTTTATAAATAAAATAAACAATAGGGCACCGTTTGACATACTGGCATTTTCACATGTGAAGAAAAAAATGATAAGAAAAAACAACTCAAAACATAATTATTTAAACTTTTCCCAACAAATCAATTCCAATTCCATGACGGAATTTCTGTCAAGTCTAAATTTCAGTGCAATACTATTCTTTGCTTGCTATTTTTTTTTTTTTTAATTTTTGTGTTGTATTTTATCAAATAATTTTATGCTGAAACTTTAAAGCTTATGTATTGTTTTTCCCAAAAAAAAAAAAAATATTTTTAACAAAAAACTCCTTCCCATACATGCATGTATCTATGTATGTTGAAAACTCATATGTAATTTGATTGCCAGGACAGCGGAAATCGAGAGGTATGGATATGATGCTGTTTTTGTTTGAAATATTTTTTTTCTATTCTTGTTGGATTGGAGTAGAGTGCATTTTCTGTGCATTTTGTTTATTCTTTTTTAAATAGTGGATTAATTACTTTAAACATTTTGTTTTTCTTAATTTCATTTAAGCTATGTACAGACGGTTATCAGATCTTATAACATTATCAGTAAAATATTTTTAAAATGCCTCACAACCTTGTGAACTGCCAATTTTTGTCTTACAACGTTGTTAGAAAAAACATTCTGAATTCATTGTAAGACCAAAATATTGTCAGACACCTGACAATCGTGAGAACACTATTCGTAATCATTGTCTGATAATTGCCAGACATTGTAAGCTCGTTTTTTATTAACAGTTCTATTTATTTTAATGTAACTAACATTATTTTACTGTAACAGCATTGTTAGAGAAATATTAAAAACAAAATAGAAGAATTAAATTTTATAAAACTTTGTTATAGGCTTAAGCTACGTACAGACGGTTGTTATGTCTCACAATACGCCGGCAATGTACTGAAAATTAATCATTTATAGTAATAGGTCAATTTTCAGTTCAGATGATTCTACGAAAAACTTACAATTTTATTTCCAGGCGAGTGTTTGTCAACAAAAATTGTCAGTTCACACTATTTTCAGACTATTGTATACAAAAATTGTTAGAACAATTGTTAGACATTGTTAGAGCTTTCAAAGCATTTAATAGCAATTAAGTAAAAAGAAAACTAATAAAATTCAAAAAAGTAAAAAAATATAAGATGAAAAAAATATATATATTGTCGCTAGCACTTTAAGACTACTTTGATTTTCTTTTCTTTTATGTGCACTATTTCTTATTGCCGATTTCATCCCACTTAACAATGCTCCCAATCATAAGGCACAAATGCTCAAGAATTATTTTTTATTAGAACTGCCGCGATCAATAACTCTTGATCAAAGAAGACAGAAAAAAATAATTGAATACACTAAGCTGGGTGACGACTAGATATTTTGTAGTCGCTAGACTACTAATCATCACCCACTAGGATTCAAACTCGGTATCATGTAAACTTAACCAACTGCTGCTTAACCAACTAGCCAGCGGGATCTTATTTATTTTTCATCTATATTTGTCTCACATATGCAATTTGTTATAATATCAGTTGTTTAGTCTGCATTCTGCTGTCATCAGTTATTTTTTTATTTATTTATCAACGTACGTGCATGTTGATAGTCTCAGTGACTAGTTTTTCACTACCACGTTAAATTCTCAGTCGTTGTTTAGCTTCGATAGTGAACGGACGTGTTTGTTTTTTTGATCGCAAAGTAAAAAAAAAAAAAAAATATAACGGGATTAAGTAAAAACCGTAATAGGTGAACAGAGTGTTTTTGTTTAAAAGAAAAATTTTGTGACATTTTTTAAATACTGTTTTAAATTGTAAATAAAAAATAGAAACAATTAATTGCATGAGTGCACCTATCAGATGTAATTCTGAAAAAGAGCTTAGCTCCGGTAGAAAAAATCTTTGGATTTCAGAGGAAGAATCTGTGAAAAAATCACTGGAAAATTTCCTGTCTCTAAGAGATAGGAAACGCCCGCGATCGTGCTCGCCAAATATTGTTGTTACAACTGAAGACAAAACATCTTCCGGTTTAATTGTTGATGATAAGCCAAAAACCCAAGTAGGCATGGACAGGTACATAACCGTGGTTAAGAGACAGCGAAGCCCCAAATCAGCTCAAATATCATCTAAACCGAAAATTTCTAAAGATGATAATAGGACTTCGGCAACGGATAATAATAGGTTTGCTATACTGCAAACAGATGAGCCAACAATATCTAAAAAAACCTTTAAGCCGCCACCAATATATTTGCGAGAGCCTACCTCTAGTGACCTGGTAAAGCAACTTATTGCGGCAATCGGCAAAGACACGTTTAACGTAACATCGGTTAAGCACGGCGGCATAAATGAAACAAAAATCCAGGTAAACAGTGAAAATGAATACCGAAAGTTGTCTGACGTTCTAGAGAAGGAGAAGCGATCATTTTACACATATCAGCTTAAAAGTGCCAAAGGTATTCAGGTCGTTATAAAAGGTATTGACCCTTTTGTTGACACGAATGAGGTCAAAACCGGACTAGAAGACAATGGCTTCAAAATTAAAAATGTGGTTAATATTAGAAACCGTGAAAAAATTCCTCAACCCATGTTTAGGGTTGAATTGGAACCTAGAGATGTTCTCCTGAAAAAGAATGAAGTGCATCCAATTTATAACCTCAAATATCTTTTGCATCGTAAGGTTACCGTTGAGGAGCCTCATAAGCGTTTAGGGCCCGTCCAATGCCTAAACTGCCAAGAATTTGGCCATACTAAGGCCTATTGCAAGTTGCCCGCAGTTTGCGTTGTGTGTGGTGAACTTCACGGTACATCACAGTGCAAAAAACCTAAGACTGACGCGAGCGTTAAAAAATGCAGTAATTGTGGAGGTAACCACACTGCAAACTACAGGGGTTGTCCTGTCTATACTCACTTCAAGAGATCAATGACAAATAGGCCATCAATTTTAAATATGCCACCCCAGCAGACAAACACCATTTCTACAAGCAATTTTCCCCAGGTACGCCAGCCAACCAGCCATATACACGTGCAAAACCCCCAACAAATTTCTTATGCGAATGTGGTAAAATCCGATAGACCAAACTTGAATCAGGAGCCCAAGCCTCAAAACTCCGACCAAAATTTTAGCAATCTTGAGGCAACTCTGCAGACTCTTGTTCAATCTATAAATACATTTACGGTTTCCATGACGAACATGATGCAGGAAATGCTGAAAATGCAATCCACTATTTTGCAGGCAATTTTAAAAAAATGAATTGGTTGAAAATATGTTTCTGGAACGCAAACGGCATTCGCCAACAAAAAAATGAACTTGAGCAATTCCTTATGGAAAAGCAAATCGATATAATGTTGATTGCTGAAACCCATTTGACAACCAACAGTTATTTCAAAATTAATGGGTACGCATTATATGACACTAAAGATCCCCGCGGAAGATCTTGCGGAGGATCGGCAATTCTAATAAAATCCAGAATTAAGCACTATTTAATGAACGAGACACGTGAGGAGTATATCCAAGCAACTAATATATGCATTGAATATTTTCATGAAAAAATCGTTATTTCCTCGATTTACTCACCGCCCCGATTTTCAATAACAGAAAGCCAATATTCAAATTTTTTCAAATCACTTGGGCCTCGATTTTTAGCGGCTGGCGACTATAACGCTAAGCACACCTTTTGGGGATCACGCTTAATTACCTCGAAAGGCCGTGTGCTTTTTGACACCGTTTCCAAAATGGGCTTAGATGTGGTTTCAAGCGGACACCCCACTTATTGGCCGACAGACCGACGAAAGATCCCAGACGTTATAGATTTTGGAGTTGCGAAAAATTTTCCTTTAGAGTGGATGCAAGTGGAGCCTTCATTAGATTTGTCATCAGATCACTCTCCCACTATAATCTCTGTTTCGTTCCCCCAAGAGATTGGCTCACCGTTGACTGTCAATAGAGTTAATTGGTTAAAGTACAAAAAATTTTTGAGCACACATTGTACTGAAAATATCGCCTTGAGAACGCCTGAGGATATTGATGTGTCAATTAACAATTTTTCTGAAAACCTCAAACTGGCCGTACAGCATGCTACCACTAGTCATTTAAGACCTAGAAATGAGAGCAATAGAACTTATTCATCTGAAATTGAGCAACTTCTGTCAGAAAAAAGAAGAGTCAGAAGAGAGTGGCAACTTCGCAGGTCGCCCCAGCTTAAAACTAGGCTACGGGAATGCATAACTCAGCTAAGAAAACTGCTTGAAGTCCATAGAATGGCTTCCCTTAAAACATATTTGGAAAGCCTTGATGGTACCCCTCAATCTCATTATTCCTTGTGGAAAGCGACAAAAGGTTTAAAAAGACCCGTAATAGGTAAGCCACCTTTGCGAAATTCAACTGGCGACTGGGCAAGAAGCGATTCTGAAAAGGGAATGTTATATGTCGATCATTTGCGAAACGTTTTTATCACAAATGATTCAGAGAATAATACAGCGGAATTACCACCATATGTTGTTAGACCTCCTGTGTCTTTGAGATTTAATTTTCAAGACGTCGAAAACGTTATCGGTAATACAAACCCCAGGAAAGCTCCAGGCATTGATCAAATTACTGGTAAAATGCTTGAACAGTTACCTCGTGCAGCTAGAAGGGTTCTACTTTTTATTTTTAACGCCATTTTACGCCTTGAGTATTATCCTGCAGAGTGGAAGGTCTCAATGATTACTATGATACCCAAGCCAGGGAAGGATCTGACTAAGGTAGAATCATATAGACCAATAAGTCTTTTACCAACAATTTCAAAACTATTCGAAAAATTGTTAATGGCGAAGTTGAGTCCAATATTGAACAATGTGGGATGCATCCCTGATCATCAATTTGGCTTTCGGGCTAAGCATAGCACCATAGAACAAACGCACAGACTAGTCAATGTCATAAGACAAACCTTTGAGGCGAAGAAGTACTGCTCAGCTCTTTTCATTGATATTTCTCAAGCGTTTGATAAAGTGTGGCACGACGGCTTAATGCACAAAATAAAGCTAAATTTGCCTGCAAATACACACAAGCTTCTGGAAAGCTACTTATACGGGCGGAAGTTTGTTATCAGAGAAGGCGACTTTATTAGCCCAATTCAGCCAATCAAGGCAGGAGTTCCCCAAGGCAGCATACTGGGGCCTACTTTATATTTGATTTACGCCTCTGACATGCCAACGACATCTGGAATCCACACTTCTACCTTTGCAGATGACACAGCGTTTTTGAGTGTTCATGAAAACCACCATTTAGCATCACGAAATTTACAAGAATATACTTCAATATTAGAGAAATGGCTAAAACTTTGGAAAATCAAAGCTAATGAACAGAAATGTACTCATGTTACATTCACACTGTGTAGGCAAACATGTCCGCCTATCCAAATTAACAACTCACCTATTCCGCAGCACAACGAAGTCAAGTACCTTGGTATTCACCTGGACCGTAGGCTAACATGGAAGTCTCACATTGAAGCAAAGGTCACTCAGTTAAAACTAAAAGCAGCGCAGCTAAATTGGCTTATGGGCAGAAATTCGACACTGAAATTAGATTGCAAACTTTTGTTATACAACGCAATACTAAAGCCTATATGGTGCTACGGAATTCAGTTATGGGGCACCGCCTCAGCGTCAAACATTGAAAAAATCCAAAGGCGACAAAACAAAATTCTACGAACGATTACTGCAGCTCCATGGTACGTAAAAAATTCACGAATTCATAACGATCTGAGTGTTCCGCTGGTAAAAGAGGAATTTTCCAAGTACGCGACAAGGTATGTCAGTAAACTGGAACTTCATCCAAACGCTCTTGCTCGCAATATACTTAATTTTGGCGGCCACACTCGGCTTAAAAGAAGGGATACCGCTGCCACCATCAGATTGCTCAATAGGTGATTTTACCGAAATAGCTCCCGCATAATAAAACTTTTTTGTCTAGCATTGGCCGGACTTAAGAATTACATTTTTTAATTTTAAATTTAGTATTAAGATTTGAATACTTATTGTTAGTTCATTTTGAAGATTCAATAAATAAAAAAATGCTTAAAAAAAAAAAAAAAAAAACGTTAAATTCTACTCATAATTTTTAAAAACTTGGTTCGTACCAAGCTACATATTTTTAAAAGTCATGACTAAAATTTGCCGTGGTAGTGAAAACTATTAAAGGCAGAAATGAAGCCCTTATAGACCCGCGAACACCGATGAATAAAATGTTATGTTCGGACTAAAAATGGCGGCACAGCAAAAAATAAAAAATAAACTGAATTGTTTTTACATTATCTTTAATCCTGGAGATTGACTGACACTATTTTTTTTTTTTTTTTGTTTGGAAGGGGAATAACTCTAATGTACGTGCGTTTAAAACAAACCATCGTTATTTAATTCTCCGATATAGTTGATAATACGAAAAAAAAAAAAATAGATTTTCATAATCTGTATTTATAATGGGTGATTTTATAAGAACTATCGGAAATTAAAAAAAAAACACATAAAATTCAGGAAAATGCATGAAATATTTATTTGGATCGATAGTTGGGTCGATATAATTTAATGTTTGAAGACTATTTCTTGCAAATGTTGGCCGCAGCTGCGCCTCAAATGGTCCATCCGCTTAGTCCAATTTTGGCATACTCTTTCCAACATTTCGGCCGGTATCTCACGAATAATATTGGGAATGTTGGCTTCCAGTGCGTCAATCGAAGCGGGCTTGTCGCTATAGACATTAGCCTTAACATAGCCCCACAAAAAATAGTCTAGAGGCGTTAAATCGCACGATCTGGGCGGCCGATTGACTGGTCCCAAGCGTGAAATAAACTGTTCACCGAACTCGCCTCTCAATTGGTCTATTGTTTCGCGTGCTGTGTGGCATGTGGCACCGTCTTGTTGAAACCACATGTCATGCAAGTCAAGCTCTTCCATTTTGGGCAAAAAAAAGTTTGTTATCATCGCACGGTAGCGCTCACCATTCACAGTAACGTTGTGATTCGCATCATCTTTGAAGAAATACGGCCCAATGATGCCGCCAGCCCATAATCCGCACCAAACGGTTGTTTTTTGTGGATGCATTGGTAGCTCTTGCAATGCTTCTGGCTGCTCTTCACTCCAAATACGGCAGTTTTGCTTGTTCACGTATCCATTCAACCAGAAATGAGCCTCGTCGCTGAACACAATTCTTCGATAAAAAAGTGGATCTTCATCTAACTTTTCAAGAGCCCATTCACCAAAAATTTGGCGTTGTGGTAGGTCGTTTGGCTTCAATTCTTGCACCAGCTGTATCTTATAAGGCTTCACACCCAAATCCTTCCGCAAAATTTTCCACGTAGTGGAGTAACAGAGGCCCAATTGCTGCGAACGGCGCCGAATCGATAATTCACGGTCATCACCAACACTGGCCGATACGGCTGCGATATTTTCTTCAGATCGCACTCTACGTAAGCGTGTTGGTGGTTTAATGTCCAACAATGTAAATTTGGTGCGAAATTTTTTTACAATAGCCCGAATAGAAGCCTCAGTAGGTCGATTAAACTGACCATAAAATGGAAGAAGCGCGCGATGAACTTTCTTAACAGAGCACGCATTTTGGTAATAAAATTCAATAATTTGCAAGCGTTGTTCGTTTGTAAGACGATTCATGATTAAATTATAGACCAAACTGAAGATGTTTGACAGTGACACAAGATACAAAACGTGCGTGAGCTGTCAAAACTAGTGTTGCCAAAAAGATAATAGCAAAAAAATCACTCTATACAACTATATTAAGCATGACAGAAGAGGTTCTCACGCTTCGTATTAAAGTACTATTGAAGAGCTTGTACATATTGTAGATTTAGTAAGTCTTGGTAAATTTAAAACTTGACAACAACAAAATTCATAGATTTTTAATTTACGAAATTAACGACCTTTACCATACCAAACACAGTAGTAGACGTAGTAAGTTCATTTATTTACAAGTATGAAACAGCCAGCAGATTTGACACCATATGTATTTTTTTTTGCTGTTAATAAAATTGTTTAAAATGGAAAACATTAAAAAAGATAACATGTAAAAAGTTCAAATAAAAGATGGAGTATTTTTAAGATTTTATCTCATTTTACGAAACTCCAATAGTTGTTTCGGGTTTTTTATAATACCAAAGAAAATGTCGCCCACACTTAAACGTTTACAATATTATTATATTTAAAAGCATTTTAAATTTAATACAAAGTGTGAAAACCGTTAGAGTTTTATTATATCGCGGGTATTTTTTTTTTTAACTTGGGCCCCTACATATACATTGCATTGTACCAGCACTAGAAAAATAGGTTGTGAGGAGTGTATATGAACGTTTGACTTGAACTTTCCAATGTCGAGTAGTGTTTTGTCCGTTGTGTTGTGAACACGTATTAAGTGTTATCCGCGTTTAGTGTTTTTTGGTTTTTTCTTAATTTTTATTTTTGTGTGTTGTTTTTATATTGCAAGTAATTTGCAAGTTAAATAAAACCAAATAAAATATACAGCTAAAATCTTTTTTTAAATAAAACAATAAAATGTACAGGAAAAAAAACATAAATAACATAAAACTTTTAAAACTCTTAAAGATATAAATCTAAACAACAACAATATAAATACGACTACCAACAACAAATGCAATAAACCATACAACTAACAAATACAAACAATTATACATACATGCTGTTACCCAATAAACCAGACGGATCAACACACAGAAGAAAATAAAATAAAAGTAACACCCACAACAACAATAATAATAAAATAATAATAATAAAAAAAACTAAGTAATATGGATAAATGGCTAGATCAGGGCTTTTATGGCCCTTATGCAGGCATTGTTCCACATTCCCACATACCTTTAAAAAAACAAATAGTTATTTTGCAATGTTGGTGATATTGGGTAAACTGTATATCTCTCTGAAAGAGAGATATACAGTCTTACGTTTATTTAATGAACTTTTTCATTCTATTTACTACACTGCTTAGTAGCTATAACGAAACTCTTACATTAATGCAATGAAATATCTTCATTATAATAACGTAATTTTTTCGTAGCTATTATGACAGTGTTACATTAATAAAATGAAATTTGATCATTATATGAGCTACACTGTTTACTTATTAAAAAACAATTTTTGAAAGGTTTAAAGATATTTTATTAATAAGTTGTTGACCAGAGATAAAAACGCGTGGTGTTTTTCACGAGAGTTAGAAAGCAACTGATTTATTCATATCTTTTTTTTATTACTAGCACTATGCAAAATAGTGATGCTAAATTAAAATGATTATTCGATTCATAACACCTTCCCTAAATAAACTTTTGCACAAAAACATATTTTAATAAAAATAGAAAAATAAAATTATTTCAGGCCAAACTGTTGTGTAAAAGACTTGTATTTCTTAGCTACAGGGCCCTTTGTAAATATATCATCAAGCATTCTATTTGTATCCAGATAGCTCAATTTGACATTACCATTCTCAAGTTTCTCACAGATAAATTTGATTCTGATATCAACATGTTTGGTTCTAGATGAGTACGAGTTGTTCATGGCAATTTGTATTGAACTTTTATTATCACAGTACAGTGTTATGGAGTTCGGAGAATTCTCAACTATTTCACGCTCTAATATACATTCTTGAATCGCGGTAACCATAGACATAAATTCCGCCTCTGTTGACGAAAGTGCTACCGTACATTGTCGTTTTGTTCCCCATGAGACCGCTGCACCTTGCATCATAAAAACATAGCCTGTTGTAGATCGCCTGTTATCAAGGTTACCACCCCAATCAGCATCAAAGTAACCAATTAAATTACTTGTTTTCTTTTCAAATACCAAACCTTTATCTATAGTCCCCTTGAGATATCGCAGTTGCGTACACCAACACGTGTATGTTAGCGAAAATAGTGTACATGTACGATAGCCAATTGCGCGTGTAGCTTTACATTATGTTCGTGTTCGTGTAAAGTAAAGAAGAACATGTACGATTACATTTTTCTCTTATGGCTGTATATTAAGGTTATGTATGTGTTTATGTATAGCTGTCGAAGTTCTCAACGCACTCAAAAATATTTTTCTTGAGTAGTCATCCACAAAGTTACAATAAAACGAGCGCCTGAGAAGATTTGTTATTAAATGGTCCCATTGCGTCTGAGTAAACAATTTCAAGTAATTCTGTAGCTCGGTAACCATCTTTGAATGAATTTCTAATTTGTTTACCTTGTATACAAATTTCACATTTATTTGGCTTTATTTGAAAATTAAGTTTACTGTGACCTTTTATTTTGTGCAAATTTTCATCGCAAATATGACCAAAGCGTCTATGCCGTAAATTTGCACTATTTGCCACAAAAGCTTTCTCTAAATTCTTAGAAGAAACATAATTTAAACGATACAGGTTGTTGTGTAAACTTGCTGTACCTATTACATCACCTTTGCTGCCATAAACTGTACACATGTCTTTCTCAAAAATAACCGTTTTATTGTATTATTATTAATGAGAACCTCACTACCTCGCTTACTTTGTGTGCAGGTGGTAGGCGTTCACTCTACAAATGCGGCAATGTATATGAAAAAGTATACTAGGTTCGTATATGAGATGGTGTGCATTACTGACTTACAAGTGTGCATCGGATCATCGCTTCTGTAAGCGAAACTTTGGCCGCTGGGAAGTCGACTTTGACTTTTGTCATTCATATAAAGAATTAAATGCTGTAAAATATTTTGGGCACAAAAATTATTTTGTCTCTCTGTCTATCTCTCTGAATTCAAGTAAATGAAGATTACGTTGCAATAATGATGGAATCATTCTATGCACAACATTTGTTTCTCTCTTTATGATTGTGTTGCTTTCTTTTTTCTTGTTTTTAATAAAGGAAACCTAAGAATTATTTATTACGTTCATAGAACGAACATTCCATTTATGGAACTAGTATTATTAACAACCGAATTTTTTTATTTTACCCAGATCCCGTTATATAGAAATAGAGTACATTTCATTCTTATAAGAAATAAGAGTGAATTAAATTTTACGTAAATAAAGTAGTAGTAGTGTTTTGTCTCTCATCCTGTACACACGTATTTTGTTACTGCAATCCGTATTTTCTACATATGTATGTTCATTATTTAAATTCCTATGAAACCAAATTGCACCGGTGTAGGTAGCAAGTTGTGTACACGTTTATTTTTTTTTTTTTTTTTTTTTGCTCTTTTTTCATCGTTGTCCATATTGTCTGCATATATATGTCCATTATTAACTTCGTATGAATCCAGAATGCACCGGAGTAGGTAGCAAGAAGTTTACATGTGTTTTTTTTCTCCTTTTTCACCGTTGTCCGCGTTTTCTCTATATATGTTCATTATTAATTTATTTTCTTCATTACCTTGTAGTATGGAAGGTGTTGGACTAAATTTTGATAGTCTGAGCAGTGTCGAAGGTATATACACTGGGCACTGATCAGTTTTAACTAATTTAATTCCAACATTCTAAATGCTGTAATAGAGTTTTAAATGTTGTAATAGAGTGTCCTTTGGTCTTTCATGTTGCTATTGTTGAAGTTAAACCTCGACAAATACTACTCCCTCTTTTCTTCTACTCATAACCTATTTTCCCAGTTCCAGTACAATGCACTGCATATGTAGGGGTCAACCCCTGAGTACTGGTCCAAGATAAAAAAAAAACAATGACAAGTAGTTGTTCAACTAAGAAAAGATATTTCATTATATGGAATAGTTCATTAATTTTTAATCTTTATCAATGATTAGAAGAAAAAAAAATATATTCTTGTATTTGCAAACTCCTAAAAGTTAATATCATCGTTAAATTCAGTTTGGTTTTAATTTTTTACTATGCAAAAACTTTTCATCGTATTAAAGAAAGAAAGGTGGACGAAACAGTTACGAAGCATTTTTCTTTCAGTGTGGAATAATGTTCAAAATTCCTTTTGTATATGGAAGAGGTCAATAATCTTTTTATTTATTTATTTTTGGAAAATTGGGGACGTGTGCCAAATTGTCCTCTCTAGAATTAATTGTCAAATAACTTCGTTATTTGTAGACCAATTTTCAAAATTCCTTTTTCATATAAAAGATATCTCATCAAAATTGAGCACGCCCTAAAAATTAATTTTCAAATAACTTCGGCATTTATGAACCAATTTTTAAAATTCTTTTTGGGTACAGAAAATGTATACAAAACGACTAATATTACTTTTGCGGGACGAAGTTATCGCAAATTGACCACCTGAACAATTGATTGTGTCACAGATGAAAAACGTTTAAAATATAATTCCTTTTTTAAAATGAAACGAAACAAGTTATTCGTTGGTTTTATTTAAACATAAGAAATATTTTATTCACGATTAATTTATACGTAGTTATGTCAGGACGTGTTCGTACAGAAAAATCTAGAGACAAACTATGACTCACACGTTCGTTAAACTTCTTAGCAAAAAGACGCCGTGTGTCGGTAAGTACAGGGTTGTATACTTTAAGTGTTGACTACTCAGCGGTTGACAGTTCGGCTGATCCTGACCAGAAGTCGTCCTCGGCTTCCTCTTCGGGATCTAATTCGGGAGAGACGGCACACCACTTTTTCATTTTATCTGAGCTGTATACTGAACAGAATTTACGCGAAGAGATTTGTAATCCTGGAGAATCTTCAACGAGGTAGCGGTCGTTGCCAAGTACACGGGTAACCATGTAAGGACCACGATATCTTGGTTCAAGCTTTCTTGATTCACCGGTAGACTGCGGTTCGTTCTCTAATACGACCAAATCATTCACCTGGTATAGGGTAGGGCTGGTATGTTTCTTGTCGAATCTATTTTTTCATTTTTCTCGTTCCTTTGCTATATTATGGAGAGCAAGGTCACGTTTCTCCGTGATAGTCATATTATCGGCAGTGGCACAATCGTCCTGAATGGCGGCAAGAATTCTATTCTGAACCAAATCTATTGGTTTATAGTCGAACACGAGCTCGTTCGGACTGAAACCCGACGTTGCGTTTTCCTGGGAATTTACTGACCATTGTAGTTCGTGCAACCGTGAATCCCAGTCTTTAGATTCTTTGGTGGTGGTACGAAGATAGTTTAAAATAATTTGATTCGCGCGTTCTACCTGGCCATTTGCTCTAGGGGTGCGCACTGCAGTTTTGATATGTTGAATGTTGTGACGATCACAATAGTCCTCAAATAATTTTGAAGAAAACGCGGTACCACGGTCCGTAATAATTCTTCTAGGTAAACCAAAGTATCCCGTTAGTTCATTTAAAATACTTAACACAGGTGCTGTCTTTGTGTTTCTCACGGCTTTCACGACAATAAACTTAGTAAACCCATCTGAGATAGCAAGTATGTAATTGTTTCCTCTTTTACTGCGTATAAACGGCCCTAGATGGTCAATATGAATTTGACGAAACGGGAGCGGTTCTAGAGAACCAAAATGGAGGACTCCTTCAGGTTTACCACCCCTGGATTTGTTATAGCAGCATTCAGTACAAGCTGCTATATATTCTTTTACGTATTTTCGCATTCGATCGAACCAAAATGTCTGTTTCAACCTTTCTAAGGTTTTCTCGAGACCGTAGTGCCCAACGTCATCATGGCAATGTTTAACAATTCGCCATCTTGTTGATTTTGGAACAACAAATTTAGGCCCTATATCAGTTTTTCTATAAAGGCGATGATTTTGAAGAATGTAATCAGATTTGATCTGCTTGGCCTGATCGGATATCGTTGATCCATTTAGGACACCAACTATGTGTCGTAGTTTTGCGTCCTGGAGTTGCATGGTGAGTAACCAATCTTCACCATTAACATTAATCTTCATTACAAACCCGGCAGTTTCAAGTTCTTTTGGCGGCAAGTCTGGACAGCGGCTCAGTGCGTCTACATGAGCCATGCGTGACCCTTCACGATGAACGAACTCGCAATCGTATTCCAATAGTTTCATAAACCAACGAGCAATTTTAGGAATTAGTTCCTTGTTAGCCTTGGCTTTAGTTATAGCTGCGCAATCTGTTACCACTCGAAATGGCTTTCCACCTAGATACACACGGAATCGATCTATGGTCTCTACCACTGCGAGCACCTCCAGTTCATAACTATGATATCTGCTTTCGGTTTCGGTTGTGTGGCGGCTGAAATAAAATACGGGTTGCCAATTTTCGCCTTCTGTTGACTGTAGCAAGACACCGGCTAGGCCAATACTACTCGCGTCAGTGTGGACCTCGTGTTTTGCATTGAAATCAAAAATTGCCAGAACTGGCTTACTGGATAGTATATCAACAAGTCTCTGAAAAGACTCCTGCTGTGAGGTACCCCATACAAATTTTGACCCTTCCGTTTTCCGCAATAAATCAGTCAAAGGACGGGATATAATAGAGTACTTCTCAATGAATTTTCGAAAAAACCCGGTAAGTCCCAAGAATCGGCGGACTTCTGTTACGTTTGTTGGAGTTCCAAAATTTTTAATTGCGCTTATCTTATCACCCGGGGTGATTCCGTTTTTATTTACTACATGGCCAAGGTAAGAAATTTGTTCGGACAGGAAATTGCATTTATCCAAGCGAAGAGTAAGACCACTTTTTTCCAATATAGTTAGAAAACGATCCAATCGCTCGATACCCTCTGCAACAGTCTTGCTCGGTATTATGACGTCATCAAGATAAGTTAAAACCTCACCAGGCTTCATCAATCTTGCTACACGATTCATTACTCCCTGAAACACGGCAGGGGCATTTACCAAACCAAAAGGCATGCGATTAAATTCATAATGCCCTGCTGTGGTTACAAACGCGGTGAACTTCTTAGAGTCTTCATCGATCTCTATCTGATGATAGCCCATACGAAGGTCTAGAGTGGAAAAATACTGGTTTCCTGACAGTAAAGCAAATTGCTCATCTATTATAGGCATCGGAAAAGGCGTTTTTTGTGTTATACGATTTAACTGCCTGTAATCGACACATAGCCGATCTTCTCCATTTTTCTTTTCCACCAGCACGATACATATTCATATTCATAAAATCATCTTCGACAACGAGTAGTTCGGTTTTAAAAACATTACCATCAATTTCCAATTCGGCGGCGACTTTGTTGGTACATTCATATTCTCCACCGGCAAAACCTTTCAGCGAAACTAAGCAAGGAATGTTATTACCAACGTTGCCGGCACACGATTTCCTTACCAGATTATATGCACTACCAGAATCAATATAGGCCATCGTCTCAATTTGATTGATTTTAACTTTCTTAGTTAAATCGCTAGTCTGCTGCGAAGTATTAACAATTTTGTTAACATTAGATGGCAAAATCGGTTTAGAGTATTTCGTTGTAGTACAATCGGATGTGGCGTGTGTTGTACGGTGACAGTTCTTACAACGTTCCTTTCTCTGCGGTTCGGGACATTTGATCGAATAGTGACCATATCCAAAACAATTAAAACATTTAACTTTACCACCTGTTGCGTTATTGTTTTCATTTTTCTTTAAAACTCCGGAGTTGTTTGAATATTTTTCACCTACCGGCGTTAGTTTTTGTTTATGTACGGCCGTAGACAGCATTACCACTTCATTATAATTGCAATAACTATTAATGTCACGATACAATTGATTGCAACTATAATATTCGTTAGAAATTTTACGTTTTAGGTCGGCATCATTAATGCCATTTACGATGTGTCTTGCAATCGCAGATTCCGATAAATTACCTTTGGTACCTACAGCTAACATTCTAAAATAGTATTCTTGTGGTACTTCATTTACGCGGCGCTTCATCTGAGACATTCTTATATGTATATCAGCGGCGTGTTCGACATGAGGAAAATCCTGCAAAAATTTTCGTACAAAATCTTGCCAAGACAAGAAAACAATTTGTAACGCGTCGACCCAATATTTGGCGGGTGCCTGCATTTTCTGCTGAACGGCAAATATTAACGACTGGTCGTCCCAGCCATAAGCTTCTTTCAGAGTCTCTACTCGTTTGACAAATTGTGTTGAATTTAAAGATTCATCGGACGATGGATTGAATTCGGGGAGTATGGCCAACATTTCCCTTACATTACCATAAGGATTTGTAGGAAAACCATAATTTACAGGTGCCGTTGGGGGCACATACGACGGTGGCACATATACGTTGGCTGCTGACGGAAATCGTTCATAGATACGAGGCGCTGATACGTGGCCAGATGATATTTGCGGGTGTGTGTTGGTGACGTAGCATGGTGCTGTTTGTTGCCCGACAGTCGGCATACTAAAACTTTGTTGATTGGCATAATGTGCTGTTAGCGGAACACAGATTGGCTGTTCATAGACATAACCAGTTGATGTCACATGCTGCGCTCGCGACGGCTGCATGATAACGGGTGGTTGCGAATAAACAGTAGGTAACGATGTTGTCGGTATACAACTGCCAATAACTTCAGTGGACGATATGGGTGGAATGTTTCCGTGTGAAACACTGTCGGATACGGTATGAGCCGGAGAACCAATGGGTGACGAAAATGCTTGTATGTGAGATGAGGTTTCAGTTGATTCAAAACGTGTTGCTTGTTCGCGCAAGTCGGCAATAGTTTCTTCTAACTGAGCTATACGTTCTTTCAACCCGGGTGTATTTTGTCTTCCCTCAAGACGTTCAATCAATTGATTCTTCCTACCAGAGCAAGGCAAACCAGCTTCTCTGCATTTCAATTGCAATTGTTTTACGGTTAAACCTTGTAAATTTTCCATCGCGTCTATTTTTTTTAGGAACGAATCCCACTTCTGAGAAAATGTCACAGATGAAAAACGTTTAAAATATAATTCCTTTTTTAAAATGAAACGAAACAAGTTATTCGTTGGTTTTATTTAAACATAAGAAATATTTTATTCACGATTAATTTATACGTAGTTATGTCAGGACGTGTTCGTACAGAAAAATCTAGAGACAAACTATGACTCACACGTTCGTTAAACTTCTTAGCAAAAAGACGCCGTGTGTCGGTAAGTACAGGGTTGTATACTTTAAGTGTTGACTACTCAGCGGTTGACAATTGTGAAATAACTTCATCATTTATGGAACAATTTTCAAAATTCCTTTTGTATATAAAAAAGGTCAATAATTTCTGTTTTTTTTTTTTGTGTTTTTTTTTTTTGTTTTTGTGGAAAATTGGTGTCGTGATTGCCCTTCCCATAATTAATTATCAAATAATTTCGTCATTTGTGAACTTATTTTCCAAATTATTTTTTCATATAAAAAAAAATATCCACAAAACTGTTCTTTACAACTGAAGGTGGTGGAGGTTGTCACAATACGCCCACCTCAAAAATTCATTATCAAAGAACTTCGGCATTTGTGGACCAATTTTTAAAATTATGTTTGTATGCAGAAAAGCTATACTAATTTATCTTTTTTTTGGTAAAAGGGGGGAAGGGAAGCAAATTGCCAGCTCCAATAAATAAGTGATTATCATACGACTCCGTCAAATGTGAACCAATTTTGAAAATTCTTTTTGTATATAGAAAAGGCCGAAAATAAATTTTTTATTGAGAAGAGAGTGGCAAACTCGCAGGTCTCCCCAGCTTAAAACTAGGCTACGGGAATGCGTGACTCGATTAAAAAATCTGCTTGAAATCCAGAGAATATATTCATTTAAAACATATTTGGAAAGCCTGGATGGTACTCCGCAATCTGACTATTCTCTGTGGAAAGCGACAAAAGGTCTGAAAAAACCCGTAATAGGTAAGCCACCTTTGCGGAAGGATCCCACTAAAGTAGAATCATATAGTCCAATAAGACTACTACCAACAATTTCAAAACTGTTCGAAAAATTTTCAATGGCGAAGTTGTCTCCAATACTTAATGATGTGGGATGTATCCCTGATCATCAATTTGGCTTTCGGGCTAAACATAACACCATAGAACAAACACATAGACTAGTCAATGTCATAAGACAGACTTGATCACTGGTGCCATATTATATAATAACAAATTCATTCTGTATTAAACGATAAAACGGTTTAAAGAGTTTATTTTTAATTTAATAGCTTACAAGCGTTCTCTTATGTTTGTATTTTTGATTAATTTTTATTTTTAATCAAACTTATAGCATTGTTTCCCAGTCGAGTCACTCGACATCAATCGTGTAAATTTAAGTTTCACAGTCTCGCAAGTTGGTGTTCGCTTGAAGTTCCCAGTGCCAATTGATATTTGTTACGTAATAACAAATATCGATATTGCCAGATCAGAACTATGAGTGTAGTTAAGCGATTCTTCCAAAAATATAAAATAAAAACTACTAAATTACTTTAAAATAAATGCAACAATTTTTAAAAATATGGGGTGGCTAATCAATTTTGCTACATTAAGAAACTCAAATAACTTTTTGTAAATTTTTTGGTTTGTACATCGGGTTTTAGTTTAAGTTTTTTCTTAAGAAGGATTTTTTACAATACAAATTTGCTGTGAAACAACACGAAAAGTAATAATCAAATCTTTAGCCGGGGGACAACTAGCTGTTTCGTAGTCGCTGCACTACTCATCAGCACCCACTAACAATATGGCGCTAATTTGTTTTTTTTTTTGTCAAATGTTATTATTGTTTACATTCGTTTGCAAGTGAGTATTTTTGCATACCTGTTTTTGCTCAAGGTTTTTTTAGTGCAAATAAAGAAAACTGATGAATACATACATTTTGTTGTTGCGTGAAAAAAAAAGTATTTTTGCTGGGATTTGCTTGGTTTGCTCAGTTTGCATGACCCATCGTGAAAACTGATTATTTTTTGCGTTTAAAAAAATTGCAAAATTTTGCATGAAAAATTTGTTTTTCATTTTTAAATTCTGAATAACTACGAAAAAAAAGATAGAAAAGAAATTAATAGAAAAGCTTCTTTCAAAATGTTTTAATAAGACGTGAAAAAAACACTTTTGTTAAAATATTTGTTATGTGATAGCAAAACAGCAAGTACGTAATTTTGAAATTTATATTCGCATGGGACAGCACCTTTGACATTGCGACACAAAAATTTAAAATGAATATGCTTCTTCGGAATTGTGAAACAGGCTGTTAAAAGTACTTACATTCTAGCGTCAGAAAATGTTGAGTCGGCATTAATACTTAGTGTTTAGTATTATGAATTATCATACATAAGAATTTATGTATGATAAAGTGAACAGAAATTACCAGCTAAGGGCTTGGTAATAACGAATAATAAAATCACATAATGATTATGGTGTTTTCAGTGTATTTATTGTTCCGTTTTTACCTTTAAAAACGCTTTATAAGATTCTTCAATTGCAAAGGAAATAATGACGTGGACACTTGTTCGTTACACAGTACTAAAATACTTCAGAACTGTATTTACACTTAATAACACTGTGTATTAACACACTAGACTTGATTACTTTTCTGACTTGCACAACATTTAAAATTAAACTGTGCCTCTGCTGAACATCTGTCTGTTATTTATACGTCTGTATTACCTTCGATTACGGAGATAATAAACTCGAATAACGGAAAGTAACTGCAATTCATCTTAAATCTTGAAAGACGGCAAATAAACTGCTATCTATGGTCGGAAAAGACTTAACAGAATCCTCGCATCGAAAGTGTTCAACCGACAAACGTGTTAAATTAATTTAAAATCAATCATTAGTAAAACTCCTAAATTTGTTTTTTACTACAATCATTTGTTCTCCTTAAGTGATGTACTTAAATACGAGTATGTAGTTGATCCGAAAATTGTTTTGCATAGTTTATCGTTAAAACAATTTTGTAGGAAAAAAAGGAACTATTTTAAAAATTAAAATAAACGTTGCCGTATTACTAATAACTATTTTCCTTAATTACAAAAATCTTATATTCCATTTATATAGATTGTTCCGAACTTGGTGCGAATTTTAAAGAACCTCATTTTGGGCGGCTACTCTCAAGAGCATGACGTAAGCGGAGTAAGCGATCCATTTTTGCAAGTAAAAATTTTACGATTGCTACGTATTTTGGGTCATAACGACACTGATGCTTCGGAAGCCATGAACGATATACTGGCGCAGGTGGCCACAAATACTGAGACAAGTAAAAATGTGGGAAACACGATTTTGTATGAGACGGTGTTGTCTATAATGGATATAAGGTAAGTTTGGCCAAAATTTGTATCTAAAAAGTAAACGAATTTAATATTATTTACTTGAGAGTTATCTATTCGCTTCACTGTCGTCATGATAAATTTCGTTTAAGTACTCTTCGTATTGTAGGTGCGTTAGGGTTTGAATATCAAACTTGGCAACCATTTAAGCGCTTTTACACTTGAAAATATTAATATTAGTTTACAAATACTAATATTATAGAATTATGCAATAATAGGTGTTATGCAATAAACCATTGTTCATCACACAAAAAAAAACTGCATGAGAGAACCTAGCAAATGCAATTCTGAGAAACAGCTTAGCTCAACTAGTAAAAACACTTGGATTTCTAAAGAGGAATCTTTAAAAAAATCGTTAGAAAATCTTCTTTCTACAACAGAAAGAAACCGCACGCATTCGTGTTCATCAAATATATTTGCCACATCTGAAGAAAAAACATCTTCTAGTTCAACTAGCGCCAATAAGCCAAAAACCCAAGGCATGGATAAATACATCACCGTTGTGAAACGGCAACGAAGCCCTAAATCTGCACAATCATCATCAAAGCCTAAAATACCTAAAGATGAGGACCCCGGTAAGCCTTCTGATAATAATAGATTTGCTATTCTCCAAACGGATGAGCCAACATGTTCAAAAAAAATCGTTTAAACCTCCTCCAATTTATTTCAGAGAGCCTACATCCAAGGAACAAAAATGCAGGTAATTCATGAAAATTATTACCGCAAATTGACGGACGACTTGGAGAAAGAAAATAGAGCTTTTTACACCTATCAGCTTAAAAGTGCGAAAGGCCTTCAAGTTGTTGTTAAAGGCATTGATTCTGGCGTAGATCTTGATGACGTTAAAACTGGTTTGGAAGAGAAAGTGTTTAAAATTAAGAATGTTCTTAACATCAGCAACCGAGAAAAGATACCTCAGCCCATGTTTACGGTGGAATTAGAACCAGGAGATGTCACCTTAAAGAAGAATGAAGTTCATTCAGTATATAATGTTAAATACCTTCTATACCGGAAAGTTACTGTAGAGGAGCCGCATAAGCGCTCAGGACCCGTTCAGTGCATGAACTGCCAGGAGTATGGCCACACTAAGACATATTGTAAATTGCTGTCTGTGTTGTGTGTGGTGATCTCCATAGCACATCACAGTGCAGCAAATCAAAAAGTGACACAAATGTAAAAAAATTGAGTAATTGTGGAGGTAATCATACTGCTAATTACAGGGGTTTCCCCGTTTATACCCTCTTCAAACGCTCAATGCCAAATAAATCATTAGCTCCTCCTAAGCCGTCCAGCAATCGCAATTCATTTCAAGCAACAATTTTCTTCAAGCAAGTAAGTCAACAACCCAAATAAATGTTCCAAGCTCTAACCAAGTTTCTTATGCCAATGTGGTTAAGACTAATATACCAAACGCGAATCAGAAGTCCAAGTCTCAACAGCCACATTGCAGACTTTGGTTCAATGAATAAACATTTACGGCTTCTATGACCACCATGATGCAGGAAATGCGAAAAATGCAATTAACTATTTTATAGGCTATTTTAAAAAATGATTTATTTAAAAATATGTTTCTGGAACGCAAACGGCATACGCCAACATAAAAATGAACTTGAACACTTTCTGAGGGAAAGGCAAATCGATGTTATGTTGATTGCTGAAACTCACCTGACGTCAAGAAGTTATTTCAGGATAAATGGCTGTATACTATATGACACTAAAGATCCACGTGGAAGATCTTGTGGAGGTTCGGCTATTCTAATTAAAAATAGAATTAAACATTACTTGTTAAATGAGACATGTGAAGAATATTTTCAAGCAACAAATATTTGTATTGAACACATTCGCAATAAATTGGTAATTTCACCGATTTATTCCCCGCCTCGGCTTTCAGTTACAGAAAACCAATACTAAAATTTTTTTACTTCACTTGGATCCCGATTTATAGCTACTGATGACTATAATGCTAAACACACATTTTGGGGCTCAAGATTAATCTCCCCGAAAGGTCGTGTGCTTTTTGATACTATATCAAAATTGGGTTTAGATGTAATCTCCAACAGGTATCCCACCTATTGGCCATCTGATCGGCGAAGGATCCCAGATGTTATTGATTTTGGAATAGTAAAAAATGCCCCCTTAGATTGGATGCATGTGGAGCGTTTATTGGATTTGTCCTCCGATCACTCACCTACTATGGTCTCTATATGTTAATTTTTAATGCTGTTTTAGGTATCGTAAATTAATTTACGCTTCTGACATGCCAACCAGATCTGCTAGTCACACTTCAACTCTTGCAGATGACACAGCGTTCTGCAGTGTTAATGAAAACCATCAACTAGCTTCACGAAATTTATAGGAATATATTTCAAAATTAGAGAAGTGGCTAAATCTTTGGAAAATCAAAGTTAATGAACAGAAATGCACTCATGTCACATTCACACTGTGTAAGCAAACATGTGCGCCAATCCAAATTAACAACTCACCTATTCCGCAGCACAATGAATTCAAGTACCTTGGAATTCACCTGGACCGTAGACTAACGTGGCAGTCTCACATTGAAGCAACGGTCACTAAATTGGCTTATGGGCAGAAACTCGAGGTTGAAGTTGCCTTGCAAACTTCTGTTATACAATGCAATTCTAAAGCCCATATGGTGCTACAAAATTCAATTATGGGGCACCGGCTTAGCGTCAAATATTGAAAAAATTCAAAGGCGACAAAACCAACTTCATCGAACGATTACTGCAGCTCCATGGTACGTAAAAAATTCACGAATTCATAAAGATCTGAGTGTTCCACTGGTAAAAGCGGAATTTTCTATGTACGCGACAAGGTAACAAACGCTATTGCGCGTAATATACTTAATTTTGGCGGCCACACTCAGCTTAGACACTCAGATTGCTCAATAGGTGATTTTACCGAAATAGCTCCCGCATAATAAAACTTTTCGTCTAGCTTTGGCCGGACTTAAGTAAAAATCACACTTTTTAATTTTAAATTACATTTTAAATTTAGTATTAAGATTTGAATACTTATTGTTAGTTCATTTTGAAGATTCAATAAATAAAAAATGCTAAAAAAAAAATTTTACGTCTCGAGTATTTTCCTATTGAGATACCCAAACCAGGAAAGGATCCTGCAAAAGTTGAGTCATATTTGAAAATAAGTCTATTGCCAACAATTTCAAAACTGTTCGAGAAACTGCTAATGATGAAGTTGACCCCAATCTTGAATGAAGTACGTCTAAGCATAGCACCATAGAACAAACACACAGGCTGGTGAATGTTATCAGAAACGCGTTCGAAGACAAAAAAATATTGCTCAGCTCTATTCATTGACGTTTCCAAAGCCAGGGTAGCGTATTGGGTCCAACTTTATAGTTGATTTATGCTTCTGACATGCCAACGAGCTGCAAAATTCACACTTCAACTTTTGCAGATGATACAGCATTCATCAGTGTCCATGAAGACTATAAATTAGCATCACAAAATTTGCAAGAACATATTCTTATATTGGAGAAATGGCTGAAACTTTAGAAAATCAAAGTAAATGAACAAAAATGTACCCATGTTACATTCACACTGCGTAGAAAAACTTGTTCGGCTATTAAAATCAACAACGACATTGTTCCGCAACATAGTGAAATCAAATACCTTGGTATTCATCTCGACCGTAGGCTCACGTGGAGGTCTCACATTGACGCTAAAGTCACCCAGATGAAATTAAAAGCGGTGCAACTAAATTGGCTCATCGGCAGAAATTCTATCTTGAAGTTAGATTGCAAACTTTTGCTGTATAACGCAATCCTAAAGCCAATATGGAGCTATGGAATTCAATTGTGGGGTACCGCCTCTGCATCTAACATTGAGAAAATTCAAAAGCGCCAGAATAAAATTCTCCGTACAATTACTGCAGCTCCATGGTATGTTAAAAACTCTCGAACTCACAAAGATCGAGGTGTACTCTTAGTGAAAGATGAATTTTCCAAACACGCGATAAGGTACATTAACAGACTGGAGTCTCACCCGAATCCTCTCGCACGTAGCATCCTTAACTTTGGTGGCCACACTCGACTGAGAAGGATGGACACCCTTGCAACCATCAGAGCGTTGGAAAGGTGATTTACCAACCAAATACACACAAGAAGAAACTTTTCGTCTAGCATTGGCTGGAATTAAGTAAAAAAATTGTTCAATATTAAGTATATCCCCTACATATGCCGTGCATTGTACTGGAACTAGGAAAATAGATTGTAGGAAGGAGGAAAGAGGGAGTAATGTTTGCGAACTTAACACACGGAAAGACTAAAACAAACGTTATCACAGCATTTAAAATGTTGAAATTAAATTAGTTAAAACTGATCAGTGCCCAGTGTATATACATTCGACACTGCTCAGACTAGCAAAAATTAGTTCAACACCGCACACACCGTAAAGTAATAAAATACGTAGGAGGAACATAAAAAGAACTTAATAATAAATAATTAATTAATTTTTAGTTTTAAGATTTGCATTTTTATTGTTAGTTCTTTTAGAAGATACAATAAATAATTAAATTGTTAAAAAAAATCACACAATGCCCTCAAGGGTAATCGTGCCTATAATTTTACATACTGAGCGTTCTCTTTGTGACGATCAGTAGATTACCGACTTCAATATGTCAAGTATAAAATGCATATGTCAAATATAAAATGAGAATGCTTATTTTGACAACACCGTAACGTCATCGACGAGTACGCAAGTAAGAACATCTTCTACCATCTTATCAATGATTAGGTTGGCGACCATCGTATCGGCGACGATAGTTAGGTTATATAGCATGACAAAGACCTACAACTGTGCTAGAGCGGGACATTTTAAGAAAACTTGCAGAGCGCCCAGAAAACGAAATAGGTCTGTCTAGCTGTCAGAAGTGAGAAAATAGGCAATTCAACAAGCATCACACGAGTCACCGTTAATCTAAAACTAGTGAGCTTTAAGGGGCAAAGGCTCCGTATCAGTGACGCAGTAGGAAGCAGTAACTTAACTGCATATGGATACATAATACAGCCTTATATGGTACCAGGAAATGTTGAGGTTCTATCTAACGTGATGCCTCCCACAACTTCTGGAGAACCCGCCTATGGCAAATCATAAGTAAAGATGTGTACAGCCAACATCAACACTAACAGCGAAAGATCTTGTGAAAGTATGCCCAAACAAGAAAGTTGTATATGAAATACTTAAGCCCTATGTCCCAATCTGATTTATCAGACTCTGTATAAGAATGTAAATACTCATTGAATGTTCTATGAGATCTCTCAACAGCACCCAATGATGGTATGCCGTAGAGTTGAGTTTCTCTATTTTCATCAATGTATACAATTCGATTAAAATTTGATTCATATATTCAGTGCCCATATCAGACACTATTTGGTTCATGGATCCATACGTTAAGATAAAACTATCCTTAATTGCTTTTGCAATGCTTTTCGTAGATTTGTCCCGAATTGGTATTGCAACTAAATACTTTGTTAAGCCTTATTTTATAGCCCACTCAATCGTGCACGCTACCCTTCTTGATTTTCAAACTGCAACATAAGTCTAAGAGCAGAATTGTTAGCCCGCAACGTAAACTGCTGTCCATATAGATATTTCTGGTAATGTTTTATGCATTTTAACAATGCCAGAAGCTGACGCCGTGTTACACAATAATTTTTCTTTGAATTTAAAGTGTTCGGCTATAGTGTCCTATTAGTTTTTCGATCCCATGTACTAGCAGAAATTTTCCTCCAGCAATCGGGTATGCCAAAACTGGTGCAGTACATAGCAATTATTTAAGCTTCTAGAATACGTTTCAATCTATTGGTATATCCGTGGCTTCTTGATCAACTCTTGCAGGCTGGTGGTTACGCTGGCAAAATTTGGCGCAAGTCGTCTATAATATTGTGCAGAGTCACAGAAAGGTCTGCAATTCATAGATATTTCGTTCCTTCACCGCTCTTATTTTATTTTCATCCGACAAAATATAATTTTCAGTTACGCGATGCCTCAAATATTTCACTTTTTATGGAATAATGCACATTTCTTCACGCTAACAATGTGTTCAGCTGATGGTAGACGTTTGATAACTTCCGTCAGATTTTTGAGATGTTTGTCGAAAGTTTTACTCATCAAGATTTAGTTCCAGTATACCAAGCATGTCCTCCAGTGCAGCCTCTTTAGTACTTGCTCCGTAAGTCTTCAAATGTAGCTGGAACGTTAATTAGCCCAAATGCATTAACGTAAACTACGATAAGTCATCAGCTGTACTGCAGGCAGTCTTATTTCTATACGGAACCACTTTGATCCGGCGTATCTAAGCGCAACTTAAATTAGTACATCAAGCATCATACAAAATGTATTGGACTATCTTAAATAGCACGTTGTCAATGCTTTGCAAGTGAAGAATCCAATTTTGAAAGAGAATAAGGGAGCCAATTTTCTCATTTTTTGCGGTTCCCATTTTTTTGCTGTTCTTTAATACTCATTTATTAATCGTAAAGCAGCTCTGTGCTGGGGAACAGCTCTAGCGTCAGTTCGGTCAGGCTTGTCGTTGTTGTTTGGCCTTCGAAAGTTTTGCGCGTCACTCCCATTGGTTAACTGTCTACCTCAACTAAATGAATTAGCTTACAGTTTTTTGCGATATTTCGCTGTTAACCACGCGGCAACTTCCTATGCGAAGGCATAGGTTGTTATAGTTAGACAGCGATGCAAAAAATTACTGTATAGTTACAAATACAAACACAAAGTTATTTCTTTTAAATGATTTTTATTAAACAGGTTAGTGAGCAATACTGTTCATGGCACAACGTTAAAGGCCGTGTCAGATAAAACTTTTGCTTCGCTTTGCGTTGCAAATTCGCTTTGACATCTAAGATAAAATATATATTCTTTCCTTGGGGTTATTTGAAAGAAAAGATTTTCGTCGATAAGCCAGCAACAATTCAACAGCTGAAGGAAGAGATAATTCGGCACATTAACGCCATAGAACCTCAATTTTTCCTCAGCGTCATCGAAAACTTGAACCATCGGATGGGGGTCAATATTTTGTTACATACACAATTGAACCTTATCTTAGTAAAAAAAAATTACAATAATTCCTAATAATTTGTGTTTTCTTTAAAATCAACATTGACCCTGAAAATTTAATTTATATTGTACATACATATGTACATATGTATGTACGAGTATATATAAAAGAATTACATTCGCTTGTTTTGTTTTCTGGATTTGGATTATTATTTAAATACACATAAATTGCAAATTTCCTTACGTCAAATTGAATTTTGTGTCCTATGTGACGGGATAAACTTGTGACCAAACATTTTTCCTTGCAGTGTTATAAAAATTATCTTAATAATCGTATTAAAAAACGTACGAGTACATACATATATTTTTAAATCGAGAATTTAAGAAAACGAATTTTTGTACATATTGTAACGAGTATTTTAAGAAAGTAGAAGGGCTATATTTTTGACCTTTTAACTCAATGATTATCTGACTATCCTGCGATATACATAAAATTTATATTTTTCCTTAGATCTGAAGGTGGACTTCGTGTTTTAGCAGTTAACATTTTGGGACGCTTTCTTTTGAATTCAGATAAAAATATACGCTATGTGGCTTTAAATACTTTACTACGTACGGTACATGCTGATACATCTGCTGTTCAAAGGCATCGTACCACTATTTTGGAGTGCCTAAAAGATCCAGATGTTTCAATACGAAAACGTGCTATGGAATTGTCGTTTGCATTAATGAATGCTCAAAATATACGCACTATGACAAAGGAATTGTTGCTATTTTTGGAAAAAGCAGATCCTGAATTTAAAGCACAGTGTAGTTCGGGTATGATTTTGGCAGCAGAACGTTATTCACCCACTACAAGATGGCATTTAGATACACAATTAAGTGTTTTAATAGCGGTTGGTATAATCAATTTAAATTTCAAACATTTATATTTTACTATTAATATTTTTAAGGCTGGTAATTACGTGCGCGATGATGTGGTATCATCAACAATACAACTTGTTTCTAGCAGTCCAGCTTTGGAGCAGACATATATAACCAATCGATTTTGGGAATCCTTGCAAGTGGCCAATCATTGTGAAGATAAACAGCCTCTATTACAAGTGGCTGTTTGGGCGATAGGCGAATATGGTGATATGTTTATGTATGGCTCAAATGATGATGGTGAGTTGTTCTTATGATTTTTCAAAGAACTTAAAATTATACTAATTTATAAAAACGCTTTTTTCCTTCAGAATTTGAACGTCCCTCAGAGAGCGAATTAATTGTAATGTTCCATAAATTTTTAACTTCTGCTCAAGTTTCTATAACTAGTAAGCAATATGCATTAGTGTCTTTAGCCAAGCTTAGTACTAGGCTACAAAGTTGTGTCGAGTATGTGTTTGTTTTCTTTTTTAATACATTCTAATTTTTCCTCACTTAGTAATTCGGAATACTTTTACAGAGAAGTTCAAGCCTTGATAACCTCTTTTGGAAGCCATTTAAATGTTGACTTGCAACAAAGAGGTGTAGAATTTTCTCAACTATTTGGTACTTACAAACATTTACGTCCAGCTCTTTTGGAAAAAATGCCAGCGATGCAAGTGAGTCGTATGTCCTCTCAGAATGGTGAAAGCAGCGCTTCATATGATGACAACAGTCCCGATCTTATAGAAAATGGCTTAGCCGATGAACAGGTCAACACAGAAAGCAACATGAAGACCATCAGCGATAGTACGGTAAGTGAAATTAAATTTCCCTATGCATAAATTTAACTCTTAAATGGCAACAACATAAAACGACCTGAACATTCCCGTATGGCCCTAGCGACCAGCCTTTTCATTCTTTTAGCCGTAACATTAATGCATCCTATTAAAGGCATGTACAAGTCGCGACAGTGCGCCTACTAAGTGTAATCATTTGAAGATACACTTGAGGTGCGAATAATATGGGTTTATGAAAGTACGTATGCATGTGTGCTACACTGTTAAAATTAAATTTAAACACATGAATCGCGCCACACATGCGCATATGTATGCACATACCAAAGAGACAATTTATGGCCTTGAACCATATACGTATGTGCATATGTCAAGTCTGATCAGCTTACCTCTAAGCCGTGGGAACCAAATTGGTTTCCCAAATATTAATTATAATAATGTGTTGTAACACTGGATTTTAATAATACAACTCTGCAACACTCATATTTACTGACGCTTTTTGAAACCGTTAATAATTATCTTGTTTTTATCTTGTTATACTTTTGTGTTTCTTTTCTCGAAGCATTGTTAAGTTTGAAACTACGTTTAATTTTTTAGTCGTAATAAATCATTTGAAGTTGAAACAACTTGTGTTATTATTTCTGCCTGGAATAATTAATAATTGCCAACATAATATGACTCGCCTACAACTTCTCATAAGTAGTATATAAGCAGACGTAATTGTAGTTTTAAGAGCAATTATAATTTTTACTGACTTGAGCAACAATTGGGTTGCTCGTCACTGTTATTATAATAATAAACCTAAATAAACTAAAAGATTTCTCTCTCATTTAATTATAAATATTTTCTATCGGTTTTTATGGCGATCCTGCCAGTCTGGAGTGCTCAAATAATTAGAGCACCCAGCTAGGCAGAGGACTTATGTACTTGGTTGTGCTTCAATCGAGAAGCACCCAAGAAAAACAAACGAAAAAATATTTAGGGAAGTGCTAAAATAAAGCACCCTAAAATAATATTATTGGTTCCTGGCGGACAGCTGAGTCTCCGCCAGAAGTATGTCTGGCTTATAGACACTGGAGTATTCCAGTCTTGCTTGTCTCAAAGATTAAACCATCCTTCCCCTGCTGACGAGTATTAAAAGGTAATCTACATCTGATAGCAACATCATCCCAAAGATCATATTTATTCCAAAAATTTTGAATAAGCATGAAAATTGAAACCAAATACAATTAAAAAAAAATGCACCAACAGAAGTGCATTAATTGCACTCTGAGGTCAGTAGGCGTTAACCGTCGTTGACAAACTTTTTTCTTCCTTTGCAAAATATTATGAATAATCCTGCTACTTCTTTAATATATAAAAAGGTATTTTAAGCTAACACAAAAAAAAAATTCATACTTAAATAAAATTGTAGCATAAATATAAAAATCCAAATACTTAACCTTTGTACCATGGTACAATAATATAACAGGTAAAAGCGGAACTACAACAAGCCAACAATAAAAAAACAACATGGCTTTTTATTGTTGCTTTATGATTATGACTGTCAAAGAACACAAAAGAAAATAAAAAAACAAACGTATATTTTTATTCGTGTCTTTATTTTACAAATAATTTTTCAATAAGTTTTTGCATTTAAAAGTCGTAAAATAAATTAAATTATAACTTTATTTAATACAATAAACTATACAACAAATCACAAGAAAATAAATAAAAGGATGAAAAATAATAAATATAAAAAAAGTCCAATAAATAAAATTTTGCAAATTGTTCCGCACTAACAATAAACCAAAACTACAAGAAAATATACAGTTAAAAAAAAAACAAACAAACAAACAAAAATATAAATAAAACAAAACAAAAATATAAGAAAAACAACAACACAAAAACAAGTCATTACACCCAGCAAACCATAACGACTAAAATTGCAGCAAAACATAAAATAACAAAATAAATAATAACATAATAACCAACAACAACGCACTTATAATAATATGAATTTCGTAACCAGATCAGGGCTTTTATGGCTCTTCTTCAGGCATTGTTGCCTTTTTTTCCTTTTCTATACTTTTTAAATAAAACAAAAAAAAATTTGCGATGTTGGGGATGTCTGGTTCACTGTTGCTGACTATATAGTATCGAAGGTATATACACTAGATGCTATATAGTCAAACACACAGCAGTTAATTCGGGCCTCACCTCCATAACAAAACGAACATTTGTACTTTAATTTTTTCATCGCAATGACAGGGAATTTTAAAATTGACTTTTGCAACATACGCGGACTGAGAGCGAATTTTTTCTCTGCTTATGCTCACACTTGTCTCCATCGGCCGGATATTTTCGCCTTATTTGAGACCCAGGTATGTGAGGATGCTGATCCACAGGATTTTCATATACCTGGTTATCAACTTCTATCTCTATTTCATTTCCATCGCGGCCTTGTAATTTACGTTCGCAATGAAGTTGTGTTCCAATGCCAGCAACCATTAGGCATGCATGATGCCGAATTTACCTGCCTTTGGGTTAAATTCAAAATCAGGTCACACTTTTTGCACTTCGGGTTTCTATACAGAAGTCCAAATGCGGCGAGGGATACTACCTTTTCTGGTTTCGATACCCTCTCCGAGTTGTCCGAGCAGTGAAATCGTTGCTGCTGGTGATTTCAATGTTCACAACTCATCCTGGCTTCGTCATTCGAGTAATACAACTCCAGAAGGCCAATATGTTGAGTTATTCGCTGCGCACAACCGCCTAGCGCAATTAGTGAATGAGCCAACGCATATTCCATGTGTTGAAGGGCACCATTCAAACACACTTGACCTATTCCTGACTTCACACCCTGAAAAGTATGAAATCAAAGTTAGTGCACCTCTCGGTAATTCGGATCATTGCACCATTTCTGCCACCTTTTCGATCTCTGAACTTCGTAACGTTTCGAAATCAGCTACGAAACGTTCAATATTTATTTACGAAACGGCGCGTTGGGCTGAGCTCAACCAATTTTATGAGCATTTTAATTGGAAAATTTGCTTTCTAGATAATGACATAAATGCTTCAGCAAAAATGGTAGAAAATATGATCTTGCTAGGAATGAAAACATTCATCCCCTCCAAGCAGATTTCGATTAAACCAAGAGCAAAATCCTGGTTTAATCAGACGTGCAAAAACGCAGTCAGATCCAGAGAGGAAGCATTCAGTAACTGGCGTTTAAACAAAAACCCAGACACTGATTTGCTACGCAAAAAGGCAAGATCTTCGTGTGCCAAGGTACTTAGGCGTGAAAAGTTTCTTCACGAACAGCGCCTTCGTGCCAAGGTTCTTACAGCTCCCCGGGGCAGTAAGACCTTTTGGTCTTTCGTCAAGAGAGTAAAGAACAGTGCTAGTTCGTCAATTCCAACTCTCTTAAAGAATGACCAAGCATTCACCAACTCGGTTGACAAGGCTAACCTGCTGGCTGAAATTTTTTGCAAGCAATTCTTACTTGCCGGAAAGCAGTCAACCACTTCCCGAGCTCGAAAGAGTATCTGCAACTATGCCAAAGATATTTTTCCGGGCGCGAGCAGTTAAAAGGGTTTTGGCCGATCTCGACATAAACAAGACTCCTGGACCGGATGGCATTCCAGCACTGGTCTTGAAACAGTGTTCTTCTACGCTTGCGCGTCCATTAGCATGCCTCTTCAGCAAACTTTACCATAATGGTGAGTTCCCATCGTGCTGGAAGGTCGCTAATGTAACGCCAATCCCCAAA